>JABFTP020000144.1:17217527-19726875 GCA_013387265.2 Cryptolaemus montrouzieri
ATCAGCACTGACGCCACTTGATTCCAGTACAAACTTGCAATTTTATTCACATTTCGTTAATCTATTCCGACATTTTCTAGAATTTCGATGAGTGGGACATGTCTCACCATAGCAGGCTAGGACGTCTACATTCATATCCATGCTTCTTTGAACTATTAACTGCAGACTGAAGAGTGCTTCCCTTGTGCCGAACCCATTACGGTAGCCAAATTGCTCGTCTGACACATGCTCATCATATTGACGATAAATTCCCCTCAGTATCACTTTTAGATATACTTTGAGAACGTGACTTATGAGAGTTAGTCCGGTGATCTTCGCATTTCTCTGCATTTGGCTTCTTTGGTAGGGTGATCAAATGCGACGTAAGCCAATCTTCTGGTAGCTTGCCCTCCTTGTCAGCTATATCAAACAGCCTCGTAAGCTATGTGACCACATTGTCGTCCAAAAGCTTGAGAACCTCTCCATGAATGCCATCTGGGCCTGTAGCCTTTCCATTGTTGAGTTGTCTGATTGCGTAGCGCACCTCATCTTCAATTAAGTCGGGGCCCGTGTTTGGTTCCTCCAATGCATGGTCTTCAACTCTCTTATCCTGATACAACTGTTGGACATATTCCTTTCACAATCTCTTCGTGTCCTATATATCAGCTGCAGGATTACCATCATTGGCTTGAAGCGTTTGTATTTCTTGCCCTCGTCTTTTTCTGAGATTTTTGCGTATTTTCTTATGAAGATTGAAGGATTCGTGACGCTCTTGCAACTGTTCCAGCTTTCCAGCATTTCTCTTCTTCCCTTGCCTGCTTTGCCTCCCTTACTTTCTTTTGGATAATTCTGTTCCTGGTTTTTCGATTCACTAAAAGTCCAACCTCGTTTTCCACTTTTAATGTTAACAAACAAAAGAATCGTTTTCTATTTTTTTTCCTTCCTCTTCAAAGTTCACTCTGAGCTGCTCCTCCAAATAATGGATTTCCCACTTTGGGGAGTTGAAGCAACCCTAACGGTTGACATGTGGTGGAGGTGCCTTTGCTAATTTTCGAGGGATATAATCCTTCATAATTGGATCCTATACCTTGAAAAATCAAATATTTTTATTTTTAGATTTGTTTTTCTATTTCTTGACGCTATAAACCAGTAATTTAGCATTTCGTCCTAATTAATTATAGAAACAAACAAAAACATTAAATTTCTAAGTGATGATAACATCTTTTTTGACCGTTTTGATGTACATTTTTTTGGTGCTGAGGTCACATGGTGCTTTTTGACATGTGTATTTGCTCTGCAAGCCTTGCTCTGCAGTCTAGCTGGTTTCCCTGGCTAGGAGACTTGGGGGTCTATATACTTGCTGGACGGGTTCTTGGGGGTATCCGCATAAAAATAAGTCGAAGTTAAGAGGGCCCAATTTAATCGTCTAGCCTGTATACCAGACGGAAAAGAATTGGGCTACTTCTTTTTGGCACATACGAGAAGCGTTTAAAAAAAAAACAATTTTTTTCCATAATGCCGCGATCGAAACCTCCCAGGAACGAACGATTAAAAATAAGGTTGATAAAGTTACAAGAAATGAGCCTGATTAGAGTTACAATTAAGTCAGATGTCGCCCCATTACGCCAGAACCCAAAATAATAAATATAGAAAAACACAATCAAACTAACTATAACGAAGCCTTATTATTGAATTCAGAGAAGTGTATATGGCTAATACTAGAGCTCAGGCCAAGTATAAACTTGAAATGGATAAACAAAGTAACCCAATATTGGACCCTCCCCTTAATAGCACATAGATATCGGCGTTTAAAAGATCGGGGCGAATTAGTCGCTCCCTGAGCCAAGACAGTTCTTTCAATAAAGTCACTTCAGCAATAACACCTTCCTACTAACGGAGGAAGTATAATTCTGGAGGCTAGAGTTGATGCCCGACAAACACTCTCTCCAAAACTGTTAGTAGAACCCCCCAAAACTTCACCTCGTGGTCCTAGTCCTATATCAACGCCATCGAATTATACAAATTTCAATAAAGCCCCCGAGCTCAACATTCTGGTACCCCATCATCAATTACAGTCCCATACAATCATGAACGTCACAATTGATGATAGCCTAGCTAGGGCGAATACTGCTACTACCCCTTCATTTTCGTGCACTTCTACATTCAACCCATGCTCTGGGAATGCAGAAGTATTTCTCAGCACGTATGAACGTACATTCTGCGCCAACGGATGGGATGACGCTCTGAAAATTGGTTATTTAGATTCATATCTAGAGAGATCATCTAAACATTGATTTTAGAGGTTTAAAGACAACCCAAGCAACTTGTTATGCTTTTCAGAGTACCTCCACGAAGGTTTAGATGTCCAAATACAGGCTGACTGAGTATGCACTGATTTTTCGAAGGTGTTCGATAAAATTTATACATCTAATTTGATATATAAACTTGTAGAAGCTAAGCTGGAGTTGGTGGAGTATTTCTGAGTTGATAGAATAGCTCGTTGATAGAATTCAGTACGCTACTATCGGTGCATTCAGAACTTACTTGTTTGAATCAACATCAGGTGTCCCCCAAGGAACACATATCGGTCTCTTATTATTCGTCCTCTACATTAATGATATCGCATCCTGCTTTAAAAACTCAAATTTTCTCCTTTATGCTGACGATTTGAAATGTTTCAGACGAGTAGAGTCTCTCGATGACTGCATCGAAATGTAGAATGAGATCACAAATCTGTTTTACCCGGAATTATCTCTTTTCAAATCTCAAAAAATGTTCTACAATAACTTTCACCAGAAGCTCGATAGCACTAACATTCAATTATGATATCGATGGAATTCCTTTGAATCGGGTTTTCAGCATTAATGACCTTGGCGTCACTTTCGATTCCAAATTGCTATTTGATCTGCATGTTGATCGCATTGTCTCTGTTTCACATAGGATGCTGGGGTGCATATTTCGGAAGGGTCGTGAATTGAGAAGTGTTGAATCTTTTCTTATTCTCTACCATGCATATGTTAGTAGTAGAATACTTTTCGCCTGTATAATATGGAACCCGCTATATCATTGTTATGTTCAGCGTATTAAGGCTATTCAGATCCAGTTTATCAGATTGATATGTGAAAAAATTAATGTGTAAATTGTGAATTATGATTATATTCCTGATAGAACATATCTAAATTCAATTCCTTTCAAACACCATCGTCCAATGGCAGATATCATGTTTCTTTTCAAAATACTCAATAACTATCTCCAAGTACCTGTTGGTCTTTCCATGATTGATTTTAATATTCATACCAGATCTCTCTCCGGATGTGTCGTGCTTGCAACGAACATCCAGAAGTAGATGTTTTCTCAGCGAAGTATGTGACTTCGATGAAGAGGACTCTACGTCAGATATTCTCTTGAACTTTCATATCTGCTAGATTCTAGGTTTCCTATTGTGATTCTATTCTCAAATGTTTTTTTCTTTTTCAACATAGGTTGTAACATTTAATTGAATGGATGCCATTTGAGGAAACTTGTAGGCATTCCATATTTATGAATGAATAAATAAATAAATGAATAAATAACCTCGTGTTCAATGTGCCAAATACAAGGAATCACTTTGGCCGGCCTAGGTGCCAGCTTTGTAATAAAATTGGCCAATTAATATGTAGGCAATTCGTATTACCTCCGGGAAACGGAGAAGGACGCCGCTCATAGGTACCAACGTCGTCCTTTCGGCTATAGGGGCCAACAAAACCTCTCTTGTGTCTAGGAAGATTTTAACAATATAAGTTAAGGTTAATGAACGAAATTTTATTGCAATGCTTGACACAACGTTCGAAACAAAACGTCGTATTCAAATCAGTTCCAATAGTTAGAAAGTATAGGCACACACTATATAGCTTAACAGCAGCTGGGGAAAGAAAAGTTTCTGTGCCTGGCGCATCCACCACATGTTAACCGTTCGAGTTGCCCCAACTCCCCAGAGTGGCGAATTCATTATTTGCAGGGGCAGCTCAGAGTGAGAAAGGAAAAAATAGAAAACGATATTAAGCAGACATTAAGCATTAAGCGTAGGCAAATAAAAAATATTTAATATAATAGTGAATTTATTTTAAATACTTATAGTGGCTTTCTGGGTTCAAAAGTTCATTGACGATTCGATCAATCCATGGGAATCAACGAGTCAGCAATTTGTCATTTGACTCTATATTTCCGGGATATCAGTGAGAAATGCAAGATTGTCATTTTGAAATAATTAAAACATAGAATCCTATATCTTTCAATAATTTTGAGCCAATGGGTTATTTCAAGGATTTCTTAGGATTCTTTGTTTGACTATGTAACATAACAAAGGTAGGAACGAAACTGTTTCTAAAATGTTCTGCAAAAATTGAGAAAATAGCCTTTTGAGTTTGAGTATACAGAATGTTCATTTTATTTAGTGAAAATTACAACATTCGGGTAAAACTTACAGTATTTTAGCGCATTCTAATTTTGGACGAGGGTGTGTTATAAGAAAATAAACACCTCAAAAAGTCTAAGGAATACTTACCAATATCTTTAAAATATGCATTTGATGATTCGAATTTATAGAAATTCTTCGGTTTTTGTTAGGATGTATTGTATATAATGTATTCTCAAGAAAACAAAATAATATTTGACTTCTCCAAAGCACCTATTATAAAAAAAATTTGAAATTTGAAAATGACGAAATTTGGTAAACACAAAAAAAATCCTGAACTAATATTTTCGAAACGATATGGAAGCACTTATATTTTTCAGTACCTAGAAGGTCCACTTCTGTTAATTAATGGCACTTTGGCATCGTCACGGCATGCCCAATATTAAACTGTCTAATACATTTTGGTCTAAGTCATTCCAAGCCCCCTGAACTGCCAATCGAAGTTCCTGTTCATGATGGAAGACGTTTTGACGCAGGAAATTTCTTTTTAGGGTGTCCCACACATGCTCGATGGGATTCAGATCTGGGGAGCAGGATGGCCATGGTAGAAGATCGATATCATTCTCTTCAAGAGTGTTCAAGACAACTATTGCACAATGAGGAGGGGCATTATCTTGTTGGAAGAGTGGATTTTGACCCATTGTTTGAAGATACGGTACCACTACAGGTAAAACTATCTCATTTGCGTAAGAATTTCCCATGAGGTTGTTCTGTATGAAAACGAGGTCAGTTCTTCCACCAAGGCGTATACCTCCCCGAAACATCACTGATCCGCCTTCCTGTCTAACAACTTCTCGAGCATGCTGGAGACGGTTTTGCTTTCCAGGTTCCCTCCATATCCGAATTCTTCCGCAATCGGGATAATAACTAAATCTAGATTCACCACTGAAGATGACTGTGGCCCACCTCTCTTGATCCCAGTTTACGTGTTCTTGGCACCAAGCTAAACGAGCAGCTCGATTTCCATGGGTCCGTTGTGGAACTCTTAAAGGACGTCTGGAGTGGAGTTGACCTTCGTGCAGTCGATTTCTCACAGTTTGATCGGACACTTGTACATTATGAGCTCGTGATAGCTCTTGAGCTAATTGAGATACTGTGGTAGTGCGATCTATTCTGGCTTGTAAAACCAAAAATCGGTCTTGTGCGACTGTAGTAATCCTGAAACGACCTGTATGGCGTTCTTCTACGCTACCTGTTTCATTGAAACGCGACCATAAACGGTTTATGACACTTGGGCTACTTCCCAGAACCCTGGATACTTCCCGATATGAGCTCCCAGCTTGGAGCATGCCAACGGCTCGCAACATCTCTTCTCTAGTCAAATGTCGTTTTTCCATGGTCGAATCACAAAACTTGAATCTTTTATTTGTGCTTACAACAGAAACAAAGTGCCAACTAACTAATTTCAAACACTGAATACATGAAATAATTATAAAGCAGCGTCGCATCTGCTGTTTTTTATCAAAAAAACTGAAATCTGGTGCGGCACTCTACATAATTTGGTGAGAAATTGATGCAGGTGTTCATTTCTTAAAAAAAATCTTCCATATTGATCGTTCTGGATACGATATATCGATATTCAGAAGTGGTCCCTAGACTTTTTTGAGGTGTTTACATATGACTATGACAAAATGGAAGATAGCTAATGGATGATGATATTCGCCATTTAATGAAAACAGAAGAAACAAACGAAAAAACACCTTCCTTTTGAAACTTATGAACTAAAGCTAGTGTTCTAAATTGCCAACATTCATTTATACACACAGTCTTTGAAGTCAACCCCGCTAAAAATGCCTGGCATATTATTCAGTTCCTTACATATATCCAAAACGCGTGCATGGTATTTCTGTATGGTAGCAACAGGTTTGGAGTATACTAGGCCCACATGACACCAGACGAAATAGTCTAGACAATTCAGATCGGGCTATCGTGGAAGCTAAGCTGCAGGACCGCCTCTACCAATCCATATATTGGGATATACTTAATTCAAATGATTCCCTACTATTAGTCGAAAATTCAGAGGAGCACCATCATGTGTATACCACATTCTTCTGCTATTCGCACAAGATACATAATCCAAAAAATCAACCAGTGTTCTGCAGGAACTCAAGGTATGCTAAAGAAATTTAATCTATTAGGTAGAATTACTGGCTCCAACAATCTGCTATTATACCAAACGACCCAAATAATGATAGAAAACTTTTTCGGAGGCTACACTAAATTGTCTCATAAGGATTTCTTTCAGCTCACGCCTGATTGGCGTGAAAATACTTCGTCGTGTGAACGCTGCTTAGTCGGTGAATAAAATAATCTTACAAAATTTTTCACTTTCAGCACATCTTTGTACTAGTCATTGGAAACATTCGGGCTTTCTGAGTATATTTTCAACTTTGAGAGCTTGAATCATCTGGATATGGTAGGGATATACCAGTTGCTTATGCAAATCTATTCAAATAGTCGGAAGTGCTATGCCAGCCTGTAGAGCAGGGGTGCTCAAACTTGAACTGCTGGCGATCTGCCTCAATATTTTTAGACTTCTTACGATCGACTCTGAGAGGCTGCAAGTATGTGTGATGCAGGGTTGTCGTACATACACGATACACCCTACCTACCTAAGTAGGATGTACCGTAGCATATATAGATATTAGCTTTCCGCACAGTATGCATTATTTTAGTCAAGGTTTGCGAGTTTATTGGTTGTTACAAATCAGGTACATATGGTGTTAAACTTAACTAAGGAGTGACTTTGGATAATGAAGCGTGGCACTGCATGTCCTCATCATACTTTTCATAAGATGGTAAGTAACCACTGAGTGCTGATCGCAAGCATGATGACATATGATCGTCAGTTAGTCGATTTCGATATTTTGACTTAATTATCTTCATCTCAGAAAATGCAGACTCGATCATTGACATTGTCGTCAGGTGAAGGGCGATTTGCCTTAGTTTCGGATATTTATCTTCATAGATAAAACACAAGAACAGATGCTGTAGCTTTGATAGGTATATCTGATATAATCTGCACCAACTCATTTTCAACAGAACATGAGTTCATATTAAACTGATTTGCTATTTCAGTAGCTAATTCCTCAATGTTTTTACATGAAAAAGGATAACTCATACATGATGCTATATCGCCAATTTACTGCAATCATAAAAACGCATTTCGAATTGTCCCAAATTATTTGATAATTCAGGCTCATACGTATCATAATTCAACTGAGAAATCCTTGCATTCAAAGACGGAAAATGTTTCAGATGTTTTCTTTTCGGTAGATATATCATAAGTTACAATTTACTTCTGAATGAATTTAGTGCGCTAATCATCTCAATAATAGTTTTTCCTATACCTTGAAGCACCAATTTAATGGTGTTCAAGTGAGTTCAAGTCAAAAATGCCAAATCAGTCAGTCATTTTTCGTTTTTCAACATCTGAGTGTCATCACCTCTTTCGTCTAGAAAAGCTGTTATTTCGAGCAATAATTTTTGAAACCTTTCTAGGAATTTTCCGCGACTCAACCACCTGACGTTCGTGTTAAGAACTAAATCAGTGTGTTCAGCTGACTCTCTATCTCCCAACTGCAACTTAAAGAGCTGTCGTTGCAAGCTATGTGCACGGATGGAATTCACAATTTTTGTTGCAATGCCCATAATTTCTTTTGAACATAAAACTTGTTGATGTATAATGCAATGGAATGAAAAAAATGAAGGGAAATCTTCATTAGCTCGATACAATGCCACAAAGCCGTTGTTGTTTCCAGTCATTGCTGGTGCTACATCGGTTGTAATGCACACTAATCTATATATTAGTAAATTTCTTCTTCCTTCTTCCTTAGTCAACATGTCATTGAATACCATTCGAATAAAAATACACAGCTGGGCAGTGTCTGTCATATCGGTGAATACGTCGAACTGTAAAGAAAAGCATATACATCTAATGATATCATGTTTTAGTTTATCTGTCTTGTCCTGACTCATGAATTCAATACGCCTTGTGACAGTAGGACGAGATAACTGAAGTTCTCTAATAGCAGACATTATTTCTGTTTTATTTTTAAAATCACCAAATAAAGTCTCACTCGCTTCAATAAATGCTTCCTTCAAACCGATCCATCTTCTTCTTGTGAACAAGGTTTGTTCTTTTTTCAAACAACATATCAAATCATGTACTTTTCGTTTTTTAATTCACTCTGTGGCGAAAAATCATTTTCATAGTTTTTATAAACCGTTTTGTGATGTCTCTCTATTACCACGCTTTGGTATTACAACTGATGCACAACAAATAAGACAAAATGCACTTATCCTTCACCATACAAAAGAAAATTCTTCCTCCCAATCGTTATTAAAATGATACGTTTTAGATTTCTTCGCTGCACTCATTTTGTACCAGTTAATAATAAACTTTGTATCGACGTAGTACTGCCTTCAAGTTACAATTCAGAATTACTCCAACAATTCCTACAGGCGTAACATTTATATCAGCTTGAATGAAAGTCTACAATGTTCCTGTTAAACGCGCCGCCCGAAATATTTAGAAAAGCGGCTAAAATAAAAAACGCGGCTTTTCTTTGACAAGTACCGCCTGTTGCTTTGATGAAGCCGCCTTTTGCCGCTAGCAGAGTATTATTTTATTACGTCAAAATTTTTGTAGTTTAGTTACCTACATAGCATGGCTATAAAAATATCACCCTGTATATTTCCTTCACTACTGTATACAACTAATGAATTAATGAGTAAAATACTTCATTTTCTCCAAATTGGAGCTAGATCCAATGAAAACAAGTAACCAACAGAAACGTGAAAAAATGAATTTCAACACCCTATATCTTGGGAACTGGGGACTTTTGGACATATGAATTTTTTCATGATTTTCGATGAGAAATTTTTTGTAGAGATTTGTGATGCAACAAAATTAACTTTGTTACTTGTTAAGCCCAGGGAAAAATGAGCAATGCGACTCTAATTCAGTGTTCGTCACTGAAATCTTGGAAGAAAAGTCAAGATAGTTTTGCTTAGATATTTAATTAATTACATAAATTATGATCCATAATGTCACAAATGCTTCTTGATATCTTATATACAAGCAATAAGAGTTATTTCGGTGAGATTGTTCCCGAACGTTCTTGTTCTTACTGCTGGCTTTGGTGGAAAACATATATTTCAGCTTCGGATGTGGATTTCTGGACTCCAAATAGTAGTTATTACATTTCAACCGTTGAGCTCCACGTACGAGTCTCTACCTAGAAAGCCCTACCTAGGACTTTCTATCTAACCTAGGAATTTCTGTCTAGGGCTCCCCACCTAGGAATTTCTGTCTAGATCTCCTCACCTAGGAATTTCTAGCTACGGGTCTCCATCTAGGAATTTCTGTCTAGGGCTCCCCACCTATAATTTGATATAGGTCACTACACAGTACTAAACAGAGGCTATATCTACCAATATATTCATTTCTGATCGAAACGCAAAAACAGGTCAATTTTTGTTTCAAAAGGGACATCTTTTGGGGTAAAAAACTTGCCTGAAATATCAACCCCCTAAGCGGGGTTTACAATCCTCGAACATTTTGAATTAGGAAGACGGGTCGAGTGATGACTCAAAAGAACGGTGGTATCTTTGTCTACATCGCCTTGAACGAATTTTCCATTTTTAATTGAAAACTGTAAAAGATACAGGGTGAGCAACTGAAAGATAGGGAAGACTATTTCCCTGAGACTATTCAAGTTTCAGTGAAGTAAAATGGAACAGATCCATGCTGATCAATGGCAGTCATCATAAAGTTCCATCCTCATCTCAAATTTCAACCTCTAGAGCAGGGGTTACCACCCTTGAAAATTTGGAAAAGGGTAGATGGGTCGAGTGATACCTCGAAAGAAAGGTATTATCTTTGTCTGCATCCCCGTGAACGAATTCTCATTTTTGATTGAAAACTGTAGACGATACGGGGTGAGCTGCTGAAAAATAGAGGAGACCATCTATCGCCCTGAGCTATTCAAGTATTAGTGCAAAAAAATGGAACAAATTCAAAAGCTTCTCAAAAATTTGAAAATATTTGGTCTGAAAAAGAATTTATGTGAAAAAATACTGAAGATAACAATTATCTCATTTTGGAATATTCTTTCTAGTTTTCTCTCAAATAAAAATAAAATAGACCTAAACGTGTAGTTAATACTGCTCAGAATATTATTTCATATATTATACAGGGTGCTTCAATGAAAACTAAACAGAGGCTATATCTACCAAGATATTCATTTCTGATCAAAACGCAAAAACAAGTCAATTTTTGTTTCAAGGGGGACATCCTTAGGGGTACAAAACTTGCTTGAAATATCAACCCCCTAAGCAGGGGTTGCAATTCTTGAACATTTTGACTATTCCTCTGAGACTCTTTAAGTTTGAAAATTTGGAAGATGGTAGATGGGTCGAGTGATACCTCGAAAAAAAGGTATTATCTTTGTCTGCATACCCGTGAACGAATTTTCATTTTTGATTGAAAACTGTAGAATATACCGAGTGAGCTACTGAAAAATAGAGGAGACTATCTATCGCCCTGAGCTATTCAAGTATTATTAAATGGAACAGATTCATTCCAGATCTAAATGAATCTATTCCAGTTTTTCGCACTAATACTCCAATAGTCTTGGGGTGATAGTCTTCTCTATTTTTCAGTGGCTCACTCTGTATCTTCTACAGTTTTCAATCAAAAATTAAAATTCTTTCACGGGAATGCAGACAAAGATAATACCTTTCTTTCGAGTTATCACTCGACCCATCTACCCTCTTTCAAATTTTCAAGGGTTGTCACCCCTGCTCCAGGGGTTGAAATTCGAGATGGGGATGGTACTTGATGATGACTGCTATTGATCAGCATACATCTGTTCCATTTCACCTCACTGAAACTTGAATAGTCTCAGGGAAATAGTCTTCACTATCTTTCAGTTGCTCACCCAGTATCTTTTACAGTTTTCAACTAAAAATGGAAATTCGTTCCAGGCAATGTAGTCAAAGATACCACCTTTCTTTTGAATCATCACTCGACCCATCTCCTCTATTCAAAATGTTCAAGGATTGCAACCCCCGCTTAGGGAGTATATATTTCAGGCAAGTATTGTACCCCAAAAGATGTCCCCCTTAAAATAAAAATAGGCTTGTTTTTGCGTTTTGATCAGAAATGAGTATCTTGGTAGATATAGCTTCTGTTTAGTTTTCGTTGAAGCACGCTGTATATGCGAATAAAATAGAATTGTGAATCCATTCAGTATTTTCTTGACGTCCTTCCACTGGATTTTTCCGAGGAGAAAGCCTCTGACACTACTCATTGGTAGATCGCCAGCATTTCAAGTTTGAGCACACTTGCTTTACAGGCTGGCATATCACTTTCGACTATTTGAATAGATTAGCATGAGCAACTGGTAACTCCCTGTTTTTGCGTTTTGATCAGAAATGAATATCTTGGTAGATATAGTCTCTGAGCCTCTGTTTAGTTTTCGTTAAAGCACCCTGTATATTGAAAAATTTCTGACAAGCAATACGAGTTATTCGCGGATAAACTGACTATGTTAATTAGATTGGTAAATCCGTCGTATAATGAATCCGGTTTATTCTTTGGCACTAGATAAGTAGAAAAATATTTTCGGAGGAGTTTATCATTTTGAAACGGTAGCGAAGGAATTTGGGTGCGACGATATTATTACTTATAATTGAATGGAGAACCATAACCTGGAATGAAAATGGAGGTGAACCACTGAAGTAAGATACTCGAAGGTTACTTCGGTACAACTGAAAGTGTTATAATCTTGATAATACTTCACTTCCCAGGATCATTACCCAAAATTTTCGTGGACTAATTTTCGTAATGCTGTGGTATTCCTACTCCCCGCGGACACTCTGTATACCTACAACTCCATATAGCACCCCCGGTACCGAGTCCCACTGGCTCTCAACGGAATTCTTTTATTATCTTGGGACGTTTTCACTTAAACTTTTTCCTTTCTTCTTATTTATGTCGCTTTTCATTTTTATGATTTCGTGGACATTTTATGACGTTCTGTATTTCACATAGTTATCGGCATCGGTTGAAATTTCGATCATGCGAATCGACGAAGGATGTAGAGCTGTTTTTCCCCATTTCCCTAGCGTATCATACATCGGGGGACCACTTGGGAATGACCTCTTAAATTTATTGGTTTTCCAAGTTGTAACTTTTTGCAGAACGTCGGTATGTTCTGATTAAATTGCACGAAGGGTGGGAACTCATAGGGCGATTCATATGATCTAGTGGGGTGTAAGTTTTCAATTTTCCACATCGCATTAATTTAGGAAGTAAACGACTTATTAAACGTACCAGGGTTGTCTGGCAAGTCTGTTACGGAATCAAATAGAACATATTCACACACCACAAAAAATTGTCGCATCACCAGGTATTCTGAATTCCACAATCGATTAAGCAGCTCGATCGCAGTTTCTTTGTCAATATATGTTTTTGGACATATGAGAGGAAAAAATCTTATCTATGTACTAACATTTGTTTCAACATGATCTCAAACACGTCTGAAACAAGAATGAGTTAATTTGACTTTCAGTATTCATTCAATTTCTCTTCAGTTTTCACGCTGAATTAATGCAAGTTTTCTGTGTTTCTTGTTGATTTTCGAATCTTTGAATTTATTGTAATGGACGCAATTCGAGTGATTATGAAGTTGTAAGAATTGTAACACTTTTAGAGGGGGGGGGGACGAAGCCAACGTTACGTGGCTAACTTGTTGAATATTAACCAAAGCACTATTTCAAGAGCAATTAATTGGTACCACAGAACAGGGGAATATGGAAGAAGAGCCGGACAGGGAAGAAATCGGCTAAATACACCAGTTGATGATCGTTGGCTTCGTTTAACTGGTCTAAGAGTTCGGCACTGTACGGCTAGAATGCTACAAAATGAACCTGCACTTTCCAGAAATGTGCATATTTCATTGCAAACTGTTAGGAACAGGCTCAGAGAAGACGATATCAGACCAAGGGTGGCTTCTACAGGCCGACGTCTCACCAGAGAACATCGAGTTGCAAGACTTCAGTTTGCGAGGGAACATGCAAATTGGGGTATTCCTGAATGGTCGATTGTTCTCTCTTCCGACTAGTCCAGGTTCTGTCTACTATCAAATGATAGACGCATGCCTGTATACAGATGACCTGGGGAACGGTATCAGCAATGCAATATCCAGCAAACCAAAAACTTCGGAGGGGGCTCAGTAATGGTGTGGGGAGGCATTTCTTTCCATGGTCGAACTGAGTTAGTCCTAGTGAATAATGGAAGAATGACAGTGGCCAGAGACATCGCAGATATCCTTGAACCCATGTTGTACCCTTTGGCCCATTGATTGGCGAAAACTTCATTTATATGCATGATAATGCTCGGTCTCATGCAGCTAGAGTAGTTACAGAATTTCTGCAAAATGCCGAAATTGATATTTTAAGATGGCCAGCCAGAAGTCCCGACTTGAATCCCATAGAACATGTTTGGGATAACATGGGGTGGCAAATTCAGCAACGTAGGATGCCTTGTAGAACACTCTAACAACTAGAAAATCTGCTTCCTGAAATTTGGAACTCAGTGACCAAGAGTACATCCAAAATTTGTTTGAGGGGCATCCGAGACGTATACTAGAAGTAATTAGGGCGCGGGAAGGAAACACTCGATTTTGAAAATGATTAGTAACCATTCGAGGCTAGTTGATTGGTCTCTTCGCGAATGTTTGAAGATTGTAGAATTCTTTAATTTTTCATTACTTCGAAAATTAATGCTATTTTCCATCATAAACTCATCTCTTTTGAATGATATCTTCTTATTTTACACTTCTGAAAGTTACCAAGCGACTCTTAAATGACGAACCTAAAAGTTTATATAGTATTGTCGTAAAAGTAGGGAAACGCGACAATTTTTGTGTGGAGTGTATTTAGAGAAAATTATTTCAATTTGGGAGAAGTGGAAAACCCCACCTAGACATATCTGGCGAACACGGTAGATTAGGAACAATATATCATCTCAATTTATGTCCCTTTTTTCAATAATTGAGGCGCTTAATTGTCTCTAATGAATGGTAAATCCAAGATATTTGTTTCTCAGCTCATCTCTCAAAAGGTACTATTACCTATGGTCTGGTGCATTGTCCAAAACTGAAAGAGCTTCAGAGTCTATTTTTTTAAATTTAACTTCTGAAATAAAACAATTCTGGAACCAGTCGCAAAAACTAGTAATTGAAACCCACGCTTTCTTATTAGCACGCCAAAACAGGGGCACGTCCTTCTTGTTTCGAAATTTTGAAGCACGAGGATTCAACGATATGTAAATCATCAGTGGTTTAATGACATAATCTCCAGATGCATTGAAACATAAGAGCAGTGTAGTTCTATCTTTTGCTACCTCAAATCTAGAAACAGACTTTTCGCTTTAGAAAAGAAATGGTTCTTTCGGCATTCTCTTCCAAGACAGTGCAGTTTCGTCTGCATTAAATATTTGCTCAGGTTTGTATCCTCCATCAGCTACTAGGTTAGGTTAGGTGCTGCAGGAATCTTTGCAGATGCAGATTCTCTAATGATTTTAAAGCTATGCAATATTTGTCGCACCTTAAATTTATTGAACTTACCTTCCAATACTTGAAATCGTCAACTACCACCTAGTATCAGGTTCTTTAAAATAGTTTGAAGACGCTTTACCCTCTCCCTGATAATTGAATCACTTAGGGGCAATATTTTTTGGTTGCGGTGTGCGATTAATCATGACAACGCTATTTCCATTTTTACTATTGCTGGATCACGCAAATCATGACAACAATCATCGCACCTAGCAGTCCCAAGAGAAATATGGTTCACGACAACGATATCCTACAGGACAAGAATATTGCAAGATACACTGAACAAGATAGTGGGGAAGGTAATTGGGAGCCCCTGGTATATATCAAGCGAACAAATGAGACGAGAAGTCATTATTACGATGCTACAAGAGATGATAACCCAAACAAAGACAAGGAAAACGGATAAACATATTTTCTTCTTTAGAGGAAAAGAGAACATGAAGACGAAGAGAAACATAACAGATTAAGGAGGATAACAGAGCCGAAACCTCAAAAAGAGGCCGGTGACTCAATACCATGAGTAAAACTTCTTAAAACGAGACAATAGAAAGAAAACAGAAGAAAAAAGGCGAAAGAAAGATGAAGACGCGTAGGGAAATATATTCCGGCCGGCTCGGTGACGTAGGGGATATGATGCTCGTCTCCTGCGCAGAGTTACCTGGGTTCAATCCCCACAAAGTCGATGCGATTTTTCGGATTCTGGGAATCGCTTGAGTGTAAAGCTGTCGGTCCTGTCTAACAGAGATGTGTTGGACATTAAAGATCCCTTCCCTCGACACGAGAGGGGTTCGCAAAATTCCCGGGTTAGTGAGGTGACAGAATTCCCCGGCGTGTCATTGGCCGAAAGGCGGAAATAGAGAACGTTAAAGGAATAACAAACAAACAAAAATATATTCCGGTACTCGTCAAAATTGAAAGATCATTTTATGGATCCTACAGTTGATTCGTTAACATTGAATGAGCGTGATATGATATGCAAACGACTCTCCAGAGTCTAACACTGATATTTTTTCGTATTGAAAGTCATTTTTCATTTCTTTTGGAAGACATTATAAATTAGGTAGACAACCTGAAATACGTATTATTAGTCGATCACAATTTTTGTAACGAATGAAAAAATGAGACTATTAAAAACACAAAGCGGCTTTTTCTAAGGGACCGAACGTCTAAGAAGTGGCATTTAACAATGTACTTCTTGCATTGAGTAATAAGGTCGATTTACTTGAACATTTTGTTAGTTTACAATCTCTAAAACACCGACCGTGGCAAAGGCGGTTTATGTCAAAGAAAAATCCGAACTCATTCAAAGGCGATATCATTAAAAAACATACTTTAGGCGAAGTAGTAATAGGATGTATTTTACTTTTTTTTGTCCATTTGACAAAGCGTTTAAAGGATTCCGCCTACTATTTATTAGTACATATGTTTGCACCGATGTCCGATCAGATCCGCGAAGCAAGGAATCTTTAGCCTCGAATATAGAAATTGGGTTCTACATTTGCGAATAGTGAAAATGCGAATGTGGGAAGTGCGAATGAGTAGCTTCTGCTGTATACCAATCGTTGTGGGGCACTTCTAATCAGCCGTGGTGGGTATCTTCTTCTTCTTCACCGTGTAGAAGGCGTAGCGCCTGATCAGTTCCGGTTTCCCTGCAGCAGTTCTTGTGAAGTTGATTGCCAACTGTCCCGCCATCGTTTTGGTGGTCGTCCAACGGGTCTTCTTCCGTGTGGTATGTTGTTATATACGATTTTGGCTATTCTATCTGTGGTCATTCTGTTTACATGCTGGTTCCATTCTCTTCTTCTTTTTCTTACCCATCTTACAATATCGTCTGTTTCACATTTTTCCTTATGTCGGTATTTCTTTGTCTGTCATTCAATGTGTAACCGGTTATAGTTCTTAGCGTTTTCATTTCTGTTGTTCTTAGTATCCTCTTTGTTACCGACGTTTCTGCTTTTGTTTCTGCCCTGTATGTCATAATTGGTCGCACACATGTTTTGTAGATTCTGGATTTGCATGGTATACTGAGGTGTTTATTTCTCCAAATTGGTTGTTTAAGATGTCCCGATACTGCAGCTGCTTTGTTCACTTGTCTCCTCACTTCATCTTCAAGGTATCCTGTGCTTGTTATTTTGCACCCTAAGTATTCGAATGACATGACTTGGTCTATAGTGGCGTTGTCTATTGTTAACTTGCAGCGCAGAGGTTCCTTAGCTATGGTCATGCATTTTGTCTTACTTGTTGAGATTTCCATATTGAAATTTTTTGCGCGTTTGCTAAAGGCGTATAACATTCTTTGTAGGTCGTCTTCTGATTCTGCAATGAGTACGGCGTCATCGGCATAGCATAAGATGTTAATTTTGTAGGTTCCCATGCGGTATCCTAGTCCCAAGTTATTAACGGTCTCTACAAGTTGGTCCATAACAGTATTAAATAGTAGAGGGCTAAGTTGGTGGGTATACACATTAAAAATACCCAGAATATTTCAATAATCTCTTATATATGATGCTATCATCATTTCCGAAAGAGATAGCCGATCTCTTTTTGCTCTCTTGTTCTCAAAGAGTTCTTAGCTAGATTCATCTAACGCAATACCACCTACAAATTAATTTCAGAATCCGCACTTTGAGACGGGCTCTCGAGTAGCTGAAATGCAAGAAGGCAGTTGGTCTAGACGAAATACCGCCAATCGTCCCGAGAAAGTGCGCTCCGGAACTGGCACCCATTCTTAACCGTCTGTTTCTGATTTCTTATGAAAGCCAGACTTTTCCGAGAAGCTGGAAAAGAACGAGAATACAATTGATCCTAAAGAAAGGAAAGAAGTCCTTATCCCAAAACCACCACCCTGTTGCACTTCTTCCCATTACGTCCACAGTGATGGACAGAGTCATAAATGATGAACTCATCAAATATCTTGATTTGCAGGGAATTACTAACGATCGTCAGTATGTATATATGATCCACAGGAGATCTGCTCGACTACGTCACTCATGTTTGTACATCAACGATGGGAAAGTATGGGGAATCTAGATCAATAGCCCTCGACATCTCCAAAGCCTTGTTGAATAAATTTGCTGCATATGGGCTTCCCGAAAAATTGCGGGGTTGGATAAGTAGCTTTCTTTCAGATAGATTAATACAAGTTGTGGTCGAAGGTATAACATCTGATTGTTTCTGGTTGCTATCATGAGTGCCTCAGGTATCCATTCTTTCGCCAACCTTGTTACTGTTGCAGATAAACGATCTTTTGTCATCTACAGAGAACGAGATCTTCGATTTTGCAGACGATTTTACCCTGGTTTCGTCTTTCAGTAGTCTGCGGCCGATTACAGCTGCGGAATCTCAGTGTCAGAGATATCAACACATTAATGACTTTAACTCTGACTTACAGAGGATATCTGAGTGGGGTTAGTTGAACCTGGTGAGCTTCAAAGCGAACAAGACGAAAGCAGCTACGATTTCTAGAAAGGTCCTTGCTGGAGAACCTCCTTTAATGATGCAACGACAACAAATTACATCCAAAGATTCGATGCACTTTTTCGGAATAACGGTCAATTCAACGGGTTTTGCTGGCATGAACATGTATCAGCAATAGCTAAGTTAGCTAAACTTAGTTTTCTCTTCAGAGCCAAGCGATACTTCACGTCATCCCAGGTGTTGCTTCTATATAAGGCGCAGATTCGACCTGCTTTGGAATATTGTTCACATGTATGGGGATCTGCGCCCAAACATTCGTTGTGGATGTTGGATAGTGTGCGAAAACGGGATGTGCGCTTCATCGACCACCCGCGATCTTCAACCGCTGGATCTCAGAAGACAAGCTGCTGACCTTTCTCTGTTTAACAGATACTTTCACGGAAGATGCTGAAAGACCTTGTTCCCAAAAAACTCATGTTTTGCTGCAACACTAGGCTGGCAAGGAGTTCTCATCATATGGCGGTACATTTTACGACCCCTCGAACCTCTCTCTATAAGAATTCCTTTGTTTGCAGGTACGATGAGCTGTGGAACTCGCTTCTGTCCAACATCTTCCCAACATCCTACAATTCGGCCTCCGTCAAGAAGCGAATAAACACTAATCTAACCTAACCTAACCTAACCTAACCTAACCTCAAATTCTTCCCAGAAGAACTCATGTGACGTAACAGGTTCGCCTATTCCTGGGAAGCGAGCATAAAAAAACGAAAAAATTTTAATTTCTGGTGTTGTTAGGCGAATATTTCTGAATACTTTGAAATTGTTCTGTTCGACTTTGTTCCACAAAAATGAAAACAAACTTTGGTTTCGATGTGTTCTCGATCAACTAGCACGAAATACACTCCTTTCTTCTCCACGAAATTATACAATTCGAGAATTTCTTTCAACCCCGTAGATTCTTTTGATGTGTGTACTTGGAAATCATCACTTTTCTTAGATACCCTTTCCTTTCTATTAATTCCTTTTGAATGAAGAATCCGTGTTTTCAAATCAGATATAGAATATCGATCTCTTTTATGTAGTTTCGAGGTAATAAGGCATAAGGTTTACTGCTTAATCATCTGTATTCATTAGTCGCCAGGGTTGCCGATTTCTACCCCTCGGATGTATTTATAGACGTCCTAATTATGTCATCACGCTCTGCTGTCCCCCGCAGAAAGGAAGGTGTTAAAAACTAATATCTCTAATATGCTTTTTACTCGTTTCATGTTCATTCAGTATGGACTTAAAGGAATATTTATTCGAGTCAGATATGAAGATGTCGAATTCAAAATATGACTTCAATTGTTCGATTACAGTTTCTTTTGAGGATCCGTCAATTCAAACTTATTTGAAGAAAATATTCAGATAGAATGTACAGGGTGTCCCAAATTCGATGCTTGTATGAAATTCCTTTATTTTTGAAGATAGAAGATTCTAGTTTCCACTATCCTGCCCTAATTTTTTTATGTGTATGAAGAATCCGTCAACAGAATCTGAATATTATAATTAGTTTTCGAGATACAGGGTCATGCTGAAAATGTCCAGTTTTGAAAAACCTTTTCTATCTCCGTTCTCTTTGAAGCTATCGCATAGGAAAAAATTCAGCAGTTCATCTCAATCTTGTATTCACGTAGTGATTTTGAAAATATAATCACTAGATGCAGTTTATCTGATGGAACACCCTGCATATTTTTTTACTATTTCATAACATTTTGTTCTCAGGAACACAAACATATATAACACTTAACTATTTTATCCATGCTGAACCATTCACGAAGCCCATTCAGAGAATTCACGATAATGATTCAAGGAAGATTATCTGGGCTAACACTATTAGCAATTGAACAAGAAGTTTTTGACGCTATAAATTTTAGCGATGTAATTAATGAATTTGCAACAGCAAAATCTCGGAAAATATCGCTACTACAATTGCTATCTTTCATTTTTCTATTGCACCTAGACCTAGCTATCATTTTTGATGTTCAAACGAAGTTCCCTAGGTATTTGTTATTAGAAATATCTGCATAATTTTTAAAATATCTAAGTATAAGTAGAAAGTAGTACTTATATAAACACCTCAAAAAGTCTAGGGAACACTTCTGAATATCGATATATCGTATCCAGAACGATCAATATGGATGAATTTTTTTTAGAAATGAACACCTGCATCAATTTCTCACCAAATAATGTAGAGTGCCGCAAAAGATTCCAGTTTTCTTTATAAAAAACTAAAAATGCAGCAGATGCGACGCTACTTTACAATCATTTCATGTATTCAGTGTTTGAAATCAGCTAGTTGGCAATTTGTTTCTGTTGTAAGCACAAATGAAAGATTCAAGTTTTGTGATTCGACCATGGAAAGACGACATTTGCCTAGAAGAGATGTTACGAGCCGTTGGCATGCTCCAAGCTGGGAGCTCACATCGGGAAGTATCCAGGGTTCTGGGAAGTAGCCCAAGTGTCATAAACCGTTTACGGTCGCGTTTCAATGAAACAGGTAGCGTAGAAGAACGCCATACAGGTCGTTGCAGGATTACTACAGTCGCCCAAGACCGATTATTGGTTTTACAAGCCAGAAGAGATCGTACTACCACAGCATCTCAATTAGCTCAAGAGCTATCACGATTTCATAATGTACAAATTTCCGACCAAACTGTGAGAAATCGACTGCACGAAGGTGAACTCCACCCTAGTCGTCCTTTAAGAGTTCCACAACTGACCCATGGAAATCGCGCTGCTCGTTTAGCTTGGTGCCAAGAACACGTAAACTGGGATCAAGAGAGGTGGGACACAGTTCTCTTCAGTGATGAATCTAGATAGTTATTATCCCGATTCGGAAAGAATTCGAATGTGGAGGGAACCTGGAAAGCAAAACCGTCTCCAGCATGCTCGAGAAGTTGTTAGACAGGGAGGCGGATCAGTGATGTTTTGGGGAGGTATACGCCTTGGTGGAAGAACTGACCTCGTTTTCATACAGAACAACCTCACGGAAAATTCTTACGCAAATGAGATAGTTTTACCTGTAGTGGTACCGTATCTCCAAACAATGGGTCAAAATCCACTCTTCCAACAAAATAATGCCCCTCCTCATCGTGCAAGAGTTGTCTTGAACGTTCTTGAAGAGAATGGTATCAATCTTCTACCGTGATCCTGCTCCCCAGATCCTGCTCCCCTAAAAAGAAATCTCCTGAAAAACGTCTTCCATCATGAACAGGAGCTTCGATCAGCAGTTCAGGGGACTTGGAATGACTTAGGCCAAAATGTAATAGACAATTTAATATTGAGCATGCCGCGACGATGCCAAAGTGCCATTAATAACAGAGGTGGACCTCCTGGGTACTGAAAAATATAAGTGCTTCCATACCGTTTCGAAAATATTAGTTCAGAATTTTTTTGTGTTTTACCAAATTTCGTTATTTTCAAATTTCGATTTTTTTTATAGATAGGTACTTTGGAGAAGTCAAATATTATTTTTTTTCTTGAGAATACATTTAATACAATTATACAATACATCCTAACAAAAAATCCAAAAGATTTCTATGAATTCAATGATTATAATTAAAACATATCCTGGAGTAATTATATATTAGGTTAATAGTTTCCTTTGTGTGAAGTGGTGAACGATCGATATATATATATATATATATATATATATATATATATATATATATATATATATATATATATATATATATATGTGTGAACATTAGACAACAATATTAAAATTGGTGTGAACAAGAATTTATTTTGTTATGATTTTGTTCTGTTTGTTTCCTTTTGATATTTTAGTCTATAAATAAATATGATTTCTAAAGTTAAGTTTTTTTCTCTACTTCAAGCACTTACCTACCTAACTCCCACCTTGAAAAAAAAGTAAAAAACATGATCCAAAATGCCTTGAGGGGCGCCAAAATCCTTTTTTGCACACAAGCGCCAGTAGTCTAACGGAGGCCTGATGGGTTGGAACAGATAGAATCAAGTGATATTCAAGAGTTGCTTGAATTGCAAGATGAAGAAACCCATTGAAGACGAGGCTTCAGCAAGCACTGGAAACGTGACTTTTAGTTTGAAAAATCCTAGTAAAGGTTTGAGAATGGCAAATGAACTTTGTGATTTCTTCATGAAACCTGATCCGTCTATGAAACGAAATCTTATTTTTAAGAGACAAATTGCTCATGCCACTGCTGAATATCAGTCTGATTTGAAGGAGATTTCAAAACTGCCAAGCAAGAAAAAATTTCAAAAAATCAATATATAATCAATATAATATAGGTATTTAGATACAGTCATTCTTCGAAGGACACCACTAAATTCCTCGGCGTTCACATCGATAGGAATCTGAAGTGGAGTGCATGAATTTGTACTGAATTGTTCCTATTATGCCCTAAATAGAATCAAGAGTTCACTACCTCTAAGTCTAACGTGTTTGGTATATACGTCCTATAATATCTTACTGTTTCCTCAGACGTAGGTAGAGTTTTCATCATCCATTCTGCTGATGTTCGATACAGCTCCACAATCTTCATGTAGACCGTTGTTCCTGAAGAATGGTATCCTCAGTCTATTCTCATTTTGAGATGCCTCGTTTATATTAAAGGAGATTTAAACTTTCTAAATTCCCACTACTAGAAATAAGGAAACATTATGTATCCCTAAACACAGAACTTCTAGATTTGAAATGTCGCCCCTGTACCAGGGTATCAGATTGTTCAAAATCTTCCACGGCATATACAATATGGTCAATTCTTTATTTTGTCACCATAATCTGATATTCACGGTTTCAGTATGTATTCGCGGTTCGGTGTGTAAATTGATATTAACGGAATATATTGCCTTGACCCAGCACAGACTTCAGACGCTGACTGTGTTCTGAACGAATCTTCTCCTTTGATTGTTTTTGGTCTAACAATCTGGCTTGTTGGTATCCCAGATATTTGTATGTTTCGCCATCTCTCATGCACTGTATAATGAGAATGAAGAGCTTAGATTGTAATAAAAAAAATTAAAATATTTGGTTACCTTTTTTTTCTTTTTCGCAAATTTTTCTTTATATTAAACAAGTTCCACCAAGAAATAATATATGGGCGATGTCAACCCAGATTATTGGGTCCATAATGATTCTAAAACATCTATAGATCATAATCGGCATCACTTGGAAGACTGAACCTGGCCATCGGGGCTGTCTCAGTCAAGCAGAGATGGAATTTCGGGGGGAATCTCCTTAGTACCTTTCATGGCCTTGCTTGCTATGTAAAATCTTTCCTTAGATTTGTTCACACATATAAGAAGTTTGATTAGTGAAATATTTTTTTGCTGGTTTTCTTTTTCCATTGTTACAGATTCCTGTCCAAAACCCCCTTCCTTTCACCCTTGTCTTCGTTTGGAAATCATCGAATGCAAGAGAGAATGAAAAATCATTGGTACTCTTTATGTACACACGACACTAACACAACATAATCAGACAAGCTATTGCTAGTGCAATAGCGACAGGGAAACGATTTTTTTTCCTCAGGTTTTTTCACTCGTTTATTGAATCATATACAAGATAATATGGTTCCCCTGTTACATTTCCTGAGCTCACACTTGTTTTTTTCTGACACACATCAAAATTATAGAAACAAGCATTTATTGTGAATACAATCATTCAAACTTTTATAAATCCTCTCTTTTCAAAAGAATATATATATATATATATATATATATATATATATATATATATATATATATATATATATATATATATATATATATATATATATATATATATATACCATTTAAAAGTTGAAGTGAAGGTCGATTTCCGGTATTTCCATGAATGACAAACCTATAAAAATGTTAAGGGCTATTAGAATATAATTCAAGATTTAATTCAGTTTTTGTTTCATGGAAATCGATCAACAATTGTATAAGCCATAGCTAGTGGCGTTTTTCACGGGACACCCGATATAAACTCCCGAAAAATTTAGATCCAGGAAGGTATAAATGGAGAACGCAAACTGGTGTTGGTAAGAGCAAGTATCTGCTGAAAAATAGCAGAAAATCAATGCTTTTATCTCTTAAGGCAAACAAATGTTCAATTACATATACTATTATCTGATAACGCATATTTAATCTGATATTCTAATAAAGTTAATTCGCTGTCATTTTGTGTTGAGTCTAATGTAGTTCTGAGGTCACCATATAGCCCATTTAGTAACTCCTGATAGTGTCTTCTTGACGCTGCAGATACTTTCTCTGTTAATGTATTAATGGTGTTTGTGATGCATCCTTTTAAATAAGCAAAGAGGGATCTGGAGCAAATAGCGTAATGAGTAAGCAAAACCTTGATTAAAGTCACTGCGAGTCATATTTGCATTCATCTGAATTCTCAGTCCATAAATTCTAGAAAGTTTGCTTTCAACATTAACGAAATTGTGATGATTTGTATTTTATATATGATTCTAGTACCTCCAAATAAACTTTATATAACTGAAATTATTTTTATACAGTGCCAGTACAAAGAATGAATGGAATAAAATTAATAATTCCCACCACTTCATATTAAGATATTCCGAGAAAAACTTTTTTTTCACTTTTTCTCAGACGAGATCCCCAATTCATTCATTTCAATGTTGCAGAACTTATTTCTGCAATATTTCATAGTGAGGGTTGTGATGAATAGCTCTGGAGATACGGGGGTTAAGGTGTAGAGAAAGGGAGGATTGTTTCCTTCACACTCATTAACAGTAGAATAGGTTAGGTAAGGTTTTTTGGAATAGAAGTTTATGTGACCAAGCGTAGCATATTTTTAATACATGAAAATACTGTCGTTTCTTTCAACTTGCAAACAGTGATCGCATTTCGATATATGTATTAAAAAATGAAAACCAACTGGATGTTTTGTGGAATTTTTTACAAGTTTTGGGCAAACATCAGACGCTCTGAGCACACGTATTTTAACGGAACGCGAAACAAATGTAAGAAAAAATCGAAATAAATTAGTTGCACCACTGTACGATGGAAAAAGAAAAAATTAACCTCAGCTCATCTTGTTCATTGCTATGCGCTCAAACTGAATTTAACTATGGTCTAAGCAGCCTCTCAATAAAAACGTTCGAATCTTTCATCGAAATTCTTCAGAAATTCCAACTTTTTCCCAAACTTCACTAAACGCTCTGCCTTCCTTTACCGTCGGTTACTCGCGCCCTCTTTTCGAACGTATTTACTCGCATAGTCTACCATTTTAGACCATTTTCATTTTGAAATAAGAAATCGATATCATCCATTTTAATACGTATTTAAAATTAAATAGTTTCGTTGATCATTTGCTATTGAAGTTGTTTCAGTTCTGATAAAAATATTGATTTTTTCTCTGTGGAATTGAAAAAACCAAAGAGTCCCAGAATAAATCCTTTATTCGCCATAACTCAATAAATTTTCCATACATGAACTTGAAAAATAAGCAATATAAAACTGAAAAGAACAGATAACAATCTAATGAAAAATGTTTACAAGCTAAAACTACTATTTTTTAAATATAATTAAATGGAGTTGAGGTGGTGAAGGATTCGGTAAAAATGTTTTGGAAACATTCAATTTTATCAATGATTCTAATCATTCAGTTATAGCCCAAGATCCAACTAACGAATTTAATAAGGAAGTGAAGAGTTTAAAATCCATCCATCATTACTGATCGCGAAAAATTTAAACTCGTTTTACCGAATCCTTTACCACCTCAACTCTATTCTTCAGTTAAATTGCACAAAGATGGTTACCCAATAAGTCCAGTGGCATCATTCACACATGCCCCAGCATTCAAGATTTCTAAATTTTAATACATATTCTGGAAAAATTTTGTAATTTTAAACCGTCTTTTCCAATTCGTAACTCAAATGATTAGATAAGAAAAATAGAAAACGTTGTCGTACAAAGTAATGCTAAGTTAGTGTCTTTCGATGTCAAGAATTTGTTTCCCAGTATTTCACTGAAGGATCCGTATGATATAATCAAAAATAAATAACACAAAATAGGACGAACCCACGAATTAAATATGACATTATGGCTTTATTAGATGTTTGCATATCTCAAAATTATTTTTTATTTAACGACTCTTTTTATAAAAGTGATGAGGGACATATAATGGGAAACCCCTTAAGCTCTCTTTTGGCAGAAATCTTCATGGAAAATATAGAAAAACTATTCATTAACACCAGTTTAGTAAACAATTCCTATATTGGTATCGATATATCGATGTCGTTATTGTGTTTTCTACAGGAACAAACAGACAGTTCACAGTACTCGAAAATTTGATCAACAACCTGCACCCAAATATGAAATTCACTTCTGAAATAGAACAGAACAACTCGATCAATTTCTTAGGCTTAACAATAACAAGATCAAATAATAAACACCTGTTTTCAATTTATCATAAATCTTCTCATACAGATATCACAATTCTTTATACATCGGCACATCCTTATCAACACAAAGTAGCAGCATTTAATAGTTATATACACAGACTCTCAAGCACACCAATGTCTAGTGAAAATTATCTCAAAGAATTGAATTTGATAAAACAGATCGCAATAAATAATGGTTATGATGCCAATTTAGTTAGCAACATATTATATAAGAAAAAACCAAATTTAGCTTTTCAACATATTTATCCAATCGGTGGACATCAAGATAAGAAATTCAATAATTTATCATATATAGGCAATATTAGCAATAATGGGAAATCCTTTCTTAAAATTTCAAATTTGAATATAGCATTCAAAACATCAACAAATTTAAATTCATTTATCTGAAAGTATAAGTCTCCAATCACTTAAGAAAATAAATCAGGTGTTTATAGATTGGAATGTACAGATTGCAATTATTTTTACATAGGTAGAACAGGAAGAAATTTCAATCTTAGAATCTCAGAACATAAACGCAGTTTCATCAATGGAAAACCGATTAAAATTATTCTAATCATCTTAGGAAAATAGTCATTCTTTCAATTCAGAATTTAAAATTCTACATTCTGAGAATAGAGGTATAAAACTCAACCTTCTGGAAGTACTTGAAATTAACAGATTTAGGTATTCCCCAGAAACTCTTAATGACCAGATAGACATAAATAACTCACCCTTATTGAACTTGTTTCCAAATACAGATAACTCTGAATGGATTGCCTCTTTAGTCTATATAAGTATACGTTTGTTAAGATAATTTTGTAGTATTGATTCGCTCTTGACAAAGATACTGTGTATCGAAACGCGTCAAGCATCCATTAATTTATTTTAGTGGAAATCTCTTCAGTTGAATTATTACAAATTTTACCCGTTTTATATCCCCCTGAAAAGAGTCAATTTTGTTCACCTAAACAATTCACACATATTTCCTTCATATGATTTTTACAAGCATACCTGAAGCATTTCGCACAATATTTTCATGTCGATCTATTGTGTCTTATAGGACATACGCAACAACGCCCAATATAATTTTGTGGCCTCAGAGGGTGAGGGGGTACGACCTCACTAATGCCTAATAGATGTCGAGTTCTAAACTCGATTCGAGGTTTTATGAGTTCCCAAGCACATTTCTCCAGGAAATCTATACGGGATACTCGTTATTTTGGTCGATTAGCTCTAAATACGCATAATGCGTTTATTCCTACAATGTTAAGTAAGTCATAGAACACAACCATAGGCCACCGACGGGTATTTCCAGTAACATTGTATTTGTTGCAGAGTTGATCAACTAAAGCAACACCAATTTTCGTTTTGTTACTGTCTGTAATGATACCTGGTTTCTTGTCATCTCTTGTCTGAGCAGTGATGTATTGATGATAACAATAGCACTGATTTGTTTTTATTAGGGCAATATGAAACAAGGGTGCATTCTTCCTTGAATCAAAAATTGAAGATTTTACTTCAGTGCTTCTACATGATAAGAATTCTACTGGAATTTCCCGTTTATTCCTTCGTAATGTACCAATATATATTAATTTATGATTTCTCAGCAACTGAACCAATTGTCTCCGGTAACATTACGATTGGTACCGGAAATTGGATGGATCAAGGAGGAAAATGTCTTCACCAGAGTTATTTACCCTATATGGACCTACAGGTTGCATCCCAACATAGAACTGCAAATTAATTGTTTACGATGTTTTTACATCAACAAGAGCATACCTTTTGTTACCATATTTGGCAGACTTACTTGGTATATATTGTTTGAAGCCACATCTGCCTGTGAAAGTTAATAGTTGTTCGTCTACGGTTAGGAACTAACGTATTGTGAAATTGGCTTAAAAATACTCGAAAGAATTTTCAAAACCTTCCCGAATAGGAGCCAAATTATCAAGCTCTCTTTTCTCGTTTCTAGTATCTATATCGTCGAATATGATACATCTTAGAAGGAATCTGAATCTATTTTCACTCATAGCAAGGTAGCATGATTCGATTCGATTTCGCTTCCTCTAGAATTGTCCCAAATCTTTTTCAAATTTGTTCTTGTAGTCCTGAAAGCGCCAATGAGGAACAAAATTTATATAAATGCACTCATTTCCCTTCCATCTGTTTTTCTCGCATCCTGAATCCTACCAAATTCGTTATGAACATTTTCTATACAGGGTGCTTCAACGAAAACTAAACAGAGGCTATATCTACCAATATATACATTTCTGATCAAAACGCAAAAAGGGTCAATTTTTGTTTCAGGATTGCAACCCCCTAAGCGGGGGTTGCAATCCTTGAACATTTTGAATAGGGAAGACGGATCGAGCGATGACTCAAAATAAAGGTGATATCTTTTTCTACATCGCCTTGAACGAATTTCTAGTTTTAATTGGAAACTGTAAAAGATACAGGGTGTGAACTGAAAGATAGGGAAGACTATTTCCCTGGGACTATTCAAGTTTCAGTGAAGTAAAATGGAAAAGATCCATGCTGATCAATGGCAGTCATCATCAAGTACCATTCTCATCTCGAATTTCAACCCCTAGAGCAGGGGTGACCACCCTTGAAAATTTGGAAGAGGGTAGATGGGTCGAGTGATAGGTCGAAAGAAAGGCATTATCTTTGTCTGCATCCCCGTTAACGAGTTTTCATTTTTGATTGAAAAATGTAGAAGATACAGAGTGAGCTCCTATGGAACTCAATGAGAATAGAATTTTTTCCAGCAGTCATGAAGGCAATCGAAATCCTTTGCTTGAAAGGTATCACTGGATCGAAATATTACCCATGCTCTAGGGGTTGAAATTCGAGATGAGGATAATTTCGGAAGATGACAGCTTTTGATCTAAAATGAATCTATTCCAGTTTTTCGCACTAATGCTCCAATAGTCTTGGGGCGATTGTCTTCTTTATTTTTCAGTGGCTCACTCTGTATCTTCTACAGTTTTCAATCAAAAATGAAAATTCTTTCACGGGAATGCAGACAAAGATAATACCTTTCTTTCCAGTTATCACTCGACCCATCAACCATCTTCCAAATTTTCAAGGGTTGTCACCCCTGCTCCAGAGGTTGAAATTCGAGATGAAGATGGTACTTGATGATGACTGCCATTGATCAGCATGGATCTGTTCCATTTTACTTCACTGAAACTTGAATAGTCTCAGGGAAATAGTATTCCCTATCTTTCAGTTGCTCACCCTGTATCTTTTACAGTATTTAATTAAAAATGGAAATTCGTTCAAGGCGATGTAGACAGACCAAAGATACCACCTTTTTTTTGAGTCATCACTCGACTCATCTTCTCTATTCAAAATGTTCAAGGATTGCAACCCCCGCTTTGGGGGTAGATATTTCAGGCAAGTTTTGTACCCCAAAAAATGTCCCCCTTGAAACGAAAATTGACCTGTTTTTGCGTTTTGATCAGAAATGAATATATTGGTAGATATAGCTTCTGTTTAGTTTTCGTTGAAGCACCCTGTATATATGTTTGTTGACACCGTTATAATTCCAAAGATTATATCGTTTACGAAAAATTTTAGGCACTGGATTTCGGTTGTTGCATTAACTTTCGTTCCATGGAGTTGTCTCACAATATTATGTGAACGAACTCGAATTTGGAGCCTCGGTGAAGTGTTTCTCCTTTCTGTTATTTTGTCTTTTCTTACATGATAAACGGAAGACCGGCTTTAACTGGAATCATTTTCTTCATCCTCTATTACATCCTTCTCTGTATCTGTGTTATGGCTGCTCTCCTCAACAACATCTTGTTCTTCATTACCGTCTTCCTCATCATCGTTTTCATCAGAAGAATTTTCAAAATCACTAGGAAATTCACTGAACTACTGTAACCAGACTTCAGGACTTTTGCTGACTGTACAAGTCGTCTTTTGGTTTAAGATATACTTCTCCCTTTTCAAGGTACCAAGAAATCGAATTTGAACTGAACTGACTCGAAACACAAAGTAAAACGTGAATGCTCGCGTGGTCTACAATCGTAGACCAGTCATATTCAGAAGCAACCATTTTCTAAAACCAATCGCTAACACTGTCAAAAATATACTGATTCACTAAATACTTAAGTTTTCTATAGCTACTGAAGAGTAGGCGTGCGAAATAAAAATGAACGTCATTCACAATGGCGTGGTCTACGATCGTAGATAGTAAAAATGTTGCATGAAAAATTCCAAGATCAGCTCCCGTACGGTAGAATTTCAAACCAATGCGATAAATTTAGTCTCTGAATATAGAACAGATCTTATTGAGTGCATGGAGGATGTCGAGGAAATCTTTGACGAAAAGCCAATAAATCAGGTTCGCTTGATGGGGAGAATGTTTTAGCTTACACTGCTTCCTGAGATAATGCCTTATGTAGACAGAAATCGTTTTCAGTAAGTTGCAAAATCATATTACAAATTTAATGGAAATCTGAGGGTGTTTAAATATCAATCTAGAAACATTTGATGTCATAATCAATATGGCAGAGGGTCCTTTCCTTCACACGAATTAACAGTAGAATATGTTAGGTTTTTTTTGGAACAGAAGTTTATATGACCAAGCGTTACATATTTTTGGAATCTTCCATTGTAAAATCAAGAATGAGCAAATTGATAAATACAGGGTGTCCGTGAATTGCGTGTACAACGTTATAACACAGATTCTTCAGCTCGAAATAAGTCGATTCAGGCCAACTTACCTATATGAAAAATTTCTTAGTTTAGCCGCTAGAGGTCGCCAAAACCAGAGATATTTTTGCTTATTTTTCGAATAACTCGAGAACGATTCGATCCATAGAAACCATATTTGGTATGCGTAATCCGGTGCGTTATTTACGTTTTTTGGTGATTTACTCAATGACCTTGACGTTTCACAAGTGTGACTAAATACTCGAGCGTGCTTTTAATCAACCATAATTTTTCAACTGTCTGCGTTTGAGCAAAACTGTTTCAGACATTGAGCAGCCTGACTAACTATCCAACTTTTTTGTCAGTTGAGAAATTTCGATATGATAAGCCGTTCAATCACAAAAAATAGTTTTTCAATTTCATGATTTCATTTCTTCAATCAACAATATCACATTTGACCATGTTGGCTTTGGATTTGTTTCTGTAGTCTGACAGATTGTCATTTTAATATGCTCGACAACATCTTGTTGACAAAAGGATGTTTTCTAGGTTGCTAAATCGGAGCAAGCAAATAGGAAATTCAAAGTTCAGTAGTGCAAAAATCGAAAAATTCGAAGAAAAAATTTAGTGTGTTTTTCAGAATGGCTATTTAAAAATATGAAAACAGGTTGGCCAGTTGGAAACTAAATAAGAAATAACAAATCACTTCAGAATAACGATAAATTGGTTTACACCCAAAATTTCATTCGACTATAGTAAATGTTCAAAAATTTCACCATTTAGCTGAGTACAGGAGAAAATCCTCTTTAAGAAATTAAATTGGACCCTCGGCATTACTTCAGGGTCATTTTCGAAGGAGTTGGCAGCATTTAAAATGCTCATATGTAACTCTTCTCGGGTGTCAATTCGAGAAGAGTAAACTCTAGATTTCAAAGCACCCCAAAGTAGAATCGCATCGAATGAAGTTTACCGTGTCGTTATATTGAAACAAAAATTCAACACCTTAACCAACGTTGGTATAACAAACGAGAAACTGAAATCATTCTTGAGTAGCAATATTTTCAACATAGCTTTCCAAACTAATAATAGCTTAGGCAAATTTATAAAAAATAGTAAAACAAAATCAGATAAATAATAAAAAACAAGTACTGTGTTTTAAGGAATTTTACTTAATAATTGCGATTCGTAACGCGTTTCACTACACCGTAGCTTCTTCAGACGAATGATTATGCAGAAAAATATAAATGAGAATATAACTATAAATGTTCTTGGGTAATTAAAAGCTTATTGGTTGATTCTTCTTAAGTGGTTATTTATGACAGGTATATCCAATAAAATTAAGGAATAGATTGCTCCCCGAAAAGATTCAATAGAGGTGAAGGGCTTAAATCGACTTGTTCATTGATGAGTCTACCTGAGTGTTTGTATTTATTTATTTCTAAAGTTTCCCAAAGATCTACCTTCCAATATTTATTATCTGTATGCAAAATGTCAAACTGTGGGTCTAAAGAATGATTATTTTCTAAGAGATGATTCGCGTAATTTGAATCTGATTTTTTATTTGAAAAACTACGTTTATGTTCCGATATTCTAATATTAAAATTTCTATGTGTTCTACCAATGTAGAAATTATCACAGTCATTGCAATGCAATATATAAACACCTGATTTATTGTTTTTACCTGGTTTGGTTCTATTATTTTTATATATTTGCCTAAATTATTATTAGTTTGGAAAGCTATGTTGAAATTATTGCTACTTAAGAATGATTTCAGTTTCTCACTTGTAATGCCAACGTAGGTTAAGGTGTTGAATTTTTGTTTCAATTTATCGGCAGGGTAAACTTCATTCAATGCGATTCTACTTTGTTTTTATTTAAAATATTATTTATTAGTTTGGGATTGTAACCATTATTTTTGGCTATTTGTTTAATCAAATTTAGTTCTTTGTTGAAATTTTTTGGTGATAGCGGGATGTTAATCAATCTATGAATAAAACTATTGAATGCTGACATTTTATGTTGATATGGATGACACGACAAGTTATGTATTATAATATCTGTATGTGACGGCTTATGGTAAATTGCGAAAACATGTTTTCCATTTTCATTCGAAATTGTTACGTCTAAGAAATTTATCGAATTATTGCTTTCTATTTCGGTTGTGAATGCAATTTTTGGATGTAATGAATTTATATGATTTTCGAAAATTTTCAACTGTCTATCTGTTCCTGTGAAGCAAATAATGATATCGTCTACATAGCGATACCAGTATAAACAATATTTACTGAGTGGATGATTATGAATTAATTTCTCTAAGTTATTCATGAAAATTTCTGCTAACAAAGGACTTAACGGATTGCCCATAATCAAGCCGTCACATTATTTGCTTCACAGGAACAGATAGACAGTTGAAAATTTTCGAAGATCATATAAATTCATTACATCCAAAAATTGCATTCACAACCGAAATAGAAAGCAATAATTCGATAAATTTCTTAGACGTAACAATTTCGAATGAAAATGGAAAACATATTTTCGCAATTTACCATAAGCCGTCACATACAGATATTATAATACATAACTCGTCGTGTCATCCATATCAACATAAAATGTCAGCATTCAATAGTTTTATTCATAGATTGATTAACATCCCGCTATCACCAGAAAATTTCAACAAAGAACTAAATTTGATTAAACAAATAGCCAAAAATAGTGGTTACAATCCCAAACTAATAAATAATATTTTAAATAAAAACAAAGTAGAATCGCATTGAATGAAGTTTACCCTGCCGATAAATTGAAACAAAAATTCAACACCTTAACCTACGTTGGCATTACAAGTGAGAAACTGAAATCATTCTTAAGTAGCAATAATTTCAACATAGCTTTCCAAATTAATAATAATTTAGGCAAATATATAAAAAATAATAAAACCAAACCAGGTAAAAACAATAAATCAGGTGTTTATCGATTGAATTGCAATGACTGTGATAATTTCTACATTGGTAGAACACATAGAAATTTTAATATTAGAATATCGGAACATAAACGCAGTTTTTCAAATAAAAATCAGATTCAAATTACGCGAATCATCTCTTAGAAAATATTCATTCTTTCGACCCACAGTTTGAAATTTTGCATACAGATAATAAATATTGGAAGGTAGATCTTTGGGAAACTTTAGAAATAAATAAATACAAACATTCAGGTAAACTCATCAATGAACAAGTCGATTTAAGCCCTTCACCTCTATTGAATCTTTTCGGGGAGCAATCTATTCCTTAATTTTATTGGATATACCTGTCATAAATAACCACTTAAGAAGAATCAACCAATAAGCTTTTAATTACTCAAGAACATTTATAGTTATATTCTTATTTATATTTTTCTGCATAATCATTCGTCTGAAGAAGCTACGGTGTAGTGAAACGCGTTACGAATCGCAATTATTAAGTAAAATTCCTTAAAACACAGTACTTGTTTTTCATTATTGATAATGGAATTTTACCAAGTAAAAGCCTCCCAAATTCAAAAATCAGATAAAAATAATCAGGTGTTTATAGATTTTCAATGACTGTAACAATTTCTACATTGGTAGAACACATGGAAAGTTTAATATTAGAATATCGGAACATAAACGCAGTTTTTCACATAAAAAATCAGATTCAAATTACACGAATCCTCTCCTAGAAAATAGTCACTCTTTCGACCCACAGTTTGAAATTTTGCAAACAGATAACAAATATTGTAAGGTAGATCTTTGGGAAACTTTAGAAATCAACAAACACAAACACTCAGGTAGACTCATCAGTGAACAAGTCGATTTAAGCCCATCACCTCTATTGAATCTCTTCAGGGAGCAATCTATTCCTTAATTTTATTGTATATACCTGTCATCAATAACCATTTGAGAAGGAGCAACCTAATAAGCTTTTAATTACTCAAGAACATTTGTATTTTCATTCTCATTCTTATTTATATATAGTTGTCATAATTTCTGTACATTCATTCGTCTGAAGAAGCTACATTGTAGTGAAACGCGTTACGAATCACAATTATTAAGTAAAATTCCTGAAAACACATTATATGTTTCGTTATCAATTCTCATATTGATCCACAACCGCCGAATTCTTTTGATTTACACCCGTGTGACTTCTTGTTATTCAGCAAACTCGAGATACCGCTCCCGGTATACGGTTTTTAGTCAATACAAGAGATACAAGCCGCATCGACGAGAGAACTGAAGGCCATCTTGGAAATCCACTTTAACAACTGTTTTGAAGATTGGAAAATACGTTTACATAAGTGCACTGTATGCCCGGCGCTTCCACCACATGTCAACACCCTATTGGTGAACACTCGAACTATGGGGATCATATTTTAGGGGTTAGCTCCGCCGAGGACCAAATAATGAAAGAAGTCAGTGAAAAATAAATGCAATTATTATTTACAACTCACAAGAAAAATAGATCATGACAAAAAATAGTGATATTAATATCAATATAAATAATAACAGCTTTGTTAGGGATGAAATCGAATAAATTACCTTAATAGATTTGATGGTTTCATTATTTCTCGGTACACTAAATCTTACTTTACTGCATTAACTTAATTAAATGATTTAACTGAAAAACCAGGTTGAATACTGATTGAATGCTAATTGGATACTGATCGATTCATTAATTCACTAATACACTAGTTCACTAATGCCCTAATTCACTAATAATGCCATAATTCATTAATAATGCCCTAATTCACTAATAAAGCCTTAATTCACTAATAATGCCGTACTTCACTGATAATGCCCTAATTCACCAATAATGCCTAATCACTTATAATGCCCTAATTCACTAATAATGCCCTAATTCACTAATAATACAATAATTCACTAATAATGCCCTAATCACTTATAATGCCCTAATTCACTAATAATGCCCTAATTCACTAATAATGCCATAATTCACTAATAACGCCCTAATTCACTAATAATGCCTTAATTCACTAATAATGCCCTAATTCACTAACAATGCCGCTCCTTTGATGGAACAGGCCTTTTTATGTTCTCCGAAAACTTTCTTACTCTCCTTTTCTGATGCCAAAAGTGAATTTGCTTTAGTTTTATCGATTCCCACGGATCGACGTAGATCTTGGAAATCGAATAAATTACCTTAATAGATTTGATGGTTTCATTATTTCTCGGTACACTAAATCTAACTTTACTGCATTAACTTAATTAAATGATTTGACTGAAAAACCAGGTTGAATACTGATTGAATGCTAATTGGATACTGATCGATTCATTAATCCACTAATACACTAGTTCACTAATGCCATAATTCACTAATAATGCCCCAATTCACTAATAAAGCCTTAATTCACTAATAATGCCCTACTTCACTGATAATGCCCTAATTCACTAATAATGCCCTAATCACTTATAATGCCCTAATTCACTAATAATGCCCTAATTCACTAATAATACAATAATTCACTAATAATGCCCTAATTCACTAATAATGCCCTAATTCACTAATAATGCCCTAATTCACTAATAATGCCCTAATTCACTAATAATGCCGCTCCTTTGATGGAACAGGCCTTTTTATGTTCTCCGAAAACTTTCTTACTCTCCTTTTCTGATGCCAAAAGTGAATTTGCTTTAGTTTTATCGATTCCCACGGATCGACGTAGATCTTGGAAATCGAATAAATTACCTTAATAGATTTGATGGTTTCATTATTTCTCGGTACACTAAATCTTACTTTACTGCATTAACTTAATTAAATGATTTGACTGAAAAACCAGGTTGAATACTGATTGAATGCCAATTGGATACTGATCGATTCATTAATTCACTAATACACTAGTTCACTAATGTCCTAATTCACTAATAATGCCATAATTCACTAATAATGCCCAAATTCACTAATAAAGCCTTAATTCACTAATAATGCCCTAATTCACTAATAATACCCTAATCACTTATAATGCCCTAATTCACTAATAATGCCCTAATTCACTAATAATACAATAATTCACTAATAATGCCCTAATCACTTATAATGCCCTAATTCACTAATAATGCCCTAATTCACTAATAATGCCATAATTCACTAATAACGCCCTAATTCACTAATAATGCCCTAATTCACTAATAATGCCCTAATTCACTAATAATGCCCTAATTCACTAATAATGCCGCTCCTTTGATGGAACAGGCCTTTTTATGTTCTCCGAAAACTTTCTTACTCTCCTTTTCTGATGCCAAAAGTGAATTTGCTTTAGTTTTATCGATTCCCACGGATCGACGTAGATCTTGGAAATCTTACAAAATAATTATTTATTAGAAAACCACGTGTCGATTTATTTAGCTCTGCTGCAATTTTTCGCTGCGTGAGAACGTCGGGACTTAAAGATGTTGAATCGAGAATTTGCAGGAAAATAGGTGTCGGATGATTTCCGCTTGATACTCGGTCGACACATGTAACTATGATTTGAAATAAGAATTTTGAATCGTGTATAATTAACGAAAATGGGATTTTAGGCTTACGGGAATTTTATGAATTTGGAAAAGAAATTATATTCAAAGATTCATTTTGGTTTTTGGGTGTTCTAATGTACCTTATTTGACACTGGAGAGGATTACTCTGAAGACTATGAAATTGATTTCGGAGAAAAATAAAGATTTTTCATAATAGATACTGAGTCACCCTACTTTTTGGACACAGTAGTATATCTACCTTATTTATCTCTTTTCAGTTAGATCCTTTACTCTTTTGAGCTGCCCAAATAATTGATAAATGTGAATGTCCCTCTCCCAATACCATATATATCGGAAAATCTAATCACATAAAAATCTTCATTCAGTCCAGCATTCGAATAGACTTGTTTTTGCTATCGAGTATAGTACATATCGTTGGCGGTTCACCTTTGCGTCGGTCACTAATACCCTTCCCAATATGGCATACGAGAAGCCTGCCAGATTTCTATTAAACCAGATTGTTATGTGAAACGAGAGCCTAACGAGTTCACCAGGATCCCTTTTCTGGGAAAAAGATATCTCCCTTTACTTTAGGGTATCAATTTTATGCGGCTTACAGACCCTGTGTCGTATACGAATGTGATCTTGGAAAAGACAAGAGTGGGTAACGATAGAAATACAATGCCGTTCTGAAACGTTAAGTTACAGTAGAATGTGCTTCGTAGGATTTTGTGTTAAGAATATCAGAGTCAGTGAGATTTTATAATTAAACTACATTCATCTCAATTTTAAGTAAGCTTAGGTTTTCAATGAAGGTGGAAAGGTAAGTTTCATGAAAAATTGTATATTGATAGTTCATTTAATTTCGAAGATTTTAGCGAATATTATTATTATAACATATTATATAAGCCTAGTATCAACAAATTTCAGATAAACAATAATGCAGCCAATGAATAGGAAAAAAATGAACCATTACAAAAAAAAACATCAGAAGAGTATGCTGTCAATTCTAGTTTTGAAGCTGTTAACTGAGTCACAATTCACAACTTCACCAGGAAGTCCATTCCACGCACTAAACACTCGATTAACCAAAAAATTCTCTCTCTGGCGGGTGAATTTTCACTATGACCTCGAAGTAGAGAATCCTCATTCATTACAAAAAGTGTCCTGAGGTTGGAACAGTTGTGCTTGACCAACCGATATGTCAGGATTAAGTCTCCGCGAAGATGCCGTTGCTCAAAAGTTAACAGTTTGGCTGTAGTCAGCCTTTCGTCATAGGAGGGTCTGATGTTTCCGAAGCAGATACGTGTGGCACGTCGCTGAACGCTCTCCACCATAATTTGATCGCGGACGAGTACTGGACACCAAACCGCACCTGCATATTCAAGAATCGGACGGACACACAACTTGTACAGTGTTATGCAGCTAGAGAACGAAAGGCGAGCGAAAGATTTACGAATAAGATATATCAGAGTGTTAGCACGTTTGCATATATGTGCTCAGACCATGTGAGATCAGAATTGATGATAATCACACCAAGACGACATGAGAAGACACAACACGGAGCAGAAGGATTACCAGTTCGAATATGCAAGACAACGCACTTCGCGATATTTCGAGGCAGAAGCCAATCACTACACCACTTATTAATTTGATTGAGATCTTCTTGTAGTTTCATAGAGTCTGTGAGGGGTTAGCGTATAACTTCGCGTCATCAGCGTAAAATTACTTACTCGATTTTATATGAAGAGTAAGATCATTGACGAAAATTATGAAAAGCAGGGATCCAAGAATGGACTCCTGCGGCACACCACTTACGACAAGCCTTTCTGAAGACAGAGCGCCACCAAATCTCACTGAAAAAGTGCTACCCGATAGATAATCGCTAGTCCAACGAAGAAGCTTCCGACGTATTCCTACTAATTTCATTTTATGGATCAATCCTTTAGTTGTCACTCTATCGAAGGCTTTCGCAAAATTGAGGTATATTATATCAGTTGTTTTGAGTTTCTCGAAAAATATTATAGCTTATACCATAGGTTCTTAATATGTGCCGCGTGTGATTGTTTCAGGTAGTCCGCAATATGATTTTTTATATTTGCATAAATATAATAAAACACCCAAGGTTTTGTTACAACTAACAAGTACATAGGCCGGCTCGGTGGTGTATGGGATATGATGCTCGTCTCCTGCGCAGAGTAACCTGGGTTCAATCCCCACAAAGTCGGTGCGAATTTTCGGATTCTGGGAATCGCTTGAGTATCCATCTTTCGGAGGAGATGTTAAGCCGTCGGTCCTGTCTAACAGAGATGTGTTGGACATTAAAGATCCCTTCCCTCGACTCGAGAGGGGTTCGGCAAAATTCCCGGGTTAGTTAGGTGACAGAATTCCCCGGCGTGTCATTGGCCGAAAGGCGGAAATAGAGCACGTTAAAGGAATAACAAACAAACAAACAAGCACATAGATACGCGTAACATACTCGATCTGTTATTGAATGATGATCCTGACTTGCTATCAGATATAGAGTTTCTACCACCTATTGCAAAATCTCATTATGAGATGATAGCCACATCTTTACCAGTATTCGCGGAGACATATCCCAAGACCAATCATTGGAAAAAAGTCCAAGTACCATCATAATGATGAAATAAATGAAGATCTATCAAAGTTTAATTGGGATACTCTAATCATGGACAATAATATCGACTCTATGTGAACGAAACGAATTTATCAAAATAAAATAAAGCCATGGATTAACAATTGTTTCCTTAGAGCTATCAAGCAGAGACGATCTCTGTGGGGAAGGGAGGGAGATTACAATATCCACCGAAACTTCTCAAAAAAGCTGAGCCAAGACATTTCCACAGCTAGACAAAACTACGAGTGAAATCTCTGTGATTTTGGAAACTGTAAGAAGGTATATAAGTATATTCAGTCTCATCTCAACTCAACTCAAAGGTTCCTACGTCATTGGTGAGGGAAAAATTTGGAAATATTGCGAATAAGTCAACAGAATCGGCAGATATACTAGAGGAGTGCTTTTAACTCTTATTCACAGGAAGTACGAACATAAAATCTTATAACTATAGGTTCTGTCAGAAATCCCAACGAAATATTGAAGATCAGTTTTACAGCAAGAAAGATTGAATCTAAGATTACAACATTTAAAAACGCTTTGCCAGGACCTGACGGAACAACCACGTCATGTCTAAAAGTGACCTTATAATGAATAGATCTTTTCTTGAAGACGAGCTGCCAACTACTTGGAAGACCGCTTCCGTCTCTCCAATATTAAAAAAGGGGACAAGCTGGAAGCATTCAACTACCGTCCAGTAAGTTTGACATCTTCTGATGGGAAGATAATAGAGATCATAGCCGATGAAATGTTGAGATTTCTGATAGTGAATTTGATACTCTTGCCTCGTCAGCATGGTTTCATGAAGAAACGTTTAGTGACAAATATGATGTAATCTCTAGACCAGGGGTTCCCAAACTTTTTTATACCACGCCCCCTCTGGTTATTTGGAGACCCCCCACGCCCCCCTTCAATTTAAGGAAGGTGAACCAATAGGCCTACCTACTTACAAAAACAAAACATAAAATGTAATTTATTGAGATGGGTGAGCTTGAATGTTCTAGATAAGTTGACAGATCCTGGGTTGAGTTTCAGACAAAGCACAGCGTAGGTCACTTTCGACTTTTGTTGCGGTACTTGGTTTTGATCGTCACAAGAGTTGAAGACGCTTTTTCGCACATGTATGTTGTTGAAAAAGGCAAGTACATCTAAACAGCTTTCTCTGAAACACTGGGATAAACTCTTAAGTACGTTAAAACCAAAATGAGGGCTTCTCCATTTTTTCAAAATCGTATCTTGCAGCAGAGTCATTTTTTATTTCTATCCCCTCCTCTTGCAACCCTTCTGGCAGTAACTGTATGTCCATGTTAAACGGGTCGGTAGTTTGTAAAACTCCTCTGGCAAGTCAGGGAAGTACTGGCTGAACTCCTCCATGATGTTCTTCAAATGGTCAATTATCAAGGTTTTCAAAAACGGTCCTTCATTGACGTCCTCAAAACATGCTTCTCCTGAGACTGACACTACTTTGTGGAAACTTGAATAGTTGCTTTAACATTTGAATTTGGGAGGCTTTTACTTGGTAAAATTCCATTATCAATAATAAAAAACAAGTACTGTGTTTTAAGGAATTTTACTTAATAATTGCGATTCGTAACGCGTTTCACTACACCGTAGCTTCTTCAGACGAATGATTATGCAGAAAAATGTAAATGAGAATATAACTATAAATGTTCTTGAGTAATTAAAAGCTTATTGGTCGGCTCCTCCTAAGTGGTTATTTATGGCAGGTATATCCAATAAAATTAAGGAATAGATTGCTCCCGAAAAGATTCAATAGAGGTGAAGGGCTTAAATCGACTTGTTCATTGATGAGTCTACCTGAGTGTTTGTATTTATTTATTTCTAAAGTTTCCCAAAGATCTACCTTCCAATATTTATTATCTGTATGCAAAATTTCAAACTGTGGGTCGAAAGAATGATTATTTTCTAAGAGATGATTCGCGTAATTTGAATGTGATTTTTATTTGAAAACTGCGTTTATGTTCCGATATTCTAATATTAAAATTTCTATGTGTTCTACCAATGTAGAAATTGTCACAGTCATTGCAATTCAATCTATAAACACCTGATTTATTGTTTTTACCTGGTTTGGTTTTATTATTTTTATATATTTGCCTAAATTATTATTAGTTTGGAAAGCTATGTTGAAATTATTGCTACTTAAGAATGATTTCAGTTTCTCACTTGTAATGCCAACGTAGGTTAAGGTGTTGAATTTTGTTTCAATTTATCGACAGGGTAAACTTCATTCAATGCGATTCTACTTTGTTTTTATTTAAAATATTATTTATTAGTTTAGTTTTTCAAACTTGATTGAAATTGAAACAAAATTCAACACCTTAACCTACGTTGGCATTACAAGTGAGAAACTGAAATCATTCTTAAGTAGCAATAATTTCAACATAGCTTTCCAAACTAATAATAATTTAGGCAAATATATAAAAATAATAAAACCAAACCAGGTAAAACAATAAATCAGGTGTTTATAGATTGAATTGTAATGACTGTGACAATTTCTACATTGGTAGAACACATAGAAATTTTAATATTAGAATATCGGAACATAAACGCAGTTTTTCAAATAAAAATCAGATTCAAATTACGCGAATCATCTCTTAGAAAATAATCATTCTTTCGACCCACAGTTTGAAATTTTGCATACAGATAATAAATATTGAAGGTAGATCTTTGGGAAACTTTAGAAATAAATAAATACAAACACTCAGGTAGACTCATCAATGAACAAGTCGATTTAAGCCCTTCACCTCTATTGAATCTTTTCGGGGAGCAATCTATTCTTTAATTTTATTGGATATACCTTTAAATAACCACTTAGACCGACTTTTTAATTACTCAAGAACATTTATAGTTATATTCTCATTTACATTTTTCTGTAATCATTCGTAAGTTTGTAGTGAAACTTACGAACGTACATTTGTAATGGTTTGGTTCTTTGACACTTTACGTATCCAAAGTTGTATATTTGAGACTGCACCTTGCAGTCTCAAGTTTAGGTTGTTTCACGTGTCAAAAAAGTCTGATAAATAGGCCAAAATCACTTGGTTACTGGGTTTTATGAACTCTGCTCTAAGCTCGTTTTGTTTCTGCAGTGCCAAATCTGTATGAAATAGCAGCGTTTTGTGGTCACTTCATAAATCGTCACAAAGACTTTTGAACAGTCGAGTATTTAATGCACTGTTTTTTACGTAGTTGACTACTATAATGAATAGCTTTAAAGCAGCATTGAGTTCGTTTGGAAGAGTTTTTGCTGCCAAGGCTTGGCGGTGAATAAAACAGTGAATCCCAACCACGTCAGCATTCTTCTGGTTGACCAACTGCACAAAGCCTGAGCGAGGGCCGAGCATTGAAGGAGCACCATTTGTGCATACACCAATAAGTTTTTGCCAAGAAAGTTCGTGTTTCACAAAAGAGTCTGATACTGCTTTCATCACATCTACAGCTTTAATAGTGGTCAATAGCTTGGTAGGAAACATCAGTTCATCCTTCATTCTTTCATTTTCAATGTAACGAACATATACAATCAATTGAGAACATTGTGCTACGTCTGTACTCTCGTCAAGCTGGATAGTAAAAAACGGGGATTTTTTATTGCATCAACCACCTGGTTTTTAATGTCCTCCACCATATAATCCATTCGGTGTTGTCTGAAAGTGGTATTTGTGATAGCTTTTGCCTACTTTCAGTTGCAAGGACAACATCGGCTGCTTTTAAAAGTCACGGTTTAACAATCGTTTCACCAATAGTGACTTTCCTTTTACTAAGCGAGAAGAAGAGATAATTCTTAGGAAGCTTCAAGCACTTTTAGAGATGATTGAGTAGCAGATCCAGTGCTATCTAACTTCATGCGCTTTAAATTTTGAGATTTTCCAGCGAAAAAATCTTTTTTGTCCTTTAAAAGGCATGTTCGGTTGACAAATGTCACAGAACACGATTAGGCCTGATCGCGTCATTGCTTAATTCTTCATAGCAAATAACGCACTGAGGGTGATCAACATTATCTTTGAGAAAGGAAACGAAACCATATTGAATATAATCGTCAATATACTTACGTTTGTTTGTCGTGTTCATCTTATCTGATTCAGCTTCACACAGAACTAACACAACACGAAAACAATTACTCCAATTCAAACGTCGCAACAATTATAGAACAATCACAATACAGCAAACACGCTGACTGATATTTCACGGAAAGCACTGTGCCAGAACGGACTAGTTACAACTCAAGCACTGAACAAACTGCAAGGTTATTGACATTGGACTGAAAAAGCGGTGGGGGAAGGGAGCGGAAGGGGTGCGAGTGCACTCGCACTCACACCAAGGCCAAACGGAGATATCGATACACACGGCGGTTGTCGTCGAGGGGGATGGTTCGGAGAACCTTGAACTCTTGTGTGCTTTGCAGTTTCAAAAACTATAGCTTTCTTTGATAAAGTTTACAACTTTATTAAAACTTTACAAATACAATGATGAAAACTTAGAATGACTTTATTTCAAAGATTCAAGAAAATTATTTTTGTAATTTTTTTATTTATTCCATTTGGGAGTCACGCCCTCCCTGGACTTTCTCCACGCCCCCCAGTTTGGGAACCCCTGCTCTAGACGATTGGAAGAGGAAACTTGTTTGTGATGCGCCTCTTGATATTGTTTAATTTGACTTTTCCAGAGATTTTGATAGAGTTCCTAAGAACAGACTCATTATGAAACTAGGAAATCTGTTGAAGTAGATTGATTGCTTTCTTTCACATAGAAAGTTTTTCATTCTGGTTGATGGTGCGGTATCGTAGGAGAGGCAGGTGATGAGTGGGGTTCCACAGGGGTCTTTTCCTTGTATATACCTCTGATCTTCTGAAGAACATTCGCTCAGTTTTACCTCATGTGTCCAACTTCAAAAAGATCTAGACTTCATTTCCAAATGGTATGAACACTGGATGTTGCCTTTAAATTGAGAGAAGTGTGTGGTTTTCAATGCCGGTAAGTCAAACCAAAAATTCGACTATACTATCAATAGCATCAGCTTAGCGTAAGTGGATCAGCATAGTGATCTGGGTATTGTGGTCAGCAGCGACTTGAGGTGGTCCCCCCACAAATTCGCGGATTTGTACCGCACTTGTGTCAAACCTTGGCTGGAGTATGACCAGCTAGCATTGCTAGAGGCCAAAACCTGTTGCAGTCGGTTTAATGTCGAGCGACCGAGCTCGGGTATGGTGCTGTTCGGCCAATATACGAGGAACAACTTTACATCGTAGGTCTGGAGAGTCAAGCTGAGAGGTTTGTGCGGGGTGATTTAATATATACCTACTGAATTCTGTGAGGTTATTTCAAATCTATATTTACGCTTAATTAAGACCATCGCCTGCGTGGACATTCATATAAACTGAAAAAGGAGAAATTTCGCGTATCGACTAGACAGCACATTTTGATTGATCGAGTTTTCGACAGGTGGAACAGTTTGCCATCACTTACTTGCATCGTCCTGTCAACTTTGAAGCATTCACTCGTTTTTAATTTCTAGACTTCAGTTCACACTTACGTATATCTGCGGCTGTCCTGTTACTGTTATTTTCGAAATTTAATTTAATTTTTTTCTTTATGACTTGATGGTTTTCTTCTTATTTGGATGTTATTCTGCTGCTGTAGATGCACATTTTTAAAATAATTTTTCAGTCATAGAGATTTATATGGTAGGTATATGTAACATGTGTTTATAAATGAATACTCATCCATTGTTTAACAATAATAATAATAACTTATTAACCAACAACAGACTCTTATCTTATGCAAATAAAAATAATTCAAGCACTATGGTATGCAACACCTCAAAAAAGTCTAGGGAACACTTCTGAATATCGATATATCATATCCAGAACGATCAATATGGATGATTTTTTTAAAGAAATGAACACCTGCATCAATTTCTCACCAAATTATGTAGAGTGCCGCAACAGATTTCAGTTTTTTTATAAAAAACTAAAAATGCAGCAGATGCGACGCTGCTTTATAATCATTTCATGTATTCAGCGTTTGAAATCAGTTAGTTGGCACTTTGTTTCTGTTGTAAGCACAAATAAAAGATTCAAGTTTTGTGATTCGACCATGGAAGGACGACATTTGACTAGAGAAGAGATGTTACGAGCCGTTGGCATGCTCCAAGCAGAGAGCTCACAACGGGAAGTATCCAGGGTTCTGGGAAGTAGCCCAAGTGTCATAAACCGTTTATGGTCGCGTTTTCATGAAACAGGTAGCGTAGAAGAACGCCATACAGGTCGTTTCAGGATTACTACAGTCGCCCAAGACCTATTTTTGGTTTTACAAGCCAGAATAGATCGTACTACCACATCATCTCAATTAGCTCAAGAGTTATGATCATAATTCATAATGTACAAATTTCCGACCAAACTGTGAGAAATCGACTGCACGAAGGTCAACTCCACTGCAGACGTCCTTTAAGAGTTCCACAACTCACCCATGGAAATCGCGCTGCTCGTTTAGCTTGGTGCCAGGAACACATAAACTGGGATCAAGAGAGGCGGGCCATAGTTCTCTGCAGTGATGAATCTAGATTTAGTTATTATTCCGATTCGGGAAGAATTCGAATATGGAGGGAACCTGGAAAGCAAAACCGTCTCCAGCATGCTCGAGAAGTTGTTAGACAGGGAGGCGGATCAGTGATGTTTTAGGGAGGTACACTCCTTGGTGAAAGAACTGACCTCGTTTTCATACAGAACAACCTCACGGGAAATTCTTATGCAAATGAGATAGTTTTACCTGTAGTGGTACCGTATCTCCAAACAATGGGTCAAAATCCACTCTTCCAACAAGATAATGCCCCTCCTCATCGTGCAAGAGTTGTCTTGAACGTTGTTGAAGAGAATGATATCGATCTTCTACCGTGGCCATCCTGCTCCCCAGATCTGAATCTCATCGAGCATGTGTGGGACATCGTAAAAAGAAATCACCTGCGTCAAAACGTCTTCCATCATGAACAGGAGCTTCGATTAGCAGTTCAGGGGGCTTGGAATGACTTAGGCCAAAATGTAATAGACAATTTAATATTGAGCATGCCGCGACGATGCCAAAGTGTCATTAACAACAGAGGTGGACCTTCTGGGTACAGAAAAATATAAGTGCTTCCATATCGTTTCGAAAATATTAGTTCAGGATTTTTTGTGTTTTACCAAATTTCGTCATTTTCAAATTTCAAATTTTTTTCTTATAATAGGAGCTTTGGAGAAGTCAAATATTTTTTTGTTTTCTTGGGAATACATTATATACAATACATCCTAACAAAAACCGAAAGATTTCTATAAATTCGAATTATCAAATTCATATTTCAAAGATATTGGTAAGTGTTCCCTAGACTTTTTTGAGGTGTTTATTAGCGTAGAGGATATGATGCTCGTCTTCTGCGCAGAGTTATCTGGGTTCAATTCCCACAAAGTCGGTGCGATTTTTTGGATTCTGGGAATCGCATAAGTGTCCATCTTTCGGAGGAGATGTGTTGGAAATCAAAGATCCCTTTTCCTCGACACGAGAGGGGTGCGGCAAAATTCCCGGGTTAGTAAGATGACGGAATTCTTCGGCGTGTCATTAGCCAAAAGGCAGAAATAGAGCACGTTAAAGGAACAACAAACAAACAAACTACGGTATATAAATGTACTCGTTTGATATGGAACACCCTGTATATCCTGAGATTAGAGTTTTCAAAAAAACAATTTCACAAACAAGTCCGTGATGTTATATTAGTACAGATAGAAGGAGTCAAATCAATAACGAACTATTTTTCTATAAAAGTTACACAGAATATTCCAACCGAATATCCCGAAATTCTGCCTGAGTCAGCAATTTGCCTTTGTTGGGAAATGATTCGAGTTTCCGTAGAACAATATACTATGAAATATTCTCGTTTTACTCAGCGTGATTATAATCTATTGACGGGTGGTTTGATGGGAAGCTTGTAGCGGAATATTTTTCTACAAACTTGTTCGTTATGCTTGCGTTTATGTGGAAATCTCAAGAGACAACCCCGGTTGCGTGACTCGGTTATATGAGAATAGAGAGAAACTCACGTAATGTTTTTTGGGTGTGCTGTTTGAACTCAAAAGTTCATCTGATATGAGTGATAAGTGATAACCAACTCCGTGCAAATTGGAATAGTACGAGAAAAACAGAGCGTGGAAATTGGCGGCGATAGAATGTTTTCTGGAACACTGGAAATATCGATTTGGGTTTTATTTATGATAGGAAATGCGAACCTCATACAACGATCAAGAGTTGATACTATCAGAGTCCTTATTTCGGATTAAGCACATTCCAAAGCTGGTAATAAAAATATGGAAATGTTTTATTCCCTAAAACGCATAGGCGCCAAATGGGTCCACTTAATTTTAAAACCATGTAGATAAATGAAGTAAAGGAAAAATATACTGGAAGTGGTGATATATTTATTCGAGAAACAAGATATCTTAAAAAGTACTACAGCTTCTGACATTTCAGCACAAACGTAAACACTTTTTAGAAACTTGGAATTGGCTATCTTGGGAACCTTGTTACTGAAGATAGCGATATTCATGAAAATATTACTTAAACACTCTCAACATAAAATATCAAAATAAAACACATACTTTCCATATCATTATTCACAAAATAAAAAAATAAACCAAAAATTTGAATGTGCACGAAAAAGATATACTGAGCTCAAAAAACATGCGAATGACTATTTCATACAAACATCGGATTAAATAAAAGTACCTATAGTTTCTTCCCAAAGATTTATTATGGTTCCAGTTTCGCTATCTATACATCAGAGCATCTTCAGACCAGTGACTACAAGAAAAACAAATATTGAAAGTATAACGTATCAAATTCTTTTGAAAAAAACCTACCCACACTTTTCTCAGCAATTATAGTAATATCAAAAAAAATCATTAGGACTGTCATTTTTCAACAAATAAAATGGTATTTGATCAACATACCTATTACAAATATAAATTAAAACAACAATTTAAAGAACAATTCAAGCTAAAAATGATTTTTATGACCAGACAATAACGAATAAAATTCAAACGGAAAGTGTGGTTATGTCAGCTGACCACAGAACAAAGTATCACAGATCTTATAATAAAGTCATCTTCTTTTCCAAAAAATAGCAGACATAGTAATAACATTAATCAAATATTTTTTCTTAAATTGGGAGGCTTTCACTTGGTAAAATTCCATTATCAATAATAAAAACAGGTACTGTGTTTTAAGGAATTTTACTTGCGATTCGTAACGCGTTTCACTACACCGTAGCTTCTTCAGACGAATGAATATACAGAAAAAATATAAATGAAATATAACTATAAATGTTCTTGAGTAATTAAAAGTTTATTGGGTTGCTTCTTCTTAAGTGGTTATTTATGACAGGTATATCCAATAAAATTAAGGAATAGATTGCTCCCCGAAAAGATTCAATAGAGGTGAAGGGCTTAAATCGACTTGTTCATTGATGAGTCTACCTGAGTGTTTGTATTCATTGATTTCTAAAGTTTCCCAAAGATCTACCTTCCAATATTTATTATCTGTATGCAAAATTTCAAACTGTGGGTCGAAAGAATGATTATTTTCTAAGAGATGATTCGCGTAATTTGAATCTGATTTTTATTTGAAAAATTAATATTCTAATATTAAAATTTCTATGTGTTCTACCAATGTAGAAATTATCACAGCCATTGCAATTCAATCTATAAACACCTGATTTATTGTTTTTACCTGGTTTGGTTTTATTATTTTTTATATATTTGCCTAAATTATTATTAGTTTGGAAAGCTATGTTGAAATTATTATAATATAAATAATAAATAAATATATAATAATTGAATTGGATATACCTGTCATAAATAACCACTTAAGAAGAAGCAACCCAATAAACTTTTAATTACTCAAGAACATTTATAGTTATATTTCATTTATATTTTTCTGTATATTCATTCGTCTGAAGAAGCTACGGTGTAGTGAAACGCGTTACGAATCGCAATTATTAAGTAAAATTCCTAAAACACAGTACCTGTTTTATATTATTAATCAATTAAACAATCCAAAATTTGTATGTATCTGAAAATCATTCGACTATTTATCAAATCACATTACAATATTCATTATGTTTCACAATTTTATATTTTTCCAGAAAACCTATTAGTCCAATATTATGAGATGTATGCAATGACTCAAAATAATTTAAATTGTTATAATTATGGTTGAATTCTAGTAGGTGATTACCGAAATGAGTTTCTTGTCATTCTTTGTTTAGTCTTAAAGGTTTCAGATGTTCACTCACTCTTTTTTGAAAACTTCTCACTGTTTGACCTATATAAACTGCTGCACAAGTTTCACGTGTTAACATATATACACTTTTTCTACCTAGTAAAGGTGTTGTATCTCTATTGTTTAACAACAATCCACCTAAAGATCCCTGAGGTACTCCTGCTTGCAACTGGAAACAATCAGATGTTACCGTCGACCACAACTTGTAGTGATCTCTATGAAAGAAAGCTACTTATCCAACCCCGGAATTTTTCGGGAAGCCCATATGCATCAATTTTATTCAACAAGGCTGCATGCCAAACCCTATCGAAGGCTTTAGAGATGTCGAGGGCTATTACTCTAGACATGCTTTTCCATCGTTGTTGTACATGAGTGACGTAGGCGAGCAGATCTCCTGTCGATCTTTGCCTGCGAAAACCATACTGACGGTCGTTAATAATTCCCTGCAACTCAAGATATTTGATGAGTTCATCGTTTATGCCTCTCCATCACTTTGGACATAGTGGAAAGAAGTGCAACAGGGCGGTACTTTTGGGGTAAGAACTTCTGTCTGGCTTTCATAAGAAATCTGAAACAGGTGGTTAAGAATAGGTGCCAGTTCGGGAGCCCGTCTTCCAGTGTGAACTCTGAACTTCATTTCTGCCATGGAAGAATTTGCAGGTGGAATGTTCGGTGGTATTGCGTTAGATAAATCTAGCACAGAGTTCTTTGAGAACAAGAGAGCAAATAGTTCGGCTTTATCTTTCGGAGATGATGCTATACTCCCGTATTCTCTAACGAGAGGCGGAAACGCAGATTTGCGGAAATTGGCACTGACAGTCTTCGCCATAGACCAGGACTGTCTAGTTCTGCTTGCCTGTTCAAGGAGTTTATTAGTTACCCCTTCGTTAGAATTGGCCTTTGTTCTTGCAGTTGTTAGATTGCATACGTTCCGTATTCGTACGAAAGTTGTTCTCGTTTGCTCTGTTGGATTTATCTTCCATGACTTGTAAGCTCTGTTCTTGGTTGCAGAGGCTCTCTTGCAATCTTTGTTGAACCATAGCTTTTGTGCTGTTATTCTTTTCATGAGATGAGGGATGTAGGATCCATTCCTGCATGAATGATTTCTGTAACATATACATTGACGTCGGGATCTGTAAAGCAAACATTACCGTACTAGCTACACGTAGCTAATCCCAGTAACCACGGTTATAGTTCCAAATGCGTTTAGGTGGTTAGGTTCTTGGTTTAGAGGCAGCACAATGGTTTTATTAGAAGATATGAGGTAGTGGTCTGAGTTGCCTACCAGTGCTTAGACTTACATTCCGAAATCATCTGGATCTGAAATAAAGAAACGATCAGGTATTCATGTAGGTTCGTTGCGTTAGAATACGGCAGATTGCGAAAGTTTCAGCATGTCTTCTCGCTTCATCTGTTCGTGGTGTTGTGAACGTTGAAGTCACCTTGTACAATGAACCCAGCCTCCGGATGTTGTGTTTGAATCCAATTCACCTTGCCACCTAGATAGTGAAACAGTCTAGGGAAGTGCATATCATTTGGCGAGCGATATAAACAGCATAAGAACAGCGTTTTATCCTGCAAACAGATTTTATACTAGGTCGAAAGCGTCGTCCTCCATCGTGTCTTCTCTCTCTGACATGCAACATCTGATCTGGTGAAAACACAGTACGTTGTGTCGGTTGTTAAACCTATTTGGGTGTCAGTTAGGACCAGCACATGGAGTTGTGCGTTTTGCAGATGCTGGTGGACTGCATCAACATTCACGTTGTTGTACCCCTGTCCTCTGATGTTGAAGAACTCTATCAAGAGTTTGCTTTCTTTTCTAGAACGTGAATGAGTTAGTGAATTCGCCGGAGGGGTGCTCGACTTACCCACATCATGAACCCCTCGAGGCAGTCCCACCTGGAGATCCGAATGGGAGACTATTTTAACTCCGGATGATTTTGTCCTCAGAAGAGGAAATCGGGCCATCCGCCAGATCCCGAAACTTAGTCACATAGGTGACTAATTCACGGAACCTATAGCTGGATGTGAAGGTATCACACCAGGCGACGGGGTGACGCCGCCTGCCACCGTCTTTGCAAACCACAAGGGTTCCCAACAGAAACGTTTAAAAAAATCTGAACTTCAACATTCTGTATCTCGAGAGTATAGAACTTTAGGACATATGTTTACGAGAATTTTTCATGTTGTTCGATTAGAAAAGTCCTGTAAAAATTAATCACTGCATACCTGAAACATCCTGTGTATGTAGTCTGGAAAATTTGGATGTTTTGTAAATCTTGTTTTTTGTCTCTTGTGAAAGGATTTCATTGAGGTCCACCCATATAATACACTCTAAACATCTGAACGAAATTGGATCAACTGAATGAAAGTTTCGGCCCATTGAAATTGAAGAGAAAAACAGAGCAGCCATCGTAAACGAAAGAGAAAAGAAAACAACCCATTCGAGTACAGTATGTCCCATTTTGGGGGTGCCACCAGGAGCATCTCTGTTATTATTTAAGATAGAGAGATGAGGTTTTCACGACCCTTGGCTACTTTTTCGAGACAAATTCATAGAGCTAATCAGAATTATTCTAACTTCAGTGGTTTTTGAGTTATTCGCGAATCTTGAAAATTTCCGGATTTCTTTTTTTCTCGATATCTCGGTTCTTATAGAAGATAATTGAAATCTGTTTTTACGTTTCTAAAACGGTTTTTTGAGTAGATTCCAGTGACGTACTCGAAGTTTTTTTTCATTAATTATGACAGATATGACATAAAGTTGCATTTTTTTAAATACGAACATAGTTTTTTTTTGGCATATTCCGATTGCCGTTTTTTTTCCTTTTCAAAAATATATAACATGATGACAAAATTTCCACCCAATTTGAAGAAAATAACGGAATAATGATTTACCCCTAATGGCTGGGCGAAGGAACACACGTGAGCGGACGAACCATAGAACATTTGTAGTTATTCGATGAAAACGATCAAAACAATGCAAAATCTTCTTGACTGAAATAATGGAGCTAGGCTGCTCCTAAGATTCCATCGTTATTTATGACATCCGCAATTTCCGCTTTTTATTTTATTTTTGAGATTGTCGTTTAGTTTCTAGAGTTCTCTGAGAAATACCTACATGAGAATAATAATAGGCACCTAATAATTTACTCAAATTTACTTCTCATAATGATTTACATATATTGCTCGAACTGATTTCCATCATGTTGTAAACATAAAGTGCATCTTCGGATTATATCTTCTATGGCCCTAGTCAAATGTAGCGAGGATCTCCTCAGATCTTCGAATGCTTCATTTGTTGCATTCTTCAATTGATCGTAATTGGCGTATTGCCTCCTATATATCTTATTTTTTAAATAACCCCAAAGAAAAAAATCTAAAACGGATAGGTCAGGAGACCTAGGTGGCCATTGAATTGGGCCATTGGTACCGATCCATTTTTTTTCAAAATTTAAATCCAAGTAGTTCCTCACCACGGCCGAATTATGGCAAGGAGCACCGTCTTGTTGGAAGTAATATGTGTTGAATTGAGCAAGAGGAATGTCATCTTGCAGTTGTGGCAGACAAATATTTAAAATTTCGAGATATCTCTTTGCATTCAAGTTGCCATCAAAGATATAGTAGGCTAATTTGTTGCCCATTACGAAACACGACACATTGAAACCGAACCTCCCTGCTGCCGTCGAGCTACTGCTTCGTGTTGGTTTTCGTTTGCCCAGAATCTATTCGTATGGCGATTAAAGATTTCGGCACTGCTGATTCTTGACTCATCAGACCAAATGATATGTCGCCCAAAACGAGCTTCACCTCTGATTCTCCCTAAATACCAATTGCAGAACGCCGTTCTCTCTGCATCCCCGGCATTGAGATGATGAATTATTTTATGTTTATAGGGATGATATTTATACTTTCTCAAAATTCTTTGGGCTCTGCTTTTTGACACACCCACTTCGCTCTCAATTTGCCGACACGATGTAGAATGGTAAGCCTCAACAGTTGCTAACACGTCAAGTTCATTATCACCTCTATTCCGTTTATTGTAGTTTTTACTTCTTGGTTTCTCGAACGAACCATAATTGGAAAGATTTGCTTCCATTTTGGCGAAGAACTTCCTGTTTGGTTGAATTCTTTGAGGAAATCTATTGGAGAGTGTCAGTCAGGTATTCAATATTGATTAGAATTACTACTTCCATTTCCATTGTCGAACTTACCTATTCAAATATTCTTCTGATGCACGGACTGCGTACAGTGACACTGAAAGTAGACCTTCAGCATATCAACTTTTCGAAATTTTCGTATCTTCTATTTTGTTCCATAGTGTGAATTGCAGAAATTAACTAAACAATCCAAATTCAACAACGAACACTAATTTTACGAATTCAAATAGACACGAAGCCAATATATCCACAGATAATGAATAATAATAATTATTGGTCGTTCTATGGTTTCTAATGAACGTGCATAGATGAAGACTTCTGTGTTCACAGAGAGCATTCAGACATAGAAGATATAATCCGAAGATGCACTTTATGTTTACAACATGATGGAAATCAGTTCGAGCAATATATGTAAATCATTATGAGAAGTAAATTTGAGTAAATTATTAGGTGCCTATTATTATTCTCATGTAGGTATTTTTCAGAGAACTCTAGAAACTAAACGACAATCTCAAAAATAAAATAAAAGCGGAAATTGCGGATGTCATAAATAACGATGGAATCTTAGGAGCAGCCTAGCTCCACTATTTCGGTCAAGAAGATTTTGCATTGTTTTGATCGTTTTCATCGAATAACTACAAATGTTCTATGGTTCGTCCGCTCACGTGTGTTCCTTCGCCCAGCCATTAGGGGTAAATCATTATTCCGTTATTTTCTTCAAATTGGGTGAAAATTTTGTCATCATGTTATATATTTTGAAAAGGAAAAAACGGCAATCGGAATATGCCAAAAAAACTATGTTCGTATTTAAAAATGCAACTTTATGTCATATCTGTCATAATTAATGAAAAAAACTTCGAGTACGTCACTGAATCTACTCTGAAAACCGTTTTAGAAACGTAAAACAGATTTCAATTATCTTCTATAAGAACCGAGATATCGGGAAAAAAGAAATCCGGAAATTTTCAAGATTCGCGAATAACTCAAAAACCACTGAAGTTAGAATAATTCTGATTAGCTCTATGAATTTGTCTCGAAAAAGTAGCCAAGGGTCGTGAAAACCCCATCTCTCTATCCTAAATAATAACAGAGATGCTCCTGGTGGCACCCCCAAAATGGGACATGCTGTACATCATCCAAAGTAGTTCCGTATAATTCTTAAACACCCTGCATAAAGTACAGGGATTACATCTGATGAAAAACCAATCCAAACATAATCGTCTTTATTATGAAATCATTTCTTCATAGCATGTCAATAAAATTCACATAAACTACGAACATTTCGATAAACTTTTCTCCATTTCAGGCTTACTGAACCAAAGTCTTTATGGAGAACAGCCATCAAGAGAATATCATGTCAAAATTCTTTCACTGCGAACATAGCTTCTGTTGCTTCTTCAATCATGGCCAAGCGAACACTATGTCTAGGTGGAGGTAATGAACCTCGACCCCTCAGCAACTATCATTCGGTAAGCAAAGATTGGGGAGATCAAACAACTGGACAAATACATGTTGTTTCCTTTTCTAGAACTCCCACAGCTTCAAAGACGATAATTTGTATGATTTTTTCGTGGGAACCGACTCTCTGAAGAATAGAAACAAAGACGAAATCTTGAATATCTACAATAAGTGTCTGCAGGAAGATTTTGTATTGTACCGGGAGGATGAAGATTATATATCGAAAATGTACCATGGTAAGTATTTAAAATTAATATAATTAAAATTTGACAATGAAGACGCAACTGGTATCTTCTTATGAATATCTTTATCTATAAATAAATTGCAAGTATTGAATTCATAACTTTATTGTACTCTTTATGTACAGAGTGTTCCTTCAAGAGTTTTCAGTGAAATAATCTCAAGAATGAATCGAATTTGCTTTAGGCTTGTTGATAGTATTGATGATTTATTCATTTTATGGAAAAATTTTTAAAGTTAAACGAAATGAGACACTTTTGTCACTTTTCCATAATTTATTCAATAATCACGACCGGTTTCGACCCTACGGTCATTTTCAAGTGAATAACAATATAATACATGAGTAGGCAAGTATAAGTACAGAATGAAATTTATCCTAAATATTGAGTAGTGGGGATCCATTATGCTCTAGTTGGCTGTTGAGGGAATAAACTGTGGGTTTTCACATAGTTGTTCAAATATTGGCGAATTTTTATCTGAGGAAATATGTTCCTTGAATCTAGCTTCAAAACTTCTCCTGTTTGTCAGACATAGGCTACCCTGACATTCATTGCATTTGATTTGATAAATTCCTGATTGCTTGAATTTGTCGTTCTTTTGTTTGGCATTGAATAATAATCTGCTTAAGTTGGGGCCGCTTGAGAATGACGAAGTTATGTTCAATTTGGAGAAGTAGTTACTGATTTTGTTAGAGAGTTCGCCGGTGTATCTGAGACTAGTGTATCTTTTTCCAGGGTTTCTATGATGCTATACAGGGATATCCACCGGGACTGTCCGTTAAAAACTTTTTGGGTTCCAATTACAATATCAAGCTGAAATTTTATACGCGGCCATAACTAGCGATTTCCAGTTGAAGTGGAATATTTTCGAAGTGATACCATTTCCGGTTATACCGGAAGTGGGTCATCACTTTGTTATTTCAAATGGCAATCTACCTTTTGTATTATACATTTAGAACCGACATTTGAGCAAGGCATGAAATACCCAAGTTGTTGGCACTTATCTGTTATGTATATAAAATCACATTGAGAAACTTTTGACAGCTTTAATTATTTTTGCACGTTATAAACTCGATTTTTGAGGAACATTTAAAAAATTGTAGCTCGTAGATATTTTGCACTACATACACAGTTTTTGCTTGGGTGGATAGAAGAAGGATCAAGGAATTTTTTAAGCAGTCTACACATGTCAAATGTTTATTGCGTTGTTTTGTATGACTTTTCAATTTGGACTTTTTCAAACAGCAATAACTCAATTTTTTCAAATGGCACGTGCCAATTTTTATACCGCCATCAGATGAAGCGTCAAATTTCAGACGGAATTGTATCAGCATGTACTATATTCATCTCTTATCGTTCCGAAATAATTTGGGAATATATTGAATTTTGATGATTTTGCAAGAACTAACAGAGAATGCTTTGAAATATTTGAATCAAGTAGCTTGTACTTCGATGCCTTAAATTAATGTACATTCGAATTTGATATTTCAAGAAGAATTGTTGGTAATTTGAAGTGAAAATTTTCGAAAAACACCAGATTGATAATAAAATGGCTGATTATTCAAACGAGGATATGTTTAATCTCTTTTTAATTCATGGCGAATGTCAAAAAGTGGTGGATAGAAGTTGCAGGCAACTCAATAACCAATTTCAAAATTTGGCGCCTATGAGTAAAACAAAATTTCGAAGGATTAGAAGCAATTTTCTGCAATTTGGAGGAACAAAATACATAGAAACTAGAAGAAAACCAATTCTCGAGGACGACGACAATCAAATAAATACGCTAGAGTATTTTCGTGCCAATCCACATGCGTCCATTAAGTCAGCATCAATGGATATTGGATTGAGTTATACTTCCATTCAGAGGATCCTTAAGAAACATAACATGCACCCGTATTCTTTTATCAGACTACAAAAATTGAAACCAACTGACCTTCCCAAGCGGCATAATTTCTGTGAAAATTTATTAATTCGTCTTCAAGAAGATGATACAATTCTGCAAAAAATTATATGATCTGATGAAGCCAGGTTCAATGAAAGTGGAATAACGAACAGGAGAAATCAACATTTTTGAGCCACAGAAAATCCACATTTCATTGAGGTTATTGATTTCCAAAATAAATTCAGCGTGAACGTGTTTGCAATTTTAATAAATGATTTGTTGGCTTATCACATTTATGAGGAAAATCTGAATGGACAAAGATACCTGGAAATTTTGTGAGGTACATCAGCAAATTTTTTAGATGGATTACCCCTTAACATTCTAAGGGATTTCTATTACCAAATGGATGGTGCACCAGCACATAAAACACGAGCTGTAGATCGGCAGCTAACAGAAATGTTCGAGGATAGATGGTGGGGTAATCAAGGACCAAATTTATGGCCTCCGCGTTCTCTGGACCTGACGCCCCTTGATTTTTATTTATGGGGCAAAATCAAGAGTGAAGTGTATCTTATTCCTGTAAGAAGTAAAGAAGAGTTACTAGAGCGCATTCATAATGCTTCCCGTAATATTGATCCTGAGGAAACTGGGAGGGCAACTTATCATGTTCGTATACGAGCTGTCAAGTGTATCGAGCAAAATGGGGCCCGTATTGAACATTTATTCAGATCGTAAATTAGTTTTCTCCTATGATGTTTGCTATCATTTATTCGTATTAATGTAATTATCTTCGATGATTGGTTTTCGCTAAATTCCTACAATTTTGACAGATAAGTGCTAACAACTTGGGTATTTTATGCCTTGCTCAAATGTCGGTTCTAGATGTATAATAAAAAAGGTAGATTGCCGTTTGAAATAACAAAGTGATGACCCACTTCCAGTATAACCGGAAATGGTATCACTTCGAAAATATTTCACTCAAATTGGAAATCGCTAGTTATGGCCGCGTATAAAATTTCAGCTCGATATTGTAATTGGAACTCAAAAAGTTTTTAACGGACGGTCTCGGTGGATATCCCTGTATAGTAATTGAGACCTATTACGTTTTTCTTTTGATGATTGTATTTAGAAATTGTTGTGGTATGTTGTTATTTGAGGAAATTTTTCTGATGATATTAAGTTCAATTGAAAATTTTTTGTCGAAAGAGGAACAGAGTAAGCTCTATGAATCATGGAGTTATATGCAGCTAGTTTGTGGTTTAAATGACTGAACGAGTCTATTGGAATTGATGCGTCTGTGAATGTTTCTTTTCTGTGAATTTTATAAGTGAGTTGGTTATTTGAATTAGTGATGGTTAAGTCCAGGGAATTAATTGAGTTATTATTTTCGAATTCAGAAGTGAAGATGATGCGGCAATGTAATTTATTCAGGAAATTTAAAAATGGCTGAATTTATCTATTTGCACCACGAAAACCAACTAAAATGTCATCTACATATCTGTACCAGGAATTAATGTGTTTTTTAGCGAAATCTGTGTTTAATATTGAGTTTTTCTCTAAATTATTCATGAAAATGTCAGCTAGTAGAGGGCTAAGAGGTGAACCCATTGGAAGACCTGAATTTTGTTAGCTAAGGAAAAAAATGTGCAAGACCTGTAGTGTCCTATATAAACACAACATCAGGTAAACTAGCAAAATTCTTGAATAAAAATTTTCTAGACCTCTCGAATTTTCAAGTACAATACACTATCTCAAGTTCTGTAGATTTCATACATAAACTTTCAAATCTCACAACCTCCCAAGATATTAAGTTAGTCTCTTTCGATATCAAAAATATATACCAGAAAAAAACAACGAATGAGTGTCTTCCACTTATTACAGATATCTTATCCGAGTCTAACACACCGCCATATATCACTAATGAATTTAGCAATCTTCTTCACATATGCCTATCTCAAAGTTACTTTCAATTTCAATCTAAATTCTTCAAACAAAATTCAGGTCTTCCAATGGGTTCACCTCTTAGCCCTCTACTACCTGACATTTTCATGAATAATTTAGAGAAAAACTCAATATTAAACACAGATTTCGCTAAAAAACACATTACTTCCTGGTACAGATATGTAGATGACATTTTAGTTGGTTTTCGTGGTGCAAATAGATAAATTCAGCCATTTTTAAATTTCCTGAATAAAATACATTGCCGTATCAGCTTCACTTCTGAATTAGAAAAGAATAACTTCATTAGTTTCCTCGACTTAACCATTACAAATTCAAATAACCAACTCATTATAAAATTTACAGAGAGGAAACATTCACAGACGCATCGATTCCAATGGACTCGTTCAGTCATTTAAGCCACAAACTAGCTGCATATAACTCCATGGATCGTAGAGCTTACTCTGTTCCCCTTTCGATAGAAAATTTTCAAACTGAACTTAATATCATCAGAAAAATTGCCTCAAATAACAACATACCACAATATTTTCTAAATACAATCTTTGAACGCAAAGAACAAGGTATTACCTGTCAATTACTATATAGCATCGTAGAAACCCCGGAAAAAAATACACTAACCTCAGATACACCGGCAAATTCTCTAACAAAATTAGTAACTACTTTCCAAATTGAACATAACTACTTCATTCTCAAGCGACTCCAACTTAAGCAGATTAGTATTCAATGCCAAACAAATGAACGATAAATTCAAGCAATCAGGAATTTATCAAATCAAATGCAATGAATGTCAGGTAGTCTATGTCTGACAAACAGGGAGAAGTTTTGAAGCTAGATTCAAGGAACATATTTCCTCAGATAAAAATTCGCCAATATTTGAACACATATAATCAACTAACCACTCGATAACATTGAACAATCTTAAAGTCCTTTATAAATGTAACAAAGGGAGAGAGACGAATTTGTTGGAAAGTTTGGAGATTAACAAACTATGTAAAAATCCACAATTTATTACCCTCAACAGCCAACTAGAGCATAATGGATCCCGACTACTCAATATTTAGGATAAATTTCATTCTGTAGTTGTACATGCCTACTCATGTATTATATTGTTATTCACTTGAAAATGACTGTAGGGTCGAAACCGGTCGTGATTATTAAATAAATTGTGGGAAAGTGACAAAAGTCTCTCATTTTGTTTTACTTTAGCTCTAAGCACTTTATGTTCGCGAACTAGAATATTATCAACATTCTATCACTTCCCATTCTGCTAGAAGTATCTTCTACTTTCTTATTCTAATGGAAAATCCCAATTTTCCATAGCCGTTTGTGATTCCCGATTCAATTTCAGTAAGTTTCATGTTTTTCGTTCTTCGAGTAAATAATCAATTGGGAATTTGCTACACAAGTAGAAAGAGCTTTGAAAAATGCTCGTTGAAAAGCAACGATCTTACATTTATATATTGGTAAATGCCAAGCGTTCTGAATTTATTTTCCAATTATCATAATTGTTGGCAGTAATTATTCAAAGTGATTGATGATTTAGTATGAATTGGTTCTTCTTCTTTTCTGGCAATACAGCCTTTGGTGGGCCAAAGCCGTCCTCAGTACGCATCTCCAGTCGTCCTTATCCAACGCCCTGCGCCGCGAACCTCTCACTCCCAACTCCATAGCATCCCCTTCGACTTTGTCCAGAAACCGGATCCTTAGGTCGTCCTCGTTTACGCTTCCCATTTGGTCTTCTCAATAGTGCCGCTTTGGTTGGATCGGGTTCAGCCATTCTCCATTCTACCGATTTTAATCACCTTCACGATATCTGGTTCCCTGTATATTTCGTAGATTTCGTGGTTGAATCTTCGTCGCCACAAGCCGATGTCTTCCTCTGCCCCATAGATTCGCCTTAGAACTTTTCTCTCAAAGCTTCTCAATGCTTGCTTATCTTTTTTGGTGAAAATCCACGTCTCTGACTCGTAAGTTAATACAGACCTAATGAGTGTTTTATATAGCTTGCATTTGGTCATCCTTGAAATGTTCCGAGATCTTAGTTGTAGCATAAGAGAGAAGTAGCATCTAGAGGCTGATAGAATACTACGTTTTATTTCCGCCGATGTGTTGTTATCGCTTGTAACAACGGAACCAAGATAAGTGAATTCCTCTACGCTTTGAATCGTGCCCATATCTATATTTTTATTTAATTGTTGTAATCCACGAGGTCTAGGGGTAGGAGCTGTAACCATGTTTTTGGTTTTTTTATTGGCATACCCGTTGTTAGGGAAGCATTTTCAGGGCTTTGTATGCCTCCTTAACACCTCTCTCCGTCCTGCTTATAATATCAATGTCATCGGCATATGCGAGTATTTGTTCCAATTTGTTGTATACTGTTACAATTGTGTTTATACCTGACAATCTGACGACCTTCTCAAGTGCAATATTGAATAGCATGCAGGAAAGAGAGTCACCCTGCCTGAGGCCATTATACGTTACAAATATTTCTGACAGCTCGTTACCTACCCTGACTCTTCACTCTACCCTGCCCATGGTAAGCTCCATCAGTTTCACCAAGTGCGATGGTATCTGAAACTCTCTCATGGCTGCATAAAGTTCCTGCCTCTTTATGGAGTCGTAGGCCGTTTTAAAATCCACAAAAATATGGTGTGTTTCGACACCATACTCCAGTGATTTTTCAAGTATTTGTCGTAGGGCAAAGATTTGATCTATTGTCGATTTCCCACTGTGAAGCCAGTTTGGTTCTTTCCTACTATTCTCTCGGCATGCGGTCGTAAGCGGTCACACAGGAGTTTGGCAAAGATTTTATATGCTGTGTTGAGAAGTATGATACCGCGCTAGTTTGTGCACTCCCATATATCTCCTTTTATATGTATGGTGCAAATGACTCCTAGGCTCCATTCATCGGGCAGTTCTCTCTTCTTCCAAATTTTCACTATCAGCTTGTGCACTGACTGAATCAGTTCCTCTCCTCCAGATTTGAACACTTCTAAAGGTAGGCTGTCGCTTCCTGGGCTTTTATTGTTTGGCAAAGTTTTGATGGCCTCTCTCACTTCTTGCAGAGTAGGAAGCTCCAATTGATCCTCCTCTTCATGATTTCATTCTGCCCTGCCTTTCTCTTCATCACCGGTGGTTGGCTGCCCCAAGCGAAAGAATTGGTTACACGAGTGAATTATGTGTCAGGATTAAAGTCCTCAAAAACCTGTTTATGTCGGATATTTCAATCCTTGGATATAATTACTGCATGACATCTACTATTCATACTCAAAATCAATGTACTGATAACAATCTGATTAATTTCGTTCCAAATTTCGATCCGAGCTGATCGAGGCAGCTGGCTGGTTTTGCTGACTTCTTAATCATCTATTGAGAGTGTCTCAGCATGTTTGATGAGATTGAGGTCTGAAATTTGTGCAGGCCATTATATTGAAGTGATTTCGTGTGATCTTGTAGACAGTTGATAACGATATGAGCTTGGTGAACTTTGGTGTTATCATGCATAAACAAACATACCCATATTTGCCACAAATCGTACAACACATTCTTCTAAAAAGACTAACGTACCTCTCAGCCTCAGGGTTCCATTATCAACGATGACCAGATCAGTGCGAACGTTCAAAAAAAATCCTTCCTATACTGCTACCAGGATGGGGTCACACACACGATGGAAACACTGAAGGTTAATGCAAACACTTTTTGTAAACGTAGAATTAAAATGAAATGAAAACACGTGGTTCGTTGTTAAACAACGGCGGTTGGGCAGTATGGCGTGGGTACGGAAAGCCGGCTCGTGGCAACGCGTGCTGCAGCCGGTTTTCTGAGACAGTGTGAATTCGAAGAGGTCGTTGAAGAGAAAGTCCCGGGAGTCTCCGATGCACGGAAATTTAAACCCTCGGTCCAGGTAGGCCCAGAGTACGTTCTGTGCCTAGCCCTGTTGTAAGGCCTACTAGGCGATCTGTGATTAAGGAAGCGTGGTTAACACGGTAACATGCTTATTCGGAGGGGCCTAGAGCGTTCTATGGTTAGATACTGTAGTGGACATGGTAACAATACCATCATTCAACCTCCAACAATAGCATAGAAAGCTAGAAAGTTGCACTGGGCATATCTCTCATTTCACCTATGTGTCAGTTGTGAAGTGCCAGTAGTGGGAGGGAGGATTGTACAGTGTTAACTCAAAGGTGATTAATTTGAGCTATAGTGGCTATTTATCACGTTACACACCAAGATAACACATCTCAGCGGCTGCCTTGACGAAAATCCACGAATTACGGTTTGAATTACTTGACCATTTTGTTTCCTCATCTAAAACTTGCCCTTTAAGGACAGAGATTTTCGTCAAATGAAGAGGCAAACACCTTCATGAACCATAATTCTGCAGAAAAAAACGCCGAGTACTATTTGGGCGGGTTACATCGCTGGGAAACGTGTGTGTAATAACAAGGAAACTATGTTGAAAAATGAAAAAAAACCTTTTTAGGTCATAAATTTTTCAGACCACCTTCGTAATTAAATTATATCAGTTGTACGATTTCAATAGAAATTGTATCGTTGCTATTAAGAAGCAACAAAATACGGGATAACAAAATCAGCAAATTTTACTAATTGCCATGTTTTCTACTGATTATGCGGGGTATATGCATGGGCTGTTTTCCATCAATAACCTTCATGTAAATTATACTCGCTTCAACTCCAGAAGGGAAACCTTTTCAAAACTCAATTTCATTTGTTAGTTCGATTGTGTCATTTCCCGAACTTTTTTGGCTTCTTTTCTTGGAGTCAAGAGAATTTCACTTTTTATCAGAAGTAACTGTGAAGAATGGAAAAACTTCCTTTACGACAAATATACTTTTTATCATGTTTGATGAGGTGGGCGAAACTTACGTTCACATGCGGCCTGTTCTGAGCAAACATATTTTGTAAACAACTTTTTCACCCTTTCTGTCTGTTAGGTATTCATAAAATCGATAAAATGTTCTAAGTAAAGAATACTCTGTAAATATTGAGATAATTTCCGTCCGGTAAAGTTCGTATATTCTAATCGTAACTAAAAGGATATTAATTTTAATATCTCTAATTGGAAATGATTATTCCTACAATTTCAAATTTATGTTTCATATTGTTGTTTACTGAAAATGGATGGTTTCAAATAAGTTTTATTTGTGGTTTTAAAAGAAAATTAATGATAATTGTAAATACACTACTTCAAGAAATAATTGTATCACCTGAAAAATGTTAAATTTCAGTACAATCATCAAGACAGTAAATGTATTTCTTGATTATTTTGGTCACATAGTTATCATTCTGTCTTCTATTGATTCAGAACAGGTACCTCGAAGTGATCATTTGATTTTTGAAAAAAAAAGTTGTTTGTTCGATTTATTTTATGCGCGTTTCCCAGGTATACGCGAACCTGTTACACCACATGATTGGGCGCCTGGGAAGAATTGAGGTGTCTGTTTACTCGCTTTTTGAAGAGGGGCCGAATTGAAGGATGTTGAGATGATGTTGGACGGAAGCGAGATCCACAGCTCACCGGCCCTGTGAACAAGGGAATTCTTATAGAGAGAGATTCGAGGGGTAGCTAAATGTACCGCCATATGATGAGAACTCCTTGTCAGCCTAATGTTGCCGATAAACATGAGTTTTCCCGGAACAAAATCTTTTAGCACCTCGGAGCATCTTCCGTGGAAGTATCAGTAAAACAAAAAAAGATCAGCAGCTTATCTTCTGAGAGCCAGCGGTTGGAGATCGCGGGTGATCTTCAGGTGATCGATGAGGCGCATAGCCCGTTTTTGCACACTATCCAACATCTGCAACGGATGTTTGGGAGCAGATCCCCATACATGGCAACAATATTCCAAAGCACGTCAGTTGAGATGACGTGAAGTATCGCTTGGCTCTGAAAGGAAAACTAAGTTCAGCTGATGCAGACTTAGTTATTGCTGATACATGATCATGTCAGCAAATCCCGGAGTTGACCGTTATTATGAGAAGGTACATCGAATCTTTGTATCTAATTCATTGGCCTTGCATCGTTAGAGGAGGTTATCCAGCGGGGACCCCTCTAGAAAACGTAGAGCTTGCGTCTTGCTCGCGTTGAAGCTCACCAGGTTCAACTGACCCCACTCCGATATCTTGTGTAAGTCAGAGTTTAAGTAATGAATTTGTTAACATCTCTGACACTGAAATTACGCAGCTGTAATTGGCCGCAGACTACTGAAAGACGAAACCAGGGTACAATGGTATGCAAAATCTCTGTAGATGATAGAGTTTATCTGCAACAGAAAAAGGTTGGCGAAAGAATGGATCCCTGAGGTACTCCTCCTAGCAAGTTTATTCAACAAGGCTGCATGCCAAACCTTATCGACGGCTTTAGAGATCGGTGGAACCGATACATTTCTGACGCGTCACGACACGACAATTTTTAAGTCAAAAAGTCAAAAATATAATCAGATACTGGCTTAAGACAAATCACCATATGAAGACGCAATTTGACATTCACTAAATCCATTGATATAAGTTAAGTTAAAATTACATAGTTAAAAGAACAGAAAAGAGATAGTTTCACAAAAGGTAAGGTTACGGACGAAAATTGAACATGATATCTGACATTTCGAACTCAGTCATAGAACCAGAGACTCTCTTCCTCTTCTTCTTCTTTGCAGAGTTTGGTGTGATTTATTAAGCCCATGTCACACTAAATTCAATATTGTTAAGGTTGGTTTACATCATCAAATTCCAATATGTACGAATAGATGTTATTTAGGCCATTATAAATTGTCATAGCCCAAGTAATAGAAAATGTTCTTATCTTTTCAGTTCTCTGAAGATTATGCTAATTGTGTCGAAATATTAGATTTGCTTTAAAAGATAAAACGTTGCATTATTTCATAGGCCGTTCCTTGCCACACAACACTTAGAATCCAAAAGAAATACATATCTCATTGGCAAATATCAACACAAATAGGTATATATATATATATATATATATATATATATATATATATATATATATATATATATATATATATAACTCGTAGGTTTTCACGGACGTATTTCAATGTGGATTCTTCGTTCTTGCGCTTTCTCGTCCGTTGATCCTGGTAATGTCCATTCGTTAGTTGTTGACGACATCTTCATGTCTGAGTATATTGGTTTACTGCTCTATGTGCCACTGTATGCTGAATTTATATTCCTTCGCGGTCTCAGGTTGTGATGCGGTGGTGGTGGCGCGTTCCTATTGGTCGGTGGCTTGACCCGTTTGCGTTGCATGATTGGCTCTGTCCTCGGTGTCTCCCTACTTGTCTCTGCGTTGGGTTCTTTTATTCTTGCTTTTACAGGTTTCAACATAGATTTCCATATAGTTGGTATGTTTAGGTTAGACCTAACAGAGCACTGATTGAAGAATACATATTTAAGATATGAGGAAGAATACTACAAACAAACTGATGGAGCCCCAATGGGATCCCCGATTTCGCCTGCAGTAGCCAACTTATTCATGACAAAGTTTGAAACGGAAGCACTGGAACAAGCAGAACATGAACCGAAGATTTGGCTGAGATATGTAGACGACATTTTCATAATCTGGCAACGCGGAGAAGAGAAACTAGAGAGTTTCGTACAACAAATGAACAAACGCCACAAGAAAATCAAATTCACTCTCGAACTGGAATCCAACGGTCAACTACCATTCCTGGACGTCCTGATACAGAAAACAATTAATGGCAGATTGAACTTTGATGTATACAGAAAACCAACACATACCAACCGATACTTGAATGGATACTCACATCACCATCCCGCCCAACTGAACTCGGTAATCAAGACACTCGTTCACCGATCAAAAAGTATTTGCTCTCCAAACAATACAACCAAAGAATTGACCAAGCTCAAAGATATTCTTCAACAAAATGGACATAGCAGAAGAACAATACACAAACCTATGGAGTACAAGAAACCTCTCAGAAAAGATTCAGAAGAGGATAAAAAGCCAAGAAGTTTAGCCTTCCTGCCATTTATAAGAGGTTGGTAGGATCTTACAAAAACACAACATAAAAACGATCTACAAACCACACAATATGATACGCAAAAACCTAAGAACACCAAAGGATCGGATACCAATTGAAAACCAAGGAGTCTACAAAATTCCGTGTACAGGCTGTAAGCTCGTCTACATTGGGGAAACAAATAGAAGAATGGAGGTTCGGAAACAAGAACATGAGAACTCAGAAGACCAACAAAACCAGTACATCTGCCGTGTTTCAACACTCGCACAAAACAGGCCACAAACTCGATTACGACAACACTACACAGGTAGCCAACATAGAACAACTCCGAAAAAGAAAATTACGAGAAGCCATTGAAATAGAAAAACACACGACAATGAACAGGAGAGATGACGCCCTAAACATACTAACAGTATGGAAATCTATGTAAAAGGAAGAACAAGAGAATCCAACGCAGACACAAGTAGGGAGACACCGAGGACAGAGCCAATCATGCAACGCAAACGAGTCAAGCCACCGACCAATAGGAACGCGCCACCGCCACCGCACCACAACCTGAGATCGCGAAGGAAGATAAATTCAGCATACAGTGGCACATAGAGGAGTAAACCAATATACTCCGACATGAAGATGGCTGGTGCGATCCAGCCGAAACGTCGTCAACAACAACCAACGAATGGCCATTACCAGGATCAACGGACGAGAAATATATATATATATATATATATATATATATATATATATATATATATATATATATATATATATATATATATAGAGGGTTTTACCCCGACGATTGCCCATATATCTGTTCATGCAGTCAGACTGATTTCATGAAAAATATAAATCCACCACCCGGTAATTAATACCATTGCCAGGCAATGATTATAATCAAAACATATCCTGGAATAATTATATATTAGGATAACGTTAAATGTTATAAGAATATATCAATCTACCAGAATATATACATACTATAGCATCATCAGACAATGATATCAATGTACCAACGAGTAGTGTCAGAGGCTTTCTCCCGGAAAAATCCAGTGTACGGACCTTAGTCAAGTAACACTGAATGTTACTCATTAATAGTTTCCTTTGTGTGAAGTGGTGAACGATCGAATAGAATACTGCTCTGAATATAAATATGACAAAATTGTCAGTTAATTATATTACATTTATATAAACAAATAAATAAAATATGAAATGAGATTCTGAGCAGTATAAACTAAAGAGAAAATCTATGACTCTACCTCATTATTATTTTCGGAAAGAAACCTACGAAGAATATTACAAGATTTGATGACTGTTATCTTTTGTAACTGTTCAAACAAATTTTTCTTCAGACCCAAAATCTCAATACTTTTGTGAAGATTTCTAGGAATAACACCTGTTGTGGAAATAATAATCGGTAGAATAAATATTTTCTTCATTTTCCACATTTTTTAATCTCGTCGCCAAGCATCATATATTTAGAAATTTTTTCATTGTATTTATTTTGTATATTATGTGTGTCGGGTATAGCAATATCAATTATATATGTTATTTGATTCTGTTTATCATTAAGAATGATATCTGGTCTATTGTGTTTTACAGCTCTGTTGCAAAGAATTGTTTTATCAAAATGAAGTTTATATTTGTCATTTTCACAAATAATCTCAGGTTCATATTTGTGAAATTTTTTCTTTTGGGAATTAGGTCATGTTTAATTCCTAGATTAAAATGAATAATATTAGCGACGGCATTGTGTCTTTCTAAATAATCTGTTGAAGCAAGGACTGAGCAAGATGATAATATATGAAAAACTGTTTCTGAAGAACAGAAACATCTACGGCAAGAATCATCTATATTTTGTTTGATGATGTGTTTTCTATAATTCCTCGTGAAAACAACCTGATCCTGGATCGCAATTGCCAAGCTTTCTGTTTCAGCAAACAATTCTCCAGATACTAACCATTTATTCGATGCGATTTCATCAATATAATCATTTTTCAATTCTTTAGGGTGCTTTCCGTGTAATTCCTTCTGCATCCAACTTTCTCTTTTAGAATTATCATTAAATATATCAAAATCTACCTTTTGCATTGTCAAGTTCAGAGGTGTAAGATTATAATCTGAAGCAACAACAATATCATGTAATTTAGACGTTCTCTGTTTATCATGAAAATGGGAACGTAGATGAAAAATCTAACTAACTACCTTGCATGAAACAAAACTAGATACTGGAATGGTCATTTCTGCACCCCTTCAGGGCCTGCGACCTGTGCCTGGACAGCGCTGGCACCGCCCTGGTTACGGCACTGCAAATATCCCAACATTTTTGCCATGTGTGAAAATTCAATTTAGTTATTTTTCTTGTTTATTTTTTGTACTTGTATTCATATAGTAGACGTAGATCTCCAACTTCTATTTTATTTTGAAGCAACATGTGCCCGCCTCGAACGTTTACTGGCTTCCAACGAAAATGAATTCTTCTACTTATCCGGGAATGCAATTAAACCAGTCTGTTTGCATGAACGTTACACTGAAACCCTCCGCCTTCGGAAATTCTTGGGAAAATTGGAAACTCGAATGATTTCAGTGCGCGAAAGTTTGCAATATATTTTTTGTAGCGTGTTTTCTTTCTGCATCATTAACTACTTCGCTCCACACGAAAGGAATTATCTATATTTTTTATATTTCGTAACTTTAATGAAGCGTGGAAACGTTTATCAATTTTCTGTTTTTTTCTGTTCTCGACGCTTAAGTGGCTAGATTTTTGTATTTCAAGTTTTTATGATGAAAACTTCGAAACAGAAATAAGGTGAATAACTGAATTTTTGATTTTACATACTGATTTAAAAGGTTAATATTATGTATTGGAAGGAATATTTGAATTTTTTTAAATGACTATAAACAAAATACAACTAACTCGTACATTAAAGTGCTGTAAGTTGGGTAGACTGGGTACGGTTAAAACATTTTAGCTTTTATCATGCTGTCGGGATTTGTGAAGCGAGCGATGTCAGAAATATACAAAATAAAAGACCTTATATCTGTCTACTATAGGGCAATGTTGTTTAAGATCACTGTATAGTATTAATTTAGAATCGTTATGGCACATTAGACTATCACAAATATTTTTATTGAGTAATATTTAAGTCTTTGGCTATATTTATAATCTAACATTATTTTTAATCAGCCTTCAGAGTTTTATATTAAGTACGAATTAAACTAAATAATAATTAGATGTTGGTGGCGATAATATTTTTGAAATGAAGTTACCAAGCAAACATGCTATTATATTTTTCAACTATCAACACATAACAATAATAAACTATAAAAACAAAAGACATTAACATTATCAATTAAAATTAATATTTTAAACAAAAATACTTCAATGGTTACGAGGTCATTCGGAGTCACAATTGTGGCAAACATAAGTAAGGCTACCTTTTGTGCACTCTTCACGCGTCCACATTTTACATACTGTGCATTGTATCCATTTTTACCTCGATCTGCTTTCTGAATATGCAGACATACAAACAACACAATAGCACTCTTCTTCTTCTGCTGATGGTTATTGTTACGTGTTATTTTTTTCTTGTTTGTAGTATTTATTTCAGTCTTTCTTCCATCTAATCTTTTCTTAACTTGCTTAGCTTTGGTTCGTTCCATTCAGATCTCAGATTCTCTTCTTATCTCTTCTTTTGCAGGTGTGTCTGTGTATATTGAAGATTTCCTTGTTTTTCGGCCTCTATTTGTTAATTTTCTTGGAGGCGCTTTTGGTAGTGGTCGTATTGCTTCCGGAGAAGTCGTGACATTTTCCGTTTGATTTGTTAACACAGGAATGGATTGAAAACTTGTAGAATGTGTTGGAGAAAACCTAACATTACTACTACTACTACTTTGATATTCGGGTAGTGTAATCAAGAGTGCTGGATTCGCAATAATTTCTGCTTGTTCTTTATCTAGTGCTTGTGAATATTGTGGCATATTTTTTTCATCGGTTGTTGTACAAAAAAAGCTGCGTTAGTAGGCTCCTCCAACTCTTCGGGGGGTTCGAGGGTTAAAATAGATGCGACGATGGTGGCGTTTCATCCCCAGGTATACTAGTATTCTGAATAAGATCATAACCTGTCTCGATTGGATTTGGCTTATCTGTCACAAATGCAGGTGCAAAATCGAGTTCAGTAAACAAATTCCGATTGAAAGAAACAATCCCAGTAGCGCGGAAACCAGCTTGAATATTGGATTGTGTAAGAGCAAGCGGTATAGCAGTAGTTAAAATCCCTGGGATGTCGTATATTGTCATTATTTTTCCGGGGTGGCTTCGCATCCATCCATCGCAGGTCGAATTTAGAGCTTTCTTCAGTGGACCGAATACAGATCGATCAAGTGGTTGGAGTTTGTGTGAGTGGTGGGGAGGGAAAGATAGCATTACAATACCATTCGTCTTGCAAAAGTTTAGTGCCTTAATGTGTATATGTGACGCGTGGTTATCAAGGAAAAGTTAAATTTTATACGAAGGAGAAGCATTTGTATGTTTTTTGAAGTGATCCAGGAAAAGCATAAATGATTCGTCCTGCATCCAGCTTGAAGGATTTGCACTTCCAGCAGATTCTATTGGTCCATCCCTGATAAAGTGATCTTGGTATCGCACACGCGGAAATACGAAGAACGGAGGAATAGCATTTCCAATGGCGAAGTTACTGAATCCACTTGACGAGCACCACGTCTAGCTATTACTCTGTCGGGTTTTTGTACAGTAGTTATGACGGCCTCATCAACATTATATATATGTTGTGGTTCAAATTTATAGCGGTCCATAACATTAGCCAAATTGTCGTAAAAAGCATTTACGTTGTTCTTATTAAAACTAGTCGCCCTAGAAAGAAGTACTGACAGTTCAGGATTTCTTTTCATAAACATGCGGAACCATTCTTCGCCAGCCATTTCGTTATCATCCCAAGTCCGAGGTCGTGATAAGTCATATTTGATGGTCAGTTCGTATGCCAATTTCATAACATCCTTTTTAGTTAGGCCAAAATATATATCTGCACATCTAATTAAATATTTAGATAACTCACGCTCTTGTTCCTGGGTAAACAAACGATTGTGGGCCTTATATCCTATTTCTTGATTTTCATCGTTACCAGCCTCATCTCGTTTACGTATATATCTGAACAGGGAAGAGTGGTTCAGTCCATTTTTTTCTGCCGCTGTTCCTAACGAAGATCCCGCTTTCACATCTTCATAGCTGTGTTTGTACATTGATACGTCAGTTCGACCTTTCGTAGTCTTTCTTTGGCGCACCCTTGGCGTCTGAGAAACAAGAAAGTTTGATTAATAAATTGTTTCAACCGTACCCACAAATAATGTTTCAACTGTCCCCACCACCCCTCTTGGTATAAAACCAGTAAGAATGATAGTAAATTAAAATAAAAACTAATCATACTACAATATTGTACAAACTTCAATTCAACTGTAACAAAACTCTCAATCATCTAACCATAAACGAAATCATAATAATTGCAAAAATGTAGGTACAAAAATACTTACTTTTCCTTCAAAAAAAATGGGGCCTTCTACAAACAACTACAGCGCCCGAAGAGCGACGCAATACTAAAATTCAAGTTTCGACTTATCGCTTGGTACTCCCTTTGTACCCATCACTTAAACACGCACGTATTCACTTTGCTTCAACCGTCCACCGTTTCAACCGTACCCAGTTTACCCTACGTTCAGGTTAAAAATTCTTCAAATAGGGTAGAAAAGGGTAATAGGAGTCACATAAGCAAGTTTTCAAATAAAAGCTTATTTCAAAATTAAATATTTATTGCTAATCTTTTGTAGCAAAAAACACTTATATGTCTAATAATTGAGATCAGTTTTAATCATCTTGTACATCAACTTTGGGAAAAAATTAGGTTTGAAAAAAAAGTAGGTTTGACTTCCATTGCACTTACTTCGGGGCAATGGTGGTCAGCCTGTGGGAAATGAGGATCAAGCAGAACTAACACATATCGCAGACGTACCCTTCGGCAGAATCCCATCCAGTACATTCTGCGTGTGCTCACAATCCACATGTGGTACAGCGGTACCACATCTCGTTGTTTCGTCCAAATTCACTGCATATTAAACATCTATTTCCTGCGTCTTCTGCATCATCATTCTCATCATCCTGGCATAAGTCGTTAGTGTTACTGCTGGAGACTGATGTATCGTTTGATCCTGAAGAACCTGTCTCTTTGCCCTTTTGGGACTATCACCGTTCTGCACCTTAGTCTTCTTTCCCTGACCTTTACCTTTCTATTTCTTTTTTTCTTGCTCTTGCTCTTTCTGAACTTTTTTCATCTTTTTATTTTCCCTTTCTATCAAATCTTTCTTCAGTGGAGTTGAGGTTAATACAGTAGCATGCTGCTTCTTTCGGCGCTGTTTCTCTTTAGCCACAGGTGTTTTCTTTGGTAATTTTATAAAATCGGATAGTTGAACATTTGACGGAGGATCAGACGACTCTTTGGCCTTTGATGTCGGGGATGAGATAACTATTTGCTCTGATTCACTTACAGCTGATAAATCTAATTGTTTTGATGTGCTGGGAATGACATTTGAATCTTGTTTTATGTCACAAGTAGAAATGGTAATAGATTCATTGCAAACGACTATAGAGTCAGATTGGAGAATCTCAGTAGCCATAAAATCTTCTTCAGAAAATACTTGGGGATTTATTGGAAGAATACCTGTTGCCCTAAATCCCGATTCCGCTTTGTTAATAGATGCAACGGTAATATATGCTTTCCTCACCAATGATGCTACATCATAAGGAGTTATGTGTTCCAGGAGATTATTTCAGATATAAATCACATTCCTTTTTGTATGCGATTTTAAGAGGCCCAAAGAATGACACGTCCAAAGGCTGCATTCTGTGGGATGTGTGTGGTGGCAAGGATAACATATGAATATAGTTGCTTTGGCAAAATTCGTAGATAGGTAGGGAAGAATGACTAGCATGATTGTCTAAAATCAAGAGAACAGGTTCGTCCATAGAAGGTTTTGCATGTTTTTTAAAATGTGCGAGCCACTCAAGAAAGAGCCATTTTTGTAACTTTATTAAAGTTATGATTTAAATTCATACTTTCCGCATAATCAAATGCCACTTTCCTTATTTGAGTTGCGGTACAACCATATAATATATTAGCCATCGTTTTTATCACATCAGCTAATTTTTCTTCTATTTCAGGCGTAAATACTGTACATCTTCCAAGACGTGGTTCTTGGATGGTCTTCTTTTTGAATCTTTTTTGTAAGCTCGAAAATGGGATACCAGTAGATTTACTAGCTTTTCTTATAGAATAACCCTCTTGTTCAATAAGAAGTATGGCTTTTTGGAGAGACTCGGATGACCAATTGGCTTTTTCGGTTGTCCTTACTCGTACTTTTGGCATCTAGAAGCAAAAATATTGATATTAGTCTTTTGCGGGTAATGGTAATCACCTGCGGACAATGGGGGTCACTTGACTCTCATTAGCCGCTACTATACTGCCAAAGAAATAATAATAAAACAGAAAAAATCTAAGTTGGAACTGTAATATAAGACATACAGACAATCTTTCTACAATTGCCCGATTGCCCGCTGACTCCAATTATCCACCCTTCCCCTACACGATGCAGTTGTCAGATGGGAGATGTCAATAGTAAAGTGCCAGATGCGCGAAACTGAGTGGCAACTTACGTAAGGTCTCGACAAGATCGTCTTGGCGAGTTGGTTTATGTTTTCGGTAATGTAGTATTGAATTGTAGAAAATTTCTGTTGGCCAAAGAATGGGGGGCTGCAAGAGTTAATTCCTTTAAATAACTCTGGGCCGTTCTAACTTTGAAAAGCCTAAAAGCGTTTATAACATTGCAGTGGTGATAAATTTTGGATTTATTCAAATGAGCTAGAAAATAAGCGCCAATCATCTGTTCAAGTGTTCCTTGGCGAAGAAAAACTGAAAGAAGTCATCCGTGGCCGAAGTGTCTCCAAAAAGATGGTTGCAGAATTGGTTTGAACGAATGCAGAAATCTTCATTGTTTTTCGAAGAAAAAGTCTTCAAAAGCTTTCAATTGTTTCATTCTAGCTCTATAGGCATCCTTCGTATGATCGTTATAGAAAATCCTCATATAGGAACAAGAGGCGAAAACGAGCCACTATTTTAATATTCCTCCATTTCGAATATAAAATATATTGGTTGTATGTATTAAACCGAGCTAATTATATTTTTCCTACAAAATCTGTTAAACGTTTGATGGATAGACGTATACAACAGTTTAACTTTTAATATCAATATTGTAATAACTGAACTACAGCAATATTTATCATATTAAACCCTACTAATTGTTCACTATCATACACCAAGTCCTGTATCGATTATTAGATAGGAATTACGTAGACTATATCCATTCCGTAATTGCATGTATGTTACGAAATAACGAATTTAATGATTGTTCAAGGCCTTCAAATCAATTTGAGCTCTTAACGATTGGAAACTTCAACAATTAATTGATCCTATCTTCTAAGTACCCAAATTAAATTGCATTCCATACGAAGCGAGATTTAATTCGCGTTTCCGCTTTCAATTTCGTTTTTGAAGTCCAGAGGAAGTTGGAATTGAATCGATATTTGTGGTAAACCATGAAACACCTTGAATTTTGATTGGAACTGGATTAGGGGAGAGGGGAGCAGCTATAAATATTTTTCATATTCAACCCTGCAGTTGTCGCCCTATGTTCTGTAACAATAGAGGTCCCGCGGAGTGAAAATCCGCACCGAATTTTCTATTTAAAAGGTTATGAATGAATTAAATTAACTAACTTAATCGGCATCCTCTTGATTGTTTTGAAAGCATTCCGAACACACAGAAGTGGCTTGTGCTCAAGGCACAAGAATATTTTACAACTCTTGCAGAAATATCTCGTGGGTCTGTTCTTTTCCCTATCGCAACCGTCCTCGTTGGTTTTCTGTCGGCTGGTCGTTGCTGCTTCGCCAAGTGCTCTTCAGTTGGATTCTTCTTTTTGAGAATTTCATTCATTCTTTTAGTAAGACTTCTTGGTAGGCTCTTTGACAACCTTCGAACCTCCACATAGGGTTTTATGAGCTTCAAAGTAAGATCACTCAAAAAATTCCTACGCTTAATTTTTGAATTCGGATTATTACTCTTGAAGGTGATGAGGGAACTTATGCCACCAATATTCAACAGAGAGTAAAATTTAATCCTTGGCCAACGTCGCGTATTACGTGCACAATTGTATGTAGAACATAACTGCTCGACAGTATCAACTCCTCCCTTTGTTAGTCTCTGGTTTTCCAGTAGTGTCATCAATTTGGTCGTCATGGGGCATACTAGAGACGAGTAATACATTCTCACCTTTTTTTGGAATGTAAGAAACGAGTGTCACATTTTGTGAAAAGCGAACATTGAACTTTTTATTGGTCTTTTCATAGGACAAGAAAAATCAAGTGGCAACTCTCGCTTATTTTTTCTGATAGTTCCGACCACAGTAAACTTGAAATCCTTCTTGAATTTTTCCAGAACATTAAAACTTGTGAACCAGTTATCCACAGTTACGTAGCTTCCAGTTTCTCTTATTGGTTCGCACATTCCTTCCATTACAAATTGTGGAGAATTGCTTACTTCATAAGGACCTAGAGGCTGTTTTCCAATAAAAACTTCCAAATTTACCGTGTAATGTAGTCTTGAATCACATAGCGCGAATATTTTGATGTCCTATTTGTTAGGTATGTACTGGCAAAATGCACATCGTCCACAAAAGGCCTCTAGCTTTTCATCCACAGTTACATAATGAAGAAGAGTAAAATCGTTTTTGCACTGATCAACAAAAATCTCAAAATATCTCTGATTGGGACAAGTTTGCCGTTTGCTCGTCTTTACTGTCTAGTTTCCAAATCATCGAAATGGATGTGTCTCAAAAAAAAATTTGAAACGCTGCTCAGACAACGTAAGTCGAAATATTTCAACACCAGGTCCGTCGGTTCTTCACAAATTGTTGGTATTCAGGTAGTTACTCTTCAGTACTCCGGCCAAGTACAACAATCTAAAGAGTGCTTTTATTTCCGAAATGTTGGTCAATTTCGAATCCCTTTCACGGGAGTAATTCATTGAAGTTTGTTGATTATGTATATTTGTATTGTCAACTATTATATTAAGTAGTTGGTCCGGAAAAAAATAATTTCATATATCATACATCGTTCTCAGACATTTAGTCCTACTTCGGGTACCAGGCAATTCTGTTACAAGATTTTCCGATCGAGTTCTTATAGTCTGTGTTGGTTTATGTTTCAGCCACATTGTCTTGCCATATTTGCCTACAAACTTTGGACCTTCATTTACTTCTGTTTCTTCAATTTCGAGTTCATTTTCGGAAATATCTTGCTCGCTATCTCTGTTAGCCGCATCACATTCTATTTCATCGGGCTCCTCTTCATCTTCAGAATCAACATAAGTTTCACCCTCATCGTCATCGGATGAAAAAGACTCATCTAACAAACGCTGCAATCTTTCCTTTTCCTCTTCGTAAGAATTCATTGCAAGATCAAACACGAATAGCCGGAAAATATAAAAACAAACACTCTTATCTTGATAACATTTGTAACAGTATTTGTATTTGTAGTCGCGCCTGGACTCTCACTCCTCAAAAATTTCTGTAGCCGTCACGTCTTCACTTATAAAACTGAAAGTCAGTACTAGAATAATACACGCGATTTTAGGATGGTAAATAAATCGGGATGACTTCAAGTGGTGGGGGTGCAAAGATATCCAAGAATTTCCATCGGTGCGGAGCGAGGGTCCGTGCGCGACCACTGCAGGGTTAATGCCATAAGTTACAAACTCCCCCTATCTGCAATTTTTTTTTATTACTAGTAGCGAAGATAATGAAACAAGTAATTATGTCCTCAATCACTCATAATGTCCTAATTAGATATAGTAAAAGCTTCGCGTTTGCGAATACTTCGCATATGAATACTTTCGGATGATCCTTTTATATGAGCTAATGCAGATACGGTAGAAGCTCCCTATTCGTGCTTCCTACAATCGCGTTTTCACTTTTCGCGGATGAAAAAAAATGCGACCCAATTCTTATATTCGTGGCTAATGATTTCTTCATTCGCGGATCTAATCAGTACATCGAAATATACATACATAATAAATAGGATCCGGTATCCTACGTGCACGAGTCGGTCAAATGGACTAATTACAAATTAAAATAGATCTCATTACGTATGTTTTTAAATGACATCGCCGCTGCATTAGTTCGGATTTTCCTTTGACATAATCCGCCTCGCCGCTTTCGGTGTTTTTAAGAATGAAAACAAACGTGGTGTTTAAGTCAAGCAACCCTATTATTCAGAGCATACACACAACCAAATTTATATGGAATCACTCGGTATTTCACATGATTGATTGTTTTTAACCATGGATCTTAGACTGCTTGTGAAAAATGGAGTTTTTTGTTGTAAAAAACTGGATAGTATGATAAGAAATGTTGAATTATCACCACATGTTCGGGATATTGTACTCAGTCGTCATTGAGATTTGAAACTGTGAATTTCAAAATTTGAAAAAGCCCATAAATTAAAATGCTTCACGTTGGATTGTCCGATGTGCAGAGGGGTCGAACAATGGCTCTCGTGGAAGTAGGGGTGGCACAGAGAGATATAGCGGCCACAATGGGGATATCACAGAGGGGGATTTCTAAAACCTACGCCCGATACGTGGAGCTACAATCTCTGCAAAAAAGGCCTAGAAGAAGTCGTAGGAAGATGACTTCTGAAGAAAAAGACTGCCTTTTGTGCGAAATTGCAAGAAGAGACCATACTCCAAAAGCAATTTCTCGAAGCAACAGGCATCAGTGTATCAGTCGAAACGATACGTCAAAGGGGATCATACAGCAGAAAGCCCTTGAGAGTTCCAGAGCTAACCAGAAAACATAAAATTAACAAACTCTATTGGTGTGTCGAGCACCAAATTTGGAATATTGAGAATTGGCGAAATGTTCTTCATTCGGATGAGAACAGAATTGGTGTTTGATCAGATGACCGCCGGATTCGGGTTTTAAGGGGTCGTAGAAGACAAGCTAGACTCCGAGCAGCAAGATAAATTTAGAAATACCAAGAGGGCAGTGTGATGTTTTGGGGTGACATTATGCTGGGAGGCAAAACAGATTTGATTTCATCTCGTGCAAGTGTAACGGCAAGAAATTGCGTGGACCTAATTATCTTGAAACATAGAGAATCGCTATTTTGGACTGGCCAGCTTGCTCTCCAAATCCTATTGAACATTGATTGGATAATCTCAAAAAGAAAATAAGATCGCACCAGGAAAATTTTAGAAAGCCACAACAGCTCATCCAAGCCGCCACAGAAGAGTGGCAGAATATTACCCCAGAGGAGGTCGAAAACTTAATCAAAAGGGCAAGAGGAGGTAATACAAGCTAGTCTAGAAAAAATCGACTACTCCGTGAGAAACAATTTTCAATTATTTTACTACATGCGGAAAGAGTCTCTTATTTTCTTTTATTTGTTTCTTTCTTAGAATAAACCTTAATTTATTTCTTTTTCAATTTAAATATCACAAAAGGATCAATTCTAACAATTCATCGAAATTTCCAAAATTCCTGTGGTAATATTCCAAATATCGGGTGATTCCATATAAATTTGGTTGTGTGTATATTATAAATATATTGTTAAAGGCCACTTATTAAACTTTTCGTCCTTCGGTGAAAGCCGATCTGTGTTTTTTATTGTTTCATTTTTCCATTCGTTACAGAAATTGTGATCGGGTAACACGTCTCTACCGTTGTCTTCCTAATTTAAATTGTCGCCTAAAAAATTAAAAATCGACTTTCGATACGAAAAAAATCACTGTTACCGCTCCAAGTGGAAATAGAAATACTTGAGCGTTTACGCCTTGGAGAGTCGTTTGCATCCATATCACGCTCATTCAATGTTAACTGTACATCGATAAAATAAAGTCGTCTGTAGTTTCAACTTCACTGTCAGCGAAAATTGTTCTTGATCCAGCTGTAAAGGTCGGGTACATGGTTTATATACAAAATACAAAACACTGGTTTTTGTAATTAATACACACACCACAAAAAATTGTCGCATCACCAGATATTCTGAATTCCACAATCCATAAATTTTGTTCATTATACACACACCACAAAAATGGTTGCATCAACTGATATTCTAAATTCCACAATCGATTAAGCAGCTCCATCGCAGTTTCTTTGTCAACATATGTTTTTGGACATATGAGGGGAAAAATTTTCATTTATGTAGTAACATTTTTTCCATATGATCTCAAACACATCTGAATTAAGAATGAGTTAATTTGACTTTCAGTGTTCATTCAATTTCTCTTCAGTTTTCACGCTAAATTAATGCAAGTTTTCTGTGTTTCTTGTTGATTTCCGAATCTTTGAATTTATTTTAATGGCTGCTGAACATCCTGGACGCTACTTGAGTGATCATGAAGTGGTAAGAATGGTAACACTTCTAGTGTAGGGGCGAAGCCAACGTTACGTGGCTAACTTGTTGAATGTTACCCAAAGCACTATTTCAAGAGCAATTAATCGGTACCACGAAATAGGGAAATATGGAAGAAGGGCCGGACAGGGAAGAAATCGGATAACAACTCCAGTTGATGATCGTTGGCTCCGTATAACTGCACTAGGAGTTCGGCACTGTACGGCTAGAATGCTACAAAATGAACTTGCACTTTCCAGAAATGTGCATATTTCATTGCAAACTATTAGGAACAGGCTCAGAGAAGACGATATCAGACCAAGGGTGGCTTCTACCGGCCCGCGTCTCACCAGAGAGCATGAGTTACAAGACTTAAGTTTGCGAGGAAACATGCAAATTGGGGTATTTCAGAATGGTCCAATGTTCTCTTTTCCGACGAGTCCAGGTCCTGCCTAGTATCAAATGATAGACGCATGCCTGTAAACAGACGACCTGGGGAACGGTATCAGCAATGCAATATCCGGCGGCAAACCAAAAACTTCGGAGGGGGCTCAGTAATGGTGTGTGGATTTCTTTTCATGGTCGAACTGAGTTACTCCTGGTGAATAATGGAAGAATGACAGCGGCCAGATACATTGCAGATATCCTTGAACCCCATGTTGTACCTTTTGGCCCATTGATTGGCCAAAACTTCATTTATATGCATGATAATGCTCGGCCTCATGCAGCTAGAGTAGTTACAGAATTTCTGCAAGATGCCGAAATTGATATTTTAAGATGGCCAGCCAGAAGTCCCGACTTGAATCCCATTGAAAATGTTTGGGACAACATGGGGTGGCAAATGCAGCAACGTAGGATGCCTTGTAGAATACTCCAACAATTAGAAAATCTGCTTCCTGAAATTTCGAACTCAGTGACTCAAGAGTACATCTAAAATTATTTGTTTGAGGGGCTTCCGAGGCGTATACTGGCAGTACTTGGGGCCCGGGGAGGAAACACTCGATTTTGAAAATGATTAGTAACCATTCTATGATAGTTGATTGGTATCTTCGCGAATGTTTGAAGATGGTAGAATTTTTTCATTTGCTGATATTTTCCATCTTCTTATTTTACACTTCTGAAAGTTTCCAAGCGACTCTTGAATGATCAACCTAAATGTTCATATAGTATTCTCGAAAAAGTAGGGTGATGCGACAATTTTTATGGGGAGTGTATATATTAGCAAAATAACATAACACCCATTTATTAGTTGCCTATTCAGAATTGTTGGTAACTGAATGCTTATTTGCTTTGTTGAGTGCTGAATGATGAATGCTGAATGAATCTAAGTTGAATGTACCTGAATTGAATGTAACTATGACCTATATATACCACTGACTGAATTGACCTGGACAAATTACCTCATGAAGTATATATGGTTCTCGCAAAGTTTGGGGTCATAAGCTCCTTATAATTCATGGTTGATAAGAATTCTAAACGAAACTCTTGTGTTTGAAAGTTCTAGAAAATATTTCGAATGGCTCCATTTAACATGTTGTGCCATGTAACATGATAACTCGGACAAATTGAATGAAAAAAAGATTCTTTTTCATTTCACAATAGATATTTGGTCCAAGTCCGATAATGTAAATTTGTTTTTCGTTTAATTCCTATAGCAAATTATAGGCGTAACATAGAGTGCTCGGTAGGTACATTACACAGCTATAGAAAAAATGAAAATGGCGTTATCATTATGGACCGAAGACCGCTACCAGAAAAGAGTGCTCCTTTACGCACATTTTGAAGCTGGTGGTAGTTGTGGAGTTGTGGTAGGGGAGGAAGGTTGGTTCAATAAATTTAAGCTGCGACAATCATTACATAGCATAAACATCGTTGGAGAAGCTGCATCGTCAGACTCTGTTGCAGTAGAAATATATCATATATATATATATATATATATATATATATATATATATATATATATATATATATATATATATATATATATATATATATATATATAGGAAAATCTGCAAACCTGAGCAAGTATTCAATGCAGATGAAACTGCACTCTCTTCGAAGAGAATTTTGGGCTGAATGTCTCAAAACTGCTTTGGAGGAAAAACAATTTTTCCGGACATTCCAACATCCTGTGGCTCCGTAACGAAGCTTTTGCGGACCTATGTTTATATGAAATTGCACGTAGATTTACCCTCTCAAGTTGTGACATACTATTACGAAACACCCTGTATATGCAAAAATAAAATCAATTTTCCTTCAAACTTCTTTTACTAATCAGAATCTATTTAATGCTGTCTTAATTATTATTCTTTTGAATAATGTACAGTTTTTATGCAGCACTTCACTCATCTTTCAAACTGTGAAAACAGTTTTTATTACAGAAAGTGAACTTACAGTGTAATCGAGATTTTATTCATTAAAATTATTTATTTCTTCATAGTTCGAATCGATATAAAAGCGCCTTTTTAAATTTTTAAGCTATTATTGGATAGTGTTCTTTCTTCAAGTAATAATGATATATCTTATTTCTTTCAGCAGATTTCGCGACCGTATTCAAGAGAGGCCTTATGTATAAGGGTATTTACTGGCCTTCTTTGACCAACAGCTTCCACTGCAGAAGATTGGAGTTAGCATATCTACGATATTCCCATAGACAAAGGCAAAAAGCGTTGATAATAGTGAACATTGTGGATTTTCTTCTGAAGGTAAAGCACTTCTGTCTTGTTTATGAAATATGTATTTTTCGAATTGTTTTCAGTAGAAACTTTTTCGAAGTAGCACAAGCATATTTGCCGTATAAAGGGGGTCTTCCATCTGAAGGTTTCATTTTCAATTCATAGTAAAAAGCCATTGATTCAAGAAAAGTGGTGATATTTTTATTTTAATGCTAAGCAAAAATTCTGAGGATAATAATGAAACAGGATATCTAGCCTGGTCCACCTCGGGCCTTTCTACAAATATATTGTCTTTAAGTGCCTCAATCGTTACAGGATCATTTGCGTAGTCTTTATCTCTGACGTAGTCCCAAAGAAAAAAGTCAAATAGTGTTATATCGCATGATCTATGGGGTCAATTTATGTTCCATTGCCCGAAACCACACGTTCAGGAAATTGTTGTTGCAATAGACCCATTGTTTCAATAGTTGTGTGGCATGTAGCGCCATCGTTGAAAATAAACACCCTGCAAGCCAAGAGCATCTACTTTGAACCAGAAAAAATCAGTCAACATCGCTCTGTAACGGTTTACATTCACTACAACGGTTGCGTCAGCCTCATTTTCGAAAAGATGTGGCCCGATAACTCCTAACGACGAAAAACTTAACCAAACATTCACTTGTTTTGGACGAGACTGTTCGAGTATTTCTTTAGGCTTTTCGGATCCTGAAATGCTGCAGTTTTGTTTATTGACATACCCAGACAGTTAAAAATGAGCCTTATCACTCAGAACAATTCAGTTCAAAAAAGCAGGATCTCGAATATGTATTTTCAGCTCCCAATCAGCAAATATACGGCATTGTTCGTGGCCAGTTGGATTCTATTCTTTTGTTAACTGCACTTCATAGAGATGGAGATGCAGATCAAGATGCAAAATACGGTGCAACGGCAGTCAATCAATCAATCAATCCATTTATTTGTTCCATAGAAACATAAATTGTTATAGAACACGTCATCAGAAACATAAAATACATAGAAACAAACAGTGTGAACAGAATGAAGACCTAACAATAAGAGACGAAATCAGCTGAGACAAATATTGTCTTCAAAATACTCCTGGAGAGTGTGGTATGGTGTCCTCCTAAGGTTGATGTGTTGGCAAGCCAACTAATGAAACACGTCACTCATAATTTGCAGTTTATTACAAGACGTCTCGATAGTACCATAGGTACAATTGGAATCCCCTCTGCCCAAATTGTATCCTACGAGTTACCCATGTTATCATATAAAATGCTTACTCTCTAAAACCAACTTATTCTGATTTAATCTACTCAATTTATATATACAGTGTATCATATCTACAGTATGGTTGATTACTAGACCATACCCATTTACACTTACACTACAATTTAATCTTCTTCTCAATTTATTTTGTGGCCACCCTCGTGCCACCTGTGGAAGGTGATTATAAATTTTCACCAAAGCATAAACAGAGTTGTTCTGAAAGTAAGTATGCTGGAATCTGGGTAGCCTCATATCGTTCCCCGCTCTTGTGTTATGCTCATATTCTATCTTAGTCTCCACAAACAGTTCTCTATTATTAACTTTGAATATAATTGCTTTATGTACATATAGACTCATAACAGTTAGCACTAATCTTTCCACAAAGAGAGCCCTGCATGATTGTGTTTTGCTCAGCTTAAGAATCCCTTGAATACATCTCTTCTGCAACAAAAGGACCTTCAAGATATCCGATCAATTCCCCCATATAACTATCCCGTATCTCAGCCTACTATCAATATATGCATTGTATGCGGTGAATGCTGTGGAGACATTTACAAGTTCGGACAGTGTTCTTAGTGCATACACATATCTGGCCATATAATTTGCAAGTTGGTCTACATGATCACCCTAATCTAGTCGATAGTCAACCGAAATACTCAGGAACTTTAGGCTATTAGATAAAACCATGGCAGTTCTTAGTGCATACACATATCTGGCCATATAGTTTGCAAATTGGTCTACATGATCACCCCAATCTAGTCGATAGCGACGATATTTTCAACTGGCTGGATGAACACGTGTTCGATGCTACACATCACTAACTAGCTACTTCACGACGTTCAAATTTGTGGATGAATTTCACTATCTATGAGCAAGTAGGTTCTGATGGCCAAAAGCAGTACGAACTTTACGAACTGTGTTTGTGACATTTTTACCGGTATTGTGTTGAATTTTCACTATTTCGATGCGTTGTGCTGAAGTAAATCTTTCCATGATTGACATTCTCTAAGTTTTCACTTGCAATTACAGCTCTATATTGACAGTTCAGAAATGGTTGCAAATTTAACATGAAACTTGCGATGGAAGACCCTTTATTAATCTGTATTTTATGTTTTTATGTGATGAAATGGGTAATGGGTACTCATAATTCAGTAAAATCGACGTTAACTTCACAAAAAAAAATACAGATCGGGGATTGTTATAGATTTGAATTACACGAAAACAAATGAAGCATTCAGGATAAAAACGGAAAGTCCGGATTTGGTTTCTCCCCATTTTTCCCAAGTGTGGACAAGTAGTTTGATACAGAAATTAATTTCAAAAATGGCTAACTCCGGGTTCAGAACATGATGTAGTCTCCTGATAGAAATTCTGAACGTCTAAAATACACAATTTATTCAGAAAAAGTTTATATGTTGAAAAATTATGTTTTCATTACTCCACCAGCAATAAGAATGTTTGGGAATCATCGAAATGAATCTGGTAAAAAATTCAAAAATTTCGGAAAAAATCCTGTTAATATCGGATATTTCCACCCCTGATAAGAATTACTGCATAACATTGACGATTCATACTCAAAATCAATGTCCTCTTCTTTTTAATTTTGATTCGTTTGTTTGAAATCTGATTCACGATAGCTGGATGGCTTTGCTAGATTCTTAATATTCTATTGATAATTCCCCAGATATATTCAATGGGATTGAGGTCTGGATATGCAGCAATTGAAGTGATTTCGTGTGAAGGTAGTTCCTAACGATATAATCAGCACTATCACAAATGGTACAACAATTTTTTCTAAAACATCTGTGACGTACCTCTGAGTATTAAGTATTTATCATTTGTGATAACAAGATCTGTAAAGGCGTTCAAATAACTTCCTCCCCACACTTATATTGAACCTCCATACAAACAATAGTTAGGTGGAAAGTTACATTGGGTATATCTCTCATTTCGACGTCTGTGCACTAGAGGGCGTCGATTGCAATGAAGAGGTCTAAATCTCGATTTATCTGTAAATAGTCATCTTCTAAGCAATTGGAATTTTCCTTGGCAAAATAAAACCAGGCTCTCTGATGTGATGATTACAGCTGGGCATTGAGCTGCGACACGAGGTCTCAAACCAAAATCCCTGAAATGTAACCGTATCGTTCCAGTGCTGATTTGCACACCACTCTTGTAATATTAATATTCTTTATTTGTTCATTATTGACCCCAGTAGGGTATTGAACATGTCAATATAATTCTAATTTTCATAAAGTCAGTGATATTTAGTAGTAAAAATAAAATTGACGAATTAATGAACAATGAGGGTAAATGAAATCACTTGCATCAACAAACAACAAAAATATGAAGGGTAAATTGGGAATGAAAACGAAAACATCAAAAATAACCAGTGAGTCTGCTCTTCAGTTTCGTCTTCGGAAGGTATTTTATTTTTTCTGGTATTTTATTGAATATTTTAAACACCTTATTCTGAGCATTCTTCTGAAGGTAGGTGCAGTTTAGGGATTTCCAAGTTATGTTTCCCTCTTGTGCCATATTTATGCTTGGTTCGCAATTGCGGAAAGAGATCAAGATTATTAGCCACAAATACAACACTCTCATAAATGTTAAGGAAACTATAGTACTGACTTTTCCACAAATATGCTTCTACAATTCACATCGTAAGGCAACCTGAAAATACTGCGAAGACATCGTTTCTGCAAAATTAAAATTCTGTCTATCTCTGAAGAATTCCCCCAGAATATAATCCCATACCTCAATTTAGCCTGCACGTAAGAATGATATGCTAGTAGAGCCGCATGAGTACTCACTGAATATGCTAGAGTCCTTATCGCATAAATATAGCTCGCCATATGCCATATCAACATGAGATTTTCAACGTAGTTTGTGATCCAAATGAATGCCTAAAAAGCATACACTTTCAGAAGTTTAAAGCGATGCTTGTTTGTCATTGGTGTATGTTATGCTCTTGAACTCTGTGCAATAATTGAAATTTATAATATGTGTCTTTCCAGTATTCAACTTGAGTTCATTTGCAGTGAACCATTGCTCAAGCCTTTCTAACGATTTGAATATTTTAGAGTTCATTTCTCCACAGTTATCTGACAGCACAAGAGATGTATCATCTGCAAATAGAACCAGTTTCTCAGGTATATTCTCAGGTAGGTCATTCACGTATATAATATAGAGCGGTGGTCCAAGAATTGACCCCTGAGGTATTCTCCTTCTTCAACACAATCTCCGTAGACTTGATAAGTTCATCAGTAATTGGGTCTTGTTCAGCAACAACTTGCGTTCTACTTGTCAAATATGATTACAAGAGTTGGTGTGGTGTTCCTCTTTCAAACGTTATGCTTAGGTCGACACACAGCAGAACAGTATCCTCTCATTCATGGCTCTAATTATCTTATCAAGAGCCTGATAAATAGCACGACTAGTGGACTTTCCCTTTCTGAAACCGTTTTGAAACTCGGTGAGGAGTTTTAACGTACCAAGAAAGTCCACAACTCTATCATTAATGGCTCTTTCAAGATCTAACTGATATTAGATAAAAGTCTAATAAGCATATAATTTCCAACCTGACCTTTCTTTCCCTTTTTGTAAATAGGCCTAACATGTGCTTTCAGATACTTGTTGCGCTATATGCTTCAACAGTTTGGTGGGTATTTCGTCATATCCAGTGGAGGTCGTATTTTTAAGCGAGTGAATAATTTTGTTTACTTGCAATGCATCAACAGGTTCGAACATGATACTCTTACAAACGGAACTTACTGTTATTTCCCTCTGTGTAGTTTTTGTTCGATTCTTCAAGGTATGTGCCTGAGTAGTTATTTACAACATCAAGGGTTTCCTTGGAGTTTCCACCAATCTCCTGAAGGATTGAAGTTTTTCTCTGTTCATTTCTAGCTGTCTGTTGTTTTATAATATTCCACGTTGCCCTACTTTTGTTTTTCGAGTTACAAATATACTTTTCGTTTGCCATTTGCTTTGCCTTTACGACAACCCTCTTCAATATGTTAGCATATGTCTTATAGTACTCCGTGAATATCTCGCTTTTGTTCTTCATTTGGTATAGACAATATTTTTTTCTTTGATGATGTTTTTGATTCCGACAGTAAACCATGACCGGACACAAATTCTATCTACAACGGTTCTCAAGGTGCTGAGGAACTTATCATATGCCTCGTTTGGATTTTTGCAGTTCTTTATCGTAGACGAGTCAGTGTTCAATAGTTCATATTTCACTCCATCTAATTTTGATGTGGAAAATACTCTTAATTTTCTCTTTATCATCTCCTTCTTTTGTCTTCCACATGAGGGTCTTGCTACTTTGAAGAGTTGTGCGTTATGCAAAGGAAAATCACTAGGTATCACCTGTCTAATACAAGAAGAGGGGAAATTTATAATGGAATTGTATGTTTTTCTGTCGAAGAACATTTTAAGATGCCTAGCAGTAGGAAGTGTTGTCTCTACGAGGAAATTTTTGAATAGCGGTCATGGTTCGCCGTTGTTGCTGGAAGGCGTCCTTGCCCAGCTCTCCCTTCATGACTACAGTTACAGAAAAAAGTTGAATGGATTCCCCTTGCCTTTGGCATTTTATTGTATAAGTCCAACCTTTATCATCTAACACCACCTCCTCAGCGTATTCGCCGATTTAAATTTCTTGATTCGCGTTGCATGATTATAAACAATTGAAATTTTTCAAGATGAATGAAGATTACTCACAAAAATTGATCAACAAATGCTGTTATCGATATGTGGTGGTTTCTTGAGGATTTTAGATTTATTTCTTTCATCTAAATTTTTTGAAAGCACCAAGAAAGTAACATCGAATTTTGGTGGCACCAAAAAAGAAATTTGAAATATTGAAATTATACTTGACTTTCTTAGCGCAGTGTATTTCCAATTCTAGTCTCATTCCACTTGGAATTGTATTTGTATTTCAGCGAAATAAATCGTATCATTAACAGAAGCATTATTGTTGTTATCTCTTATGGTTAACATAATTCTTTGTTCGTAGATACAAGCACGAATCCGTGTTTGTGTAGTATTCATATTGTTCATATTCAATGTTATTGTTTATATTATGAGCTCATTAAATTTGATGGTACAATTCACGGAGTTGCTTAATTGAAAATAAGCAAACTGAATTTTGTTCTCGGGGCTGAATTGAAAATGCTACCAAGCCAGAATATAAATTCCAATGGGATCAATAGTTCTGCGTGACATTAAATTTCAGTTTTGGTTTAATTATCGTTACTAGCTACAGTATTTTTATATATATATATATATATATATATATATATATATATATATATATATATATATATATATATATATATATATATATATATATATATATATATATATATATATAGGTATCCCAAGTTGAGTGGCCTATTAGACGTTTACGGAGAACTAACAATGCTATCGTTCTGAATTTTGGTACTTGATTTAGCTCTATTCCTAAAATATTTTCACCTTAGTGACAATTCCACTTATTCCAATCACAAAAACACCTAACACATAAGTAAAGATTGATTCATTCATGAAATTTCCTAGCTTTACTTGAAATTTTCGATTATTTGCTTTTTGAAAAAATTGAAATATCTCGAGAACGGATTGAACTACCAAAATAATGAAAGGTGTTTTGCCAGCAAGAAACCATGCAGAACATAACTCATACCCGACTGGATCTCAGTCAGTATACAGAGTGCTCTCTTTTCCGCCTTTCATTTCGAAAAGAAGAAACATCGAAAAATACGTTTTTTCAAATTGTAACCCATATTTTTTCCATTCATTAGATGTGCCTTAAAAAACTAAATGAAGTTCTCCATACATACCCTGTACCTGAGATTTCAAGTTTTCAAGTTATGGCGAAAAAACGGATTTTACGTGCCTACCTTGAGTTGGCAAAGGACGGTACGACTTCTGCACGTTCATAGAGATATCCCAGAGCAGGAGTGCTCAAACTTAAACTGCTGGCGATGTACCTCAATATTTTTAGACTACTTACGATCGACTCTGAGAGGCTGCAAGTATGTGTGATGCAGGGTTGTCGTACATACACGATACACCCTACCTACCTACCTACCTAGGTAGGGTGTACCGTAGCATATATAGATATTAGCTTACCGCACAATATCCATTATTTCAGTCAAGGTTTGGGTTATTTTTATATAGGTTCTTCTCTATAATATCAATGAAAAACTCATAGTTATTCAACATTGCGAGTTTATTGGTTGTTCCAAAACTAAAGAGTTACATATGGTGTTAAACTGAACTAAGGAGTGACTTTGGATGTTGGAGCGTGGCACTGCATGTCCTCAGCATACTTTTCATAAGATTGTACGTAACCACTGAGTGCTAATCGCAAGCATGATGAAATATAATCGTCAAGTCGATTGCGATATTTTGACCTAATTTTCTTCATTTCAGAAAATGCAGAATCGTACAAGTAAGTTTACCCAAACATTGTCGTCAGTTTAAGGGTGATTTGCCTTAGATTCGGATATTTATCTTCAGATATAAAACACCAAAAATCTGTATCAGATGCAGTAGCTTTGAGATGTATATCTGATATAATCTGCACCAACTCAGACAACAGAAAATGAGTTCATATTAATATGACTTGCTATTTCAGTAGCTGATTCCTCAATGTTTTTACATAAAAAAGGATAGCTCATTAATGATGCTATATTTGCCAATTTACTGCAATCATAAAAACGCATTTCGAATTGTCCCAAAATATTTGATAATTCAGCCTCATACGTATCATGATTTAAGGACTGAGGACTCCTTGCTTTCAAATACGGAAAATGTTTCAGATCCTTTCTTTTCAGTTGATCTATCATAAGTTACTTTTGAATGCATTCACTTTGATAATCATCTCAATAATAGTTTTTCCTTTACCATGAAGCTCCAATTTAATTGTATTTAAGTGCATTGTGATGCCAGTCAAAAATGCCAAATCAGTCAGCCATTTTTCGTTTTTCAACATCTGAGTGTCATCACGTCTTTCGTCTAGAAAAGCTGTTATTTCGGGCAATAATTCTTGAAACTTTTTTAGGAATTTTCAGCGACTCAACCACCTGACGTCCGTGTGAAGAACTAGATCAGTGTGTTCAGCTGACTCCCTATCTTCCAACTGCAACTGCCACCGTTGCAAGCTATGTGCACGGATGGAATTCACAGTTTTTGTTGCAATTCCCATAATTTTCGCCGTGTTTAAAACTTTTGAACACAAAACCTGTTGATGTGTAATGCAATGGAATAAAAAATGGAGGGAAATCTCCATTAGCTCGACACAATGCCATCGGTTGTAATGTATACTAATTTATATAGTGGTAGCTTGTATTTTTTTACAAAATTGAATAAAACGTCATATATATCTTCGCCACGGGTCTTCCCCTTCAGAGGAATGATAGCCAAAAATTCTTCCTCAGCCAACATGTCATTGAATACCATCCGAATAAAAATATACAGCTGGGCAGTGTCTGTCATATCGGTGGATTCGTCGAACCTTAAAGAAAAGTATGTACATTTCATGATATTATGTTCTAGTTTATCTGACATGTCCTGACTCATGAATTCAATACGCCTTGTGACAGTCGGACGAGATAACTGAAGTTCTCTGATAGCATTTTTAGAATCTCCAAATAAAGTCTCAACCGCTTCAATAAATGCTTCCTTCACAACCGATCCATCTTCGAATGGTTTCTTGTGTTTCGCCAATATATGAGATATTTTAAATGACGCGATCGTAGCAGCTTTCGATTGTTTGGCTGGTCTTATGAACATGGCTTGTTCTTTTTTCAAACAAGATATCAAGTCACGTTCTTTTCGTTTTCTTAATCCACTCTGAGGCGGAAAATCCTTTTCATAGTTTTTATGAACCGTTTTATGATGCCTCTCTAAGTTACCACGCTTAGGTATTGCAACTGACGCACGACAAATTAAAGACAAATGCACTTATCCTTCAATATACAAAAGAAAAAGCATAGATAATAAACTATTATTGTTTTAACTGTTAGTCGAAATAGTTCATTTGAACAAAATGACTAGCTATACAAATGGGCAAATACTTAATTCATTTTTCAATCATGCAGATGAGAAACGGAATGTGAGTAGAACTTGTAAGAGATTTAACGAATTTCATCCAAATATGCCGTCTATGACAGCTAAAAATTTAGGCGATTAGTATGCAAGAAAATTTCTTTCGGTTGGAATGGTCGAAAACAAGACATCATTTTCATCGCTTGTAGTCACCAATAAAAACAATGAAATTGCTATTCCAGCATCATTTGCATCATTTGCAATAGCAGGTCATGATCTCAATTTACAACTTTATATAAAATGTTTTTCTGAAATGCATCCCTGGTAAGATATTTACCCCTAAAGTTTAAAGAAATGAATTGTTTTTTTACGATAATCTTTCAAAGCAATTTTCTGAAATTCAAATCATTGTTTGAAAAAATAGTATTTTATAAGATGTTGTTTTCGGTTTTTTAATTTCGCCCCTTATGCGCTCAGGGTTAACTACCCCTAACACTTTTCAACCCCTAAGTTTTCAATTTTTTCTTGCAAAATCTCCTATTCTTCAGCCTTCTCCTTTCAGTCTGCCCCAACAGTTAAAAGTGCATTCTTACTGGAAATGGTATAGCGCTGTAACCCCGATGTAACAATAAAATGTTATGAATTTTGAACACAGCTATTATTGTAATTATACTATTTAATTCAATAAAATAGGGTGTTCCATCTCAAACGAGACATCCTTTATATTTCTATCTCGTAGTGATTGGATAAATTTGCCAAAACAGGTTAAATGTTTACTTTTCGGTGACATCTTATGACGTATTTTTGAGGCTTTAAGGAGATACTCCCTGAGAGAGAGAACTTCAATCCCTAAAAATTGAGTAGGGCCTAGGGGTCAAGTGATATCTTATTTGAAAGCTCTTCGAAGCATCTTTTTCGCTGAGAAATGATTGTTTATCTCAAACGAGCCACATCAAATATTTTAGCTATTTTTAAGGTTATCGAAAAGGAGAGAAACACATTAAATTTTGTTTCAATGGGAAACATTTCCCATAACCAGGATAATGCTAGCATTATCCTGGTTAATTACCTTGAAGTTTTTGATGATAAGGAGTAAGTAAATTTTGTTTGGTGCGAAGAAAATCTGTATCAAACATATGAAGATCGATTTTAACATCAGTTCTCGTTAAACGTTTCGATCGACATTGTGGGTGACCATCTAATTGTATCAGTATTTATATCAGGGAAACTTACTGGGGAGGTATACCGCCAATTTTCAGAGCTCCAGAATTTATGGAGGATGTACCTTTGGCAATAAGACAAACTATGTGGTGCCGATTTTAGTCAGCTTGCACGTGACTTCCTAGCTAAGAGTATGGAAATCTTCTTCCTCTAGGGTAATTTGAAGTCTTTGGTTTACACTACCAACTTCGCAAAAGTTGAGGATTTTAGATATAGAATTATTGCTGGGTGCAACTCTATAAGAACAGATCCTAGTTTTTTTGGAAGAGTTCGCCAATCAATGAGGAGAAGACTGGAATCTTGCATCCGACCTGTAGGAGCTCACTTTGAACAGCTTTTCTAATTAGTTATTGGCGATACTCAAAAGTCTTTGTTTTGCCCTTGAATTATAGTTTAATTATAAGAAATACACTACGATTCTTCTTTTAATGGAAAACAACTTGTCGTACAATGAAATGTATGGACTTTCTTTTTCAAACTTCTCAAATTTTTTTCACTCAAAAACTTGGCGTCGTACAAAAAAATGTCAATGAGCTTTTTTCTTGAAAAGTAATCGGGAAATTCAAAAATTTTTTTTATTCTTGAAAAAATGTGTAGCGTCTTAGTTTTCTATCTAAAAATAATCTGCGTTGTGCCCATACGGGCTCCACTGGTGTGTCCAAAATATTGTATCGTATTACGTCTTTGAAAGTTTTCGATAACCCCAAAATTTTACTTCAATATTTCAAGCGGTTTACGAATAATTCAAATTTAACTGCATCTTTCATAAAACTTCAACAGCCTATAAATAGGCAATGGAGTATTTGCGGACCAATGTTTACTTGAACTTTTTTTATGGAAGGACTTCAGCAATTACCTCCTTAAATATTGCCGTGTACTTTTTGAAACACCTTGTACACAGGGTGTTACATAATAGTATGTCAAAACTTGAAGGAGTAAATCTACATGCACTTCTAAGAAAAAAACTTCATATAAACATAGGTTCGCAAAAGCTTCGTTACGGAGCTACAGGGTGTTGAAATTTCCGGAAAAAATTAGTTTTTTCTTCAAAACTCCTGCAGTTTTTGTGAAATTCAGCCTAAATTTGGAATGCAAGCTATTTTTAACAGCCGGCATCATTAAATTTCCTAAATTTCAACTAGAATCTACAAGGTGTTTTCTTTTCCGGAGCCATGCCTTCTTTTGCCTTTCAAACTTTTTTGTCACTGATCAGCGTACAATCAATTTTCGTCATCTTCGTTCAATTTACAAACTTTTTTGACACTTGTAATTTTTAATTAATCTCCAACCGTTCTCGAGCAAAAAATTATATCAAACGATTGTATGCATTCGTTGAATTGAAAGCACTTCTAAACAAAAAATGACTAGTAGGCTTTGATTTTATTCATTTATTTGTTTATTTTGACAGTTGATAAAGTTGTGCCTGTGTCTGCTCGAATTATTTATTGAATTAACAATTAGTTTTAAGACTTTTGAAGTTATTGCTGTAAGAAAAAATGGCTAATTTTACTAACGCCGAATTGGCTGATTTCCATTACGTGTATGGTCTGGCTGACGGAAACACAACAGAAGCTAGGCGATTATATTAGGTGCGCTTTCTAAATCGAGTAACACCAGACAGGCGAATATCTTCAAATATCTACAGAAGGTAGTTTTACTGCAAATAATCATTTAAAAAGTGCAATTCAAACTATGAGAACTCCAAATATTGAGGAAGCAGTTTTGAATTGTATTGATTTGAATCCTCATGTGAGTACAACAAAAATTTGAAATCAGTTGAATATTTGACATATTCTAGTTTGGAGGATTCTCCGCGGCTTTTTATTGTACCCTTACCATATTCAACACGTCTAAACTCTACTGTCTCGAGATTTTCCTTCAAGACTGAATTTCTGCCGATGGTTCCTAGATAAAATTAGAGAAAATGTTCATTTTGATAGTGAAATAATGTTCACAGACGAAGCTAACTTTTCGAGAACTGCTATCACAAATTTTCACAATAATCATTATAGGGCTGAGGAAACCCCCATTTGATTGAAGAATCTCATCATCAAGAACAATTCTCACTGAATGTCTGGGTCGGAATAATTGGAAATTATTTAATTGGGCCATTTATTTTGCCTAACAGACTAAACGGTCCAGCTTATCGACAATTTCTTGAGGAGGAGTTACCTTTATTGCTCGAGGATGTCCACTTTTGGTGAGACACATAATGTGGTTCATGCATGACGGGGCACCAGCATATTTTAGTAGAGAAGCTAGGGAATTCTTGAATAAAACATTTAACAACCGATGGATAGGTCGGGGTGGGCCAGAACCATGGCCTCCTAGGTCCTCAGACTTAAATATTTTAGTTTTTTTCTTATGGGGATATCTCAAAAGTTTAGTTCATACCACTCCAGTGAACACTGTAGAAGAATTGAGAAATCGAATAATAACCTCTTGTGGCACGATAAGAAATACCCCAGGAATATTTCAAAGAGTGCGTGATAATATGAAAAAAATGACAGAGGCCTGTATTCTTGCAAGTGGGGGACACTTCCAGCAATTTATTTAGTTTTTACTTGTTCTTTTTTAGTTTGACATTGAATAAGTATACGTTGAGTCTCAGAAGACGAGCTATCAAAACAAAAGCAAATTTTGAGCATATGTATCGCGTATCTCTATTATTTTTTTTATTCAGCGAATAACATACAATTCAAATAAATCAAATTCAATATTCGCTGATCAATGGCGTACTGCAAAAAAGTTCGAAAGGGCAAAAGAAGACATGTCTCCGGAAAAGAAAACTTCTTGTAGATTCTGGTTGAAATTTAGGGCGTGTAATGATGGAGGCTGTAAAAAATAGCTTGCATTCCAAATTTGGACCGAATATCTCAAAAACTGCAGGAGTTTTGAAGAAAAAACCTATTTTTTCCGGAAATTTCAACACCCTGTAGATCCGTGAAGAAGCTTTTAGACCTATGTTAATATGAACTTCTTTTGTTACAATTACACGTAGATTTACCCCCTCAAGTTGTGACATACTATTATGTAACACACTGTTTATATGTTGATGTTATGAATAAACCATCCCCAGAATGAATACACAATTTGACATGCTGATATTGTAGAAATTATTTAATTCATCAAGGATAATTAATACTGTGGAAAAAATCCATCAGTATGACAATTTATTTTAATTTGCATTTGGATTTTGTAGGTTGTGCTGAGTTTATTATGGATATTCTGGGCAGGAGAGAAAGACGATTTATTGCTGAATCCGGAACACGTCATCTGGACAACATGTTCCATGTCAATTAATATTGCAGTTTGTCTCCTGGGATGGTGGAGATGTTTCGCTAATAATTATTTGCATTGGGCTGCTATGTGCACTTGGCTTTTGTTGACCACGCAAAGTAAGTTATATTATATGCTATATTATTCAGAAAATTTCAAAAACGGTCCAATAATAAAAATTTCTGGGGCGAGTAATTTCATTGTTAGGAATTATCTAGGAAAATTCTCTGGATACAAGGAACCGAATGAAAACTATTCGCAATCAAATCCTCTACAATAAGATTGCTGAAAATTCAACCGAACAAAACTTGACCGAAATTAAATTTCCTGATTCTCCTTGACGTTTTCATTGAGAATAAAATATATACACATACAAAATGCAAGCTTTAATCAAGTAGAGAGCTGCGATGAAGAAACTGATTCGTACTTTTTCCGGTTCTTAATCGTGCACATGCATTTGTATGCCTCTGGCACCATCTTTACGTTTTCAAAATATATATATATATATATATATATATATATATATATATATATATATATATATATATATATATATATATATATATATATATATATATATATATATATATATATATATATATATATATATATATATATATATATATATATATATATACCTCAAAAAGTCTAGGAGCACTTCTGAATATCGATATATCGTATCCAGAACGATCAATATGGATTCAGAATATATTTTTATATATATATATATATATATATATATATATATATATATATATATATATATATATATATATATATATATATATATATATATATATATATCGATACACCTCGAAAAGTCTAGGAACAATATGGATGATTTTTTCAAAAATTGAACACCTGCATCAATTCTCACCAAATTATGTAGAGTGCCGCAACAGATTTTCGTTTTTTTTACAAAAAACTAAAAATACGGCAGATGCGACGCTGCTTTATAATCATTTCATGTATTCAGTGTTTGAAATCAGTTAGTTGGCACTTTGTTTCTGTTGTAAGCACAAATAAAAGGTACAAGTTTAGTGATTCGACCATGGAAAGACGACATTTGAATAGAGAAGAGATGTTACGAGCCGTTGGCATGCTCCAAGCTGGGAGCTCACAACGGGAAGTATCCAGGGTTCTGGGAAGTAGCCCAAGTGTCATAAACCGTTTATGGTCGCGTTTTAATGAAACAGGTAGCGTAGAAGAACGACATACAGGTTGTTTCAGGATGACTACAGTCGCACAAGACCGATTTTTTGTTTTACAAGCCAGAAGAGATCGTACTACCACAGCATCTCAATTAGCTCAAGAGCTATCACGAGTTCATAATGTAGAAATTTCCGACCAAACTGTGAGAAATCGACTGCACGAAGGTCAACTCCATTCCAGACGTCCTTTAAGAGTTCCACAACTGACCCATGGAAATCGCGCTGCTCGTTTAGCTTGGTGCCAAGAACACATAAACTGGGATCAAGAGAGGTGGGCCACAGTTCTCTACAGTGATGAGTCTAGATTTAGTTATTATCCCGATTCGGGAAGAATTCGAATATGGAGGGAACCTGGAAAGCAAAACCGTCTCCAGCATGCTCGAGAAGTTGTTAGACAGGGAGGCGGATCAGTGATGTTTTGGGGAGGTTTAAGCCTTGGTGGAAGAACTGACCTCCGTTTCATACAGAACAACCTCACGCGAAATTCTTACGCAAATGAGATAGTTTTACCTGTTGTGGTACCGTATCTCCAAACAATGGGTCAAAATCCACTCTTCCAACAAGATAATGCCCCTCATCATCGTGCAAGAGTTGTCTTGAACGTTCTTGAAGAGAATGATATCGATCTTCTACCGTGGTCATCCTGCTCCCCAGATCTGAATCCCATCGAGCATGTGTGGGTCACCCTAAAAAGAAATCTCCATCGTCAAAACGTCTTTCATCATGAACAGGAGCTTCGATTAGCAGTTCAGGGGGCTTGGAATGATTTAGACCAAAATGTAATAGACAATTTAATATTGAGCATGCCGCGACGATGCCAAGGTGTCATTAATAACAGAGGTGGACCTTCTGGGTACTGAAAATATAAGTGGTTCCGTATCGTTTCGAAAATATTAGTTCAGGATTTTTTTTTGTGTTTTACCAAATTTCGTCATTTTCAACTTTCAAATTTTCTTTATAATAGGTGCTTTGGTGAAGTCAAATATTATTTTGTTTTCTTGAGAATACATTATATACAATACATCCTAACAAAAACCGAAAGATTTCTATAAATTCGAATCATCAAATTCATATTTTAAAGATATTGGTAAGTGTTCCTAGACTTTTTCTAGGTGTTTATATATATATATATATATATATATATATATATATATATATATATATATATATATATATATATATATATATATATATATATATATATATATATATCTTTTGAAAAGAGAGAATTTACAAAATTTGAATAATTGAATTTAGAATAAATGCTTATATCTATAATTTTGATGTGTGTCAGAAAAAACACAAGTGTGAGCTCAGGAAGTGTAACAGGGGAACCATACTATCTTGTATATGATTCAATAAACGAGTGAAAAAAGCTGAGGAAAAAACTAGTTTTCCTGTCGCTATTGCACTAGCAACAGCTTGTCTGTTTATGTTGTGTTAGTGTCGTGTGTACATAAAGAGTACCAAAGATTTTTCTGCTTAGCCGCTTCATTCTCTCTTGCATTCCATGATTTCCAAACGAAGACGAGGGTGAAAGGATGGGGGTTTGGGACAGGAATCTGTAACAATGGAAAAAGAAAACCAGCAGAAAAATATTTCAAAAGATAAAAAAGCTACAGCATATACTAAGTAGCTTAACTTGCAATTTGAGCGAACTTTGTTATACAATATAGGCCCTTTATTCGCGGGATATAAGTCCCGTAAATATTCCGCGAATACTGAAATCCTTTTTGGTTGCGGTATATGATCCATAATGACAATGCGATTCTTTCCACTGCTAGATCACGAACAATTTTCGGTTACAGTGGAGTTGAAAGTACAGACGATCTTATTTATCTTCGTATTTTTATCCATCGTTAAATTGATTCGTTAACATTGAATGAGCGTGATATGGATGCAAACGACTCCCAAGGGTGTAAACGATCAAGCATTTCTATTTTCACTTCAAGCGCTAACACTGGTCGTAACCAATCTTTATGAGCTCTCAAAAGGCCTTCGTTGCCGGGGAATACCTTTGTTCGTGAACGGTGTACAATTTTGTCTATGTTTGTTTGCGTTCGACAAATTTCCTTGTTGCAAAAAATGACAAAAGAATCAAACACCTATTTTTTTCAATTAGAAAGTTGGGACAGCATTTGGGAATGATTATTTGGGCACAACACAAATCGATGAGTCTTATAAAGAGCTCAAAACATACCGCATATCTGTTGATAGCGTCCTACACTCTGATCAATTCTCGACGGCAAAAAGAAACGAACACATCGAGCATGTGAGAGTGTTAAATTTCGCTTAACCCTCAAAAAGAGTTGTGCGAAAGCTATCGAAATGATGAGGGCAGCATTTGAGAACTGGATGCATATCTATTGATAGCAACCCACGCTATTAGCGTGGAAATTAAATGAAATTTTGTGAATAGTTCATCTGTGTGCGAAATCCGTTGACATTGCTGACAGAGAAGGAGAAAAAGTGTTAGATTGAAATCCATCAGGACAATTTAGAAACGGTCAGTATTAATGAAAGTTTTCTCCAAATGATTAGCTCAGATGTGGTGATGAAACTTAGGTGCACTTATGGTTATCATCTCGAACCCAAACATCTATCTTCCCAATGGATGCTTCCATTTAAGTCACAGACAGGTGGCAGGCGGCCTCATCCCCGTCACCTGGTGAGCCACCACATCCAGCTATAGGTCCCGTAAATTGATCACCTGTGTTACTAAGTTTCGGGATCTGGCGGATGGTCCGGTTTCCAGGGTGGGAAGGATTGCAACGAACATGATGAGTTCTTCTGGGACAAAATCATTCGGAGTTAAAATAGTCTTCCATTCGGATCTCGGAGAGGGGACTGCCTTCAGGGGTTCATGATGCGGGTAAGTCGAGCACTCCTCCTGCGAATTCACTAATTCATTCACGTTCTATAGTTCACAATTCTGTTCTTAGCCTAATGTTCTGGGTTTTCAAACGTGGTAGGATTTCTTCAGGCTTTGCAGTACCGGCTTTGGGCACCCACACAACCCACTTCGGTTGTTTTCACAGCGTTCCTGGTAGAACAAGTCTTGAAGCCTTCTCCTCCTCAGGGAGTCAGTTTGGGCACTAACTCCGCCAGCCAGCACTTGAAACAATTATCCGCGTGTATAAGACGCCATTTCTCCAATAGCAACACTCGAATAGCGACCTAGTACCAAACGTGCATTTGAGAACTTCAATCAGAAGATTTTTCTTACCTGGTCGATTTGCTTATCATTAATCAATCGAAGAGAATTCGAGAATAGTTTATATATTTGTATGGAGGAAGAATTAGCTCATTTGAGCATTTAAATTGAGTGTTGGCATTGTGAAGTTTTCGTTGAAATACAAAGTTTCGTTGTGTTTTTGGACTGTCTGTATGATATTAAATGTTCATAAAGATACTAGTTTTGATAAACACTTTTCTGAAGATATGCTACTCAACGCACTTTCCATGTAACCATTTTAATTAAGTGCTACTAGGGTAGGGGGTTTATTATGATTATTTTACATGCTCCAAACCAACTCAGAAATTGGCCATTTCCAATCAAGAATTGAAGTGTCTCAGCTTTTTTAGCCAAAATCAGTCATCTTGAGATAGAGAGGGTGTCAAATTTTTGTTGGAATACACTGTATACCAGGTATGTGAATTAAGTTCGCGGAAAAGTGCCTGGACGGTCCGGAAACTACATACATACTTGAAAATACCTTATATTCCTTCGAGTCCTATGCACCGGCGCCACTGTTGAATCCACTGTTGGAAGCACACCCTAAACCCCCCCGAGTATAGGTGCCTCAGAACCGCCGTCGTGATGCTTGGACTTCCGAAACTCCGTCATATCTGTTTCCTTTGAGGTACGACTGTGGGAACATACAGAAGTCACAAGGGGAAGATCTGGACTGCAGGAGGGTGAGGAAGTGTTGGAATGCCAATTTTAGTTAATGGCGAATGACGAGTGGGCCAGAGCATTGTCATGATGAAGAACCCACCACGCGCTCCGCCAATTCGGGTCGTACACGAAACACACGGGTCTTCAGACGTTTCAAAACTTCAATGTAGAATACTTCGTTGACTGTCTGATCTGCTGGAACGTATTCGTGAAATACAACTCCATTAATATCGAAAAATGCGATGAGTAAAGATTTCACTTTCGATTTCGACATTCTGGCTTTCGTGGGCCGCTCACCCCCCCTGCATGCTCTGCCTTTTGGTTTCAGGCCCGAATTCGAACACCCACGACTCGTCACCAGTGATAGCATTCGTCAGTTTGAAAAATCATGTCTTGACAGATGGAGAATCGGAGCTCTTTCTGCTCATCTATGAGCACTTTGGGAACCATTTTCGCACACAGCTTACGCATCCCTAAATCTTTGTGTAGCATCTGCCAGATCGTCTCCTTGTTGATGCCCAATTCGTCTTCCAACATTCTAAGGCTTACCCGACGGTCTTCGAGCACTCGCGAGTGCAGCCGATCGAGGTTTTGTGCGTTTCGAGAGGTGAAGGGAGCTCTGTCCTGCGGATCATCCCGCACTGACTCTGTGCCGCTTCTGAACCGCTTTGCTCAATCGTAGGCAGCTGATTTTTTCAGACAATCTTTCTTATACACGTCGGTTAACTATTTCATAATTTCCACAGAAGTTTCGCCGCGTTTCACCAAAAATTTTCTCACTTTCTTTGCTCAGTTATTTTATCACTCATCTTCACGACGGTGGGTCAAAAAAGGTCGATGTTCAAAGTACAATAAAACAAGAAGTACACAACCGATCAACATGAAACTTGCATATGCTGACGCAGAAATGAATTCTGTTCCGAATGAAATCAATGCGAATGCTGCAGAAATATCAACCGCTGCAGCAGTGCCAACTTCCGCGAACTTATTTGACATACCTCGAATATGTGGTTTTTTAATTTTTTTTAGGTTTCATTGGACAGGGAATAGGATTCGATAATAAAGTAGGGCTAGTGTGGTATTGTTTATTCATTATTTTTGTGCCATATGCCATGTTGCCATTACCCTTAAGATGGTGTATGATTGCCGGATTCTTATCAGCTATTGGTCATCTTATGATAGTTTCTATGGAACTATTTAAAAAGGAAAACTGTGTAAGTTTCATATTTGATGGTACGAAATATATTTATCCGAATTTCTTTCAACAGTCTCAAGATAGTAACATAAGAAAAATTTGTGCCAACGCAACCCTGTACATAGCCGTGAATTTCGCCGGAATGTATACGAAATATCTAACAGATAGAAGCCAAAGAAAGGCTTTTTTGGAAACGCATCGATCTATGGGTACTAGATTTAGAACGCAATACGAAAACGAAAAACAAGAAAAACTGCTTCTTTCAGGTGAATTATTTTCATTGAAAATATTTATAGCGGATAATCTAATGTTACTTCTTACAGTGCTGCCAGATTTTGTGGCCAAAGAAATGATAAAAGATATAGAGATGGAGGAGAAAGGGGGAATTTTCCAGCCAGTCCAATTTCACAGGATTTATATACACAGATACGAGAACGTTAGTATTTTATTTGCTGATATCAAGGGTTTCACTGGTAAGTTGAAAACTTTATAGATGATTTTGTGTTATAAGTTATATTTTTAGCTCTGGCCAGTATGTGTACGCCGTGCGAATTGGTTCGCATTCTGAATGACCTATTTGCAAGATTTGATAAATTGGCAGATGTAAGTATAGTATGTGATTGTACAGGTGGGCAAATTTCGATGTATCTGTATGGCAGCTATGTGAAATATTGCAGATAGAGAAAAATTAACACTCCTCTCTCGATCTTATTTTCAAGGACTAGTTTAGTGGTGCCGAAATTTTTCTGCGTCTCTCGATCTCATTTTCAGGGACTAGTTTAATGGTGCCGAAATTTTTTTGATGTCTCTTTATGTTCAGGCACTCATTTGAGAAAAATACAGTGCTTTGTGAAAATTTTTCTTAGTTCAACCGTTTTCGAGTTATAATGCAAACATGCTTTTTTTTCAAATACGAACCATAGGAAATTTTACCCCTATTGAGTGCAGTTATTTTCTTCATTTTCTAAAATATATAACACTTGTAGTCAATTAATGCATTCAATATCTTTTTCCATCGACGTTTCATATTGTTCTGTGACTGAAATTCACAGATTTTAAAGACCCTATCTAAGATCATGGTTATTTTCATGGTTTGATTCTATTTAAACCATATAGAAAAACCTGAAATTTTAATACAGTTATACAGACGATTTTCGAACTCTCTTCTCACATTAGCGAAAACTTCAGGAGTCAAAAGTCGGCATTCTGTGATAATCCTCATCCGCAGCTCCTCCAGGTTTTCTGGTCTTGTGGCATAAACTTTAGATTTTAGATGGCCCCACAAAAAAAATCTAGGGATTTAAATCTGGTGACCTGGCTGGCCACTCAACAGGTCCTCTTCTACCAATCCACCTTCCTGGGAAATTTTCGTCTAAATATTGGCGCACCCGAGCATCATAATGCGGAGGAGCACCGTCTTGTTGAAAACGCATTTCGTCCTCAGAAAGAGTTGGATCGTTCTGTAAAATTTCTGTCAATCTAGGATGTATGTGTTCCTCTAACAACTGTAGGTAGCCATTTCCATTCAGATTACCCTCAATAAAGAAAGGCCCAACTAGATGAGACACTATCTAAGATCATGGTTATTTCATGGTTTGATTCTATTTAGACCATAGTAATTAACTGTGGTATTAGAGTTTGACACGATTCCAGTTTCAGTATAGCTATTAATGTTTATATTGAATATCCAAATAGCTGCTTGTTAGTTGTATGTTTCAAATATTACATTCAAGAATTTGTTCACCTGAGACTTTGGTTGTTTCAAGATGCAGAATAGAAATCATAACTATGCAAGTTATGAAAAGATCGGTATGATGGAATGTTATATTCTTAGTGGGTATAATTCAGCAGCAACGGCCAAAACATATTTCAGTCGGTATCTTGAAAGGCACCAGCCATATAAATCTATTTTTCGAAGAACGAAAGGAAATCTTATCAATAGGAGCTCATTCAGATATTCAAGAAATAAAAAGTATCATGTAAGTGATAGAGAAGAAGCAACGATCGAAGTGATGGGTGCTGTAATGGCCAAACCTTCAATTTCGAATAGATAATAGAAGCAGAAATAGGAATTTCGAGACGTGGGGGGCTCGGTATTCAGGAGGAGAACCAGTTTAAACCCTACAAAATGCCAGTCTACCAATTTTAGCAGCCAGGGGATCCCCCCGCCAACTAAATTTTTGCAATTGCTATCTAGAAAATATCCAAAAACACCCAAACCTTCAGAATTACTAGCGATGGGATATTTAATCGCTTTAATGAACATTCGTGGTCCGATGTAAATCCTCAACAATACAAGACTCATAATCCATACTATTGAAGATATTAAGAATATGAAAGTTCTAAAATCCAGATTCTCTTGCTCCAACAGAAGACCAATACTGAACAGCATTAGAAACAAAGCGGGCATTTTGGTGAACAAAAGATCAGACATCATTGAGCAGTTAAAGAGTTTCACACATATCTTTATACTTCGTAGACCAGTGGTGAAGAATATCGGTTCTGAAGAAATCCCAGACATTGAAAAAGAGGAACTAAAATTAGCACTTCAACAGATGAAAAAGATGTGAAATGTTGAAAATGGGTAGCGGTGATTTATTGGATACCGTGAAAATTCTCTTCAATGAATGTCTTTTGGATGGAAGAATTCCACAAATGTTGCAAAATGCTGAAGTAATTCTACTTCACAAAAAAGGGGATGAGAACAACCTGGAGAACTTTTCGTCCATCAGCCTTCTTTCACACCTATACAAGCTGCTCACTAAAATTATCACAAAAAGACACACCCACAAATTAGACCTATACCAACCTGTAGAGCAAGCCGGATTCCGAGTAGGTTACAGCACCATTGATCATTCACAAGCAATTCGTACACTCATCAAGAAGTGTAACGAATACAATATTTCCATCTACTTGGCTTTTATAGACTTCCAGAAAGCTTTAGATCTTATAGAAATGTGGGCAATAATAATATCTTTAGATATATGTACATCTATAATGCAAGAGACGACTCTCGGTACTCGAATTTGCTGAAATACATTTATGATCATGCTTTCATCACAATTCACTTGGATGAGAACAAGATAACGGATAAAATCCGCATAGAGTACGTCAAGGTGACACTATTTCTCCGAAATTGTTTACGCTGGCCCTAGAAGACGTCTTCAAAGGTTTAGAATGGAACAACAAAGGAATCAACATTGATGGAGTACATTTAAACCATCTGAGGTTTGCAGACGATATAGTTCTTATTAGTACAAACCCTGAAAAACTCAAAACCATGCTAGAAGAACTGCACCAAAAATTTAGAGAAGTCGGCCTTTGAATGAACCTGAATAGGACCAGAATTCTGAGTGCAGAAAACATACACATTTCGATTGAAAATTAGGTGATAGAAAATGTGACCGAATACATATATCTAGGCCATAAAATAAAACTTGGGAAAGAAAATCAAACCTGTGAAATTTCCAGGAGAGTGGGTTTGGTCTGGGCTGCCTTTGAAAGACTGGGCTCTGTTTTGAAGTCCCGAAATATTCCTCTCAACCTAAAAAGAAAAGAATTCGATTCGTGTGTTCTTCCTGTCCTTACATATGGCCTTGAAACGATATCTCTAACTCGAAGATCAGCCAATAAATTACAAGTTTCACAACGAGCTATGGAGAGAATCACGATGGCAATTTCATTGAGAGATAGAGTGAGGAATGAGGACATGAGAGAGATGACTGGAGTGATTGACGTGCTAAAAAGGAGAGCACAATTGAAATGGAGATGGGCTGGCTATGTAGCCAGGCAAGACCCATCGAAATAGGCCAACAAACTGCTCCATGTAAACCAAGAATTACCAAAAGGAGCGTAGGAAGAACACTGCTTAGATGGAGAGATAACATCCAGAAGATCGCGGGGAAAAACTAAATGCAAACAGCTGCTAATAGAGACTGACGGAAAAATTTGGAGGAGGTTTATATCCTGGAGTGGAATAATACAGACTGAGGAGATCAAATAATTTCTTTCAACACGATGGTGCCCCTTCTCACCAAACAAGGGCCATCATGGATTTGTTGAATTTGAATTATGGACATAATTGGATAGTGACTAAAGATCCTGTGAGATGGCCGCCTCGTGCCCTTGATTTGACGCCACTAGTTTTTTTTCTTTGGGTTCATGTTGGAGATTCACTCTAAGTGAAACAGTAACAATTTAAAATAGTTAAAACAGAATTTAAAGGAATGCCTTGCTTCTGTTAGTAATATTCATGTTTAGAATTCCTGCTTTAGTATTTCTCGGACATGTAATTTATGCATTGAAAACAATGGCAACACTTTTGAATATTTGCGATAAAGAAGTTTCCCCCATTTTTATCGTTAATACTTTTAGTTTCTGTTGAAGATTTTCGTATGTGTTTTAGGTTTTCGTTTGAGAAAAGTTTAATGTCATAGCTCTTGTTTTTATGATAATATATTTTCTTACTCGCATAGCTTTCGAATCATTCTAATAGAATATTACGAAAGCAACATGCATGGACTCATCTGTTACGCACATTCCTCGGGTTAGCAAGTTTCGAATCTCAAAAAATTGATGTTCATCAGTAATTCGATTTATGAAGAGTTGAAGTGATTGACGAACTCAAAACCACAGTTAATTACTATGGTCTGAATCGAATCAAACCATGGAAATCGCTATGATCTTAAAAAAGATCTTTAAAATCTGTGGTTTTCAATGACAATATGAATGGTGGATGGACGTACACCTAATGAATGGAATTGTGGAAATTTCAGCTTTTTCTCTGAAAAAAGGTATTGAATGCAATAATTGTCTACAAGTGTTATATATTTCTGAAGAGGAAAAAAATTCCGGCATCCAATAGAGGTAAAATTTCCTATGGTTTGTATTGAAAAACAAAAACTTTTTGCATTATAACTCGAAAACCGCTTAGCTAAAAAAATTTTTGACACAGCACTGTATTTTACTCAAAAAAATGACTGTGGAATGTCAAATTTATTTATTAGTCCAGCACGGAAAGAGATATCAGCAAAATTTTTGCACCACTAAACTTGTCCCTGAAAATAAGATCGAGAGAGGCGGTGGGTTCGGTTTTCTCTATATGCAATATTTCACATTTGCTCTGTACAAGTGGACAGATTACGACGTTTCAGTAGAGAAATATTGTGAATATAGAAAAATGACACCCTCTTTCCGTGTTGTTTTTTGCGTGAGGAATTCATTGCCTGAAACAGATTCAAGTTAGCTTTCTTCTTTTTCGAGTTACAGTATAAGCTCTTCATTACATACATGAAGTATAACTACTATTTTGCATCTTGTTTCTTTTAGAATAATTTTTCAGTAGATCTTTATAATTTGATTCAAAGAATGATGTATTCATCCATATAAATTGATAAGAGAAAATCTGCTCAGTACAATGAATGTCCATAAATTCAAGTATGTACTTAGCTAATACACACTACCAAATTTATATGGAATCACTCGGTATTTCACATTATTGATTGTTTTTAACCATGGATCTTTGACTACTTGTGAAGAATGAAGTTTTTTGTTGTAAAAAAACTGGAAAGTATGATGAGAAATGTTGAACTATCACCACTTGTTCGGGATATTGTATTCAGTCGTCAGTGAGATTGGAAACTATGAATATCAAAATTTGAAAAAGCCCATAATTGAAAATTCTAAAAAGTCTATAATCATTAGTGAAAATGCCTTCCGTTGGATTGTCCGATATGCAGAGGGGTCGAATATATGCTCTCGTTGAAGAAGGGGGTGACATAGAAGGATATAGTGGCCACAATGGGGGTATCACAGGCTATTATTTCAAAAACCTACGCCCGATACGTGGAGTTGTAATCTCTGCAAAATAGACGTAGAAGAAGATCACTTCTATAGAACAAGACTACTTTTTGTGCCAAATTGCAAGAAGAGACCCTAGTGCGTCGCATCCCATACTCTAAAGGTAATTTATGGAAGCAATAGGCATCAGTGTATCAGCCGAAACAATACGCCAAAGACTTCGTTCAAGGGGTTTATACAGCAGAAGGTCCTTAAGAGTTCCAGACAACAAAAAACTTATCAATATTGAGAATTGGCGAAATGTTCCTTGTGTGTAATGTTTTGGGGTGGCATTATGCTGGGAGGCAAAACAGATTTGATTTGGTTTCCTGCGAGTGTAACGGCTAGAAATTACGTGGACCTAGTGCTGGAGCCCATAGTGAGGCTCTGGCGAGGTGCCCAAGGTGAGAATTTCATTTTTATGCAAGATAATGCTTCTCCGCATACCAGCAACATCGCACGACACTATCTTGAAACAGAGGGAATCGCTAGTTTGGACTGGCTCGCTTAATCTCCAGACCTAAATCCAATTGAACAGTTATGGGATAACCTCAAAAGGAACATTAGATTGCGCCAGTATAGTCCAAGACCTCCGCAACAGCTCATTCAAGCCCCCACAGAATAGTGGCAGAATATCACCCCTGAGGAGGTCGAAAACCTAATTCAAAGCATGCCTAGACGGATTCAGGCTTGTATCAGGGCAAGAGGAGGTAATACAAGCTACTGAGGTTGTGAAGAAAACACCTACTCCTTGAGAAAACAATTTTCAATTTTCTTAGTACATGCGGAAAGAGTCGCTTATTTTCTTTTATTTATTTCTTCCTTATAATGAACCTTAATTTATTTCTTCAATTGAAAAATCTCAAAAAAGATCAATTCTAACAATCCTTCGAAATTTCCAAAATCCCTGAGGTAATATTTGAAATATCGGGTTATTCTATAAAAATTTGGTTGTGTGTATTTCTTCTTTTCCAGGAAAATCACTGTCTAAGAATTAAACTTCTCGGCGATTGCTACTATTGCGTTTCCGGTTTACCAGAACCCAGGTCCGATCATGCCCATTGTTCTGTCGAAATGGGCTTGCACATGATCAAGGCAATAAAAGATGTTAGACATAAAACGCAGGTAAAATATAATTCTTTCGAATGTTCAAACTTCACGAATTATCTTTGCTTTTGGTTAACTATAACTATGTTTTCAGGTGGACCTTAAAATGAGAATTGGCATCCATTCGGGATCTGTCTTATGCGGAGTTTTAGGGTTGAGAAAATGGCAGTTTGATATTTGGTCGTCGGACGTTCATTTAGCCAATCATATGGAGTCAGGAGGGCAGGAAGAGTGAGTGATGTTCGTTTATGCGAAGGTGTTTCAACTGATCTACGAGGATTGTCTCAAAAGTATCGGATCAATCTCCATATTTATACCCCGGGGTTTTTCTTCTCGTCGTTGATAACATACCTCTTACCACATATCCAGTGCTAGGAGAAGTGCTGGTAATCGCGTCTCGGCATGCTCTCTGAAGCGTTCGGCGCATTTTGTTCAATCGATTATTTGTAGTTGAAACAGCGCCTTTGAACCAGTGTATTTAATTTGAAAACAGCCAAAAATCGAAGGCTATATCAAGTCTGTACGGAGATTGATGAAGCTGTAAACCTGGGATCACATATTTCTGTATCAACGGATGATTCTGCGGTAGCACCACCGGAGAAGCGGTCCTAGAGATTCCCAATTGAAGACTAAGAAGCCAGCAAAATCAGCCTGCTACCTTGAATGAGGTTTGAAACAGACTGATCGAAATTTGGAACGAAATAGATCAGAATGCTATAATTGCATAGATTTCCAGTATAAATCATATGCCATGTAGTAATTCTAGCTTAAGGTATTTGGGAACTTCTATTCGTTTCCGAAAGTTTTAGATTTTTCATTTTTAGTTTTATTTCAATTTCTATGAGTACCATTTTTATTTCGATTGTTCTCGAGCAATAGTGCTGGTTAATAACTGGAAAAAAAGTTCTTCAACACAATCTCCTGATTGAATTTGAATTTTCGACATTATCGAGTGCTTAAAAACGTTATTTTTATGCAAGAAAATAATCATGGAGAAGGAGTAAAACTTTCCCAAGTTAATATTAGGTTCTCAAACCAATGTTTGTCAGGCATGTAGAAATGAATCCATCTGACATAATCAAATGGCGCCGAAAATCTTTTGACTTTCATTGATTTTCTCCAAAAAGTAAGACCATAAATGGAGACTACTACGCATCACTTTTAGACCAATTGTACGACGAAATCAAGGCAAAGCGGTCAAATCTTTTCAAGAATAAAATTCTCTTGACCACAACAATGCTCCTGCCCATACACAGTCATTGTAATAGCCAAACTGACAAGGTGATGGAATAAATTGCTTCTTCAGCCACCATGTTATCCTAACGTAGCTCCTTGTGATCTTTATTAGCTTCCAAACATGAAAATATAACACGGAAGACGGACATTCGGAAGTCATCTCCGAACCTAAAGAGTATTTCGAGAACCTTGGAAAATGATTCTACAAGGAAGGCATCCCAAAAAGAGGATAATGTTGAAAAATTGATGAGCGACTTCTTGGTTCATTTTTACCCTCGCTTTCTTTGTAAACCAGATAGGTCCGATGTGTTCGTCATTTTTAGTCATCGAGAACCACACAAAGCTTGGGCCGCTACCAGAAGTTGTCTGGCCATATTTGAGGAGTTTATATCTCTTTCCTTTATGTCTAGTTCATACCCACGTTCACAAATGCCTTCCCCTCCTTCTCGATAATTCCTATACAACTGTACAGAATTTCGTTGTTCGCAAAAATAACGAAGAACCTAAATAACAATCGCACATCAATCAGAAACCCTTCAAGAATGCCCTACAGGGGTCGCTCGGACGTTATTGCGCGTAGATATGGAGATAGGTCTAGTACTTTTGGGAAAAAATATGTATTAAATATATCTATTGGGTTAACTAGAAATTAAGTTTTTGGTAATTTTTAGTCGCGTTCATATATCAGAGGCTACACTGAAATGTTTGAATGGAGCTTATGAGATTGAACCTGGAAATGGCCAAGAGAGAGATGTATACCTGAAAGAGCGTAACGTGATTACTTATCTTATCAAGCAAGTGGAACCGATGAGACAAAGGAAGAGATTGGCTTCAAGACCCAGGTATGTTATTATTTTATTCGACTAAGTATTTTTTACTGCTGAAATGATATGATAACACAGCTCTACAAAAAAAAATTTTTATTGTTGCCCTGGATATCATCGCAAATTTTTATGTTTTCAAGTGCCCAGATTACGAATATATTTATGAAAGTTCTCAATGTGCTCGTATTTTCATGATTTTTGAATTTCTTATATTTTGAACAATTATAAGCTTGTTAGAAATAAAATTTAATTTTCCAGGCATGATTAGGCTTCTGCGCAACTTTTTCGCGCATACAAACATCACCTGATCCCCACTCTCAGACCCCTTGCTCCACAGAACAGCTGAGATCTCAGTTATTTGACAATATTGAAGTACATATACACGTAAATCTGGATAAAGTGTCATGGATTAATATTTTGTTTCAATTACTGAATGTCCATTCTTATATATTTGTCTTCTAGTCTAAAATATGAGTTCGTCACGAAGAAAGTGGAAATATTGTAGTGATTTATTTTGTTATATTTGCGGTGTTTATATACCAAAAAAACAAAAAAGAAATATCACAGACTTTGTCAAGGAGACTTATGTTGAATATTTTGGTTTCAAAATGGACAAATTAGGTAAACCATGGGTTCCTCATAAAGTTTGTAAGTCCTGTGTTGAGTCTTTACGGTTGTGGAAAAAAGGTGAACGTTCTGGATTAGACTTTGGTATTCCTATGATCTGGATGGAGCCTACGAATCATTTAGATGATTGTTACTTTTGCGTAGTAGATGTTAAAGGTTTTAATCGAAATCAAACGTGGAGATACCCAGACTTACAGTCTACGAAATGCCCGGTTCTACACAGTGAAAATCTCCCTCGGCCCATATACATTTCAAAAGTAATTCGCATGCCCTCAGAAACAATGATGTTACCAAATTCACAGAAATCAGGACCATCTACTAGTGGAAGTGAATGGGAAGGTGAAACATCTACGCCAAAGTTATTTTCTCAAAATGAACTCAGTGATTTAATACGTGATCTCAATTTATCAAAACAAGGATCAGAACTGTTAGCCTCAAGATTGAAAAAAAAAATTTATTGGCCCCAACATGAACAATTACAATATACAGAACGCGAGAAAAAGAGTTATTACAATTTTTTAGTGAAAATGAAGGATTAGTGTATTGTAATGATATCGCGAAGTTGCTTATAGACATGGGTTTAAAAGAGTACAAATCTACTGAATGGCGCCTTTTTATTGATAGTTGCAAAAGAAGTTTAAAATGCATCTTATTGCACAATGGAAATAAATTTGCATCAATTCCAATTGCCCATTCAACGAAACTGAAAGAAGAATATGAAAATGTAAAATTAGTTTTAGAGAAAATTAAATACTCTGAGTATCAATGGCCGATCTGTGTGGATTTAAAAATGGTTAATTTTTTACTTCGCCAACAAAGTAGATATAAAAAATACCCTTGCTTTATTTGTATGTGGGATAGTAGAGCAAAGCAACTTCATTGGGAACAAGATGTTTGGCCTGTAAGAAATTCTTTAACTGTCGGTAAAGCCAACGTAATAAGGGAGCCGCTGGTGAGCAGAGACCAAATCATACTTCCACCATTACATATTAAGTTAGGTATGATTAAGCAATTTGTAAAAGCGTTGAACAAAGACGGAAATTGTCTTGATTACATTTGCAGAAAATTTCCGAAGCTTAGTATAGAAAAATTGAAAGGTGGAATATTTGATGGTCCTCAAATACGGCAATTGATGAAAGACTCAGATTTTATCAAAGTTATGACTGTTCCGGAAAGTAAAGCTTGGAAAAGTTTTGTGTTGGTTGTCGAAAATTTCCTAGGTAACCATAAAGCAGCAAATTATGAAGAAATTGTGCAAAATATGCTGACAAACTTTCAGACTTTAGGAGCAAATATGAGTGTTAGGTTACACTATCTCCGCAATCATCTAGATAAATTTCCGGAAAATTCAGGAAATTATAGTGAGGAACAGGGAGAGCGGTTTCATCAAGATCTAAAAGTGATGAAAGAAAGGTATCAAGGTCGATGGGATTGTCACATGATGGCAGATTACTGCTGGTCTTTGAAAAGAGATTGTCCCCTGAAAAATTATAGAAGAAAAGCTCATAAAAGGCGTTTTATGGAAATATTAAATATATTTTCGACATTTTCCTCTTTATTTACTTCGATGTATCCGAATTTCTCAAAACATAACTGACATTATAGATATATCTGTTATTTTGTTTCTTGTTTAACGATTTTTGTTATGTAAAATGAAAATAAAGATTTAAAAAGAAATCAGAGCAAATCCTACAAAATCATTGATAGTTTCATGAATTGTGTGCATAAATAGACCCAAAATCATTTTCATATCTAGGGCAACAAAACCATTATAGACCAGTGTAGTTTTTAATGTATTCATACCTAGTGTCCATGATTTTTGAGCTGATATTGATTATTCTAAGACATAAATATATATATATATATATATATATATATATATATATATATATATATATATATATATATATATATATATATATATATATATATATATATATATATATATATATATATATATATATATATATATATATATATATATATATATATATATATATATATATATATATATAAACTTGACACAAGAAGAATTTTTCAAAAATCCGTAGATCAATGAATAATCTTTATTGACAAAAGCTAGTTCCCAAATCTGCGTGACATGCACGCAGCCCCCAAGAGCCACAATAGTGCAACTAAGCAGGATGCAACTTCGTTTCTCGGCATCTCATTTCATATTTTATTTATTTGTTTATATAAATGTAATATAATTACCTGACAATTCTTTGATATTTATATTCTATTCGATCGTTCATCACTTCACACAAAGAAAACTAGATTTTTCCGGGGAGAAAGCCTCTGATATTTCTCGTAGGTGCATTGATGTCATTGTCTAATGATGCTATAGTTTGTATATATTCTGGTAGATTGATATATTCTCATAACATTTAACGTTATCCTAATATATAATGATTCCAGGATATATTTAGACTATAATCATTGCCTGGCAATGGTATTAACTACTGGGTGGTGGATTTATATTTTTCTATTAAATCAGTTTGATTGCATGAACAGATATATGGCCAACTTGTCAGAGTTAAACCCTTTTTTTATATATATACAGCCAAATTAATTAAAATAATTAACAGCGCAAAAGAAGCCATTGGGGAACGAAGAATCAATATAAACAGTCATAGAAAAGATAAACCATGGTTCACACAGGAAATCAAAGATTTAGCAAAAGAAAAGAAGAACGCATATATCAGATATGTCAATCACACAACACTAGAAGAGTATCAAAGATATAAAACAGAAAGAAATAGAACAACGAACAAAATTAAAGAATTGAAAAAAATATATTGGGAAAGATTTACAGATGACATGGAACACGACTTACGAGGAGCACAGAAAAAGGTATGGAACATGTTGAGAAACAAGAAAAAACCAATCACCGAAGAACTGCAGATCAATGTAATAAAACCAGAAGAGTGGGTGAAATATTTCCAGAACTTATACCTAGGAGATAATGATAACGGTAACAATGAGGAACGAGAAATCGAACAACAAAACACACTCTACGAAGAAACAGAAAATGACATTATCAGCCTAGAAGAAGTACAACAAGTAATCCATAAATTAAAAAATAGAAAATCACCCGGTCCGGACAACATAAATAACGAACTAATTAAATATGGGGGAGCAGAAATAACAAAAGAAATAACAAAACTATTCCAAAAAATTGAAAACAACAAGGAGATACCAGAAGAATGGAGAGAGAGCATAACAATACCCATATACAAAAAAGGCGTGAAGACAAACCCAGCAAATTATAGAGGCATCACACTCCTTAACTCTGCATCGAAACCACTCATTAAAATTCTATCGCAAAAGATATATGACAAAGTAGGTGTGTCTGAAGAACAACAGGGATTCCGACCAAATAGATCAACAGCGGATGCAAATTTTATATTGCGGCAACTGGTGGAGAAGTCCATAGAGTTTGACAAACCGATGTTTATATGTTTTATAGATTTGGAAAAGTCATTCGACAGAATTCGAATGAACGATATGATCACTATCCTTAGAAATAAAAACTTAAGCAATAAATACATAAACATAATCAAAGAATTAAATAACTCTAATAAGACGAAAGTAAAAACTACACAGGGACTTACAAGCGAGATCAAAATTAACGCAGGCATTAGACCAGGTGACAGCCTCAGCCCATGTCTATTTAATTTAATCATGGATGAAATAATAGCAGGTGTTAACCAAATGAACCAAGGTTATAGGATGGGTAACAAAACTATGAGAATGCTGAGCTACGCTGATGATGCTTTACTAATAGCCGAGAATGAGGACGACCTACAACGCCTACTACAGAAGTTCAAAGTAACAGCAGAAAAATATAACATGGTAATATCAACAGAGAAAACCCAATCGATGGTAATAGCGAAAGATCCAATTAGATGCAAACTAGTAGTGAACGACCATATAATAGAGCAAGTTTCACACTTTAAATACCTAGGAGTAGAAGTATCGAGCGATAGGCAACTATTACAAGAAGCAAAACAGCAGGCAATGAAAGCATCGAGAATATCTGGCTTCCTGAGAGATGTAATCTGGCAGAATAAGTACATAAGCACAGAAAGCAAAGTCAGAATCTATAAAACCTGTGTGAGACCCGTGATGACATATGCGGTTGAGACAAGAGCTGAGACAACAAAAACAAAACAACTAATGAGGACAACAGAGATGAGAACACTAAGAGCTATAAGAGGTATTACACGCAGAGATAGAATAAGGAATGAGGATACGCTAAGAGAGCTAGGTGTCCAGGATGTGGTGAGGTGGACAAGAGCACGTCGACGCCTATGGAGAGATCACGTAGACAGAATGGGCCCCGAATGTATGGCGAAGTGGGCAAAAACACAAAAACCCAACACTAGAAGACCCATAGGAAGGCCGAAAAAGCGATGGCATGAGTGCTGAAGCTCCGGTTCGCAGCAGGGGATGTAACAGAAAAAACGGGACATCGTCCTATTTAAAGAAGAAGAAGAAGAAGAAGACAGCCAAATTTATATGGAATCACCTGATAATTTGAATATTACCTCAGGGATTTTGGAAATTTCGAAGGATTGTTGAAATTGATCCTTTTTGAGATATTTCAATTGAAAAAAAAAAGAAATACATTAAGGCTTATTTTGGGGAAGAGACAAATGAAAGAAAATAAGAGACTCTTCTGCTTGTAGTAAAAGAATTGAAAATTGTTTTCTCACGAAGTAAGCTTTTTTGTTCTCGACCTCACTAGCTTGTATTACCTCCTCTTGCACTGATACAAGCCTGAATCTGTCTAGGCATGCTCTTGGATTTCAACCTCCTCTGAGGTGATATTCTGCCACTCTTCTGTGGCGGATTCGATGAGCTGTTGTGGGGTTCTTAGATTATCTTAGCGCGATCTAACTTTCCTTTTGAAATTATCCTATAGATGTTCAATATGATTTAGGTTTGGAGAGCAAGCTGGCTAGTCCAAAATAGCGATTTCCTCTGTTTCAAGATAATGTCGCGCAAGGTTGCTGGTACGCGAAGGAGCATTATCTTGCATAAAAGTGAAATTCTCACCGTGGTCACCTCACCAGAGTCTCACTATGTTTTCGATTTCCTCTGGAAGGATATTCTGCCACTCTTCTGTGGCGGCCTAGATGAGCTGTTGCGGGGTTCTTGGATTATCCGGGCGCGATCAAAATTTCCTTTTGTGATTATCCCATAACTGTTCAATTGGATTTAGATTTGGAGATCAAGCAGGCCAGACCAAAAAAGCGATTTCCTCTGTTTCAAAATAATGTCGCGCGAGGTTGCAGGTATGCGGAGAAGCACTATCTTGCCTGAAAGTGAAATTTTTACCGTGGGCACCTCACCAGAGTCTCAATATTGGCTTCAGCACTAGGTCCACATAATTTCTAGGTGTTGTTTTACCCCCCAGCATAATGCCACCCCAAAACATTGCACTGCCCTTTTGGTATTTCGGAATTTGTCTCGCAGCTAGGAGTCTAGCTTGTCTTTTACGACCCCTTATAACCCGAATCCAGCGGTAATCTAATCGAATACCAATTCTGGTCTCATCCGAAAAAACAACATTTTGCCAATTCACAATATTCCAATTTTGGTGCTCGATACACCAATCAAGTCTGTTAATTTTTTGTTGTCTGAAACTATTAAGGGCCTCTTGCTGTATAAACCTCTTGTATCGTTTCGATTGATAGACTGACGCCTGTTGCTTCCAGACATTGCCTTTTGGGTATGGGATGCGATGCACTGGGGTCGTTTCTTGCAATTTGGCACAAAAAGTGGTCTTTTTCTTCAGAAGTATTCTTCCTACGACTTCTTCTAGGCCTATTTTGCGGAGATTGTAGCTCCACGTATCGGGCGTAGGTTTTTGAAATAATCCCCTGTGATGTCCCCATGGCGGCCGCTAAATACTCTGTGTCACCTCTTCTTCAACGAGAGCAATTATTTGACCTCTTTACACATGGGACAATCCAACATAAGGCATTTTCAATTATGATTACCTCCTCTTAGGGTCCCAGCCAGAAGGCTATAGTCCCTATGCAGAGAGAAAATGGCGAAAGAAAGACAACCCGGATGGGATGTCCAAAGGAAAGATTGGGCCAGAATGACCGATTTTCCAGAACTCGTGGAGTCTGGCTGGGCGGATTACTGAATTGGCTGGGCGGATATCCTATAATATCCAGGTACGCACCTAATTTTCAATTGTAGTACTGAAAAGTACAAATTTCCTCAATCGACGGTGTGTGGTCCACATCATTCAGCCGACGTCAGCTATGATGCACAGGCAGACGATGAACTGGAAATCCAAACCATTCTGAAAAAGAATCCGCTGACGCTGGTGGTCGGTCTCCTCGGAAGAGCTTCCAACGGAAGTGCACCTGCAGCGCATAAAATGGGCCTGCTCGGGTACAGATGCCTTTATCCCGTCTTGCGATGATCCGCAGTCGGTTATCCGCTCGGACGACTTCTCTCGACGGCTGCTCGTTGCTGAGTGAAAAATAGCAGTTTCTTGGTGGTTCTTCTTTTGAATTCTCGTCTTGGGCATCGGTAGACCTGGTGGTGGGCTTACATTATTCTCTGTTGTTGTTGCCGGTTTCCCAGGTGGTAAAATAACTTTCAAAGCATTTGATAGTGTTTCGTCTCTTTTGTTCATTGTACCTCCTTTTTCAATTTCCACTTCTTCTCTGATCAGACGTTCCTTAAGTTGTTGTGCGGTGCAGATTCGTTTGAAGTTATCGAAATCTATTGTATGACCTGTATGTAGTTTGTATAGATAAATGGCGGATGTTATGGACTTCTTTTCTATTTTCCTCTATTCTTTCTTTTATTATTCGGTTGGTTTGGCCGATGTAAACCTCGTTACAATTTCCGCATGGTCGAAAAGTTGCCAAAATCAAAATGGACCACAGAATACAACCCGAAACACATCAAATCATAGATACTTCCGTGAAAATTTAAAATGTAACATGTATAAATACCAAAAAAAAAATTTTATCACAAAGTAGGTATGCTAATTGATAATATCGCTCAGGAATTCGTCTAGATCATAATAAGCCTTGATCAACAAGAGTTTCCTAATTGACATACAATACAGTTTGAGATTTTTTATGGTTTTAATTTGTTATCTGGCATCTTATTAAAGACCCTAATACCCATATACCTGGGAAATCTGTCATAAGCAGAAAAGGAATGATGTTGAGTTACCAGATTTTCAGTATTGCGAGTTGCATACTCGATAGTTATTATAACTATCCAACATTTTTCTTGACAAACATGAGGAGCTCAAGCTCCTACAAGCCATCGGTAAGATTTCCAGTACTTGAAATAAAGCTCTTGCCTTCAACCATCTCCACGCGATTCAATTTTTGAAAAAAAATCAGGTCTTTTGCAATTTGTCTAGCGTCAATGCGTTTCATGCCCAAACAATCGTTTAAAATGGTACGAATTGATTAGTGAGACAGAAAATTCATTGCCCATCGCTCTCAAACTTAAATGACGATTTTCAATTACCATTTCCATCACTTTATCGATGTTAACTTCAGTTGAAGATGTTGATGGCCGACTAGGGCAAGGCAAATCTTTCACCACATCTCTGTCGATGTTAAATGCACTGTACCACTCATATGCACGTATTTCTGAAAATGTCGATTCACCTTAAGCCCTCTGTAACGTTTTCAGCGATTCGGCACACGAAATCCATTTACAATACATAATTTGTGACAAATTTTGTTTTCTATATTCTTATCCATTGTAAAATCGCAAAACACACTCATGAGAACTGACGAACTTGCGAAATATAAACGGATTGAATGACAGGTCGCGTTCAAACTTCGGGTCAATATAGAAAACAGTTGTGCCAATATAACAACAACAAAAATTTTGACAAATAATCAATTCCAAGTATTTTTTTGACAAAATGTATGTATCACATTCAGTCCTTTTTTAGTACATCCTCGAACAAATGATGATGAAGAGCAAAGTGTCTAAAGTTCAATAAATTATTTCTTACTGATTTTGTGACATACTTATTTACAAGACCATCATAATAAAATGGCCATCAGCATCGGACTGACATATGTAACTCATTTAAACCAATTTTCAGCATATTCTCTAACAAACTTTGGCCAGATGAAGAGCAAAGTGGCTTAAGTTCTTCAGCAACAACTCCATCATTACCACCTTCACCACCTGTTCCACCCTCGAGAGAAAGAAGTGACAGTGGAATTCAGCAGAGTACTCTGGAAGAGGAAAATACTACAGATTGGACTCCAGAGATCCCATTTGAAAATGTGAGAATTAAAAAATAGTAATTTTTCAATCGCATATTAATTTCCATTCTTATATTTTTTTACACACATATATTTTTATTATTTCTTTTGCGCAGAAGTTGAAATCTGGTATCAGTTGGAAATTCAGTATTTTTTCATCCGTCCAAGACAGAAATTTATTGTTTTCAAATTTTCTAGAAGTGAGGAAGGCTAATGAATTTCATCTGGAGGGTGGGGCAATGCAGACAGAAGTTTTACAAAAGATTGGCACTAGTCGAAGCGCAGTTTCCAATTTAAAAAATAGGATTGTATCAGAATTAATATATATATATATATATATATATATATATATATATATATATATATATATATATATATATATATATATATATATATATATATATATATATATATATATCGTAGAGTGCTATAGACGTGCCGTTAATTTTATTCTTCTTACATATTTAAATCCGCGATACCTCGGTATAATATTTGCTATTCAGGTGGGTTTCATGTATTTTTTCTCAGGAACTCATAAGCACTTAGTTGAATACCCATTAACTGATATGAAAACCGTTTTCAATTAACACAATAACCTGTACATCATTATAGATGTATATTTGATGAGTAATTCCTACCATCAATGATATATAATGATCAAAACGGTTTTGATTACTCAGTGGTACACAGGTACCCCCGCCCGCCAGGTCTTTTGAGCCAAATGTTCACTCGAATAAGGGTTAAAGAATAGAAAATGTGAAAATGGATTTATAGTGAAAAATCCAAAAACTTCTCCCAGAACGTTCCGAATGCTTTTTGATGAGGAGTTCAGGAATACTATTCGAAAAACTGTTCATCCTTTTTATTTTCGGAAAGAAATTCCTATGGTGGAAAAAATACAAGCTGTGCTCGTAGGAGATCAGGACTCGCCTTCAATATCAACAAACAAATTGGGGCAAGTTTTGCATGAATTGTAATTCTCATAGGAAAACCACAACAGAAAGTCAGTATTCATAAATAAAGGAAAAATCGTTTGCTGGAGCAGAAATTATTTGAGAGCATTTAAAAAATATCATGGTCAAAGTAACAATATTTTTTATCTGGATGAAAATATGGTTTATTTTCTTGGAGTAGCTTCTTAGTGATTGCATTGCTTTCAGCGAAAAGTAAAGTGTTGTATTCGAAGTGACAATCGTATTCTAAAAACTTGTAGAGCAATAATGTCCTCTGTTTTCTGTGTGAAACTCGTGAACATTGTGGCACATTAATATTTGTTATTGTTCATGAAAAACTGCAGTAGAAATCTCTTTCGACCCTCTTGATGGTGCAAGAATTAGAATTGAAGGTGATGGTAGCGGCATTTTATCCTCAGATGTATTCTCACTGGGGCCATATGCTGCATCAATTGTAATTTTGCCTATCTCTTACAAATGATGCAAAATCGACTTCAGTGAACAAATTTTGATTAAATGAAGCAATCACAGTTGCTCGAAAATCTGCTTGAATATTAGATAGGGTAAGAGCCTGCGGCATAGCAGCTAAATCCGTGCAAGGATGATTTACAATCTATCCATGACATATTGAACTTAATTCAGCGGACCTGATGGAGATCGATCTGGTAGTTGGATTTTATGAGAGCAAAGAGGAAAGAATGATAGCATAACAATGCCGTTCGTCTTACAAATGTCTAGTGCGTTGATGTTGATGAGTGGTTATGAAGCACAAGTGAGATTTTATGTGAAGGAGAAGTATTTATATATTTCCTGAAGTTCTCCAAAGCAGATCTTATTGGTCCATCTCTGAAAGAGTGATCTTGGTATTGCACTCGCGGAAAGACAAAAAATGGAGCGATAGTACTTACAATGGTATTAACCGTAAAGGCTACTGAGACCAAAGTACTCCTCTCGGTTAAAATGACTGAACCTACTTGACAAGCATCACATCTAGCTATGATTCTGTCCTGACTTTTCGAAGTTGTTACTCCGATCTCATCTTCAATATATCTACTTGAGGTCAAAATTTATATATAATCTATCATAATAGTAGACAAATTTTCGTAAAGAGCATCTACGTTATTTTGGTTGAAACTAGTCACCCTTGAAAGACTTGAGGCCTGTGCTACTCGTAATGACAGTCCCAAGATTTCTACGCATAAATATGCGCAATCATTCTTCGTCAGCCTTTTCATTGTCATTATAAATCCGAGGACTTGATAACACTGGTCTACAATGGTTTTGTTGCCCTAGATATGAAAATGATTTTGGGTCTATTTATGCACACAATTCGTGAAACTATCAATGATTTTGTAGGATTTGCTCTGATTTCTTTTTAAATCTTTATTTTCATTTTACATAACAAAAATCGTAAAACAAGAAACAAAATAACAGATATATTTATAATGTCAGTTATGTTTTGCGAAATTCGGATACATCGAAGTAAATAAAGAGGAAAATGTCGAAAATATATTTCATATTTCCATAAAACGCCTTTTATGAGCTTTTCTTCTAAAATTTTTCAGGGGACAATCTCTTTTCAAAGACCAGCAGTAATCTGCCATCATGTGACAATCCCATCGACCTTGATACCTTTCTTCCATCACTTTTAGATCTTGATGAAACCGCTCTCCCTGTACCTCACTATAATTTCCTAAATTATCCGGAAATTTATCTAGATGATTGCGGAGATAGTGTAACTTAATACTCATATTTGCTCCTAAAGTCTGAAAGTTTGTCAGCATATTTTGCACAATTTCTTCATAATTTGCTGCTTTATGGTTACCTAGGAAATTTTCGACAACCAACACAAAACTTTTCCAAGCTTTACTTTCCGGAACAGTCATAACTTTGATAAAATCTGAGTCTTAAATCAATTGCCGTATTTGAGGACCATCAAATACACCTTTCAATTTTTCCATATTAAGCTTCGGAAATTTTCTGCAAATGTAATTAAAACAATTTCCGTCTTTGTTCAACGCTTTTACAAATATGCTTATATGCTTAATCATACCTAACTTAATATGTAATGGTGGAAGTATGATTTTGTCTCTGCTCACCAGCGGCTCCCTTATTACGTTGGCTTTACCGACAGTTAAAGAATTTCTTACAGGCCAAACATCTTGTTCCCAATGAAGTTGCTTTGCTCTACTATCCCACATACAAATAAAGCAAGGGTATTTTGTATATCCACTTTGTTGGCCAAGTAAAAATTAACCATTTTAAATCCACATAGATCGGCCATTGATACTCAGAGTATTTAATTTTCTCTAAAACTAATTTTACATTTTCATATTCTTCTTTGAGTTTCGTTGAATGGGCAATTGGAATTGATGCAAATTTGTTTCCATTGTGCAATAAGACGCATTTTAAACTTCTTTTGCAACTATCAATAAAAAGGTGCCATTCAGTAGATTTGTACTCTTTTAAACCCATGTCTATAAGCAGCTTCGCGATATCATTACAATACACTAATTCTTCATTTTCACTAAAAAATTGTAATAACTCTTTTTCTCGCGTTCTGTATGTTGTAATTGTTACTGTTGGTGCCAATAAATTTTTTTTTTCAATCTTGAGGCTAACAGTTCTGATCCTTGTTTTGATAAATTGAGATCACGTATTAAATCACTGAATTCATTTTGAGAAAATAACTTTGGCGTAGATGTTTCACCTTCCCATTCACTTCCACTAGTAGATGGTCCTGATTTCTGTGAATTTGGTAACATCATTGTTTCTGAGGGCATGCGAATTACTTTTGAAATGTATATGGGCCGAGGAGATTTTCACTGTGTAGAACCGGACATTTCGTAGACTGTAAGTCTGGGTATCTCCACGTTTGATTTCGATTAAAACCTTCAACATCTACTACGCAAAAGTAACAATCATCTAAATGATTCGTAGGCTCCATCCAGATCATAGGAATACCAAAGTCTAATCCAGAACGTTCACCTTTTTCCACAACCGTAAAGACTCAACACAGGACTTACAAACTTTATTAGGAACCCATGGTTTACCTAATTTGTCCATTTTGAAACCAAAATATTCAACATAAGTCTCCTTGACAAAGTCTGTGATATTTCTTTTTTGTTTTTTTGGTATATAAACACCACAAATATAACAAAATAAATCACTACAATATTTACACTTTCTTCGTGACGAACTCATATTTTAGACTAGAAGAGAAATATATAAGAATGGACATTCAGTAATTGAAACAAAATATTAATCCATGACACTTTATCCAGATTTACGTGTATATGTACTTCAATATTGTCAAATAACTGAGATCTCAGCTGTTCTGTGGAGCAAGGGGTCTGAGAGTGGGGATCAGGTGATGTTTGTATGCGCGAAAAAATTGCGCAGAAGCCTCTTCATGACTGGAAAATTAAATTTTATTTCTAACAAGCTTATAATTGTTCAAAATATAAGAAATGCAAAAATCATGAAAATACGAGCACATTGAGAATTTTCATGAATATATTCGTAATCTGGGCACTTGAAAACATAAAAATTTGCGATGATATCCAGGGCAACAATAAAAAAATTTTTTTTTGTAGAGCTGTGTAAGTTTTACTTAACAGTTCGTTTGTATGCTAATTTCATGACATCCTTAAGGTTAGGTTAGGTAAGATTTCAGTTAGGCCAAAATATATATCTGCACATCTTGTCAAATATTTAGATAAATCAAAATCAAAATAGGAGTTCTGAAAAGGTAGAAAACGTGTAGAAGAAGAAGAGCGTTCCGGTCGAAGAAGCTCACGTCCGAAGAATCAAAGATTCGGTGCTTGTAAATCGTTGATCAACAGAGATATTGCTGAAAAGGTTGGCCTTTCAAGATGATTTTGATTTTTGATCATTTTGATACCATTTTGAAGGATGTTATGGACCTCACACAGCGTCAAATCTCGATTGGTACCGAAAACATTTTCTGACTATCAGGACCAAATGAAACACATTATTTCAGGAGATGAGATGTGAAGTTATGCTTACCATCCAGAAGAAACCGATCAATCAACTGAATACAATGCTAAAGATGAGGCAAGACGAAAAAAACACATCGCCAAAGACACTCTAAAATCAAAGTGATGTTGACGCGAAATCAGTGGCCATGTGTTTTCGAGAAGATTGAAGGCACCCACCACTAGAAGAATTTTCTTCGAATTTGAATGAGAACCAAGATGATCGAACAGAGTAATTATTGTCTTCATCGAAGCACTTTGTGATACACCGCATTCTTCGTTCTTTTAGTAGGCGTAGGAACAAATAGAGTGGATATTTTACCGACTTTTGAACATGCGATGTACTTTTGACCATCAGAAAAACATGAATTTTTAAATTAAGGATTGGCCTACGATTTCTAGTAGTTTCTAACCTTGTCGTTGCACAGCCTCCCAGGCCAATAGCTTGGGTTTAAGCATAGATTTTTTCACCATTACATTAACAATTTTCAAATTGGGTATGACTAGGATACTTAGAACAGTTTAGTGGTATGGGTGTTGGACTGTTGATGTTATACTTTACTTACGCGGGATGATCCTTCTCGAACGGATTCTAAAGTATCGAACAAGAGAAACTCGAAATAATTTTTGTATTTTTATATATTATTTTATCTTCATTTTTATAGTAGTATAAATTTGACAATGGGGGTATCCCGTAAACTTAATAAACTTCACTCAATTTAGGTCACTCTGTACACTATGTTACCATGACTCCTTTCCATTGTCCATTCTCACAAACTTCTCTAACAGTTTACTTTTTTTTCAAAACAGCTGCATCATACGCTATCTGGAAATTTGGAGGATGATTTGGAATCACTCAATGAACTGCGTTCAAAAGGAAAATATAACATCACTATCGAAGATAAATACTACAAAAAGCGAAACTCCACTTTTAATAATCGCGGTTCTGACGAAGCCATCGATGATATCATGGATCATGGTATAGAGATTGAGAGCAACAAAAGAATGAGAAGTGCGAACGTCAACCCTTGGACCCTCAGATTTTTGGAACTAACGATGGAGAAAAAGGTGAGAAATGAGAAAATTAAGACAATGCAATTATTTTGAAAATTTGAAACATTTTTTCTTCAGTGTGAGAATAAGCAGGTAAAACTAAATATATATATATATATATATATATATATATATATATATATATATATATATATATATATATATATATATATATATGAGATTTCTAAAGCAACATTTGGTCCTGGGAAGGAAACATGAGTCAGAGACCGTTGAAGATCCAACCCTGGTATCCGAGTCCAAAACAAAATAAGTTTGGAAGAAACTCTGCAGTAACTCGATGGCCTAGATTGATAACCGAAAGGAATTTGTCTCGGTGCTTCACTCTTAGTTGGTCATTGTGTTGGGAATATATGGGGTAGCGGATGGCTTTGTCGGCTTTTTGGAGCACCTGATGAAATCATGAACCACTTTACAGATACACTCAGGAAGATGAAACATTCGAGCTGAGGAAATGAGAAACAAACGCGGAATATTTCAAGGAAATGCCACGATCACGATCTTGTTCGTCCTCGCGTTGAATCCACAGGAATTTCTCAAATGTCCTGATCTCCACGAATTCTTCAAATAAGCGAAAATACCAGTAGAAGCTACTCAATCCATCGAATTGAAGTTAGTTCTTCAAATTTGTGCGCTCCACTCTTAATTCGAAGGTCACCATCTATTCGAGACTCGCAACGGAAACTGTGTGATGGTCATAAGCAATCCGCTGCCACGTATAACTTCTCCTAGACCCTCTGTAGAACTGAGCACAATTTTATTTTCTGCTGACGACATCGAGAAGCACTTGCTTGATTTGAAAACTTCCTCGGCTCCTGGTCCAGACGGACTCACGGCCATCGCCCTCAAGAATTTCGCCTGGTCTGTATAGTCACCTTTAGGTGTCATATTCAACGAGTCTTTCAGATTAAGTTTGCAACCGACACAGTGGTTGCGTGCCTCAGTTACCCCAATATTCAAGAAAGGCACTAGAACTTCTCCTCTTAACTAAGACCCATAAGCTTGTATCGATTGTCTCGAAAATTTGTGAGAGAATGATTATGTCTAAGATACGTAAATTCACAATCGATAACAATATCATACCCTAAAACCAGCATAGCTTCCTACCGGGTCGGTCTGTGATCACTAATCTACTCAGATGTCTCCATGACTGGACCACTGCGCTCGATTCAAGGACTTCCGTAGACGTGATTTATCAAGATTTCGCCAAAGAGTTCGATAAATTCCCACGTAAACGTCTTCTTGCGAAACTAGAACACTTCGGTATTCGCGGTGGTGTCCTTTCCTGGATTGCCTCGTTTCTCTCTAACCGTGAGTTTCGTGTGGGCGTTGGTAACTCTCTTTCTGCTCAAAAACCAATTTCAAGCAAGGATCCGTGTTGGAACCTTGACTATTTTCGATTAACACAGCTGATTTACCTAGTCTACTCACCTCTACATCTTTCATGTACGCAGATGACAGAAATATTTACGTTAATCTACTACAAAACCATCATACTTTACAATAGGATCTCACAATTATTCAGGATTGGTGTGAGGCATGGTTGATACCTCTTGATTTCGAGAAATGTGTCATCCTACATATTGGTAGGAAAAACCCCAGACTCCGCTATTGCCTCAATGGAACGACCATCGCATCATGCGAACACCATATCTCAGCTGGTCTGACCACATCCATTCCGTATGCACAAGAGCTTCCAGAACGTCGTCTCTTATGGAGAAGGTATTTGGGAAATGCAGCATCAATACCTGTCGCGTCCTTTTCACCACCTACACCAGACCAATTTTGGAGTTCGCCGGACCTGTCTGGGATTCTCATCTGCTTGGCAATATAAACTATCTGGAATCTATTCAACGGAGAGTTTCGAGAATGCCCTTCGGAGTTATTCGCCCTTCATACGGGGATCGCTTTACATGGAAGATCTTAAACTTTATGCTACCAACCAGATGAAATGGTATCTTGAGATGGTCTCAGTTTTCAGAGCGGCTGATGGAGATGAGTATTGAGAAGTGTGCTGTAATGAACATATGTAGAGGAAAAATTGTGAATGATAGCTCGATTACACTGTTGTACAATGGCGAACGGCCAATGTTTGGCCCAGAAGACGCTTACAAATAACTGGTCATCAGACAGGGCCTGGACGTAAAATCAGCCGAAGTCAATGAGAATCTCCGGGAGAAGTTTTATCGACGGCAAACGAGTTGCAAAGCCATGTTCAACGCCATAAATATCTGGGCTTTCTCGTGTGTTACCCATTCGCTCGGGGCACTTGTCTGGTCAAGCTCAGATTTGAAGGCTATGGACACAAGAACAATCAGGATTAGATACGGAGTACACCATCCTCACCCGTGAGTCAACCGCTTCCATATACACAGATACGCAGTGGAACGAAGCCTAATGAATCTTGAAACATTATAGGATCAGCAATTTCACAACTTACAACAATATTTCAGTACTTAGAACTCATATCTCCACCTTCCAGTGCGCTGCTCTGATCAAAACTTCACCGCGTTTCGCTTGTCCAATCCAATTGCAAACCGCACAGCTTATGACCAAGAGCTGATAATGAAAATCTGCCAACCAAAAACTCTGCATGGAATATATCCATGATATCTGAAAAGCGACAGATTGATAAGGCAGAGATTTTAAATTATTTGAAGGTGGATACTTCTTCCCAGAATCCGCGGGTAGATTACTATCGATCCAAGATCAGGTCATTCCCACAAAGTTTCATCTCAAGCACATTACAAGAAATAACTTACTCAGAACAATGACGCAAATGTGGGAGTTACTTCGAGTCTGTGCAGCTTGGCCCCACCAGAAAAAGTATTGAGAACTACAAGTGCTTACCTGCAGATATCCTGGAAAATGATCATTTCATTTTATACTAGGGCAGTACACTGATTGATGATATCGATCGATGAACATTGAATAATATACCTGATAGCACTATTTGATTGACAGAAAGAAAAGGCGATGGTACTGGACATAGCCTTCTCTCTAATGAAAATTTGGAGGAGGCCCATGTGGAGAAGGTAAATAAATACCAGGACATAGCCTTCCAGTTGAAGGATATGCATAATCTCAACTCGGTTGTGGAACTGCCGATCATCATCTCTGTGAATGAATTGTTTTATGCGTGCCTTGTCGAGATCACCCGGAGAATAATTTCTAGTTCCAAAAAAGAAGCCTTATTTGATGCAATGCGTATCGTCCGTGGTTTGCTTGTAGGTTCTGGATAACTTATTGGCTCATCATTTTTAGTCCGGTGTCAATTCCAGAAAATTCTTCTCATGGTGATACATATGTAGGAATATCAACATTCATCAAGTGAAACTATGATATTTCCCATCCTTGTTTGTGAGGTTAGGTTAGATTTCCACAGAGTGAATATTAAAGAATGATCCATTCTTCGCCCTCCAAGAGTGGTGAAACATTGTAACAAAAATTCTTTATTCAACGGATACTCTGCAGTCTTATGTTTTTCAACTAATTCGAATTAAGTCACCATAATCATATAATCTTCTTCAAGGACAAAGTTTCACTCTTCTTCGTTGGTTGATTCAATATATTCCCTTCGGCTGTGATTTATTTTGGAGATTATGATACACCCAAGATCAAAATAGATGCAACATTTCACATTTCGTTGGTGAAGTGTTGAGAATACTCCTTCATTCAAACTTATCTTGAATGTAAAATCTGATTAGCTCTGAGATTTCATGTTTTATCAAGACAATATATAAAGGTTTATAACGCAAATAATATTTTTTATGTGTAGTTCAGTCAATTGAGAGAGGACATGTTTAAATCCAACATGCTGTGCTGTTTCATCATTTGGATCTTCATTGTTATCTGCCAGATAATTATATTCTCTCCAAGGTGGGTATTGTTAACTCAGTTTTCCAATTTATAATATTATTGTTTGGTTTGAGATTGTACTATCATTCTCATACTTCACCTTTTTCTTCTTCTTGTATGATGATAGGAGTGCAGAGAGGGTGGAGCCATATCCAGAAGAAGCTACACCTCGAACTACAAAATAAGTGGAATGATTACATCAGTCATTCAGTAAAATCTTCATTGCAGTTGATGGATTCAACTATCTATGAAAAATAGAAAATTGAAATACCGAATTTTGTTAGAGAATAATTGATCCATTCATCTACCAAACAATAATTGCCATGAGTTTCCATTTCCATATTTGTTGAAGTACAATTTGATGAAAATTTTTGATATCAAACTAATTTTTCTTTGGTTGTTTTCAGGGAATATTACGTCATGACTGCCCTTGTTTCTACAACTTTAATCCTCACCGGAACATTCATAATAGTTATGGCCGAAGAATTTGAACAACTTCCCAAGTATCTAAGACTAATTTCAAAAACTTTGGTGCATAATAGAATGTGTAGAACTGCTTTTATCTGTGGCGTTATAGTACTTATGGCTATCTCTAGTTCTGTAACACTTATAAAAGGAAGATCTTGCACGACAGCAAATAAATCGTTGGAGAAAGGTAAGTGAAAATTGTTTTACCCTACTGAGGAATCTGCCTTGTATTTCCGAATAGTTATAGCAGGATCATTGCATTCTATCGGATTATTTTATTTTATGGTTTATCGATTCCCAAACTATGCATTCACAGAATAGATTTTCCTTGTAGTTTATGAATCATCCTTTCCCATAGTCAGTATCAGACAGATAAAGACTACTCTGTAGGATGACACACTGCTATGGAATCATGCGGTTAACATAGTGTTGATCAGCTTGAAGAGTCTCAACATCTACGCCCACAACATAGTGTTGGTGCAACGAATATTGACTCCAATTATCAATTCAAAATTGTAGAGAATTGTAGTGTACATGAAGAGCTTGAAGTTATTGCAGTCAAAAATAGGCACTGTATCGTTCACGCTTGAGCACTGGGTTTTGCAAAAACGGCTTGAGTTTATTTGAAATAAACTAGAGAGCAACCAAGTATTTGGATGTCTTTTTTGACCATACCCTTACTTGGAATGCCCAGTGAAGAAAATCTCATTGGCTGAAAACTGTCAGTTTTCCCGCAAGGGAGCGTAGTAAGTGGAAAGACTTGTGGGCCATTATGGGGACCATGTCTAGTACCCGACTGATTTGTTAGCTCTGAATATATCTATTGAAGGGCAAACCAAAATAGATGCGTAAAGATTAGATCATACGGAATACATGCTTTTTCAGCTTCAGGCATGCTTTGCATCATTCCTGTCAGGAAGGATGAACAGAGATAGCCTTGCATTCAACTTAATACAATATATCTGTGTAGTATAAAGAATGCTCGAAAACAAAGCAGGCTGCTGGTGCTGGTAAATAATGATTATTACTTGAAAAGTCCGTAAGCATGAATGTAGGTAGTTACTATTCTATTAGGCTGAGATATGTATCATTGCTGACTGCATTCAGGAAAATACAGAATATCATTGCATGACTATTTTCGTACTTATAGTCGAACAGTAGTTGAAGTAATTGAATGAATCTCGATAACTAGTCCGGCAACATTTGATCGACTTCCGAAGACTAACTCGACAGAATACTCTTGTGTGGATTTCGGTACACTTAAATCAAACAAGTGATGAAAAAAGTTATGACTTGGACAGAAGTAGGTCGGAGATGGATGTCTTCGCAACGTAAACGTTGACAGAAAACTGATTATAAGCTTGGTAATAAATGATAAAGCACAGACACTTGAAGGAAAGAACGTTATTAGTCTCATCAAACGCACAGCCACTGCAACTAAAACGTGAATTCATCAGTATAGCCGGACAATCAAACTCTAATATTCAAAAGACTGTAGGCTTTACGCTCACCAAGCAACGAAAAAGAGTACATCAGAAAAGATTTTAAAGATATCATCAAAGCATTTATTCGACTAGAAAGTGCAGCCTCAAGAACATCTGAACATGTACACGGTGACAGAAGACCCATCCCAGGTCGAAGTCATTCAAGGGCTATAGCGGGATAAGATGGTCAAAATTGCCTAAGAACGAATCGTTATGGCAGGTATCACATTCGATAGAGGATGTAAGAAGATGCTTACAAAAAAATTTCAGCCCTCTAGGGGCTCTACAGTCAATATTATAGGTTATGCCCTCTTTTGTCGTAATTATTTTTTTACGGGCACAGTTTCAATGAAAAAAATCTGAAAAAATTCATGGAGGTTCATTTTTTTGGTCATGAATAACCATAATTTTTTCTCGATCAAATATGCGCCTAGGAAAGATAATTGAAATTTTCAACTGTGTTTTAGGTTATGTTCGAATTTTTTGGCTAACTTTCAATTAGTACTATTTTGTCCTTCTTTTTGTTTTTTCGAATACCGCCACCAGGATGGACATCTTCATGGTGCGTCATACTCAAAAAACGCAAAACCTGTTTTTCCATAGTTTTTGATACTTATTTGGTACATAACCTCAAAATCAGATGAGTTAATAATTTTAAATTCACTCTAACACAATGAAGAACTAATTTACAAGTGAAAATAAAGTTTTAAAACCAATATTTATCAACCTGAGAATCAAAAAACTGTTTTTCTTACTTTTTCGTATAACCTCAAAATCTACTGTTTGAATGATTGCCGATTAGCTCTGGTACACTGCAAAATTCATTTGTAGGTGATAATAATGTTTTAAAATCAAAAATTAATTGCTTTGAGAATAAAAGAACATTTTCCTGACTTATTTGGCACTTATTCGACATATAACCTCAAAACGTACTGTGGATATAAATGCTAATTAGCTGTAGTATATAAAAAGTCATTTTGAAATAAAATAAATGTTTTACAATTTAAAATGATATTAATGAAAAGAAAGAAATCTTTTTCTGACTTTTTTGATACCCATTTGTCTTATAATCTCAAAATCTACTGCTAAATATTTGCAATGAAGATAAGAATTTTCTTTATAAATTAAAGAAAGCTTGTTTTATTTAAATTATCATGAGAACTATTAAATGGTTCATCCCCTTATTTTTGAAAAGGGGAATAGGAGAGATATCATTTAATTGAAAGAAAATAATATACATAATAAAGAACCATAAGATTCAATGTAATCTTTCATATCTTTAAGCGAGATCACTATCTTCTTCGATTACCGCTTCAATTTCTGTATAAGAGAATATTTCTGACGAAATTTTTGCTGATCTAATAATTTTTGTTTTGTACCTAACATTACTCTGGTAATATATAACTACGGCATTGCGTAAAATACCGCCATAGCCAATGGAATGAGGTTTGTACTCAATATAACATTTAAATGTTTATTTATTAATATGTCTGGACTTTATTGAAACTTTGATAATATTGGGTTTCATTTTACCATACTCTAGATCGATGTTGTCAGAATCGTCCATCAACTCCGCTAAATAACAAACTGCTTGACCAAGTTGATAGGTACCTGAAAAGAATACCTTTAGATCTCTTTCAGTCATCTTTGAAAAATCACTTATTTCTAGGGATGTCAATTTTGTTGCGGTAGTACTGCGTCTAGACCACCTAGCAGTCTCCGCTTCTTTTGCCAAGGTATTTTCCTGTTGGTTTGATTTCAACATTCTTTTTACTATGACCTCTTGCAATCCTTCGTCACTTTCATTACTATATAAGCGTTTTCCAAAGCAATTGTTGAGGAAACATGCTATTCTGCAATAAGAGCCCGCCCGCGGTAGAAGTTTGTTGTCTAGCTGGTGATGGAGTAGCTTATATTTTTTCCCAGAACACCGTGGACTGCTTCTACCACCCATCTCAATTTTGTAACATAACAGAACTCATTCGCTTCAGCTGCTGTTAAGTTTGCCCTCTGCCCGTTCAAGACAGGCATTCGAACCTTGAAGCCGAGACTTTTTAGGTAAGGTACTACATCTCTGAATCCTCTATCTACGATGCACACATCGCCTTTTGGCATAATCTTTTTTATGCCTTAGGATCTTCCATAAGTTTTCTCATTATGCTTGCATCATTTTATGTGGCCAGAAAAGGGCCAGGTATATCAACAACATCCATCTGTAGTACGAATGGTGCAAGGTTCGCATAGTGGTTTCTTTTTTTGCCCAGAAGACTTTCGTTGGTACCTATTATTCTTCTTGAAAAAAATACGTAACCAATAACTATCTAGTTTTTCATTACTTCATAGACCATGAACTAAATGAAATAAAAAAACTTTATTAAAATCACCGCGCCTCTCTAACTTTTCCACTATAATTTGTACTATTATTTCTAACGTAAAGTGCTAATGCAGCATTGAGGTTGTGAATTTTTCGAAAATATTTGATAATAATTATACTAATTTAAATACCTAAATCTTGTCAAAACCTTTGCAGTTATCAGTACGATTATTTTAATTTTAAAATATTATTCTGATTTGAAAATGAGTTCTACCGCATTTTAGAATTATATTAATTATATTAACAGTAGATTTGGAGGTTATGTGTCACATAAGTGCCAAATAAGTCACGGAAAATGTCTCTTTTATTCTCAAAGCCATGAATTTTGATTTTAAAACATTATTATTACCCACAAATGAATTTTGCAGTGAACCAGAGCTAATCAGAAATCATTTAAACAATAGATTTTGAGGTTATATGTCAAAAATGTAAGGAAAAACGGTTTCTTGATTCTCAGGTTGATGAATATTGGTTTCTTTTCACTTGTAAATGAGTGCCTCATTATGTTATGAATTTAAAATTATTAACTCATCTGATTTTGAGGTTATGTACGAAATAAGTATCAAAAACTAAGGAAAAATTGGTTTTTGCGTTTTTTGAGTACGATGCACCATGAAAATGTCCCTTCTGGTGGCGGTATTCGAAAGAACGAAAAAAATGACACAAAATAGCACTAATTAAAAGTTAGCCGCAAATTTCGAACATAACCAAAAAAACAGTTGAAAATTCATGGTTGTTCATGACCAAATGATAAACCTCCATGAATTTTTTGACATTTTTTTCATTGAAACTGCGCCCGTAAAAAGGTGATTACGAAAAAGAAGAACATAACCTATAATGTCGACTGTAGAGCCCCTAGAGGGCTGAAATTTTATTTGTAAGCATCTTTTTACAACCTCTATCGAATGTGATACCTGCTGTAACGGTTCGTTCTTAGGCAATTTTGACCATCTTATCCCGCTATAGCCTTTCATCATGTGTTTTTTCAAGAGATTTTATCAATAACAAAACTAACACTCTGCAGGCATTGTCCATTAGATTAAGGACTGTGAATTCACGTTCCAACTAGCACTACAACTGTGTTCTTCACACACTCCACCAATAAAATTTTTCTAATTTGGAAAAATTTCTGAGCTGTGCTGTTCTGTAGATGCAGGCAAAATCAATCTTCTTCTTACTCAAATTTGGTCTTAATTCACCTTGTTTCAGACAAAATATTTTTATTGACCTATCGAGACATAAATTGATCATTTCCTTTCAACATATGTGGAAATGGAGACGTGAGATGAGCGGTTCTGATTATTCAATACTTGTGTATAGGAAGTTGGGAAATCTTTATCGTTCTTTATGAACGAATAGATGCATAGAACATTCTTGAGGTATCTGACTATCTACAAATCTTTACTAAAAATGTAGGGATTATGGAGGAATTAAATATGATTTCTTCAATGTACGCCATGAAAATGTCAGCTAGAAAAAGGCTTATCACCGATGGGATCACCATTGAGCCCTCTACTAGCTGACATTTTCATGGCGTATATTGAAGAAGTCATATTCAATTCCTCCAAATCTTTTGGAGATACCGAAACAATGCATTGATTCTGAATAAATTGGCGAGAATATAACCTGCAAATTGTTTGCTTGTTTGTTAAAAGAAATCATTTTCAATTCTTTCGAATCAAAATTAGTACATTTTGGTACAAATATGTAAACGATATATACCACTAGACAACTGGTTCAATTTTTAACTTATAACAAATTCAAAATAGAGAGAGAAGTCGATAATCAGATTCACTTTTTATACCTAACAATCAATCATAAAAATAACACAAAAGTTTTGATATTAAACGAAAACCCACCTTTACTGATATATGCATCCCTTATAACTCAATACTCCCAAAATCTCATAAAAGCGCATTGAATTCATGGGGCTCTTTATCTGTGTCAACTATTAAAGAAATAGGTAAGAACCATGGTTATCCCTCAAATATAATAAACGGAATGATCAGATAAAACAAACACTAATGGCATTTCATAATAATTATCCACGTATACAATCAACTAATACACATAAATATATTTCATTAACATTTGAATTTGGGAGGCTTTTACTTGGTAAAATTCCATTATCAATAATAAAAACACATTCTTAAGTAGCAATAATTTCAACATAGCTTTGCAAACTAATAATAATTTAGGCAAATATATAAAAAATAATAAAACCAAACCAGGTAAAAACAATAAATCAGGTGTTTATAGAATGAATTGCAATGACTGTGATAATTTCTACATTGGTAGAACACATAGAAATTTTAATATTAGAATATCGAAACATAAACGCAGTTTCTCAAATAAAAATCAGATTCAAATTACGCGAATCATCTCTTAGAAAATAATCATTCTTTCGACCCACAGTTTGAAATTTTGCATACAGATAATAAATATTGGAAGGTAGATCTTTGGGAAACTTGAGAAATAAATAAATACAAACACTCAGGTAGACTCATCAATGAACAAGTCGATTTAAGCCCTTCACCTCTATTGAATCTTTTGGGGGAGCAATCTATTCCTTAATTTTATTGGATATACCTGTCATAAATAACCACTTAGGATGAGGTGACCAATAAGCTTTTAATTACTCAAGAACATTTATAGTTATATTCTCATTTACATACTTTGCATAATCATTCGTCTGAAGAAGCTACGGTGTAGTGAAACGCGTTACGAATCGCAATTATTAAGTAAAATTCCTTAAAACACAGTACTTGATTTTTATTATATTTCATTAACATATTTTGGCCCTATCAGCGGAAATATTGCAAATGTGATTTCAAAACAGATCAAATAATAGCTTTCAAGGCCCACATGAAACTCTCCCAGGAATTTTTAATAGTAAAAATAAAACTGATACATTTGACAATACTGGAGTTTACAAGTTGTCCTGTATAGATTGTGAATGTCTATATAGGTCAGACTTGTCGTTCATTCAAAACTAGATACACAGAGCATCAATCAGATTACAATTACGAGAGAACTGAAGAATCTACTTCCGCTTCACATTGTACCGAAAATGGCCATCATTTTCCACCCAAAGATCCACCGCAAATTATTCACAGAATGCCTATGGAACGAAAATTGGGTTTTCCCATACATTTAATCGAACGACTAGTATGGCCCGGCTTATATGTTTATATACAGGGTGCTTCCACGAAAACTAAACAGAGGCTATATCTACCAAGAATTTCATTTCTGATCAAAACGCAAAAAGAAGTCAACTTTCGTTTCAAGGGGGACATCTTTAGGGGTACAAAACTTGCCTGAAATATCAACCCCCTGAGCGGGGTTGCAATCCTTGAACATTTTGAATAGGGAAGATGGTTCAAGTGATGATTAAAAAAAAAAGGCGGTATTTTTGTCTACATCGCCTTGAACGAAATTCCACTTTCAATTGAAAACTGTAAAAGAAACAGGGAGAGCAAATGAAATATAGGGAAGACTATTTCCCTGAGACTATTCAAGATTCAGTGAGGTAAAATGGAACAGATCCATGCTGATCAACGGCAGTCATCATCAAGTACCATCCTCATCTTGAATTTCAACCCCTGGAGCAGGGGTGACAACCCTTGAGAATTTGGAAGAGGATAGATGGGTCGAGTGATAACTCGAAAGAAATGTATTATCTTTGTCTGCGTCCTCGTGAACGAATTTCCATTTTTGATTGAAAACTGTAGAAGATACAGACTGAGCCACTGAAACATAGAGAAGACCATCTATCGCCCTGAGTTATTCAAGTACCTTGCTCTAGGGTTTGAAATTAGAGAGGTGAATGCTGTTTCGGATGATGACAGCCTTCGATCTGAAATGAATCTGTTCCATTTTTTGCACTAATCCTTGAATAGCTCAGGGCGATATATAGTATTCTCTATTTTTCAGTAGCTCACTCTGTATCTCCTACAGTTTTCAATCAAAAATGAAAATTCGTTCACGAGGACGCGGACAAAGATAATACATTTCTTTCGAGGTATCACTCGACCCATCTACCCTCTTCCAAATTTTCAAGGGTGGTCACCCCTGCTCTAGGGATTGAAACATGAATCTGTTCCATTTTACTTCACTGAAACTTGAATAGTATCTGGAAAATAGTCTTCCCTATCTTTCAGTTGCTCACCCTGTATCTTTTACAGTTTTCAATTAAGAATGGAAGTTCGTTTAAGGCGACGTAGACAAAGATACTATTTTTCTTTTGAGTCATCACTCGACCCATTTTCCCTATTCAAAATGTTCAAGGAAAGAAAGAATATTGCAACCCCACTTAGGGGGTTGATATTTCAGGCAAGTTTTGTACCCTTGAAACAAAAATTGACCTGTTTTTGCGTTTTGAACAGAAATGAATATCTTGGTAGATATAGCCTCTGTTTAGTTTTCGCTGAAACACCCTGTATGTATGTATTTCCAACTTTAGTTCAATACTTGTTGTCAGCTGAAGATGGTCGAGAGTCCAAAATTGCAATCCTGATTTTCAATAAATCTTTTGTGATACTTTAATTTCTTATTATGATCTGTACATGCTGATAAATGCGGATCAAAATACTTACTTTTCAGATTCGAAAACAGTTTTTGATCACAACACACCTACATATGCACTTATGGTGATTAATTTGTAATCAATGATTGGTAGCGCCAACTACAATGTTGTTACCCTTCTGCAACTTCATACTTCAACGGTAATTTCGAAATGTCCGAATATACCCCGCTCTCCTTCTATTAAAAATTTCTATTTATTTTGAAGAAATTTTTTCCTCAAGACTGATAATTCCTTTATTTTTCAGATTCCATGTTGCAATATTCTTTACGCAGTAATATGCCGCAGATGTTGAAGAGCAAACCCCAAGAAATAATTTTTAACTTAACGCTAAATCTGAACAATAACATCACTATAAACTACGGTAACCAAATTCAAAACTGTACCGAAAATTGCGCAACGAACATAACCGAAAATATCGACATGACTGATCTGATAGCAGACGCACAAAATCTCACAATATTGCACAACAAATCAGCGGAAATCTTGAACGAAATCAAATCCAAATTGGACCTAATCCAGAGGAAACACACTAACGAGAACGAGGTTCAGGAAAAAGTATCTGGTCTGAACAAGAGCAGAACTAGAAGAAAAAGGAATGTGAAAAAATATGATTCAATTTTGGAAAAGACAGTTAGCCTCTATTCTATCTGCGATACACTGGACTCGATGGAGTATGTGGTATACACTTGGGTTTTATGCTTGATTTCTTTAGCTGCTGCTTTGAAGTTATATTATTTGGTGAAGTTATTCTTGGCCTTAGTGATGGTATGTGTGTATTCAACTCTAATTCTGTTTTTCTATGAGGAAATGTTCAAGACAAGGGTGGTTTGTCCAAAGGGCAGTAGGTGAGTTAGGTAATTCACAGAAAATTTCATAACAATAATGAATATTAATATATTACAGTTCTTCATGGGTTCCTCTTTCGTCTCAGATGCTTATACTTCTGGTGGTTTTCTTCTTAATGGTAGCTTACCATGCCAGACTTGTGGAAGTGACTTCTAGACTAGACTTTCTTTGGAAACAACAAGCAGAGAGAGAACTTGAAGACATGCTGGAAACTAGACATAACAACACCCAACTGCTGAAGAATATCCTTCCAGATCATGTGGCTGACCACTTTTTATGTACCGACAGAAATAGTGATGTATATAGACTATTGGTTTGAATGTACTGTTGTTACCTTTGTATTATTTTTTATGTTTCTCGTCAAAACTTGTAGTAATTATTCACGTTTTCTTCTTCGTTATCTACAGCTTTGATATTTCTGTTTCAGGAGCTGTATTCTCAGTATAGGGAAGAAGTAGGCGTCATGTTTGCCAGTATACCAAATTTCACTGAATTTTATTCCGAAGACGTCAATAAAGGTGTAGAGTGCATAAGGCTTCTTAATGAAATTATAGGTAAGGATCAACACTCATTAAGATATTTCAGTTCATATAATCAGAAATCAAGAGTTGTCATTGAATTCTGGGAATGTTTGGACTAATTTCATTTTCAATTCAGAACAAAGTAGGATGATTAGTTCTCGATTGATGTTTTTTTCGATTGGGTTTAGGTCATCAAGTAGCATCGTATTATCAGCGTACTTAAAGTATTTCGATCCAAGCTCGGAAATTTGAAGCAACGAATATATAAACTGAACAACAGAGGGCCTATTATTGAAACTTAAAATGATTCAATCGTCTGTAGCTCCATCTCTTGATTCAGAATATGACTAACATTTGAATTGTGGAGGCCGTTACTTGATGTAGATCCATGATATAAATGAGATAAAAAACACAAGGTTTAACTTTAATCTACACTTTATTTGAAAAAATTCGACGACGTTTCGCTGACACAGCAGCTTTATCAAGAATGACAAACAGAATGTTCCTTTTCTTCACACCACATATGATGATTATGACAATTCCTGATTTCTCGGAAAACTTGCTTCATCAGTGAATAAGATTAGCATAAAAAATTGAGGAATTTGCTTTGACAATGCGCAATTCGGCAGGCAAATCGATAAGGAGAAGTGCTTGTATGCATTATAGATGGAATGGATACAACAACTTTTCATGATGAATTTGCCAAACAAAAATTGCTGACACCTAGAGCGTCAGCAGTTTTTCCAGTGGAAGTATCAAGATCATCTTGAATTATTGCAAGAACCTCATTTTCCAGCTCTACCGTTCTCACTTCCCTTGGCCTTCCTGCTGCATTATATCGTCTTAATATGCCTTTTTCATATAGGCGTCGATGAATGCTTTCAAAAGTTTTTCTATCTGGAACAATACGGTTTGGAAATCATTCAGTGTATAACCGCCCAGCTTCTTATGCATTTCCGTCAGCTCATACATGAAATGCATGTCAGACATCTCAGCATTCGTATTACGATTCATGATAGTCCTTTTGAAATTCAAATTGAATAGATTCAAAATTGTTGGAAAACAGAAGCACTCAAATGACACTGAGGTTAATGATTTTTGAACACATCTATGACTGAGCATAGAACAGGAAATATCAATGGAATCGCGAGGATTCTTAGAAAACTTTTTAACATTTTTTCATTCAAAAACTGGGTATCGTACAGAAAAAATGTCCAAGAGAGCCTTTGTCCTGAAAAAATAATTGTAAATTATTTGCGGACCTATGCTTATATGAACTTTTATCATGAAATGACTTCAACAATTACCTCCTTAAATATTGTCCTGTCTTTTTTAAACGCCCTGTATGTAAAGGAAAGTCGTGTTAGGTACACTATTTATAACTCGACTGCTGAACCGATTTGACTGAAAATTGTTAGGGAGGTAGCTTAGAACTAGGAGACAGAAATAGGACAATTTTTATCCCGTTCCCGTGATGTCATATACAACGTTGTAAAAAATACGCATCTGACATGGAACAACAAAACACAACTGACACCTAAACGATGTTGTCTATGGTTGAGTATGGTTAAAAATTCGACAATTTTAGATTAGGTTAACCGGTTGATGTGTTAGGTTCAAGTCTCTATTAGCTTATATTATACGATATCAACCTTGATGCCTTGTGGAAACAACACAATCGAATCTTACCCGATAAAACCGTAACGCATCTAAGATTCGAAACATTGCGATTGAAACACTGAAGAAGAAAAGGAAAAATCGCACGTAAAGAGCGCCGCGTTAGTATGGCGTGCTTCCCAATCACAAGAACAAAGGAAGGCAGCCAGTGACACGGCTCAGCTGTCAATACAAAAACGTCATGCAAACCTAAGAGATGAACAACTAAATAATTTACGATGCACTAGAAGAAATCTATCAGATACTCTCATCCCTTCTTCAACAAGAGCAATTATTCGACCCCTCCGCACATCAGGCATTTTCAATTATGATTATAGGCTATTTTAAATTTTGAAATTAACAATTCCAAATCTCAGTGACGACTGATTACAATATCCCGAACATGTGGTGGTAATTCAATATTTATTATCATACTATCCAGTTGTTTTACAACAAAAAACTTCATTCTGTACAAGTAGTCGAAGATCCATGGTTAAAAGCTACCAATAATGTGAAATACCGAGTGATTCCATATAAATTTGGTAGTGTGTATTCCTACTTCATGTATTTTCCGGATTCCGCAATAACCCAGTTCCTGCTATACACGAGTTCTAAAATACCCCAGTTGTAGGACACCCAACTTGTAGGACATCGAAATTCCCCAAGATCTTGAAGAGAAAAACGTGCTTCCTTCAGGTTCAAAATAGCGGCCAGAGCCGTACAAGACGTATTCTTCGAGTTCCAAGAATTCCAAATGAAGAATAATCAGCCAAGTGATCTGCTTCAGAGCAAATCCTGAACGTCAGAATAGAGATTATTACAAAACCAAAACTCTCTCTATAAATCCCTGAATTCGGATACTTTTCAACCACTTCACAAAACTTTACAGAAACTGTTAACTCGTTGAAGTCACATTCGAAAAAAGAATTAAAAAATACGTTAGAATTCGAAACGAAACTGGTGATCATCGAATTTCTTGCCATTGCCAAGTCTACCTAAAATTCCACCACTGATACCATGGGCCTATATATTTACACCAATAAACAGAGTCAACAACAATATCGAAACAAATCAAGATGGGGCAAACGTAATCCCATACCGTCTGTCAATTTTAAACAATAAATTAACTATTCCACCATGAACATTCATATATAACTGACTAGAACGTGAAGGTCTACGTCACATGATTTCGATTTGAAATCAGTATTCAACAAACGATTGACTCCACCGGCGACGTCCCAGCAATAACCGAGTTTGTTGACAAATTTATTAACCTCTAAAATTATAAAATAAACAAAAAAATGAAATGTAATGGAATTTTTTTATTAAGGACGCAAAAAGATCACATAGGATCTATAACAGATTTTATATAATTATAAAATATAATACGGTGTATGTTCTTCTGAAACAAGTTCATTAAACAATAACAACTAGGTATAGATCATAATTTGGACAATGTAAGCTGAAATATATAATAAGTTACAACAACGCATAGATAATATTAAATTTAATAAATATTTTCTTATAGATTTTGAAAAGTTAGTTTTAATTATCAGTCTATACTCTATATCACAGCCCATCATCCACTTTCTATATCCCAGATCGTTCATTGAACAGGTAAGATTTAACAAGTTTAACAAAAGCTGGTAGTGTCGTTGCCATCTTGATATTCCGGCGCAGTTTGTTATACCATATTGCTGATTTACTGGCGATCCTTCTATGTCCTATATTCGTTGCTGATGGTATAATATGAAAGTGTTGTTTTGTTCTAGTGTTATATCGATGTAGGTCATTGTTCAACACTACTCCTACACCAGCTTCTAGCAAGTCGTTGTTAATTTTATAAATTAGTTTCACTCCATCAAGTTTGATAATTTCCTCTATCATCAGTAAATGCAGGTTTTTATACATACGCAGAGTACCAGTTCTTCTAGGCAGATTAAAAGTAATTTTTGAAGCTCTATTCTGTACCACTTGCAGTTCCTTAATATCAGAACTCATACCCTGCCCCCAAAATGCAGCCAGATAGATCAGATAACCACGTAGGCATAGTAGCGATCATTTCTCAACTTAGTGCTTAAATATTTTGAGTTCTTCCTGAATAATTGGCAAACATTGCTGATCTTCTGTTATATATACTGAATGTGGTCCTTGAATTTAAGCTGCTATATCCTTCAGTGTTTGATTATTCATTTTAAGTGAGTTGTTACACTCCTCCTTATCATAAAAAAGCTCTGAGTTGCATTTCTCTTCATTGAGCTTAATATTGTTTGAGGCAGCATAATTAGGTCGTACTGCGCTAATTGACTTATATTTTTTTCTCTCCTGCCAGCACAAGGGCCGCATCATCAGCAAACAAAGTGATGGTTCCCTTCTGTGGTCCATTTACCATATCATCGATGTATTTTGAGAATGACAGTGGTCCAAGGACTGACCCATGAGGTACCCCAAATGTAAAACCTCCTTTTCACTTGTTTCTGCACCCATTCAAGAAATGCTGTCGATTTTCTAGATAGTTCTTGAATAATTCCAAAGGTCTTTCACAGATACCCGAAGCTTTCATCTTTGATATCAAAATACACCTATGCACAACATCAAATGCCTTACACAGGTCCAACAAGACTGCCAACACACTCCCCTTGTTATCTACACTGCACTGAATACTTTCCAGAATGGATGCTACTGCTGACTGAGTATTTCTCCGTCTGAGGAAGCCATGTAGCTATTTCCTTTGGCTCTGTCACCACTGAATCATCATCGATCAGTTTATCACATGTAGACCCTTTCTACCCTTGACCAGTCATTTCTCTCAAAATGTCCCACTTTTTTATTTGTTTCTCCACACTCTCCCAAACGCCTAGAATAATGTTGCTTCTTGGGAAATTTAATCTAGTTCGAAACTTCTCTCTGCAATGTTGAAAATTCTTCTGTGAATGATTTGCATCCAGGGTATTTCTTCATTTGAACATATTTCTTATCACGTTCCTTTATTTTACTTGATTGCAGAATAATAATTTAAAATATATTCGGGGAGGAACTTTATTGAATGGATATCCAGAATAATAAGATATCTTCGTTATTATTTACCAAGGAACTATGTAAAGTTAAATGTTGATATTATCTCTTTCTTCATCGAAATTACAATCTAAGATGTTGAAGGTGAGCAAATTTTGGAGATTGAGGATTTTGGAATATCACAATTATTACTGGAAATTGAAATTTTCAAGTTACTGTTGAATGCATTGTACCACTCATATGCACTTGTTTTTGATATAGTCGATTCACCGTAAATCTTCTGTAATGTAATTTGAGACGAATTCTCTATTCGTGATTTTTATCCATTGTAAAAATCGCAAAACACACTCATGAAAACTGCCAAAATCGAACACTGTAAACAAACCAAACGACCGATCACGTTCAAACTCCGCGCTAGTATAGAAAACAGTTGTCACAACTTAGGACCAACAAAATTTTGACAATCGTTCTGAGCAGATTTTCAAATAATCAATTTCCGGTACTTTTTCGAAAGAATGTATATCTTCATAACAAAATTCATCTTATAAATTTTACATTTTGGTTTACCCTCATTCTTCAATATTTAAAATGCATTTTCACGCATTACCAACGTCAATTGTAATTCGGCGTTAAATAATCTGTATCATTTCCAAAATACAAGGATATCGAACGATAACTCAGAGAAAGAGTTATGGAGTTTAAACTGGAGGATAATTTCTGCTTGATCGTTTTTGCCGGTGAATGTATTTTATTGAAAACATTTTCTTTCTCAGCTGATTTCGATGAACTTCTTGATGAGGAAAGATTCAGTTCCATCGAAAAAATCAAAACAGTTAGTGCAACTGCTACATACATGGCTGCGTCTGGACTGAACCCTACTCAGAATGAAAACGGAAATAGAGTAAGTAGTAAATTAGGTTAGGTTAGCTTTTTTGAAGGTTTATACATTTTGCATAATGTGGTTTTCTTCGATCGTCCTTTTACTTACATCAAATCAGATATTATGGCAAAATCAAATTAGTCTTCCAATTTTTCATACCGAGTGGGGCAACTAAAACGAAAAAGACTCAATAACTGCTAAACTGTTCGTTTCTGGACAAAAAGCAGAAATAAGTCAATTTTTGTCTTAAGTAGGACATCTTTTGTCACACGGTTATTTTATTTCACACCAACCTCCTAAGCAGGGGCGCACAAAACTAAATTTTAAGAATAGGGAACATAGGTCGATGGATACCTCATTTATTTATTTATTTATTTATTTATTTTGGCTCTTTGGGGTACAACAGGCCAAGGCCCATAAAAGTACCCACTTAATAGATATAAAAAAGTGAATTTAAATTATCTTAACGCTAAAAATTTAAAAGTACCTATAAGTATATAAAAGTCTAAATAATATGATATTAAAAATCTAACGGTTAGTTCCAAATTATAGTTATCAACAGCAGTGTGAACACATATAGTATAACAAATGAAAATGGAGAGAGACTTTCATCTAAAATAACAGTATGAGAAGAATAGAAAAATATTACAGAAAAACTAGATAAAACAAGAAAAATATATAAAGCACTAGAGAGACTATATCTTCTCATGTAAAAACAACAATATGAGAAAAACTTTACAGAAAAACTAGATAAAAACAAGAAAAAACTTATAAAACACTAGATCTTATATGTCTGAATATAAGAATTTGAATTTCAAAAGCTTCTTCACTTGGAAGAGTGATAAATGGAAAAAATCGATTCCCTGGCAGTGATCATTATGGAGTGTAATCATTCTATTTATCGGGGAGTTCTGAGCAGCATTTGTACGATAAAAAGATGGACGAAAGAGCATATGCGATCTTAACTGGCGCTGAGGAACACTGATTGCTATTTGCTCCAATAGTTCGGAACAGTCTATAATATTGTTCAATATTTTGTACAAGAGGGTCAAATTAAAAACTATTCTACAATGTTGAAGGGAATTCAATCCGCATTGTCGTCTTAAATCAGGATAGTGGTGATTAAGATGAATATGAGACTTGTATGCATACATACGCAGGAACCTATTTTGGACCCTTTCTAATCGTTAGATATAAACTACGTATTGAGGATTCCAAACAATCGAACCGAAGTTAAGCTTGCTGAACACATGGGAATAATACAACGACACCAGAGATGATGCATCGCTAAATGGTTTAGGCCTATAAATGAACCCTAGCATCCTCAAACAGGCCCCAACAATACCTTCAACATGCGAATCAAATATCAATTTGGAATCGAAAATAATATCCAAGTCTCTGATGGTTTTGACCCTATTGAGATTACTGTTCTCAATCCGATAGGAAAAGTGCTGGACAAGAACACGGCCTCGGGTGAAGGATATGACTTGGCATTTGTCAGTGTTCAAAGTAATTCTATTTCTAATGCAATAAGCGACAAGTCTCTGAAGATCTTCCTGAAAAAGCAAACAGTCAGACAGGCTCTCGACTTTCATAAACATTTTCAAGTCATCAGCGAACAGTAAATATTTACAGTACAGAAAACAGCCCCCTATATCATTGATATATACAGGGTGTTTCCGAATAAGATGTCATAAATGAAGGATGCGAATCCCTGAATGATTTGAGCAAGAAAGTTCGAAGAACCAATGGTCAAAAAATGCTTCGTTGCCGAGATACAGGGTGTTAAAGTTGAGAAAATTTTTCGATTTTCTCTCGATAAAACCTAGACTTCTCACGATTTCGGGCTCAAATTTTCCACATAAGCTATTAAACACAATCTGAATCACCAGGTGAGGCCAAATTTTGGAACAGTATACAGGGTGATACTTTTTCATGGGCCATGTTCCATTTTTACCCTCGGAACTTTTTTTTGGTACGCTACTGGCACTAACAAAAAATAAAATCGAATAGATCATTCAATTTGAAATTTTTTTTGACTCTTGCATTTTGATCGTAACTGTCACCGTTTCTGAGATATTAATTATTGAAAATAATCCAATAGTTTTCCCATATCGAAGCCATGGAGATATTATCTTAATAACTGATGCAATTTTTCAGGAATTGAGCTAAAATTTACATCAGATATCTCCTTATTGTATGTTTATAACAAAATGAGACAGAAATTCCTGACAGTATACAGGGTGTTATTTTTCACGTGCATTTTCCTCTTTTGCCCCTGAACTTTTTGTGGTGCGCTACTGGTATATTCTGAAAACAGAATCAAACAGATTATTCAAAGTGAAAACTTTTCTGTTCCCTGTATTTTTCCGTATCTGCCACCATTTTCGAGATATTAATCAAGAAAAGTAATCGTATAGTCCCTTCCGTATTGAAAGCTTGAAGATATTTTTCATGTTATAACACCCTGTATACTGTCAGGAATTTCTGCCTCATTTTGTTATAAACATACAATAAGGAGATATCTGATGTAAATTTCAGCTCAATTCCTGAAAAATTGCATCAGTTATTAAGATAATATCTCCATGGCTTCGATATGGGAAAACTATTGGATTATTTTCAATAATTAATATCTCAGAAACGGTGATAGTTACGATCAAAATGCAGGTGTCAAAAAAAATTTCAAATTGAATGATCTATTCGATTTCATTTTTTGTTAGTGCCAGTGGCGTACCAAAAAAAAGTTCCGAGGGTAAAAATGGAACACGGCCCATGAAAAAGCATCACCCTGTATACTGTTTCAAAATTTGGCCTCACCTGGTGATTCAGATTGTGTTTAATAGCTTATGTGGAAAATTTGAGCCCGAAATCTTGAGAAGTCTAGGTTTTATCGAGAGAAAATCGAAAAATTTTTTCAACTTTAACACCCTGTATCTCGGCAACGAAGCATTTTTTGACCATTGGTTCTTCGAACTTTCTTACTCAAATCATTCAGGGATTCGCATCCTTCATTTATGACATCTTATTCGGAAACACCCTGTATATTGAATAAGAGGGGCCCCAAGTGAGAACCCTGGGGCACCCCAGAGGTAACGTTAAAAGCATCAGAGCTTTCACCCATGATAGAGACAAACTGCCTCCTACCACTCAAATATGAAGTAACCCATCTCAGAAGAACCCCACCAACACCGGCCAGTATAAGCTTCTCTATTAGTATAAAGTGGTCAATCCGACCGAAAGCCTTTCCGAAGTCAGTATACACTGAGTCTACCTGTCTCTGACTGTCGAGTGAACTATGTAAAAAATTCGCGTAGCACATTAGGTTTGTTTCTATATTTCATTGGAAAGCTATTTTGATTCTCAACGCAAATGTCTAATAATTTTTGTGTTTTGACATATTCGGAAGAAGATTCAGGCTGGTTCGTCAAGAGACGAGTCATTTTCAGTGATTGGAAAATCTTTCAATTTTAAACGAACATTCACCAAAATACTGTTGTATTTTAGGGAAAAATATCTTCAAGCAGTGGTGCTTCCACTACACCCCCTCAACCACTCCCTCAGATGAGGGTGTCAACCCCTCAAATCTTCGAATTGATCAGTTATTCCGAGTTATAACTCATTGGATAGGTATTTAGAATAACCTGATAGTGAACAAATTTTCGAATCCGATTACATTTCAATGAGGATACAGGGTGGATCATGGAGAAACTCAGATACAGTATAAGAGCCTCTTCACAAAGAAGCAGTGATCGCTCCGTGTCATCGGTTGAATGGCAGAAAATGTTCCCCGTCGGTGGACTGATGGAACGGAGACATGTGTCTACACTACAAGTAGTGGTTAATCCCACTCTGAGTACAAGAAAATTAAAAAGTGAAATTGGTGTGAGTCGAATAACTATTGGACGAGTTTTCAAATAATACAAATTCCATTCGTATAAAATGAAGATGGTCCAGAAATTGAATGAGGATGACTTCGACCGCAGACTGCAATTCTGTGAAATAATAAGTGAGCGAATAGCAAACAATCCCCACTTTCTCTACAATATTTGCTGGTCGAAAGAATGTACTTGTTTTTTGAATGGCACTGTAAATCGTTATAACTGCCGATTCCGGTTGGACTCTAATCCCAGAATCTTTCGTGGAATACATACCCAATATCCTGAGAATGAAATGTTTGGGTTGGCATCTATGGGAATCGTCTGATTTGGCCATTTTTCTTACCAGGAAATCTGAATGGGAGCAATGTATCTCCGACTAGTTGAAGAACTATCAATCCGGTCATAACTGAAATTTTGGAAAATGATCCTAGCTATTTAGAAGGGGATGTTTTGTTCAAGCAGTATGGTGCCACCAATATTTTGCACTGTTCGACAATATCTTGATCGGGAATTTCCAAATCGATGGATCGGAACAAGAGGCCCTGCAGAATGGCCCCCACGTTCTCCGGACTCGTCACCATTGGATTTTTTTATGGGGCCACTTAAAGAGTCAAATTTCTAAAACTGATCCAGCAGATTCGGTGGGTTTACGACAAATGAGTATAGCCGAGTGTAATAATAATAATAATAGTGTAACCCTTGAAATGCTACGTAATGTCCGGGAACGTTTCGAGCAAAATCTGTATTTGTGTTCGGAAGTGGGCGGCGAACACTTTGAACATTTGTTCGATAGCAACCGAGTTGACCTATAAAATGTATCAGGTATAATAAATTCAATTGTTTTTTCAATTTTTCCCTAATCACCAACATGTAGGTAATTCTATGAATAAGCTTTATTATTTGAAAACCAAACAAACGTGTTCTGAATCTCCATCCAAAATCAGCAGACGCTGTATCGCTTTCTATTAATTCACCCTGTATCTTCATCACAATGCAGATGAGGCAAAAATTGTGTACAATATTTTAGAATTTCTAAAACCTTTCTAATGAGTTAATACTCAAACTAACTGACCAATTCAAAGATTTGAGGAGTTGATACCCTCATCTGGGAGGTTGTAGTGGAAGCACCACTGCTTAATGATATTTTTCCTTAAAATACAACAGTGTTTCGTTGAATGTTCATTCGAAATCGACACATTTTACAATCACTGAAATTTACTCATCTTTTAACTAACGAGCCTGTATCTTCTCCCGAATTCAAAACTGAAAAATTGTTACACATTTGTGTTGAGAATCAAAAGAGCTTTCGATTGAGGTATCACTTGACCTATCTTCCCTATTCAAAAAACTGAGTTTTGTACACTCCTGCTTAGGGGTCTGATGTAAAATAAAACACCGTGTGTTGAAGGTTGTCGTCCTTCAGACAAAAATTGACGTATTTCTGCTTTTTGTTCAGAAACGAATAATTTACCAGTTATTGAGTCTTTTTCGTTTACCTCACCTGGTTTATCTTTCTATTATTCGAATAAATAAATAGGCAAATGTATGGAGTAAAATTTTTCTTTCTCGGATAGTTCGAAATTAACGAAGATTCTAAATGATTTTACAGATGGGAGACCACTCTGATAATCCAGAACATCTTTGCGCTCTCATCGATTTTGCCCTTCTACTTCGCCAAAAATTGGAAGCAATTAATAAAGACTCATTCAATAACTTCGGACTCAGAGTCGGAATATCCTGTGGTCCTTTAGTTTGTGGCGTAATTGGAGCAAGAAAACCAGTTTTCGACATTTGGGGCAACACAGTGAACGAGGCGTCCCGCATGGATTCTACTGGAGTCGTCGGTTATATCCAAGTGCCTAAATATACTGCGCAGGTAACAATAATGTTTACATGTACATTAGATTAAATCTCTCTGAAGTGCGAGCCTTGTCAAGTACTAAACATTTCCATCTCCTTGAAAAATTCACAACATTGGTACTTTTGACAGTAAAAACAGTAAAAATTACATTACCATCCTCAGTTACTTTGTGACGTGGCATGTCATCATTATTATTAGAAAACAGTTTTTCAAATTAAGGATCTTTTTCTTTACTAGAGCAGTGAGAGTTTGCTACTTATCAAATTCTTGGTTTGAGTCAACGTGAGAAATATGAACCTTGGTTTCACACAGCTTTGGTACACTCGGGAACTAAGTATTTGATTTTAACCTGATACCTCTACTAGGTAGTGTCTGTCATATCGGTGGATTCGTCGAACTGAAGAGAAAAGTATGTACATTTCATGATATTATGTTCTAGTTTATCTGCCATGTCCTGACTCATGACTTCAATACGCCTTGTGACAGTCGGACGAGATAACTGAAGTTTTATTTTTAAAATCTCCAAATGAAGTCTCACCCACTTCAATAAATGCTTCCTTCAACACCGATCCATCTTCGAATGGTTTCTTGTGATTCGTCAATATATGAGATATCGTAAATGACTCGATCGTAGCAGCTTTTGATTGTCTCGCTGGTCATGGTATGTTCTTATTTAGAACAAGATATCAAATCACGTACTTTTCGTTCCCTATCATAGCTTTTATGAACCGTTTTATGATGCCTCTCTAAGATACCACGCTTAGTTATTGCAACTAATGCACGATAAATAAAACAAATGCACTTATACTTCACCATACAAAAGAAAAATTTGTTTTTAAAATGATACGTTTTAGATTTTTTCGCTGCACTCATTTTGTACTATTTAATAATAAACTTTGTATCGACGTAATATTGCCTTCAAGTTACAATTCAGAATGACTCCAATTCCTGCAGGCGCAACATTTATATCGGCATGAACGAAAGTCTCGAATGTTCCCGTCAAACGCGCCGCCCGAAATTTCTAGAAAAGCGGCAAAAGTAAAAAACGCGGCTTCTCTTTGACAAGCACCTCGCGTTCCTTTGATGAAGCCGCCTTTTGCCGCTAGCACAGTGTTATTTTATTACGTAATAATTTTTTTTTAGTTAAGTTACCTACTTATTAAAAATTATTTTCTTCTCGCGTTCGACCGTTTGAGCACCCTTACTGTAAAGAGATTGTTAGGAAGAGTATGTGGTATTTTGGAAGGTTTTTGAAAATGGAATATAGAAGCGAAGCTGCTGGTTATCTTAATCGAGAGCGGTTCTCGTAACGACACCAGCCTGTCAAACATATTTTCAAAATAATTTGCGAACAGATCTTTCATAAAACAGAGGTCAAAGAATAATGAAACTGAAACGAAAGTAGTTGCAGCCGTAATTGAAAATCCTGAAATGAGTCATTTCGAGCCACAATTAAAATATCAAGGAACCATATAGGATGAGATTGAATCACCTGCATTTTTCTGTAGGCGAATTAATTTTTGCAGATGGTTCGAAGAGATTTGCCTCGAAAATTCAGATTTTCAAAGAAACTTTATTTGGAGCAATGAGATTAGACTAAGCAGTGATGGACTCTTTAATAGAAATAATCAATATCATTGGTCAAATGAAAATAACCATTTTTTCGAAGAGAGAAATCGTCAAGCTCGCTTTGGCTTCATACGTGCTTGGCAACAAATGTTAAGATCATATATTTTCGAGAAATCCGTAAACGGTATTTGAATGGTGGTTTCCACAGGACGGTGCATCTGCGCATAATGCACGCACTTCCATCCAGAAATTGAACGATATTCTTGAAGATCACTGGATAGGCACAAGAAGTCCCGTTTTATGGCCCGTTAGATCCCCTGATTTCAACCCATTAGACTTTCATATGGGGTTTTGTCAAAAACTTTAGCTCACGCTGTTGGAAAGTATGAAGGATTTCGTTAACCTTTTCCTGGATGCCATTGAGCAGATTCATCTGGAACTCAACTACTGAATGCAACATATTATGTATAGAGAATTTGAGAGAGCAATTCGAGCATTTCCTTTGAAACTGGTATTGTTTATTCATCAATCTTCATCTTTCATTCAACACATACACTGCCTGGGATGCTAAACTAACTAGAAGTGACTATATATAAAAAATGGGTTTAACCACAACGAATTGATATGACGAAGCGATTTCATGAAAAAATATGGAATTCGAATTCGAATTAATATTAATATTGATTTTAGATGTAGACGTTTTGAAATCAACAAATTGTCCTGCAACAGAATATTTCACAAGTTAAAACTCTTATATTCAGCATAACTGAAGGAATACGTCCTTGGTTTTTTCTGGTGGCAATATTTTGAAGAGTACCTACTTTCTGGTAAATGGAAGATGACTCTCTTGACAAATAACTGATGTAATCGAGAATACCAACCAGAAAAGAAGAAAAATGAGATATCAGATTCAATCCACTTCAATAGGAATTGATTTCGCACTTTTTTTTACATTATTTGAAAGATTTTCGATCATATGATCTGCGAATTACGAAAAAATCGTAATTTTTGGGATAATATCGCGAGTAACTCGGAAACAATGCATTTTAGGTACAGAGAAATCAATAACAGATCGATGCCTATTAATATTACAAGTTAAATGGTGTGTGCAAAAATAGGTACTCTATTTTGAAAAATCGGACTTTTGAACCTTTGAATCTATTATGATTTGCCACATGCTTTGGGAACACCCTGTATACCGTAAAGCCTCCAAATGAATTGAATTCTGCTGAATGAACCCATTTACTTACAACGAGCTAGAAATTGTCGATATTGAATGATCTTTAGTATACTTTCAATGAAATAAAACTAAAGTATTTAGATTTTCACTATATTTACAAAACTATGAACGGTTTCACCACACTGTGGCTTCATCAGATAGATACAAACTAATGAACAGAGTTATTCCTTATATATTATATATTATATAGTGAAAAAAGTTTATTCATGGGTAATCCTCTGAGCCCTCTGCTCGCTGAAATTTCCATGGATAATATTGAAAAAACTATCCAAGAACATCCGTTATTCAAACACTTTATTTATTGGTTTAGATATGTCGACGATATCATTTGTTGTTTCACTGGCACAAACAGACAATTAGAGTCATTCAAAACATTCATTAACAAAATTCACGATAATATTAAATTTACGTTAGAAATAGAAACAGAAAACTCCATTAACTTTCTGGATTTAACTATTACTAAAATTAACGGCAAACATGATTTTTCTATTTTTCATAAGCCATTGCATACAGATATTACTATTCCCAGCTCATGTACACATCCTTATCCACATAAATTAGCAGCTTACAATAGTATGGTACATAGACTCATTAATATCCCAATGTCACAAAATAATTTCATAAAAGAGCTAAATATAATTAAACAAATAGCAGTCAATAACGGTTACAGTCCAACTATGATTGAGAACATGATTTCATGCGAAAAATTTCAAAAAGCAATCCAGGAAGTATTTCCAAGTATTTTGTTCTAAAACAAAATACAACAGCTTAACTTATATTGGTAATCCTAGTCTAAAATTGAAATCATTCCCTTCGCATTATAATTTCAATATAGCATTCCGAACTGATAATTCTTTAGGCCGACATATCAAAAACTGCAAATCTAAAATTGATAAAAGTAATAAATCCGGTGTTTATAAACTGTCTTGCGGGGATTGTAATAAAATGTATATTGGTAGAACTTTCATAAATTTCAAAGTTAGATTATCCGAGCACAAACGTAGTTTTAATTATCATAAATCAGATTCCCATTATTCTAATCACTTACTCGAAGAAAACCATAATTTTAATGATAATTTAAAATTTTACACAATGAAAATAACAGACAAAAACTCAATCTACTGGAAATTTCAGAAATCAACAAAGAAAAGAATTTAGGTAGGTTACTGAATAGTCAATTGGATCTAAATCCTTCGCCTTTACTCAATCTTTTCAATTCATAAAGTAAGCAACTCAGATGGGTTTTCCAACATACCTCTTGTACCTATTGTAATATTAAGTAGGAAATAAGACCAATATATAAGGAATAACTCTGTTCATTAGTTTGTATTTATCTGATGAAGCCACAGTGTGGTGAAACCGGCCATAGTTTTGTGAATATAGTGAAAATCTAAATACTTTAGATTTATTTCATTGAAAGTATGAATCCTATTTCTCGTGGAAACTCGGTATATATATATATATATATATTCATATTATTGATTTTTAACAATTGATCTTTGACTACTTGTGAAGAATGAAGTTTTTGTTATTGAATTATCACTACATGTTGGGGATATTGTACTCAGTCGTCACTGAGATTCGAAACTGTGAATTTCAAAATTTCTATAATCATAATTGAAAATAGATTACGTTGGATTGTCCGATGTGCAGAGGGGTCGAAAAATTGCTCTCATAGAAGAAGGGACGACACAGAGGGATATAGCGGCCACAAACTGGATTTCAAAGAGGGTGATTTCAAAAACCTCTGCCCGATACGTGAAGCTACAATATCTGCAAAATATATAGAAGAAGTTGTAGGAAGATCCCTTCTGAAGAACAAGACTGCTTTTTGTGTCAAATTGCAAGGAGAGACCCTAGGGCATCGCACCCTATACTCCAAAGGCAATTCCTGGAAGCAACAAGCATCAGTGTTTCAGTCGAAACGATACGTCAAAGAATTCGTTCAAGGGGTTCCTACAGCAGAAGGCCCTTAATAGTTACAGAGCTAACCAGACAACAAAAAATTAAGAGACTTAATTGGTGTATCGAGCACCAAAATTTGAATATTGAGAATTGGCAAAATGTCCTTTTTTCGGATGAGACCAGAATTTGTGTACGATCAGATGACCTCCGGATTCGGGTTCTAGGGAGTAGTGAGAGACAAGCTAGACTCCGAGCAGCAAGACAAATTCCGAAATACCAAGGGGACAGTGTGATGTTTTGGGGTGGCATTATACTGGGAGGCAGAACAGATTTGATTTCGTTTCCTGAAAGTGTAACGGATAGAAATTACGTGGACTTTGTGCTGGAGCCCATAGTGAGACTCTGGCGAGGTGCATACTGTGAGAATTTTACTTTCATGCAAGATAATGCTCCTCCGCATACTAGCAACCTCGCGCGACATTTTCAAGATAATGGAAAAGGAATCGATATTTTTTACTGGCCACCTTGCTCTCCAGACCTGAATCCTATTGAACATTTATGGAATAATCCCAAAAGGAAAATTAGATCGCGCCAGGATAATCCAAGAACCCTACAACAGCTCATCCAAGCCCCCATAGAAGAGTGGCAGAATATCACCCTAGAGTAGGTCGAAAACCTGATCAAAAGCATGCCTAGACGGATTCAGGCTTATATCAGGGCAAGAGGAAGTAATACAAGCTACTGAGGTCGAGAAAAAAATACGTACTCCGTGAGAAAACAATTTTCAATTTTTTTACTACATGCGGAAAGAGTCCCCTATTTTCTTTCACTCGTTTCTTTCTCAGAATGAACCTTAATTTATTTCTTTTTTCGGTATTCAGTATTCAGTTTTCATTTATTAATGCCTTACATATAATATAAAAGTTTTTGCATAGGTCAGTGGGTTGATTACAATACATGGACAAGAAGAACAACTGAATTTGTATTAATAAAACCTCAGCATAAAAATACTTGAGTACAAGTAAAATTGAAACCTTCAAATGGTAGACAATAAGAAATTCACAACAAGTTGACATTAGAAAACTCATCAACTGAGTATAAAACCTCCCGAGAAAGAGTCTGGCTGAGCTTTTTCTTGAAACTGTCCGATTTGAGACATATTACCGAATCGGGCAGTCTATTGAAGAAATCAACAGCATGAAAATTGAAACCTATCTGTGATTAACCGAGTCGAAAGAAATCTTTTCTTATAAGAAATTTCTTTCTTGTGTTGTGAGAATAAACATCAGAGTTTATTTTGAAAGTTGCTAAGTTGCTGTGGACATATACTAGACTCTCAAGTACAGTAGCCCAGACCCCCAACACCCTGACAGCCCTCCTCTGGAGACGAAACAGAAATTCACGCAAAGGACAACCACCCCACACACCACACAATATCTAAGAGAAGACTCGATCAACGCAAAATTAACTATCCTCAGAAACATTGGAGAAACAGATGAAGCCAGACGTCTAAGAACATATACATTCTTACCTATTTTAGAAGCCAAACACCCAACATGACCATTCCACGACAAAACCAGATCAACACTAACCCCCGAAAAACAGACCTTACTATCTCCAGCAAAATTCGTGGCAAGACCAGAATTATCCCTCACACTAAGAAACAGTTTCTGAGTTTTAACACCATTCATTGCCAACCCGTTTACAGAGAACCAGACCAACGCGCTTTCATGTTAGCTGTCCGATAAATGCTTCAGACTCCATATATCTTTAGATCCCCTAGAAAGAGTTGTATCATCAGCATAGAGAGTGCTATCCGCATCATCAATAAGATCAGGGAAGTCATTAATGAAAATTAAAAATAAAACAGGACCCATGATAGAGCCTTTCGAGAATTTTCAATTGAAATATCTGAAAAATGATCAATTCTGACAATTCTTCGAGATTTTCAAAATCCCTGTGGTAATATTCCAAATATCGGGTGATTCCATATAAACTTGGTTGTCTGTATACTCTCCCTAAATTGAATAAAAATGATTTGAATCATGAACACAAACTATTCTTGGCGATGCCATATCAAATTAAAGCAAATTCAAGATGAAGCAAAAAATTATCCCTACTTTAAAAAAATGGGGATGCTTTTAACGAGGCAGTATTCATGAAAGTTCCGTTAGCACAATTCTAGTTGCAATCATGATTTGATCGCGTGAACAACCTGTTTTTCTGTCGAAACCTAGTGGACATGTAAACATGGATCAATTAGTCCCGAGACTAACCCAGAGATGGCGCTCGTAGTAAACCAGTAACCATGTCTTTCTAGAGTACTAACCTTTGCTTGAAAAGTGTCAAAATTTTAAGTCGATCGGACCAGAAACAGCTGAGTTATCGAGGTTAGAGTAAAGTCGTTTTGTAGTTGGTTTGAAAAATGGAAAAAACCGAGTTTCGTTTTCTGATAAAACATTGTTTTTTAATGGGTAAAAACACTGTGCAAGCGAAATAATGGATTGAAAAATGTTACCCGGACTCTTGACCATCAAAAGCAACGATTTGTCGGTGGTTTGCCGAATTTAAACGTGGTCACCAACACAAATGGCGTGGAACGCTCAGGTAGACCAGTGGAAGCCGTTACACCGGAAAATGTGAGTGAAGTGACAAAAACTGTAATGAAAGATCGTAAAGTGAAGCTCCGTGAGATTGCTGAGATGACACAGATATCATATGGAAGTGTATTTACTATCCTTCATGAAAAATTGAGCATGAAAAAGGTTTTTTCCAAGTGGGTGCCGCGATTGCTTTCGATGGAACAAAAACAGCAACGAGTCGATGATTCAGAAAGCTGTTTATCGCTATTTACTCGCAACAAAAAAGATTTCTTGCGTCGTTACGTGACCATGGACGAAACATGGATACATCACTACACTCCAGAGTCGAAGCGGCAGTCATCTGAGTGGCGCACAGCTGGCGAAAGCCGTCCGAAACGTCCGAAAACGCAGCAGTCAGCTGGCAAAGTCATGGCGTCAGTTTTTTGGGATACGCATGTCGTGATTTTCATTGACTACCTCGAAAAAGGTAAATCGATCAACACTGATTATTATATTGACTTACTGGTGTGTTTGAAGGAGGAAATCGCTAAAATGCAGAGAAAAAAATCCTTTTTCACCAAGACAATACACCCTGCCACAAGTCGATGAAAACAATGGCAAAATTGACGAATTGGGCTTTGATCTGCTTCCCCACCCCCCATACTCGCCAGATTTAGCCCCCAGTGACTACTGGCTCTTTGCTAATCTTAAAAAAATGCTCCAGGGAAAAAGATTTGGCTCAAATAAGGAGGTCATCGCTGAAACTGAAGCTTATTTTGAAGCGAAAAATAAATTTTTTCATAAACATGGCATTGAAAAGTTGGAAAAGCGTTGGAACCATTGTATTACCCTAAAAGGTGATTATGTTGATGAATTAAAAATAAATTTTGCAAAAAAGTGTTGTTTTCATTGTTACTCTCGGGACTTATTGATCCATGGTTATGGTTTGAGCAGAACACAATTGCACACATAGCAACAGATTTTCGATGACTATTTTAATGGGCATCTTTTTCGAGCGCTCGACCTCACGAAATATGATGACTCGCGCGTTTGCAGAATTTACTCCATGCTATTTTTAATGGGGTTGGATTTTTTGTACTCAAGAAATAATTCTCAAGTTTAGGGAAAAATTTCTGCCTCACATTGTGTGTTGTACGTCATCACAAAAGAATTTTCCGAATCTTTTCAGATACTTGCAGTTCGAGGTTATGAAGTGAAAAAAAGAGGAATGGTAGAAGTCAAAGGAAAAGGTCCTATGGAAACTTTCTTTATTATAGGAAGGCAAATAGGCAGACCTCCCGTTTTCCAAAGACAACCAAGCCACCATAGCAGTTTGACCGCAGTGGTTTATGCCTATGCTCAAACTAGAAAAAAGCAGAATAATTGTAAGTAATTTGTAGAATATAATAGAAAAGAGTTTAAGATTAAGCGAGTGCTTAAAATGATTAATGTTACATTGGCACACGGCTATCTGCCCTACTTATACAAGAATGTCATCAAGAAGCCTCATGTAGCAAAATGTTCACGGTAAAGGAAGAATTCCTCTCTTCGGCTGGTAAACTCAGCCATGAGGAAATTATTTTAGGAAATTCATGGAAATTTAAATGAAAGAACATAATTCTATGTGGTCAGTGTCAAATTAGAAAACATAAACTAGGAAAGAAATATATTGTTCATTCAGAACTGTTCATTATCATTAACATCGAGCCAGAGATCTTGCCAATAACTGGAAATAAGTAGAAACCTTTTGGCCACATCATCGACTATGAGGAACTAGTGGCAGGCTCCTACAGATTCATTTTGATAATGCAGTTCCCTGAGTCTAATATTAGCAGAAATAATTTTCCATAATGACCATTACTCACACTGTCCTAGTCGCCAGCTCTACGATGAGGGTTGTGCTGAAGGAGCTATCTATAAACTTATGACACGCTAAGACTCCAGACAAGTGCCATTGTCGAATGTTCACGGCAGTCCATCACTAAGATCTTCAGAAGATACTTGAGTCCTAAATCGATAGGATTTCTTGGTGAATACTCGTAACCTAGGCCTCTCTTCATTTAACATTGAAAATATAATGAAGTATTATATGTAACGGTTAGAAGTTTCATGAGTAAATGAGATAAAAACACAAGGTTTAACTTTAATCTACACTTTATTTGAAAAAAATTCGACGACGTTTCGCTGACACAGCAGCTTTATCAAATCATTCGTAAAACTCTATCAGAAAGCAATAAATGAAGTATATCCTATTCATAAAGACTATAAAATATTCAACAGTTTAACATTCTGCGGTTCTGCAAGTACAAATATTAAATCCTTTCTCGTCAAACAAAATCTTAATATAGCTTTCAAAACTTCTAATAACTTAGGTAAACATATTAAAATAATAAATCTCGTGTTGAAAAATCAAGTAAATCAGAATCTATAAACTCAATTGCGGTTCTTGTGATAAAATTTATATCGAAAGGACCTATAGGAGTTTTGGCATAAGAACATCTGAACATAAACGTAGCTTCGATAAAAATAAAACTGATTCAAATTATTCAAACCACCTAATAAAAGAAAACCATTCATTCAATAAAAACTTTGACATATTACATATAAAATCAAAAGTTCAAAATTAGATCTCCTAGAAGCATTAGAAATAAATCGATACAAACATTCGGACAAGCTTTTGAATGAACAGGTAGATTTGAATTATCACCCCTACTTAACTTGTTTAATTAGTTTTATTACCTTTCATACTAACTGTACAATGGCTCGGTGTGGATTTTCCTGTTATTCATCCAACTTGTTCTACGATTTGTTTATAATACCATACTCTTCATTCTATTTTTCATTCTTGATAAAGCTGCTGTGTCAGCGAAACGTCGTCGAATTTCTTCAAATAAAGTGTGGATTAAAGTTAAACCTTGTGTTTTTATCTCATTTATATCATGGATCTACATCAAGTAACGGCCTCCACAATTCAAAAGTTTCATGAGTATTTGTCTGCAATTCAATTCATTAATTCTAGCTGGCACTGGAATAAGCAGGACAAAATCTCATAAAAACAATAAGAAAATAGCGAATTATAGTTCCGTGAGGATAACGCAGAGAACTCCGGCATACCCAGTGAGAAGAAATACAACCAGAACAAATCAAAGAACAATGCATGCTAGGTAATGACCGAAGGAATTCTTCCCAATATTCAGTAGTTCATATAATCTTGTATTTACAGATCCCAGCCAAATATGAGACAGTTGGGTACGTCCGGTAGCACGTTAGAAAGTATGAGATTGTATAAGTCGATAGAAAGAGATTGCACGGTGAACACCATTAGTAAAATGGCTATTTCCCAATCAGCTCCGCACACGCCAGTTTCGGCACCATCTCATATCGAAGGAGTTGCAATAAAAACTGTGAGTATATCTTAGTGTCTCAGTGATTCTGGTACGTGTTAGCAATGTTCGAACTTCCATTGTCTTGGTGAACGATGATTCGTCGTTCAGGATTGGTTTTCCGAAGCTGGATGATAATTCGTTGCCAATAACAGCTGGTTTCTGGCTCGTATGAAGAAATGAGTGATTCATCATATTATGGTATACGTTTTTAGAGCTACTGCGTTGAAATAGTCTAGGATTTTCGACTCAAGCTTCTTGGCGCTAGAGAGGCTAGGTGTGCACTGTTAGGGGTCTGTTTCCTGAAGCTATTAACAGCAATCACCCCCTGGATTAACTCAGAAGCACGCCGAGGTGATAAGATCAAAGTGGAATTCCTATGCAGGTGGAGGGTAATCTAGTATAGGGATGGTTCCAAAACCAAAGAGGTAGCCGGTAGTAGAGTTCACTGCTGCAGCAATGGTAGAAGTTTCTACCTCCCATTAGATAAGCATTCGAAAGTTATAATGGCTGTGCTGAACTCGGTACAGTTAATGAGTGGATCACGATCCTCTCCAGCAGTCGGGCTGATCTGGGAACCCTGGGCGCACACAGTATGACTTCTTAAGCGGTCAGGAAGTGCGTTCAGGCACTTGAACTACTGGCGTTTAACAACTGTATCTGCCTTCCCTGGGTTTCAGGTCACACCGGTATCTGGGAGAATGAGATTGCGGATAGGCTGCGTTGTTAATTCAAGGCTGGGCTAGTGACTAGCGGAACAACATAGGGAACCTGATAAAATGCTTGAGGTGGTCGCCATTCAATAGCAATGCTAAAGATACCTCCTCGCACTTTTAGAGACTTCTTTGTAAGGATTGAGCAGAGGATGTAGTCAGAAATAAGGGGGGCACGAAGAAACGTAGGTCCAGGTGATTATATCTATGACAGATTCATTTGATAGAATCCTTATTATTAGTTAACTATTTGGTTTTTGTTGTAAGACAATGCCAATTATTATCACTTTGCTTCTTCAGTAAGAACAAAATTTTTTGCCAACAATTTTTCATGCTAAATTTTTTGAATTGGGACTTCTGACGATAAAAAAGATAGCTTCGTTATTTACTTATTGAAACCAGGTCAGTTTATTATATTGGGGGAGTAATAATTATTTCCACCACGAGCGGAATTTTCTTTTCTTAGATTTGAAACAAAAAGGGTCAACAGAAAGTTTCTATTTTTTTTCTATTCTCAATTCTCTGGAGGAGGCGAGGCCTTTCATGACACAAATGCGGCTCCCCAAGAGGATTTAATGTATGCGTTCACTCGCTTCTTGAAGAGGATCAAATTGTAAGATGTTCGATGAAAGCGAGTTGCACAGTTCATTAGCCCTGTAAACAAAAGAATTTTTATAAAGGTACCTGGTGTGGCTAGTTGGAACGTCAGCTGATGAGAGTTTTTCGCTAGCCTGGTTTTCCTTTGAAACTAGAATTTTTCTGGAACCAAGCGTTTCAGTTCTTCAGAGCATTAACCATGGAAAAACCTGTAGAAAACGGGAATATCAGCAACCCGTAGCCTTTTAGCGAGAGGCTGGAGATCACGCGTGATCTCTGGGTGGTCAACCAGGCACTGCTCTCTTCTGGACACTATTTAATAGATGTAATGAATGTTTAGGTGCGGAGCCCCACATATGGTAACAGTATTCCTCACTAGGTCGCACATGTGGTGGCGTGAATTACTTCTAAGCCCTGAAAAGAAGACTGAGGTTAGCAGAAGCATTGGCAATGGCTGAAACATGGTCATGCCAGTATACTCTGTTGTTGACCGTGATGCCGAGTGATTCATGTTCTCCTCAGAGAAAATTCGATGTTCTTTATGATTATAGGAGGTTCTGCAGCAGTGAATTTTCTGGAGAACGTTGTTGATTGCATCTTGTTTGCGTTTGAATTGACCGAGTTTAACCAGCCCTACTCAGATATCTTCTCCTGGTCAGAATTCGATTGATTGAAGAGGATTGACTGAAGAGGAAGATACTAATCCAATTTTTCGGAAAGTCCATATGCTTTTAGTTTATTCATCAAGGTTTCGCGCCAATCCCCGTCGATGGTCTTTGAGATATTAAGAGCAATGACTCTCGATTCGCCATACTTTTCCATTGTTGTTGTCCATAAATGCCTAACGTATGCTAGGAGGTCACCAGTTGATCGTCGTCTACGGAAACCGTATTGTCAATCACTGATGATACCCTGTCTCTCGAAATATTTTATGAGCTATCATTATTTCGTTAAATTTCGACATAATGGGCAGAAACCCAAATATCCTGTGTTCTGTGAAGTGGAGCAGGTCATTGATCTGCAACAGAAAAAGAGTTGGCGATAGTATGGAACCCTGGGGTACGCCTACATTTAGTTGAAAAAATCAATCGTTACACCATCAATCACCCGAATCGATTGACTGAAGAGGAAGCTACTAATCCAATTCTTCGGAAAGTCCATATGCTTTTAGTTTATTCATCAAGGTTTCGCGCCAATCCCCGTCGATGGCCTTTGAGATATTAAGAGCAATGACTCTCGATTCGCCATACTTTTCCATTGTTATTGTCCATAAATGCCTAACGTATGCTAGGAGGTCACCAGTTGATCGTCGTCTACGGAAACCGTATTGTCAATCACTGATGATACCCTGTCTCTCGAGATATTTTATGAGCTATCATTATTTCGTTAAATTTCAACATAATGGGCAGAAACCTAAATATTCTGTGTTCTGTGAAGTGGAGCAGATCATTGATCTGCAACAGAAAAAGAGTTGGCGACAGTATGAAACCCTGGGGTACGCCTACATTACGCTGAAAAAATCAATCGTTACACCATCAATCACCCGAATCGATTGACTGAAGAGGAAGCTACTAATCCAATTCTTCGGAAAGTAGATATGCTTTTAGTTTATTCATCAAGGTTTCGCGCCAATCCCCGTCGATGGTCTTTGAGATATTAAGAGCAATGACTCTCGATTCGCCATATTTTTCCATTGTTGTTGTCCATAAATGCCTAACGTATGCTAGGAGGTCACCAGTTGATCGTCGTCTACGGAAACCGTATTGTCAATCACTGATGATACCCTGTCTCTCGAGATATTTTATGAGCTATCATTATTTCCTTGAATTTCGACATAATGGGCAGAAACCCAAATATTCTGTGTTCTGTGAAGTGGAGCAGATCATTGATCTGCAACAGAAAAAGAGTTGGCGACAGAATGGAACCCTGGGGTACGCCTACATTAAGCTGAAAAATCAATCTTTACACCATCTAAATGAGATAAAAACACAAGGTTCAACTTTGATCTACACTTTATTTGAAAAAAATTCGACGACGTTTCGCTGACACAGCAGCTTTATCAAGAATGAAAAAATAGAATGAAAAGTATGGTATTATAAACAAATCGTAGAACAAGTTGGATGAATAACAGGAAAATCCACCGAAGTTAAGTAGGGTGAAGTAATTCAAATCTACCTGTTCATTCAAAGCTTGTCCGAATGTTTGTATCTATTTATTTCTAATGCTTCTAGGAGATCTAATTTTGAACTTTTGATTTTTATATGTAATATGTCAAAGTTTTTATTGAATGAATGGTTTCTTTTATTAGGTGGTTTGAATAATTTGAATCAGATTTATTTTGTCGAAGCTACGTTTATGTTCAGATGTTCTTATGCAAAAACTCCTATAGGTCCTACCGATGTAAATTTTATCACAAGAACCGCAATTGAGTTTATAGATTCCTGATTTACTTGATTTTTTCTTTGAGATTTATTATTTTAATATGTTTACCTAAGTTATTAGAAGTTTTGAAAGCTATATTAAGATTTTGTTTGACGAGAAAGGATTTAATATTTGTACTTGCAGAACCCAGAATGTTAAACTGTTGAATATTTTATAGTCTTTATGAATAGGATATACTTCATTTATTGCTTTTTGATAGAGTTACGAATGATTAGGTCTATCATATCCGTTATTATTATGAATTATTAATTCATTCTATAAAAAACCATTTGATGATTCAAATAAAGTGTAGATCAAAGTTAAACCATGTGTTTTTATCTCATTTATATCATGGATCTACATCAAGTAACGGCCTCCACAATTCAAATCTTTACACCATCAATTAACCGAATCGATTGACTGAAGAGGAAGCTACTAATCCAATTCTTCGGAAAGTCCATATGCTTTTAGTTTATTCATCAAGGTTTCGCGCAAATCCCTGTCGATGGTCTTTGAGATATTAAGAGCAATGACTCTCGATTCGCCATACTTTTCCATTGTTGTTGTCCATAAATGCCTAACGTATGCTAGGAGGTCAACAGTTGATCGTTGTCTACGGAAACCGTATTGTCAATCACTGATGATACCCTGTCTCTCGAGATAATTTATGAGCTATCATTATTTCCGTGAATTTCGACATAATGGGCAGAAACCCAAATATTCTGTGTTCTGTGAAGTGGAGCAGATCATTGATCTGCAACAGAAAAAGAGTTGGCGACAGAATGGAACCCTGGGGTACGCCTACATTAAGCTGAAAAAATCAATCGTTACACCATCAATCACACGAATCGATTGACTGAAGAGGAAGCTACTAATCCAATTCTTCGGAAAGTCCATATGCTTTTATTTTATTCATCAAGGTTTCGCGCCAATTCTTGTCGATGGTCTTTGAGATATTAATCGCAATGACTCTCGATTCGCCATACTTTTCCATTGTTGTTGTCCATAAATGCCTAACGTATGCTAGGAGGTCACCAGTTGATAATTATCTACGGAAACCGTATTGTCAATCACTGATGATACCCTGTCTCTCGAGATATTTTATGAGCTATCATTATTTCGTTAAATTTCAACATAATGGGCAGAAACCTAAATATTCTGTGTTCTGTGAAGTGGAACAGATCATTGATCTGCAACAGAAAAAGAGTTGGCGACAGTATGGAACCCTGGGGTACGCCTACATTAAGCTGAAAAATCAATCGTTACACCATCAATAACCCGAATCGATTGACTGAAGAGGAAGTTACTAATCCAATTCTTCGGAAAGTCCATATGCTTTTAGTTTATTCATCAAGGTTTCGCGCCAATCCCTGTCGATTGTCTTTGAGATATTAAGAGCAATGACTCTCGATTCGCCATACTTTTCCATTGTTGTTGTCCATACATGCCTAACGTATGCTAGGAGGTCACCAGTTGATCGTTGTCTACGGAAACCGTATTGTCAATTACTGATGATACCCTGTCTCTCGAGATATTTTATGAGCTATCATTATTTCGTCAAATTTCGACATAATGGGCAGAAACCCAAATATTCTGTGTTCTGTGAAGTGGAGCAGATCATTGATCTGCAACAGAAAAAGAGTTGGCGATAGTATGGAACCCTGGGGTACGCCTACATTAAGCTGAAAAAATCAATCGTTACACCATCAATCACCCGAATCGATTGACTGAAGAAGAAACTACTAATCCAATTCTTCGGAAAGTCCATATGCTTTTGGTTTATTCATCAAGGTTTCGCGCCAATCCTCGTCGATGGTCTTTGAGATATTAAGAGCAATGACTCTCGATTCGCCATACTTTTCCATTGTTGTTGTCCATAAATGCCTAACGTATGTTAGGAGGTCACCAGTTGATCATTATCTACGGAAACCGTATTGTCAATCACTGGTGATACCCTGTCTCTCAAGATATTTTATAAGCTATCATTATTTCCTTGAATTTCGACATAATTGGCAGCAATGCGATTGGACGATTTGTGGTAAGTATTTCTTCCCTTTTTTTGGAATCGGCTCTACTCTCGCAACCTTCTAACACTTTCGAAACAGATTTCTTCAAAACAGTTGGTGGTATTCCATCAAGGTTTCTTACAGTTCAGTTCTGAATTTTACTTGAGATATACTCGATTAAACATGGGGAATGCTTTGTGACACTACGTTTGATGTATCTTGAACAGATTTTTGCGATTTCTGCATGGAGATCCGTTTTTGCTTCAGGTAATAAGTGGGAAAGATGACTTGCAGAACTTGTTGCTGGCTGCCTTCGCCATAGACCAGAACTTATGCGCTGGTCGGCTCCAACCGTCTATTCTTAATTCTTTCATTGAAGTAGGTTTCCGCTTTATCAATTATTGATTTACGAATATTCCTAAAACGCACATATTCAGCTTCAGTTTCATCTGTTGGATTTTTCTTTCAGTTCCAATAAGCTCTGTTTTTAAATGTGACAGCTTTGCGACACTTTCAAGTGAACCAAGGCGGATGTATTTCTCGTGGAGTTTGGCATGTAGATGCCCATGCCTACAAAAGTATCTTCAGTGATACATTCAGTTCAGATATTGATGTCAAGGTACGAGGAACAGACATCATAAAAAAAAAACTGGCACTCCCAGCTGGCTCGGTTGTAATATCATATCTTCCTGGAAGGCGTTCGATCTTTGTTGCGTAGCTGTACGAAGTTACCAGTAGCAAAAACAGAGTTATGGTCGGAGTAGCCTAAGGGAACTGAGACCTGTAAACTTTTGATTGGAAACAAGAAAAAGATCGAGGATATTGGGAAAATCGATTATATTGTTAAGTTATTCTTTTCGGCTCATCAATAAGTTGAGTGAAGTTGAGGCTGATTGCAAAGGCCTGCACTTGCTTTCCTGCTCTATGAGTCTCATTTGAGTGTTGGAGATATTATTTTGTAGTAGAAGGTTAATTTATGTTGTATATTTCTTCCTCAAATATGACTTTTTATTTATAGTAAAATTTCATTCTTATAATTATCATTGAATATCACATAGAACGGCCAAATCCATGTTGTGTTCAAGGTCTCAAGAAGATAAAAACATTTATTATACATTTTCAGGTGCCACGACTACTTTCTGAACCAACCGTAGGAGGACCCAGATCGAGAACATCATCACCCAACATGAGAAATACTAAAGTCGATAAAAATCTTCCGTTTCTGTTAGAGAAAAGAACGGATGTCCTAGACAACATAACTGAGAACTCCAGCAGATCAACTCCCGTCAACATAGTTCCTGTTCATTCCCCCAAAAATTCACCTAAACATTCACCAAAACATCTGATAAATTCCCTGAGATCTTCTGCGTCTCTACGAAAGCACGAAAATAAGGTCCAAGTTGAAGAAGGTACAAAAATTCACGAAAATAAGTTGAACAAAGGTCGCTCTCTTGATGGAACCCACTTGTAACCTAGATGTTCCCTGGAAATGTGTATCAATTTTGAGTTAAATTCTAAATACATTTATTTTTTATACTATGGAAAAAATCACCTGAATTTATTTTTTTCCAGACATTCAATGCATCACTTATTATTTTAAGTATTAAGTATTAAGGAAATAAAGTTTTAATTGGCAGTATTTAAGTTTATTGATTGAATTATTGAGATAATATTACACGACTTGTGTAAAGGGTGACCCAAATTCGTTTTATACTTTATCAAAATAGTACCGGGAATTGATTATTTAAAAAATCGGCTTGAAAGGATTGTCAACATTTTTGTTTGTACTAATTTGGCACAACTGTTTTCTATACTGACGCGGAGTTTGAACGCGATCTATCATTCAGCCTGTTTACAACGCTCGATTTTGTCAGTTCTTACACGTTAAAGTCGATCAAAAATCAAGGTTATGTTGGCTGTTTTCTTTGATCATCGTGGTTCATTCCAAATTCTCGTTGGAAGGTCAGACGCTGAATAAAAAATATTAACTGCGTTTGAGAGAGCAAATTCGTCGTAAAACGCTAGATTTGTGGAAAAATAACTTGTAGATTTCGAACCACAATAATGCACTATTTTACAAGGCTATCATTGTGAATGAATTTCTGACCAAAAATAGTTTTTAAACTCATACCTGTATAACGGGGGATTGCTCGGGCGCCGTAAATAAGAATAAGGAATACAAAAATGAGTTTGATAATATAACCTCTTAAATTCATAAGTTAGTGAACAGTAGAGAGAAAAGAAATTTCCAAGGTCTCTTGGATAGTTAAGGTAACAATAAATGAGCCAACTAGAGTGACAGAATCTACAGCCACTTGTCTCGATAACATTCTCACCAACATTCAACTGGGATGTGCAGAGGTTCTGCATACGTATATGTCGGATCATTATGGGTAGAGTTTTAGTTTCCCAGTTTCTGTTCCTGCAAGCAATCCTGAAAAGATCAAGGTAAGGAAAATAAATAATACCATCATGACGAACTTTATTAATAAACTGAATAGCCAATGTTGGAACCATGTATTTGATATCTCTTCTGATGATGTCAATGAAAAGTGGGAATATTTTTCATCTAAATTCAATTCCTTTCTCAACTCTAGGTTCCCGATTGTTAAAGTTATTCAACAAGACAAACTATTAGTCTCATTCAGAAATAATCCTGAGGTAAAAGACTTGAAAGTTCTGATTGATAACGTTTATATAATGTCTATGGCTAAACCAGAATTCAAGGATAGATATAAGCATATAAAAAGGAGGTATGATGAATTTATTCTCAGAGTAAATAAAAAGTTTCTTGGAAATAAAATTAATAATGCAAAGAATACCTCAAAAATTGTTTGGCAGATTCTGGGTAGACTCTCTGGTAAAACTAAGGAAAAGAAAAGAAAGTTGGGAGTAGTTGGTGATCCTCTGGAGGTTGCAAATGCTTTTAATCATCATTTTTCGAAAACTGCTGTTAATTTGAGTAAATCATTGCCCATCAGTAGGAAGTCTAAGCCATTGAAACACCTCAAAAACTCTTTGTTTATGTTTGATGTTCAGGAATCGGGAATACTCTCTGTGATTAAGCAACTCAACAACAAGACTGCATGACAAAATTCCCATGACAGTAATTGAAAAGTGTATAAACTCTATTCTTGAGCATCTTTGCCATATCATAAATTAATCGTTCAGAACAGGAGCTTTTCCCAATGACCTTACTATTGCTTTGGTTATACCTCCTATATAAGAAGGATGATGAGAGTGACATTTCGAATTATCGTCCTATCAGCCTTCTTACGTCATTCTCCAAGATCTTTTAGAAATTGCTGGCTGTCCGTCTACTAAATTTCTTAAAAAAGTTTAAAGTAATAACCACTCATCAACACGGTTTTATTCAAAACAGAAGTACAGACACGGCCATATTTGAGCTTACTCAAGCAATTAGTTCTGCACTGGAAAAGAGTGAAATACCTACTGCCCTTTGCTTTGACCTTTCTAAGGCTTTTGATTGTGTGGTAGAAGACACCTTTCTTAATAAGCTGAATAGTTATAGTATTCGAGATAAGCAGTTGAATCTACTACGGAGTTATCGTAGTAATAGAATACAGAGAGTGATGATTGAGGTTGATGAGATGGAGTACTTGTCTGATGTGCAAACAGTAAATCTGAGCGTGCTTCAGGGCAGTATTTTGGGATCTCTTATTTTCATTATTTATATTAACGATCTTCCATCGATTGTTGTGGGGAACTCTAAGGACGCTGTGATGTATGCAGATGAAATGAATGCTTTATTGTCCTCGTTGGAGCTCAACTCGGTAAAAAAGATGCAGAGACAGTTAAAATCAATGCCAGCAAAACAGGCTGTATAATTTTTACCACACAGAGGTCGAAGCAATACTTCCCGGCACTTTAAGAAATGATTCTCACGTTATTCAAGTCAGTTCATCAATAAGATTCTTAGGGCTTCAGATTGACAGATATCTAAATTGGACGGAGCACATTGAGAGATTGATTAGTAGATTGAATTCTGTTATTTATACCTTGAATGTACTGATGGGTCAAGTTGACCTACAAGTTTTAAAAATAGTCTACTACTCAAATTTCCAGTCACTCATGACTTATCGATTGACTTTCTGTGGTAGTCACTTTCCAAGTCAGATCTTCGTTATTCAGAAGAAGGCCTTACGAGTTTTGCTGATGAGGTTCAGAGATTCTTGACAAATGACTATCGCTCCTTCGGAAAGGAGGTATACAAGCTTCTTTTGAAAAGTGAGCCTTACACTGTTCGGTAGTTTTAAGACTTGAGCAGCTCTTTGAGGCAGAAGTATGGACAGTAGAGTATTCTGGAGACTTTTTTAAATATAGGCATTCAACCAAATTTTCATTTATGTGACGTATTCTCCTTTTATTGTGTTTTATGTGTTTTTAAGTTTTGTTTGTATAGTTAGTATATTATATATATATATATATATATATATATATATATATATATATATATATATATATATATATATATATATATATATATATATTTATGCATACACTGCAGTCATTATGGAGAATTAAATAAATATTATTATTATTTATTATCGTGGACTTATGCACTATCTCAGCTGTTAGCTGGATATAATTTACCTTTTTACTTTTCCCAGATTCAGCAATCAAAGGGAATAGGCTCGATTACAATATACTCGACATAAATTTTCAACTATCCTACATGTATTAGGAATTACAGCTTTTTGCATTTCTATATAGGTATTCTTATGCAATTCTAATTTCTTAAGGCTATCATGCAGACTTTTGGGTATTAACCCAGTGGAGGATACGATGACAGGAACAATATTTATTTTCTCGAGGTGCCACATCTGCTTGAACTCAATAGCAAGGTTTGCTATTGCATGTTTGTGTATTTGGACTTTTTCTCCTGGAACTTGTTCAGCACGTTGTTATTGTTCGGTATGGCGATATCCACCAGCATTTCTTTTCTGGCTTTCTTATCATACACCACTATGTCCGGCCTATTATTCGTCACCATTCTGTCAGTGATAACAGGCATATCGTAGTATAATCTGATAGAGTCATTTTCCAATACGGGCGCCGGTTGATACTTGTAATATGGCTGGAAGGTATTCAGAAGTCCGTACTTGTGTGCGAGTTTCTGATGGATAATGTTGCAGACTTGATTATGCCTGAAGATAGTCTGTATTGGCCAGTTGTTCGCATCCGGACGTAATATGCTGTATAGTCTCCGATTTTATATGGCATTTGTTTGTAATGTTCTGTCCTTCATAATAAATTTTTTGTAGTTGTTTGTAGCGATCACTTGGTCTTGGATGGCAATAAGGAATCCCTCTGTTTCCGCAAATAATTTTCCTTTCACCAACCATTTGTTGGAGGCTTCTTTGTCGATGTGTGGTTGATCAATCTCATGGTGATGTCGTCCATGCAATTCTTTTCTAGACCATTGCTCTTGTTTTTCAGTACCTGATAGGAACGGTAGATTAAGCAGATGATCTCTGGTAGCAAGATTCAGAGGTGTATATCCCCTATCAGCCAACGATACCACTCTATGGAGGTCAGAAGTGAGAGCTTTTGCTGAGAAGAATTCTCTGAGATTTTTTTTCTGTTCGGTGTGTAAATTGACAATATCTATTAATCCGCGTCCTCCTTCTTTCCGTTTCAAAGTTGTTCGTATCACAGACGATTTTGGATGATGGTTGTTGTACTTTGTTAGCATCGTTCGGGTCTGTCTTTGAATATCATCCAGTTCTGTCTTAGTCCATCTGATTATTCTAAATGAGTAAACAACACTGGAATAGCGAAGGTTTTAATTGCCTTGACTAGATTCCCCGAGTTCAACATTGATTTCAGCTCAGTCTTCAGACGCTGGCTGTATTCTGAACGAATCTTCTCCTCTGATTGTTTTTGGTCTAGCAGTCTGGCTTGTTGGTATCCTAGATATTTTTTTGTTCCGCCATCACTCATGCACTGTATAGTATCACCGTTTGGAAGTTGTGTTTCACCAACTATGACTTTCCCTCTTTGAATGTTCAGGTTCTTACATTTTTCAATCCCGAATTTCATATGAACATCTGCCGAGAACTCACTGACAGTTTTCAGCAAAATCATCCAATTGCTTCTTGTTCGAAGCATATAATTTGATGTCATCTATATACAGCAGGTTGGAGACTGTATAATAATTCCTATCTGTTTTTATCATAAATCCGTATCTGGGTATCTCGTCGGTTTTAATTGATTTATTGTTCATGTTGACCTGCAGAGACGTGCGCCAGTATGTCATTGTTGTCTTCAAGAATTCTACCAAGGCTGGGTGAATTTTGTATATCTGCAATACTTCAACAAGCCAAGAATGGACGGTACTATCGAATGCCTTCAGATAATCGAGAAAAGCTGAATGAACATTCCGATGCCCTACGTGTGCTTGTTTCATTATCACAGAATCGATGATGAGTTGTTCCTTGCACCCGTGGTGTTTCTTTCTGCATCCTTTCTGCTCCTCTGCTAATATATTGTTGTCGTCAAGGTGTTGGTATATTCGATTGGATATGCATGAGGTGAGTATTTTGTAGAGTGTTGGCAGGCAAGTCATTGGCCTATATTGAGACGGATCCTGTGTTCTATCGCTCTTAGGCAGCAAAAATATTAAGCCTTGTGTTAGGAAAGTGAGTGTTTTCTTGGGTTGTTGAAGAACATACGTAAGCTGTTTCGTTAGGGCTCCATGGAGCTTATCAAACTTCTTGTACCAGTAGTTGTGGATATTATCTATACCTGTGGTCTTCCAATTGTTGGTAGCTCTAACTACTGTTGTGATTTTTTCCTCCGTTATTCTTTCGAAGTCCATATGCTTGATATGAAGGCGTTCTTTTTCATTCGTGATCCATTCCGCATCTCTATTGAGTTCTTTGGGGTTCGACCATAGTGATGACCAATAATCGGTCAAGCACTGTGCGTCAGGTACTTCTCTGTTATTGTTGGTCGCAGTTTTGTTATTTCCATAACAGAAATTGGCCGCGTTTTGGAGGAACCTTCTGTTTTGGTGTTTCCCTTCAGTACACTTGACGTATCTTGAAAGCCTCGTTACTTTTGCTTGGAATTTTCCTATAAATTTTGCGTATATGTGATTTCAAGTGCCTTGAGGGTTTTGGTTTCTCAGGAATTTTGTGAGGCGACCGATCTCTGCTCTAATATTATCAATATCCTTCTCCAGTCGTTTTTGCCATGGTGGTTTGCTGACGCTTTTTGGCTCAGCTTGAATCAGAGATGTGGAGATTTGTTGTTTGTGAAGTCGAAGAACCGCTACCACTCCATAGTAAATCAAAGTGTGAATCTTGTCGAAGGTGTTCTGGTCGGTATATTCTTCAAACACTGAGTTTGCGCTTGCTAGGATGATATTAGTGTTCTTGTTCGTCTTGAGTTTGGGCAGTTTAGGTCTTTTAGTTTGGTTACTACCACTGAATTCAGTTATTGCTCTGTTGAGTTCTGATCTTGCTGAATACATATATTCGTTCTGCTGATTCGGCTCTGGAATGCGTTCCATGTTAATATTCGTTTCCGTGGCTTCGATGTTATCTGTAACACTTTCATTGACTCCAGCAGGTATATCGTTATGAGTATCATTTTCGCTTCTGAGTTCCATTATGACCTCTTCTCGTATGCTTTGCAGCGATTCTGAAGAAAGTAGCCTGTTACGATTTTTTCTTGTTGATCCGAAACTCTCTGCTCGGATATGTGCTGTAATTCCGGATATTTTCTACGAACGCAAGATGTAACGCGTATCTGTATGCTGTCATTTCCGATTCCAAGTTTGTAATCCTATAATCGGAACGCATAATGAAGAATTCATTTCTGGTATCTACTTCATGCGTTTCCTAGGGAGTCCGGCTCTCGTGGTCGTAGGCATAATGGCTTTCGCCACCGTTGAAACATCATGAGTCGGTTGGGAGATATTGATGTTATTTCCCACTTGGTTTTGTGGGATTTTTCAAGAAATTCTTGTGCAAGCGAAAGAAGTAGCATCCTCTCTCGAAATTGAAGAAGACTTTCCACCATTACCAACGGTTAGGAGGAAATTTAAACCAGATCTGTTTGATTATGAACACCGACATGAGACCCTCATGATCCAAAACCGTCTTCAAAATTAGTTTTTTCAAAATTATAGATCAAGCTATAAGCTCTCTAAAAACCGATCGGAGTTATTGAATGCGTATGATAATATTTTCGGATTTTTAGCGACATATTCAAATTAAGTGACAGCGATCTTTTAAAACATTGTTCTATTCTTGAAGAGCGACTGACAGATCAGGATAATAAGGATATAGACTCCAATGATCTGTTTAACGAAATTAAAACGTTGAAGTTGTTTTCATTACCTGATGATACTACAGTGTGTTCCAACGAAAATTTGACCCCCCCTATAACTCCGAAATGAGTAACATTAGCGAAAAACACCAAGACACGTCGATTTTTGTTTCGAGGGGGAGCATTTTTCGAAATAATTCGAAACTTGTCAGATCAACCCCCTACCCCCAGCAACCCTAATTTCGAAATTCATCATAGAGAATAAGGGTCGAGTGGCACCTTACTGTAAAGGTCTGTCAATTCTCCATTCTGATTTGTCATTTTTAGAATTTTAAATTAACATACAGGGTGTCCCAACCGAGGGTGAAGTTGAATTCCTGCAAATCCCAAATACTAAATGAAATCGATTTATTTTGGCATAATGCAAGCGCAGGTTTATGCTCGGTCTATAAAAACGACCTACACTTGTGAATTTGGAGTTGGTGCAATCAACCCCCTATTTCCAGCATCCCCAACTCAAAAATCATTCGATCGAAAATAGGTCAAGTGGCACCTCGTTGGAAAGGTATTTCAATTTTCTCTTCGAATTTGGTATTTTCGAAATTCAGAATCAGCATACAGGGTGTCCCGGAGCAGGAACATTGAAAACCCAAATAACTTTTTGAAACTGGTTCATTTCGGTATAATACGAGAACATGTTTATGTTTGATTCGAGAATAAGACTCTCTTGCGTGAATATGGAATTTTTGCAATCAATCTCTTCCATTCAGCATCCCCAACTCAAAAATCATACAAGTGATTACAGGTTGAGTGGCAAAGTTCCAGAAAGATTTTTCTATTTTCTGAATCACTGAGGCATTGGTTTCAGTTTGGCAATCGAGGTTTTCTGGCGTGAGGATCAGGATGAGGGGATGATGGAGAAACTGATTGGATGCTCATCTAAACAGGAAAACGAGATTTATTGAACTTGTATTCAATTGAAAACAAAAACTAAGCAGATTATTACAACAATTGTTCAAATGACCTCCGCCCACCTCCATACAGTTATACAGACGATTTTCGAACTCTCTTCTCACATTAGCGAAAACTTCAGGAGTCAAAAGTCGGCATTCTGTGATAATCCTCATCCGCAGCTCCTCCAGGTTTTCTGGTCTTGTGGCATAAACTTTAGATTTTAGATGGCCCTACAAAAAAAATCTAGGGGATTTAAATCTGGTGACCTGGCTGGCCACTCAACAGGTCCTCTTCTACCAATCCACCTTCCTGGGAAATTTTCGTCTAAATATTGGCGCACCCGAGCATCATAATGCGGAGGAGCACCGTCTTATTGAAAACGCATTTCGTCCTCAGAAAGAGTTGGATCGTTCTGTAAAATTTCTGTCAATCTAGGATGTATGTGTTCCTCTAACAACTGTAGGTAGCCATTTCCATTCAGATTACCTCAATAAAAGAAAGGCCCAACTAGATGATTGCCAAAATTCCTGCCCAAACGTTCAACTTCTGAGGCCTTTGCGTGTGGGCCTCTCTAAACCAATGAGGATTCTGTGTCCCAATATCGACAATTATGTCTATTCACTTCACCACTGAGCATAAAGGTGCTTTCATCAGAAAAATAGATGTTATTCAGAAAATTTGGATTAGCGTTTAGGTTTTCACTTAGATTTTCACAAAACTGTAAACGACGATCTGGATCATCTTCGTTTATTTCATGCACTAATTTTACCTTGTAGGGTGAAATTTGTGATGTTTCACGATTCTACGGACAGTTTTAGCTGATACACCAGTCAGACGAGATAGTTTTCTGATCGAAGTAGTATTCTCCATTTGTAGATGACCCACTACTGCCACTTCCGTTGCCTCATTTCTGACAGGACATGCCACTTCATGTTTTTTGTTTGCCACCGAACCCGTAGCTAGGAATTTGTCAACCAAATATTTAACGTAAACAACAATAATGAGGAACTGATCTGAATAATATATATATATTGCATATATATATATAACAGATGACTGCACGCCAGATGGAAATGAAAAAATGTGAACATTTTCAATGCAGAAATCAGCTTTATTTCTCCGTAATTGATGCTCAACACATCGTACCCCAATACTTTTAACAGTTTCGAATTAATTTTAGTTGATAATTTCAAATGACGATATTGAATTTTTCGAAAGCGACATCCTGTATGGAGAGCCGAACTGAATGAAATGCTTTAATCATTCTGGAATTCAAAAAACCTTTCTGAAGATATGCCACTTGAATTATTTGTATGATTTTCAAGTTGGGGATGCTGATGGAAGGGGTTGATTGCAAAATTCTATAACCACACAAGAAAGTCCTATTCTCGGATCAAACATGTTCTCGTATACCGAAATGAACCAGTTTCAAAAGTTATTTGGATTTTCAATGTTCCTGCTTCGGGACACCCTGTATGATGATTCTGAATTTCAAAAATACCAAATTCGAAGAGAAATTGCAGTACCTTTCCAACGAGGTGCCACTTGACCTATTATCGATCGAATGATTTTTGAGTTGGGGATGCTGGAAATAGGGGTTGATTGCACCAACTCCAAATTCACAAGTGTAGGTCGTTTTCTAGACCGAGCATAAACCTGCGCTTATATGCCATATATATATATATATATATATGGTATATATATATATATATATATATATATATATATATATATATATATATATATATATATATATATATATATATATATATATATATATATATATATATATATATATTTGAAAACAATTTAATCTCCACCTTTCCAAACGTAAGCATTTCACTAAGAATTCTTTTTGACATTGCCTGTATCTGTAGCTACTGGCGAGCGATCTTTTCAAAGTTAAAAATCATTAAAATTATTTAAGATCGACAATTATTCAAGAAAGAATGTCTGGGCTAACAATTTTAGCAATTGAACAAGAAATTTTTGACGGTATAAATTTTAGCGATGTAATTAATGAATTTGCAACAGCAAAATCTCGATATATATATACTACAATAGCTATCTTTCATTTTTCTATTGCACCTAGTTATTTGTTCCTGAAAAATGTGATTTTCAGTTTTAGGTTATATTCTAGTATTTATAAACAACGAGTCAACGTGTCTGTATCCCATTACTTAAGTAAATGTTCAGTTTTTTGTTTTACTTCAAGCACCTACCTACCTACCTCCTACCTTCAAAAAAGAATAAAAAAACATAATCCAAAATGCCTTAAGGGGCGCCAAAATCCTTTTTTGCACACAAGCGCCAGTAGCCCTCACGGGGTCACTGGGAAGGGGCCTATTCTGAAGGCATAACAATAAATTTGGATAAAAAATAAATATTTTGTGTTTCATTAACGAATTCCCAGTACTTTTTGACAGAATGTATATTAGCAATGTTTGCCTGGCAGTTACATAAACGTACGTGAAATAAAAGTTTGTATGTCCCATATCAAAAGGAGACTTTTCAGAAATAAAGATGGCATTTGTCTACGACTTATTGTTTTATTAGTCGCCGTACAAACTTATTGAGTAATATTATCTTATATACATGAAAGTACCAGATGCATTGTAAAAATTCATTGAGACAAATTTCAACGTGACGAAAATTGACAACCTCATTTTTTTCAGTTAATTTACAAACAGAAAGGCAAAAGTCATATACAGCTTCGGCAAAGTTTTATTGGACCATCTTGCGTTATAAAGGCGGATCGGGAACAGGTATCAGTGGCACTTGTCTTTAATGTCTTTATTGGACCACAATCGGCACCTTTGATCCGACGATAAACTTTATACTGGCCACTTTTATGAGAAGCGTATACATGTGGAAAGGAAGAAATTCAATAAAACTTGTGAGAGAATTAATTTCTATGCCTCGTATTGACTGAATTACGGGTCATTATGGCGTTTGAGAATTTTGATTGATTATTGTTTAGCCAGATAAATCGCAATGGATAAACAGCTGAATTTTTCATTTATTAACTGTACAAGTAATTAATTCTTTACTTTTTTTTCAAATTAAAAAAGCTCTTCATCATCTGTTAAAATGCAGATGATTAGTTCAGTCTAATTGTTTTCAAAACATAAACACTGAGTTGCAGTTATTATAAGGGTCTTTTGAATTTGGGAGGCTTTTACTAGGTAAAATTGACTATTGAATGCTGACATTTTATGTTGATATTTGATATGATATTATTGTTTTCGCAATTTACCGTAAGCCGTCACATACAGATATTATAATACATAACTCGTCGTGTCATCCATATCAACATAAAATGTCAGTATTCAATAGTTTTATTCATAGATTGATTAACATCCCGTTATCACCAGAAAATTTCAACAAAGAACTAAATTTGATTGAACGAATAGCCAAAAATAATGGTTACAATCCCAAACTAATAAATAATATTTTAAATAAAAACAAAGTAGAATCGCATTGAATGAAGTTTACCCTGTCGATAAATTGAAACAAAAATTCAACACCTTAACCTACGTTGGCATTACAAGTGAGAAACTGAAATCATTCTTAAGTAGCAATAATTTCAACATAGCTTTCCAAACTAATAATAATTTAGGCAAATATATAAAAAATAATAAGACCAAACTAGGTAAAAACAATAAATCAGGTGTTTATAGATTGAATTGCAATGACTGTGATAATTTCTACATTGGTAGAACTCATAGAAATTTTAATATTAGAGTATCGGAACATAAACGCAGTTTTTCAAATAAAACATCAGATTCAAATTACGCGAATCATCTCTTAGAAAATAATCATTCTTTCGACCCACAGTTTGAAATTTTGCACACAGATAATAAATATTGGAAGGAAATAGATACAAACACTCAGGTAGACTCATCAATGAACAAGTCGATTTAAGCCCTTCACCTCTATTGAATCTCTTCGGGGAGCAATGTATTCCTTAATTTTATTGGATATACCTGTCATAAATAACCACTTAAGAAGAAGCAACCCAATAAGCTTTTAATTACTCAAGAACATTTATAGTTATGTTCTCATTTATATTTTCTGTACATTCATTCGTCTGAAGAAGCTGCGGTGTAGTGAACCGCGTTACGAATCTCAATTATTAAGTAAAATTCCTTAAAAGACAGTACACTGTTAGATCATTGCTCCAGCCAGTAATCTATAATGATGAATCATAGCAAAACATTCCCTAGTAACTTATGATCTCATTTCCATCATCTATACGTTAGTGAATTATTATACGCCATTTTTGAGGTACCTTGTACCTACTATCTAGCTGTGACTCCCAACCTGTCCTCTATAGACCTTATGTAATCCAACTATACCATATTTTACAATAAGGTTGTCTACATTTTCATAAACATAACAAAACACGTGTTTTCGTTACTTTCAAGAAATCAAAAACCAACTGATGAAGATCTATGGAGACTCTGAGTGGACCTTATACTCTGAAAATAAAAAATATTTCTACCTCAGATACTATCGGAGGCATATGATACAAATTCAAGCCATGGCTTTTGACAAACACTGCGCCAAGGAATTAACATACAATTTCAATTTTTTGAAAACTTCTTGAAGTGGCCGAATTGTAAGTTTCACAGCATACTAGCACTGTAAAAAAATGTATAGAGAGAGGTACGTGGCGTTGTTCGTTGGACCGTCCACTGATAAGAGATTTACGCGAACCTGTTTCTTCAAACATTATTCTTTCTGGAACTAAGTTTTTCTGTTTTTTAGAGCATAAACCATGAAAGTTTTTGTTTTTCTCTGAGGACCTACAGTTTATAGTGGACTCCGAACCACTCACCTAGACCGTGCAGTGATAACTGCCACCTCTGAGGATTACAAGTTATCTGGCCTTCGGAGGTTATGGACTCAACCTATCGGTTATGTATCCAGTCTCAATGTGATTTTTTTATATACATACGTGGGACAAACACACCAACATTCATACTACATCCATATCTTACCTGGGATTCGAATCCGGGCCCTCGGCGTGGGAGTCAGTACTTCTACTGACCTACCCACGGAGGGAGATAAAACCATGAAAGTATCTCTAAAGAAGAGAATAATCAGCAACCTGCTGCTTTTGAGCGAGAAACTGGGGATCACACATTATCTTCGAGTGGTCACCATCTAACATATATATATATATATATATATATATATATATATATATATATATATATATATATATATATATATATATAGGGGTTTTACCCCGACGAGTTGCCCATATATCTGTTCATGCAATCAAATTGATTTCATGAAAAATATAAATCCACCACCTAATAATATATATATATATATATATATATATATATATATATATATATATATATATATATATATATATATATATATATTATAGAAAACACATCATCAAACAAAATATAGATGATTCTTGCCGTAGATGTTTTTGTTCTTCAGAAACAGTTTTTCATATATTATCATCTTGCTCAGTCCTTGCTTCAACAGATTATTTAGAAAGACATAATGCCGTCGCTAATATTATTCATTTTAATCTAGGAATTAAACATGACCTGATTCCCAAAAGAAAAAAATTTTACAAATATGAACCTGAGATTATTCATGAAAATGACAAATATAAACTTTATTTTGATAAAACAATTCTTTGCAACAGAGCTGTAAAACACAATAGACCAGATATCATTCTTAATGATAAACAGAATCAAATAACATATATAATTGATATTGCTATACCCGACACACATAACATACAACATAAATACAATGAAAAATTTCTAAATATATGATGCTTGGCGAGGAGATTAAAAAATGTGGAAAATGAAAAAATATTTATTCTACCGATTATTATTTCCACAACAGGTGTTATTCCTAGAAATCTTCACAAAAGTATTGAGATTTTGGGTCTGAAGAAAATTTGTTTGAACAGTTACAAAAGATAACAGTCATCAAATCTTGTAATATTCTTCGTAGGTTTCTTTCCGAAAAAATAATGAGGTAGAGTCATAAGTTTTCTCTTAGTTTATACTGCTCAGAATCTCATTTCATATTTTATTTATTTGTTTATATAAATGTAATATAATTAACTGACAATTTTGTCATATTTATATTCAGAGCAGTATTCTATTCGATCGTTCACCACTTCACACAAAGGAAACTATTAATGAATAACATTCAGTGTTACTTGACAAAAGTCCGTACACTGGATTTTTCCTGGGAGAAAGCCCCTGACACTACACGTTGGTACATTGATATCATTGTCTGATGATGCTATAGTATATATATATTCTGGTAGATTGATATATTCTCATAACATTTAACGTTATCCTAATATATAATTAGTCCAGGATATGTTTTGATGGTATTAATTACCGGGTGGTGGATTTATATTTTTCATGAAATCAGTTTGATTGCATGAACAGATATATGGGCAACTGGGCAACTCGTCGGGTTGAAACCCCTATATATATATATATATATATATATATATATATATATATATATATATATATATATATATATATATATATATTCTCTCGAAAAGGAGAGGATTGACCGAAATTAGAATAATTGTATTTACAACAAATGCTTACATCTATAATTTTGGTGTGTGTCAGAAAAACACAAGTGTGAGCTCAGGAAAATGTAACAGGGGAATCATACTATCTTGCGTATGATTCAATAAACGAAAGAAAAAACCTGAGGAAAAAACAGAAATAGCTTGTCTGTTTATGTTGTGTTAGTGACGTGTGTACATAAAGAGTACCTAAGATTTTTCTGCTTAGCAGTTCAATTCTTATCACTCTATGATTTCCAGACGAAGACAAGGGTGAAATGAAGGGAGTTTGGGACTGCAATCTGTACCAATGGAAAAAGAAAACCAGCAGAAAAATATTTCAACAATCATACCTGACTCTTACATGTCTAAACACACTTGAATTTAAGAAAAGATTTCACATAGCAAGCAAGGCCATAAAAAGGACTATGGTGATGATCAAAAAGTACTTCGCGGAAATGTTCTTTCGTCGCAGTGTGAGTTTCCTGAAACATAATCACTTCCTTGTTCTCGCTAGCCAATTTTGAAGTATATTCGCAAAATCCCCTCAATATTCAAACTCAACGAAACATTTTCCTCTCTGTTTGACCGAGAGAGCCCCGATGGCTAGGTTCGGTTTTCTGATGCCGATTATGATCCATAGATGTTCTAGAATTATTATGAACCCAATAATTTGGGTTGACATCTTCCATATATTATTTCTTCGTGGTTCTTGTTCAATTTAAAGAACAATTTGCGAAGAAATTTTGATAGTCGTTTTAAAATATGGCAAATGATCAATAGATATAAGAAATATTAAGTTGCGAAGTCCCACACATGGGTACAGTATCCGCACCTGTGTTTTGTATAATAGCATCAGCTGTGATAACGTGAAGTACTACTAATCATCTCTGAAAAGAAAACTGAGGTTACTAGAAGCAGATTCGACAATGGCTGATTCATGGTGATTCTAGCAAACTTCGGTGTTTACTGTGATACCGAGTAGATCTATGTCGTTTTCGAGGAAATTCGATGACCTTCCATGGTTGAAGGGGGTTCGCCAGCAGTAACCTATGTGGAGAACGTTGTTGATTGCATCTTGTTTGGGTTAAAATTGACCTAGTTCAAAAGGCTCCTCTCTGATATCTTCTCCAACACTGAATTCAGTGATCTACTCTGTTGCTTTCTTTATTTGGTTAACTAATCAGCAGTTATTGAACGCTGTAGAAAATGAGGACACCAGGGTACAGTCGTCCGCGAACACAAATAGTCTGTTTTTGGAGGAATGGAGCAGGTCGTTAATCTGCAACAAAAAAAGAATTGGAGAGAGTATGGTGCCCTGGGGTACTCCTGCTTACACCCGAAATGATTCACTCGTTACACAATCAACTACCACCTGAATCGATCTAATGAAAAGAAAGATACTCATCCAACAACGCAATTTTTTGAGAAATCTATATGCGATTAGTTTATTTATTAAGGCTGAGAATGCTCCTGAGAAATCAAAAGCAATGGATCATGATTCACCATTCTATTTAATTATTGATGTCCACAAATGCTTAATGTATGCAAGGAGATCACCATTTGATCGTTGTTTACGGAAACCGTATCGTCGATCACTGATGATACCCTGTAACTCGAGATATTCTATGTGCTCGTCGTTTATTGCTCTTTCCTAGACCTATGATTGCACGATAGTTTTGGATTAGACATTTTTTTCCTATATTTGGAATCAGTTGTATCCTCCTAACCAGGGATGCTGAAACTTGAACTACTGGCGATCTACCTCAATAGTTTTAGGCTACTTACGATCGACTCGGAGAGGCTGCAAGTATGTGTGATGCAGGGTTGTCGTACATACACGATAAACCCTACCTACCTACCTAGGTACGGTGTACCGTAACATATAAAGATATTAGCTTTTCGCACAATATACATTATTTTAGTCAAGGTTTGGGTTAGCTTTAGTCAGTTTCTTCTCTATAATATCAATGAAAAAACTCACAGTTATTCAAAATTACGAGTTTATTGGTTGCTACAAAACAAAAGAGTTACATATGGTATTGAACTTAACTAAGGAGTGACTTTGCATGTTGAAGCGTGGCACTGCATGTCCTCAGCATACTTTTCATAAGATGGTACGTAACCACTGAGTGCTAATGACATATGATCGTCAGTTAGTCGATTGCGATATTTTGACTTAATCATCTTCATTTCGGAAAATGCAGACTTGCACAAGTAAGTTGACCCAAACATTGCCGTCAGTTAAAGGGCGATTTGCCTTAGGTTCGGATATTTATCTTCAGCTATAAAACACCAGAAATTTGTATCAGATGCTGTATCTTTGAGATGTATATCTGATATAATCTCCACCAACTCATTTCCAACAGAACATGAGTTCATATTAAACTGACTTGCTATTTCAGTAGCTAATTCCTCTATGTTTCACATGACAAAGGATAACTCATAGATGATGCTATATTTGCTCATTTACTGCAATCATAAAAATGCATTTCGAATGGTCCAGAAATATTTGATAATTCAGCCTCATACGTATCATAATTCAACTGAGGAATCCTTGCTTTCAAATACAGAAAATGTTGCAGATCCTTTCTTTTCAGTTGATCTATCATAAGTTGCAATTTACTTTTGAATGCGTGTACTGCGCAAATCATCTCAATAATAGTTTTTCCTTTACCTTGAAGCTCCAATGGTGTTTAAGTGCATTGTGATGTCTGTTAAAAATACCAATCAGTCAGCCATTTATCGTTTTCCAACATCTGAGTGTCATCAACCTTTTCGTCCAGAAAAGCTGTTATTTCAAGTAATAATTCTTGAAACCTTTCTTGGAATTTTCCGCGACTCAACCACTTAACGTCCGTGTGAAGAACTAAATCAGTGTGTTCAGCTGACTCCCTATCTTCCAACTACAACTTAAAGAGCCGCTGTTGCAAGCTACGTGCACGGATGGAATTCATAATTTATGTTGCAATGCCCATAATGGAATGAAAAAATGAAGGAAATCTTCATTAGCTCGACACAATGTCACAAAACCGTATTTGTTTCAGTCATTGCTGGTGCTCCATCGGTTATAATACATACTGAGTTTTTATATTATATTGATTGTAGTTCTTTACGAAATTGAGGAAAACGTCATATATATATATATATATATATATATATATATATATATATATATATATATATATATATATATATATATATATATATATATATATATATATATATATATATATATATATATATATATATTCGCCACGGGTCTTCTTCTTTAGAGCTAACATGTCATTGAATCATTGAATACCATCCGAATATACTCAGTTGGGCAGTGTCTGTCATATCGGTGGATTCGTCGAACTGTAAAGAAAAGTATGTAGATTTCATGAAATTATGTTTTAGTTTAGCTGCCATGTCCTGACTCATGACTTCAATACGCCTTTTAACAGTCAGTCGAGATAACTGAAGTTCTCTAATAGCAACATATCTTGGCGTGAAGCTAGATCGTTCTTTGACTTTCAAATTTCATATTGATAAATTATGTCAGAAGTTGAAAACAAGAAACAATATACTATATAAACTAGCTGGATCTAATTGAGGCGACGAAGTCTCTACTTTGCTAACTACTGCTTTAGCTTTAGTATATTTAGCAGCAGAATATTGTTATCAGGTGTGGTTGAATAGTGCTCATGTCAATAAGATTGATTCTCAGTTGAACTTTTTGTACACACGATCCTAACACAACATAATCAGAAAAGCTATTGCTAGTGCAATAGCGACAGGGAAACGAGTTTCTTCCACAGGTGTTTTCACTCGTTTATTGAATCATACGCAAGATAGTATGGCTCCCCTGTAACATTTCCTGTGCTCCACTTTAGGGGAGTCGTAGGAGGCATGATGCGAGTTTAGATGCCTGATTAATGAACGGGCATGGTCTGTTTTTTACGATTGTGTTTTTCTGACACACACCAAAATTATAGATACCAGCATTTATTGTAAATACAATTATTCGAATTTTTCTTGATTCTTGGAGATTCACTCATACTCCGGAAGGGTTTTGCTGAATATCGCCCAATGTGGTAATCCTTAATCGATAGATTATTATACTTGAACTTCTGGCCGCTAGATGACGACACTACATAAATTTCTTTCAGGTTTCTATATATTCTATATTTTTACAAAGATATTGAATTTTTAACGAAACTTCTGAAATTATCATTTCATTTGAATCAATACTTTATTATATAGAAGCCTGTTGTAGGTTGTAGACAACATCAATATTTTGTTAAGTGTTGTTGTTGAATATATAAATGCTTTATATTTTCGAACTGACTGATGGTTGATTTATTCCCTTTTCCTTTAATTTATAAAATCCCCCCATAGAGCTTTTTGTGTCTACTTCAACTTGCAAAATCAAGACGAGTCAAACCTTTGATTTTTTAAATGCTCAATTTCTAGTCAAATCAAGCTTCTCGAATAATTTGCAAGCTGCTTGACTTGATGAAAACCTAGTATGTACTAACTACTGCCTACTAAGCTTCGAAAACTGCCCATGTGTAGAGACAGCTGTGTGTGAATATTTTTCTCCAGCTGATCACCATGCAAAACAAATCCCAATTTTATACGAAACAATGACTTTTGCGCGAGTTTTCATTTGAACCTATGTATATATTTTTGGTCACGAAATTAATGACCTTGCGCAGGAGGCCTAATAATCGAAAAATATCCCTTGGATTTAAGTTAAACATGTCGGAACAATTTTTTATTTAATCATTTACAGGACAATTAAACAGAATGGAAAGTTTCAACGATTGAGAACCCGTTTTCTCCCAAGGGCATCACGTTTTCAAAATTATCGATTTCGAAATCAGAAGCTACAAGTGAAAACATACATACATCTCTAAATCTTATTGTTTGTTAAGAAACAGACCTTAATCATTACCGAGTTGAATATTCTCCGTTTACACAAGAAATTAGTACATTCCAAGAACAAGAACCCATAACCGAGTTGTGTCAGTGTGTATTTTTTATATTATTCGAAAAATTTCGTGATCTCCGAACCGGTTTCATCGTTTATACAATGCCAGAGCTTGCTGGTTAATCCACAAAAATAAATTTGGGAAGAAAAGGCTGCATTTCGGATACTGGTGTTTAATTTATTCATGTGTTCTATGATTCTTGCATTCAAAACTAGAAACAATTAGAGAGATCAGTGTTTTTCACATTATTCGAATTATCAAGTTGGTACTAATTAATTCGGTAAACGAGTGTTCAGTAACTTATTTCAGAATGTAATGCCAACAACAAGTCTGAATAATAATAATATTACGTCATAACAATGTGTTTGCGATGTTTTGTTTCAAATTAGTTATTATTTGTGCTTGTAAATCTATCAAAATCAATAAGTAGCTCACCGGGCAAAGGGGTTTATCTAAATTTCAATAGTTTTTCAGCTTTTTCTACCAATTTGAATATGCGAAATTATTGGCTTCACAGGTTATCATAACTTAAATCATAGCGATACCCAATTTTTGTTCCTGAAAATATTTCAAGTACTTTCATCAATATACAGGATAGGCCAAATTTTCGTTGCAGCAATTTAACAGACGATACAAAGCGTTGTTTCATGATGATTTTTCTTTATGAAGTTAGATTCGCAAACGTTTTGTTTTCGAAAAACATTCATTTTTTGTTGAATCATTGATCTGAAATTTAAAACTTGAATAACTTTGTCAGTTCTTCATGATTTGATATTCAACATTATCGAGAAAATAGGCAAGACGTTACATTTTCTTAGGTCATATCCCATTTTCTTTTCTCAAACTTTATTGGTTGGCTATCGGAAATCCCAAATGACTGAATGTATTCGGTAACTTTTATATCTGTTGTATTGTGAGGTAACTGTAACCGTTTGCAATAAAAAAAAGTTAAGAATCTCCCATTCAATATGAAAATTACTACAAAATTTTCAACTTTATCTAAACTGCGCCAAGATGTTGGTTTGTTTGTTATTCCTTTAACGTGCTCTATTTCCGTCTCTCGGCCAATGACACGCCGGGGAATTCTGTCACCTCGCCAACCTGGAATTTTGCTGGACCCCTCTCGTGTCGAGGAAAGGGATCTTTAATGACCTACACATCTCTGTTAGACAGGACCGACGGCTTTACATCCTCTACGAAAGATGGATAGTCAAGCGATTCCCAGAATCCGAGCCAGCTTGCGCCAAGATATCAATGAAATGATAGATAAAAATTGAGATTTTTCAAGTACATATTGAACACTACAGTGGTTCATCAAATTATGCTAGTAACGTCTGTTCTTCATGAAAATTTTAATTTTCGGTAACAATACCACGCGAATCTCGAAATTAGATCATGGTAGAATATCCTGAAGCAGTAGTGTTAGATGACCTAATTTCGACAAGAGTAGGCTAAAGCCATGGGATGACATGATCCATGATCGTTATTTTAAAATTTCATCGTGGGGACAACGGTTTGCTACTGCTAAGCACCTTCAGATGCAGCTTGGACAGAACAGTGGAGTGAAAATAAGCACTTAAACAATACACCAACGTCCCAGGGAATTTAGAGACCTCGTGTTGCAGCTCGCAGCCCTGCTCTAACCGCAGCTCATCGAATGCCTGATTGAATTTTGACAGGGAATAAGTCAATTGGTGAGAAGCCGACTGGGAGAGAGTTTTGTTTACAGGTGGGTCAAGGTTTTCTTTCTCATTGCGATCGACGTTTTTTAGTGTGAAGACGTCGAAATGAAAGATATGCGCAATGCAACTTTCTACCAATATCTAGTTTGTCTGGAAGTTCATTAATAGTGTGGGGATGAATTTGTTTGACCCGAACTGATCTGCTCATCGTAAATAACGGAATAATAAAGAACAAGTACTGTGTTTTATTATTGATAATGGAATTTTACCAAGTAAAAGCCTCCCAAATTCAAATGTTAAATAATGGAAGCTTGAATGCTCAAGTTCTGGAGTTTTAGACCATTTGCGGCAAGCATGGGTGGTAACTTTTCGTACATGCTGAATAGCGAAAGACCTCACCAATCCCATATAGTTAAGAATAACCTTCAAGATCACAAAGTCTAGGCCTCAATCCTATCAAACATGTCTCGGACGTTTTCAATAGAAGATTAAGAAACCAGAAAATCTAGTCAGCTATCAGGGATGAGGTTTAGAACAGACTGATCGAAAGTTGGAATGAAATAGATCAGACTGCAATATAATTATTGATTTTGAGGATGAATCGTAAATGTCATGAAGTAACTCTTGCCGGGGGTGAAATTGTCAAGTTTATGGGGGTTTTGATCTTTTTCAAAAGTTTAAAATTATTCATTACTACTAATAATTGAATTCTTTGAGTATCATTTTCATTAAGATTGTTCTGAAGCATTCCTTTGTGCAGACGGTTTTCTGAAAAATTAATTTATTCAATCTTCTTAATGAGTAATATTGATGATCGAACTCGACTAGATTCGACCGTGCGAACATTTTTAAGTGGTCAACTACAGGAAATGAACTCACTTATATGCTGGGTGATTCACCAGTGTCGCAGTGTTCTATAGCTCGTACACTCTTGAAGATTTCATTTTTGTTCGAATGGTATTGTATTTAGAAAGTAAAAATATACTTCAGCAATTTTGAAGTAAACAGGGTGTCCCAATTTTCTATAAAAAAATCTTGGGAGGTTTTTTCAGATTGAAAGACTCTGCTATAACTTCTTTAAGTAATAAGTTTTTTTGGTGAGTAGTTTCGTCACCATATTTTTTTTTCGTGAAAATTCATGAAAATAGGCTCTCACATCATTGCACGCTCCTTCGGCCAGAGAGCATGAATACTTTTTTCCTTTCGTTTTCTTATTGTCCAAGGATAGCTTTATTGATGAATTGAAATAGATTATCCTCATTTTATACAGGAGTGACTCAAAACAATTATTGAATATTGTAATTTTAAAAATATCATATCTTGATTTTTCAAATGGAACACCCTGTATTTTATTATTCATGTCAACGCATAAAATATTGTGTTAGATTTTTGCAGAAGTAACGTTATCTTCAACTTCGACGATTTTAGAAATAGAAAAAAATAAACTAAAATAATAAAATCAGAGGTTGCGAAAGAAGAGTTTATTAGTACATATCATTATACTTGATCACAGAAATGGAGATATTTTAAGGTAGTCGTGTATGAAATACGTAATAGATTTGTTTTTGGTGGGATGATCTACAAGGTGTTGAAATATTTCAATAAGTGTTCGAAATGCTGCCCGTTTCTTTGTAGACACAACTCAATCCTTCTGAGGAAAGACCGTTGAACTCTCGACAACCTTTGCGGATTAACTGACTGAAAGACGTCGACTATTCTCTGTCTCATATCCAACTGTGTTGTAGAAAGAATCTGGTAAACGATGGACTTAAAATAAACCCACAAGAAAAATCTAGACTCCCTAATCTGATGTGAGTAATGTGCCGGTGCTCCATCCTATTGAAAACACTAATCTTGTATTATATGCTCTGGTACGTGGTATATGATTTTGCAGAAAATCTAAATACCTTTCACTATTGAGGTGCCCGTCGAAAAACTGCGGCTCAATTAGATATCCATAAAGCGGCACATGCATTCAAGGGCCAACGATGCTGGTGATCTATTTCTCTCATGAGGTTTGGAATTTCCGTGGCGTAATAATGAAAGTTGTGCCTGTTAACAAGCCCATTCTTGTGGAAAGTTGTCTCTTCCGAGAAAAGAACTCTGCTAAACATATTTAGATTTTCCGCTACTTTGTCACTTGCCTAATTGCAAAAATTAATTCGATTTTCATAGTCTTGATTCCTCAGTTCCTGGTGCAGATGTACATGATATGCAGGAAATTTATTCACTTTCAAGATTCTCTGGACGGAAGTTTGACTTCCATCTTTTAACTGATATTTGGTTGTCTTCAGCTGTAGCAGTTTTTGGTTTTTCATGTTTTTTGTAAGTGATATTACCTGGTTCGATAAATCAAATTAGAAGTTTTTCAAAGCATCTTGCATCTGGATGCTTCTTACCAGGAAACCTTTGTGCATAAACTCTATTTGTCAACAAAGAATTTCTATCACACTCACCCATAATACAATTCATATCAACCAGTTCTTCTTTGGAGAACTTTATGACAGTCAATTGAGAAAATTGGGTTCAAACCACACTAACAATGTTCAATAACGAAACACTGATAAGTTCACCATGTAAAATGCAGAATATGATTGTCCGGACCTAACAGAAGGCACAAATAAAAAAAAATGTCAACACATACCTCGATTCACGTTTTAATCATCTTGATTTTATCATTAGTTAAAAGAATTATCTTTTTTAGGTTTCATTATTTACTACTTGAATCATTACAGAAAAAAAAGCTCCTGTGCGAATAATGATGCATGTTGATGAGTTTAATGCGGTTTGTAGAATTTTCATCAAAATTTTCACAAATAATCGAATATTTTGAAAATGATCGAAGATAAAGATGAGGTTACTTCTGCAAAAATATCTGCAAAATATTTTATGCGTTGACATATATAACAAAATACAGGGTGTTCCATTTGAAAGAATCATAATATGATATTTTTAAAATTAGAATATTTAATAATTTTATTGAGTCACTCTTGTATAAAATGAGGATAATCTATTTCAATTCATCAATAAAGCTATCCTTGGGCAATAAGAAAACGAAAGGAAAAAAGTATTCATCCTTTCTGGCCGATAGAGCATGCGATGATGTGAGAGCCTATTTTCATGATTTTTTACGGAAAAAAAAAATTGTGACGAAATTACTCACCAAAAAAACTTATTACTTGAATACATTATAGCAGAGTTTAGAAAGCGCTTGAATCTTAAACGAAAGGTGGTCTTCCAATCTGAAAAACCTCCCAAGATTTTTTTATAGAAAATTAGGACACCCTGTTTACTTCAAAATAAATTGCTGAAGTAGATTTTCACTTTCTAAATACAATACCATTCGAACAAAAATGAAATCTTCAAGAGTGTACGAGCACCGCGCCACAGGTGAATCACCCAGTAGATACTAGCCTTATTTCATATTAAATAGTGGATCAGTATTAATGTCTAACTAGCTATTAACGGTGATTATGTTGGGCAGACTGGTAGGAATTTTGAAACAATATTCGAAGCCCATTCAACTTCTGAAGACAATCCCCCAATATCAAATAAGATATTATGAAAATTCTTCATGATTGCCACAAAGTAAAGAAAATGAATCTCTTGGAGTGTTTACAAATCAATAAACTTTGTAAAAACCTAAGTGAAATCACCCCTAATAGCCGGCTAGACATTAATACATCTCCGCTTGGCTAGTACCTATATAAGTTTGTTCGTTTCCTGTATTGGATCACTGATAATTTACCTGACGGTCGAAATAAACGGGCCGTGTTCCTTAAAATAAAATTGTGGAAAGTATAAAATATATTTTACTCTATCTTCGATCCAATCTTCTTCTGAATAAACTCGAATCTTACATTTATTGGGTTAATTTCTTGGCTCAAAGTAATTTCATGTAAATTAATTCATGAGAAATAATAACGATCACAAACTTTTTCAAATTGAATGTTTCGACTTAAACTTACGTTGTATAATACATAATCCGTCTTATACGATCGTGCGAATGCTATTAAATCTCCCTTTCGGAAATCAATTCTTGAGATCACTCTTCAAGAATCGATCAGTTTTAATTCGTCGAAAATAATGAAGTTAATACTTTAGGAATAACAAAATTATGATACATACATGAATTCATGATTATAGTCGGAGTCATCTGCCTGTAGTATTAAGAATTCAATTGCATTTTCAAAATCGACAGTTTTTTCTTCAATAGTAGTTTGATCAAGCTGATTTTTTGTTGATGATTTACTGTAGTTTTTTTACATTATTTGTATTCCCCTGTCGTTTCCAATAAAAGCCTCACAATTCATAAACAAATATTCATTTAATTACGGTTTTACAAAAGACAATCCTTCTGAATTGGTAAGACAGTGCTTACGAAGATGTTCGGAACATATAGGTCAGATGAAAGGAGAAACAGAGTCAATAGATGGCAGAAAACAATCGACAATACAATTCTTCATCAATTTGACCAAGATTCTGAAACAAGCAGCCGCAGACTATGTCGTATCTTCAATAAATAGAAATGAAAAATTCTTGGAGTTTTGAGGAAAGATGGCAGCTATGATTTCATCTGCAACCTATACAGAGCCTACATGAAAGACTCAAATTTCCACTATAGACTGACGAGTCGTGCACTCAGAAATTATATTTTCATAATCAGCATGTTTGGGCTCGTGTGAACATAAAATACAAATTTTCAGAATTACTCCAGTATTTATTAAATATAAGACTTGGACCCTACTCATAAAAATTGAAATGAAACTTAAAATGAAGAATGGAAAGAACAAAGTCCCAAAAATAGGATATTACCGTATATTTTCAACCTTGCTCGAATTACTGCATGACATCAACGATTCATACTCATATTCAATGACCTTATAGCGTTCTGATCCATTTCGTTTCAAATTTCTATCAGTCTGTTCCGAACCTCATTCACAGTAACTGATTTTGCTGGCTTCTTAATCATCTACTGAGAATGTCCCAGACATGTTCGATGGCATTGAGGTCTGGATTTCGTGCTGGCCCAATTGAATTGATTTTGTGATCTTGAACGTAGTTCCGGACGATATGAGCTTGGCATTATCATGCTTTGTTTAGGCATGATAACTTCAACGTTTTCAACCATGCGAGAATAAAGGTTCAAATAATACTGAATATTTGATCGGGAAATAATCAAATGAAATTCAACGTAAGCAAGAAAACCAAAAATTCAGAACAAGAGCAAGAGTTATGAAAGTGAAATGTATATTTTCAAATAAAGCACAGCCATAGCATCACAAAAACAACATAAACAAATTTTCTATGTATTCTATAAAACAACTAAAATAAACTTTTGTGAAAATAAAAGAAATACCTATATTGAAACTTATGTCAAAAAGAACAAGAATGAGCGAAACTTCATTCTCACCTTATCAGATAGTTGTTAGTTCACTATTTTTGAACCAAGATATTTTTTATTATATTTATGTATTTTTCAATCTCAATTCTCGGGGATTCTTTCGTTTTCCGAAAGAATTCTGTTGAAAATTGCCAAATGTAGTAAACCTCAAACGATAGATTACTTTACTTACACTTCTGTCCGCTAGGTGACGACACTACATCAATGTCTTTCATATATTTTCATCAGGAATATTGAGTATTCAATGAATGATACGAAAGATCTCTGAAAGAATAATTTGAATCTATTCTTTTTTATGTAGAATTTTATTTTATGTTGTAGACGACATCTATAATTTGTTGAGTGTTGTTGTTGACTATAGAAATTCTTTACATTTTTTTTTAAATGACTTCTGGTTGATGTCTTCCCTCTTCCTTTAATTCAACCAAATTTCCTCGCAGAGCTATTTTGTCTACTTCTGTGTGACTATAGGTAGTATCTACTTCTATTGCTGCTGTACGGCTGTTACAAGTATCAAACTTTCAAGCAGCTTTAAAAAGTTGGATGTCAAGTCTATCTTTCGACTTGCAAAATCAAGAAAATCAAGGATTTGAATTTTCAAAAGCTCAATTTTCGAGTTAAGTCAAGCTTCAAGAATTCAATACTATATTATATAGAATTCTATAGTAGATTGTAGGCGACATCAATATTTTGTTGAGTGTTGTTGTTCAATACAGAAATTCTCTACATTATTAGTCAGAAATTACATTATTAGTCTGAAATGACTGCTAGTTGATTTCTTCCCTTTTTCCTTCAAATTAATCTGATTCGCTTTCGGAGCTTTTTGTTCGATTAGATCGAACGTTTTGAAATCCCAGAACGTCCCTGTCAGTTAAAAATTCTGTATGACTAGAGCAGGGGTGCTTAAACTTGAACTGCTGGCGATCTACCTCAATATTTTAAGACTACTTACGAACGACTCTGAGAGGCTGCAAGTATGTGTGATGCAGGGATGTCGTACATACACGATACACCCTACCTAGCTTGGTAGGGTATCCCACAGCATATATAGATATTAGCTATACATCACTATACATCATTTTAGTCAAGGTTTGGGTTAGGTTTAGTTAGGTTCTTCTCTAGAATATCAATAAAAAACTCATAGTTATTCAAAATTGCGAGTTTATTGATTGTTACAAAACAAAAGAGTTACATATGGTGTTAAACTTAACTAAGGAGGATGTTGAAACGGTGCACTGCATGTCCTCAGCATACTTTTCACAAGATGGTACGTAACCACTGACTGCTAATCGCATGCATGATGACATATGATCGTCAGTTAGTCGATTGCGATATTTTGACTTAATTATCTTCATTTCAAAAAATGCAGACTCGTACAAGTAAGTTGACCCAAACATTGACGTCAGTTGCAGGGCGATTTGTATTACATGCTGTAGCTTTCTAGGAATTATCCGCGAATCAACCACCTGACGTCCGTGTGAAGAACTAAACCAGTGTGTTCAGCTCACTCCCTATCCTCCAATTGTAACTTAAAGAGCCGCCGTTGCAAGCTACGTGCACAGATGGAATTCACAATTTTTGTTGCAACGCCTTTAATTTCCTCCGTGTTTAAAACTTTTGAACACAAAACTTGTTGATGTATAATGCAATGAAATGAAAGAAATGAAGGGAAATCTTCATTAGCTCGACATGCTGAAGATATCATGTTTTAGTTTATCTGTCACGTCCTGACATATGACTTCAATACGCCTTGTGACAGTCGGATGAGATAACTGAAGTTCTCTAATAGCAGATATGATTTCTGATTTATTTTCAAAATCTCCAAATAAAGTCTCACCTGCTTCAATAAATGCTTCGACAATATATTCCTAATTCAGTCTGTGGCGAAAATCCTTTTCATAAATTTTATGAACCGTTGTATGACGCCTCTGTGAGTTACCACGCTTAGGTATTGCAACTGACGCACGACAAATAGGACAAATGCACTTATCCTTTGCTATACAAAAGAAAAATTCTTCCTCCCAATAGTTATTAAAATGATAAGTTTTAGATTTTTTCGCTGCACTCATTTTGTACTATTTAATAATAAACTTTGTATGGACGTAGTATTGCCTTCAAGTTACAATTCAGAATGACTCCAATTCCTGCACGCGCAACATTTATATCTGCGTGAACGAAAGTCTAGAATGTTCCCGTCAAACGCGGTGCCTGAAATTTCTAGAAAAGCGGCAAAAATAAAAAACGCGGCTTCTCTTTGACAAGTACCGCGCGTTCCTCTGATAAAGCCGCCTTTTGCCGCTAGTAGAATATTATTTTATTACGTAATAAATTTTTTGTAGTTTAGTTACCTACTTATTAAAAATTTATTTTTCTCGAGATCTACTCAAAAAGCATTTGCGATCGACGACCAGTCAATCGTTTGAGCACCCCTGGACTAGAGAATCTACCTACTTCTATTGCACCTGTACGGGTACGGCAACAGGCGTTTACCAAGTGAACTCAACTTTATGCTTTATTAAATATCAAGTTTTCAAGCAGCTGGGTGAATCCTGATGTCAAGTCAAGGTATTAGGTAGCAAATTTAAGTCATGTCAAAGCTTCGATTCTTCAAAAGCTTGAATGTTAAGTCAAGTCAACCTTTCGAAAAATTTTCCAGCTGTTCGATTTGATGAACCATTAAAACCATAGGGATAGACAGAACTGCACTGGGCTCATCTCTCATCTGGACGTATGTACACAAGAAGAAGACAAAATGTCGACTTACCAGTGAACAAAACTCTCTCTTCGATGAGCTCGGTTAGAACTGGGCCGTGGGCCACGAGCTGCAACACGATGACTCAAACAAAATTCCCTGAGACGCTGTCGTATAGGTTCGGTGCTAACTAGCATTCCACTATTCTGTCGAAGTTGCAAATGAAGAAGCTTAGCAGTAGCGAATTATTGTCTTATAAAGGAATTTCTCAAATAACCGTCTCCTTTCATGAACACCAGTCTCCTTGTACCTGAAAATCATTCTGGAAATAGTTGAATGGAACAAAATAAGCCTTTGGGCTACTTTTGGAAAAGTCAACCTATTTAGATCATCTAACACCACTGCTTCGGCACATTTTGTGATTCGCGTTGCATTATTAATGACAAAACATTGAATCTTGTTGACATGTGTTCGGACATACCCGAAAAAATCAATAAGTTGCCTACCGAAAAAGAAATTTGAATAGTGACGTTTTGCGTTGATTTCTTGGCGTTGTGTATATCAAAATAAGATACCTGTGCTTCTATTCACTATAACGATCCCTTAAAATAATGCCAGAACTCTTCGTTCGGCAAGTTATTTTCAGTAGTTTTTGCGGCAATTATCCATATCTATTCGGCATCGTCTTTTATTGTTATGCAATATTTGTTTATGGTTTACCTTACCTGTCCCAGATATTATACAAATATTTCTAACCAAGTGGGTGGCCAACCCTTTTTGTAATTTATCTACCTGTATCCGGAAACAAAAAAAATTATGCAGAATGGGCGATCTCTACTGATGGTCATGTAAAAACCATCTCATTTTTAACCTGGATTGTATAAATTTTTCATTTATACATCAAATTTCAAGACGATGCGAATTGTTCCAAAGTAAAATATTCCTTTGTAGGGAACTATTTATTTTGTCTAATTGTTGAGTCTCAGCCAATTTCGCATTTTGTTTCTAATCGTAAACTATAAATTAGCTTAATATTTGACTAGAAACTTCCATATTCATGCATTTTTCGAGATATTGCTCTGAAGTTCATATTGTAGCTCATTCTCTTTGTCGTGATTTGGTATTCAACTCACGCCATAAGAATAACACGTAATTTCAATACTTCGAATTTCTTTTTTAGTATGACATTATCAAGAAAATCTACAGAACGTTATTTTTCTTGTGCCATATCCCATTTCCTACGCTCAAACTTTTCTTTTCGAAAACTCCAAATACATTTTTTAACTCCTCTGAATATAATCAGTGAATTTTATATCTGGTGTATTTTGTGGTAACTGTAACCGTTTTCAATAAAACAAACGATGAAATTACGAAATTACTACTAAAATTTCCACTTCATCTACACTACTCCAAGAAATTAACGCACATATTTCAGATTTCTTTTTTGGAAAGCAACTAGAGGAAGAGTTGGTAATGTGGCCCCCCATTTTGTTTTTGTGGCCTCAGGGGAAAAATACAAGATTAGGAAGTATAGGAAACACGTTAAAGTCGTCTTTATTAACTAACATATACATGTCTTTCAATAAAATAAACGAAATTAAAACAGAAAAATAAAAAACATACGTATTATAAAAATAATCAGATTTGGCCATTTGAGATCAGGAGAGGGGTTATTTGGCAGCCTTTGGGCCATATTAAATGTATGAGCGTAATCACAACCTAACGGCAAAAATCACAGATATAATATTCGCCTTCAGGATCTGCACAGGCTGTATGAGCCCATAAATTGCAAATCTGGCACTGTATTCACTCTTCCCCACGTCTGTCATTAGAATAACTAGTTTCACAAAACATGGAGTTCGTATCTGCGCTTTCGGGGGTCCTATCTGAATATTGACGGTTGTCATTCTCCGAATCTGTTTCTACGACTGCATCACTTTCAGAGCTACTGATGGATGATGACTGAATGACTCTCTGGCGCTGACAGGCTTTGTTACTGCTGCTGTTTGCTTGTTCCAGCTTGACTACATCCGGTACCGCGCCCACGCCCACGTCCACAACTTCGGCCACGAGCTTCTGCTGAGCGCAAAGATTGACTTAATTCATTCTTGTATGGAGAGGATGTGATTGATTTTGCTTGTAGTCTTTCTTCCACGATCAGAAGTTCGAATCTTATCTCCAGGAATGGGCTGAATGTTCTCCGGCAGAACCAAATGAGCTTGCGACTCTTGTGCTACAGCATACACACCTGACGCATCTTGATCAGCAATAAAACTTGTATGGTGATTAGCTGGGGGCAAAATTGTTGTTCATTATTTGAAATTTCCATCAGAAAATCGACTTTCGTAAAAACTTGCGGATTGAATGGGTAAATGCCCGTCGCAGGAAAACCATTCACAGCAATTTCCCCTGTGGTGTTCTTGAGATATTCCCGACAAAAAAACTCAGCAATATATTAGGGCTTCAGCGTTCTTTCAGAATTGAGAAGAAACTTACGAATCTCCTCACTATAGTGACTCTAAAGCGCGCCCATAAAAGTCTTATCTATCAGCTGTAGATGAGATGAGAGGCGTGAGATGGAAGACTGATAATAGTGATGTGATTTTCTCGCCCCAGTTTTATTAATTCTAAATTGCGAGTGTGACTACAATGTTCATCAACAATAAGCAATACGGGAGAAGCCTAGATGGGTTTTGTTTCTTCAATAAAATATCCAAACCAGTCAGTGAACAAATTTAATTGGATTCAATCAGATGGATGAACTTTTTAATTATATAGTCTGATGAAGACAAGTTCAATGAAAGTGGAATAACTAACAAGAGAAATCGACGAACTTTTAGGCCACAGAAAATCCACATTTCATTGAGGTTATTGATTTCCAAAATAAATTCAGCGTGAACGTTTTTGCAATTTTAATGAATGATTTGTTGGCTTATCACATTTATGAGGAAAATCTGAATGAAAAAAGATACCTGGAAATTTTGAGAGGAACATTAGCAAATTTTTTAGATGGATTACCCCTTAACATTCTGAGGGATTGCTATTACCAAATGGATGGTGCACCTGCACATAAAACACGAGCTGTAAGTCGGCAGCTAACAGAAATTTTCATGGATAGATGGTGGGGTAATCAAGGACCAAATTTATGGCCTCTGAGTTCTCCAGACTACGAGTGAAGTGTATCTTAAGAAGTAAAGAAGAGTTACTCGATCGCATTCATAATGCTTTTCGTAATATTGATCCTGAAGAAACTAGAAGGCAACTGATCATGTTCGTATACTGGCTGTCAAGTTTATCGAGCAAAATGGGGCCCATATTGAACATTTATTCAGATCGTAGATTAGTTTTCTCCTATGATGTTTGCTATCATTTATTCGGATTAATGTAATTATCTTCGATGATTGGTTTTCGCTTAGTTCCTACAATTTTTAATAATCCTAATTGTAGAAAATTGCTTAATTGTTCTAATGCTTCGAAATTTTATTTTACTCATAGACGGTAAATTTGGAAATTGGTTATTGAATTGCCTGCAATTTCTACCCACTACTTTTGACATTCTAAAATGAATTTAAAAAGATTAAATATATTCTCGTTTGAAGTGGTTTTATTCCAAATGTGTTGTATTTTTGGATATTTTCAATCTGAAATAACGAAATATCAAATTCAAATGTTCAATATGGGCCCAATTTTGCCCAATTAGTTTTTTAAACTAACCTTCCATTAAAATATCAGTATTTTTTCATGGAAATATAATCTTTTGTGGCACAATCATACCAGAAGCACTCATGCAACAAACAAGAGTACACAGTAACCCGCGTTCTGCAGCAGTCAAGGCTCCAATCTGGTTCTTCCCTATTTTACCTAGAATATGTGGTATTTTATATTACACAATTATCACCCCAGTCTCGTCTACGTTAAAAATCCTGTCTTTGGGAAAATCCTTATTTCTCATTTCAGTTTCCAATATATCGAAAAATTCGTTGACTACTTAATTTTTCTGAATTTTAAGCTATCAGAATCCAAGGGAAAAAATGTGAATAAAACATGTTCTATAATTTTGGGGCGGTAGAGGGGGTACAACATTATGACGAAACTTTTCTTTTCATCACACCAATAATGTAATCAACGAAAAAATGGATTTAAGTAGTGAATCGATTTCGAGTATCTTAACGGAGGTACCCTTTTGTGTAATCTTTTTAAATTGTTTGAAATAAAATGTTTTTTTTTCATTTTACTTCGTAAGTAGGCAAATATGTAAGGTGCTGTGCCAAAGTTGGGACAGGACAACGGCTATAGGTTCGTTAATTGACAACAAAGTGCCTGGTATTGAATATTTTAAACGTAAGTTTCTTAATAATTATGATTATTCTCATCTATGAAATATTTCCTTAATTAATTAAATTATTCCGCAATGCAGAATGTAGTAAAATGTAATAATATAGTGAAGGGCATTTTTTCGAAAAGGAGAAACAAAACAGATGTAATTTCATCCCATGAACTTCAGTTCATTCAGCTTCCATGTAAAGTTAGTGAAATCTCTCCATGTTTCATATTAATGAACCTTCGTTGTACAAATATTGCGTACCCATGTCTGGGTTACTTGAAAGATTTATTAGATGAATAATTATTCATTATATTTACGATAGAATAGTTGGAAACGGAAGAGCGATTGCGAACGGTATTCGAGCTCCTTAAAAAATCTCACCTAACTGTACCTTCCAGATCGTTATTCCGAACGTATGAGTACCAATAATTGACAGTTCTCGGCCATCTTTCTTGCCACAACCGAAACAAATTATTCAAAAGAACCATGTACTAGAGTAAACACCAAAAAATTCTTAGACAACATGAATCATAACCTGTCGAAAGACCCACCTAAGTGGTCACTTGTAACCAGGTAGTACCAGGATGGTACCTGCACACCTCCAATGGAAACACAGAGGCGTGGTTAGTTGTAACTTCATCTTGTAGATCTAAAGATTTAGTCAAACGTCGATAATGTGGTAAAATGTTGGTACTTCACGATTTAGTGTGAAATATTAACAAATAAATGAATAAACGGTCAATTCACGCATTAAATCAAGTTGGCGCGTGCTTAGTGTCCAATTAGTGCACTGATTGATATTTTTTTGATAAGTAATTAGAGACCTATCGGTGTTTTTGACGTGTTGGTGCGAGTTACATCTGTGGGATATATATGACCAAAGGCGAGGTGGAGGATTCCGACAAGAAAGTGAAATTTATCAAGGTAGAGAGAATTAAATGTATTCCTCCCTTTGTATAGTATTAAGCAATACCATTTCGAATAATCACTCTTATAAAAACGATCAAATTGATGGAACTATGATTATATCCCAAGTAATGAGTTGTTTGAAAACAATTTTAGTAGTTTTTGAATAATTGAGATTTTTATCAATTAGAAGCTTATTAAAACGAAATAATCTGATAGATTGAACACTAGTTGCCGTTATTTGATGAAAATTCATTTCAAATGATGAATAAATATGATGTACACTTATTTACTTCATTTGACGACACTGTGCCTTCTTCAGGCAAATACAAAATTAATACTAAACTAGGGTATGATAATATCCGGTATCATTTTAACTGTATACTACACGTCGTTACGAAAAAAGTGCCTTGATAGACTAACACAAAGACGGACATTGAGGGGATCTTATAAGGGTTCCTATTTTCTTTTTGGAGTACAAAACCATAAAAAGCGACCAAAAGATGGTCTTTATATTCCGAGTCGTACGTTCAATCTAAATTCTTCCCGAAAATTTCTTGTATGATCACAATGTTCGTTTTTATGTACCCAAATATGCTGCGTATGAAAATTACTCGCTGTCAAATTATGATTCCTCAGTGCATAGTTTATTATTTAAAAAATTTCATTATCTTCCATGAAATTTCTCATTTGGCTAATTCATTTGATTCATAGAGACTTAGTACAGGATGTCTCACTTTTGATGTTCTAGTACAGCATCTGAGTGAAACATTGCAAATAAAGAGAAATGACCCCATTACTTTCATCGATTTTCAAGGAAAACTAATTGATGAAAACAGTCCGTACCAATCCTTTTTCCTTTTGGAGTTATTCCGGATTTCTTGATTTTCCGTGATTACGGAATATACCAATATCTTGGTTGCTATCAAATCAAGGTGAAAACTACACTCGGAGGCAAAATTAGCGGAACACTCGAAAATTTAACCAAATTCGAAGTTCGATATTTTTCCTAATTCTCAACTGATTCAGATGATTTGTGCGGCAAGTTATAGATCTACTCTTCTGCTTTGTAACAATTATAAGAGAAAACAAAAAAAAAAAAAAGTGTTTTTTTTGTCAAAAATTCGTAACACCCTGTGGAATTTCGTGGTCCGAGTTGAAACGTACAATATCATGGTCTGTCAAGACACATCTTCCTACAGTAACGCCCTTCTTGTTTCATGCGTTTATCTCTATTTTTGCAAAATATATTTAATTTCAAGTGGAAAATCACCATTTTGGAGAAATTCCATTGAATCAAGAAATTGTCATTAAAATTCGTCTATCAATTTGGAATTTTCTTATTATCACTCAGGCGTGTCGAAATTGTCGTTTGCGATTTTTATGTTCGAATTGCATTAGTTATTGATGACAATTTGGTTAATTTGGTGAAAATTAGGAATTCATAGGAGATAACAGTCGGTAGGTATTAAAATACACAACCGAATTCTGGGACCATTGATAAAATTTTTCATTTACACATGTGCACACCTTTTTTTATCAAATATGAAATGCAACACGCGTTTTATTGTATATGACCACATTTGCACTTGTTTAAAGAATGAGAGTTTTCCATTCTTTGATTTGATACAAATTCGATCGATTGCGGTGTTTTGTGATTCTTTTACTGTTTACGATTCGAAACGGTATTTTTCATTCAGAATGAGAGATTTACCACCAACCTCAATAGCAGGGGCAGTTACATTGATCGAGGAAGGGCGTACCTACCGCTCAGTCGGTACCATGTTGGGTGTCTCTCCTTACATAAGGGAAAATTGCCTTTTTATGCAGGATAACGCGCACCCACATACTGCGCGCATAGTGATAGAATATCTCAATGAAATTGGGATCACACGAATGGACTGGCCGTCGCGGTCACCGGATTTAAACCCGATCGAACACGTTTGGGACATTCTTGGAAGAAGGGTTCGACAACGGAATCCAGGCAACGTTGAAGCTGACATTGGCTTTGGTGGAAGAGTGGGACAACATACCTCAACAGATGATAGACAACATCATTGGGAGTATGCGAAATCGTATGCGCGCTCCAATAAGAGCTCGGGGGGGGTCATACTCGCTACTAAAATCAAATGTTTTTTTTGGGTCATCATGAATTTTTCTCATTTTTCTCAAAATGTTCATTTCATTTCACGAGTGTATCGCCGGGATACACACCTGCTCTCAATTTTGGACAGGAATGATAATTATTATAGAGTGTCACACAAAAAAATTCAAAAATAAATGTGCAAAATCAACGATTTTTCCAGTGTACTTCGAGTTCTCCCGGAGCGTGAAATTGGCCAGTGAATTTCAAAAATTTTTATTTCGTTAGATTTCCGCTTCTCTAATTTTGATTCTATTTTTTGGCTAACCTGCGATGTTATGCACCTACGCAAGATTAAAAATAAATTCTTGAAATTTGTGACTTTTCGCTTCAAATTGGATGTCTCTTGTAAAAATAGGGATAAATGCATAAAACAAAAAGGGCGTTACTGTAGGAAGATGCGTCTTGACAGACTATGATATTGTACGTTTCAACTCAGACCACGAAATTCCACAGGGTGTTACGAATTTTTGACATAAAAACACTTTTAGTTTTGCCCCCGTATAAAATTTTTTTCAAATTTTTCATTTTCTCTTAAAATTTCTACATAGCAGAAGAGTTGATCTATAACTTGCCGAAAAAATCATCTAAATCGGTTTAGAATTAGGAAAATATCGGACTTCAAATTTGGTTAAATTTTCTAGTGTTCCGCTAATTTTGCCTCCGAGTGTAGTATGAATTACTACTGCCACTTTTTTGAGTCCAAAGCAGGGACATATTTTGTTGAATGGTTTTCTAATTAAAACATAAACGTGTATATTTTTTAATATAAACCATGGGTGAGTTTGTTCAAAAAAAGAGTATTTTTTCTGTTTTCCAAATGAAGAAAAATCTGATTTTTTCATAGAAATTAAAATTCTTTGGTTATTCAAAGGTTTCATTTAGTATGCTATCACCTTCCCTATTTAGGGAATGATGATATGATTTATTTGAGATTGAAAGGTTAAATCTCAGCTGAGGAAAAGAAAACCTGTCTGACGTAGAGTAGGGGTAGGTGAATGGATTCTGGGGTGGTTAATCTGAAGTACTTTCCTAGCTAGGCAAACATTCATTAATCCAAAGAAAGGTTACTAAGTCAAGGATTAGGTATATATAAATATAGAAATGAATTAAAACTTCCAGTCTCTAAAACAAATATATCAAATTTAATTTTCGATAACTTAAGAAATTTCCATTATGCGACAAAGTAATCCAATATAAAATATTATTATATACAGGAATATCCACCGGGAACGTCCGTTAAAAACATTTTGAGTTCCAATTACACTATCAAGCTGAAATTTTATACGCGGCCATAACTAGCGATTTCCAATTGAAGTGAAATATTTTCGAAATCATACCATTTCCGGTTATATCGGAATAGTTCCGAAATAGTTTGGGAATATATTGAATTTTGATGATTTTGCAATAACTAACAGAGAATGGTTTGAAATATATGAATCAAGTAGCTGAACTGGCTACGCTCACCTGACAGGTGCCTAAAATTGATGTTTTTGTCATTTCGTTCATTCGAATTTGATATTTCAACAAGAATTGTTGGTAATTTGTGAGTGGGTGAAAATTTTTGAAAAACACGAGATTGATAATAAAATGGCTGATTATTCAAATGAGGATATGTTTAATCTCTTTTTAATTCATGGCGAATGTCAAAAAGTGGTAGACAGAACTTGCAGGCAATTCAATAACCAATTTCCAAATTTGGCGTTTATGAGTAAAACAAAATTTCGAAGGATTAGAAGCAATTTCCTGCAATTTGGAGGAACAAAATACATAGAAACTAGAAGAAAACCAATTCTCGAGGACGACGACAATCAAATTAATACGCTTGCGTATTTTCGTGCAAATCCACATGCGTCCATTAAGTCAGCATCAATGGATATTAGATTGAGTTATACTTCCATTCAGAGGATCCTTAAGAAACATAACATGCACCCGTATTCTTTTATCAGACTACAAAAATTGAAACCAACTGACCTTCCCAAGCGGCTAAATTTCTGTGAAAATTTATTAATTCGGCTTCAAGAAGATGAGACAATTCTGCAAAAAATTATATGGTCTAATAAAGCCAAGTTCAATGAAAGTGGAATAACCAACAGGAGAAATCGACATTTTTGGGCCACAGAAAATCCACATTTCATTGAGGTTATTGATTTACAAAATAAATTCAGCGTGAACATTTTTGGAATTTTAATGAATGATTTGTTGGCTTATCACATTTATGAGGATAATCTTAATGGACAAAGATACCTGGAAATTTTGAGAGGAACATTAACAAATTTTTTAGATGGATTACCCCTTAACATTCTGAGGGATTGCTATTACCAAATGGATGGTGCACCAGCACATAAAACACGAGCTGTAGATCGGCAGCTGAATGAAATGTTCGAGGATAGATGGTGGGGTAATTAGGGGTCAAATTTATGGCCTCCGCGTTCTCTGGACCTGACGTCTATCTCATTCCTGTAAGAAGTAAAGAAGAGTTACTAGAGCGCATTCATAATGCTTTTTGTAATATTGATCCTGAGGAAACTAGGAGGGCAACTCATCATGTTCGTATACGAGCTGTCAAGTGTATCGAGGAAAATGGGGCCCATATTGAACATTTATTCAGATCGTAAATTAGTTTTCTCCTATGATGTTTGCTATCATTTATTCGTATTAATAAAATTATCTTCCATGATTGGTTTTCGCTTAGTTCCTACAATTTTTATTCATCCGAATTATAGAAAAATGCTTCTAATGCTTCGAAATTTTATTTTACTCATAGACTATACGTTTGGAAATTAGTTATTGAATTTCCTACAATTTCTACCCACTACTTTTTAACATTCTAAAATGAATTTAAAAAAATTAAATATATTTTCGTTTGAATAACCAGTGGTTTTATTCCAAATGTGTTGAATTTTTTGGATATTTTCAATCTGAAATAACGACAATTCATGTTGAAATATCAAATTCGAATGAACGAAGTGACAAGTACATTAATTTTAGGCACCTATCAGGTGAGCGTAGCCAGTCCAGTTACTTGATTCAAATATTTCAAAGCATTCTCTGTTAGTTCTTTAAAATCATCAAAATTCTATATATTCCCAAATTATTTCGGAACTATAAGAGATGGGTATAGTACATGCTCATACAATTCCATTCGAAATTTGACGGTTCATCTGATGGCGATATAATAATTGGCACGTTCCATTTGAAAAAATTGAGTTATTGCTGTTTGAAAAAGGCCAAATTGAAAAAATCATACAAAACAACGCAATAAACATTTGACATGTGTAGACTGCTTAAGATCTACGAGCTACAATGCTTCGTAAATGTTCCTCAAAAATCGAGTTTATAACAAAAATAATTAAATCTGTCAAAAGTTTTCACAGATAAATGCCAACAACTTGGGTATTTTATGTATTGCTCAAGTGTCGGTTCTAGATGTATGATAAAAAAGGTTGATTGCCATTTGAAATAACAAAGTGATGACCCACTTCCGGTATAACCGGATATGGTATTACATAGAAAATATTTCACTCCAATTGCAAATCGCTAGTTATTGCCGCGTATAAAATTTCAGATTGATATTGTAATTGAAGCTAAAAAAGTTTTTAACGGACGGTCCTGGTGGATATTCCTGTATATTATGAATAAATAGGGCTCCGCATATAACGTTATTCAGGGTGTCCGTGAATTGCATGTACAACGTTATACCACTGATTCTTCAGCTCGAAATAGGTCGATTTAGGCCAATTTACTTATATGAAAAGTTTTTTCGTTTGGCCGCTAGAGGTCACCAAATCCAAATCCAAAATGTTTTTCTTATTTTTCATATAATTCGAGAACGACTCGATCGATAGAAACCATATTTGTTATGCGTAGTCGAGTGCGTTATTCACGTTTTTTAGTGATCCACTCAATGACCTTGACGTTTTACAAGTGTCCCTGAAAACTCGAACGTGTTTTTAATCAACCATAATTTTTTAACTGTCTGCGTTTGAGCAAAACTGTTTTAGACATTGAGCAGCTAGGCTAATTATCAAACTTTTTTGTCTCGTGAAAAATTTTGATATAATGAACGGGTCATTCACAAAAAACAGTTCTTTAATTTCATGATTTCACTTCTTCAACCACCTAGAAAGTCAAAAATATCACATTTGACCATGTTGGCTTTGGATTTAATTCTGTGATCTGCCAAATTGTCATTTTATTAGGCTACAGTAACTCCGAAATGGTTGATATGGTTATGGTGTACGGATTTTGTCAAGGTAATGAACGTTAAAGCGCGAGAGTATACGCTGAAAGATTTCCAGATCGCATAGTGCCGAACCACCAAACGTTTATGAATCTGGAGAGGCGCCATAGCGAGAATGGTTTCTTCAAGCCAACGAATTTGAATCGAGCGCGACAACGAACAGTAAGGACGGTAGAAAGTGAAGAACAAATTTTGGACATGGTTGAGGAAAACCCACAATTAAGCACGAGGCGTTTGGGTTTGCAGTTAATCTAACCTAACCTAAAACGATGATTCATGATGTCTTTAAGGAACAATTATTTCATCTTTATCACATTCAGACAGTTCAGACATAACTTCCCAACGATCCTGAGAATCGCCTAACTTTCTGCCGGTTTATCCAAGATAAGAGAACTCTTACTGACGACGAATGCACTTTTACTAGGTTTGGCATCAGTAACCTTCACAATGAACACGTGTACAGTTCCGAAAATCCACATGCTTTTAAAAGTACACATCATCCGAATCAATTGAAAATTAACGTATGGCTTTCAGTAATTGACAATTTCATTATTGGTCCAGTAGTGATTTCCGATCGATTAAACGGTGAGGCATATTTGAATTTTTTGCAAGAAACTTTGCCGGATTTGTTGGACGATATTCCAGTAATACTGCGTGCAGAAATGTGGTTTCGGCACGACGGTGCACCTTCTCACTTCACTTTAGCGGTTCGCGAGTTCTTACATGCACAGTATGCGAATCGTTGGATCATAAGGGGAGCTGATGCTACTGCAAGTTGGCCACTTGACACCGTGCGACTTCTTTCTTTGGGGGTGCTTTGAAATCTAGAGTTTACTCTTCTCCAATTGACACCCGAGAAGGGTTACATATGAGAATTTTAAATGCTGCCAACTCCTTCAAAAAATTCTTCGAATTTGTCGATTTTGGTACTACTGAACATTGAATTTCCTATTTGCTTGATCCGATTTAGCAACCTAGAAAACATCATTTTGTCTACAAGAGGTTGTCAAGCATAATAAAATGACAATCTGCCAGACTTCAGAAACAAATCCAGAGCCAACATGGTCAATATGTGACATTTTTGACTTGCTAGGTGGTTGCAGAAATGAAATCATGAAATTAAAAAACTGTTTTTTGTGAATGAACCGCCCATCATATCAAAATTTCTTAAGAGACAAAAAACTTTGATAATTAGCCTAGCTACTCAATGTCTAAAATAGTTTTGCACAAACGCAGACAGTTGAAAAATTTTGTTTGATTAAAAACACGTTCGAGGTTTTAGGGACACTTGTAAAAAGTCAAGGTCATTGAGTGGATCACTAAAAAACGTAAATAACGCACCCGATTACGCATACCAAATATAATAATATATTAAACAAGTTCTACGAAGAAATAATAAATGGGCGATGTCAACCCAGATGATTGGGTCCATAATGTTTCTGAAACATCTATAGATCATAATCGGCATCACTTGGAAGACTGAACCTTGCCATCGGGGCCCTCTCGGTCAAACAGAGAAGGAATTTGTGGAAATATCGCAGGTTATGTATTTTTTTATTATCTCCTTAGTCCCTTTCATGACCTTGTTTGCTATGTGAAGTCTTTTCTTAGATTTGTTTAGGTATATAAGAAGTTTGATTGTTGAATTATTTTTCTGCTGGTTTTCTTTTTCCATTGTTACAGATTCCTGTCCCAAACCCCCTTCCTTTCACCCTTTTTTTGGAAATCATGGAATGCAAGAGAGAATGAAGCGGCTAAGCAGAAAAATCTTTGGTACTCTTTATGTACACGCGATTCACTAACACATCATAAACAGACAAGCTATTGCTAGTGCAATAGCGACAGGGAAACGAGTTTTTTCCTCAGATTTACAAGATAGTATGGTTCCCCTGTTACATTTCCTGAGCTCACACTTGTGTTTATTCTGACACACACCAAAATTATAGAGATAAGCATTTATTGTAAATACAATTATTCAAATTTTGTAAATCCTCTCTTTTCAAAAAGAATATATATATATATATATATATATATATATATATATATATATATATATATATATATATATATATATATATATATATATATATATATATATATATATATATATATATATATATATATATATATATATATATATATATATATATATATATATATTTATCGATCGAGTCGTTCTCGAATTATTTGACAAATAAGAAAACAAATCTTTGGATTTGGCGACCTCTAGCGGCCAAACGAAAAATTTTTCATATAGGTAAGTTGACCTAAATCGACTTATTTCGAGCTGAAGAATCTGTGGTATAAAATTGTACACGAAATTCATGGACACCCTGTATACATCGTACAAAATTACTTCTTTAGAATAAATTACGAATTAAATTCTGCCTTGAATCGAACAATTCATATTGAATTAAACTTTAATAATTGAAATTTTTCAAAAGAGTAAACCTAAATTAATTCTTAATTACTATTCTAAAATCCGAGGGTTGAAATTATTTCATGTAAAGTATTAATCTGACCTTACAGATTCTGGAATGTTCCAATTTGTTCACGTCCACTTAAAAAAATATTCTCTTCTTGCCAAATTTCCCTCAAATATCTAAATAAATATCGGCCAGACTAAAGTTTCTGTACTCAGCAAAAAAAGGGTAAACTTACATGATGTAATGCTGGCCTATTGAGGTATCTTTGTTTCTGGGCCAAATTCTATCGAATCGTTGCAAGCTGATAACTAAGGTATCTCAGGAAAACGAAAAATTTATATTACACAACTTAACTTATAGGCACTATAGTCGATTTGGTAAAGCCGTAGAGTAATAAATCACTCGGGTAAGTGTTGAAGGGTATTATTGAGTATATTTTCCGAATTTAACCCCAAGAAAGGTAACTATTACATAGATATGTATTAAAAAGAGTTCTTGAATTAGTTTTATCATTTGTATATATCAGTTAGTAGTAGTTGGTGAAAGTGTTTTGTTCATTTCACAAATAATGGAGAAGTTTTCTAATTTTACCCATGTTGAACGTGCTAAAAATATACCACGTTCCCGAAGTGAAAAATCAATTATATTGAATTTTTACGATGCTTTAAGGCATGGAGGCCATTTCTCATCAAACGATGAAAATGTTAAAATATGTTCTGAGATTACGGGAATTGCACTTGGACAGTCCACAATATACCAGTTTCTCAAGGAAAGAAAATCTGAAAAAGGATTTATAGTGAAAACTCCAAAAACTTCTCCAGGAAGGCTTCGAATGGTTATTGATGAAGACTTCAGGAATACTATTCGAAAAACTGTGCATTTTCGGAAAGAAATTCCCACTGTGGAAAATATACACGCTGAGCTCGAAAAGAAGAAATCGTTTGCTGGAGAAGAAATTATTTAAGAGCAATCAAAAAATATCGTGCTCAAAGTGAGAAAATTTTTTAATTGGATGAAACTTGGGTTAATCAAGGCTACACTACTGGAGGCTATCATGAGGACATGGATGCAGATGTTTTCGAAGAACACAATTGTTGAATTTGATTCCACTAGGATCTGTTATAGTAATGGTTAACGCAAGTTACTATTCGCGACAGATTGAATCAACGCCAACACCTTCATGGCGTAAAGCAGACATCATAAGATGGCTGAAGGATAAAAATATTTCTTTTGAAGGAAATATGGTAAAAAGAGAATTATTAACAATTGTGAATGTACATACAAAACTATAAGATTGACGAAATGGCAAAAAACTGGGAAGTTAGTATACTCCGCCTTTCACCGTACCACTACGAATTGAATCAGATTGAACTAATATGGGCACAGATAAAGGGTAAAGTGGCTAGAAAGAACACAAGTTTTAAGATAAAAGGCGTCATTTCAACAGTGTGATAAAACTAATACGTGGAAACTGGATTAAATTATGGATGCCATGATAGATCCTGTTGTAGTGGAATTAGGTAATGAAGATACATCAGAAGATGAGCTGCAAATATTTTATGAAAATATTGCAACTTGAAATATATAGGTATGAGCATTTTCACAGAAAATATTTTTATTCTAATAATTTGTGTAGAAAGAAATTGAATTTATAAACTAGGCGTTTTATAAAGTCATGAAATCATTTATAAGCAACTAGCGGCACGCCCCGGCTACAGCTTCAAAATCATAAAGCGGCCTTCGCCTTCCCATCCCTCCGCGACGCCGCGTCGGCCCATCGGTCGTTATCGCCGCAACCATTATGTCTCTGCATTTTGAATCCGTAATATCTTCGAAAATATTCATTTAAGTTACATGCTATCAAGGGCTATATTGATCTACACATAACCAAATTTATATGGAATCACCTGATAATTTGAATATTAGCACTGGGATATTGAAAGTTTCGAAGGATTGCTAGAATAGATCTTTTGAGATATTTCAATTGAAAGAGGAAATGAATTAAGGTTTATTGTAAGAAATAAACAAATAGAAGAAAATGAGAGACTCTTTCCGCATGTAGTAAAAAATTGAAAATTGTTTTCTCACGGAGTAGCTATTTTTTTCTCGACCTCGGTAGCTTGTATTACCTTTTCTCGCCCTGATACAAACCTGAATCCATCTAGGGATGCTTTGGATTAGGTTTTCGACCCCCTCTGGGTTAATATTCTGCCACTCTTCTGGGGCGGCTTGGATGATTTGTTGTGGTGGTTGGATTATGCTGGCTAGCTCGATCTAATTTTCCTTTTGAGATTATTTTTGATGTATCGTTTCGACTGATACACTGATGCCTGTTTTTTTCCAGAAATTGCCTTTGGAGTATGGTGTGCGTCACTAGGGTCTCTTCTTGCAATTTGGCACGAAAAGCGGTCTTGTTCTTCAGAACTGATCTTCCTTCTACGCCTATTTTGCAGAGATTGTAGCTCTACATATTGGGCGTAGGTTCTTGTAATCACCGTTTGTAATACCCCCATTCTGGCCACTATATCCACTATATTCTCAGTTTCAAATCTCAGTGACGACTGAGTACAACAACTGGTGATAATTCAACATTTCTTATGATCCTAGCCAGGTTTTACGATAAAAAAACTTCATTCATTCTTCACAAGTAGTCAAAGATCAGATCCATGGTTAAAAACAATCAATAATATGAAATACCGAGTGATTCCATATAAATTTCATAGTCATAGGTTTTGTCTTTAGTTTATACTGCTCAGAATCTCATTTTTCATATTTTATTTATTTCTATATATAAATGTAATATAATTAGCTGACAATTTTATCATATTTATATTCAGATCGGTATTCTATTCGATCGTTCATCACTTCACACAAAGAAAACTTTAAATGAGTAACATTCAGTGTTACTTGACTAAGGTGCTTGGCTTTGAATATTCCTAGGGATTCAAGTTAATTGAGTTTTATACCTTTTTGTGCTTTATACAGGTTCTGATTGTCTATTGATGCAAAAATATGGTTATTTTCTATGCAATGTTGTGTCAGAGTGAAATCTGTATTGTTTTCACAAAAATATGAATGTCTAATCCAATCTAATTCTAAAAGACCTGCTTATTTGACCAATGTAAATTCCGGTACATTTGGGATATGTTAGTAAATACACTTCTGAATTACCTAATTTTTGAGCATCTTTGGCATTGAAAAATATTTTGATAGTTTGGTTGTAGATTTGTAGGCTAATTGTACATTGGGAATTTGAATGGTATTTGCAATTTTGTTAAAAATTGGACCGAAATAGATTATTGAAAAATATGGATGTGTATGGCTGTCAAATATTTTGAGGATAAATTTTGTTATAGGTTTTTAATATTGTTGTTTAGATACAAGTTCATCTATTACTGAAGGAGAAAAGCCGTTATTTTTTGCGATAGTTTTAACTAGTGAAATTTCTTTATGGAGATTTGTAATGCAGAGGTAATGCGAAGGCTCTGTGAATCATTGAATTGAAGGCAACTAATTTATGTTGAATAGGATGAGAAGATTCAGAAGGAATGCAAATTTCTTTGTAGGTAGGTTTACCATATCTATCGAAGGTATGAAGAATCTTTTGTTTAAAGAAAGGTAAATTTGAAAATTTTAATTTGATTGTTGATTTCTCTTTCTAGTTTAAATTCAATGTTGAATATTATCAAGTTTAGGAAAATGTGTAATTGTCTCGAAGTATCATTGAAACACGCAAAGGTATCGTCAACATATCGATACCAAAATATTATATGAAAGGCTATAGGTGATTGAAAAATTATATATTCTGTTATTCATAAAAATTTCTGATAGGAATGTACTAAGCGGTGAACCCATAGCCAAACCTGCGGTTTGCTCGAAAATTATATTGCTAAATTGAAAGTAATTCTGATTGAGTTCAATGAAAAGATAATATCACTAAGAACAAGCGGGTTGAGTTAGAGTTGTCTGAAATTTTGGAGAGTAGAGTTGGGCATTCAGTTCTTAGTATGTTTGAATTCATGTCGTCTACGTCTAGAGATATTAAAAAAGGCTTTGGAGGACCAAAGATATTCTGCAGTTTATTTGTGAGTTGAGTGAGTTTTTTATTGAGAAAAATTCAGTGAGATACTTGAAGATATCTTTGAGTTCATTTGATATCCTGTATGTTGGAGGGCTGGTATATGAGTGAATCTTAGTGTTTCATTTATGGTTTTTTATGAGTCCATAGACTTTTGGTGTAGCAGATTTCATAGTAATGAGGGACCAGATCGGTTTTCGAAAATAGGAGGTGAGGATTTCTTTTAGAAAATTTTTCAAGGAATTTTTGAAAAAAGTAGGATCTTCTTTTAATTGCTTTATGATCTCATTTTTCAAAAACTCGTTCATTGTATATATGTGGTGTGTGGGATTATGACAGAGTCCTTTGATCTGTCTGCTTTTGTGAGAATGAGGTCATTTTCTGAGATTTTCAGTTTGTTTGATTTGTTGTTTGTTTTTATGGTATTGTTGGTTTGGGTTGGTGATGGTGAAGAAGAGTATGGGCGATTTTCGCTTCAGTGAAATTATTGACATCTGAGTTTCCTAGGGCGATGGTTGATTCGACCGCTAATATTTCTTTCACGTTATTATTGTTAGGAAATGGACTAAATATTCTCTATTTGCAGTACTTTACTAGGATGCTCTACTACAAAATCGAGGAATTCTTCTTCAGGTTTTTTCTTTCCGTTGTCAATATAAAGAAAATCATTCACCTAAGCATATATTTCAGGGATGAGCGTGAGAGGCTACTAACATTTTTTTTCTCCTTTTCTTCCTTTACAATTTTCGACTGTTTTTGGTTATAAGGATAGAAGATATGGTTGTTTTTTCTTACTTACTAAGGAAAATCAAAAATATTTTTTCTTAGATTCCGATCATAAATTACGATGAGAACGAAATATTATCTTGATTTTTTTGTCAATATTTACGAAGAACTTATATCTGAAAAATCTGGAGGACCGCCTGTAAATTCATGGAAATTTGGCAGATCAAGGTCGACTAAGTTAGTATTCAATTGTTTTGCCTAACAATGTTGATATTCATAAAACTTGAGACCACGAAACATTTACCCAGTAATTTGATATGCAAAATTGAAACTCCTATTGCGAAATATTCTTTCAATCTAATCAACCGAATAGTTTTTCTGTTTTTGAAGATGCGGTAAGAGTAAAATCGCCTAATACGAAGAGAATTAACGAAGCTTATAAAAGACAGAAACTTTTCTCAACAATATTGGTAATAGTCTATCCATTTTTTTGGCTTACAAAATTTAAGAATAAGACAGCGCAATAAAGAAATAAAAACGTTTCTCTTCAATTATTATGTCTGTGGGACGAAAATAATGGTTCCTCTGACAATAGACTATTACAGATTGTAAAACACACCTCGGTTCATCACTTTTTCAGAATCGAATCTCTTTCCACCTGTAATTTCACTTCAGATATCGTAAAATTGGCAAACTTCTAGGATGAACAAAATATTCTATAACTTGATAAGTAATGGTGTAACTTGATTATCGTGTTTTAAGTGAATGAAACTAATTAAAACAATTTGGGCTGAAGGAATAAAAAATAGGAATTCAGGTGAGAAACTCAAGCAAATTCTAGTTGGTTATAATTGCTCTTATTTTTATTTTGGTGAATAGCAAAGTACCACTCATATGGAGTATGGACATTCCTTGTCAATATACGGTATTCAAAATACTGATACACCAAAAGTATTTTTGAATGTTTCCTAAATTTCATGAGTGTAATGTTACAAATGTTTGTATTGAAAAGACAAATATGACGAAAAAAAAAATTATTTGTTTTAGTTACTGTGAAACACAATGGGTCCAAACATTCAATAAAAAATAAGTAAAGTAAAATTATAAATTTCATTTCAATAATCAGCTAACAACATTACAAGTTTATTTGAAATTTATGAATATAATGATAATATCATTTATTTCCATTGACCAACAAGATATAGCAAAATGTCATATATACAAACAGATAACAGTGTGCTCCAACGAAAATTTGCCACCACCCCTATCTCAAGATGATTTCAGCAGAAAAAGGTGAGGCACGTCAATTTTTCACTGAAGAAGGACCTATTTCTTAGTTGGATCGGAGCATGCAAAATCAACCTCTCACCCTCAGCAACCTCAAAATTCATTATTGAGAAAGTGAGTAGAGTGACATAAATGGTGGGGCGTTATAAAAGGGCGTTTTTGTAACAGGTAGTACACGTAACGGTGAGTGAGTAGAGGGAAGCAGCTAGGGTCATTCGAGTCAGGCGGATTTACGATGTAACTCTCATCGGTTATCTGGATAAGAGAGCACCGTGCGTTCGCAGCGGAACTCTCGCGAGCGCTTCAACATTGGTCGTAACGCTTCAGTTCCGAAACGTGACACTATCATCCATGATGTAACAAAATTAACTCTTTTACTCTGGTTAAGCCCAGAGGAAAATGAGCAATGAGACTCTAATTCAATATTCATCACTGAAATCTTGGAAGAAAAGTCAAGAAAGTTTTGTTTGGATATTTAATCAATTACATAAATCATGATAATGATACATAGTGTCACAAATAACTCTTTATATGTTAATACAGGCAATAAGACTTATCTTGATGGTTTTTGGTCTTAGTGCTGCTTTTAGGGAAACCTCTATTTCAGCTGTTGAGCTCCACGTACGAGTTTCTACCTAAGAAACCGCACCTAGGAATTTCAGTCTAAGACTCTCCACTTACGAATTTCTATCTAGGACTCCCCACCTAGGACTTTCTGTCTAAGGCTCCTCACCTAGGAATTCTGTCTAGGGCTCCTCACCTAGGAATATCTATCTAGGGTTCCTTACCTAGGAATGTCTGTCTAGGGCTCCTCACCTAGGAATATCTATCTAGGGCTTCTCACCTAGGAATGTCTGTCTAAGGCTCCTCACCTAGGAATATCTATCTAGGGCTCCTCACCTAGGAATGTCTGTCTAGGGCTCCTCACCTAGTACTTTCTAGCTACGGGTATCCACCTAGGACTGAATTTCACAAATTATACATGTATCACCAAGATATTCTACGCTCTAACGTAATAGCCAGCTACACCAGGGAATTTAACGTAACAAAAATAACGTGGCTCTAACATCATATGAAGACTGAAATTAATATGAAAAGTAACAGAGATTCTGAAAAAGTAAACTCGTGATAGCTGTTCAGGTAGGTCATAGAATTAAAAGATAAGTTCTATAAAAAGCGAAGAAGCATCTACAAAAAACTATTTACAATTAAAAGAGAAGCTATATAAAAGCGAGGAAGCATCTTTAAAACTATTTACAAAAATTACAGATGTTTGTCAACCATTTTGAAAATTTGAAAAAATTTCATGATTTACATGATAATTTCACGAAAACTACTTAAAACTGAAGGAAATAAGGATTGAATATAGGAGTTTGAGTTACATTTGTCGTTTTCTACTCAGAGAAAAATTATTTTGATCGAGTTCATTAATGAGAAATCTATCAGGTCGTTATAAAAAAATTGTAGAAATTAAAGGAATACGATTATGATATCGATCGTGAGAAAAGACAAATTCTGTAGAGCAGAATTTGAATTTTTAATAGCTACTATAAGGCATTCAAGCAGTTAAAAAAATGCTGTAAGGAAAAATTATAAATCATATTTTCAAGGTTAAGTGCGGCAGTTTGCTAAATGAACTTTCAACTTACCCTATATTTTGATATAGGTCACTACACAGTGTATAAAGATATGAATTTTAATATAATTTAATCATTTTAACTACAAGTTAAGATGATTTTCAAGTTCAACTAATTCGCTTGAAGGTTTCCAAAGAAAAAAGAACCTAGGAATATGTATCTAGGGCTCCTCACCTAGGAATGTCTGTCTAGGGCTCCTACCTAGGAATGTCTGTCTAGGGCTCCTCACCTAGCACTTTCTAGCTACGGGTCTCCACCTAGGACTGAATATCACAAATAAGACATGTATCACCAAGTTATTCTACGCTCTAATGTAACAGCAAGCTACACCAGGGAAGTTAAAGTGACAAAATAACGTGGATCTCACATTATATAAAGACAAAAATTAATATGAAAAGTAACAGAGATTCTGATAAATTAAACTAGTGCTAGCTGTTCAGGTAGGTCATAGAATTAAAAGATAAGTTCTATAAAAAGTGAGGGAGAGAATAAGATAAATTCTATAGAGCAGCATTTGAATTTTTAATAGCTACTATAAGTCATTCAAGCAGTTAAAAAATGCTGTAAGGAAAAATTATAAATTAGATTTTCTAGGTTAAGTGCAGCATTTTGCTGAATGAACTTTCAACTTACCCTATATTTTGATATAGGTCACTACACAGTATATAAGATAAGGATATGAATTTCAATATAATTTAATTATTTTAACTACAAGTTAAGAGGGTTTTCAAGTTCAACCAATTCGTTTAAAGGTTTTTAAAGAAGAAAAAAACGCCTATAATGAAGAATCCATGCTGTCAGCCGAACCATGCCCGTCAAACTGTTAACTAGTGGCGTGACACATATAAAAGGTTGACTGGAATCAGATGTTTTAACTCAAATAGTTGTGACGTGATTTAAGCACGTTACAATGGATACAGAATTTCAGTACGACTGCATTAGCAACGAATTTGAAACAACAAGGTCGTCCTCTAAGGGGTTTATGATTTCCTCCGTGTTTAAAACTGTTGAAGACCAAACTTGTTGATGTATAATGCAATGTAATGAAAAAAACGAAGGGAAATCTTCATTATCTCGACACAACCGTTTTTGTTTCTAGTCATTACTGGTGCTCCATTGGTTGTAATGCACACTAATTCATAAATTGGTAGCTCGTAATTTTTTACAAAATTGAAGAAACCGTCATATATGTCTTCGCCACGGGTCTTCCCCTTTAGAGGAATGATTGTCAGAAATTCGTCCTTAGCCAACCCTCCGAACTTTATACATAGCTGTACAGTGTCTGTCATATCGGTGGATTCGTCGAACTGTGAAGAAAAGTACGTATATTTCATGCTATTATGTCTTAGTTTATCTGCCATGTCGTGACTCATGACTTCAATACGCCTTGTGACAGTCGGACGAGATAACTGAAGTTCTCTAATAGCAGACATGATTTCTGAAATAATTGATGCTGTGATCCAATTTATAAACAATACCGTTGATTGTTTTGAGAAGGGGTTGTACTCGCTGTCCCTGTTTCTGGATTTGTCCAAGGCGTTTGACTGTGTCTCTCATTCAGATCTTTTGGGGAAGCTGGGTCGCTATAGTTTTGATGATGACAGTGAGAAACCTGTACATTCTTTTTTATCACAGAAGTCACAGGTAGTGTTCATGAATGGCAATAGGTCGGATAGAGAGCCTGTTACCATCGGGGTACCTCAAGATTCAATTATGGGGCCTTTATTATTTATAATATTTATTAATGATTTTCCTCGTTATCTGGCCAATTGCCTGTGTGTACTATCTGCTGATGACACCACTGTCTCTGTTGGCTGTGGCGGCCTTGGGGAAGCGGAGGAGATGTTTGGGACAGCACAGTCAAAGGCCTTGGAATGGTTTTCGGGAAATGGCTCGTGCGTGAATGACGACAAGATTGAGCATATGATTTTTGGACTGAGACATGATGTTGAAAACTCAGGTGTTAAATTTCTGGGTATTTACTTGGATACAAAGGTTACCTGGGATGTTCACTTTGATAAGTTGACCAGAAAGCTCAGTAGATATGTCTTTGTCTTGAGAAACCTTGCCACCTCTGTGTCAAATCATATTTTGAAGGTAGCTTGGTCTTTCCGAATCTCACTTGAAGTATTGCTTAATAGCGTGGGGAAACTGTTGTGAATTTTCCAGAATATTCAGATTGCAACGACATGCAATCAGGATTGTTGGCAATCTCAAATAAAGAGAATGTTGTAAGTACTCTTTTGTCACGTTGGGAGTTATGACTCTCCCTTGTCTCTTTATTTTTGAGTGCCTTGTATATGCACACAAACATTCGGAAACTCTAGATTTGAATACTGATCATCATAATTATGACACTAGACAAAAATCAGACATTCATATTCCTTTTCTTAGATTGAGTAGGTCGCAGAAAGGACCAAATTACTTTTCACTTGAATTTCATAATAAATTGCCTTCAAGCTTAAGAAATTTGCCTATAGAAAATTTTAAGGTTGAAATACGAAAAATTGTATTGAAACATCCTTATAATGAAACTAACGATTTCTTAAAATGTGATTTGTCCAGACTTTATACTATATTTTTTTTACTAGTTTCCTAACTTCTAGAATATTTGAAATGACTTCTTTGTAATTTCCTACTGAAAATGACTAATATATACATTGTAGTTTGTCACTAAAAAATAAATATTCCATTCTATTCTTTACTGGGCATGGAAATCATCAAAAATGAACGACCTCTGAATGGTACCAGCATTTCATCCACAGTGGCATAGTGACGGATGTTACAGACTCTTTGACAGTTTGAAACAAATCATTTTAGAATGTTAGATATCGCAGCTTATTTATCCGTTCCCTTTCTTTCTGTCTGCCGCATTGTCGAAACGTAGACAAAGTATTTAAGATAAAAATCTATTTCTTGACATAACGCACCGGAAAACCTCCACAGATCTTGATTCGCATATTTTGATCTATATTCTGATAATTTAGAGTTGGTCCTAGTCAGAATCTGTAACATAATGTCATCGTCTTTATATTGTTTCAATATGTTATATGGATCCTTTCTTTCATTATTTGTCAAATTGGAAGAGGGTACTCGTAAAATGATATTATGTTGTGGTTTTCTGACCGATGCCCGACTAGGAAAACTTCTTGACCACTAATCTTTGTTTTTGCCCCTAAAAGAACTGAACCTAGAAAGCGGTGCATCTTCGACTACCAACGATGATTTGGAAATATTTTCCGTCCGTGGCAAGGGCTGGGTTGTAGCCTCAGCATCAGACTTGTCTGTATGAGTATATTTATCATGATCGTTGATATCCAGTATAAAATCGTCCCGATATCATCTATTTTCGAAATCTGGAACCTTCTACAAGTTCTCAATAAAATCCTAGTCATTTTGATCTCGAAGATTAATTTGACGATGTAGTTTTCTAGAATGACATAGTTCATCGAAAGGTAAACTACGTTTAACGCCTAACGTCCCTGGTACATCCATTCTACAAATGAGCAGTTAGGTTTCTGAAATTAAGCACATTTATTTGATCGTAGTTCAAACAAAAAACTCTACTACTCAGAAGTGTTTTAATTGTGTTTCATTGATTTTTTTTCAGACCGTCAATGGCTCAACATATTTTATCAGCAGTTGAATCAGAAATAACACTGACTAAAGTGAAGGGTGACTGCACAGAACGAGATTTAGTTATCAATCTAGAAGATAGAGACCTTTGGCTCAGATTTCAATGCTACACGAACGAAATGATAGTCACGAAAAATGGAAGGTACATAATAGAAATTCTTGCGTTAGCTAAACACTTCTTCTTTGACCTTATTGTTGTTACAGGAGGATGTTTCCCATAGTCAAAATTTCAACGTCAGGATTAGACCCAAAAGCAATGTATACCGTTCTACTAGAATTTGTCCAGATGGACCCGCATAGATGGAAATACGTTAATGGGGAATGGGTACCTGGAGGAAAAGCAGAAGTAGCTCCACCAAACGCCATATACATCCATCCAGAATCGCCGAATTTCGGAGCACATTGGATGAAAGAATCCATCAGTTTTGCAAAGGTTAGAATTCGCATAAGTGAATTTTATCACTCCTCGATTATGAAACAATTAATCATCAAATAAACATCTTGAAAATGCGATATGATTCTTGTTAATGCAACAATGAACAGGGTACCACAAATTCATCCTTCTCATTGTCATCAATTCATATATTCCATCTTGTAAGATCCAAACAAAATCGAACCCCTATAGTACATACACCAAAGCTGTGAAGCTGTGAGTAATAAAAACTCATTAAATATGCAAATCCTCTGATCGTGCCGGGTCACTACGAAAAATCTGAGAAGTTCTGTTATTTTACATTGGGCTTGGTATAATTATTAAGACGGTCAAACAAAAAGGATTCTTCGTATATAACTCAACGTTATATTCGACTGCCTGTACAATTCGTCCTCGTTTTTCTTATCGATACCTGATATAGTTATCCTCGTCTATATTAAATTACCAATTCTCGTTACCCCTTCAAAACCTCCACTATGTGACGTGGATGAATGTGAGTTATAGGGTTTATATGTCAAAACAAGGTTGTCGAAATGTTGATGATAAGAAATCGAAACTTTGTATTATACTATCAGAAGAGATTTTATTGAAAATCAGAATTGAAATTTCGGTCTCTCGACCATTTTCAGCTGACAACAAGTATTGAACTAAAGTTGAGAATACATACAGATATAAGTCGGTAAGTAAAAAATTAATAAGGGTGCAAACAAGAGGCAATAAAATAATTATGATAAAAGCAGGTATTATTTAAAGATTTCGAATGAATGGAAGTTTGAATATTTGGATTGATTCCAAGAAATCTAACTTTCGTCCTTTAGGTATTCTGGGAATAATTTTAAGTTGATCTATGGGTGGAAATGATGGCCATTTTCGATACTATGTGAAGCAAAGGTAGATTCGTCTGTTTTCTGGTTATTGTAGTCTGGCCGAAATCTCGTTTCGGACGAACGACCAGTTTGACCTATATAGACGCCTTCACAATCCAGACAGGACAACTTATAAACTCCAGTATTGTCAAATTTATCAGATTTATCTTTACTATTAAAAAAATCCTGGGAGAGTTTCATGTGGGTTCTGAAAGCTAATTTTTTATTCTGTTTTGAAATGACATTTGCAATCTTTTCGCAGATAAGGCCAAATTATGTTAATGAAATATATTTATCTGTATTACTTGATTCTATACGTGGGTAAATATTATGATATGCTATTTGTGTTTGTTTTTTTGAACCATTTTGTTTGATATATTTGAGGGATAACCATTGTTCTTAGCTATTTCTTTGATAGTTGACACTTCCCTAGACATACACTCGGAGGCAAAATTAGCGGAACACTCGAAAATTTAACCAAATTCGAAGTTCGATATTTTCCTAATTCTCAACCGATTTAGATGATTTGTTCGGCAAGTTATAGATCAACTCTTCTGCTTTGTAGAAATTATAAGAGAAAACAAAAAAAATTTGAAAAAAATTTTATACGGGGGCAAATCTAAAAGTGTTTTTTTTGTCAAAAATTCGTAACCCCTGTGGAATTTCGTGGTCCGAGTTGAATCGTACAATATCATGGTCTGTCAAGACACATCTTCCTACAGTAACGCCCTTCTTCTTTCATGCGTTTATCTCTATTTTTCTATCAATTTGCAAAATATATTTAATTTCAAGTGGAAAATCACCATTTTGAAGAAATTCCATTGAATCAAGAAATTGTCATTAAAATTCGTCTATCAATTTGGAATTTTCTTATTATCACTCAGGCGTGTCGAAATTGTCGTTTGCGATTTTTATGTTCGAATTGCATTAGTTATTGATGACAATTTGGTTAATTTGGTGAAAATTAGGTTTGCTAGGGAGCATGTAGCATGGACAATCAATCAGTGGAGACGAGTTTTATTTAGTGATGAGAGCCGATATTGTGTGAATTTCGTGGATGGTAGAGATAGAATATGGAGGCATTGAGGGGAACGGTACAATCAAGCGAACTTCGCAGGAACTGAGCAATACGGTGGAGGGTCAGTTATGATATGGGGTGGCATATGCTTGGGAGTACGAACAGAACTGGAGATTATTGGCAATGGATCACTTAATGCCCATCGGTATATAACAGAAATCTTGGAGCCCCATGTTGTGCCTTTTGCTCCTTACATAGGGGAAAATTTCCTTTTTATGCACGATAACGCGCGCCCTCATACTGCGCGCATAGTGATAGAATATCTCAATGTAGTTGGGATCACACGCATGGACTGGCCGTCGCGGTCACCGGATTTAAACCCGATCGAACACGTTTGGGACATTCTTGGAAGAAGGGTTCGACAACGGAATCCAGGCAACGTTGAAGAGCTGACATTGGCTTTGGTGGAAGAGTGGGACAACATACCTCGACAGATGATAGACAACATCATTGGGAGTATGCGAAATCGTATGCGCTCTGTAATAAGAACTCGGGGGGGTCATACTCGCTACTAAAATCAAATGTTTTTTTTTGTGGGTCGTCATGAACATTTTTCTCAACATGTTCATTTCATTTCACGAGTGTATCGCCAGGATACACACCTGCTCTCAATTTTGGACAGGAATGATAATTATTATAGAGTGTCACACAAAAAAATGCAAAATCAACGATTTTTTCCAGTGTACTTCGAGTTCTCCCGGAGCGTGAAATTGGCCAGTGAATTTCAAAAATTTTCATTTCGTTAGATTTCCGCTTCTCTAATTTTGATTTTATTTTTTGGCTAACCTCCGATGTTATGCACCTACTCAAGATTGAAAATAAATTCATGAAATTTGTGACTTTTCGCTTCAAATTGGATATCTCTTGTAAAAATAGAGATAAATGCATAAAACAAGAAGGGCGTTACTGTAGGAAAATGTGTCTTGACAGACCATGATATTGTACGTTTCAACTCGGACCACGAAATTCCACAGGGTGTTACGAATTTTTGACAAAAAAAACAACTTTAGTTTTGCCCCCGTATAAATTTTGTTTGTTTTCTCTTATAATTTCTACAAAGCAAAAAAGTTGATCTATAACTTGCCGACAAAATCATCTAAATCGGTTGAGAATTAGGAAAAATATCGGACTTCGAATTTGATTAAATTTTCGAGTGTTCCGCTAATTTTGCCTCCGAGTGTATTTTCTTCGGATAATAGCAGAGAGAAAGCCCTATGAATCATTGAATTAAATGCAGCGTATTTATGAGATTTTGGGTGCGTTGAGACATAAGAAATGCAAAAATCAGTAAAAATGGGTTTTCGATATATATTAAAACTTAGTGTGTTATTTATATGAGTGATTGTTAGGTCTAAAAAGTGAATCTGATTATCGACTTCTCACTCTATTTCGAATATAATTGTTGCTGGTTCTTTGAAATCATCAATATCTTGTGTAAGTCCTAAAATTTCTCATGAATATATCTGCGATATAAACTACAAAGAAGCATGGCCATAATTTCTTCTGATTGGCAAATGTAATAATACCAACGATCATTTTCGTCAAAAGTTTCTGCAAAATCAATATTACTGAAACTACTAGCGTACGCAACATTCGGTTTCATTATCAACATTAACATTTTTATTTCGCTTGCCTTTTCCAATTTTCTATCTTTGGGTTTCTGTTTCGAACCTTGTTTAGTTCACAATGTTTTTTTCCTGTAGGTTTTCCTGGAACGTTCTCTTTCTGATAATCTTTTAGTTTAGAATTTTGTTTGATTTTCATAATTTTCTTCCCTTTCTTATCAGTGGTTTCGGAACCTTCTTATTAGTTTATTATTATCGTGGACTTGTGCACTATCTCAGCTATTAGCTGGATATAATTTACCTTTCCCAGATTCAACAATCAAGCAATCAAAGAGAATAGGCTCGATTACAATATACTTGACATAAATTTCCTAACTATCCTACTTTTATTAAGAATTACAGCTTTTTGCATTTCTATATAGGTATTCTTATGCAATTCTAATTTCTGTAGGCTATCATGCCAACTTTTGGGTATTAACCAGTCTAAGAAATGATGACAGGAACGATATCTATTTTATCGAAGTGCCACATCTGCTTGATCTCAATAGCAAGGTCTGTGTATTTGGACTTTTTCTCCTGGAACCTGTTCAGCACGTTATTATTATTGGGTATGGCGACATCCACCAGCATTACTGTTCTGGCTATCATACACTACTATGTCCAGCCTATTATTCCTCAGCATTCTGTCAGTGATAACAGGCCTATCGTAGTATAATCTGATAGAGACATTTTTCAATACGGGCGCCAGTTGATACTGGAAACATGGCTGAAAGGCTTTCAAAAGTCCGTACTTGTGTGCTAGTTTCTGATGGATAATGTTGCACACTTAAGTATGTCTGTGAATATAGTCCGTATTTGAAAGTAATAAAAAAAAGAGGATATTTGCGGTGGAAGCAAAATATCTGAGGGTTACCTTGGATAGTAAACACACGTGAAATTTTCAACTGGAAAACACAATACACAAGGCTAGACATTCCTTATGGGTATGTCAAATGACCTGTGGAAAAAAATGGGGTCTTGCCCCAAAGTAACTTAAGTGGCTATACGTGCTGGTGAGACCACGTATCACATACGGCTGCATTGCTTGGTGGGAGTGCAGTCTTAAGAATCAATCCCAACTTAAGCTCTCTAAATTGCAGAGAACGTCCTGCATGATGATTATAAGAGCTTTTTGCTGTACAGCCACTGCGGCCATGGAACTGATATTGGGCCTTGGGAGTGGCTAGAATTACGGCTAGCAAACACTACCGTACCATTCTTTACTGAAACCATTTCGCTGCATTTCCAGGCCCCTATTTGACAATCTCTGGATGAGACCAGAACGCAGAAATTTTCGTCATTCAGTAAGCTATAATCACATACTTAAAATCCGGAATTTCAAGTTTGTAGGTCATTCAGTTCCGAAGTTGAGCGAAAGCAAAGCTTCGCATTTATGACACTCACTCACTCATGATCATCAGAATAGAACTAGTAATTCCCATGAGCTCAGAGAGCTGAAATTTGGTACAGAGTTAAGGTTGAATGGCAACATAAAGGAAAAACTGTAAAAACTTGGATAATCGAAGATCGAAGTACCTGGTGACCCTGATTAGAAAATACAAGATCCCAACCGAACTATTAGAAATCTACAAACCGCCTCTACGAAAAATATTCAACTTGGTGGGCCGCTTCATTTGATGTCAAAAATCGAAGGCCTGAAGTATTTGATGAAGAACCCCATACTGGTCTTAGTTGAAAAAATGTCATTGCATGAATCTAGCTTAGTGGGACAAATCTTGTAATTCAATCTAGCCTATAGCGTCCTACAGTCGCTTCTGGGCGAATGCCTTCCCTTCTGCTTTTAATACGCTTATAAATAAAATTAGAGGAAAGCTCTGGATGAGACTAGACTGGCTTTTATACTTTTACTTACAAGTTCACAAAAAGAAATAGCGAATGGGCAATACGAAACACTGAGGCTAATGTATCAGAATCAGAACCTGAAAAAAAGAAAAGGAAGATTTGTAATAACCCCAAAAACATCCTGTAAAAAACTAGCCAAGTCTCGATGAAGCTGCTCGTTTATCTTTAAGTCTAAGGTTACTTAATGCGATTTCTTTGTTATTATAATTAATGTTGTGTGACTTGGTCGTTGAAAGGTACGCAACGGTACAAAACCAAGTGCTCCATGACACCATTGCACCCATCTGTCCCCAGAACCGCTACCTATTGAAGATGAAAGATTGCCACTTGGAAAACGTTGAAACCCTGAAACAAACAGTATAAAGAAATATTTCCAGTACAGACGGACTTTTGATCATTGATAGAAGTCCATCTGTCTATTTTATGTTGGATCGGTGGCCGATTTGACGCTCCAAAAAGAAGGGAGCAGAAGTCAGCATTGTCAATGCTGAATCCATGTGTTGCACAATCAACAACAACCTAAAATAAGACACTTGCCTCTAATTACCAATACAAGTATGGGCTATTATCTCGCTTAACAAACCTAGGTAGTTACAATAAAAATAACATTACGTGTAAACAAAATTGACTTGTACCTGCCCTCTAACGTATAAAGAATGTTCAACGGCCAAGTCACATAACATTAACCATAATAATAAAGAAATCGCAGTGAGGAACTTTTGTTTAGATTTCATTACTTCTTAGAGATAAACAAGCAGTTCCGTCGAGATTTGGCTAGTTTTTTACAGAATGTTTTCGGTGGGATTTACTTTTCAGATTATCTTTATAATGTTGTTGCTTTCTTTCCAGGTGAAATTAACCAACAAATCTAATGGGAATGGTCAAATCATGCTCAACTCTCTTCACAAATATGAACCTAGAGTACATTTAGTAAAAGTAGGAGCCGAGCCTAGGAGAGTGTTAACATTTCCCTTTCCCGAAACGCAGTTCATTGCTGTAACAGCCTATCAAAATGAAGAAGTAACATCGTTGAAGATTAAATACAATCCTTTCGCAAAAGCCTTCTTAGATGCCAAGGATCGACCTGACAATTCTTATAACCAGAAGGAATATGGAAGTAATTATGGACAGCAACAAAGTCAGTATCCGCAATGTAAGTTAGCAATGTTCGAAGAAGGACAAAACATTTTTTAGTTTCTTTCACAAGTACCTTGATTATTGTTATTAATTCAATTAAAAACTTTTGAAGCTATTGAAAATAATACATGATTTTGCTTCTCCAATGCAATCCACGACGATAAGTTATTTGACTACATTGAAAATATACTACAGTTTGAGGATATCCTCTCAGCTGATAGAATAAAAAACATATTTCACCGTATTTCTAATTTTTCTAATTTACACGAAAATAACCGTAATTATTTTCGACATTCTATCTGACATGGGGACGTTCTGTGGCTGGTGATATCTCACACATACTTCCTGAGTATCAAACTCGATCTTCAAGCTATTTATGACTGTTATCTGAAAGTTATTATTGAAATTCATAAAAAATACCATAGTTATTTGCCTAGATCTCAAAACGAACCCAAGTTTTGAGCAAACTTATAACATAAAGTTACTTGAGATTGCATTGTGCAAGGTGAACGCTTTAGATCCAAAGGTAAGCCTGTCTAGCAGTTCTGAGATCGATACCCACGGCCTCTATGGGATGTCTGCTGGCTCTTTCCCTCTACACATAATGGTGGAGGAGTCAGTTCTGAGGATCTCAATGAGGCTGTGGGATGAAGCTTGTGGTGGGACAGAAACCTGAATTCTGGAGCACTCAATGAAATAATAGTACTCCTCCCTGATCTTATCATAACGGAAAATAATCGTTTGCATGAATCCTCTCAAAAAGAGATTTGGTAAATTCAGTCTATGTCCCATACCCTACTCACCCCACAGGGCTACACCTGATTCACAGACGTGCCAAAACCGGCACGGGTACTATCGGTATTCACAGCCACAAGACAAATAACAACCTAGGAGGCCATGTAACACAAGAAAACGCTGCTCTCAGGTGCGTGTAAGAAATCCTACACAGGAACTACAGAGATACTGATATCTACATATGCTCTTATACCCAAAACGTCCTGGAATACCTGAAAGATCCAAGGGTTACATCCAAATCAGTTGACGAATGCAAAGAAGCACTTCGAGAACAACAAACCGAGATACTCTGCTCTGGTATACAGCCGATCAGAGTATCGAAGCGGATGAGAAAGCTAAGATGGAGACCATGTAACACAAGAACACGCTGCTCTCAGGTGAGTGTAAGAAATCCTACACAGGAACTATAGATACGCTTATATCTACATATGCTCTTATACCCAAAACGTCCTGGAATACCTGAAAGATCCAAAGGTTACATCTAAATTAGTTGACGAATGCAAAGGAGCACTTCGAGTACAACAAACCGAGATACTCTGCTCTGGTACACAGCCGATCAGAGTATCGAAGCGGGTGAGAAAGCTTAGATTCAGCTGTTAGGCCAATGGGACCTAAACCATTCTGACTGACCAACATACCCACATAATCCCTTCCTTCCAAGACTGGGACCTCACCGACGTTCTCAACTACTGTATAGGTAACTAGAGACTGAGACAGTCAACAAGGCTCATAAACGGACCCCAATGAAAGAAGACGGTACACTTACTATTATTCCTTGACAAGAAGTCTATTGGGATGGAAGTTTTCCGGAACACCAACTTAATAAACATTTACTGTCATGACACTGTTGGAAACCACACAGTGCCGTGGTTGCCTATAAAATGATGAGATAATGGAACATGTATTCGTTGAGTGTCTCACTCATAAGTCGACTTAATTGGAAACATTAGGTAATGAAGCACCTAATGCCTGGATGTCCTACAACAATTTTACTAAAAGGTTTCTGCAAGACTGATTACTCCAACACAACCCATTAACCACAATGGGCTAATATATCTGAGACTGCTGATAAGAGCGCCATGCATTAAGAAAGAGAGAAGAAGGTGAACTCTTCAGGAAGGAGAATCTAATGCACTTTGGTATTAGTGAGGCTGCAATATGGAGTTTTGTTCTGATATCTTGCATAAATAGGATGGACTGATGGCGCTTTTTCGACAAAGGTGCACCTTTAAATGCGTAAAGAAGGTTGATAGATACGCCTCTCTCTTTAATCTTGAATCTGTTATGTTCCTTTTATTCTGGGGAGTTGAGGGTGAACCCAAATTTCATTGCACGTTTTAATGCGTTGCATACTTCAGTCATTTACATTTTTCTCTTTTTCGAACACCCCTTTAACCTCCACGCACCAGGCTTTTAATTTTTACTATGAAACTCCTCTGATCTCCCTTTTGTTTATTATGGACAACCACCTAAGCTTATAATGTAGTTATCTTAACCTTGAGTCAATATAGGGAGCTTCCCTTTATTCTTCTTGACACATACATTCTTGGATATACGTTCAAGTCCTCCGAAGTTGAAGGTTTGCTTCGATCTGAGGTCTCCTCATTACAATTCGAATGTGAAGATCACACCGTGCTTAATATACAGGGATATCTACCGGGACCGTCCGTTAAAAACTTTTTGAGTTCCAATTACAATATCAAGCTGAAATTTTATACGCGGCCATAACTAGCGATTTCCAATTGAAGTGAAATATTTTCGAAGTGATATCATTTCCGGTTATACTGGAAGTGGGTCATCACTTTGTTATTTCAAATAGCAATCTACCTTTTTTATTATACACCTAGAACCGACATTTGAGCAAGGCATAAAATACCCAAGTTGTCTGTCAAAACATTTGACAAATTTAATGATTTTTGTTATAAACTCGATTTTTGAGGAACATTTCAAAAAATTGTAGCTCGTAGATCTTTTGGACTACAGACACAATTTTTGCAATTGGCACGTGCCAATTTTTATATCGCCATCAGATGAAGCGTCAAATTTCAGATGGGATTGTATCAGCATGTACTACACCCATCTCTTATATTTCCGAAATAATTTGGGAATGTATTGAATTTTGAGAATTTTGTAAGAACTAACAGAGAATACTTTGAAATATTTGAATCAAGTAGCTGAACACGCTACGCTCACCTGACAGGTGCCTGAAATTAATGTACTTGTCACTACGTCCATTCGAATTTGATATTTCAACAAGAATTCATGGTAAATTGAAGTGAAAATTTTGATAAACACCAGAATGTCAAAAAGTGGTGGATAGAACTTGCAGGCAATTCTATAACCAAATTCCAAATTTGGCGCTTATGAGTGAAACAAAATTTCGAAGGATTAGAAGCAATTTTCTGCAATTTGAAGGAACAAAATACGTAGATACTTGAAGGAAACCAATTCTTGAGGACGATGACAATCAAATTAATACGCTAGCGTATTTTCGTGCCAATCCACATGTTTCCATTAAGTCAGAATCAATGGATATTGGATTGAGTTATACTTCCATTCAAAGGATCCTTAAGAAACATAATATGCACCCGTATTCTTTTATCAGACTACAAAAATTGAAAACAACTGACCTTCCCAAGCGGCTAAATTTCTGTGAAAATTTATTAATTCGGCTTCAAGAAGATGAGACAATTCTGCAAAAAATTATATGGTCTGATGAAGCCAAGTTCAATGAAAGTGGAATAACCAACAGGAGAAATCGACATTTTTGGGCCACAGAAAATCCACATTTCATTGAGGTTATTGATTTCCAAAATAAATTCAACGTGAACGTTTTTGCAATTGTAATAAATGATTTGCTGGCTTATCACATTTATGAGGAAAATCTTAATGGACAAAGATACCTGGAAATTTTGAGAGGAACATTAGCAAATTTTTTAGATGGATTACCCCTTACCATTCTGAGGGATTGCTATTACCAAATGGATGGTGCACCAGCACATAAAACACGAGCTGTAGATCGGCAGCTAACAGAAATGTTCGAGGATAGATGCTGATATAATCAAGGACCAAATTTATGGCCTCCGCGTTCGCCGGATCTGACGCCCCTTGATTTTTATTTATGGGGCAAAATCAAGAGTGAAGTGTATCTTATTCTTGTAAGAAGTGAAGAAGAGTTACTAGAGCGCATTCATAATGCTTTTCGTAGTATTGATCCTGAGGAAACTAGGAGGGCAATTCATCATGCTCGTATACGAGCTGTCAAGTGTATCGAGCAAAATGGGGCCCATATTGAACATTTATTGAGATCGTAAATTAGTTTTCTTCTATGATGTTTGCTATCATTTATTCGTATTAATGTAATTATCTTCGATGATTGGTTTTCGCTTAGTTCCTACAATTTTTATTCATCCGAATTGTAGAAAATTGTTTCTAATGCTTCGAAATTTTATTTTACTCATATACCGTAAATTTGGAAGTTGGTTATTGAATTGCCTGCAATATCTACCCACTACATATTGACATTCTAGAAAAAGAATTAAAAAAAGATTGAATATATTTTCGTTTGAATAACCAGTGGTTTTATTCCAAATGTGTTGTATTTTTTGGATATTTTCAATCTGAAATAACGTCAATTCTTGTTGAAATATCAAATTCGAATGAACGAAGTGACAAGTATATCAATTTTAGGCACCGGTCAGGTGAGCGTAGCCAGTTCAGCTACTTGATTCGAATATTTCAAAGCATTCTCTGTTAGTTCTTGCAAAATCATCAAAACTCAATATATTCCCAAATTATTTCGGAACTATAAGAGATGGGTATAGTATATGCTTATACAATTCCATATGAAATTTGACGCTTCATCTGATGGCGATATGAAAATTGGCACGTGCTATTTGAAAAAATTGAGTTATTGCTGTTTGAAAAGGGCCAAATTGAAAAAATCATACAAAACAACGCAATAAACATTTGACATGTGTAGTTTGCTTAAAAAATTCCTTGATCTTTCTTCTGTCTACCCAAGCAAAAGTTGTGTCTGTAGTGCAAAAGATCTACGAGCTACAATTTTTTTAAATGTTCCTCAAAAACCGAGTTTATAACAAAAATAATTAAATCTGTTAAAAGTTTTGACAGATAAGTGCCAACAACTTGGGTATTTTATACCTTGCTCAAATGTCGGTTCTAGATGTATAATACAAAAGGTAGATTGCATTTGAAATAACAAAGTGATGACCCACATCCGGTATAACCGGAAATGGTATCACTTCGAAAATATTTCACTCCAATTGGAAATCGCTTGTTATGGCAGCGTATAAAATTTCAACTTGAGTTTTTAACGGACGGTCCCGGTGGATATCCCTGTATAATGTCTGATAACTACACTACATGTCAATTATTGAGGGGTACGCCAATGATAACCAAAAGAAGGAATCAATTATTTTAAAGTTTGGTCAAATCAGATTCATGAAATATAAGAAAGGAAATAATGAGGTTAATAGCTTTCAATTAATATTATAATTTGGTGGGAAAACTCATGAAAGTACTACCATTGAGAAGTTGTATTTATTCGCAGATGGTTCATGGTTCCTACAACATCAAACAATTTACCCAACTGTGTCAAGCCCTTCACCCATCAAGAGATCCCATAGAATGTCCCCGTACCCTTCAGTTCCAAAAGCAAGATCTGCTTCGAGTTCACCGTCACCAACAGGTAAATTAATTGAAGTTGTATATCTCGTTTGTCAGAAAGTAATGCAAACGTATATATAAAATTTAAATTACGAATTCATTCATCTCATTACGCATTGTCCCCTTTGAAGTGATTCCTGTTAACTACGTGTATGAATTCCTTCAAATATTTCAACTACGACTGCTATAAATCGGCCTTTTGAAACATTTTCCTTAGTGGGATCGCTTTAGTCTCACGATGTTAAGTAAGGCTAATTCAATGGATAAGTAGATGGTATTTTCGGTATGATAAAATCCTTCCCTTAAACGTCTCATAACACTCTAGTAGTTTAACGATTACATACAGACACTTCGACCTTCTTAGGCTCAAAAACCTTCAACAAAACCTGAAATCATAGAAACCTACAAATAACCATATGCAAAAACCATAAACAAAAGGTGGAATATTGTTTGAAACTAACCCACCCTTTCATTGGTTCTCCGTTTGAATGTGTTTGAATATACGAGATGATCTATAGCTGCGCTCGATAATTGGTGCAGGATACATCAAAAACTTTGGAGTTCACTAGTTTTTACTCACATAAAGGAACCACTGAAAAACCTTCTCATTTAACTCAAAAACATAAAATTAAAATCTTCTAGCAGACATTCGAGTATCGGCTCAGTTTGTGTAGAAGCATGTTCAACTTATAAATAATGAAAAACAAGTACTGTGTTTTAAGGAATTTTACTTAATAATTGCGATTCGTAACGCGTTTCACTACACCGTAGCTTCTTCAGACGAATGATTATGCAGAAAATGTAAATGAGAATATAACTATAAATGTTCTTGAGTAATTAAAAGCTTATTGGTCAACTCCTCCTAGGTGGTTATTTATGACAAGTATATCCAATAAAATAAAGGAAAAGATTGCTCCCCGAAAAGATTCAATAGAGGTGAAGGGCTTAAATCGACTTGTTCATTGATGAGTCTACCTGAGTGTTTGTATTTATTTATTTCTAAAGTTTCCCAAAGATCTACCTTCCAATATTTATTATCTGTATGCAAAATTTCAAACTGTGGGTCGAAAGAATGATTATTTTCTAAGAGATGATTCGCGTAATTTGAATCTGATTTTTATTTGAAAAACTGCGTTTATGTTCCGATATTCTAATATTAAAATTTCTATGTGTTCTACCAATGTAGAAATTATCACAGTCATTGCAATTCAATCTATAAACACCTGATTTATTGTTTTTACCTGGTTTGGTTTTATTATTTTTATATATTTGCCTAAATTATTATTAGTTTGGAAAGCTATGTTGAAATTATTGCTACTTAAGAATGATTTCAGTTTCTCACTTGTAATGCCAACGTAGGTTAAGGTGTTGAATTTTGTTTCAATTTATCGACAGGGTAAACTTCATTCAATGCGATTTTACTTTGTTTTTATTTAAAATATTATTTATTAGTTTGGGATTGTAACCATTATTTTTGGCTATTTGTTTAATCAAATTTAGTTCTTTGTTAAAATTTTCTGGTGATAGCGGGATGTTAATCAATCTATGAACAAAACTATTGAATGCTGACATTTTATGTTGATATGGATGACACGACGAGTTATGTATTATAATATCTGTATGTGACGGCTTATGGAAAATTGCGAAAAACATGTTTTCCATTTTCATTTCGAATGAATTCAATACCTTAACCTACGTTGGCATTACAAGTGAGAAACTGAAATCATTCTTAAGTAGCAATAATTTCAACATAGCTTTCCAAACTAATAATAATTTAGGCAAATATATAAAAAATAATAAAACCAAACCAGGTAAAAACAATAAATCAGGTGTTTATAGATTGAATTGCAATGACTGTGATAATTTCTACATTGGTAGAACACATAGAAATTTTAATATTAGAATATCGGAACATAAACGCAGTTTTTCAAATAAAAATCAGATTCAAATTACGCGAATCATCTCTTAGAAAATAATCATTCTTTCGACCCACAGTTTGAAATTTTGCATACAGATAATAAATATTGGAAGGTAGATCTTTGGGAAACTTTAGAAATAAATAAATACAAACACTCAGGTAGACTCATCAATACACAAATCGATTAAAGCCCTTCACCTCTATTGAATCTTTTCGGGGAGCAATCTATTCCTTAATTTTATTGGATATACTTGTCATAAATAACCACCTAGGAGGAGTTGACCAATAAGCTTTTAATTACTCAAGAACATTTATAGTTATATTCTCATTTACATTTTTCTGCATAATCATTCGTCTGAAGAAGCTACGGTGTAGTGAAACGCGTTACGAATCGCAATTATTAAGTAAAATTCCTTAAAACACAGTACTTGTTTTTCATTATTGATAATGGAATTTTACCAAGTAAAAGCCTCCCAAATTCAAATGTTCAACTTATAACGTAGAAAAATTACTAGCTAATAGGTTCCTATGAAAGTAGGATTTATATCTTTTGGCAAAGACAATGCAAGAGTTGGTTGCACGAAGTTATTAATTAATTGAAAATTACAGATTACAATCCACCTGAACACATCCAGAATAGTTCTTATAGCGCTGTTGGTACTTATCCTACTTGGTCTTCTTTACCACCTCAGCCGTCGACAACCATAGTGGGATCATCTTTAAATTGCTGGTCCTTACCATCTACACCTTCTTACGCAATGAGAGGGTACCAACACTCTCCTATAACGAACCTAGCGAATGTATCCTATCCTGCATATTACAATCAAGATCCATCTTGTATGCACTACCAGAACCCTGAATATATTTCTGTGGTGAATAGTGACATCACGTATACACAATTAGGTGAGTTTGCATATATTTTACCATTCAGCATTAAGTTTGGCAAGAATTTTCTAACGATGCAAGAGTATAAAATCAAAGATCAAGTCAGATAAATGAAACCTTTTTAGTTGAAGAGATATTGCTTCTTTGGCTATGGTGAATATTGATGGTTATGTTTGACAGTATCATTTGTGACAGTTGGCGGAGTTGGCTCAGTTAATGAATTGCAACCCTGAGTGTTTATTAAACATTTTCTTCGTGGACTCATGGAGTATGTCCTTATTAAACACCTCAAAAAAGTCTAGGGAACACTTACCAATATCTTTAAAATATGAATTTGATGATTCAAATTTATAGAAATCTTTCGGTTTTTGTTGGGATGTATTGTATATAATGTATTTTCAAGAGAACAGAATAATATTTGACTTCTCCAAAGCACCTTTTATAGAAAAAAATTTGAAATTTGAAAAGACGGGCGCTGATTAATAATAATAATAATAATAATAATAATAATAAAGCCTCAGGGCTCAGGAACATTGTTTCTGAGTACGGGCTTAGCGAACCCGAGGTACCCAAGCTGAACCTGGCAGTAGGTATAAAATGCAACCTATCCAATGATGTACAATCTAAGGAATAAACGGGTGAATCGACATTGTACCACCATAACCTCTTGTCGCGTTCAAGATTTAGGAAGAGGGTCTTGTTCGGAAAGTGAGTCACAGTCTCCTCGGTTAGCGACGGAAGCAGCGTGATATCGAGTAGGGATACTGCAACACAAAACCGAGTGGGAAATAACATCAACACCTCTCAACCGACTCTTGATGTTTCAACGGCGGCGCAAGCCATTATGCCTACGACCACGAGTGCCGGACTCCCTAGGAAACGCATGAAGTGGACTCCAGAAATGAATACCTTCATTATGCGTTCCTATTACAAGATTACAAACTTGGAATCGGAAATGACAGCATACAGATACGCGTTACATCTTGCGTTCATAGAAAAATATCCTGAATTACAGCACATATCCGAGCAGAGAATTTCGGATCAACGAAGAACAATCGTTAAAAACAGGCTACTTTCTTCAGAAACGCTGCAAAGCTTACGAGAAGAGGTCATAATGGAACTCAAAAGCGAAAATGATACTCATAACGGCATACCTGCTGGAGTCAATGAAAGTGTTACAGATAACATCGAAGCCACGAAACGAATATTAACATGGAACGCCCTCTTGAGCCGAATCAGCAGAACGAATATACGTATTCAGCAAGATCAGAACTCAACAGAGCAATAACTGAATTCAGTGGTAGTAACCCAACTAAAAGACCTAAACTGCCCAAACTCAAGACGAACAAGAACACCAATATCATCCTAGCAAGTGTGAACTCAATGTTTGAAGAATATACCGACCAGAACACCTTGGAGAAGATTCACACTTTGATTTACTGTGGAGCAGTAGCGGTTCTTCGACTTCACAAACAACAAATCTCCACAACTCTGATTCAAGCTGAGCCAAAAGCGTCAGAAAACCACCATGGCAAAAACGACTGGAGAGGATATTGATAATATTAGAGCAGAAATCGGTCGCCTCACAGAATTCCTGAGAAACAGAAAACCCTCAAGGCGCTTGAAATCACATATACGCAAAATTTATAGAAAAATTGGTACGAACACAAAACACCCTGATCACAAACAACACATCGACGTGTATATGGACACTTTGAAACAGAAACTCCAAGCAAAAGCAAAGAGGCTTTCAAGATACGTCAAGTGTACTGAAAAACACCAAAACCAAAGGTTCCTCCAAAACGCTGCCAATTTTCATAAGGAAATAACAAAACTGCGACCAACAATAACAGAGAAGTACCTGACGCACAGTGCTTGACCGACTATTGGTCATCAATATGGTCGAACCCCAAAGACCACAATAGAGATGCGGAATGGATCACGAATGAAAAGAACGCCTCGATATCAGACATATGGAATTCGATGGAATAACGGAGGAAGAAATTACAACAGTAATTGGAGCGACCAACAATTGGAAGGCCACAGGTATAGATAATATCCACAACTACTGGTACAAGAAGTTTGATAAGCTCCATGGAGCCCTAGCGAAACAGCTCACGTATGTTCTTCAACATCCCAAGAAAACACCCACTTTCCTAACGCAAGGCTTAACATATATGCTACCTAAGAGCGATAGAACACAGGATCCGTCTCAATATAGGCCAATCAATAACAACGTGCTGAATAAGTTCCAGGAGAAAAAGTCCAAATACACAGACCTTGCTATTGAGATCAAGCAGATGTGACACCTCGACAAAATAGATATCGTTCCAGTCATCGTATCCTCGACTGGTTTAATACCCAAAACTTTGCATGATAGCCTTAAGAAATTAGAATTGTATAAGAATACCTATATAGAAATGCAAAAAGCTGTAATTCTTAATACATGTAGGATAGTTAGGAAATTTATGTCAAGTATATTGTAATCGAGCCTATTCCTTTGATTGCTAAATCTGGGAAAGGTAAATTATATCCAGCTACTAGCTGAGATAGTGCATAAGTCCACGATAATAATAATAATAATAATAATAATTTATTGATCCCTTAAGATATCACAAGTATGTATAGGACAGGTCAATAGAAAAGACATTTAGACATTATCTTACTTGTAATATGGCTGGAAGGTATTCAGAAATCCGTACTTGTGTGCAAGTTTCTGATGGATAATGTTGCACACTTTATTATGCCTGTGAAGGTAGTCCGTATTGGCCAGTTGTTCGCAGCCGGACGTAATATGCTGTGAAGTCTCCGATCTTATATGGCATTTTCTGCACTTATCTGTTTGTAATGTTCCGTTCTTAATAATAAAGTTTTTGTAGTTATTTGTAGCGATGACTTGGTCTTGAATAGCAATAAGGAATCCTTCTGTTTCCGCAAATAATTCTCCTTTCATCAACCATATGTTGGAGGCTTCTTTGTCTAGATTCCCCGACTTCAACAGTGGCTTAAGCACAGTCTTTAGACGCTGACTTTATTCTGAACGAATCTTTTCCTTTGACTGTTTTGTTCTGTTTCACCATCTATGACTTTCCCTCTTTGAATGTTCAGAGTCTTACATTTTTCAATCCCAAACATCTGCCGAGAATTAACTGACAGTTTTCAGTAGATCATCCAATTGCTTTTTGTTCGAAGCATATAATTTGATGTCATCCATATACAGCAGGTGGGAGATTGTATGATAGTTCCTATCTATTTTTATCCTAAATCCGTATCCTTATCTATTGAGCATTGAGGACAATGGGTTCATAGCTAATCAGAGCCATAGTGGACTCAAAGAGTCTTCTTGAAAAATTCCACGACGTATGGGTATCTCGTCGGTTTTAATTTTGCTTATTGTTCATGTTGACCTACTGAGACGTGCGCCAGTGTGTCATTGTTGTCTTCAAGAATTCTACCAGGGCTGGATGAATTTTGTATATCTGTAATACTTCGACAAGCCAAGAATGGGCGGTACTATCGAATGCCTTCAGATAATCGAGAAAAACTGAATGAACATTCCGATGCTCTACGTGTGCCTGTTTCATTATCACAGAATCGATGATGAGTTGTTCCTTGCTCCCGTTGTGTTTCTTTCTGTATCCCTTCTGCTCCTCAGCTAATATATTCTTGTCGTCAAGGTGTTGGTATATTCGATTCGATATGTATGAGGTGAGTATTTTGTAGAGTGTTGGCAGGCCAGTGATTGGCTTATATTGAGACGGATCCTGTATTCTATCGCTGTTAGGAAGCATATATGTTAAGCCTTGTGCTAGGAGAGTGGGTGTTTTCCGGGGATGTTGAAGAACATACCTGAGCTGTTTTGCTAGGGCTCCATAGAGCTTATCAAACTTCTTGTACCAGAAGTTGTGGATATTATCTATACCTGTGGCCTTCCAATTGTTGGTCGCTCTAACTACTGTTGTTATTTCTTCCTCCGTTATTCCTTCGAAGTCCATATGTTTGATATCAAGGCGTTGTTTTTCATTCGTGATCCATTCCGCATCCTCATTATGTTCTTTGGGGTTCGACCATAGTGACGACCATAATCAGTCAAGCACTGTACGTCAGGTACTTCTCTGTTGTTGTTGGTCCCAGTTTTCTTATTTCCCTTATGAAAACTGGCCGCGCTTTGAGGAACCTTTGGTTTTGATATTTTCTTTCAGTACATTTGATGTATCTTGAGAGCCTCTTTGCTTTTGCTTGGAGTTTTTGCTTCAAAGTGTCAATATACACGTCGATATGTCGTTTGTGATCAGTGTGTTTTGTGTTCATACCAATTTTTCTATGAATTTTGCGTATATGAAATTTCAAGCGCCTTGAGGGCTTTTTGTTTCTCAGGAATTCTGTGAGACGACCGATCTCAGCTGTAATATTGTCAATATCCTTTTCCAGTAGTTTTTGCCATGGTGGTTTCCTAACACTTTTTGGCTCAGATCGAATCAGAGTTGAGGAGACTTGTTGGTTGTGTAGTCGAAGAACCGCTACCGCTCCACAGTAAATCAAAGTATGAATTTTCTCCAAGGTGTTCTGGTCAGTGTATTCTTCAAACACTGAGTTTATGCTTGCTAGGATGATATTGGTAATCTTGTTCGTCTTGAGTTTGGGCAGTTTAGGTCGTTTAGTTGGGTTACTACCACTGAGTTCAGTTATTGCTCTGTTGAGTTCTGATCGTGCTAAATACATAAATTTGTTCTGCTGGTTCGTCTCAAGGGGGCGCTCTATGTTGATATACGTTTCCATGGCTTCGATGTTATCTGTAATACTTTAATTGACGGTAGGTTTATCTCTCGTATGCTTTGCAGCGTTTCTGAACAAAGTAGCCTGTTTGCAACGATTGTTCTTCGTTGATCTGATATTCTCTGCTCGGATATTTTTTTACGAGCGCAAGATGTAACGCGTATCTGTATGCTGTCATTTCTGATTCAAAGTTTGTAATCTTGTAATGAGAATGCATAATGAAGGAATTCATTTCTGTAGTCCACTTCATGCGTTTCCTAGAGAGTCCTGCTCTCGTGGTCGTAGGCATAATCGCTTGCGCCGCCGTGGAAACATGAAGAGTCGGTTGGGAGGTATTGATGTTGTTTCTCACTTGGTTTTGTGTTGCGGTATCCCTACTTGATATCACGCTGCTTCCATCGCTAACCGAGGGAGACTGTTACTCACTTTCCGAACAAGACCCTCTTCCTAAATCTTGAACGCTACAAGAGGTTATGGTGGTACAATGTCGATTTACCTGTTTATTCCTTAGATTGTACATCATTGGATAAGTTGCATTTTATACCTACTTCCTGGTTCAGCTTGGGTACCTCGGGTTCTCTGAGCCCCCGAGGGGCTTATTATTATTATTATTATCTAAAAAATCCTTCAACACAGACATAAAACAAGGATTGGAACATACAGATTTCATAGCACATACAGAATGAAGAAAAATAGTTCCAATGAACGCACAAAGCTGCACGAAGAAGAAAAATCCGCTAGACCAGTAGTATCATTTATAAATACAAAGTTGTTGAATCAGAAATTTATTGAACTCACAAAATTCCGTTCCGAACATACCATTTTGAACTCTATTGATCTTGTACAAAATCTTCCTAGACTCGAGAACACCCAAACTCACAAATTAGTTTCTTTTAATATAAAGAACATGTATCCAAATATTCCATCAGATGGATGATCTCCTATATTCAGACAAAAATTTACCAAAATTAGGACGCTCCACACATTGCTGATGAGTTTTTTAACCTTCTAGAAACCTGCCTATCTCAAAATTATTTTCAATTTCAATCAAAATTCTACCAACAAACATCAGGACTTTCCAAAGGATCACTTCATAGCCCCCTTTTAGCCGATATATTCATGGATAACATAAAAGAAACAGTTATATAACCACTTAGCAAGAGAACATATAGTGTTTTGTTACCGATATATACATTTTTGGTAGGTTTTCATGGCTCAAATAGGCGAATTGATAGATTTCAGCAATTTCTGAATGAAGTTCATATCAACATCAATTTCACAGCAGAAATAAAAACTAATAACTCAATGAATTTTTCAGATCTGACAATAACTTTTCGAGTAATAATTTCATTCATAATATCTACAAAAAAGAAACATTCACAGACTCAACAATTCCCATGTACTCATCTAATCATTTAAATCACAAAGTAGCAGCTTATAATTCATTTTTCCATTCCACTCTTACTGCCGCACTTAAAACTGAAATAATATCAGAAAAATTGCCTTGAATAATAAAATTCTTCTGGGTTCTATAGACAAAATTATCCAACGTGAAGAAAAACATTAAATAAAACAATTCTGAGCCGTAATGGAGATTTTCCAAAAGTCACTTAAATGGCCTAGGGGCCGAGATGGTTATTCTGGGCCTAGATGGCTACCGCCCAGAATTGCAAGCATGCTCATAGCTGTTATGGGATCTCCGGAATTTAATTCATAAATTTCATTAAACTTTTTAATCATTCGGTCTACTGTTCATTAACTCTTGCCCTCGAGTGTTTCTGCTCTGAAACTTTGGATTGCTTGTAACCAAGGCACTCATATATTTTTCCTTCTCTCAAAATACGTATTATTGACACATTTAAGAACCGTTACCGGTAATGATGAAATTTGCATTCTCAACGTCAAATATCACACAAATGTTTCATTACTTACATGAATAGTTATATCATACAACACTTTCAATTTCATGCAGAAACTTAAGATTAGAATATATTAAACCTCAATTCAAATAACAATTAATAATTGATATGTCTTTTCAGACTCTGGAAGCACGGTGGTTTATCAGAGTGATATCTTAGAAAAACCTGATTACGACCCACCAAGTGTTCAAGCTCAATCTAACTCCCCAGAACCTAATTCAAGCACAACACCCAGTAGACATGAATGGATAAGTCAAACACACTTGTAAATATTTTTTAGGAGTTGTATATTTTGTGAGATATAAAATAAAAATGTGATTTGATTTTGATAGTTTGATAGTAATTAACGAACGAAACAGAAGAAACAAAGTAGTAATTAAGAAGAAATGGTACTCATAGAAATTGAAATGAAACGGATAATATATATATATATATATATATATATATATATATATATATATATATATATATATATATATATATATATATATATATAGGGGTTTTACCCCGACGAGTTGCCCATATATTTGTTCATGCAATCAAACTGATTTCATGAAAAATATAAATCCACCACCCGGTAATTAATACCATTGCCAGGCAATGATTATAATCAAAAATATCCTGGAGTAATTATATATTAGGATAACGTTAAATGTTATGAGAATATATCAATCTACCAGAATATATACATACTATAGCATCATCAGACAATGATATCAATGTACCAACGAGTAGTGTCAGAGGCTTTCTCCCGGAAAAATCCAGTGTACGGACCTTAGTCAAGTAACACTGAATGTTACTCATTAATAGTTTCCTTTGTGTGAAGTGGTGAACGATCGAATAGAATACTGCTCTGAATATAAATATGACAAAATTGTCAGTTAATTATATTACATTTATATAAACAAATAAATAAAATATGAAATGAGATTCTGAGCAGTATAAACTAAAGAAAACCTATGACTCTACCTCATTATTATTTTCGGAAAGAAACCTACGAAGATTATTACAAGATTTGATGACTGTTATCTTTTGTAACTGTTCAAACAAATTTTCTTCAGACCCAAAATCTCGATACTTTTGTGAAGATTTCTAGGAATAACGCCTGTTGTAGAAATAATAATCGGTAGAATAAATATTTTCTTCATTTTCCACATTTTTTAATCTCGTCGCCAAGCATCATATATTTAGAAATTTTTCATTGTATTTATTTTGTATTTTATGTGTGTCGGGTATAGCAATATCAATTATATATGTTATTTGATTCTGTTTATCAATAAGAACGATATCTGGTCTATTGTGTTTTACAGCTCTGTTGCACAGAATTGTTTTATCAAAATAAAGTTTATATTTGTCATTTTCACAAATAATCTCAGGTTCATATTTGTAAAATTTTTTCTTTTTGGGAATTAGGTCATGTTTAATTCCTAGATTGAAGTGAATAATATTAGCGACGGCATTATGTCTTTCTAAATAATCTGTTGAAGCAAGGACTGAGCAAGATGATAATATATGAAAAACTGTTTTGTTTTTTATATATATATATATATATATATATATATAGTCCTTTGAACTCCTATAAGGAGCATAGGGCCTCTAGAAAGGTCTTCCATCTGGATCTATTTCTGGCAATTCCTTTCACTTGGTTCCAGGTCTTGCTAGTTGGTCGAGAATTGTTCTCCTCCATGTGTTTCGGGGCCTTCCTCGTTGTCTTGTTCCCTGCGGGTTCCATTCCAGCACTTGCCGGGTGGTGTTCGTGGTTTCCCTTCGCAAGATATGGCCGATCCAATTCCATTTTCGCAGTTTTATCTCTTGGCTAGTTTTGCTCTGATGGGTGATGTTGTAAAGCTCTTCATTGGTTATCCGTTCAGGCCAGTAGATGTGTAGGATTTTACGGAGGCATTTGTTCACACAGACCTGGAGGCTCTGCTCGATTGTTCTTGTTTGCTTCCAGGTCTCGCACCCATATAAGAGTACCGACTTGATATTCGAGTTGAAGATGCGCAATTTTGTTCCGTTGGTAATGGCGTTTGATCTCCACACATTGCGAAGCATTGCGAAAGCCTGGTTGGCCTTGGCTATTCTGTTTTTGACGTCTGCCTCTGACCCTCCTTCTGTCGTTATGAGGCTGCTCAGGTAACAAAAGGTCTCCACATTTTCTATGGGGATAGCATCTATCATAAAAGGCTGTGAGTTTGCAGTGCCTATACGCATTGACTTTGTTTTGCCAACGTTTATTTGCAGACCTGCGCGTTTGGCTATGCTGTTCAAACGGTCCAGTTTGTTCTGCATATTTTGATGGGTGTTAGATAGTAGGCAGATATCATCCGCATAGTCGAGATCTTCAAGTCTTCCGGTCAAACCCCAGCTGTTTCCTCTTCTTTCATTGTTAACTTCCCTCATTATCCAGTCAATAACTATGTTGAAAAGTATGGGCGATTATAGACATCCTTGCTTAACCCTCGCCTTTACTGCGATCTTATCTGAGATTTTTCCCCTATGGAGGACCCGACATGTAGAATGTACGTAGAGCTCTTTTAGCATGTCAATGATTTTTTTGGGGAAACCCACAATTTCCAAAATGTTAAACAGAGCCGCCTGGCTGAGGCTATCAAAAGCACGTCTGAAGTCAATGAAGATGATAAACAATTTGCAGTTAAATTCCGAGGATTGCTCTATTATTATTCGTAGCGTGTTTATACGGATAATGAAGAATATAAATTTCTTGGAAAAAATCAAGGTATCCAAAACCTACGATTCATACTCAAAATCAATGAGTTTATAGCTTTGTGAACCATTTCGTTTCAAGTTTAGATCAGTGTGCTCTGAACCTCATTCACAAAAGCTGACTGGTTTTGCTAGCTATTTAACCTTTTCACTGTTGCACACGTATGTATACGTGTCTGAAAAGCGCAACATCCATGCTGCACTCGTATATATACCTGCTCAGTTTCGTGAATTAACTCAGCTTACGGTAACAAACGAACGGCTTCAAATGCCAATAGTTCATTAAAGCATTTCTTTCTCTTTCTTTAGAGTACAAACATCAATAGATTTTTTGATTCAGTTCGTAATAGGAAGCGAAATGACCAAGAAAGAAGTGGTGATTCTGCAAGAATTCTGAACGACTTTGGAATCTGAGGACGAATTGAACGTTTCGAATGACCAGGAATACGATAATGATGAACCTTCAACTGATCCAGTAGCTCAGGTAGTCCGAATAGAAACCAAATAGAATCAGAATCTGAGGAAACGGAAGTGGGCTAACCTGAACCACCGACAAAAAGGAAAGTGACTGAGGAAACACCGTGTGGTTAAGAATACCACATTTGACCGCAACCGTTCAGGTTTTCACCCACCAGATAATATGGGAACCATTGCCGTGGAAACCCATTGACACCACGATTTTGTAATCAGTCAACATAACAATATCCATTTGAATTTGGGAGGCTTTTACTTGGTAAAATTCCATTATCACTAATAAAGAATAATGGCTGTGTTTTAAGGAATTTTACTTAATAGTTGCGATTCGTAACGCGTTTCACTACACCGTAGCTTCTTCAGACGAATGAATGTACAGAAAATATAAATATAAATGTTCTTGAGTAATTAAAAGCTTATTGGGTTGCTTCTTCTTAAGTGATTATTTATGACAGGTATATCCAATAAAATTAAGGAATAGATTGCTCCCCGAAGAGATTCAATAGAGGTGAAGGGCTTAAATCGACTTGTTCATTGATGAGTCTACCTGAGTGCTTGTATTTATTGATTTCTTAAGTTTCCAAAAGATCTATCTTCCAATATTTATTATCTGTATGCAAAATTTCAAACTGAGGGTCGAAAGAGTGATTATTTTCTAAGAGATGATTCGCGTAATTTGAATCTGATTTTTTATTTGAAAAACTGCGTTTATGTTCCGATATTCTAATATTAAAATTTCTATGAGTTCTACCAATGTAGAAATTATCACAGCCATTGCAATTCAATCTATAAACACCTGATTTATTGTTTTTACCTGGTTTGGTTTTATTATTTTTATATATTTGCCTAAATTATTATTAGTTTGGAAAGCTATGTTGAAATTATTGCTACTCAAGAATGATTTCAGTTTCTCACTTGTAATGCCAACGTAGGTTAAGGTGTTGAATTTTTGTTTCAATTTATCGACAGGGTAAACTTCATTCAATGCGATTCTACTTTGTTTTTATTTAAAATATTATTTATTAGTTTGGGATTGTAACCATTATTTTTGGCTATTTGTTTAATCAAATTTAGTTATTTGTTGAAATTTTCTGGTGATAACGGGATGTTAATCAATCTATGAATAAAACTATTGAATGCTGACATTTTATGTTGATATGGATGACACGACGAGTTATGTATTATAATATCTGTATGTGACGGCTTATGGTAAATTGCGAAAACATGTTTTCCATTTTATGCGAAATTGTTACGTCTAAGAAATTTATCGAATTATTGCTTTCTATTTCGGTTGTGAATCCAATTTTGGATGTAATGAATTTATATGATTTTCGAAAATTTTTAACTGTCTATCTGTTCCTGTGAAGCAAATAATGATATCGTCTACATAGCGATACCAGTATAAACAATATTTACTGAGTGGATGATTATGAATTAATTTCTCTAAATTATTCATGAATATTTCTGCTAACAAAGGACCTAACGGATTGCCCATAATCAAGCCGTCTTCAATAGTATAATATTTGTTATTGAAATGGAAATAATTTTGATCTGAACAAATTTGTAATAATGAAAGAATATCTGATTTAATGATAGTATTGACATGATTCTTTTCTAATAATTCTTCAACTAAGTAATACGTATCTTTCGGAGGTATGTTGGGAAATAGATTCTTAACATCGAAAGAAATGAGTTTGGAATTAGGTGGTATAATTGTATCTTTGATATTGGCAATTAGTTCCTATGAATTTTTGACCGAAAATTTAGATTGAAAATTGCAATGTTTTATTAGCAAGTCGTTGAGGAATTTTGAAAGTTTGAAAGAAGGTGCTTTTTCATAAGAAACAACAGGTCTAATAGGGTAATTAAGTTTATGAAGTTTTATCAACGAATATAATTCGGGGATTGTGGATTGGAGTTAATGAATTTATATTTTCGTGGTCTGTAATTAATGATTTTGCTGTCGAAATTATGTTATTAACCACTTTCTGAAATTTTGCGGTAGCAGAGATATTCATGAATAACTTGGAGAAATTAATTCATAACCATCCACTCAGTAGATATTGTTTATACTGGTATCGCTATGTAGACGATATCATTATTTGCTTCACAGGAACAGATAGACAGTTAAAATTTTCGAAAATCATATAAATTCATTACATCCAAAAATTGGATTCACAACCGAAATAGAAAGCAATAATTCGATAAATTTCTTAGACGTAACAATTTCGAATGAAAATGGAAAACATGTTTTCGCAATTTACCATAAGCCGTCACATACAGATATTAAATACATAACTCGTCGTGTCATCCATATCAACATAAAATGTCAGCATTCAATAGTTTTATTCATAGATTGATTAACATCCCGTTATCACCAGAAAATTTCAACAAAGAATTAAATTTGATTAAACAAATTGCCAAAAATAATGGTTACAATCCCAAACTAATAAATAATATTTTGAATAAAAAACAAAGTAGAATCGCATTGAATGAAGTTTACCCTGTCGATAAATTTAAAGAAAAATTCAACACCTTAACCTACGTTGGCATTACAAGTGAGAAACTGAAATCGATCTTGAGTAGCAATAATTTAAACATAGCTTTCCAAACTAATAATAATTTAGGCAAATATATAAAAATAATAAAACCAAACCAGGTAAAAACAATAAATCAGGTGTTTATAGATTGAATTGCAATGACTGTGATAATTTCTACATTGGTAGAACTCATAGAAATTTTAAGATTAGAATATCGGAACAAAAACGCAGTTTTTCAAATAAAAAATCAGATTCAAATCTCTTAGAAAAAATCACTCTTTCGACCCATAGTTTAAAATTTTGCATACAGATAATAAATATTGGAAGATAGATCTTTGGAAAACTTTAGAAATCAATAAATACAAACATTTAGGTAGACTCATCAATGAACAAGTCGATTTAAGCCCTTCACCTCTATTGAATCTCTTCGGGGAGCCATCTATTCTTTAATTTTATTGGATATACCTGTCATAAATAACCACTTAAGAAGAAGCAACCCAATAAGCTTTTAATTACTCAAGAACATTTATATTTATATTTTCTGTACATTCATTCGTCTGAAGAAGCTAAGGTGTAGTGAAACGCGTTACGAATCGCAATTATTAAGTAAAATTCCTTAAAACACAGTACTTGTTTTTTATTATCGATAACAATATCCCTAAATATTCAAGACTGGGCAAGTAGCGAGAAATGTATACTAATGGGATGTACCCATTTCTTGTTCGTTTCTCTAGACAAAAAATTGAAACTGAATGACTGCTGGTCGAAAGATTCTCTATTATATACCCTCATATTCCCAAACGTAATGGCAAGGGACAGGTATGTGTAAATCCTGAAAACGCTGCACTTTTGCAATAATAACAAGAAGGAGAAAGAGAGCGAAAGCTCGTTTCGTATTGAAAAACAGTAAAAAAGAATCATGGTAATCCTTCATGTCCTCGATTACTCCCAAGACACAAGCAGCAGAAATTTGGAAGAAAATAGGAAGTATCAGAGGAACTACCAAAACTTACTAAATAACGAGTTTATTAGTAACAATAATGTCTTAACACAAGAATCTGATTTGGCAGAAGCTTTCGCAGATACAGACGAACAAAATTCCACCGATAGCAATTTTCATCAAGATTTTGCAAGGTATAAGAAAGAACAAGAAAGTGTTCCATTATTGATATCCGAAAATTCTTCCAAAGAAGACATCCTGAATATCGCTATTAACATGGATGAGCTACTCTACGCCCTCGGAAAATGTAAAGACTCGAGTTCAGGACCAGACAACATTCCCTATTCGTTTTTAATTAATTTGTCTTAATTAATCTGTCAGCAAAAGCAAAAAAGTTCTTCTCAATATATTCAATAGAATTTTTCTTGAAAAAATGTTTCCCCCAGAATGGTCAAGAGCAATGACACAAAATCCTACAGACCCGTATCTCTTACTTGCACAATGTGTAAACTGATTGAAAGGATGATCAGCAACAGATTACAGTGGTTTTTGGAAATTAACAAGAAACTTGTTCCTGGTCAAAATGGGTTCCGACGAAACAGAGCTACAATAGATAATATCGTGAACCTTGAATCAGAAATTCATGAGGCATTCAGTCGAAAGCAAATGGTGCTGGCCGTGTTCTTTGATATCCACCGGGCTTTTGAGATGGTGTGGAAACACAATATCATCAGATCATTGAATAGTTGGGGCATAAGAGGAAACATCTTGACGTTTATTCAAATAGAGGTGATTCCGAGAGTGAAAAAAAACTACCTCCAGTTCCAGGAAAAACACTGGAAAGGAAACGATATACTACATAACAATGTGAAAGATGTGAAGCTCTATGTCTCATACCGTGTTTTGAAGACTTTCGCACAAAAATTTTTTAGTTTTATGAGTTGTTATATCAAATATTTTCTGAGGTTTGAAATATCCAAACTTCCAATTTTTGAGTTTCAAAATGATTTGAGAAGATGGACAATTAAATTTTTTCAACGTGAAATAACCTGAAGATATTCAAAAACAAACTTTGTTTTCAAGTAGTTGTAGATACGGAATAGGGACTCATGCTTCTAGCCTGGGCTGAGTGCTGTTCGCGTTTTTCGACGTGTTCGTGAAGTTTCTGAAGTTTTACAAATTAAAATTATGTGCTAATGAATGCTGATGTGCTTTCCGCCTAAAAAATGTTATGAACAGAAATAATACAACATTGGAGGTCTGATCGACGTCTTCTAATTCAGCAGCGACATAGTTATTCTCCTACTCAGAATGTCGATGGGATCTGGACTTTTGGCATGCCCTTCCATTGTGGTGTGTTTGTGATCTAACGATATGAGATTGGTGAGGTATGTATATACAAAATTTTCACCCATGTTTGCCGCAAAAAGCTCAACATGTTCTTTTAAAATGGTGGTAACATATCTCTCAACATTCAGTGTTCCATTATTTACGAAAGCCAGATCAGTGGGGGTGTTCGTCCCCACATCAATGAACCTCCACCAAAACCATAAGTAGATATAAAGTTACCCTGCGTGTATGTTTTCGACTCACTTGTAAACTAAACTCCCTCCCAATAAGCTTCTTACCAATTCACATGTCTCCTGGCAATTCGGGATTTTTGATGTGCTGCAGTTAAAGCAGTTAAGGCTTCGAGCTGTGAATGAGGTGTCCAACCAAATTCTCGTATCAGCTGATTCGAAGGTACCTTTCAATAGTGAAACGTTGTCTCACGGACGAAATTCTTCAAAAACAGTCTTAGATCATCGTTGTTGCTCGAGATCATCCTTGGTCAGGACTATTCCCTGTAGCTGCAGATCGTTCTGGAAATAGCTGAATGTCGTATTCAGCTATTTTCAAAAAGAAAACAAGAAATGTTGTCGTATGAATCCCTCTATAATAAACAATGAACACTCGGAGGCAAAATTAGCGGAACACTCGAAAATTTAACCAAATTCGAAGTCCGATATTTTTCCCAATTCTCAACTGATTTAGATGATTTTTTCGGCAAGTTATAGATCACTCTTCTGTTTTGTAGAAATTATAAGAGAAAACAAAAAAAAATCGAAAAAAATTTTATACGGGGGCAAAACTAAAAGTGTTTTTCTTTGTCAAAAATTCGTAACACCCTGTGGAATTTCGTGGTCCGACTTGAAACGTACAATACCATGGTCTGTCAAGACACATCTTCCTACAGTAACGCCCTTCTAGTTTTATGCATTTATCTCTATTATTACAAGAGATATCCAATTTGAAGCGAAAAGTCACAAATTTCAAGAATATATTTTTAATCTTGGGTAGCTGCATAACATCGGAGGATAGCCAAAAAATGAAATCAAAATTAGAGAAGCGGAAATCTAACGAAATGAAAATTCTTGAAATTCACTGGCCAATTTCACGCTCCGAGAGAACTCGAAGTACACTGGAAAAATCGTTGATTTTGCACATTTATTTTTGAATTTTTTTGTGTGACACATAATTATCATTCCTGTCCAAAATTGAGGGCAGGTGTGTATCCTGGCGATACACTCGTGAAATGAAATGAACATGTTGAGAAAAATGTTCATGATGACCCACAAAAAAAACATTTGATTTTAGTAGAGAGTATGACCCCCCCGAGCTCTTATTACAGCGCGCATACGATTTCGCATACTCCCAATGATGTTGTCTATCATCTGTTGAGGTATGTTGTCCCACTCTTCCACCAAAGCCAATGTCAGCTCTTCAACGTTGCCTGGATTCCGTTGTCGAACCCTTCTTCCAAGAATGTCCCAAACGTGTTCGATCGGGTTTAAATCCGGTGACCGCGACGGCCAGTCCATTCGTGTGATCCCAACTTCATTAAGATATTCTATCACTATGCGCGCAGTATGAAGGCGCGCAGTATGAGGGCGCGCGTTATCGTGCATAAAAAGGAAATTTTCCCCTATGTAAGGAGCAAAAGGCACAACATGGGGCTCCAAGATTTCTGTTATATACCGATGGGCATTAAGTGATCCATTGCCAAAAATCTCCAGTTCTGTTCGTACTCCCAAGCATATGCCACCCCATATCATAACTGACCCTCCACCGCATTGCTCAGTTCCTGCGAAGTTCGCTTGATTGTACCGTTCCCCTCGATGCCTCCATATTCTATCTCTACCATCCACGAAATTCACACAATATCGGCTCTCATCACTAAATAAAACTCGTCTCCACTGATTGATTGTCCATGCTACATGCTCCCTAACAAACGCCAATCTTGTTAACCGATGGGCTCTATCGAGTCTTGGTGCTCCTGCTTGCGCGTATGATCTCAGACCAACTTCATTTAATCGTCTTCTGACTGTCCTCACACTGACGTTAATGTTATCCACTGCTTGTAAAAGGTTACGTGCCTGAACAGAAGTAAGACGAGGATTTCTTATGGTTTGATTGACGATGAAACGGTCATGTATAGCGCGGGTTGCCCGATTTCTTCTTTGTCCTCGCCTCCTCACGTACAATTCAGTTTCCCTGTAACGTCGGTAGATTCGATGGATAACCGACGTCGAGACACCCAACATGGTACCGACTGAGCGGTAGGTGCGCCCTTCCTCGATCAATGTAACTGCCCTTGCTACTGAGGTTGGTGGTAAATCTCTCATTCTGAATGAAAAATACCGTTTCGAATCGTGAACAGTAAAAGAATCACAAAACACCGCAACCGATGGAATTTGTATCAAATCAAAGAATGGAAAACTCTCATTCTTTAAACAAGTGCAAATGTGGTCATATACAAAAAAACGTGTGTTGTATTTCATATTTGATAAAAAAAAGTGTGCACATGTGTAAATGAAAAGTTTTATCAATGGTCCCAGAATTCGGTTGTGTATTTTAATACCTACAGACTGTTATCTCCTATGAATTCCTTATTTTCACCAAATGAACCAAATTGTCATCAATAACTAATGCAATTCGAACATAAAAATCGCAAACGACAAGTTCGACACGCCTGAGTGATAATAAGAAAATTCCAAATTGATAGACGAATTTTAATGACAATTTCTTGATTCAATGGAATTTCTCCAAAATGGTGATTTTCCACTTGAAATTAAATATATTCTGTAAAAATAGAGATAAACGCATGAAACAAGAAGAGCGTTACTGTAGGAAGATGTGTCTTGACAGACCATGATATTGTACGTTTCAACTCGGACCACGAAATTCCACAGGGTGTTACGAGTTTTTGACAAAAAAACACTTTTAGTTTTACCCCCGTATAAAATTTCTTTCAATTTTTTTTTGTTTTCTCCTATAATTTCTATAAAGCAGAAGAGTTGATCTATAACTTGCCGAACAAATCATCTAAATCGGTTGAGAATTAGGAAAGATATCGAATTTTGAATTTGGTTAAATTTTCGAGTGTTCCGCTAATTTTGCCTCCGAGTGTAATTGAAGAATAAAAAGGAAAAAAAAACTAAAGCCATGAGTTCTGAGAAAAAACATTAGTGAAAAAAAATGCAAGAGTGAAAATAACAATCCATGATTTGCCGGGTGATGCAACTTCTGATGAAGAAAAGTTTTGTCCAGAGAATATTTGAATACGTTCACCGATTGAGCTGCAACAGTCGCGTCGGCTAGGCCATGTATAGAACACACGGTTGCTGAGAAAGAATTGCCGTTGCGTCGAGTTGCACTTCTCCTTCTTCAGCTTAAGATCGTGATCATGCAGCCTCACGTCCCAGTTTGGGCTAAACAGATAGGACAAACCGGCATAATTAAATTTTATAATGCGGTAAGTCATTATTACGTCCCCGCGCTGCCGACGTTTCTGAAAGGTGAGCAAATCCGCACTTTTCAATCTCTGCAAGTAGGTTGGCCGCTGCGTACTGAGAGATACGCCCTCCAGGAGATTCACGTCATGCAATAACACGGTGCACCAAACACAACCGGCGTATTGCAATATGGGGCGGATACACGAGTTTCACAGAAGTATTAAACGATAAGTGCGAAAATGTCTTTCTTATGAGGTAAATGAGGGTGTTTGCGCGTTTACAAATATTAATGATGTGCTCAGACCATGAAAGGGAGGATGTAACAGTGAGACCTAGATCGACATGCGAGGACACCCGCCTCAAGTGAATGCCGTTAATGACATACGGGTATTCAAGATTGTTGCTGCCGATGTGAAGCAGAACGCACTTCTCAACGTTAAGCGGGATTAGTCAGTCCAAACACCACTTGTTGTTTGTGCAATATTTGATGTTCAGCGGGAGGATTCGCGTACACTTTGGTGTCGTCAGCGTAAAATGATTTTCGACACTGAATATGTAGTGATAGATCACTCGCGTACGTGATAAAAATCAGGGGGCCCAGAATAGATCCCTGAGGAACCCCTGTCAATACTGGTTTCTTAGCTGAATGTGAAGAGCCTACTCTGACAACAAAAGTTCTGTTGGACATATATTCTTTTATCCACTCTTTCCCGCGAATACTGACATTATCGAGCTTATGTATGTGCCTTCTTACCAGAACTCTGTCGATTGCCTTAGCAAAATCTAAATACACTACATCAGTAGGGATTTTTAAGTCGTCTGACCGAGACCTTAATAAAACCATGTTGTTCAGAAGGAATTATGCGGTTTTCCGTCAAGAAGCTCGACATTTCATCAGAAATGGTGGATTCCATAATTTTGGAGAGAACTGACAGAAGGCTAATTGGTCGATAATTCTGCGGGTCTAATTCATCTCCCTTTTTAAGAATAGCTGTGACCGAAGATTTTTTCCATGCCGTCGGTAGACTTGTGCGATCGAATGACTTTGACATGATTAGTGCTAAGAATCTACATAGATATTCTGCATTTTTCAAAAAAAAAGGAGATAAACCATCCAGCCCCGGAGAGGAGAGCGATTTGTGCAAGTCAGGTTGTTTTTTACCTTATTTGGTTAATAGTTTGGAGAACCTCAACAGGACTTCAATCTTGGTAACACCAGCAATGAGAAGAAAAGGAATGCGGAAATCTCATATCTCCTTTCTTGTTTTTTTATTCTTGTTTTTTTTGAAGGGGCGATGCCTGACATGCCACAGCTATGGCTGCCCAAGATGATTTCATTTGTGTTCAATCGCTTCTTGCAGAGGGCAAAACTGTTATCGAAAAGACATTCGATGAAAATGAGTTCCTCAGCACTCGAGCCATACAAAAAAAACAATTTTAAGAGAAGTACGTGGCAGTAGGACTGTCCACTGATATGAGTTTTCCGCAAACGGGATTTTTCATTGAAATTGGATTGTTTCCAGAACGAAGCCTTCACAGCATTCACCTTTGAAGTATCTGTAAAAAAGAAAAAGATCGGCAACCTTCTGTCTTTGAGCAAGAGGTTGGAAATTAAGCGTGATCACCGGTTGGTCAATGTGGAGTACTGCTCTCTCCTGGACACTATCCAATAGATGTAATGAATGTTTGGGTGCGGAGCTCCTAGCATTGAAACAGTATTGCATCTATGCTTCGTATGCAAACATCAGCTGTGATGTCGTAACGTACTGTTCAGCCCTGAAAAAAAACGAAGTTAGCAGAAGCACATTTGGAAATGGCTGACACATGCCAACAAACGCCGGTGTTGACTGTGATGCCGAGTAGATGCATGATTTTTCTGACAGTTTCTGAAAAAATTCGATGTTCTTGCATGATTCGAGGAGGTTCTCCAGCAGTGACTTTTCTGGAAAACGTTCTAGATCTCACCTTGTTCGCGTTAGAATTGACAAAGTTCAACCGGTTTCTCTCTGATATCATTTCCAAGTCTGAATAAGACATACCCTGTTAATATCTTTGTCTGTGTGACTACATAGCTGTTTATGGACGCTGGCTAGAAAATGAGGACATATCACAAGGCAAAACAATCTTGAATTATGAATATTACCTTTCATAAAATTAAATGCTTCTACTGCTGATTTTGCATCCAGCATTTCCCTGTGAATAATGCAGTGTTTAGTCGAGCTGTTGTTCCCTGATTCTTTCCTTTCCAAACTTGTGAGGACTGTTCTGTTTCTCGTCATAGCTGCTGCAGCACCAATGCGGATACCCAGACAATCTTGCCAGGAAAGCAAAAATAGTTTCAGGTACCAATCAGTGATCACGATTACCACTTTCACCGAACACCGATTTTTGGTTTTTCAAACCACCACTGAATTCATTAGAGTTTAAGAGCGGTCACGAGTACATAATATACAAACTTTTAACCAAATAATTAGTAGTCGGTTTTTATGAAGGCCAACTCCATCCCAGACGCTCATTGAGAGTGCCCCCACGGACACTTAGGAATTTCGCTGTCTGTTTAGCTTCATGCCAAGAACACGTAGAAGAGGTTGAGAGAGATGAGCCACAATTCCGTGGGTGGACTTTTGATTCCTAAGGAAAACATATATAATGAAAGAACTGAGATCATACAGAAAATCCTGACCAGAGATTCTTGCAAGGATGAGGTACCTCTACCAATATTAGTTCTTTGTTTCCCCTTAAAGATACCAAATTCATTTTCGCAACGAGATAATGCTACTCTCAACTCACCTGACCGAGTGAAGTACCCTGCAAGAAAACAATGTCAGTCCCTTTCCCTAACCAACCTGCTCTACATGCGAGAAATGTTATAAGTTAGGCCAAATAGTTACCAATGGTTAATCTCGAGTAAGACAAGATATTGTTGGAGCATCATACAAAGAAACATCAAATAGATACTGAAAATTTCAACTCTTCTAACATGTTTTTGTACATACTTTTTACGAGCTTTTCTTTTTGTATATGATTTGACCATGTATTAGTTTTTATTTTATCTTCATAATTGATGTTCTAATTGTGTTGTAGGTTGAGTAGAGAGGAGTGACTCAATTTGAGTTAACTAATGGAAAAGGTGAATTTTCGACTTTTCAACAGATTTATTGTCAGCCTTTTACTGCATTTGTGGAGACTTTTCACATTATCTAATGTAATTACCTGATTTGATTACATTAGATAATTTGAAAAGTCTTCACAAATGCAATGAAGGAATGATATTGAATGTGTTGGAAAGTTTGGAAATTAAGAAACAAGCAAAATTCACCAGTCTCAACAGCCAACTAGAAATGAATTCCTCCCCACCACTTAATATTTAAAATAGGTAGAGTTAGCACATACTTTCTTATAATTGTTAGTTCTAAACACTTAAATATGATGTAACTGTCGATACCAGTCGTGTGTACAAAAATAAACTTTGTAGAAATCAAACAAAAGTGTATCATTTCAATAATATTCATTAAATAACATATTTTTTATTAAAAAAATTCGCAATACTTTTTAGTAGCAGGTAAAAGATGTTTTATCCAACTTGAAAATTCTTATTGAACTCATTCATATTTGCACTTTTGAGATGATTATAAAAGGAGAATTTCTGGGAAAATAAAACTTTCATAGATACATCACTGTTTATTCAAAAATAAATAGAATAATAAAACTATGAAAATATTTCACATAACTCTCTCTGTACAAATCACATAATTTACTAATCGTCATCAAATTCTTCGCAGTCGTCATCAATGGCTTTGAAAACACAAATTTCATAGAACTTCTTTGGATCAGACTAAACTCGATCCAAATTTGATCAACTTAACCTGCATTTCCAAGCTGGTTGTTGCTTAGGTACAGTAGACTTTCTTTTAAAATGACCAGACAATATAACTACAATGATTAATTTTGATTACTCGTGGGTGTCACAACAAAAAATATAAATATAATAGAGATCAATTATATAAAATTATAAATTTATAATAAAATAAATAAATGTGAAAAATATGAAAGCTTCAACTTAATTAAGTGAAAGTCCACTGTTCTAACTTAAATATACATAAGTAGGTAGCTATATATTTGGCATATAAGTCATAATCGGGAAAATGCGTTAAACAGTAATCAGTAAAGCTAAGAGAAGGTACTTGCTATGGTAACTCTTTACTTCAACAATCGCTCAAGTTGCTGAAGATTTCCAGGCAGTGATGGAAAAAGGTAAATTCAATCTGAAATTAAAGTTTCATATTAATAAGAACTTGAAAGATCTAGTATTATCATATCAGAATATCAGACCTGGATTCTGGGCTATGTTGAACAGCAATGGAATAGCCAACAAATTCGCGCTGGTAGGAGAATTTAAGACACAGATTGTCCAGCTTCATTAAACTCTAATCAAACATAATCCTCAATTGGAACTGGAAGTAGTATAGTAAACATACCTAATATCTGTATCCATTGGCACCACCACCTCCGTTTCCGTTTCCATTTCCGTTTCCGTTTCCACCACCTGGCCTTCCGTTTCCGTTACCTCCAGGTCCGCCAGGATATCCTCCATTACCACCTCCAGCAGCTTCTTCAGCAGCATTTTGTTCCAAAGCCTTGAGGATCTCTGGTGGGATTGGTGGTGGAGTGGGGAGGTGATCACCTTTGGGGACGAAACCGTTCTCGTCAGCAGTGTATTCAACTTTGATTTCTTGACCATCAGGTCCCGTATATGAGAACGATCCTTTGGCTGACTGGATTCCTTCTTCGCCACCAGGCTTCAATTCTCCCTCTTCTTCAGCTTTGATTCCATTGCTGGTTTCGTAACTGAAATGAACAGAGGAATCTATCTGTATTCTATCCTAGATCATAATATATATGCAATGGAATTTCAGATTTTTGTGATTATTACTTCTACGGATGGCTGAGATTATCATGAAGATGTGTACTGAACTATAACCATTCTTACCTGAACTTATAACTGCCATCACCATTGTTCTCAAATTCCTGAGAGAGTATTGTCGCTGAAGCATCAGCTGAAGCACCATTACCATTACCAGCACCTGGTGGGCCATAAGTGGATCCAGGTCTTCCATTACCACCACCTCCAGGTCTGCCACCTAAAAATTGAGGGAAGAATCTTTTGATCACAATATTCAGAAGACCCTTTTTATTTGAGGAAAATTCAAAATTTTTCAAACCTCATAGCAATTTCGTGGCATGGCCTCGAAATTAGTAGTAAAAAAGTATGAGATCCTAAGGAGAAGTGATGAAATTCAATACTTTTGAATAAAGCAATACTATCGAACAGGTCAACATTCTATTGGAGTTGTGGGAAAACCAAACTTATAAACAACGGAAACGACTGCTTATTCTACATCTTAAGTCATATATCGATATTGGCAAAGTAATCGAAATCTATGGGGTAGTTCTGGTTAACCCCTAGAAACGTGAAATTTAGGGAGGAGAAAATTCTTTTAGCATACATACTAGAAACTGTTAAGTTAAAGTTATTTCCACTTTTAAGAACTAATACGGATCTCTTGATGTGCACTTGCACTTAGCGGGTTTTTACGCAAACTGAAAATATAAGTAACTCCTGTGTGAAATTATGCCTTAGTTTCTCGACGTGTAGATTTTCTTCGAAAAAGTTTAATGTATTCCTTTATATACATAAAAAAGAGATTGGTGTACAGAGTACCTGCACAATTTTGAAGATCTGTAAGAGATTCTTCATAAAACATGATATGTAAAAGGTGTTATAGCTGATATACTTAAGAGATGGTTTTATGGACATTTAAATTAACTTTCTGACTCGAGAAGTTATCATAGTTTTGATTATGAAATCTTTCAGATCTGATTTGAATTTATAATGATATTGATATAAAATTCGTCATCAAAATTAGAAAAGAGATTAGAATTCGTGAGAAAACAAATTTTAGAGTTCAGACAACAAGAAGAAGGAAATTCTGACATTAGTTAACAGAAATCAGTTGGCTTCCCAGTATTTGTTATGGGAGGGTATGTTGGAATTAATTTTCCTTCTTTTTATTCATAATGACATTGACAGGAACCTTCATATGTCAACATCAAACTTGAAAGAAAAAGTTAGTTAGAATCTAATGCTCTAAGAAGCAGACAAGGTTTGGTTGTGTTCAATTTGATGAAGTGTTAAAGTTAACTGAATATAAAATTGATACACATGAATTAACTTCAATCCAGTAATTGTTATGTTTACTGAGGTTGAAAGTTATTTCCTTCTTGTTATTTATAATAACATTGACATAAAACTTCATATGTCTACACCAAATCTGGAAGAAAAAGTTAGAATCTGTGCTCCAGGAAGCAGATAAGGTTAGATTTGATAAAAAAGACTTAAAGTTGACTGAATATAAAATTGGAACACATCCTGACATTAATTAACTTCAAACAATTGACTTCCCGCAAATCATTATGTAAAGGATTCACGAAGAGTAAAGTGGCGTTAACAAGAAGTGTTCCATATTATATCAAGGATCGAGATACCAACTTGCACCGATTACCTATCACGACTTAACGAAAGCTCTCATCTAATGAGTTACGATAGAATCACACGACACTTGATTTGTTATGCAGCATCAAATTGAGTATGTACTACTACTACGAACTCGGATGCTTCAGTTACATAACCATTAAATATGATCTTGTAAATGAAGTTACGAGCAATGTAAGAAAAGCTAACCTGAATTCTTAAGTTATTTTCTGAATTAGATACTTCTTTGTCGGTAAAATGTCCAAGAAATTCTCTGGGTTTGGTAGAAAATATTCAGTTGTGCAAGCTTGAATTTTGAAATTTGGTTGTTTTTATATTGGCACACGTGAGTGATATTTCCATTTTTCACTCTCTGGGCAAAATTGATTTTATAACTGAAAAAGAACTGTGGATTATACACCAATTCTCAGAGTAACATAGTGATCATCTATTGCGATGAAGAAGATTTTCGGAAACATGGCGTTACCAATTCACATAATTTACATTTTACATGCCATACTTCATAATTGACAGTAACATCAGTTTCAAGTCAATATTTGAGACCTCGTCTCAATGACGAAAGTTTCTTGAATTTTCCTATACACAATGTTGCTACACTGCATTTCAGATTCGAGATCAGAGAACTTCTTAACATTATCTACCCCAATCGATCGAAAGATTAAAGAGGATTTATCTCCTGGCCTGCTGGGTTACCAGAAATTATTCCAGTTAATTTGTATTCCATAACAACCTAGTTGTTCCCTTCACAAATGAAAAGTTGTAGCTTGAAATAATAATTTATTACTCCAATGAAACTACCAACAGAATTGGAGGATCTCACTTTTGACAGATATTGTAAATGTTTTCAATGCTCTTCTTAAGGGGATTGACATCCCAGTGGAAACGAAAAAGATTCTCATCCGAAAGTGGATCTTCTAATTGAAGAATTCTCCAATAAACAGTCTCTTCACATGGGTTTTCTGGATTAGTGCATGTTTTCGATTAAACTCAAAAGTTTAATCACCGTCAATTTCAATTTAGGATATTGCTACACTTTTTTTATTCAAAATTGATTAATTTTGCAATGTTGCTTAGCGGAAATTTTTGCAGGAGACCCCGAATTTGCCACTGCAGGAGGCCTTTTTTCCTCGAGCGTAGTACCACTCGTACACATAAGAAACAATCTCGATCGTTTCTTCCCCCACTCGCAGCCTATGCAGATGGTTGTGTCGGTTTTTCCTATGACATGGGGATGTTTCCAAATTAAACAATTTTTACCAAATATAATTGACATCTATCGTAATTTGCGATAACCTCAAGCTGTATCACCACATAGCGTTCTCAACTTTTCCAATATGGTTTTTGGACATTTTTATTTCTGCTTGTGTCGTTTGCAGACCAGAAGTTTACATAGCCTTTCGCCTGGTCGTCTTTTCAGCTATCAACTCCCCTTGCTCTCTCTCTCTGCCAACACTGCTAAATATTGTTTGTGAGAGTGACCTCTGTCATTCCCATGTTTGTCTAGAAAATATTCGATATCTGGATAGTATTGACAATGTAGACTCTAATGATTTAACCCTCTATCTGTCTTCGGGTTATCACGTTTACCAGACTTGTCAGCTCTGTATTCGACCACTGTCTATGACCGATGTAGGTTTGGGGATCACGAGTACATTCGTCATCCGGCCCCTTTACTATTTCTTGTGCCGTCTGTGCAGATTTTTATAGTCACTTCAGAAACAGCGTCATTTTCACCATGTACTAAGAAGGTGTATGATTTTTTGAAATTGAAATGGAGTAATCTGATATCAATTTGTGCTTGCAGCCAAGGCATTTCAGTGGTTACTCTGTACCAAACGTTCTTTATTGAAGTAATCCTGCAACCTTCAAGGAGATATACAGAAATCAATTTGGCGTCTATTTTTAACAAATCCTTAGATATACACACGAACAATTGAGCCAAATAAATTATGGTTAACGATATTATTTTAATTTTTTTTTCAATATCTTACCTCCTCCCCGTTTCCTCCTCCAGGTCGGAATGGTGGTGGTAGACCAGGACCGCCACCGGCTCCTGCTGCACCATTTGGAGGTAGATAAGTGTTTTCTAATCTGGCTGCAGAGCAAACGCCTATCAACCCTATCGCTATCAACTGAAACAAAGTTAAAATATTCGTTAGTGCCGATTAGTTAATCATAACAACGCTATGAAATATAAGTAGAAGGATAAACTTGTCATTGAAAAGTATTGAAAACAAAGTTATTTAAGAATAACAAAATTCATTGAACCCCCATAGAAGCCTAACTATGCAGACAAAAATTATCATTCATACATGAAGAAACCTCAACAGAAGAGAAATATATCGGAACACTTGATTATTTTTAGTATTCAAAAGGTGGTTGCAACGTCTAGACATACTCAAAATGACATTTTCGATCATATTTTGACCTTACTCTTTCCAAACCTATTCTCTGTCTCTCAAGTTTTTTGATTTAGGTTCCCAGGTTCCCTCTATATTCATCTCAAGTTTTAATAAAAACTTATTATTAAATTGTATCAATTGAAGATCTCTGTATTCCTGGAGTGCTTTTGATGCAATCGATTTCTGGCAGTTTGGTCAGAAATTTGTACTTTATGTAGTAAAGAGTTCTTGAGCCAATTGGAATACCATGGTGAAATTAAAGTTTGGTTTCTTTATGGAAATATCAATCCTTAACCGACTTGTATGGTGTTACGTAACGCTACCTTTATAATTGAAACGCTACCACGACCTACTAATAACACTTGGGGTACTTTTTAGAACCTTCGATACCTCCGCCTGTTAGCTTCGAGCACCGATGGTTCTCTTTTCTGCTAAGATTCCAAATTCGTTTCACGAAATTAAAAAGATGTATGTAAACAATGAATGAATGAAAAATGGGATAATTCTCAAGCATTGTCCACCAGGTGCGTTTAATTTGAAAATTAAATGAATTCCGCAATTGGATGCTGCATTTGACATAACTGGATAATGAATTGACCTAAGTATTTGTTTCATAAATCATGACATCTAGGTTCATTGTCTATAACACGATATATCCATATATACAGGTGTTGCCTAGACTAGTTGGACATGTTTATATAAATAGTAAATCATCAATTAATCCTTCCTAAAAAGATTGTCAATGACATATCAGTAGCACAGTCAAACTGGATGCTACACTAAACACATATATTTCTCAGTGTCGTATACCATCCTGTGACATCTAACCCCATATTGATTTTTGTAAGTCTGTACCTAAGGGTGTGGATAAGAGTTTACACTTTTCAAAGTTGGATACAAAAAAATTATTAACAATGAAAATATACGTTTTTCCATCAAAACGAACACCAACAGAGTGAAATAAGGGGGCAAATTGCGTGAAAATTAATATAATAATGCGAACGAAAAATGATATGTTTGCATAACAGAAATCATAGAATATTTAGAAGGCAAGTATCAAGCATACAGCTTGTAGTCCTTAGAGCGAACGGATATATAACTTGCAAACTGAATTCGATTGGGAATCTAAATTATTCAGGGATCAAGTCAAACACATAAGAAATTTCATTGATTCAGAAAATTAGGAGGAATTGATTGACTTTAACAAGTACCTTCAAATAAATTTCTGCGCGATGAGGAGAGTAAAAATTTTATAGGATATTCGCTATCTGTTATCAAGCTAACAAACTTTGTTATATAAAGTAATTTGTTGCAAAGTAGCTAACTCCAAACATTACGAAGGTATAAATTTATATAGAGCGTGGAAATATTGAAAAAATTCGTAACGAATACGGGGGATGTCTCTTAAGTTTGACTTATAAAGCTAGAATGAAACAATTGGGACCTTTAAGATTTCATTGTTTTTCGAAGTAATCTCCGCAAAAATTAATACATTTCTACATTCATTGAAGCAGGTATTACAATCCTTTGCTGCTACATTCAGAATGGCTTTTCGGAAGGTATCAACAGCTTCTTCTGAAGACTGAAACATTTGACCACGAAGTCCATTCTTGATTTTGGGAAAAGCAAGAAAAATAGATCGGACTTAAGTCTGGACTGTACGCAGGATGTCTTCTTGCGTTAAATATTCAATTGATTTATGTGGTGTGAACATGCATTGATTTGTTGAAGGATGATTTCGTTCGTGGTTGGTTTCTCGAAGCCTAACGACTTGCGATAAACAATTATTTGAGTACCAATCGGCAACAACTGTTCTTTGATGTTGAAAGGATTTGCTATAACACCTGTTTTTGAAACAAACGTTGCAACCGTCTTTTTGGAGACACTTCGGACACGGATGACTTTTGTCGGTTTTTCTTGCCCTTATTTCTGGCTCTTATGAACAAATCCAAGATTCATCACCACTGACAATGATGTAAACCCTGTTAGACTTTCCGAAATTAACATGGTCCAAAGTTTTTGCATTGAGGTCTTTGAGATCCGCAATGATTCTTCAATCTCTCGATATGTTGCATGCTGATCTTCCTGGATAATATTAAGCACAGCATCCATATTTTCTTGAGTGATTACTGTAATTGGTGCACCTGCCCTTTGATCGTCGCTAAGCCCAACTATTTTGCGTTCAAATTCTCTATACCAATGGAAAACGGTTGAGTGATATGGTGCTTTAATGCTGAAAACAGAGACCACCTTGCCGAGACATTCTTCTTGAGATAATTTGTCAACTTTGACAGTTTGTTATGGCTAAGCCAAAGCAGGCATAGAACTAAAATCTTGGATTCATTTTAACAAATCATGGAGATTCATTTTTAATACTGGCAATTGATTAATGATGTCCCAGCATAAAAATCATAAAAGACATGTTAGATTTCTTGCGTTCGAATCAATAAATAGACATCCCTCGTAGGTAGTCTTCAAGTCTTATGAAAAAAGCTGTAACAGACATTTTTCTCTGATAGAATTCGTTTGTATTTCGACATCTATTGATTTTTTTCAAGATGACAATATATGGAAAGTTCTTCTCAAACTCAAAATGTTCCTAAATTTTGACATTATTCTGTTGTGCCGTTTCGAAATGGTGACAGTGCAATTTTATGTTTTTTATTATTTTGTGAGGGAAAAAAAACAAATATGGTGTTATTATTAATATTTCAAAAATGAGAAAAAACAAGAACCCAACAAGGTGTTGAATAACAGGGTGAGAATAATATATTGCCAACAAAAAAGAAAAATGAGAAAACCTCATCAGAAGCGCAAAATGACAGTTATGTCAATTTGTTCATAACAAATTATCAGTGATCAAGTATAAAAAAAAATCTCCTTGAACATGTCGCATTATTTCTGAAGGAATATTTATATTTATGTCCGCTTCAGATAATCCATATTACTTGAATTTTAAATAATCAATAAAAAACGCCCATAGAGGTCACATCAAATGACCTGGCAAACCACAATAACATTTCGTCGGTCTTTCCATTTTCTTGGAAACATCAAATCCTTATTTTCTTCAAATTACTGAGCATAGTGGAGTAGATCCATTTAGCTGAACCAAGACTAGGCAAGTCAAAATTATTGTCATCAATTTGAGGAGTAGTGAAAATTGATGCTAAAACTGCAAGAAATGCAAATATGCTTGACTCGTGAGATTTTTTTTAAGAAAAATTGAACACATACTTTCAAAAAAGTCGTTTGTCAAAACTGATACTTAAGTTTGCCATTGATTTTTTGTAGCCTACTTTTGGAGATATCTTTCATATCAAATTCAGATGTACCATCAGCACACACGAGAACAAGAGTTATTCAATGATATACAACCATATTGATGTATTGTTGATGGAAAAAAATTGACGACGTCATATTAGAACGGATTTCAATGAAAAAGACAAATTCTATGAGAAGATGATAATATAAACAATAATTTGTTCAACAAAGTAATTTTCATAAATCCAGAAAACTTTTTTTAATAGTACAAGAAACAAATGGTCAACAGAATATAGCATTGAGCGAATATCTGATTCGTAAATCATTCCGCTGACTAAAATATTGTACATTCTGAAGTCTTTCAAATATGTCAACGCCATTTCCTACAAACTTGAAGATTGTGTAGTATATGAATATTAATCGTGATAACAGTATAAAAATCAATTAACTGTGGATTATACACCAATTCTCAGAGTAACATAGTGATCATCTATTGCGATGAAGAAGATTTTCGGAAACATGGCGTTACCAATTCACATAATTTACATTTTACATGCCATACTTCATAATTGACAGTAGCATCAGTTTCAAGTCAATATTTGAGACCTCGTCTCAATGACGAAAGTTTCTTGAATTTTCCTATACACAATGTTGCTACACTGCATTTCAGATTCGAGATCAGAGAACTTCTTAACATTATCTGCCCCAATCGAGTGAAAGATTAAGGAGGATTCATCCCCTGGCCTACTGGGTTACCAGAAATTATTCCAGTTGATTTGTATTCCATAAGAACCTAGTTGTTCCCTTCACATATGAAAAGTTGTAGCTTGAAATAATAATTTATTACTCCAATGAAAATACCAACAGAATTGGAGGATCTCACTTTTGACAGATATTGTAAATGTTTTCAATGCTCTTCTTAAGAGGATTGAAATCCCAGTGGAAACGAAAAAGATTCTCATCCGAAAGTGAATCTTCTAATTGAAGAATTATCCAATAAACAGTTTCTTTACATGGGTTTTCTGGGTTAGTGCATGTTTTCGATCGCTGTTTGAGTTTAGTCACCGTCAATTTCAATTCAGGATATTGCTACACTTTTTTTATTCGAAATTGATTAATTTTCAATGTTGCTTAGCGGACATTTCTGCAGGAGATCCCGAATTTACCACTGCAGGAGACCCTGAATTAACCATTTTTTTCCGAGCGTAGTACCACTAGTACACATAAGAAACAATCTCGATCGTTTCTTCCCCCACTCGCAGTCTTTGCAGAGGGGTGTGTCGGTTTTTCCCATGACATCGAGATGTTTCCAAATTAAACAATTTGATGTACTATCAGCACACACGAGAACAAGAGTTATTCAATGATATACAACCATATTGATGTATTGTTGATGGAAAAAAATTGACGACGTCATATTAGAACGGATTTCAATGAAAAAGACAAATTCTATGAGAAGATGATAATATAAACAATAATTTGTTCAACAAAGTAATTTTCATAAATCCAGAAAACTTTTTTTTAATAGTACAAGAAACAAATGGTCAACAGAATATAGCATTGAGCGATTATCTGATTCGTAAATCATTCCGCTGACAAAAATATTGTATATTCTGAAGTCTTTCAAATATGTCAACGCCATTTCCTACAAACTCATTCTGGATTGCATTCCATTTGAGAATAAGTTGAAAATTCTGTTTTTCTAGATACAGAATGAAATATTCCTACTTTCTCACAGTTCAACCCATGTTTCATACTGATTCTTTTATTATATTTTCAATCTTCAATATATATAAAGAAAAATGATTGCTTAAAAAATGAATATTTCGCCAATTGAAAAGATGTTTGTTTTCCCCATATAAAACCCCAAATTGACTGAAGATATTAATAGATTGAATTCATATTTTCATGTATAACGAGTTAAGACATTAAAACAATTTTTGGAAACACTGTGTATATTAAAACTATGTATGAACCGTCATAAGAAATATTGGAAATATTTGTTTTCACTTAATACCACAAAATGCTATGCAAATCGATATGTTAATTTTTTTCAACTCACCAATCTCATTTTGTCAGTTCTTTTATGCCTAAATCACTAAATAAACAAAATGGATGCGAGTTGTGAACTGATAAGACGTTTGAAAATATTGTCCTTATATACGAGCACGAAACTATCCCACCACTAAAAATCCATGGATGTGACAGTGAAACGAGATCATCTTAGAGAAAAATAAAAGTGGAGACGATCCAATATGCATGGGATCAACAAGGCAAAAAGGAGAAAGGATTCAGACGATATGTAGCTTAGCTCCTGATGCAATGTACTATTTGTGTAAATGCTATCTGTAAGTTAATTGATTTTCAACAGAAGGGCTCCGAATAGTTCTTCAGACGAAAGTTAATCACGAATTTCAGCACTTATTTTACAGGGATTACTATTAGATAACAAATTTTTACTGTAATTTTGATATATCACAATACAAAACTGATTGAACGACCATAAAATCCATTGTTTTTATGATAATTGAGAAAATTTGTTACCGATAAAATAATTTGAATATTAAACTACACTGTGCGCAAATAGTTAAGGATATTGAAACAAAATTGCTTCACAGAAGTCAGGGAAGTAGTTAGCAAGCAGATAAGCGTAAACTGAAATATTTCATCTAATTAAAAACAGAATAAAAAACAGAGTATCAGTTAGTATTTCTACCTAGGCCGGCAGTTTCATCCAAAAAGTATTATGAAAACAAAAATTGAAAAATAGAATGAGACAATTTGAAAAATAATTCGTACACTAATAAGTGTGTACTGTAAATTTTCATTAGGGTGAAACGGTTTTTTCTTTTTCTGAATAAGATCTAATAACGTCTAATATAAGATATTCTTTATAGTATATATAATTATTATCGTGGACTTTTGCACTATCTCAGCTGTTAGCTGGACATAATTTACCTTTCCCAGATTCAGCAATCAAAGGGAATAGGCTCGATTACAATGTACTTGACATAAATTTTCTCACTATCCTACATGTGTTAAGGATTACAGCTTTTTGCATTTTTATATGGTATTCTTAATCAGTTCTAATTTCTTTAGGCTAGCATGCAAACTTTTGGTTATTAAACCAGTCGAAGAAATGATGACAAGAACGATATCTATTTTATCGAAGGGCGACCTCTGCTTGATCCCAATTGCAAGGTATTTAGACTCTTCCTACTGGAACTTGTTCAGCACGTAGTATAATCTGAGTCATTTTTCGATACGGGCGCCGGATACTTGTAATATAGCTGGAGGGCATTTAAAAGTCCGTACTTGTGTGCAAGTGTCTGATGGATAATATTGCACACTTCATTATCAGCCTGTGGTGATAGTCCGTATTGGCAGTTGTTCGCAGCCGGACGTAATATGCTGCATAGTCTCCAATCTTGTATGGCATTTCCTGTACTTATCTGTTTGTATTATTTCGTACTTAATTATAAATTTTTTGTAGTTGTTTCTAAGGATGACTTGGTCTTTAATGGCCATAAGGAATCCTACTGTTTCCGCAAATAGTTCTCCTTTCATCCACCATTTGTTGGAAGCTTCTTTGTCGATGTGTGGTTGATTAATCTCATGGTAAGTCGTCCATGCAATTCCCTTCCTGACCATTATTGCGCTTGTTTTTCAGTATCTGATAGGAACGGTAGATTCAGCAGGTTATCCCTGGTAGCAAGATTCAGACGAGTATATCCCTTATCAAGCAATTATACCACTCTGTCGAGATCAGAAGTGCGAGATCCTTCTTTCCGCTTTAAAGTAGTTCTTATCAAAGACAATTTTAGATGGGATTGTTGTACTTAGTCAGCATCGTTTGGGTTTGCCTTAGAATATCATCCAGTTCTGTCTTAGTCGATCTGATTATTCCAAATGAATAAAGCAACACTGGAATTGAGTAGGTTTTGATTGCTTTGACTAGATTCCAAGAGTTCAACATTGACTTCAGCACAGTCTTCAGATGCTAACTGTACTCTGAACGAATTTTCTCCTTTGACTGTTTTTGGCCTAGCAATCTGGCTTGTTGGTATCCCAGATATTTGTACGTTTCGTCATCCCTTATACACTGTATAATATCTGTATTTGGAAGTTGTGTTTCACCATCTATGAGTTTCACTCTTTGAACGTTCATGGTCTTCATTTTTCAATCCTGAATGTCATATGAACATCTGCCGAGAACTTACTGACAGTTTTCAGCAGATCATCCAATTGCTTCTTGTTCGAAGCATCAAATTCGATGTCATCCATATACAGCAGGTGGGAGATGTTGTAATAGTTTCTATCTGATTTTATCCTAAATCCGTATCCTATTCTATTCAGCTATTCAGAATACAATGGGTTCACAGCCCGATGAACTATAGTGGACTCAAAGAGTCTCCTTAAAAATTTCCACGACGTATGGAAATCTCGTCGGGTTTAATTGACTTATTGTTGATATTGACCTGCAGAGACGTGCGCCAGTGTGTCATTGTTGTCTTCAAGAATTCTACTAGGATTGGTTGAATTTTGTTTATCTGTAATACTTCGACAAGTTAAGAATGGACGGTACTATCGAATGCCTCCAAAACTTCCGTGTGCTTGTGTCATTAGCACAGAATCGATGATGAGTTGTTCCTTGCACCCGAGTTGTTTCTTTCTGCATCCCTTCTGCTCCTCAGCTAATATATTGCTGTCGTCAAGGTGTTGGTATATTCGATTGAATATGCATGAGGTGAGTATTTTGTAAAGCGTTGACAGACAAGTGATTGGCCTATACTGAGACGGATCTTGTATTCAATCGCTATTAGGTTAACACAAAAAAAAGGAATGTAATGACAGTTGGAAAATTCATGGATAGTGAACAGTTGTTTAAAAATGGTACAATATGAGAATGTACCGTCCATATAAATAATTTTTAATTTATAAATAAATATGAAAATTTTAGGTTCTGGTCACGCGAAAAGACTAACAAATTCTCTGAAACATCATTGATCAATTAAAATTCATCCTTTCTGTTTTTCTGTTGGTTTTCATGTTGAGTTCATCCAATGCTTCATGAACTTCTTGGATACATTTTGGTAAAGCTTATGTCAGTGTACGGCGTGCATATTAAATATTTTTCCTTACACAGTGTAGATCATTCGTTGTTGTGAGCTTCAATTTGGTTAAGTTCTGATGATTTTCGACATTTTTCTCATCCATTTGCCCTTCCTATGGTTTAACAGAAGAGCTCATATTTTGTCGTTGCAGTATATGTTGCTGCTGTGGTTGGTGTCTTTGGTTTTCATTCAAAATTTGTTAAAACAATGCTCCCAGATTCACCAGATGTTCGTGAAGTGCGTTTATTTTCAACACTCCTGAATTTATTTTCCCTTGATGCTATTCCATGATTATTTTCTCTATATTCGAAACACTTATGCACTAAGAGAATTTCACATGACACAATAACTTTCGAAATCTGATTGATTTAATTTTCTTTTTCGTTTATATTCATAAACCATAAATGAACTGTAAAAAAATGATGGGGTTGGGGAAGATTACCCTTTACCATGAACTTGGGGAACTCTGACGCGCCAATGAGTATTTCAAGAGTCATTTAAAAGGGTTAAGGGCCGAGATAGTCATTTTGGGACTGAGATGGTGACAGCCCGTTCAAATAATAACTTGCTTCCTATAATTTATGAACTGCATATCTAATATCTGGTTTTTCAAATCCGAATAACGACTAATCATATACTGGGTGATTCACCAGTGGCGCGGTGCTCTGTAACTCGTACACTCTTGAAGATTTCATTTTTGTTCGAACGGTATTGTATTTAGAAAGTAAGAATATACTTCAGGAATTTATTTTGCAGTAAACAGAGTGTCTAAATTTTCTATAAAAAAATCTTGAGTGGTTTTTTCAGATTGGAAGACCACTTTATTGTTCAAGATTCAGGAGAGGCCTAAACTCTGCTATAATGTCTTTAAGTAATAAGTTTTTTTGGTGAGTAGTTTCGTCACAATATTTTTCTTCCGTGAAAATTCATGAAAATAGGCTCTCACATCATCGCATGCTCCTTCGGCCAGAGAGGATGAATACTTTTTCCTTTCGTTCTCTTATTGCCAAGGATAGCTTTATTGATGAATTGAAAAAGATTATCCTCATTCTAAAAGAGAGTGAGTCAAAAAAATTATTGAATATTGTAATTTAAAAAATATCATATCTTGTTTTCTTCGAATGGAACACCCTGTATTTTATTATTCATGTCAACGCATAAAATATTGTGTTGGCTCTCTCCAAGAATCGTGAAAAAATAGAAATAGATCTAACGCTACAGTGTTATGTTCTTCAAGCAGTTATTGAACTATTAAAGTCCGCTGAGTGATATAACATCTCTGAACAAAATGTTTTGTGAAGATTTTCGACTTTCCTGTGCAGTTAACCTTATATGCAGGTGCCCCCAAGCTCTATGATTAACTTTGACAGATAGTTCCTGAAATCAAATCAGTGAAAATAGTATGGTCCGAATCTTTTTAAACTGAGAGATATTCAGCTTCAAAAATTTCATCTTCACAATTCTAAAATCACAATTTTCAACATACGAGACCGATTGTGTGGTGCAATCATAGATGTAATGAAATATATATCTTGTTGTACAAAAGGTGACATTCGTAACCATAGTTAGATGATTATCGAGAATGTGGAATTACTTTTGATAGATAAATGTCAGAACATCGTTTTGATAGATAATTAATGTATCGAAACCTTGATTTTTCGATTTGAAAATGCAATCCTTCTTTAATGAAAGGTATGCAGATATGATATATAAAAATATAAAGACAATATACAAAAAGGGCAACAAGCAAGAAAACGAAAATTACAGGCTGATATCATTGTTGAACAGTTTCAGTAAAATTTTTGAGAAAATTATATACAATAGAATCGTTAACTTTCTTGAGACATACAGGGTGCTGTCTGAATATCAAAATGAGTTTAGGAAGGGGAGATCTACAACAAGAGCAATTTACATTGCAATTACGAATATTTTGAAGAAACTGAATAATAGAAAAATAACCGCCCTAGCATGCATGGACCTCAGTAAGGCCTATTTGAAAAGTTATACAGAATAGGAATCAAAGGCACACCATTGCAACTTCTCAAGTCATATCTGACCGGTAGAACTCAATATGTTGCTAAGCAAAATCCAGCAACGGGAGTCAAATTAGGTCATTGGCTCACCCCAATGAAACTGGATATCCTCGAGGATCCATCATCTATACTAACAATTTACCAGCGTTCCCGAGTTTCTTGTTCAGTATGCTGATGATACCTCTTTGGTGTTTTCTGGGTCAGGTTCAATGGACACACAAATATGTTCAGCTCTGTGTAACTTGATTTCATAGTTCAACAAGCATGACCTCAAAATAAATCAAAATAAAACACAAACACTGCAGTTCAATAATAGTACGGAGTTCAAAAGCATCCCTTATCAATGGTGTGATAGTGTTGTTTCTACTCTGTGGTCTCTCAGGTTTCTTGGAATCACAGTGGATTGTCGACTCAGCTCGGAACAGCATGTGGACTCTATGGCTGTTGGTTTGAGAAGATACGTTTTTGCCTTAAGAATGATGGCAAGGCATGTAAGTTTGACAATTGCCTTTTTAGCATATAATGCCTATGTTGCTAGCAGGCTCAGATATGGTATCGTCATATGAGGAAATTCCACACACATAAATAGTCTTCTCATCCTCCAGAAATGATGTTCAAGAGCAATATTAGGTCTGAGTCAGACAGTGTCCTGTCGTCCATATTTTGTACAGACTGCAACACTCACTGTTGTTAGTCTTTACGTTTATGAGTGTATTATATTCGTTTCAAACAATAGGGAACTTTTCAAAGAAGGAAATAATATGAGCTCATATAATACTAGGCAAGAAGGAAACATAGAGCCTCACATGAGACTAACTTACCTTCAGAAAAATGCTACATGACTTCAAAAATCTTCAACCATTTACCACAGCATTCGAAGAAGTGGCCTATTGGCAAGATGAAAAGAACGCTAAAAGACAACCAACCATATTATGAGCTAAGTGAATATTTCTCTGACATTGTAAGACTGTGATCGTGGTGATGTTTCTAGTGTGGTGTTGTTTTAGGAAATTGCTCTTTGACTTTTACTTATTTAATTTTTATTTTTTATTTCATTATGTATAATTGACTCAAAATTGACGTGTTCTACAACTCAATGTTATTATGGAACAAATACAGAATACAAATAAAGAATATTATTATTTATTATCGTGGACTTATGCACTATCTCAGCTGTTAGCTGGATATAATTTACCTTTCCCAGATTCAACAATCAAAGGAATAGGCTCGATTACAATATACTTGACATAAATTTCCTAACTATTCTACATGTATTAAGAATAACAGCTTTTTGCATTTCTACATAGGTATTCTTATGCAATTCTAATTTCTTAAGGCTATCATGCAAAGTTGTGGGTATTAACCCAGTCGAGGATACGATGACAGGAACTATATCTATTTTCTCGAGGTGCCACATCTGCTTGATCTCAATAGCAAGGTCTGTGTATTTGGACTTTTTCTCCTGGAACTTATTCAGCACGTTGTTATTATTCGGTATGGCGACATCCACCAGCATTGCTGTTTTGGCTCTCTTATCATACACCACTATGTCCGGCCTATTATTCGTCACCATTCTGTCAGTGATAATAGGCCTATCGTAGTATAATTTGATAGAGTCATTTTCCAATACGGGCGCCGGTTGATACTTGAAATATGGCTGGAATGTATTCAGAAGTCCGTACTTGTGTGCAAGTTTCTGATGGATAATGTTGCACACTTGATTATGCCTGTGAAGATAGTCTGTATTGGCCAGTTGTTCACATCCGGACGTAATATGCTGTATAGTCTCCGATCTTATATGGCATTTTCGGCACCTATCTGTTTGTAATGTTCCGTCCTTAATAATAAATTTTTTGTAGTTGTTTGTAGCGATCACTTGGTCTTGGATGGCCATAAGGAATCCCTCTGTTTCCGCGAATAATTCTCCTTTCATCAACCATTTGTTGGAGGCTTCTTTGTCGATGTGTGGTTGATTAATCTCATGGTGATGTCGTCCATGCAATTCCTTTCTTGACCATTGCTCTTGTTTTTCAGTATCTGATAGGAATGGTAGATTCAGCAGGTCATCTCTGGTAGCAAGATTTAGAGGTGTATATCCTTATCAGCCAACGATACCGCTCTATGTAGGTCAGAAGTGAGAGCTTTTTCTGAGAAGAATTCTCTGAGATTTTTATCTGTTCGGTGTGTAAATTGACTACATCTATCAATCCGCGTCCTCCTTCTTTCCGCTTCAAAGTTGTTCGTATCACAGACGATTTTGGATGATGGTTGTTGTACTTTGTTAGCATCGTTCGGGTCTGCCTTTGAATATCATCCAGTTCTGTCTTAGTCCATCTGATTATTCCAAATGAGTAAAGTAACACTGGAATGGCGTAGGTGTTAATTGCCTTGACTAAATTCCCCGAGTTCAACATCGATTTCAGCACAGACTTCAGACGCTGACTGTATTCTGAACGAATCTTCTCCTTTGATTGTTTTTGGTCTAGCAATCTGGCTTGTTGGTATCCCAGATATTTGTATGTTTCGCCATCTCTCATGCACTGTATAATATCACCGTTTGGAAGTTGTGTTTCACCATCTATGACTTTCCTCTTTGAATGTTCAGGGTCTTACATTTTCAATCCCGAATTTCATATGAACATCTGCCGAGAACTCACTGACAGTTTTCAGCAAATTATCCAATTGCTTCTTGTTCGAAGCATATAATTTGATGTTATCCATATACAGCAGGTGGGAGATTGTATGATAATTCCTTTCTGCTTTTATCCTAAATCCGTATCCTGTTCTATTGAGCATTGAGGACAATGGGTTCATTGCCAAACAGAACCATAGTGGACTCAAAGAGTCTCCTTGAAAAATTCCACGACGTATGGGTATCTCGTCGGTTTTAATTGATTTATTGTTCATGTTGACCTGCAGAGACGTGCGCCAGTGTGTCATTGTTGTCTTCAAGAACTCTACCAGGGCTGGGTGAATTTTGTATATCTGCAATACTTCAACAAGCCAAGAATGGGCGGTACTATCGAATGCCTTCAGATAATCGAGAAAAGCTGAATGAACATTGCGATGCCCTACGTGTGCCTGTTTCATTATCACAGAATCGATGATGAGTTGTTCCTTGCACCCGTGGTGTTTCTTTCTGCATCCTTTCTGCTCCTCTGCTAATATATTGTTGTCGTCAAGGTGTTGGTATATTCGATTGGATATGCATGAGGTGAGTATTTTGTAGAGTGTTGGCAGGCACGTGATTGGCCTATATTGAGACGGATCCTGTGTTCTATCGCTCTTAGGTAGCATATATGTTAAGCCTTGCGTTAGGAAAGTGGGTGTTTTCTTGGGATGTTGAAGAACATATGTGAGTTGTTTCGCTAGGGCTCCATGGAGCTTATCAAACTTCTTGTACCAGTAGTTGTGGATATTATCTATACCTGTGGCCTTCCAATTGTGGGTCGCTCGAACTACTGTTGTGATTTCTTCCTCCGTTATTCCATCGAAGTCCATATGTCTGATATCGAGGCGTTCTTTTTCATTCGTGATCCATTCCGCATCTCTATTGTGTTCTTTGGGGTTCGACCATAGTGATGACCAATAGTCGGTCAAGCACTGTGCGTCAGGTACTTCTCTGTTATTGTTGGTCGCAGTTTTGTTATTTCCCTTATGAAAATTGGCTGCGTTTTGGAGGAACCTTTGGTTTTGGTGTTTCCTTTCAGTACACTTGACGTATCTAGAAAGCCTCTTTGCTTTCGCTTGGAGTTTCTGTTTCAAAGTGTCCATATACACGTCGATGTGTTGTTTGTGATCAGGGTGTTTTGTGTTCGTACCAATTTTCCTATGAATTTTGCGTATATGTGATTTCTGTTTCTCAGGAATTCTGTGAGGCGACCGATTTCTGCTCTAATATTATCAATATCCCTCTCCAGTCGTTTTTGCCATGGTGGTTTTCGGACACTTTTTGGCTCAGCTTGAATCAGAGTTGTGGAGATTTGTTGTTTGTGAAGTCGAAGAACCGCTACTGCTCCACAGTAAATCAAAGTGTGAATCTTCTCCAAGGTGTTCTGGTCGGTATATTCTTCAAACACTGAATTCACGCTTGCTAGGATAATATTGGTGTTCTTGTTCGTCTTGAGTTTGGGCAGTTTAGGTCTTTTAGTTGGGTTACTACCACTGAATTCAGTTATTGCTCTGTTGAGTTCCGATCTTGCTAAATACATATATTCGTCCTGCTGATTCTGCTGAGGAGGGCGTTCCATGTTAATATTCGTTTCCGTGGCTTCGATGTTATCTGTAACACTTTCATTGACTCCAGCAGGTATACCGTTATGAGTATCATTTTCGCTTCTAAGTTCCATTATGACCTCTTCTCGTATGCTTTGCAGCGTTTCTGAAGAAAGTAGCCTGTTTTTAACGATTGTTCTTCTTTGATCCGAAATTCTCTGCTCGGATATGTGCTGTAATTCAGGATATTTTTCTACGAACGCAAGACGTAACGCGTATCTGTATGCTGTCATTTCCGATTCCAAGTTTGTAATCTTGTAATAGGAACGCATAATGAAGGAATTCATCTCTGGGGTCCACTTCATGCGTTTCCTAGGGAGTCCGGCTCTCGTGGTCGTAGGCATAATGGCTTGTGCCACCGTTGAAACATCAAGAGTCGGTTGGGAGGTATTGATGTTATTTCCCACTTGGTTTTGTGTTGCAGTATCCCTACTCGATATCACGCTGCTTCCGTCGCTAACCGAGGGAGACTGTGATTCACTTTCCGAACAAGACCCTCTTCCTAAATCTTGAACGCGACAAGAGGTTATGGTGGTACAATGTCGATTCACCCGTTTATTCCTTAGATTGTACATCATTGGATTAGTTGCATTTTATACCTACTGCCAGGTTCAGCTTGGGTACCTCGGGTTCGCTAAGCCCGTACTCAGAAACAATGTTCCTGAGCCCCTGAGGGGTTTTTGCGATGGAAACAAGCGATAAGCGGCTACAGAATAATACTGAAAATTAAAGAGGGAAATTGTTAAAATTTATTGAGAAAAATAATGAATAAAATGTATAAATAAAATTTTATTAATCATTGAAAGAGTTGCTCAGAATAACAGCATCCAACTTGAATGCATCGCCCACATCTGGGAAGAAATAAAATATAACAATCAAACCTTATAATTTCGAAAGAGTAGAGCAATTCAAATACCTTGGAGCTACAATAACAGCAGATAACGCCATGACAGAAGAGATAATAGATAGAAACCAATCGGCTAACCGATGCATGTATGCTCTGGAGAAGCTTCTGAGATCCAAATATCTATCTAGAATGTCGAAGCTAATTGTTTATAAATCGAAAATAAGACCTATTGTCACCTACGGGTGTGAAACCTAGACACTAACCAAAGACAATGAGGAAAAGCTACGGCCCCCACCACGACCCCACTACAGATCTATACCGTACAAAAGAGCTATACAGAGACAATAACATCATCCAGGAAATCATGGCGCAGAGGTGGGCAGGTCATGTCCAGAGGATGGGGAACGAAAGTCTTATGAAGCTGATTTGGGAGGAGATACCATACGCAAGGTACCACCACCAGGACGTTCACGGTTGCATTGGCGGGATAGTATAAAAGCATATCTGTTCAAATTAAATATCACTTTTGATCCAAACCTAATGGAAGATCGCAATAGGTGGAGAAGTATTGTGAAGTTAGCCAAGACCCACCCAGGGTTGTAGCGCTTTTTGATGAATTAACGAGCTGTCGACCTCAGTGGTACTCTGCGAATTTTACAATGGTAAAAAATTGAACAAAGAGTTTGTCTCAAATTTTGTGTTTTGAACGAAATTCCGTGTGCTGAATCATTGCGAATGCTGGAAAAGGCGTATGCAGACTCTGTTTCATCGAAAACCCAAGTGTAGGAGTGGTACAAAGCCTTTAATGAAGGTCAGGAGATCGGTTTGCCTCTTTCCGGACGACCTTCGACCTCTTCAACCGGCGATAAGGTCCTAAATAGCAAGGAAATGGTGCTCCAAAACTGTCATGTTAGTGTTAGAAAAATTACTCGTGAAACCGCTCGTTTGATTTTGGTGAACCAATTGGGCATGCGGCGCGTCGCGTTTGGCTCGTTCCGATAGAGCTGAATTTTCTTCAATAACAGTACCGGATGCAGGTAGCTGCAGAAATGAAGGATCGTGTGACCCATGAAGCATGAGTCTATGAGTACAACACACTAACGAGCCAACAATTATCGGAATGGGTGGGAAAAAATGAGCCAAAACCGGAAAAACCTCGCCCAAGTCGTTCGAAAAACAAGATGATGATGATTGTTTCTTCGATATTCGTGGTGTGGTTTATCATGAAATCGTTCCACAAAGTCGAACGGTCGACAAGGACTTCTATTTAGCAGTTTTGGGATGTTTGCGTGGAAATATTCACCGTGAACAGCCGGATTTGAGACAAAACAATTCGGGTATTTTGCATGACGAAAACGGACCATCTCATCGAGCCACGGTTATTAACGACTTTAACACCAAACATTCGATAAACACCATCGAGCAGCCACCTTATTCACCTGATCTAGATCTGTGTGACTTTTTTCTTTTCTCCAGACTGAAATTGCCACTCCGGGGGACAAGATTTGATTTCATAGACGTCATAAGGGAAAATTCGCAGTAGGAACTGAAGGCCATCCCTGAAAGCGCCAATAAAAAATGTTTCGATGATTGGAAAAAACGTAGGCACATGTGTATCGCTTCAAATGGAGCAAAGTTTGAAGGAGATTCAATGAATTTTGAAGTAGATAAGACTTCTGCGTTTCATTTCAAATTACCGGATACTTTTCTGTCACATTGTATGTCGAAGGAAGAGCCAAACCAATGCAGCAGCGATATCATACTTTAGGCGAAGTAGTAATAAAGTCTATTTTTTTTGACAACGCGTTTATAAAGGATACCGAATCCTATTTATTAATATACAGGGTGCTTCATCGAAAACTAAACGGAGGCTATATCTACCAAGATATTCATTTCTGATCAAAACGCAAGAACAGATCAATTTTTGTTTCAAAGGGGACATCTTTTGGGTACAAAACTTTTCTGAAATATCAACCCCCTACGTGGGGGTTGCGATACTGGAACATTTTGAATAGGGAAGATTCATCCATTAATGACTCAAAAGAAAGGTGGTATCTTTGTCTACATTTCCTTGAACGAATTTCCATTTTTAATTGGAAACTGTACAAGATACAGAGTGAGCAACTGAAAGATAGGGAACACTGTTTCCCTGAGACTACTCAAGTTTCACTTAGGTGAAATGGAACAGATCCTTGCTGATCAATTGCAGTCATCATCAAGTACCATCCTCATCTCGAATTTCAACCCCTGGAGCAGGGGTGACAACCCTTTAAAATCTGGTAGAGGGTAGATGGGTCGAATGATACCTCGAAAGGAAGGTATTATCTTTGTCTGCATTCCCGTGAAAGAATTTTAATTTTTGATTGAAAACTGTAGAAGATACAGAGTGATCCACTGAAAAATTGAGAAGACTATCGCCCCAAGACTATTGAAGTATTAGTGCGAAAAACTGGAATATATTCATTTTGATCAAAGATGACAGCCTTCGATCTGGAATGAATCTGTTCCATTTTTTTGCACTAATACTTGAATAGCTCAGAGCGATAAATAGTCTCCTTTATTTTTCAGTAGCTCACTCTGTATCTTCTACAGTTTTCAATCAAAAATGAAAATTCGTTCACGGGGATGCAGACTAAGATAATACCTTTCTTTCGAGGTATCACTCGACCCATCTACCCTCTTCCAAATTTTCAAGAGTGGTCACCCCTGCTCTAGGGGTTGAAATTCGTGATGAGGATGGTACTTGATGATAACTGCCCTTGATCAGCATGGATTTGTTCCATTTTACTTCACTAAAACTGAAATAGTCTCAGGGAGATAGTCTTCCCTATCTTTCAGTTGCTCACCCTGTATCTTTTACATTCTGCAACAAAAAATGGAAATTCGTTCAAGGCGATGTATACAAAGATACCACCTTTCTTTTGAGCCATCACTCGACCCATATTCCTCATTCAAAATGTTCACGGATTGCAACCACCGCTTAGGGGGTTGATATTTCAGGCAAGTTTTGTACCCCAAAAGATGTCCCCCTTAAAACAAAAATATACATGTTTTTGCGTTTTGATCAGAAATGAATATCTTGGTAGATATAGCCTCTGTTTCGTTTTCGTTGAAGTACCCTGTTTATTTATGGAACGATGTACTGATTAGATCCGAGAATCAAGAAACCTTACCCATATTGGAATATGGTCGCATTTTTTTCATCCCGAATAGTGAAAACGCTAATGTAGGAATCAGAAATGGAGAGTTTTCACTGTATGTAACTTTTTCAGCAGATTTTGCGATCGTATTCTTTGTATAAGGATATCTGCATGCCTTTGAAAATGATAGGACCGTGCTGTTCCCACTAATTTGTCTAAAAATTGCTTCAGGAAGCACCCCGAAAAGTTCGTCATAGAGCTTGGGGGACACACTGTATTTACATTTAGGCGAAATTATAAGACCTCAAATATTCTGAAGCAACAATATTTGAGAATTTTCATGGGAATAAAATAAGAATGAAAGAATTGAGCACATCTCTAGTGAATCAGATCGTAGAGATGGCATGTAATGCAATCCATCCATAAATTGCGATTTGCTAGGAATTCTTGTTCTTCTTTATCGACAAAAAATCTCTTAGCTGAATTAATGACCAAACGAAGAAGCGTTTCTTGCAGTTCACTAATCTTCGTTCAATTAAGTTACGCAATCCAGACTAACTAGTTATCGTCTCTTCCCAAATATAACTCCACTTACTTATTATATTAAAACAATTAACCTTAACATTATTTCAGCATGTAAGACTACTTTATCTTCTTTTTATTTTACTGGAATGTTAGAGCAACTATTTTATTTAACGACTTGTTCTAAAGTGTCTGCTCGTTTCTGATGGGTTTCAAAAGACGTCCTTAGATGGATATCGACAATAATTCACAACTGTTATGATCGTCAATGACGATAATACCTGGTAGTTTTCTGCACTCCAAGTGGAATTAAGTTATAACATAAAGTTTGATTTGTAACAATTTCTTCAAACTGTTATTTACAATTTCACAGTTACTTTGGGAAAATTGCAATATCCAGGGTTAAACATAAGTATCTACCAAATTCAATGACATAGCGAATCGATTCCCCAATGACAACCTATTTCAGATACTTATTTCTATATCTACTCCAAAGACAAACGCTATTCAAATGAGTTTCACCTTGAGGTATGAAAAATTGGAACTTGGTAGGCTTTTACTTGAAAAAAGTCCATGATTAAATAAAACGATTCATTTGAATTTGGGAGGCTTTTACTTGGTAAAATTCCATTATCGATAATAAAAAACAAGTACTGTATTTTATGGAATTTTACTTAATAATTGCGATTCGTAACGCGTTTCACTACACCGTAGCTTCTTCAGACGAATGATTATGCAGAAAAATATAAATGAGAATATAACTATAAATGTTCTTGAGTAATTAAAAGCTTATTGGGTTGCTTCTTCTCAAGTGGTTATTTATGACAGGTATATCCAATAAAATTAAGGAATAGATTCAATAGAGATGAAGGGCTTAAATCGACTTGTTCATTGATGAGTCTACCTGAGTGTTTGTATTTATTTATTTCTAAAGTTTCCCAAAGATCTACCTTCCAATATTTATTATCTGGATGCAAAATTTCAAACTGTGGGTCGAAAGAATGATTATTTTCTAAGAGATGATTCGCGTAATTTGAATCTGATTTTTATTTGAAAAACTGCGTTTATGTTCCGATATTCTAATATTAAAATTTCTATGTGTTCTACCAATGTAGAAATTATCACAGTCATTGCAATTCAATCCATAAACACCTGATTTATTGTTTTACCTGGTTTGGTTTTATTATTTTTATATATTTGCCTAAATTATTATTAGTTTGGAAAGCTATGTTGAAATTATTGCTACTTAAGAATGATTTCAGTTTCTCACTTGTAATGCCAACGTAGGTCAAGGTGTTGAATTTTGTTTAAATTTATCGACAGGGTAAACTTCATTCAATGCGATTCTACTTTGTTTTTATTTAAAATATTATTTATTAGTTTGGGATTGTAACCATTATTTTTGGCTATTTGTTTAAACAAATTTAGTTCTTTGTTGAAATTTTCTGGTGATAGCGGGATGTTAATCAATCTATGAATAAAACTATTGAATGCTGACATTTTATGTTGATATGGATGACACGACGAGTTATGTATTATAATATCTGTATGTGACGGCTTATGGTAAATTGCGAAAACATGTTTTCCATTTTCATTCGAAATTGTTACGTCTAAGAAATTTATCGAATTATTGCTTTCTATTTCTGTTGTGAATGCAATTTTGGATGTAATGAATTTATATGATTTTCGAAAATTTTCAACTGTCTTATATTCGTTGATAAAACTTCATAAACCTAATTACCCTATTAGACCTGTTGTTTCTTATGTAACGGCACCTTCGTTCAAACTTTCAAAATTCCTCAACGACTTGCTAATAAAACATTGCAATTTTAAATCTGAATTTTCGGTCAAAAATTCATACGAACTTATTGCCAATATCAAAGATACCACTATACCACCTAATTCCAAACTTATTTCTTTCGATGTTAAGAATCTATTTCCCAACATTCCTCCAAAAGATACGTATTACTTAGTTGAAGAATTATTAGAAAGGAATCATGTCAATACTATCATTAAATCAGATATTCTTTCATTATTAAAAATTTGTTTAGATCAAAATTATTTCCATTTCAATTACAAATATTATACTATTGAAGACGGCTTGATTATGGGCAATCCGTTAAGTCCTTTGTTAGCAGAAATTTTCATGAATAACTTAGAGAAATTAATTCATAATCATCCACTCAGTAAATATTGTTTATACTGGTATCGCTATGTAGACGATATCATTATTTGCTTCACAGGAACAGATAGACAGTTGAAAATTTTCGAAAATCATATAAATTCATTACATCCAAAATGGCATTCAAACCGAAATAGAAAGCAATAATTCGATAAATTTCTTAGACGTAACAATTTCGAATGAAAATGGAAAACATGTTTTCGCAATTTACCATAAGCCGTCACATACAGATATTGATAATGGTTACAATCCCAAACTAATAAATAATATTTTAAATAAAAACAAAGTAGAATCGCATTGAATGAAGTTTACCCTGTCGATAAATTTAAACAAAAATTCAATACCTTAACCTACGTTGGCATTACAAGTGAGAAACTGAAATCATTCTTAAGTAGCAATAATTTCAACATAGCTTTCCAAACTAATAATAATTTAGGCAAATATATAAAAATAATAAAACCAAACCAGGTAAAACAATAAACCAGGTGTTTATAGATTGAATTGCAATGACTGTGATAATTTCTACATTGGTAGAACACATAGAAATTTTAATATTAGAATATCGGAACATAAACGCAGTTTTTCAAATAAAAATCAGATTCAAATTACGCGAATCATCTCTTAGAAAATAATCATTCTTTCGACCCACAGTTTGAAATTTTGCATACAGATAATAAATATTGGAAGGTAGATCTTTGGGAAACTTTAGGAATAAATAAATACAAACACTCAGGTAGACTCATCAATGAACAAGTCGATTTAAGCCCTTCACCTCTATTGAATCTTTTCGGGGAGCAATCTATTCCTAAATTTTATTGGAAATACCTGTCATAAATAACCATCATAGCTTCATCAGGTGATTAAGGGTCAACAATGATGGATATGTGAACAGGAAATATAGAAGAAATAATCAAATAAACTAATAACTCAATCTTTTGGAATACACACACCACAAAAATTGTCGCATCACCTGGTAATCTGAACTCCACAATCGATTTATCAGCTCGATCGCAGTTTCTTTGTCAACATTTCTTTTTGGACATATGAGGGGAAAAAAAGCTTATCTTTGTACTAACATTTGTTTCCATATGATCTCGAACACGTCTGAAGCAAGAATGAGTTTATTTGACTATCAGTATTCATTCAATTTCTCTTCAGTTTTCACGATAAGTTAATGCAAGTTTTCTGTGATTTTAGAATCTTTAAATTTATTGTAATGGCTGCTGAACGTCCTGGGTGCTATTTGAGTTATCATGAAGTAAGAATTGTAACACTTCTAGAGGAGGGGCGAAGCCAACGTTACGTGGTTAACTTGTTGAATGTTAACCAAAGCACTATTTCAAGAGTAATTAATCGGTACCACGAAACAGGGGAATATGGAAGAATCTAACCTAACCTAACCTAACCTAACCTTGAACCCCATGTTGAACGCTTTGGCCCATTGATTAGCGAAAACTTCATTTATATGAATGATGATGCTCGGCCTCATGCAGCTAGAGTAGTTACAGAATTTCTGCAAAATGCCAAAATTGATATTTTAAGATGGCCAGCCAGAAGTCCCGACTTGAATTCCATAGAACATGGGGTGGCAAATTCAGCAACGTAGGATGCCTTATAGAACACTCCAACAACTCGAAAATCTGCTTCCTGAAATTTGGAAGTCAGTGACTCAAGAGTACATCGACAATTTGTTTGAGGGACTTCCGAGACGTATACTGGCAGTAATTAGGGCCCGGGGAAGAAACACTCGATTTTGAGAATGATTAGTAACCATTCGATGCTAGTTGATTGGTCTCTTCGCGAATGTTTGAAGATGGTAGATTTTTTTAATTTTTCATTGACTCGAAAATTGTTGATATTTTCCATCATAAACTCATCTCTTTTGAATGATATCTCCTTATTTTACACTTCTGAAAGTTACCAAGCGACTCTTGAATGACCAACATAAAAGTTTATATAGTATTGTCGTAAAAGTAGGGTGATGCGACAATTTTTGTGGGGAGTGTATTTCCTGTGTTCTTGTGTTTGTTAATCTCTAAAATTTCGAAAGTATCTATTCTGCAAATATATTTATCAATGTTTAAGATTTCGAATTTCGGATTGAAAGAGTTACTCCACCATAAAAGATGTTTTGCGTAATTTCAAACCAATTTCAGATTTGAAAAATTTCGTTTATGTTCATTCTAGTACTAATATTTCTATGGACCGATGTAAAATTGCTGTACAGCTTTGTGAATACCTGCTTTATTGACATGACATCTGCTTTTCTACTGTCAACAAATAAACACCTCAAAAAAGTCTAGGGAACACTTCTGAATATCGATACATCGTATCCAGAACGATCAATATGGATGATTTTTTTTAAGAAATAAACACCTGCATCAATTTCTCACCAAATTATGTAGAGTGCCGCAACAGATTTCCGTTGTTTTTTATAAAAAAACTAAAAATGCAGCAGATACGATGCTGCTTTATAATCATTTCATGTATTCAGTTTTTGAAATCAGTTGTTTTTGTTGTAAGCACAAATGAAAGATTCAAGTTTTGTGATTCGACCATGGAGAGACAACATTTGACTTGAGAAGAGATGCCGTTGGCATGCTCCAAGCTGGGAGCTCACAACGGGAAGTATCCATGGTTCTGGAAAGTAGCCCAAGTGTCATAAACCGTTTATGGTCGCATTTCAATGAAACAGGTAGCGTAGAAAAACTACAGGTCGTTTCAGGATAACTACAGTCACCCAAGACCGATTTTTGGTTTTACGAGCCAGAAGAGATCGTACTACCACAGCATCCCAATCAGCTCAAGAGCTATCACGAGTTAATACTGCTCCCCAGATCTGAATCCCATCGAGCATTTGTGGGACATCCTAAAAAGAAATCTCCTGCGTCAAAACGTCTTCCATCATACAGGAGCTTCGATTAGCAGTTCAGGGGGCTTGGAATGACTTAGGCCAAAATGTAATAGACAATTTAATATTGAGCATGCCGCGACGATGCCAAAGTGTCATTAATAACAGAGGTGGATCTTCTGGGTACTGGAAAATATAAGTGCTTCCATATCGTTTCGAAAATATTAGTTCAGGATTTTTTGTGTTTTACCAAATTTCGTCATTTTCAACTTTCAAATTTTTTTTATAATAGGTGCTTTGGAGAAGTCAAATATTATTTTGTTTTCTTGAGAATACATTATATACAATACATCCTAACAAAACCGAAAGATTTCTATAAATCTATAAATTCGAATCATCAAATTCATGTTTTAAAGATATTGGTAAGTGTTCCTAGACTTTTTTGAGGTGTTTATATTCTGTCAAAAGAGTAGCGAAAATAGATTATTTACACAATATCCCTTGCCCAAATGATTTGCAATGTGTGAGTATATCTCTGAGTTGTCTGTTTCTCGGAGGACATTCTTCATCGCAGGTGATTTTAACTTACTGGATGTCCAGTGGCCCCTAGCACCCAATTAAATATACAACTTACCTTCTAGACCGTTTGTCGAAATGGTTCACGATTCTGATCTGCACCATCTTGTAAAGGAACCAACCCGCTTCAGAGTCAATCAAAACCCCTGTTGGTGAGCGATACTAATCTAATTCATGAGCTTATTCACTCACCACCATTTGGTCAGATACAGCTGGCATTTCATGTTATAAATAGAAAATGCTGCCGAACAATACATTCCACTAATCATTCCGATTTGAACATGAGGCTTGACGAGATCGATTGGACTGGTTCGTTTCAAGATTGCGTGGACGTGGAGTCGATTGTTACGCATTCCTGACTACTCTTAGGGAACAAACCACCAAGTGTACTACATCCAGAACCGTTGTCACTATCCCATCTAACCCTTGGATTGACAGTAATATACTTTAGATGATTCGCCACAAAAAATCAATTTGGCAGCAATAAACTCAGAGAAAGTCGGATGTTGATTACCTAGCCCACAGACATTACTCAAATATGCTGTCCAGCAACAGAATTAAGGAGGCTTATAAGAAATTTGAGGCACAAGTTGCATCTGGAGGCGACCTCAAGAGGTTTTTCAAATACATTCGTTCTTCTACAAAGGTAACCTCTCCGTTTGTAAATGATCCTAGTGGACGCTCAAACGCCTCTTGAAGTAGCTAACGAACTGGCCAATTCGTTTACATCATCTTTTACCATGGAACCCTCGACTCTCCCAACCTTCTCCTAGCCTAGAATTGCGCATCAGTTGTCTGAGATCCAATTCTCTCCTCTAGCGGTAGAGAAACATCTTTTGAATCTGAAAACTTCTTCTTCTCCATGCTGTATCAACCTTATCTTTTCCTATATCGATTATTTTCACCAAGTCGTTCTCCTCTGGCTCCCTGATATCCGATTGGTTAAGCGCAAACCCGGAAAATGACCGACCAATAAGCCTAGTCCCTATCATAGCCAAAATCTGTAAAAAAATTATCCTTGAAAGAATACTCTAATTCATGCTGCAGAATAAAATCATTCCAGAAAACCAACACGGATTTTTACCGGGTCGTTCAGTAATTACCAACCTTCTGTAGTGTGTGGATGCTTGATCGAGAATGCTTAACCATCAAATACCTATCTATGTTATGTACCTGGATTTCAGCAAAGCATTTGACCGTGTCCCTTACCATATCGGCTCCTTTACAAGCTCGAACACCTGGGTATCCGTGGCAATCTTCTTTCTTGGATGAAGGCATTTATCTCCAACCACAATTTTCGCGTGAGAGTGGGAAAAACGCTATCTTCTACACAATCAGTTTCCAGTGGGGTACCACAAGGATCAGCCCTCGGTCCCTTCCATTTCCTCTCTTCACCTCTGACCTAACATCAATAGTATAATCTGAGTGCTCTTCAAGATGACACCAAGTTGTAATGCGACCCACTCTCGAGTGCCGTTGCCCTTCAACGTGACCTGATCTCTATACTCAAGTGGTCCGGAGATTGGCTCCTGCCTCTCAACTACTCTAAGTATCGAGTCATCCACATGGGTAAAAACAACCCGCGCTATTCATATAGTATTTCTGGTCGAAACATCAGCACTACCAAAGTCTATTCAGATCTTGGAGTACTTTTTTCTGATGACTTAACTTGGACGGAACATATAAATCAATCGTCCTCCAGAGCAAAGAAAATGTTCTATATGATTCAAGGGTCGTTCTCGGGATGCAATATCGCTACTTGCAGTACTTTGAACAAAACTTACATTCGCCCAATAATAGAGTTCGCCGGACCTGTATGGAGTCCGACTCTTATCAGTGATGTCCAGTGCTTGGAGAGTGTACAGCGGCGCGCAACTAGTCTGCCCTATGGTGTTACACAGCCAAATTATATGCAGAGATACGAGGGTAGATTTCGCCTGCTAAATCTACCCTCGTTTTCTGATCGACGTCTCCGTGGGGATCTCATAATCACTTATCGTGCTCTACGTAATCTGTTCGGTGTGGAACTCGACGACTTATTCATTTTAAATACCGACGAACGTCTACGTGGCCACCATCTGAAGTTGCGCAAAGAAAACTTACAAAGTCCTATGTCGGGAGAGTTTCCTGAGCAACAGGATATTTGGAACTTGGAACGCCCTGCCCGCGGGGGTGATAAGTTAGAAAACAGTGAATTCTTTCAAGAATGCTCTGGACCCTTAGCTAGAATCTGAACAATAACACAAATCTGCAAAAAAAAAAGTTGCGAGCTGTTTTGGTTTTTTTGTGTAATTCTTATGTTTTTGGGTGTGCTGAATTCGAAAATGACTTTCATTTTGTCCTAGCAAGTCACGTTTTCTGACGATGTAGTTGTCTATGCTAAACAAGATATTATCTTAAAATAAAACATAATTTTTTTTTAAGTAAAGTAATTCATAATTGCGTATCAAAACTTTTTTTCTTATCTAAAATACATTAATTAGTGAGCACTAAACACATTTCTTTTTCCCAGTGAGACTCCTTTTGGTACATTTTCGCTTGTGGGAAGCATCTGGAAGGTCTCTTTTGAGCGTCCAACAGTAGTCTGCCATCATTGAGACGCTCCATCTTCCCTGGTATCTTTTTTCCATCTCCTTAATATCTTGGTGAAATCGTTTACCTTGTTCTTCACTCACGTCTCCTAAATTTTCTGAAAATAGTCTAGGTGGGAATGAAGAAAATGTACTTTTGAACTCATTAAGCAACCTGCAGCTTGAAATGCTTTTAACATTCTTTTGACGATTTGTTTGTAGTTAGGGTCTTTGTTATTGCCTAAAAATTTTGTTATAACTTCCTTAAAGGCAATCCACCCTTATCTTAGAAGATCCGTCATGGTTGTGACGAATAGTGGATCAGCCATAAGCCGTCTAATATCTGGTCCAACGAAAACACCTTCCTTCAACTTTACCTCCGAGATACCAGGAAACTTTGATATTAAGTATTTGAAGCAATTTCCATCTCTTAGAAGTGACTTTGCAAATTGCTTCATCAATCCAAGCTTTATGTGAAGCGTTGGTAAAAGAACTTCATGAGGCGGCACCAAAGTTTCATGCAGGACATTCTTTTCGCCAACTTTAAGCTCCCTCGCAGGCCAACACTCTTTGGTCCAGTGATTTGTTCGGTCTCTACTATCCCATAGACACAAAAAGGAAGGAAATTTGGTGAACCCAGATTGCTCTCCGAGCGCCATGCCCAAGATTTGAAATCACCGCACACTTGCCAACCGTGGTCTTCATATTTTAATATTCAAAGAATCAATTCCAAGTTCCTGTAGGTTTCTTGTGGGTGTACGGAATGGCCGACAGGAATGGAAGCATAGAAACTGTTGTGAAGCAGAACTGCTTTAAGGCTTCTTTTTGAAGAATCTATAAAAATACGCCACTGTTCTGGGTCGTATGAGATCTTAAATGTATTCATCAAACCTTCAATATTGGTGCAATAAACCAACTCGTCCTCTTGGGCAAAGTAGGAAGTAAACTGCTTTTCACGATATCTAAACCAGGAGAAAGACACTCCAGGCAAAAGTAAGTTCTTGCTTTTGAGCCTTGATCCAACCAACTCAGCAGCGTTTTTGGGAAGATTCAAGTCTCCTACCAAATCATTAAGCTCGCCTTGGGAAAACAATTTTGGACTTCTGTCATCTTCAAATTCAAAAGTTGACTGGTCATCGGGTGTAGGTACATCACCATCTTCATCAGAACTTGGAACCTCTTCCAAGGTAGCAGGGACCTTGGGCACTGGTATTTCGGTCCCATGAGGGATGGGACGAATAGCTGATCGCAGATTGGGGTATGAAATTGACTGCTTCCGTTTTGAATTATACCCTTTCACATTACACGAACAGAAGTAACAATCATCACTATGGCTTTTTTGCTCGCGCCATACCATAGGAATCGCAAATCGGAAAGCTTTTTTCTTGCCCTTAAACCAATTTCGAAGGTCTTCAACACATCGTTTGCAGACTTTATGAGATGCCCATACTTTATCCTGATCTCCAAGTTTGAAGCCAAAATACGCGAAGTATACTTATTTTACAAAGTCCGTAATAATAACTTGTTGCTTTAATGTCATATATTCTCCACAAATGTAATAGAAACTATCCGAAGAGTTCACACACTTCCGCACAGACGACATTGCACTGTATTGAACCAAGATCTATAAAACAATGATGAGTTAACACGTAATTGTCCCGCGCCACTTCTACACTATCGGAGCGCGCACGTTCAGGTTACAACATGTTTATACTTGTTAATGTAGGTCAAGCAGGGTGTTCTTTATTTAGAAATTAATGATAGTTATGTCCTGTGAACATTTATAAACAGTAATCAAAATAAAATTATACCTATCATTTATACTACAAGTTAATCATTTTCTAGCCTAAAAATCCGTTTTTTGGAATAAAATTTTGCGTTTCGTAAAATAACCTTACGTTCTGGAATTTTTTGAGTATGTTTTTTGTTTTCAGAACACCTAAATACATAGAAATCAGTGTAATACTAGTTTATATTCGCTATATTTCTCTATTTGTTGATTTCTTCTATCCATTCTGAACCCTAGTCTTTCACGATGTGTTCTCACTGCTTAGTTTTTCGCTGTTTTTTTACAACAAAAGTTAACATCGATAAAGTGAAGGAAATTGTGATTGAAAATTGTCATTTAAGTACGTACCATTTTAAACGATTGTGTGGGCATGAAACGCGTTGCCGCTCGACTATTTCCAAAAGACCTGAATTTTCTTCTAAATCACGTAAAGGTCGCTGAATACATGTTAGAACGAGTACATTCCGACCCCGCATTCAAAAAAGCATTGTAACTGGTGATGAGACATGGGTTTATGAGTTTGACATGCAAACCTATCAAGAAGCTTCGGAATGGCCCTTTCCAACTGAACCAAGCCGAAAATACCACGTCAAAGTAGATAAAAAGTCGAGGTAATGTTAATTGTTTCCTTCGATTATCACTGTGCACTCTGACTTCTTACCAAATGGTCAGACTGTAAATCAAGAACATAACCTGAGCGTTATGCTCCGTTTGAAACAGCGAATTCGTCGAAAAAGTCCATGTTTGGAGAAACGAAACTCATGGATCCTGCACCACGATAATAATGATAATATACCGTGTCACAATATGATTTTGACCATGGATCGTAGATGTCATACAGTAATTTGCCATTGTTAGTTTTATTTTAATTTCTATGAGTATCATTTTCATTTGCATTGCCCTTAAGCATTTCCCATGGCTGGTTGATTACTGAGAAAATAATTCTTTAACATATCTAAACTTCTGAATAAATGTGAATTTTTAATTTGCATGAAGAAAAAGCATTTGTTGAGCTCTCTAGTATCAAGCATGCCAACAGTAGGGCAGGATAGCGTCTGTTGAGTCCAACAGTTTTCTTATGATGTTTGAGAAGAAGAATTCATCATGATATTCCTACTTCTTGTTTATATTAATTGATACATTCCTACTTTCTTGGAGCATTTTGTTCGTTATTCAGATTTATAGATTTATGCAGTTATGCACAGATGTAAAACTGACCCTGTACTCATCTCCTATACTCATTACATTAATCTAGTTACATGCATTTTATCGATACAGTTCATTTCACTTGTGACCATCATTACAAGATTATATTACCACTGCAAGTACTATTCGGTCAATAGATAAATAATACCAGCATAATTAGCAAGCAAATTAGATCGATTTTTCTGCAGATCTTATACAGGGTGTTACATAATAGTATGTTGCAACTTGAAGGAGTGAATCTACGTTCAATTTTAATAAAAATAGTTCGTATAAACAAAGGTCCCCAAAAGCTTTGTTACGGAGCTACATGATGTTGAAATTTCAGGAAAAAAATTGGGTTTTTCTCCAAAACTCCTACAGTTTTTGAGATATTCAGCCCAAATTTGGAATGCAACCTACTTTTTACAGGCTCCATCATTACATGTCCTAAATTTTAAATAGAATTCACAAGGTGTTCCCTTTTCCGGAGCCATATCTTCATTTGCCCCTTCAAACTTTTTTTCAGTACGCCACTGATCAGCGTACAATCAATTTTTGTCATCTTCTTTCATTTCAGAAACTTTTCTGACACTTGAAATTTTTTGTATCTCCAACCGTTTCCAAGTGAAATATTATTAAATTTGAATTCTATGGTATTCACTAAATAAAAAAAATAATAGAAATACTCGATAATTATGCCCAAAATTTGCTTTTATTTTGGTAGCTCGTCTTCTGAGACTCAACTTATACTTATTTAATATCAAACTGAAAAAAAGAACAATTGAAAACTAAATAAATTGCTGGAAGAGTCCTCTACCTGCAAGAATACAGGCCTCTGTCTTTCTTCGCATATTATCACGCACTCTTTGAAATATTCCTGGGTTATTTCTTATCGTGTCACAAGAGGTTATTATTCGATTTCTGAATTCTTCTACAGTGTTCACTGGAGTGGTATAAACTAAACTTTTCAGTTATCCCCATAAGAAAAAGTCTAAAAAATTTAAGTCTGGGGACCAAGAAGGCCATGGTTCAGGCCCACCCCAACCTATTTATCGGTTGTTGAATGTATCATTCAAGAATTCTCTAGCTCCTCCACTGAAATGTGCTGGTGCTCCGTCATGCATGAACCACATTATGTTTCTCATCAGAAGTGGCACATCCTCGAGCAATAAAATAAAAACTTCTACTCAATAAAATTGTCATAGATGGTGAAACACAACTTCCAAACGATGATATTATATGGTGCATGAGGAATGAAGAAACATACAAATATCTAGGATACCAACAAGCCAGATTGCTAGACCAAAAACAATCAAAGGAGAAGATTCGTTCAGAATGCAGTCAACGTCTAAAGACTGTGCTGAAATCAATATTGAACTCGGGGAATCTAGTCAAAACGATGAACAACTATGCCATTCCAGTGTTGCTTTACTCATTTGGAATAATCAGATGGCAGACCCCAACGATGCTTACAAACTACAACAATCATCATCCAAAATCGTCTGTGATACGAACAACTTCGAAGCGGAAAAAAGGAGGACGCGGATTAATAGATGTTCTCAATTTACACACCGAACAGACAGAAAATCTCAGAGAATTCTTCTCTGCAAAAACTCTCATTTCTGACCTACATAGAGTGGTATCGTTGGCTGATAAGGGATATACACCTCTAAATCTTGCTACCAGAGATGAACTGCTGAATCTAACGATCCTATCAGATACTGAAAAACAAGAGTAATGGTCAAGAAAGGAATTGCATGGACGGCATCACCATGAGGTTAACCAACCCCACATCGTAAAAGAAGCCTCCAACAAATGGTTGATTAAAGGAGAATTATTCGCGGAAACAGAAAGGTTCCTTATGACCATTCAAGACCAAGTCATCTCTACGAACAACTACAAAAAATGTATTATTAAGGACGGAACATTACAAACAGATAAGTGCAGAAAATGCCATATAAGATCGGAGACTATACAACATATGACGTCCGGCTGCGAACAACTGGCCAATACGGACTTCTGAATACCTTCCAGTCATATTACAAGTATCAATCGGCGCCCGTATACGAAAATGACTCTATCAGATTAGACTACGATAGGTCTGTTATCACTGACAGAATGGTGACCAATAATAGGCCGGACATAGTGGTGTATGATAAGAGAGCCAGAACAGCAATGCTGGTGGATGTCAAGTTCCAGGAGAAAAAGTACAAATACACAGACCTTGCTATTGAGATCAAGCAGATGTGGCACCTCGATAAAATAGATATTGTTCCTGTCATCGTATCCTCGACTGGGTTAATACCCAAAACTTTACATGATGGCTGTAAGAAATTAGAATTGCATAAAAATACCTATATAGAAATGCAAAAAGCTGTAATTCTAAATGCAAGTAGGGTAGTTAGGAAATTTATGTCAAGTATATTGTAATCGAGCCTATTCCCTTTGATTTCTGAATCTGGGAAGGAAAATTATATCCAGCTAACACCTGAGATAGTGCATAAGTCCACGATAATAATAAGGTTTATTCAGTACTGCATAGTGTATACAACAGTCATCCAAATAAACATAAATCGCAGAGATTATTATAAACAATAATTTTCTGTACCCGATATGAAAGCTGAACAATTTTATTTTTCTTTCCCTTAACAAATTCAAAACTTAAAGTGAAATTGATATGAATTTTATGTTTTGTTCTTGCTCTTGTTTGTCTAAAATATGGTGCCTTGTCTTGTCCGGGTAACTTTGGTTGTATTGTCGAATTTGGGTTGAATCATTGATCGGGTTATAACTTTTTTTTTTCTACGTTTGGTTATATAAATCACAAAATATTTTCCTCTTAGTAATTCGGATCCAGCTCTTAATCTCTTTCATAAAACGTTTTGAATTTGTTATGTTTCTCACTCGCTCAGGAATTATTGAATATATTCTAGGTGCCACATACATAAAACATCTTTGCCCTATTGTTTTATTTGCTCCAAGTGTTTCGATTCTGGAAAAATTATTTCTTGTTGAATGATCGTGTTTCAAAATTTCTATTTAGTGTTGAGAGATTTGTGAGAGTATCTTCAATGAAAATATTTGATGGACGTCCATGACACCAGACATACTGTATAATTCGTCACTTGAAAAGGTAAGTTTTTTGTTATATATGATTCTCAATAACCATTTTTGCAGCCCCTCAACCCAGTAAGCCATATGATATTTGTGATAGAACCAGTGCATAATACAGAATTTTCATATCCCCTATGCCAAGAGACTTCCTCATATTCCTGAACTATCCAAGAAGCCTCCATGATTTTCTTGACTAATAGTTTAATGTGTTTGTCCCATTTCATAGTTCTGTCAATTATAGCACCTAGATCTCCAGGTTCATTGTCAGTATATTGTACTCAAACCATTTTCGTACTTCAATGAGATCTTTTTCAGCTTTAGCTTTCAATTCCTGCCATGAATTATGCTGATACAATATGGCAGCACCGTCAGCGAAACATACAATTTTACGTCCTCTCTCCATCAGTAGAAGACTGTTTATGTACAATATGAACAGAACATGACACAGTACTGTACCTCGTGGTACACCAAAGGTTATATCTCTCATAGTATTTGAATTTGGGAGGCTTTTACTTCGTAAAATTCCATTGTAAATAATAAAAAACAAGTACTGTGCTTTAAGGAATTTTACTTAATAATTGCGATTCGTAACGCGTTTCACTACACCGTAGCTTCTTCAGACGAATGAATATACAGAAAAAATATAAATGAGAATATAACTATAAATGTTCTTGAGTTGTTAAAAGCTTATTGGGTTGCTTCTTCTTAAGTGGTTATTTATGACAGGTATATCCAATAAAATTAAGGAATAGATTGCTCCCCGAAGAGATTCAATAGAGGTGAAGGGCTTAAATCGACTTGTTCATTGATGAGTCTACCTGAGTGTTTGTATTTATTGATTTCTAAAATTTCCCAAAGATCTACTCTCCAATATTTATTATCTGTATGCAAAATTTCAAACTGTGGGCCGAAAGAATGATTATTTTCTAAGAGGTGTAGTGAAACGTGTTACGAATCGCAATTATTAAGTAAAATTCCTTAAAACACAGTACTTGTTTTTTATTATCTCTCATAGTACTCTTTTCATTTTCAATTTCTACGCATTGTTTCCGCTTCGATTAACAGTTCTTCAGTAAATCATGAGCTTTTCCTCGTACTCCATATCTGTACAGTTTCTTCAGCAACTTTTCATGGGAGACGGTATCAAACGCTTTAGCAAGATCGATGAATACGCAGAGGGCTGGTCGTTTCATATCCATGTTGTTATAAATGCTTTTGGTCAATTCTCCAATAGCGTCTTCAGTTGATTTACCTTCAGGGAACCCAAATTGATGTTTGGATATAAGTCTGTGCTTTTCTAAGAATTTCCACATCCGCGATTTTGATAATTTTTCTATTGCTTTTCCCAAGTAAGAGACCAGTGACACCGGGCGATAGTTCCTCATACATGTTTTTATTCCTGATTTATAGATGGGTTTTATAATTCAAATTTTCAGTAAGTCAGGGAAGCTTCTAGCCTCGAAACATAAGTTGACTAGAAAAGAAAGAGGTCCTAAAGTTTCCTCCTTCACTCTTTTCGAAACTTCGGATGTTATTTCATCGTATCCTGCCGCTTTATAATCTTTGAGTTGTTTAATCATCGACTCTACTTCAGTTGTATCTGTTGGGTACAGAAATAATATTTCATTTGAAAATTTGTCTTTCTCTTCATAAGTTTTTGGTTCTTTTATTTTTTCCGCATATTTCTTACCCAACCCGCTAAAATATTCATTAAACTCTGCCGCCATGTCGTCATATTCATGAATCAACCGTCCATCTCTACCATGTATTTCTTTTATTTTAATTTTTCTCTATTGAAGTAGATCGCCAACAAATCAACTTTGAGCACCCCTGGTCTACAGGATTTCAGGCTCCGTCAGGAAAAGAAAGACGTATAATAATAACGCATATAGATAGTGTTAACGGTTTTGTCATTTCAAAGTAAAAGTACTGGAGACTAACATAAGGACATTAATGCAGATGTTTTCGAAGAATATTTTGAACAGATGTTGAATTTGATTCCACTAGGATCTGTTATAGTAATAGATAACGCAAGCTACTATTCGCGATAGATTGAATTAACGTTTACATCTTCATGGCGTGAAGCAGACATCATCAGATGGCTGAGAGATTTTTCTTTTAAAGAAAATATAGTAAAAGAATTATTATCAATTAAGAAGATACATAAAAAATCCTACAAAAAGCATATCATTGACGAAATGGCAGAAAACCGTTAGTATACTCCGCCTTCCACCTTAGAAATGAATCCGAATGAACTAATATGGGCACAGGTAAAGGGTGAAGAGGCTATAAAGAACACGAATTTTAAGATAAAAGACGTCGAACTTAATCTCAACAGCGCAAAAAAAGTATTACATCCCAAAACTGGAAAAATTGTATAGACCACGTCTTTAAAGAAGAAAATAAAATATGGGAACTGGATCATTTATGGATGCCGAGGTAGATCCTGTTATAGTGAATGTAGGTAATGGAGATACATCATCAGGAGATGAACTATATATATATATATATATATATATATATATATATATATATATATATATATATATATATATATATATATATATATATATATATATATATATATATATATATATATGTTATGAAAATATTACAGCTTAAAATATATATGAACATTTCGACCAGTATTATTTTGATTTTTATAATTTAAAGTGTAGAAAGTAATTGATTTCAAAACCAGACGTTTTATAGAGTCATGAAATTATTTATAAACATTGTTTGACATGTTAGGTCATGTTAAAACGCATGTGGAAAATTTGGATTAGGTATATTATGATATAAAATAAATGTTTATTTCCATAATTTACTAAAATTTTTGAGTTATCTGAAATATCATAAACACTATTTAATTATTATAAATTTTAACATATAGAATTGAGCGTTAGTTAAGTATGCATGAAATTTATGAAATAATTATTTTGGTAAACGTAACCATCTAGATATTCACATTAAATTATTATCGTTTTCGAATACATTAGTGTTCAATGATTCGATTTTATTTTGAAAGAGAACGCTAAATCACATATTCGTCTACATTCTATTGTCTACAAATTTTAGATGTATAAAATAAACATTGCATTTAGAACAAGGACATCAATATTTGAAAGCAACAAAAAAGAAAGACAAGATAGTAGTTAGATAGTTGGTTTCTTCCTGGAGATTTGTAAATGGGTTTCTATCAAATGCGGCAATAAATTGGTGCCTGCGCCAAGACGAAATCATAGAAAATACATTTATTTTTTAATTTGCCAACGTACCACATTTCTAATAGATTTGCATACTTGATGAGCTTTTAATACTCTACGTCTTTAACAAATAGCCATAGTTTTACTTTTCTGTTCTTCACTATTAACATTTGTGCGCCTTACTGGAACACCCTCTAGTTGAAATAAGAAACTCCAATGAAACCTTTGAAGTATATATTTCTCAAACTTTAAATATTGCGATATACAAAGATTGCAGATTTTTTTTCAATTCCCATTGTTATTCCCATCGGATCAGTTATTCAGGCAAGAAGTATTCTATGAGTTGTCGTGTGCAGCTATTTCAAAGTGTCGTAACTGAATTGAGATATGATAGCAAGCTTTGATGTCAACAGATCATGAGAACATTCTTATTTGAAGAAGGCGTGCATGCTCTTAACCTTTCAAGAAATATAGATGGACCCCATTTCTTGATATCTAGACTAAAGGAATATTATAATGAATTCTAGGCAACTCGTTCCGAAACTTCGAACGATATTTCTGGAAGTGAGCCTACTAAATAATGAAATAATTGTTATGATTTTACTGTCACTTACTGGATGACATATTATTTTATTGGTTGAACCGGATTTGGATAAACTCGGCTGAAAAGTAATTATTAATTATTTTTAGGTTTGAATTTGGGAGGCTTTTACTTCATGAAATAACATGAATAACTTAGAGAAATTAATTCATAATCATCCACTCAGTAAATATTGTTTATACTGGTATCGCTATGTAGACGATATCATTATTTGCTTCACAGGAACAGATAGACAGTTGAAAATTTTCGAAAATCATATAAATTCATTACATCCAAAATTGCATTCACACCCGAAATAGAAAGCAATAATTCAATAAATTTCTTAGACGTAACAATTTCGAATGAAAATGGAAAACATGTTTTCGCAATTTACCATAAGCCGTCACATACAGATATAATAATACATAACTCGTCGTGTCATCCATATCAACATAAAATGACAGCATTCAATAGTTTTATTCATAGATTGATTAACATCCCGTTATCACCAGAAAATTTCAACGAAGAACTAAATTTGATTAAACAAATAGCCAAAATAATGGTTACAATCCCAAACTAATAAATAATATTTTAAATAAAAACAAAGTAGAATCGCATTGAATGAAGTTTACCCTGTCGATAAATTGAAACAAATATTCAACACCTTAACCTACGTTGGCATTACAAGTGAGAAACTGAAATTATTCTTAAGTAGCAGTAATTTCAATATAGCTTTCCAAACTAATAATAATTTAGGCAAATATATAAAAATAATAAAACCAAACCAGGTAAAAACAATAAATCAGGTGTTTATCGATTGAATTGCAATGACTGTGATAATTTCTTCATTGGTAGAACACATAGAAATTTTAATATTAGAATATCGGAACACAAACGCAGTTTTTCAAATAAAAAATCAGATTCAAATTACGCGAATCATCTCTTAGAAAATGATCATTCTTTCGACCCACAGTTTGAAATTTTGCATACAGATAATAAATATTGGAAGGTAGATCTTTGGGAAACTTCAGAAATTAATAAATACAAACACTCAGGTAGACTCATCAATGAACAAGTCGATTTAAGCCCTTCACCTCTATTGAATCTTTTCTGGGAGCAATCTATTCCTTAATTTTATTGGATATACCTGTCATAAATAACCACTTACGAATAAGCAACCCAATAAGCTTTTAATTACTCAGGAACATTTATAGTTATATTCTCATTTGTATTTTTCTGTATATTCATTCGTCTGAAGAAGCTACGGTGTAGTGAAACGCGTTACGAATCGCAATTATTGAGTAAAATTCCTTAAAACACAGTACTTGTTCTTTATTATTTTTAGGTTGTTCAATTCAAGAAAAGGAATATTTTTTTGTGATATTTTTTATTTTATTAACGAAAGAACAGTTTCTTATGCCAATGAATAGTCAGGTGGTTGTTAGAGGCTATCGGGGCTGTATTTACAGAAGCGCAAGGATAGGGGGTGGTCAGTGGCGTCACATTGAACATGTATTTACACAATATTTTTAACAGTAATAACTCGACATTCAACCAAGCGCAGGTAGTTTCTCTAATACTCACCCTTGGATTAGTGCTCGAAGTGAGAAAATTGACTTTCTGTTACCAAAAAAAATTTGAATCTAGACTGAAATGGAAATTACTAGTACATACCCAAATTTGAATTAATACCATAAATACAGTATTCGCCGGGTATATGTTCCGCGAATATGCCGCGAATACAAGAACCGTGAATATGAAATGGTAATTTATATGGGATTATAGGGGATACTTTCCTTGGTGACAAAATAAAAAATTAATATATACAAAAATCAATTTCATTGAAGTTTTTGGCCATATTGATTAATAATCTGCACAGTAAAAAAGCACCTACTCAAGCTAAAAAATCATTCGTCTCCAGGACTTGATGGTATCAGTCCTTTTTTCTTGAAGAAGTTTGCCGACGTCCTTTCTCATCCTTTGGCCTTGATTATGAGAACATCTTTCGAGACCTCCCGCGTTCCTCTGGACTGGAAGAAATCAAGTGTCACTCCTATATTTAAAAAAAGTGATAAACTGGACCCATGTAACTATAGACCAATAAGCCTTCTGTCTGTTGCATCAAAAGTGATGGAATCCATAATAGTCGAAGTGACAACCGAGTTCTTGACAAAAAACTTTATCATTCCGTCAGAACAACATGGCTTCGTAAAGGAAAGTCAACTACCACAAATCTTTTGTCTTGCGTTAATGATTGGACGCATGCTTATGATCAAAGGATCCCTACTGATGTTATTTACCTCGATTTCGCCAAGGCTTTTGACAGAGTCACAGTAAGAAGATTAGTTCACAAATTGGACATCGTTGGTATTCGCGGGAAGTTGCTTCTCTGGACTACTAATTATATGTCGCAGCGAACATTCGTGGTGAGGGTTGGTGGTGTTCTTTCGTCAGAAAGACCGGTTGTGAGCGGAGTGCCTCAGGGATCCGTCCTGGGGCCACTTTTATTTGTCATTTTCGCCAGCGATCTTTCATTACACATTAAATCTCGCAAGTCATTCTTCGCTGACGACACCAAGTTGTATGCAAACCCGCTCACCGAGAGACAGATTCTCCAGGACGATCTTGACGCAATAAACCGATGGTGCAACGACTGGCTCCTACCACTAAATGTTGATAAATGTGTTGTGCTCCATATAGGACCCAATAATCCATCCCGTCAATACTCGATTGACAATCATCCACTTCGCTCAGTTACTTCACATGTAGATCTAGGAATAACCGTTACTTCAAACCTTACGTGGTCGGAACATGTCCTAAGTGTTTGTAAACGTGCTAATTCTTTAATTTATCTCATTCGTAGATCGTTCGTTAAGTTGTCCTTCTCTAGTTCGGTTACACTTTATAAAACTTATGTGCGTCCTATTTTGGAGTATGCAGGCTCGGTTTGGTGCCCGGTTCTCGCTCGGGATAAAAGCATACTTGAGGGTGTCCAGCGCCGTGCTACACGTATGACTTTTGGGGTCGTTCGTCCTTCATATAATGAAAGATTGGCTAGAGCTGGTCTCATAACCTTCGAGCAGCGAAGACATCGTGGAGATCTAATCTTGTGCTATCGTATAATTAAACACAATTACGCCAACCTGAGATGTTTGTTTAATTTGGGTGCTGATACTCGTTTGCGTGGTCATTATCTGAAGCTGAAAAAAGAAAAATTTTCGTCGAGACAAAGACAGTATTTTCTTGTGAATAGGGTGTTCGATGATTGGAACAGGTTTTCTAGTGATGTGGTGGACTCAAATTCGGTTAATGAATTCAAAAATAAGTTGGACTTTCTTTTGTTTAATTAGATTTCGTTCTTGACATAAGTGGATTTATTTATTATATATGTGTGCATATTTAATTATGACTAAGCTGTGCTTGCAATACTATAGAAATTATTTTTTTATTAGGCTTTTATAGGACTTGTCCTCAGCCTTAAATAACTTCAATAATAATAATCTTCGGGATTAGACAATGGTTCACAGAATTTTTAAATTTTTCTTGATCAGCAGTTTTAGAACTACTATTCAAAAGCAATACATAACTGCAGATCTAGTTATATAGGGTATTACATAATGGTATGTCACAAATTGAGAGGATAAATCTACGTGCAATTATAAGAAAAAAAGTTTATATAAACATAAGTCCGCAAAAGCTTCGTTACGGAGCTACAAGGTGTTAAAATTTCCGGAAAACTTGGTTTTTTTCTTCAAAACTCCTGCAGTTTTTGAGATATTCAGCCCAAATTTGCAATGCAAGCTATTTTTCACAGCCTCCATCATTACACGTCCTAGATTTTGACTGAAATTCACAAGGTGTTTGTTTTTCTAAGGCCCTGTCTCTTTTTGCCCTTTCAAACTTTTTTGCAATACGCCACTGATCAGCGTACAATCAATTTTCGTTATCTTCATTCAATTTAGAAAGTTTTTGACAACTGTAATTTTTTCGTATCTCCAACCGTTTTCGAGTGAAAAATTATTGAATTTGGATTAGTTGAATTGTATGTTATTCGCTAAATAAACAAAAATAATAGAAATACTCGTTTGCCCAAAATTTGCTTTTATTTGATTGCTCGTCTTCTAAGACTCAACCTATACTAATTCAATATCAAACTGAAAAAAAGAACAATCAAAAACTAAATAAATTGCTGGAAGTGACCTCCACCCACAAGAATACAGACCTCTGTCCTTCTTCGCATATTATCACGCACTCTTGGAAATATTTCTGGGGTATTTCTTATCGTGTCACAAGAGGCTATTATTGGATTTCTCAATTCTTCTACAGTGTTCACTGGAGTGGTCCAAACCAAATTTTTGTGATATTCCCATAAGTAAAAGTCAAAACTATTTAAGTCTGGGGACCTAGGAGGCCATGGTTCTGGCCCACCCCGATCTTTCCATCGGTTGTTGAATGAAATATTCAAGAATTCCCTAGCTTCTCCACTAAAATGTGCGGGTGACCCGTCATGCATGAACCAGATTATGTTTCTCACCAAAAGTTGGACATCCTCTAGCAATAAACGTAACTCCTCCTCAAGAATTTGCCGATAAGCGGAACCGTTTAGTCTGTTAGGCAGAAAACTTACCAAATCAAATAATTTCCAATTATTCCGACCCAGACATTTAGTGAGAATTGTTCTTGATGATGAGATTCTTCAATCAAATGGGGATTTTCCTCAGCCCAATAACGATTATTGTGAAAATTTGTGATAGCAGTTCTCAAAAAGTTTGCTTCGTCTGTGAAAATTGTTTCACTATCAAAATGAACATTTTCTCTAACTTTATCTATGAACCATCGGCAGAAATTTTGTTTTGAAGGAAAATCTCGAGGAAGTATATGAATATGAAACGGGTACAATAAAAAGTCGTGGGGAATCCTCCAAACTAGAACATGTGAAATATTCGACTGATTTTCAATTTTTCTTATACTCACATGAGGATTCAAATCAATACAATTCAAAACTGCTTTCTCATGATCTGGAGTTCTCATAGTTTGAGTTGCACCTTTTAAATGATTATTTGCAGTAAAAGTACCAGTTTCCCTCAACCTTGTGTGGATATTTGAAAATGTTGGCCTGTCTGATGTTACTCGATTTGGAAAGAGCACCTGATAAAATCGCCGAGCTTCCGTTGTGTTTCCGTCTTCCAGACCGTACATGTAATGGATATCAGCCAATTCGGCGTAAGTAAAATTAGCCATTTTTTCTTACAGCAATAACTTCAAATGTCTTTAAACTAATCGTTAATTTGATAAACAATTCTAGCAGACACGGGTTCAACTTTAGTAACTGTCAAAATAAATAAATAAATGAAAAAATCAAAGCACACTAATCATTTTCTTTATTAGAAATGCTTTCAATTCAGCGAATGCATACAATTGTTTAATAATTTTTTGCTCGAGAACGGTTGGAGGAAAGAAAAAATTACATGTGCCAAAAAGTTTCTAAATTTAACGAAGATGACGAAAATTGATTGTACGCTGATCAGTATCGTACTGCAAAAAAAGTTGAGACGGCAAAAGAAGACATGGTTAAAATTTAGGACGTGTAATGATGGAGGCTGTGAAAAATAGCTTGCACTCCAAATTTGGGCTGAATATCTCAAAAACTGCAGGAGTTTTTAAGACAATTGAAACAATTTTTCCCGGAAATTTCAACACCCTGTAGCTCCGTAACGAAGCTTTTGCGGACCTATGTTGCACGTTGATTTACCCTCTCAAGTTGTGACATACTATTATGTAAGACCCTGTATATTATCATAAAATCTTACTTCTACTCATCCTTAATTTCTAGTTTCGATTTAGGATAAAACCATCTAATTTTCAAATATTTTTCGAAATTTCCAACAAAAAAATTAATTTTTCTATCTGAATACATGTTTTTATACATAGAAAAGCTTCTTTCTACATCAACTGATGTTATTGGGGCTGTTTTCGATCTGCAATTAACTCTACATTTAACAAATTTTCTTCTACGATTTCACCTCTTGAAATTCGAACAACTTTATTTGGTAGAGTAGAGGGGAGTAAGACAGGGTAGGTACTTCTCATTTGAATCCAATAAAAACAATCATTTTCATGTTTATATTATCTTCTTTAATTCAGTAATCATCTTTGGTAATCAGTCATCCATAAGTATTTCTAATTAGGAACATATGCTAAATAATTAAGTAGAAAATGTAAGATCTGTCCATCTTGCCCCCTCCGTCAGGTAAGATGGGGCACCCTAAGGGGCAAGATGGGGTTTGAAAAAATCGAATTTATTTTTCCTGACAAAATTCGCAAGTAAACGTTGCATCTTCATTTTCATCATCCATACCAGCGCAACTACAGTGAGCCTATTTGCCGCATGCGGAACAGGCAGCATAACCTTCATTTGATTCCAAATAAAAATGAATTTTCAACTTCAGTAACGCTGTTCTCTATCGATGGCTGCTCAGATACTTTTTTCCTGTTAATCAAAGATTTTTTTTCGGTTTTCATTAGGTCTCTCTTACTCTTGTTTTTCTTCCTTTGGCAACTTCTTTTTTTTAATCGTCTATTCCAATTCATTTTTATATGGCGATAAAGTTATAATTGTGGTTTTTCCTCGTTTGCTAACAACGCGAGAAGCTTTACCTGTTGCTGGAAAGGCATTATTTGCTGGGGACTGGTTGGAGAAAATGTTGATTTTGTGAAGTACCTGGAGTCTTGTATATTTCAGTGTCATCAAACCAACTAGAGCAACCAGGCTTCGGGGATGATATGTTTGTAATGGAGGTTGCAAGATGAATGACTTCAAGACAGTTAGGTTCTATTACAATAATTGGCTGTGCTTCTGTGACAGTTGGAGCTAAATTCTTCGATTTAAAGAATGGTGTTGCTGCAGCTGTTAATCCGATATTAGATGTTGTAGCTGCAGTTGTTACTTCAGTACTCGGCTCCCTCTCGATCTGTTGAATATCCGACATCAAAAAGGACCAAAGTCACTTTCTAAGAATACTGATGAATTATATGGCCAAATTCCGAATTTTATGAACCCATTTACAGCCGTTGACATAAAAGACGCCTATATGAAAGCTTTCCCAAAATTTCAGTAACTTGCCGAACACTGACGACCATTCCTGGATTGCTGCGAAGTTAAGCTGTTATTTGTTGATCATAATATGAGTTCAACGGTCTCATGTAAGCAACATCAGCGACCTGAAGGCGGTGAGTAGTATGTGGAGAAAACATTCAATGATAACTCCGTGGGATCGAGTTTCATTTATGAGATCAATATTTTGAGTGTGGGTACTATGCTAATCCAAAAGTAATAGAACAGGTCACACTAAACAAGATATACTTTTAAAACCATTCCAGAAATAACTCTGCTGTCATTCAGCCAGAATCACTGCAAACTCTCCAAGCTGCAGGTGCAGCATTTAGCATCAGCTGGAGATCCATCGTCTTTCTGGAAAATACCATTATGGGTGGCATATATTGACCACTTGCACTGAAACATATTTCGACTGTGATGGTTGTACCACTTTCTGCGAGGAAGGTATGGCCCCTACTTGCTTTCGACCTCTTTTAGCTACTACTTTTGACTTTGTCTTAGGCCCAATCGAAATTCAAGTTTCGTCCAATTATAGATTCGGTCAGGTGTCAATTGATGTGCTTTCAGGTTGTTTTATAGACCACTCTGGCTGCTTCTTCGAATAGCTTTGTACCAATGTTTTTACCATCTTCTTTTTTAAATTATTAAATGGATGTGGTTTATTATTTTTAATCGCTAGCCTGTAGACTAAGCCTTAAAGATCTTTATTCCTCCATATCTAATATATAACTGCACAATCTAACCTAACTGAACTTTCATTTTTATTGTAGCTGATGCATTTTCTTTAGAGCTTTAACGAACCATCTTCACTTTTCTTTCCAAAGTGGTTTGAGAGACACTAAAAGTCTTCGATGCTAGATTGTAACCCATTATGCCTTGTACCACAGACCTGATTTCTCGAATTGACGAATGACATCACTGTTAACGAGTCGTGGGTTAGGGTGTGCTTCCAACAGTGAGTTCAACGCTGGCACCAGTGCATTGAACTCGAGGGAGACTATTGCGAAGGAATATAACGTATTTTCAAGTATTTATGTACTTTCTGGACCGGTTGCGAAGGAATATAACGTATTTTCAAGTATTTATGTACTTTCTGGACCGTCTGGTCACTTTTCCGCGAACTTAATTGACAGTCCTCGTATCTCATCAGATATTTCACATCAAAACAGAGTATTGTGATTTCAAATATTTGCAGGAAGGAAAATGAAAGAGAAGCTGATATTAGTTGTCTTTAGTCATCTAATTCACAATTGGATGAGCATGACAACATGGCGAAAGAAAGTAATTTCTTTATCATATGAAATAAGTTTAAAACATCATAATAAGGCCACCTGTAGAGTGAATGTGCGTCGTTTAAAACTCTTATAGTTAATACCAACTTTTTATAACTTTAATAGTACAACCCTATTTCTATGTGACACATTGCCATACCTGTTCGCCTTTTTCCTTTTTTTCCACAAATTCACATTATTATAATGACTATTACATCCGTATCACATGCTTACAGCCATTGTAATTTACAATAAAATACCTTTGGCCCAACCTATAACAATTCCTGGTTTGTCCCAACCACGTACGAACTATCCTCTTTGTTAAGTGTGCATCACAATTCATTGAAGACAATCCACATCCATTTTCAACCATCCTCAGAATGAGAATTTATCTATAATCTGGATGTTACGCTAAGCTGCCGACCTTCGTTGTTTTTACGAGATTACGGTAACCTTATTATAACTCTTTCCAATATATGTTACAATTTACATTGTGTTATTATTCGAAGATGCATACCGATGATCTGGTTGAAGGTTGTTGCTTTCAATAAATAACACGACAATACCAGAGCATTGCTAGGTGGATAATGGGAAGATACACAAAGACGATTTCAGACTTAATGCACTAACACGCTCGTAATTGAATAATATTTGAGTGATTAAAAAATTATTCTCGTGGGAAGTTTTTTTACGGTTTTCTGGTTAGATAAGGTTAGGTTTCTTCAACCTGGAATCGAGATTCAGTTAGTTTCAGTGTAATTTTACTTGGATAATTTCATGCGACTGTGAAAAGCTTGATAAGAATGAAACTATAGGCTGTCGTTTCATGAAGGGACGACGTTCAGCTTAATTAAATTACTGTTATTGTGTTTTTGTTAACTTGTCAGGTTTTCCAGGAAAATCGCAATGTTTTTTTTCAAAGAAATTTATCCAGTTAACTGTTTTCATGATTAGTTCTCCGAGAATCAGGTTTTCCAGGAAAATCGCAATGCTTGGAATCAAAAGTTAATTTTCAAAGAAATTTATCCAGAAAAAATTTAGATGTATGAAAAATTATAGTTCCAGTATCCACCAGCACTAAGAAATGCTTGAAATCAGAAGAAGTCAAAATAAAACTAATAATAAGTTTCGGAAAAAATTGGGGTCCCCAAAAACTTGTTCATAACGAATATTTCGTGATCGTGAAGGTGGTTTCTTAAAATATGAGCGTGGTATTTAGCAAATTCATTGTTTCGGTCGCTGAATGGCATGTGGCTCCATCCTGCTGAAACTACATGTCATCTAAGTCCAGTTCACCAATTTGTTCGAAGAATCATTCTTCGATATCAAACGCCATTTATGTGCTATTCTAAACCACTGTCCTCCAATTTGGTCTCTTATATCGTCTATCCAACGTCTTTGAGGCCTGCCTCTATTTCGCTTAGTCTTTCTAAGCCTCCATTGAATAACCCTCAGGGTCCATTTCTCTCTGTCCTGCCTTGCAACGTGACCCAGCCATCTCCATTTCAACTCGGCTATTCTTTTTATAATATCTGAGACTCGCTTTCTTCGCCTGATTTCGTCGTTCCTTACTCGGTCTTTTAAGGATATTCCCATCATTGCACGCTCCATGGCTGTTTGAGTAGTCCTTAGGCGATTGGCACTATGCTTCGTAATTGTCATCGTTTCAAGTCCGTATGTAGCCACAGGTAAGATACAGGAGTCATAAACTCTTCTCCTTAATTTAATTGGGATATCGGTATTTTTGAGTTGTTTCGGTTTTCTGGTTTTCTTTTTCTAGTTTGATGGTATGACCCAGATGAACATACTCGTTTACATTTTCGATGACTTGATTCCCTAAATGGATCGGAACGTTGTTAGGGCACATGACCTTGGTTTTGCCTATGTTCATTTTCAATCCTATACTATTCGACGCTTCATTCAGCTGCACGAACATCTCTCCTAACTCATCTGTGTTTCCAGCGATAAGGACGATGACATCGGCATAGCGCAGATGATTAATGTAAAAGCCCTCGATTTTGATGCCCCTTTCTTGCTATTCCAATTTCTTGAATACGTCTTCTAGAGCCAGGGTGAAAAGTTTCGGTGATATCGTATCACCTTGGCGTACCCCACGTTTGAAATCAAGTTGCCGATCAACGATTTCCTAAGCTTCCACAAAATGTTGAATCCAAATATAATTTTAAAGCACATCGTATATAAAGCCTGACGACTCTGGATTATCAATTGGTCCGACTTAAATTCCGAAAGTAGCAACACTCAAGGAACGAATTAGTTGAGCGCCAAGTTGAGCACGAAGCAACCACGGCCGTACCACCTTTACTGGAACCATTTCGCCGCATTTTCAGGTCCCTATTTGAGAACCTCTGGATAAGACCAACACAGAAAAATTTTTTTCATCTAGTAAACTATAATCACATACTTAAAATCCAAAATTTCAAGTCTGTAGGTCACTTAGTTCCTGAGTTAAGTTAAATGATCATCAGAATAGAACTAGTACTTCCCATGAACTCAGAGAGCTAAAATTTGGTACAGAATTAGGGTTTAATGGCAACATAAAAGAAAAACTATAAGAACTAGGATAACCGATGATCTGGAGTACCTGTTGACCCTGATTAGAAAACATTACAGCCCAACCAAACTTTGAGAGGCTTAACAAAAAATATTCAACTTGGTGGGCCACTTCATTTGATGTCAAAAATCGAAGGTCTGAAGTATCTGATGAAGAACTCTCAGCTGGTCTCAGCTGAAAAAAATCGACTATCATTGCAAAAATCCAGCGTAGTGGGACAGATTCTTGTATGTATAGGCGAGCCTGAAACAAACAGTATAAAAAATATTTCTAGTACAAACGGAATTCTAAGCATTGATAGAAGTCCGTCTGTACGTCCATTTTATGTTAGATTGGTGGCCGATTCGACGCCCCAAAAAAACAGAGCAGAGCTCAGCATTGTCAATGCTGAATGCATGTGTTGCACAATCAACAACAGCCTAAAATAAGACACTTGCGTCTGATTACCAATACCAGTATGGGCTATTATCTCGCTTAACAAACATAGGTAGTTACAACAGATATAAAATTACGTGTAAACAAAATTGACTTGTACCTACCAACGTATAAAGAATTTTCAACGGCCAAGTCACACAACATTAACTATAATAATAAAGAAATCGCAGTAAAGAAACTTAGACTTGGCATGACTTTGTGTAGATTCAATTACTTTTTAGAGATAAGCAAGCAGCTCCATCGAGACTTGGCTAGTTTTTTACAGAATGTTTTTGGTGGTATAAGAATTGGAAGAATTCTTTCGAGTAAAAGAGGCCGCAATACAACTTTAATTTACGCAATTAATGTCACTCGTCAACAGATGAAATCAAAATTACTTAACTGGTACCCTTCTGGATGAGATTGCTTAGCCTATCCTTCAGCTTGGATGACGTCTGATGGTTTTATTGTATATTCGAAACACTGCACGATATGTAAAGCCATCTATAACTGATCCAGTCTTATTATTGGTCAACAATCATAGTTACCACGTCATGTTTTCTGGCATCTTTAGAGACAATGGCATAGTGATTCTTGGGTTTCTGGCGCTTATCACACTTCGATAGGATTTCACCAAGCTAAGCTGTTTGAAATGTTTTCGAAAAGCTTGACTTCACTTAAAATTCAAGCATTTGAAAAATCAAAGGTTTGACTCGACGTGATTTTGCGACCCAAAAACTTGAGTTAACATCAAGCTTTTTCAAGCTGCTAGAAAGCTAAATACTTGTAAGAGCATAACCTTAAGTTCACTTGGTAATAGCTTGTTGCCGTACCGTCTTACAGAATTTTTTAATTGGCTGCAACACACTACGAATTCAAAACTTAGTACTCTTTTCGCAGCCAACAAGTAGACAGAAAAAGCTCAGAGAGAAAATTTGGTTGATTCAAAGTAAAAAGGAAAGAAATCAACCAGCAGTCATTTCAAAAATGCAAAAAATGTCTGTATTCAAGAATACTCAACGAAATATACATGACTGATTGATTTTTCGTGTCATTCGTTAAAAACTCAATATTCCTTGTAAAAATCTATAGAAATTCATATATAGTGTCGTCACCTAGCGGACATGAGCGTAAAATTAATAATATATCGATTAAGGTTTACTATATTTGGCAATAACATAAAACGAAATCAAATTGACTTCATCATCATCAACAAAAGGTTTCGTAATGCAATAAAATCAACGAAGGCCTATCCTGGTGCAGACATTGCGTCAGACCACAACCCTGTTATTTCTCAATTTCAGGTTAAACTCAAAAAGCTGAAAAAAGCTCTCCCAAAGAACCGCATTGGCATCAGAAGGTTAAGAGATGAAAATATCAGAGAACAAGTCAGGAATACAATTGGCACATGCTTGAGAAAACTAGAGGAAGAACAAGATACAACTCCAGGAGACAAGTGGGAAAACCTAACCAAAACAATGGAGTTAACATGCAAGCAGTACTTACAGAGGGACAAACGACCAGACAGGGAGTGGATGACGGATGAGATTAGGAACATGATGGACAGAAGAAGAACTGTAAAGAATAGAGCCTCACAAGAATATAAAAATATCAACAAGGACATGAAAATCAGACTAAGACAAGCAAAGGAGGAATGGATGAACCAAAACTGCCGGGAAATAGAAGAACTGGAGCAAAAGTACGACTATGCTGGTGTACATAAAAAAGTAAAACAGATGTTGGGAAAAAGCAGATATAAAACAGCAACCTTAATGGACAATGACGGCAAGGTTATTATAGACGACGCTGATAAATTAGAAATATGCAAAGACTACATATTAAATCTCTTCGGAGACACTCGTTCTGAAATACGTGCATCACAAGCAACCACCGGACAATCAATAACTCGTGATGAAGTACTACATGCTCTGAGGACAATGAAAAGTGGAAGGTGCCTGGCCCAGATAACATCTATACAGAATTGTTAAAGCTATTTGATGACAATGACGGACTCCTGGATATTTTGACAGGACTATTTAACGACGTCTTTGATACTGGCCAAATTCCCAGAAAATGGCTTATTTCGACTTTCCTGACCATCCCAAAGAAGACGACATCTAGGAAATGTGACGACTACCGACTAATAAGCTTAATGAATCACATAACTAAGCTCTTTCTGAAGGTTATTCATCAACGAATATACAGCAGATGCGAGGAACATATCTCTGAGACGCAGTTTGGTTTTCGTGAGGGTCTTGGGACCAGAGAGGCCATATTCTCGTTGGAAGTTCTAATCCAGAGATGCAGAGATATGAGCCAGGATGTGCACATTTGTTTCATTGACTTCTCCAAGGCGTTCGATAATGTCAGGCACGACAAACTCATCCAGATATTAAAAACATCTAATATCGACGAAAAGGATATAAGAGTTATCACCAATCTGTACTGGGAACAGCATGCGACAGTAAAATTGCATAATGTGAACATGTCGGAGGAAATGGAAATATGTCGTGGAGTACGACAGGGATGTGTTCTCTCTCCAACACTGTTCAACCTGTACTCAGAGGGAATCTTTCGTGAAGCACTAGAAGGACAACAGGGTATACAAGTTAATGGACTACCTATAAACAACATCCGCTACGCAGATGATACTGCTATCATAGCCAGTAGCTTAACAGATCTGCAACAACTAGTAGAAAGGGTTAAAGAACACTCAGAACGATACGGCCTGAATCTAAATATATCAAAAACGAAATATATGTTCGTAACCAAAAGAATAGGCATACACTGTCAATGGGGAGAGAGTACAGCAGGTCCACACATTTAGCTATTTGGGAACGACTGTGTATGATTCGTGGGACTACCAGGGAGAGGTATTGTGCCGAATTAAGAAGGCCAGTGCGACATTTTTAGGAATGAAAAAGATGTTTATTGCCAGAGACCCAACACTTAATCTTAAGATCAGAGTGCTCAGGTGTTATGTTTTCTCTGTTTTGTTGTATGGAGTAGAGTCGTGGACTGTCAATGAGACAATTATTAATAAACTGAACGCTTTTGAGTTGTGCTGCTACAGACGTATTCTCAAAGTTTCATGGACGCAGCATGTTACTAACGAGGAGATCATAAATAGAATGGGCAAGAAGAGGGAAACTGTTCAAACACTGAAGGAACGGAAGCTTCAATATTTTGGCCACATAGTGCGACACGACAAATATCGACTAATACAATGAATCCTTCAGGGAAAACTTAAGGCGAAAAGAGGCCCAGGAAGAAGACGTCACTCGTGGATGAAGAACTTGCGCGATTGGTTCGGATTGACTAAAACTCAGTTGTTTCGAGCAGCAGTTAACAAAGTGAGAATGCCATGATGTTAGCCAATGTCCGGAACGGATAAGGCACCCCTAGGAAGAAGATATTTGGCAATATTCAGCAGAACCCTCTCGAAGAATCAGTAAATCCACGAGAATCGAGATTGAACGGTGATTTCCCGAGAACCGGAAATCCAGCAACCTCCCCATAACTCGTTCAAAGTAAGACATGCCTTATTACTCCATTTTTGGTAAATACACTGTTATTCTTATACCAGTATTATTATACCAATACCGCAGACAGTACTGAAAAAGAATATCCAAATGAAAACTCATCGCTTTCGGATACTGATATCTTCTCAACAGATAGAGAACCAATACGAAAGAAAAATGTATTATTGTATTTAAAAACTAGTGACACATTATTTTTCAGACAAGACGCGAAAAGTAAAAGTGAACCAGATGAAGTGCATCTATGCAAGTGCCCCCAAAGAGTGATGATATGTGGCGATATGAAATAGATAAATACCTAAGTGACTCCTGTACAGAAGACATTTTAGAGTGTTCGGCTCCTATAGAGTGGCAGTTCTTAAGAGCTGCGTTAACTATTACCAAGACTCAAAACAGATTGAGTCACAAATCAGTCAGGACGTTGATGTGTCTCAACTCTTGATTCAAAAATTGTCATCTATCATAGAGGTGGGAATGTAGTTCCGCTTATTCTTATTCGTTTTAACTAAGTTTCAATGAAAGGATTCATTAAATGTTCTGTATTTGTGTTTCCTGCAACAACGTTACGAAGAATTTTCATTTTCTCACGTTGAATTTCATTTAATTATTTCCCGATCAAATATTTGGTTGAGATTTTCGCTAATCATTTCACTACAGTTGCCGAATCTTCCCTCAACAGTTATTATAAAGACTCAATGTCATCCTCATGTACGACGTCACGTATGTTAGACACAACCTTTTTCTTCCACCCAGTCCTGGAGCATGAAATCCATGATGTTATAAGATCACTCAAAAACAACAAAGGTTCTTGTGTTGATTTCATCTCAGCACGAATTCTGAAGATGATAGGTACCGATATCAGCCGACATTTCGCTCATGTTATTAAACTGTCAATTAGCACAGGCGTATTTCCTCGTATTCTGAAAAAGCAATCGTCATTCCTATTCATAAAAGGATGATGTACACGATATCATGAACTATAGACCTATATCTATCTTAAGTGTCTTTTCCAAGGTTTTTGAAAGAATAGTGTTTGATAGAATGATGAAGTACCTAGATAAATTTCAAATACTTGATACTGCACAACATGGTTTCAGAACCGGCCACTCGACTCAAACTGGAGCATTGCAGTTCGTGGAGTTCGTCTATCGTTGCCTTGATAATGGTCAATATGTTGCTGGATTGTTCTTTGACTTGTCTAAAGCGTTTGATAGTCTTGCTATCCAGTTTATATTGGACGAATGTTATAATCTTGGATTCAGAGGCGTGTTCTTGAACTGGATTCGTAGTTATCTGGAGGACAGAACTGCCTCAATCAGGGTTCATGACTCGTTCTCAAATGAACAGTACTGTAAATTAGGAGTACCCCAGGGTTCTGTCTTGGGGCCACTTCTATTTCTGTTATTCATCAACGATCTGCCACCAAATTTGAAAAAATATTCTACAGAAAATCTAATATTCGCAATTTATTATCAAAAATAATCTGGTTGATACTGTTCGCTGATGACTCTTCCATAGCTATTACTGCTGAGACTCTTGAGAAGCTTCAAAAGTTATGCGAGCTGCTGGTGGAGAGTTTCGTAGAATGGTGCCATTTTAATGCTATTATGATCAATGTCAACAAGACGGAATGCATTCACTTCACTCTGTCGTCTTGTGATCAGGGTAGCATAACAATAAGGTATTTAGATACAGTCATCTCTTCGAAGGACACCACTAAATTCCTCGGCGTTCACATCGATAGGAATCTGAAGTGGAGTGCACATATCGATGCGATTTGTAAGAGGCTGAATAGTTCCTATTATGCCCTAAATAGAATCAAGAGTTCACTACCTCTAAGTTCCCTTGTGAACGTTTATTACAGTTTGGTATATAGTCACCTGTCCTATAATATCTTACTGCGGGGAAATTCCTCAGACGTAGGTAGAGTTTTCATCATCCAGAAAAGAATTCTGCGAATGATGTTCGATACAGCTCCACAATCTTCATGTAGACCGTTGTTCCTGAAGAATGGTATCCTCACATTGGCGTCTATTTTCATTTTGAGATGCCTCGTTTATATTAAAGAGAATGAAAGTAACATGACTAAACTTTCTAACTTTCATTCCCACAATACTAGAAATAAGGAAACATTATGTATCCCTAAACACAGAACTTCTAGATTTGAAATGTCGCCCTGTACCAGGGTATCAGATTGTTCAATCATCTTCCACGGCATATACAGGGTCTAAGTGTAAATAGATTTAAGGTTGCAGTTAAGAATTTACTTTTAGCAAAATGTTTTTATACTGTGAATGAGTTTCTATGTGTTGATTTAGATAATGTCTAAATGTCTTTTCTATTGACCTGTCCTATACATACTTGTGATGTCTTAAGGGATCAATAAATTACTATTATTATTATTATTATAATTATTCCGTATTATTTCATCCTTTACGCTCGCTCTTCTTGAATACAGGGTGTTTCAGGAAAGAATGCAAACATTTTTATGGTAGATAAAAGACCCAGTGGTGTTGGTAATGCGAATCAAAAGGCCATTGTTTCCAAAGATACAGGCTGTTTCATAAATCGAGCCAAATCTTTTATTCGAAATAACTGCTGAATCTTGTGATCGCTTCATGTCAGATTTGGTACTAGTGTTAACTACCCGTACATCAAGAATTCAACTGAAGATTAATGGAACATTAAAAAGAGGGGCGCTTGGAAAATTCAGTTTTTCATCAAATATTGAATTAACACCGTTTACATGTTTTTTCGGAAATTTTTCATTCTCACTAGAACCACAACAAAAATATCTATATATCAACAGTGTTTGCTCAATTGTCGCACTCGATTATAGATAGTTATGGACATTCGAAATACCGTCATACGTATCTTGTCCCCGTTACGTTTCTGTCCGTAGAAGATAGAATGTCAAAACCGGCTATTCTAAAACATTTTCTCGAAAATTCCATATAATTCGTATGAAAGGAGTATGTACGAGAGTTTTAGCTTTTATTTCGAAGACAAACCGTGAACATCAATAGAAAATAAGTCGAGGAAAGTAGAACTAACAGAAAAAATTTAAGAATGAAAAACGACTTACAACTGTTCCAAAATACCCCCCACCCCCTTGTTCTAAACATTTTCCAGCTCTCAACCTCAATTTTCCTACTGCTTACGTATAATATCGGGTTGATATTTTATTTGTTTACCGGCCTCGTCGATTCTATGAATCAATGAATGATGAGAGCCATAATTCTTTTCTATAATTGTTGTTGTTGTTCCATATTGCATTGAATTGCTCTGTGATGAAACAGATTGGATGATATTAGTTCGAATTTATTCTCATAAAGATACCTGTTTTTAAATACACACAACCAAATTTATATGGAATCACTCGGTATTTCACATCATTAATTGTTTTAAACCATGAATCTTTGACTACTTGTGAAGAATGAAGTTTTTTGATGTAAAAAACTGGATACTATGATGATGAATGTTGAATTATCACCCCATGTTTGGGATAATGTACTCAGTCGTTACTGAGATTTGAAACTGTGATTTCAAAATTTAAAAAAGCTTATAATCCTGATTGAAAATGCTTTGCGTTGGATTGTCCGATGTGCAGAGCGGAAGAATAATTGCGCCCGTTGAAGAAGGGGTGACACAGAGGGATATAGCAGCTACAATGGGGGTATCACAGAGGTTGATTTCAAATGCCTACGGTCGATACGTGGAGCTACAATCTCTGCAAAATAGGCCTGAAAGAAGTCGTAGGAAGATCATTTCTGAAGAACAAGACCGCTTTTTGCGCCAAATTGCAATATGAGACCTTAGTGCGTCGCACTCCATACTCCAAAGACAATTTCTGAAAGCAACAGGCATCAGTGTATTAGTCGAAACGATACGTCAAAGACTTCGTTTAAGAGGTTTATACAGCAGAAGGCCTTTAAGAGCTAACCAGACAACAAGAAATTAACAGACTTAATGGGTGTATCGAGAACCAAAATAGAAATATTAAGAATTGTCGAAATGTTCATTTTTCGGATGAGACCAGAATTGGTGTTCGATCAGATGACCGCCGGATTCGGGTTTTAAGGGGTCGTGGAAGACAGGCAAGACTCCGAACAGCAAGACAAATTCCGGAATATCGAAGGGGCAGTGTGATGTTTTGCTGTAGCATTATGCTGGGAGGCATAACAGATTTGATTTCGTATCCTGCGCGTGTAACGCCTAGAAATTACGTGAACCTAGTGCTTGAGCTCATAGTGAGACTCTGGCGAGGTACCCACGGTGAGAATTTCACTTGTATGCAAGATAATGCTCCTCCGCATACCAGCAACGTCGCGCGACATTATCTTGAAACAGAAAGAATCGCTATTTTGGACTGGCCAGCTGGCTCTCCAGACCTAAATCCTATTGAACATTTATCGAATTATCTCAAAAGGAAAATAATCGCCCAAGGTTAATCCAAGAACCCCAAAACAGCTTATCTAAGCTGCCACAGAAGAGTGGCAAGATATCACCCCAGAGGAGGTGGAAAACCTAATCCAAAGCATGCCTAGACAGATTCAGGCTTGAATCAGGGCCAGAAGAGGTAATACAAGTGACTGAGTTCGAGAAAAAAACACCTACTTAGTGAGAAGACAATTTTCAATTTTTTTACTACATGCGGAAAGAGTATCTTATTTTCCTTTATTTGTTTCTCTCTCAAAATAAACCTCAATTAATTTATTTCTTCAATTACAATATATCAAAAAGGATAAATTATAACAATCCTTTGAAAAAATCTAACCAAAATCCCTGAGATAATATTCAAAATATCGGGTGATTCCATATAAATTTGTTTGGGTTTATGCTGAGTTATTAGTTTATGGTTTTACTAATTGTATTTCACTAGAGGTAGTAAGGGAATATCGAGGGAGGTATCCAGATCGTAGAGTTTCAAACTTTCGTTAATATCTCCCGATGCTTGCTTGAAAATGGTAAATTTCCTTAGAATTCCACAAGAGAACGGATCGATTTGGAAAATGTACGGGAAAATTATGTAATTGGTAGAGTACAACAGAGACCAGCAATTAGTGTTGGTTGAATGGCCTTGACAATTGGTGTCAATCATTCCCAAGTTTGGAGAGTATTAAGAAAACATCGTCTGCATTCATATCATCCTCAGCCAGTTCAAACTTTAGAGGAAGGAGACGAAGACGTCAGGCTGACTTTTTGTAGATTGATACTACGCCATCGCCCTAGCATTTACAGATGTAAAGCAACTCACTAGGGAGGTAATAGTTGATGTACGGAACTCTCATGTGTGGTCCAGAGACAAACCAAGGGTAACAAGAAAGCAGATCTCGCGAAGAAGATTTTCGGTTAATGTATGGCGTGGGATCTACAACAATCAAATATTAAGACCATTTGCTTCACCATCACGCTCGAATAGTGTTTCTTAACGTAATTTTCTGGTTCATGAACTGCCAAATATTTGTGAATGCATTGACATTGGCTTACTTCTATCTTGACGGGGCACCGACCCACCGCACATGGAACTTTATTGTCCCCTTAACACCACCTATCCCTTACTCTGGTGTGGAAGAGGTGGACCTCATAACTAGGCTGCGAGAAAACCCGATCTGACGTGTCCAGACTATCTTTTATGGAGACATTTAAAATCATCAGTTTATAGTGGAGAAATTTTGGACAGACCATTGATTCATAAATGAGCCTGTGAACAGATAATAAATGAACCCAATATAATACGTAAGGCAGTAGGGCAACTGCGGTTGAGAGCTGCAAAATTTTCAGAACAAGTGGGAGTTATTTTACCATTTGTTGTGATTCATTTTTTATTCTAGATTTTTTCATTGATGCAACTTTTCTCGAATTATTTCTGTTGGTGTTCTCGGTTTTTCATAGTTATTTTTCTTCCAAATAAAAATCACAACCCCCGTACATACTGCTTACATTCGAAAAATTTCAAGAAAGTGTCCCAGAATAGCCGGTTTTTGACATTTTGTCTTCTATGGACAGAGCCGTAACAGGCACAAGATACGCGTGTTAGTTTTTCGAATCTCCATAACTTTCTCGAGTGCGACAGTTGAGCAAATACTGTTGAAAGATGGATATTTTTGTTGTGGTTTGGGCGAGAATGAAAAATTTCCGAAAAAACATGTACAACATTTGATGAAAAAACTACATTTTCCCAGCCCCTCTCTGAAATATTCCATTAATCTTCGTTTAAATTCTTGATGTAGTGTATTCAACACTTGTATCAAATCCGTCATGAATCGATCACAAGATTCAACAGTTATAGCGAATAAAAGATTTTTTTTTCTTCGAAAACACCACTAGGTGTCTTCTATCTACCATCTTTGCATTCATTCCGGAAACACCCTGTATAAGATGAAGTTCAATATTTTATTGCAATTGTCTTCTAATTCAAGCTTTTAAGTTTTGCCATTCGAGAAACTTGAATTTTCAAGGTTTTGTGAAGAAAGCTTGATTTGACTTGAATTTTGAAAACGAAACATAGAATTGAGCTTGGCTTGATTTCAAGTCGAGCCGTGAATCCTTACACTTCGACTATAGCCACTCGATGTATTGTTCTTTGGCCCTCTCAAAACGTAATATAACTAAAATGCGCGACTCGCAGCTTATTTACAATTCATACTGCCAAATTGTAGACAGAATTATTGGTCTTTTATTCAAAGAAGCTTATTGTAAAGCTGCAACATTTAAAAATGCTAGGATTATCTTCTAAGTATGTGGAATTGAACCTTTTAAACCATTAATATTTGATGATAATGATTTTGCGACTACCATAACCACTGGGAGTTGCACAAGACGAGATTCCGAATATAGTTGTTGAAACTGTTCCAGAAATAAATGAGATAAAAAACACAAGGTTCAACTTTAATTTACACTTTATTTGAAAAAATTCGACGACGTTTCACTGACACAGCAGCTTTATCAAGAATGACAAACAGAATGAAGAGTATGGTATTATAAACAAATCGTTGAACAAGTTGGATGAATAACAGGAAAATCCACAAAGTTGCAGCATTGTACAGCATGGTATGAAGGGTTAATCAATTTACCTTTTATCAGTAGAAGTTATATAGGGTGAATAATTAAACATCATCAAACAGATAGCCATTAATAATTCTATAATCCGATATGATAGATCTAATCATTCTAAAAACTGTATTTCAGAAAGCAATAAATGAAGTATATCCTATTGTTAAGACTTTTAAATATTCAACAGTTTAACATTCTGCGGTTCTGCAAGTACAAATATTATCCTTTCTCGTCAATCTTAATATAACTTTCAAAACTTTAATAAGTGGTAAACATATTGAAAATAATAAATTCGTGTTGAAAAATCAAGTAAATCAGAATCTATAAACTCAATTGCGGTTCTTGTGATAAAATTTATATCGGTAGGACCTATAGGAGTTTTATCATAAGAACATCTGAACATAAACGTAGCTTCGATAAAAATAAATCTGATTCAAATTATTCAAACCACTTAATTAAAGAAAACCATTCATTCAATAAAAACTTTGACATTATATTACATATAAAATCAAAAAAGTTTAAAATTAGATCTCCTAGAAGCATTAAACTGTTGAAATAAATAGATACAAACATTCTTTCTGACAAGCTTTTGAATGAGCAGGTAGATGTGAATTATTCACCCTACTTAACTTGTTTAATTAGTTTTTAATTACCTTTAATATACTAACTGTACAATGGCTCGGTGTGGATGTTTTTCCTGTTATTCATCCAACTTGTTCTACGATTTGTTTATAATACCATACTCTTCATTCTGTTTGTCATTCTTGATAAAGCTGCTGTGTCAGCGAAACGTCGTCGAATTTTTTCGAATAAAGTGTAGATTAAAGTTAAACCTTGTGTTTTTTATCTCATTTATATCATGGATCTACATCAAGTAACGGCCTCCACAATTCAAATGTTCCAGAAATGATTACAAACGATGCAGAAGAATCATAGTCTTATAATAATGATTTTAATTATGATATTGATGCTTTCATATTTGCTCAAACATCAAGTATTGTACTTTACTTCAATCAAGGACTTTCCCGGTCAATAAACAAGAAAATAACAAAGACAAATCGAAAAGAATGCAATCTCATTTCTTAGATAAATTGAAAATATGATACATTTCAAACAATCGACATATTGCAACAAAGCAAGCAATGCCTACTTAGACTTACTAATGTGATTATATTCTCAAACACTCAATTATCAACAGTTCCTTTCAATATTCTAAATGATCTAATTATTCTAGAAATAATTAATTCATTACACATCATTACATTTGTAACACCTGCGTTTAAACTCTCATTAAGAAATCTATGATTTCTTTTCCATAGACGACTAAAGTTGTTCAGTAATCACGAAAATTATGCTTGAACGAGTTCGTAGGTTAGATGCCTTAGCCTTTTTAGTCTAAAACCACTAAAGACATGTAACTTCAACGTATAAAGAGAAGATTTCTTAATGCAAGGTCATTCTCTTTTTGTCGGTCAGTAGATCGTAATTCATTGCTATGATGATTCGAACATGATACCAGATGTCATTCATAAGTATTGCAGTACTTATATTGAATACATGAGGTCGATACTTGAGGGAAACCCATTTTCGAGTTGAATGAAAAGAAAAAACACTCTTTGATTCTCATTAATTAATGATTTGCGACAGACGTTTCGATACACAATTGCTTCTTCCAATAATTTACAACTCATATGAAAAAAATTAGAAATTGGGTTGTTCATTCTGGATTGTCAAACTAAATTTTCTACACTCGGAGGCAAAATTAGCGGAACACTCGAAAATTTAACCAAATTCGAGGTTCGATATTTTTCCTAATTCTTAACCGATTTAGATGATTTGTTCGGCAAAATATAGATCAACTCTTCTGCTTTGTAGAAATTATAAGAGAAAACAAAAAAAAATTTGAAAAAAAAATTATACGGGGGCAAAACTAAAAGTGTTTTTTTTGTCAAAAATTCGTAACACCCTGTGGAATTTCGTGGTCCGAGTTGAAACGTACAATATCATGGTCTGTCAGGACACATCTTCCCACAGTAACGCCCTTCTTGTTTCATGCGTTTATCTTTATTTTTGCAAAATATATTTAATTTCAAGTGGAAAATCACCATTTCGGAGAAATTCCATTGAATCAAGAAATTGTCATTAAAATTCGTCTATCAATTTGGAATTTTCTTATTATCACTCATGCGTGTCGAAATTGTCGTTTGCGATTTTTATATTCGAATTGCATTAGTTATTGATGACAATTTGGTTAATTTGGTGAAAATTAGGAATTCAAAGGAGATAACAGTCGGTAGGTATTGAAATACACAACCGAATTCTGGGACTATTGATAAAACTTTTCATTTACACATGTGCACACTTTTTTTATCAAATATGAAATACAACACACGTTTTTTGTATATGACCACATTTGCACTTGGTTAAAGAATGAGAGTTTTCCATTCTTTGATTTGATACAAATTCGATCGGTTGCGGTGTTTTGTGATTCTTTTACTGTTTACGATTCGAAACGGTATTTTTCATTCAGAATGAGAGATTTACCACCAACCTCAGTAGCAAGGGCAGTTACATTGATCGAGGAAGGGCGCACCTACCGCTCAGTCGATACCATGTTGGGTGTCTCGACGTCGGTTATCCATCGAATCTACCGACGTTACAGGGAAACTGGATTGTACGTGAGGAGGCGAGGACAAGGAGAAATCGGGCAACCCGCGCTATACATGACCGTTTCATCGTCAATCAAACCATAAGAAATCCTCGTCTTACTGCTGTTCAGGCACGTAACCTTTTACAAGCAGTGGATAACATTAACGTCAGTGTGAGGACAGTCAGAAGACGATTAAATGAAGTTGGTCTGAGATCATACGCGCAAGCAAGAGCAGCAAGACTCGATACAGCCCATCGGGTAGCAAGATTGGCGTTTGCTAGGGAGCATGTAGCATGGACAATCAATCAGTGGAGACGAGTTTTATTCAGTGATGAGAGCCGATATTGTGTGAATTTCGTGGATGGTAGAGATAGAATATGGAGGCATCGAGGGGAACGGTACAATCAAGCAAACTTCGCAGGAACTGAGCAATACGATGGAGGGCCAGTTATGATATGGGGTGGCATATGCTTGGGAGTACGAACAGAACTGGAGATTATTGGCAATGGATCACTTAATGCCCATCGGTATATAACAGAAATCTTGGAGCCCCATGTTGTGCCTTTGCTCCTTACATAGGAAAAATTTCCTTTTATGCACGATAACGCGCGCCCTCATACTGCGCGCATAGTGATAGAATATCTCAATGAAGTTGGGATCACACGAATGGACTGGCCGTCGCGGTCACCGGATTTAAACCCGATCGAACACGTTTGGGACATTCTTGGAAGAAGGGTTCGACAACGGAATCCAGGCAACCTTGAAAAGCTGACATTGGCTTTGGTGGAAGAGTGGGACAACATACCTCAACAGATAATACACAACATCATTGGGAGTATGCGAAATCGTATGCGCGCTGTAATAAGAGCTCGGGGGGGTCATACTCGCTACTAAAATCAAATGTTTTTTTTGTGGGTCATCATGAACATTTTTCTCAACATGTTTATTTCATTGCACGAGTGTATCGCCAGGATACACACCTGCTCTCAATTTTGGACAGGAATGATAATTATTATAGAGTGTCACACAAAAATTTCAAAAACAAATGTGCAAAATCAACGATTTTTCCAGTGTACTTCGAGTTCTCCCGGAGCGTGAAATTGGCCAGTGAATTTCAAAAATTTTCATTTCGTTAGATTTCCGCTTCTCTAATTTCGATTTTATTTTTTGGCTATCCTCCGATGTTATGCACCTACGCAAGATTAAAAATAAATTCTTGAAATTTGTGACTTTTCGCTTCAAATTGGATATCTCTTGTAAAAATAGAGATAAATGCATAAAACAAGAAGGGCGTTACTGTAGGAAGATGTGTCTTGACAGACCATGATATTGTACGTTTCAACTCGGACCACAAAATTCCACAGGGTGTTACGAATTTTTGACAAAAAAAACACTTTTAGTTTTGCCCCCGTATAAAATTTTTCTCAATTTTTTTTTTCTCTTATAATTTCTACAAAGCAGAAGAAGTTGATCTATAACTTGCCGAAAGAGTCATCTAAATCGGTTGAGAATTAGGAAAAATATCGAACTTCGAATTTGGTTAAATTTTCGAGTGTTCCGCTAATTTTGCCTCCGAGCAAAGTTCATTGAGAAATTGTGGTTCAGTTATACAAGGTGTTCCATCTTAAACGAGCTAAACTAAAGTGATTAGTAGAATTGCCGAAACACGTCGAATGATTTTGTTTGGATAACACATATTGACGCTAATTTGAGGCTCTAACGAGCAACCCCCTAAGAGTGGATGATTCATCCTTTAAGATTGAACAAGGCAGAGGGGTTGAGCGAAACATCATTGAAAGTCTTCGAAGATACTTTACAACAGTGAATGAGATAAGAAGATCTTTGTGAAAAATCATTTTTTATTTTCCAGATTTTTTAAAGAATGGAAAATGAACAAATTTCAGTTTTGAAAGGAAACTTTTCGAGGCTAGTGAGCACCTGCGTGCATTAACCAATAAAGGATATCCTTCAAATTGCCTTTTTTCCTTTCTCACATCATTGGGGTGATTGAAAGAAAAGCTTTAATCATTATTTAGCCTTCCAACATTGAAAAATGTGTTTTTTCAAATTTTATTTTTTTCCTCTGACCCTGATCGCTTAAAAAATCTGAAAAAATTCATGAAAATTGTAAACTACCTCACAAAATATTCAGATATGCTCATAATTATTGAGCCCTCGCAAGGGACCCTAAAATTATTTCATGCCAAAAATTTTTCCCTACGCAGGTCTAGTTTCTACGGAGTTTGATTTCTGTTATCGAAAAGTAATTCCTGAAATCATATTTAGTTATTTTTGCCTTTAATCTCTGTTTTCAACTCCTTTTAGGGCGAAAAACTCAACATTTCCGTTTCTGCGCATGTGGGAAACAATGAAAGAATCTGAGACCATGTTATCCTACGACAATAAAAGCCAACTGAAGATTAATCTGAAATATTTTTCAGTAACGATTTTTAGTTATTTCTGCCATTTATCTTATTTTTCCTACAAATTTTCACTTTCTGAAGTTGAGATTATAATTCACAACACGTACTTACGTTGAGATTTGATTATTTATGAACCACAATTACAAAATAACACATTCAACTTACAGGTGGGCTGAAAAGCTCGTAAGCTGATATACAGATGGCGTTACTAGGATCAAATCCACAGGATTTTCAGGTATTTTCAAAGTATGGCTGATTCTGCACCAGGAAAATCACCCAAGACGAAGAACGCAGTGGACGTCCCAAAGAGGCTGTCATCGATGAAAACATAAAAAAGTGCACAAAATTGTTTTGAAAGTAAAACGGAATAAGACACTTTCCCAAAATTTATTTAATAATCACGACCGGTTTCGACCTTACGGTCATTTTCAAGTGAATAACAATATAACACATGAGAAGCTAAGTATAAGTATAGAGTGAAAATTACCCTAGATATTGGGTAGTGGAGATGCATTAAGCTCTAGTTGGTTGTTGATTGCATTCTGGAGTGTAGTAATGAATCCATGTTTCGTCCATTGTGATGTATCGACGAAAAAACTCGGCCTTATTTTAAATCATTTCTGATCATCTTCTAACAGTGTTCAGAATCATCGACTGGTTGTTGTTTTCATCATAGTTTTCGCATCTCTAAACATTCCTTTAAAATAAAACAAATACGTTCCTACTTACGTTGAGATTTGATTATTTATGAACCACAATTACAAAATAACACATTCAACTAACAGGTGGGCTGAAAAGCTCGTAAGCTGATATACAGATGGCGTTACTAGAGTCAAATCCACAGGATTTTCTGGTTTTTTAAAAATATGGCTGATTCTGCACCAGGAAAATCAACGGTGGAAAGTGGTTTGTAAAATTTAAACGAGGTGTTATAAGCACCCAAGACGATGAACGCAGTGGACGTCCCAAAGAGGCTGTCATCGATGAAAACATAAAAAGTTAACAAAATTGTTTTGAAAGTAAAACGAAATGAGACAGTTTCCCAAAATTTATTTAATAATCACGACCGGTTTCGACCTTACGGTCATTTTCAAGTGAATAACAATATAACACATGAGAAGCTAAGTATAAGTATAGAATGAAAATTACCCTAGATATTGGGTAGTGGAGATGCATTAAGCTCTAGTTGGTTGTCGATTGCATTCTGGAGTGTAGTAATGAATCCATGTTTCGTCCATTGTGATGTATCGACGAAAAAACTCGGCCTTATTTTAAATCATTTCTGATCATCTTCTAACAGTGTTCAGAATCATCGACTGGTTGTTGTTTTCATCATAGTTTTCGCATCTCTAAACATTCCTTTAAAATAAAACAAATACGTTCCTACTTACGTTGAGATTTGATTATTTATGAACCACAATTACAAAATAACACATTCAACTAACAGGTGGGCTGAAAAGCTCGTAAGCTGATATACAGATGGCGTTACTAGAGTCAAATCCACAGGATTTTCTGGTTTTTTAAAAATATGGCTGATTCTGCACCAGGAAAATCAACGGTGGAAAAGTGGTTTGTAAAATTTAAACGAGGTGTTATAAGCACCCAAGACGATGAACGCAGTGGACGTCCCAAAGAGGCTGTCATCGATGAAAACATAAAAATGTTAACAAAATTGTTTTGAAAGTAAAACGAAATGAGACAGTTTCCCAAAATTTATTTAATAATCACGACCGGTTTCGACCTTACGGTCATTTTCAAGTGAATAACAATATAACACATGAGAAGCTAAGTATAAGTATAGAATGAAAATTACCCTAGATATTGGGTAGTGGAGATGCATTAAGCTCTAGTTGGTTGTCGATTGCATTCTGGAGTGTAGTAATGAATCCATGTTTCGTCCATTGTGATGTATCGACGAAAAAACTCGGCCTTATTTTAAATCATTTCTGATCATCTTCTAACAGTGTTCAGAATCATCGACTGGTTGTTGTTTTCATCATAGTTTTCGCATCTCTAAACATTCCTTTAAAATAAAACAAATACGTTCCTACTTACGTTGAGATTTGATTATTTATGAACCACAATTACAAAATAACACATTCAACTAACAGGTGGGCTGAAAAGCTCGTAAGCTGATATACAGATGGCGTTACTAGAGTCAAATCCACAAGATTTTCTGGTTTTTTAAAAATATGGCTGATTCTGCACCAGGAAAATCAACGGTGGAAAAGTGGTTTGTAAAATTTAAACGAGGTGTTATAAGCACCCAAGACGATGAACGCAGTGGACGCCCCAAAGAGGCTGTCATCGATGAAAACATAAAAAAGTTAACAAAATTGTTTTGAAAGTAAAACGAAATGAGACACTTTCCCAAAATTTATTTAATAATCACGACCGGTTTCGACCTTACGGTCATTTTCAAGTGAATAACAATATAACACATGAGAAGCTAAGTATAAGTATAGAATGAAAATTACCCTAGATATTGGGTAGTGGAGATGCATTAAGCTCTAGTTTGTTGTCGATTGCATTCTGGAGTGTAGTAATGAATCCATGTTTCGTCCATTGTGATGTATCGACGAAAAAACTCGGCCTTATTTTAAATCATTTCTGATCATCTTCTAACAGTGTTCAGAATCATCGACTGGTTGTTGTTTTCATCATAGTTTTCGCATCTCTAAACATTCCTTTAAAATAAAACAAATACGTTCCTACTTACGTTGAGATTTGATTATTTATGAACCACAATTACAAAATAACACATTCAACTAACAGGTGGGCTGAAAAGCTCGTAAGCTGATATACAGATGGCGTTACTAGAGTCAAATCCACAGGATTTTCTGGTTTTTTAAAAATATGGCTGATTCTGCACCAGGAAAATCAACGGTGGAAAAGTGGTTTGTAAAATTTAAACGAGGTGTTATAAGCACCCAAGACGATGAACGCAGTGGACGTCCCAAAGAGGCTGTCATCGATGAAAACATAAAAAAGTTAACAAAATTGTTTTGAAAGTAAAACGAAATGAGACACTTTCCCAAAATTTATTTAATAATCACGACCGGTTTCGACCTTACGGTCATTTTCAAGTGAATGACAATATAACACATGAGAAGCTAAGTATAAGTATAGAATGAAAATTACCCTAGATATTGGGTAGTGGAGATGCATTAAGCTCTAGTTGGTTGTCGATTGCATTCTGGAGTGTAGTAATGAATCCATGTTTCATCCATTGTGATGTATCGACGAAAAAACTCGGCCTTATTTTGAATCATTTCTGATCATCTTCTGATTTTTTGATCATCTTCTAACAGTGTTCAGAATCATCGACTTGTTGTTGTTTTCGATCATAGCTTTCGCATCTCTAAACATTCCTTTAAAATAAAACAAATACGTTCCTAGGATATCATCAGGGTCTCAGCTTTCTCGATCAATTTCGTTTGATTATTAAAAACAGTTTTGATAGTATTGATGATCTATTTATTTTATGGAATTTGATCTTCAAAGATATACGAAATGGGACAGTTTTGTCACTTTTCACAATTTATTTAATAATAACGACCGGTTTCGACCTTACCGTTATTTTCAAGTGAATAACAATATAACAGATCAATAGGTGAGTACAAGTATAGAGTGAAAATTATCCTAGATATTGAGTAGTGGAGATGCATTAAGCTCTAGTTGGCTGTTGAGGGAAGTAAATTGTGGGTTTTTACATAGTTTGTTTATCTCCAAACTTTCCAACGAATTCATCCATCCCCCCTTGTTACATTTATGAAGGTTACAAATGCTGTACGCGCTGAGAAGAGTGGGTATTTGGAACATCAAGCGGTGGCGCAAAACAGTGAGCTCCTATAGAAGGCGGTTAGGAACTTGGACATTAAAAATAATCATGGCGAGAAAGAGATTCCTGACTCTCTCAAGAACTGTTGTGAAGTTAACTCCTACTTCTCATTTGTATTTGGAAAGAGAAATGCTTGTGGAGCGGCATCGGAATTCTACAGCACACATGAATATAATCCGCATTCGAAGTTTCGTTTTCGTTTGGCGACGATTGATGAAGTTTCACAGTTGATCATGAAACTAAAGTCGAATGCTATGAGATCGGATGGGATATCATTTGAAATGATAAAGTTGTGCTGTCCTCTGATTGCTCCTTATGTGACCCATATAATTAATTTTTGTTTTGATACCGGGAAATTTTCTGAATCCTGGAAATTCTCATTGGTGACGCCTCTGCCCAAGGTGAGGGATCCCACAAACTATGGTGATCTTCGTCCCATGAGTTTCCTTTCCTCAATGTCTAAAGTTCTTGAGAAATTCATTGTGGTCCAGATAAATGATTACAGTGCTGGGGCACAGCACTGTAACCTTGCTTCTGGATGTGGTTGATGATATTGTCAGGTCCGTTGATTGTGGTATGATCTCGGCACTTGTACTCTTAGATTTTGCATAAGTTTTCAACAAAGTTGATCACCGCTTACTATGTGCAAAATTGAAGTATTTTGGTTTCGATGTGACTGAGTTTCAATTTTTTGAATCATATTTGGATCAGCGTTCCCAGGGGGAGTTATCGACAATGACCGTTCTGATGCCATTCCTGTGACGTCTGGGGTGCTGCAGGGATCTGTGCTGGGGGCCGTACTTCTTGTAAGGTTCGTGCTTTTGTGGATGACTCTCAGCTTTTTTACAGCTTTGACGCTCTACTTGCTCCCGCTGTTGCGGAAATTATCAACAACGAGGTACAAGTTCTCAAATTAAGTACTAGTAAGTGTGATCTCAAACTGTTTGGTACGGAAATTACTAGAAAGCTTATTGACTCGGACTTTTTCGTTGAGATCTTGGGAGAATCAATAGCTGTAAAGAGCTCTGTGAAGAACATCGGTGTTATTTATAACTGTGGCCTTCGTTTTCAGGCTTATATTTCTCAATTGATCAAAAAATGTTATGGAGCCTTAAAGGAATTATACATGAATGCTAGAGCTCTTAATTTCAAATTCAGAAAGAAACTATTTAAGACTTTAGTGCTACCTATTTTGAATGATGCTTTCGTTGTCGTATTTCCTTGCTTGGATAAGCTAACGCAGAAGAGACTGCAGCGTGTCTAGAATGCATGCTGCCGATTTGTCTGCCATTTGAGGAAATATGATCATGTTTCTGCTAAAATTCAAGAATAGAAATGGCTGAAGATTTATCACTCATTTCAATTTCACCCTACTACATTAGTACAACGCATTTTACATTCGGCTGAACCTTCGTACCTTCGTAAGAGATTAATATTCAGGATATGTGCAGAACTAATCTGAGAAATTTTCTTACACTTTCTCTACCTAGATTCCATTCTGCTTTTTTCAGGAGATCGTTCACATATAACTCAGTGAATATTCATAATCAGGTTTCAAATAGCTTCAAAAATCTTTCAACAATCTCAATACGTACTCCCCTGAAACAACACCTAATCCATTTGCAACAGATTGGTCTTGATTTGTTTGGTAAATGTATCTCTCCATCTTTCTTCACAATTGATTTTGCTCGTTTTTGCTCTTTCTACCCTGGGATGGTCTTTGTTTTTATTTTGTCTTTTTCCTTTATCTTTTTCACGGTTAACTTGGATGACTTTTGCATTTTTCTTAAGAACAATAGTATTTCATTTCTGTTCTTTTCAATTCAATCTATAATTATATTATATATTAAGGTTAAGTAGGAATAGCTCTGCTAGACTTCGCCCTAAGTGTTATTCTGTTAGCAAGATAAATTGCTAACAATTAAAGACCTTTTACTATTATTATTATTTTAAGGTTGTTTAATGTTATCGAGTGGTTGGTTGAGTTTATGTGTTCCAATATTGATAATATATATTCCTTGAATCTAGCTTCAAAACTTCTCCCTGTTTGTCCGTCATAGGCTACATGAAAATCATTGCATTGATTTGATAAATTCCTGATTGCTTGAATTTATCGTTCTTTTGTTTGTTTTGGAGATTATTAAACAAAATAAACAAAAGTTTATACCAATTTACAGCTTATTATCTTTCATTCCCAGGTTGAACCCCAAATATGACTGGAATAAGAGCTCTTCAAAGCTATTGATTCCCCCGAGATATCAACAACAAAGTCCGCGTCAATAAGCTTTCTAGTAGATTTCATACCAAACAGTATGACGTCACACTTACTAGTATTTAATTTAAGAACATGTTCCTCGTCGTACTGAAAAGTTCTAGACAAATCGGCGTTGCGGGAGCACGTAGAGCGTCAAAGCCGTAAAAATCTGAGTGTCTTCCGCAAAAGCACGAGCCCTATACGAATCAATTTCTTGAAAAATATCTGCAGTGTAAAGAAGAAGAAGTACGGGCCCCAGCACAGATTCCTGCAGCACCCCAGACGCCACAGGGATGTCAGAACGTCATTGTCGACAACTACCACCTGGAAACACTTGTCCAAATATGTCTCAAAAAATTGTAACTCAGTCACATCGAAACCAAAATACTTCAATTTCGGACCTTACAATATCATCAATTACATCCAGAAGCAAGGTTGCCGTGCTGTGCCCCCTACGGAATCCAGACTTCATCGGTGATATAATTTTATTCTCCAACAAATAATCATTTATCTGGACTACAATGAATTTCTCCAGAACTTTAGATATTGAGGGAAGGATACTAATGGGATGAAGATCACCATAGTTTATGAGATCCTTCAGTTTGGGCTGAGGCCTCACCAATGGCAATTTTCAGCATTCAGGAAATATCTTGACATCCAAACAAATTCATTATATGGGTCACATAGGGAGAAATCAGAGGACAGCACAATTTTAACATTTCAGATGATATGGCATCCGACTTTTGTTTCATGATCAACTGTGAATTTTCATCAACCGTCGCCAAACGAAAAAGCAACTTCGAATGCGAATTATATTGCTCCACTAGCATTTCTCTTTCCAAATACAGATGAGAATTAGGAGTTAACTTCACAACAGTTCTTGAGAGAGTCAGGAATCTCTTTCTTGCCATGATCATTTTTAATGCCCAAGTTCCTAACCTCCTTCCATAGGAGCTAACTATTTTGCGCCACTGCTTATGTTCCAAATACCCACTCTTCTCAGCGCGTACAGCATTTGTAACCTTCATAAATGTAACAAGTGGAGAGGGATGAATTTTTTGGAAGAGATTTTGAGATAAACAAACTACGTAAAAACCCACAATTCACTACCCTCAACAGCCAACTAGAGCTTAATGCATTCGCACCACTCAATATCTAGGATAATTTTCACTCTATACTTGTACTTACCTACTGATCTGTTATATTGTTATTCTCTTGAAAATTACGGTAAGGTTAAAAACCGGTCGTAATCATTAAATAAATTGTGAAAAGTGACAGAAGTGTCTTATTTCGTAACAGTTTGAAGATCAAATTCCATAAAATAAATAGATCATCAATACTATCAAAATTGTTTTTAATAATCAAACGAAATTGACCGAGAAAGCTGAGACCCTGATGATATCCTAGGAGCGTATTGGTTATATTTTAATGGAATGTTTAGACATGCGAAAGCTATGTGCGGAATAGGTGCCGCGCTTATTGACTCTTGATCGAAAACAACAACGAGTCCATGATTCTGAAGACTGTTAGAAGTTGATCAAAAAATCAGAAGATGATCAAAAATGATTCAAAATAAGGCCGAGTTTTTTCGTCGATACATCACAATGGATGAAACATGGATTCATTACTACACTCCAGAATTCAATCGACAGTCAGCCGAGTGGACTCAACGAGATGAACTGCATCCAAGGCGTGTAAAAATGTAAAAGTCAATATTATGTCCTCTCTTCTCTAGGATGCGCAGGGTTTTATATTCATCGTTTACCTTGAAAAGAGCCACACGATAATTAGCGACTGCTACATTGCTCATTGGACCAACTGAAGAAGCATATCAAGAAGAAATGGACGAAAGTGCTATTTCATCAAGACAATGCACCTTGGCCCAAATGGAGCAAAACAATAACAAAATTGTACGAATTAAGCTTCGGATCACTTCCTCATTCACCTTATTAACCAGATATTGCCACCAACCCCATCCTGTTTTCAGACTTGAGAAGAATGCTGGAATCCCTGGAAAAGAAATCAGGACTAATGAACGGGTATTCGCCAGAACGGAAGAGTTTCTGAAGTTAACGAGAAATCCTATCATGAAAATGGCATGGAAAAAATAATTTTTTTTTTATTGAAAGAACGCTTCGACATCGAGGTCATTAACGCTATTGTAACATCAATTAACTACAAAAATTCAAATTAAAGTTTCATGAATTGTTATATATATATATATATATATATATATATATATATATATATATATATATATATATATATATATACATTATACAGGGATATCCACCGGGACCGTCCGTTAAAAATTTTTCAAGTTCCAATTACAATATCAAGCTGAAATTTTATACGCGGCCATAACTAGCGATTTCAATTGAATGAAATATTTTCCGGTTATACCGGAACTTGGTCATCACTTTGTTATTTCAAATGGCAATCTTTTATTATACATCTAGAACCGACATTTGAGCAAGGCATAAAATACCCAAGTTGTTGGCATTTATCTGTCAAAACTATTGAATTTTGATGATTTTGCAAGAACTAACAGAGAATGCTTTGAAATATTTGAATCAAGTAGTTGAACTGGCTACGCTCACCCGACAAGTGCCTAAAATTAATGTACTCGTCACTTCGTTCATTCGAATTCGATATTTCAACATGAATTGTCGTTATTTCAGATTGAAAATATCCAAAAAATACAACACATTTGGAATAAAACCACTGGTTATTCAAACGAAAATATATTGAATCTTTTTTAAATTCATTTTAGAATGTCAAAAAATAGTGGGTAGAAATTGCAGGTAATTCAATATCCAATTCCCAAATTTCCATCCATGAGTAAAATGAAATTTCGAAGCATTAGAAGCAATTTTCTACAATTCGAATGAATGAAAATTGTAGGATCTAAGCGAAAACCAATCATCGAAGATAATTACATTAATACGAATAACTGATAGCAAACATCATAGGAGAAAACTAATTTACGGTCTGAATAAATGTTCAATATGGGCCCCATTTTGCTCGATACACTTGACAGCTCGTATACGAACATGATGAGTTGCCCTCCTAGTTTCCTTAGGATCAATATTACGAAAAGCATTATGAATGCGCTCTAGTAACTCTTCTTTACTTCTTACAGGAATAAGATACACTTCACTCTTTATTTGCCCCATAAACAAAAATCAAGGGGCGTTAGGTCCGGAGAACGCTGAGGCCATAAATTTTGTCCTTGATTACCCCACCATCTATCCTCGAACATTTTAGCAGCCGATCTACAGCTCGTGTTTTATGTGCTGGTGCACCATCCATTTGGTAATCCCTCAGAATGTTAAGGGGTAATCCATCTAAAAAATTTGCTAATGTTCCTCTCAAAATTTCCAGGTATCTTTGTCCATTAAGATTCTCCTCATAAATGTGATAAACCAACAAATCATTCATTAAAATTTCAAAAACGTTCACGCTGAATTTATTTTGGAAATCAATAACCTCAATGAAATGTGGATTTTCTGTGGCCCAAAAATGTCGATTTCTCCTGTTGGTTATTCCACTTTCATTGAACTTGGCTTCATCAGACCATATAATTTTTTGCAGAATTGACTCATCTTCTTGAAGCCGAATTAATGAATTTTCACAGAAATTTAACCGCTTAGGAAGGTCAGTTGGTTTCAATTTTTGTAGTCTGATAAAAGAATACGGGTGTATGTTATGTTTCTTAAGGATCCTTTGAATGGAAGTATAACTCAATCCAATATCCATTGATGCTGACTTAATGGACGCATGTGGATTGGCACGACAATACGCTAGCGTATTAAATTGATTGTCGTCGTCCTCTAGAATAGGTTTTCTTCTAGTTTCTATGTATTTTGTTCCTCCAAATTGCAGAAAATTGCTTCTAATCATTCGAAATTTTGTTTTACTCATAGGCGCCAAATTTGGAAATTGGTTATTGAATTGCCTGCAAGTTCTATCCACCACTTTTTGACATTCGCCATGAATTAAAAAGAGATTAAACATAACCTCCTTTGAATAATCAGCCATTTTATTATCAATCTGGTGTTTTTTTAAAAATTTTCACTTCAAATTACCATCAATTCTTGTTGAAATATCAAATTCGAATGAACGAAGTGACAAGTACATTAATTTTAGGCACCTGTCAGGAGCGCGTAGCCAGTTCAGTTCATTCAAATATGTCAAAGCATTCTCTGCTGGTTCTTGGAAAATCATCAAAATTCAATATATTCCCAAATTATTTCGGAACTATAAGAGCTGATACAATTCCATCTGAAATTTGACGCTTCATCTGATGGCGATATAAAAATTGGCACGTGCCATTTGAAAAAATTGAGTTATTACTGTTTGAAAAAGGCCAGATTGAAAAACTCATACAAAACAACGCAATAACCATTTGACATGTGTAGACTGCTTAAAGAATTCCTTGTTGCTTCTTCTATCCACCCAAGTAAAAATTGTGTCTGTAGTGCGAAAGATCTACGACCTACATTTTTTTAAATGTTCCTCAAAAATCGAGTTTATAACAAAAATAATTAAAACTGTCAAAAGTTTTCACAAGTGCCAACAACTTGGGTATTTTATGCCTTGCTCAAATGTCGGTTCAATATGTATAGTAAAAAAGGTAGATTGCCATTAGAAATAACAAAGTGATGACCCACATCCGGTATAACCGGAAATGGTATCACTTCGAAAATATTTCACTTCACTTGGAAATCGCTAGTCATGACCGCGTATAAAATTTCAGCTTGATATTGTAATTGGAACTTAAAAAGTTTTTAACGAACGGTCCCGGTGGATATCCCTGTAACATTTATATATAATTTAGTTATAATTGCTGTTTCAAACTATATTTTGACACCTATAGATTCAATGTACATTAGTGTAGAGTTCATACTGTTGAGGTTTAAACTGAGAGCTTGATTGATACTTTCATGTACTCGGAACTTAACTTTTTGAGGGATGAAGTTTTGGCACTGTAGTATCACATGTTGCACTGTTAGCTGAGTATCACACTTGTCGCACCATGGGGCTGTTTCTTGGGATAGAATATGAGCATGTGTAAGATGAGTGTGGCCGATTCTTAATCTGCGTAGTATGATCAGATCCCTCTTACTTATATATTCAGACAGCTCAGTTAATTTAGTCATTGGTTCTATGTTTCCTTATTTTGGATGTCGACTGTTGCCATCGTTTGTTCCATTGCGATCTTATTAGTGCTTTTCCATGCTTCATAAGGTCATAATTAGTGGTGATGTCAATCAAGTTTCTAGAATGTATTGCTTCTTTTGCTCCTTTGTCAGCAATTTCGTTTCTAATTATTCCGCAATGAGATGGTACCCATAGTAATGTAACTTTTTTCGACTGTTCATCATGTTTACAACAATTGGATTGTTGATCGATTTTTCTTTAATGGCTTGAATGGATGATAACGAGTCAGTGCATATAATTGAGTGTCTGTGGTGTGTGTTTCTATGTGTCATAGCTTCTTGAATTGCAAGTTGTTCCCCTGTGAATAAGCTGCAGAGCGTTTTTGTGTAATATTCGGTGCAACAACCGCAAATCCAATGCTTTCTATGCTCTTTGACGCATCGGTATAAATAATCTGTTCGTGTAAAATTTCAGATATTCTCTTGAATGTTTGTTGAATTTTATTCAAGACTTTCGCGCAACCCTGTAGAGAAGACCACATTTTAGTATATTTTTTGAATCATTGAATGAATTATTAACTGGACTGTTTTATGTATGTGTCATAATTTAAGTTCAAACGCTTTCATCTGAAAAACAGCTTACTATGGCATGCAGGAATTTTTGAATGTTCAAATCGAAACAATACTGTCCTTTTTTTGTACCATCTCACGTGAAGGTAAATGTTCATAAATAAATTATTATTATTTTCATTAATTTTTCAAAATTTTGAATTGAAATTTAAATTAGGTAATCTAGGTGCAGTGCTTAAAAATAAAATATATGCTCCGATCGTAAATATCAAATGGAACCCAATATTGAACGTTAAATTTACACACAACCAAATTTATATGGAATCACCCGATATTTTGAATATTACCTCAGGGATTTTGGAAATTTCGGAGGATTATTAGAACTGATTCTTTTTGAAATATTTAAATTGAAAAAAGAAATAAATTGAGGTTTATTTTAAAGAAGAAACAAATAAGAGACTCTTTCCGGATGTAGTTAAAAATTGAAAACACTTTCTCACGGAGTAGGTGTAGTTTCTCGACCTCAGTAGCTTGTATTACCTCCTCTTGCCCTGATACAAGCCTAAATCCTTCTAGGCATGCTTTGGGTTAGGTTTTCGACCTCCTCTGGGGTGATATTCTGCCACTCTTCTGTGGCGGCTTGGATGAGCTATTGTGGGGTTCTTGGATTTCCTTCCGCGATCTAATTTTCCTTTAGAGATTATCCCATAAATCTTCAATAGGATTCAGGTCTGGAGAGCAAGCTGATCAGTCCAAAAAAGTGAATCCCCCTTTTTCAAGATAATGTCGCGCGAGGTTGCTGGTATGCAGAGGAGCATAATCTTGCATAAAAGTGAAATTCTCACCGTGGGCACCTCGCCAGAGTCTCACTATGGGCTCCAGCACTAGGTCCACGTAATTTCTAGCCTTTACACTCGCAGGAAACGAAATCAAATCATTACAATCCAACGTAAAGCATTTTCAGTTATGATAATAGGCTTCTTTAACATTCGAAATTCACAGTTTTAAATTTCAGTGACGACTGGGTACAATATCCCGAACATGTGGTGATAATGGAACATTTTTATCATACTATCCAGTTTTTTGAAACAAAAACTCTTCTTCTAAGGAATCAAAGATTCATGGTTAAAATGTGAAATACCAAGAGATTCCATATAAAATTGGTTGTGTGTACATGATAAATAGGAGAGATAGAATGAAAGGGTTTTTAATTTGAAATTCGGTTTTTTTAATGTTTTTGCGAAAAAGGAAATTTCTTTTTATTTTATTTGCTAATAAATTTTAAAATTTGTGTGTTCTAAAAATATCAGAATAAATTTATCTAGAGATCATTCCGAATAAAGATGAACTATCGCTCATATTTTCAGTAGCTTTATCAAAGCATCAAACGTTTAGAAAGGTGTTAATCAACAATACCTCTCACTGTTTAACTAGTTGCCGACATCGTTGAAATTGAATAGTTGAATTTTCGATCAAAGTGTGACATCTTACTTATTTGAAATGCATTTTCAATCAAAAGGAAATCTTCCAAATGAAATTTCAGTATCACTATCAAAGTATAGTAAACTGCCACGTCCATAATGAAGACCTAGAAGCAGGATATCATTCCATACTAACGATTATATGCAACAAGGATTCACTTTAGAACAATTAACAGTTGCATATATACTTGGCGAATATTTTTGAATATTTTTAGTCAGAAATCGACAATGAGAATTCAATATTCCTAGAAATAATTCATTTATACTATGGACCATAGTGGTATCTTTTCATCTATAGAGAAGACATAAAGAATAACTTATAAATGCTTAATGATCTGAAAGTCAGTTAAATTATCTGAATACAGGGTGTTAAATAATAGTATGTCACAACTTGAGGGAGCAAATCTACGTGCAATTTTAAGAGAAAAAGTTCATATAAACATAGGTCCGCAAAAGCTTCGTTACGGAACTAGTTCATATAAACATAGGTCCGCAAAAGCTTCGTTACGGAACTACAGGGTGTTGAAATTTCCGGAAAAAATTGGCTTTTTCTTCAAAACTCCTGCAGTTTTTAAGATATTCAGCCCAAATTCTAGAGCTTCCATCATTACACGTCCTAGATTTTAACTGAGATTCACAAGGTGTTTTCTTTTCCGAGGCCATGTCTCTTTTTGCCCTTTCAAACTTTTGTGCAGTACGCCACTGATCAGCGTACAATCAATTTTCGTCATCTTCGTTCAATTTAGAAAATTTTCGACACTTGTAACTTTTTCGTATCTCCAACCGTTTTCAAGTGAAAAATTATCGAATTTGAATTATTTGAATTGTATGTTATTCGCTGAATAAAACAGAATAATAGTAATACTCCATAGGTATGCCCAAAATTTGTTTTTATTTTGATAGCTTGTTTTCTGAGACTCAACTTATACTTATTCAATATCAAACTTAAATTGAAGTGTCTTCCACCTGCAAGAATACAGGCCTCTGTCCTTCTTCGCATATTATCACTCTTTGAAATATTCCTGGGCTATTTCCTATCGTGTCACAAGAGGTTATTATTCGATTTCTCAATTCTTCTACAGTGTTCACTGGAGTGGTAAAAACTAAACTTTTGAGATATCCCCATAAGAAAAAGTCTAAACTGTTTAAGTCTTGGGACCTAGAAGGCCACGGTTCTAGCCCACCCTAACCTATCCATTGGTTGTTGAATGTATTATTCAAGAATTCCCTGGCTTCCCCACTTAAATGTGCTGGTGCCCCGTCATGCATGGACCACATATGTTTCTCACCAAAAGTGGCTTATCCTCGAGCAATAAAAGTAACTCTTCCTCAAGAAATTGCCGATAAGCGGGATTGTTTAGTCTGTTAGGCAAAAATCAAATAATTACCAATTATTCCTACCCAGACATTTAGAGAAAATTGTCCTTGATGATGAGATTCTTCAATCAAATGGGTGTTTTCCTCATCCCAATAATGATTATTGTGAAAATTTGTGATAGCAGTTCTCGTAAAGTTAGCTTCGTCTGTGAACATTATTTCACTATCAAAATGAGCATTTTCTCTTACTTTATCTAAGAACCATCGACAGAAATTCAGTCTTGAAGCTCGAGGAAGTAGAGTTTGGACGCGTTGAATATGAAACGGCTACAATAAAAAGTCGTGGAGAATCCTTCAAACTATAACATGTGAAACTGATTTCCAATTTTTCTCGTACTCACATGAGGATTCAAATGAATACAATTCAAAACTGCTTCCTCAATATCTGGAGTTCTCATAGTTTGAGTTGCACCTTTTAAATGATTATTTGCAGTAAAAGTACCAGTTTCCCTCAACCTTCCGTGGATATTTGAAAATGTTCGCCTGTCGGGTGTTACTGGACTTAGAAAGCGTACCTGATATAATCGCCTACATTATGTTGTGTTTCCGTCAGCCAGACCATACATGTAATGGATATCAGCCAATTCAGCGTTAGTAAAATTAGCCATTTTTTTCTTACAGCAATAACTTCAAAAGTCTTAAAACTAATCGGTAATTCAATAAACAACTCGAGCAGATAATGGTTGAACTGCAGCAACTGTCAAAATAAATAAATAAATGAATGAAAAAAATCAAAGCCTATTAGTCATTTTTTTAATTACTTTCAATTCAACGAATGTATACAATCGTTTAATAATTTATTGCTCGAGAACGGTTGGAGATACGAAAAAATTACAAGTGTTTTTAAATTGAACGAAAAAGACGAAAATTGATTGTACGCTGATCAGTGGCGTACTGCAAAAAAGTTTAAAAGGGCAAAAGAAGACATGGCTTCGGAAAAGAAAACACTTTGTAGATTCTAGTTTAAATTTAGGACGTGTAATGATGGAGGCTATGAAAAACAGCTTGCATTTCAAATATGGGCTAAATATCTCACAAACTGCAGGAGTTTTGGAGAAAAAATCAAATTTTTCCGGAAATTTCAACACCCTGTAGCTCCGAACGGACCTTTTGCGGACCTTTGTTTATATGAACTTTTTCACGTAGATTTACCCCCTTAAGCTGTGACATACCATTATGTAATACCCTGCATTTGCGGTACACCTGTGTGAAAACTATTTGTTTGTGCATGAAAACGCCAGAACTAAAAAAGCTCATATCGCTAGAAACTACCTTCAAGATCACGAAATCGTTTCAATGGAGTGGCCCATACAAAATCCAGACCTCAATCCCATCTAGCATGTCTATAGCATTCTCAAGGTATATTAAGAAGCCAACAAAAGCAGCCAGCTACCGTGAATTAGGTTAGGAATACACTGTTCGAAATTTGAAATTGAACGGATCCGAATGATATAAGGTTATTGATTTTGAGTATCAATCCAGTAATTGTTGCCAGGGATGTATATCCACAGGTTTTTCGGGATTTTTTCCAAAAGTTTTACAAATTTCATTCTCAGTTATATTTCTATGATTTTCATTTCGATTGTTCTCAAGCCCTTTTCAATGCTGGTGGATTATTGACAAAATAATTTTTCAACATATCTGAACTTCTTCTGAATGTATTGAAAAAAGAAATTCGATAATTTCGTTTCTGACTAGAAAGAATCTCCTCTTTCTGACTAGTTCCGTTTCGCCTAGGTAAGTTCATTTGAGAGTTGAATTGATAGATGATCTGGAATTCATCTTCTCAAGGACGAATTATAAGTCACCCGTTCGTAGGTGTTACGCCTGGCATTCAAAAGTTTTGAAAACATCCTCTGGTGAAAATTAGAACACTGTGTAGGTTAGATATAATAAATTCTTTGAAATTAAACAGTTTTATATAAAAAACGTACAAGGTACAAAGTATTTACATTGATTACGTTTAAATTATCATAGTCAAATATTGCAATTCACATTTCAACAGTCAGGTACTCAATAACGAAATCAGTAACGCTTCTGGTTGTATTGATAAGGATTATAGTAAGGGTTGATGGGCTGCTGGGTACCTTGAGTTCGTGCAATTAAATCAAGAGATCGTTGAATAGCTTCTGGAATTGGTGGTGGAGTTGGAAGATGCGCTCCCTCTGCACGGAAACCATTTTCATCAGCTATGTAGGTCACTGTGGTTTAAAATGACATTTAAGTAATTTCACATTAGTCGCTAATTGAAAAAAATAAATTCACCTGTGATTGGAGTTCCATTTGGAGCAGTGTATGAATAAGATCCTTGAATGACTTCCGCTTCGGCATCTTTGACTCCTGCATTTTTCAGATAACCTTGAGCTTGGGCTTGTTGGCCATCTCCGGTAACGTATCTGAAAACAAGTATCTGATATGGGTTTCTGTTTGTAACTGCAAATTCAGGAGGGGTGAGTTAAAAACCACTGCATTCGATAATGAATCATATTATATTCCATGTCCATAATTTCTGCAATATGCTTCAAGCGATGGTACAAATGTAAAAGAAACCGCTCAAAGCATCATCTCGGGCCCCTGGTATTATTGCCATAAGACGAAAAATATAAGAAATTGTCATTTGGGTCAACCAAGAATGACAACTCTGATTTAGACTCATATACAAGAGGGGTCAAAGAAATAACAGTGTAACTGAACTTCCCCTAATTAATTATCTCAAGTTCACTACGGCAGAGTAGGTGGAAGACGGCCCACTGCCGTCGATAGGTGTAATACCATCACATCATGCTTGAGACTCTGTGAGTTTTTCACTTGTAACTCAGTTTCGAATGCTTCACAGAAGGTCCAGAATCCAGAGTGGCAATGATATGGTGAGCTCTTTTATGACAAAATTACCCGGAGGTAAACTCGATCCCCAGACGGACCTCCGGAGGGCTCATGATGGCAATACAACTAACAACAGTCCTCTGGTGGACGTATGAATTTCCCCAAATTACTATGAGAAAAGCCCACTGGTTATTTAGTTTTGCAACACAAGAAGACTAGGACGCGCCAACATGAATAAAGGATCAGTACATCAGCACTAACAAAATACGCCCTAGCTCTAACGAGAACTCAAATAACGCCAACAACCGACACCACCTTTCTCTATTTAAACGGCTATGAATTACTCTCATGACTTCAGTTGAACGGAGGGCTTTATTTGTATAACAAAACCATGTTTCTATATTGTCAATATTGTTACCGTGTTCACTATACTTTTTAATCATATATCGCTCTAAGCCCCTCCGACCAAGCTGAGTACAGAACGTACTATGTTTCTATCTGGTCCATGGGATTGAATATCCGCGAATTTCTTAGACTCACTTTCTTCTCCTTTGCCGACTTCATGAGATCACATCGTTTCTGTAGATCGTCTGCAGCACGCGTTGATTAAAGTCTACCAGCGAACCACGTGTTTTATTCAATTCTACATATAAGCTCATCACTACGAGCGTATGTGTGAACTATCGATGTTTCCTTTATGTGTGTGACTCAATTCCGGTAAGAGTGTTGATATCCTAAAATATCAACTATCCTAGATTGTTTCAGTATCTGAGTAGACATGAACCAAATACAACATTCGTCATTTGAGGTGATCATAATGGAAGATTTCAACGTCCACAACTTCAACTAGCTCCAACACTCAAATAAGACCGACAAAGCAGGTCAGCAAGTGAAAGCCTTTGCGATCAGGCGCTACTTGACGCATATTGTCGACAAGAATTCCTGACAATACAACAAATTTCTCCAATAAACTCGATCTCTTTCTTGTTTCAGATCCAGATAATTTTCGTTTACAAGACTCTGCACCCTTAGGCCACTGTGACCACAATTTTATTCCTGCCACCAGTAACTTCGTGCAGCCATTCAATAGAGATACAACACCTTCCAGGAAAATATGGTTCTCTAATCGAGCCACCTGGAAAGAGCTTGCCAAATTTCTCTCATCTTTTCCTTTGAATGATGTCTGTTTTTCAAATCCTGACATCTATGTTTGCACTTAGTCCGTCACTGAAGATATTCTTGCTGGCATGGATCGCTAAATTATTTTTTTTATGCGCGCTTCCCAGGAATAGGCGAATACCACAAGAGTGGGGGCTTGGGAAGAATTGAGGTATCTGTTTACTCGCTTCTTGAAGAGAGCCAAATTGTAGAATATTGAGAAGATGTTGGACGAAAGCAAGTTCCACAGCTCACCGGCCCTATAAACGAAGGAATTCTTATAGCGAGGGGTTCTAGGGGTCGTTAAATGTACCGCCATATGATGAGAACTCCTTGCCAGCCTAGTGTTGCGGCAAAACATGAGTTTTTCCGTAACAAGATCTTTCAGCTCCTTGGAGCATTTTCTGTAGAAGTATCTCTTAAATAGAGAAAAGTCAGCAACTTGTCTTCTGAAAGCCAGCGGTTGGAGATCGCGTGTGATCTCCAGGTGGTGGATAAGGCGCACAGCCCGTTTTTGCACACTATCCAAAATCCGCAACGAATGTTTGGGCGCAGATCCCTATACATGCGAACAATGTCCCAAAGCAGGTCAAATCTGCGCCTTATATAGAAGCAACAGCTGAGATGACGTGAAGTATCGCTCGGCTCTGAAAAGAAACTAAGTTTAGCTGACCCCGACTTAGCTATTGCTGATACATGTTCATGTCAGCAAAACCCGGAGTTGACCGTTATTCCGAGAAGGTGCTTCGATTCTCTGGATCCAATTTCTTGGCCTTGCATCATTAAAGGGCGTTCTCCAGCGGGGACCTTTCTAGAAAACGTAATTACTTTTGTCTTGCTCGCGTTGAAGCTCACCAGGTTCAACTGACCCCAATCAGATATCGTCTGTAAGTTAGAGTTTAAGTTATCAATTTGTTGACATCTCTGACGCTGAGATTCCGCAGCTGTAATCAGCCACATACTACTGAAAGACAAAACCAGGGTACAATCGTCTGCAAAACCGAAGATCTTGTTCTATGTAGATGACAGAAGATCGTTTATCTGCAACAGAAACAAGGTTGGCGAATGAATGGATTCCTGAGGTACTCCTGCTTGCAACCGGAAACAATCAGATATTATACTGTCGACCACAACTTGAATTGATCCATTTGAAGGAAAGCAACTTATCCAACCCCGCAATTTTACGGAAAATCCCATATACAGCAAGTTTATTCAACAAGGCTGCATGCCAAACCCTATCGAAGGCTTTAGAGATGTCGAGAGCTATTGCTCTAGATTCCCCATGCTTCTCTATTGTTGATATACAAACATGAGTGACGTAAGCGAGCAGACCTCCTGTCGATCTTTGCCTGCGAAAAGCATACTGACGGTCGTTAATAATTCCCTTCAACTCAAGATATTTGATGAGTTCATCATTTATAACTCTCTCCATCACTTTGGACATAATGGGAAGAAGTGCAATTGGGTGGTAGTTTTGGGGTAACAACTTTTTTCCTTTCTTTGGGATCGATTTTTGTTTGAATTCTCGCTATCTTTCAGCTGCTCGGAAAAGTCTGGCTTTCATAATAAATCTAAAACAGACGTTTAAGAATGAGTGCCGGTTCGGAAGCACACTTTCTCAGGACGATTGGCGGTATTTCGTCTAGACCAACTGCCTTCTTTCAGTTCAGCTGCTCGAGAGCCTCTCTGACAGTGCGGACTCTGAACTTGATTTCTGCAATGGAAGAATTTGTAGCTGGAACGTTCGGTGGTATTGCGTTAGATACATCCAGCAAAGAATTCTTTGTGAACAAGAAGGCAAAGAGATTGGCTTTCTTTTTCGGAAATGCAGGTTTGCAGAAATTGGCACTGACAGTCTTCGCCATAGACCATAGACTAGTCCCGCTTGCCTGTTCAAGGTGTTTATTAGTAACCTCTTCGTTGAAATTGGCCGTTGCTCTTGCAGTTGCATACGTTCCGTATTCGTACGAAAGTTGTTCTTGTTTCCCCTGTTGGATTTATCTTCCATGACTTGTAAGCTCTGCTCTTAGCTGCAGAGGCTCTTTCGCAGTCTTTGTTGAACCATGGCTTTTGTGCTGTTGTTCTTTCCATGGAATGAGGGATGTAGAGACCCATTCCTACATAAATGATTTCTGTAACACATTCAGTGCACAGATCGATGTCAGGATCTTAAAAGCAAACATCACTGAATGGGAAGCACGAGAAGAATTCACGCAGCTCATCCCAGTTAGCACGGTTATAGTGCCAAATGCGTCTGGGTGGTTTAGGTTCTTGGTTTAGCGGCAGCACAATGGTTTCAGTAGCAGATATAAGGTTGTGTTTTGAGTTTCCTTGCAGTGCTGATATCCCCACTCCTTAATCATTTGGATCTGAAATCGAAAAGAGATCCAAGGTGTTCGGCAAGTCGGTTGGGTGATCAGGTATTTTTGTCTGTTCGTCGACTAGCTGCGTTAGATTAGGGCTGATTGCGAAAAGTTCAGCATGTCTTTCCGCATCATCTGTTCTATCGAAGTGGCGGAGCCAGTTGGTGTTGTGAACGTTGTAGTCACCAAGTACAATGACCTCAGCTGCCGGATGATGTGTCTGAATCCAATCCACCTTATCATCTAGATACTGAAACAGTCTAGGGAAGTGAATATCGCTTGGCGAGCAATATAGACAGCATAAAAACAGTGTTTTATCCTGCAAACAGATTTCAAACCACGCAAGGTCCAAAAAATTGTCCTTCATCGTGTCATCTCTCTTGCATGCAACTTCCGATCTGGCGAAAACACAGAGGTCCCCTTTGAACCTAAATCTCGTATGTAACTCATACCCATTGAAACGTAAATACGTTGTGTCAGTTGTTTGACTTATTCGGGTTTCGGTTAGAGTCAGCACATGGGGTTGTGCGTTTTGCAGATGCTGTTGAACTGCATTGACATTCACGTTGTTGTGTCCCAGCCCTCTGATATTGCAGAACTCTAACAAGAGTTTGCTTTTTTTTCTAGACGTAAATGAATTAGTGAATTCGCTGGAGGAGTGCCCGACTTACCCACATCATGAACCCCTCGAGGCAGTCCCCCCAGAGATTCGAATGGGGGACTATTTTAACTCCGGATTATTATGTCCTAGAAGAGCTCATCATGCTTCGTTGCCAATTCTTCCCACCCTGGAAACCGGACCATCCGCCAGATCCCGAAACTTAGTCACACAGGTGACCAATTCATGGGACCTATAGCTGGATGCGGTGGTATCACACCGGGCGACGGGGGTGAGGCCGCCTGCCACACTCCATGAAAAAATATAAACAAAAACCTTGGTTCACTAAAATCTGTCAGAAAGCTTGAGCAGTTAAAAAAAAAACTTGAAAGAAATGGACAACTATCCAACATAAGAAACGAAAGCTAAATATATGAATTCCAAGAACATTTTTATAGCATCGAAGGCAGCAACAACTTTTGCAAGTCATCCTTACCGCCTTTGATCAGAGACGACGCTTCTATCGCTTCATCACCTAGAAAAATCGGATCTCTTTGCAAAAAATGTTTTTAAGATACATCAAATGAAGTGCCACCAAGCATTTCACGTGTAAGGCTCGCTCTTCAACAACTGAACTGTAAGAAAACAGTGGATTTTGATGAAATACCACCAACTGTTTTGAAGAAATATGCTTCGGACTTAGCACTTGTTCTTAGTCGTCTGTTTAGAGTTTCTTATAACAGCCAGGTGATTCAGGAGACTTGAAAAGTTGACAGAGGGCAACCAATTTCCAAGAAAGGGAAGAAATGCTTGCCCCAAAATTATCATTCAATCGCATTGTTGCCCATTATATCTAGAGTCATAAAATAAGTGATAAATGATGAGCTCATAAAATATCTCCAGTTACATGGATCTACGGTTTACGTAGACAACGATCATTGGTGACTTCCTTCCGTAGCATGAAGAATCACTGTTTCAAGACATACCTTCAATAGAAAACAGTTATCTAATGAATCTCAGATTGGTTCATATCCAGATTCGCGAAGAGTTCGTATTTGGAGAACATCAGGCACAAGAAATCAAAATCTGTATACTCAGGAAGTAGTAGTTAGTAGATGAGGAGCAATCATGGTGTGGGCTAGAGCTTCGCTTGGCCGCAAAGCTGAGCTCGTTTCGTCGAATCGATTTCAATCGACAAACGATTATATTAGAATAATATCTAGACTTAATCTTGATGTATAATAATGCCATTCCACATGCAGCGACAATCACAAAATTTTCCTGGAAGAATAGTTCATTTCAGACTGACACTTGATTCAATTCACATTCAACATTCTTGGGACATGTTATCCGGCTTCACATTAGTTTTTAAATCTGAAATTCAAGTTCTTGAACAGTACTAGATCAGAATTTCCCAAATTGATTCGGTTAACTGAATCTACAGCATGAAAAATTGAAATCTAACAATAGAGATAGTATTTTCTTCCTTTGAATGCCACGTTCTTGAAATATTTTATGTTGAAGAAACACATGGGAATATATATTCAAGACGCATATTGCCATTTGTAAATTGAATAATAAAAATGATGTTTAGAGAGTTATAGAGTATTGAATGTAAAGACACATTTGATTGAGAGTATAGTTCATGTGTTCCATATTAAGGTTAAGAAATTCTGATTCAATGGAAGGTTTTATGATTCTCTCAAACAGAACATTGGCAATAAACTAATCTTGCCATAAAGGCTATTTTTGAGGCAGTGCTTCATGGCGTTCGAGTATTAGAGGAACCAGAATGCAACGAATATTAAAACTGTTGCAACAATTTATTGCTCAACAGTTTTTTTTCAAAGTACAAGGTGAAGCCGGTATCATTTTTCATACATCTAATCCAAAGGCATCAGTATGGGCTAAATCTGCAATAAACTTACCCATATCTGAAGGATCCATCAGGGTTGACTTCATTATTTTCTGAGACGATAGGCACGAATGGTCTGTTATACTGATTGTATTGGTACTGGTTTTGGTTGTAATATTGCTGGGGCGCTGCTAAACATGTTGCTAACAAACTGGCAAGTACTAATAGCTGAAAAATATTAGAGAGTAAGACAATTTTGCTTTTCCTATTCTTGAGTAGATATGGACAAAATTGGAAAAGAACATGCCGAAATATTTTTTGAATGATACCAAATTGGATTGATAGCGATTATTAGTTGAAAACAGGGTAACCTTCACTATGTTCCCTATGAACAAAAAGGAGAATTCATTGAAGACTTTTTATTCGGGGAACAATATACTACTTTCCGTAGAATGTTGAATATGGGACTGAAGTTTCGGTCTCCTTTGACTTCTTCAGTATTACACACCCATTCATAACACCAGGCCAGGCTGCCAAGCACTCATCACAATCGCTTGGAGAGCATGAATACATGTATAAGTATTAGCCCCCTTCAACGAACTGACACAGAGGCTGCTACTAGCGCCGCCGTGAATTGATGAAAACAAACAGTAAACCAAACAGAAAACTTCAAGAGGCCACAACTCTATGATACCATTTATCCAATTATATGTTGATTTCTTAAAACATAGAGTCTTTCTGTTGAAAAATTTAAGTTTTAACTGGGAAGAAAATATGTTAATCACTAATAAATTGAATCAATGAACAAATTATCTTATGAATTCGAAAGCATTTCCTTCATTTAAAAAGCAGGAGTTGCAACGCCTGGCAACACTTCTGTAAGCGTTTCATATGTGAATGTTACTCACATTCGCCAAACAAATCTTAAAATTTTGTTTTAGTTTATCTATGGTATACGGTTTTCTTTATACAATAATTTCTCAACATGTCCCCTGTTAAGATTTATTTGGGTCAGCATGGGTAAAACCGTAACCAATTTCCCAGAAACGGATTAATGGCAACTAGCAAATGTTAGAACACATGCTAAAATATCTGGTTTTCTCTTCATTGTAGTGCCCCTATCTAGGTGCATTTTATTACTGGAAGGAACCAACTTTAACATTGAAGACGGCTTGATTATGGGCAATCCGTTAAGTCCTTTGTTAGCAGAAATATTCATGAATAACTTAGAGAAATTAATTCATAATCATCCACTCAGTAGATATTATTTATACTGGTATCGCTATGTAGACGATATCATTATTTGCTTCACAGGAACAGATAGACAGTTAAAATTTTTCGAAAATCATATAAATTCATTACATCCAAAAATTGGATTCACAACCGAAATAGAAAGCAATAATTCGATAAATTTCTTAGACGTAACAATTTCGAATGAAAATGGAAAACATGTTTTCGCAATTTACCATAAGCCGTCACATACAGATATTATAATACATAACTCGTCGTGTCATCCATATCAACATAAAATGTCTGCATTCAATAGTTTTATTCATAGATTGATTAACATCCCGTTATCACCAGAAAATTTCAACAAAGAATTAAATTTGATTAAACAAATAGCCAAAAATAATGGTTACAATCCCGAACTAATAAATAATATTTTAAATAAAAAACAAAGTAGAATCGCATTGAATGAAGTTTACCCTGTCGATAAATTGAAACAGAAATTCAACACCTTAACCTACGTTGGCATTACATTACAAGTGAGAAACTGAAATCATTCTTGAGTAGTAATAATTTCAACATAGCTTTCCAAACTAATAATAATTTAGGCAAATATATAAAAATAATAAAACCAAACCAGGTAAAAACAATAAATCAGATGTTTATAGATTGAATTGCAATGACTGTGTTAATTTCTACATTGGTAGAACTCGTAGAAATTTTAATATTAAATTATCGGAACATAAACGCAGTTTTTCAAATAAAAATCAGATTCAAATTACGTGAATCATCTCTTAGAAAATAATCACTCTTTGGACCCACAGTTTGAAATTTTGCATACAGATAATAAATATTGGAAAATAGATCTTTGGGAAACTTTAGAAATCAATAAATACAAACACTCAGGTAGACTCATCAATGAACAAGTCGATTTAAGCCCTTCAACTCTATTGAATCTCTTCGGGGAGCAATCTATTCCTTGATTTCATTGGATACCTGTCATAAATAACCACTTAAGAAGAAGCAACCCGATAAGCTTTTAATTACTCAAGAACATTTATATTTATATTTTCTGTACATTCATTCGTCTGAAGAAGCTACGGTGTAGTGAAACGCGTTACGAATCGCAATTATAAAGTAAAATTCCTTAAAACACAGTACTTGTTTTTTATTAGGGACCAACTTTCTCTGAAAAAAAATGAGAATATTTCAGTACACACAGACATTCATTTACTAGCCCCCTTGAGGTCAACATCAAACGAGCAATACAGTGTACAGTTAACTTATAGCATGATTGTTATATCAGTTTTGTAAACTGTTAATTAAATATAAATATTTAGTTGACATCTAGTTTAATTCATCTAAATTTAAACTCAACGTGATCAAACCTGGCTATTCCCGAATACTCTAACACCCCCAGAGGAAAAAATCTCAGAGAGTCAGATCTGGCGAAATTCCAGTCCAGCAGTTGGAATACGGTTCGTTTCTAGTGTGCACCATCATGCTGAAATATATATTCACTCTTCGATCTAATGGCTGTTCATCTGAGTATCCTTCCACCATATTTTCATCTATTATACGATGGTTAATTCCGCCATTAAGGTTGTTGTCTAAAATAGTGTATGCTAATACACGATTAACTAACAAAGTGGACTACACATTGAAACCGTATCCGCCCTTGATGTTGAATTTTCATCTGTTGATGGGGATTGATATCCAACCAACAGTGCTCATTGTGTCTATTGGAAATTCCGGTACTTGTAATGCGAACTTCATCGGTTCTTATAACACGTCGATAAAATTCTGAGTTTTCTTCTATTATCTGAAGATACCAGTGACTGAAATTAAACCGTCGTGGTTATCCATGCTGAAGAAATTACGATTTTTTCATCCTGAAAATATTTTTCAATTGCCATTTGACGGCTTGAACTTTCAGGTTGAGCTGCAGTTGCTCCTCAAACTCTTTATCCAATTTCATATGTTTTGCTCCGTTGAGCAACCTCCAGAAATTAATTTCCCCTTCACTTATGTTGCTGTCTCCTCTCAGGGAATCTATTGAAATGAATTCTCCGTAGCATTCTAATCATACCCAAACTGTATGTAACCTTACAACATCTCATACTTTTCGTACTTTTGGAATTGAGGAGCCATTACTATGGAGTTATAAGTAGAATAGCAGATAGAGAAGATCGACATAAACTTATGACATGAATACTTGTTTTCACTGAATCAATGCTATTGTTGCAAAGACAGAATTGAATGAATCAACATCAATAAGATTGAATAGTTGAAATAGTATCATAAAAGGAGGAAATGTGTGAATGGGATATTTGACGCACATAGACAAACCTCTTCTACCATAAAATTGCGAATATAGATATTCCGAGTGGTTAAATATGAATTTTCGAATTTTTAATGCAAGAGAATGATGTTGAAGGAATCAATGAATCATGTGATTCATGCTTAGGAAGAAAAACTAATCTCCTCTATTGATACCAAAATCACCTAAGAGTTTGAATTTGAAAAAACAAAAGGTTTCTTCATAACTCGGAAACCGATCGACAACTGAAATTTTCGAATACATTCCTGCATTCAACTCAATAAACTGCCTGTAATATGTGAAAATATTTTTCACCATACTCCAATAGGATTCAAAATATCGGAATAACTCGAAAACTACTGGAAAAACAGGTGAAATCCATTTCTAACAATGAAATTTTCTCGAAAATCGAGCTCGAGGAAGGTGGATCATTTTCCTCCCTTCTCAATATTTTGAATAGCTGCCGTACTCGTACATCAAATTTGATCTACCCTGTACATCACATCAAGGCAAAAAAATTATAACCAAATTTGAACTGCTTCGAGATTCAAATTTTTCAGCAGCCTTGCGTTCAAAAAATTCTTAATAACTCGAAAACGCAAGATAGGTTAGGTTAGATGTGGAAATTGAAATAAATTTACTTCAATTTGGATGTATAATACGAAAATTCTCTAAAAATTATAAAGATAATTTCAATTTGAAATCCATGTGAACTGTTTGAGACTAAGCTTCAAAAAAAAATTAAGGAAATCGGTTAAACTGAGAGAGAAAGACCATCCCGCCACTCACTCTGTATTCGTTATTGCGCCCTGAGAATGAACATTCATACATTCTTCAGAAGAGAAAACAAACTTTTGTTTCTGAATTTTTATAGCTAATACAAATACAGAGGGATTCAGCAGATCCGTTCCCACCAAAGATTCTTCTCGTAGATCGGACTCGAGTTAGAGTAATGTGGTTAAGAATATTTGGCAGATCTTCACAAAGCAGCCTGTATATTCTGAAAAAGCACGTAAATGAAAAAAGATACCATACGGGCACCTCACGGATAACCACCAGTGAAAATATTTACCTTTCCCACTGAAGTCACCCAGTATATACAGCAATAAGCGCTCATTAATTTAGTGATGGCATTTAAAACAATAAAAATACTGAATAGCAAGTAATGATTTTGCTTTCAAAACTGTATGAACTTAATATTCATACACATACCCATTATGTATTTCGAATAATGAATGACGTACAACTAAATTCGAAATTTTGAGTAGTTTAGAAAATAAAAAATAGATTGAGAAAGAAAATATATTTTTTCCGAAAATGATTCACTCACCGCAAACATTTTTGCAAAGTAGATTTAATCCAAAATCACCGGATTCACAAAAACACTGATATCGGTGGATGCTAACCCACGAACTATATATAAGAGCCCCCCACCGGCCTTTACGGATGTTCGTGGGGCCATCCTGCGAGTTGAATATGAAAGAAGAAGCGACACACCCTCTCCAAAACTATGCATTTATTAGACAATAAAGTGGAAGGTCGAATCGCAAAGAACAAATCATTTAATTTTATCTACGATCTAGAGTTGGATAGATCCAGATTTAACGCTTCTTTTGCGTTCTTCGATTGTGTTGAAATTTGATATTGAGAAATCGGAAGATCTGTTTGAAAACTCAAGACAATGTAATCTTCATTTATGGAAGATCGTTGTTTTTTCTCGATTTGTATTGTTGATTTAGACGCAATCGAGTAATTTTTCATCTGAATTTCCGTTCAGCGAAAAATGTGTAGGAATTTTGAAACGTAAAAAAATTGTTCTATTTGATGTCTTGATGAAGATAAAATGATGAAGTCATAAATGTTATTTAAGTTTCATTTGGAAGAAATTAATTTTTCATGCTATTAACTTTTTGACTCATATTTTCATTTATTGTTTAGTTCAATGAGCTAACCGATCTAACCAAAAGGTTCCAACCATTTCTGACTTGTCATTGTTTCAACTTTTTGCCTGATACCTATCGACAGAAAATTAGAAGAGAATTTTTATCAATAATTATGATCTAGAGTACAAGGAATAGAATATAGAGACACAAGCATGCAGTTATCGTAATACCATACTACTATTTAATGGAATTGATTATACCGGAAGAAAAAGATTCATGGCTCTCTGTTTCTGAGATACAAATTCTTTTTGAATATGGCTGCGAGTATCTCCGGTCTAAGAACTTAACAATAAAAATTAAAACCATTCATCGCGTTTTGTATGTACAATCGTGATGTTGAAATATCTTTTGCAAGGGGCGTAGATTGCACACTAAGAAAACTGATTTTTCTGTTATGTTATTAGGTGCGCACCTAAGTTCTCGCTGTTTGTCAATAGATGGCTCCAGTAGTGTGCTGGTCGATATTTACATATCAAGAACGTCTTAAACAAAGCTTAGACATCACAGAACAGACCCTAATGAGAAATATAAACTCAGTGCTCCGACATAGGAAACAATATGGCCGTCTCTGCATAGAAACTAGCGCTACGCGTGCCATTATAGGAAACTAAACCGAAAGGCGCCATATTTGAATTCTAGATTTCCCACGATCGAATTTAAATTCACTCAAATGGGGTATTTGAACTACTCAGATCATTTCTGCGTCAATTAGACTGTTCAAAAATTGAGAAGATAATGAGTATTCTTTCACAATAACACTTTTATTTTGAAATAACAAAATCTCTCAAACCATATATACAGAAAACATTTCCAAATATGAAAAAATTCTTAACACATGCAAATCAAAATATAAATCACATATCACAGGTACATTCTAACATTCAAAATAAAAAAGAAATTCTGAAATATTGTTGTCAGCCATAATATTTGTCCTCCATTGCTACCATTGGTCTCCCGTTGCAGGTAACTGCCTTCACTGCCATTTTCATGGCAGTTACCCCATACTGCTTCTGAAAAAAGAAAAAAACGCCGTGATAACTGTCTCAAGAAGTTTTTATTTAAAAGAATTTGGATCACCCAAAATTGTTGAATATGGTAAAAATAGGCAATTTCATTACTAATCTTGGAAACTAGGGTTGCATTAATATGCAATATGGTTCATTAAGAGATGCTGTTACAGTTAAAGATTCAGGTAAAGATGGTAAACTGCCAATATATGAGCGATCTCCTATAACTACAGAAATTGAAGATTTATTCAGAGATAGCATATTAGCAATGTATGAAAGGTGCCCTATGTTAGAAATTGAACAAGATGGTTCATTGGGTTAGGTTAGACCCCTCTGGCAAAGGTGATCTACCACCAACATTCGAGTGATCATTTGATAATAAATGATATTGCTCGTTGAGAGCTCCTGGCCAAGAAGAAATACTGCCTACTTTTGACTGACCCATTTTTTTGAAAAAAGAACAAGATGGCTCATTAGGCAGAGATGGTATAACGCCACGGTTTAATATTTTTTGATTTTCATTTATAAAGTAATCTTCTTTGAAGTGATCACTACATAAAAAAAAGTTAGTAGTGTCGACAGTTTCACTTAAAGAACACAACTCCTTCCTCTTCCAACAAGTAGATGGATCTTGTCGGAAGAAGTACTTGTTGGGGCATGTGGGAAATTTGCAGCGATATTTACTCCCTAACAAAGTCATCCTGACAAATTCGAAAGTTGAGAACCTCAAGAAAATATATATAATTCAAATCAACTTATCTTTTCAGAGCTCGAAAAAAGGCTGCCTCGGCTACTTTTATTTCTTCGCCATTCACAAGGGTCCTCTTGTATGGTATAGTCCTTTCCCGTCGCACGCCAAAGGGGTGAACCTCGAAATTAAGAAGAAAACCGATTAGAATTGGATATAATACAATTTAAGTACCATAGAATCAAACAAAGCACAAGTTGCACAAAATATCAGCTAAAACTTCAAAAATTCAATTTACTTACCATAAATTTTCAAGAGAATCGCTAAACTTGAGTCCAAGGCACCACCAAGGGAAACACCTGAAAGGAAAATGATTTTAGAAGCACAAACCGAAAAAATAAAAGGGTTTAGCGGAAATCGGAAAACTTTGACATTGACAGACATTTGACAATTCATTTATCGGTGATTGAAGTTTGATCGACAGAGTTTGACACTTAACGAGGTCAAATTAGTGCCATCTATATCTATTATGGGAAGACTAGATAGATAGGTGAGGGATCGTGAGGGGCTGTTGAATGTTTTTGTCGGTAACTCGGCCTTCTTAATGGATCTTTTCTCTGTTAGACATATGGTAAACAAACCACTGTGACACATTAGTAATTTTGTCTTTGCGTCATATACGTTTAGTTGTGAGAAAATGTCTGATTTTGGCCAAATAATCGTCATTTGCGGGAAGTGTTGATTTTCTTCTATCATTCGAAGAAAACGGCGGCTGAAGCTCATAAAGAACTCCAAAAAATTTACGAAGATGCTGCTCAAAATGAAACAACATGCCGGGATTGGTTCCGTCTCTTCAAAAACGGTGATTTCGATGTTGACGACCGTCTCCGTTAAGGAAGGCCAAAAATCCTCGAAGACGCTGAATTGGAGATATTACTCGATGAGGATCCGTGCCAAACGGAAGAAGAGTTTGCTTCACTCTTAGGAGTTACCCGCCAGGCCATTTCCAAGCGATTGCGTGCGTTGGGAATCATACAAAAGCAAGGAACTTTGTTTCCTTATGATTTGAAGCTAAAATACCTACATTGAGCGTTGTTTTTTCGCCTGTGAACAACTACTCTAGCGACAAAAAAGAAAGGGTTTTCTTCATCGCATCTGTAATGTGCTCAAATCACGTTACAACATTTTGAATTAGAACACCTTATTCCAGTCAACCCTTCATCTGTGTCACGCCACTGGCTAACAGTCTGATGCGCATAATCTGGCTATCGCATGGTATGCTTACCGGCTTCTGAATCTTCTCCAGACTTTCTTTCTGCCTCAGACCTTCAAGCTAATCAGTTGAACTTAAATATCCTCATTAATTGTAGTTGAAAAAATTAAATTATATCAAAATTCTCAAGTGAAAATTAGGGATATATCTTCATCTTGTCACTGTGTAGTAACCTATATCAAAAATATGTGTTCTAGGTGGAGATTCCTAGGTGGAGACTCGTAGGTGGAGCTCACAGGTTGAGATGATATAATTCCTATCCGGAGTCCAGAAATCCACATCCGAAGGTTTTCCCCAATATGCAGCAAAAATTCAAACTGTGGGTCGAAAGAGTTTTGCATACAGATAATAAATATTGGAAGGTAGATCTTTGGGAAACTTTAGAAATCAATAAATACGAACACTCAGGTAGACTCATCAATGAACAAGTCGATTTAAGCCCTTCACCTCTATTGAATCTCTTCGGGGAGCAATGTATTCCTTAATTTCATTGGATATACCTGTCATAAGTAACCACTTAAGAAGAAGCAACCCAATAAGCTTTTAATTACTCGAGAACATTTATATTTATATTTTCTGTACATTCATTCGTCTGAAGAAGCTATGGTGTAGTGAAACCCGTTACGAATCGCAATTATTAAGTAAATTCCTTAAAACACAGTACTTGTTTTTTATTATTGATAATGGAATTTTACCAAGTAAAAGCCTCCCAAATTAAAATTATACTTATTCCAAGATGATTTAAGAGCTAATTTCCTGCGAATATGGGAAGGAATTATATTACAAATAACTGGAAGCCATGGGGTGGCAGTTGAACTGATACATCTACTTATTACTCTCATAGAACAGTTCAATTGAGAATCAATCTTATTGACATGAGCACTGACAGCAATATTCTTCTACTGAATTTACTTAAGCTAAAGCAGTAGTTCGCAAAGTTGAGACTCCGGCGGAGTCAAAGAACGATCTAGCTTTACACCAAGGTATGTTGGGGTAAAATTATGAATTCATAGTAATTGATTGAAGAGTACTCCTAGTTGCCTATCATTCTCATAATTATTCAGATGAAAACAAGAAACCTCAGTTTTCGAAGGATTTGGACATAAACGCCATTTTTTGAAGAAAATGTTCAGAACTTCTAAATCGGAAGTCAGTGTTTGCTCAATTGTTCGAAGTCATAGTGTCGAAAAACCAAAGCAATATCATCAGCATAAATAAACTTTGTAGAGGAAGTTTCAGGGATGTCAGACATATATAAATTGAAGAGAAGAGGTGCAAGAACATATCCCTGAGGTAGGCCATCATTTAGAGTGTAAAATCTACTGCTTTTCTCACCGATAAAAACTTGAAGTCTTCTTTCAGATAACGTATTTTTAATCAACTTCACAATTTTTCCACATTGAACTACTTCGAAGAGTTTATATACTAAACCATCTTTCCAAACTGTGTCATATACGAAGAGAGATCTACAAATACAGCGCATAAGTTTACCCTGAAATCCTGTCTCAATGAATCTGGATGAACCTAAAACCAGATCGAAACAATTCCAGTTTTTTTGAAAACCTTCCTGATAAGTGGACAGAGCTCTATCAGTGATTCGTTCTAACCTCTGATAAAGAATTCTTTCTAAAATTTTGAAAGAAACAGAGAGTAAGCTGATAGGTCGGTAACTACTAGGAAGTTCTGGATTTTTCCTAGGTTTGAGAATGGCAAAAACTTTAGCCTTTCTAAATTCAACGGAAATACTATCTAAGCTAATTTAATGATCTTCCTTTTGATCCTATTATTTCTATTTTCGTATGTTATTGTTTTATTTACTTGTTATTTATTACTTGACGTGTACATCTACACTTTTGTGGCCTTACGTACTTCATTCATTCATAAATCATTCATTCACTACGAGGGTATATAATGTGAAGTGTTGAGGAATTTCAGTTTTTAAGTTTTCATGAAAATCCGAGTAGCGAAACAGATTTTATCATTTGAATATCATTTTTTATCGATTACTTTGTGACTAGTTCTACCTAGAGACTGCTATCTTATTCTGAGAAAGTCTTTGTGGGTATCTTTCCATTAAAATTATAAGTAGCTCAGTTATTTTGAAATTAATTGAAACATAGGCTTAGATCACGATTCGTCGTGGGTGAATGTACCAAAAACAAAGGTGATACAATATATCTATCTTCTTCATTACGAAATATGGCCGCTATATAGATAGGCGGATCGTAAATCAGTCCAAGTTTTAGGAGGAGAACGTAAAATTCAAATGTTAAGTTCTACTAGTGTGGAAAGGCCATCTCATTAATCAAAAGAAGAATATGCGGAATGTGGTCGTATGAATCCCTCATTTTTCAGATACCGGCAAAGGTTGCCTTCATAGATCTTATTTTAAAGAACTGTTATGCAAATTTTAATGGATATGCTTGTAGTTTACATTCGATTACGTTTGAAAGTTTTAACAGATGAAGATAATATCAACCCAAATATTTCACAATTCAAATATCATAAGTCTCTTCTGACAAAAGAAATATGACAACCGAGGTTCGTCTCATTTTGTGAATAATTAAAATGTGGAAAATAATGGTTTTACATGTTTAACGCAAATAATTTCGATGACTAAGAACTATGACTTCAGGAATTTTAACTCTATCTTCTCCTTAAGAAATAAGTTTAAGACCAGGGCCCCCGCAACCATATGTGCAAAGTGTGCAATGCACACGGGCGCCAAAACCCAGGGTCCATATTAAAAATTAAAATAAAAGTTGAGAAATTAAATAGGATTAGGTATAAATACACACGAAATTTTATTACTACATCATCCAGTTACTGACGATTCCTATGTTGCGAGAACATGTCAGGCGGCAGTTTCTTGATTTTTCCTGTTCAGACATGAATAACGCCTGTAGCGCTATAAAAGCGATGCATCGCCACAGGCATTTTTGAATCAGTTAGTTCACTGGACCGTGCAACAAGAGAATAAAAACAAGTAATCCTCTTAATTTTTACATATAAAGTTATTTTTATTTTGTCAAGTGTGGCGTTGTGTTGTGTTATATTTTGTTTACTACTTTTTTTCAAGTTAAGTGCCGAATACCTGCTGACTGCAATTTCAACGGCTTGATTTTTTATAAAATGGTAAGTGTTCCCTAATTTATACTATCAACATTAACCCTCTATAGGATACTGGTTATAATTAATTTTTTTTAGCCAAATATCTTTTCATTAATTGAAATGTCATGTACGAGTTTGAAAAAGTAACTGGTTTTATCCATAACTCGCTTAGTTTTTATGCTATTGATCTTTTAAAAAACCATTTTGTAGGGTTTTTAAGGGCTATAAGATCAAATTAGTTTAATATCTTTTTTTATTTTATTTTTGAAAGGATTTACGCTGAAAGGGCTCGAACAAATTGCTTTTTACTCAAATATGCAAACTATAAACAAATAAAGGGTTAAAACTATTGGCTACTTTTTAAGAATATTTCCTACCCTACCCACATGGTGCTTATTATTGTGGTTACTTAGAAGTTAATTCCTAATTCCAATGAATACTAATTATTTATTTGTTTTTTTAGGATAAAAGAAAGAGGTGTGAAGTTTCGCGAGCAAAAGAAACTGAGACTACAATGAAGGGAAAAAATGGTTGGATCTTCAAAACATTTCTTGCAAAACAATCGATATTCCACGGAGACTATCTATGTTGGTGCGACCGAATCGTCCGAATCTCAAGATTATAAATCCGTAATAGCAATCACCGTGAGTGGACCATCTGAAATATTAACAGTAACATCAGGTCCTGCAACAAGTGGCAGCGGTTGTAGCAGCAAAACAGCTTCTACTGATGCAGAGCCTGATGGAGCGATGACACCATCCTCGTCTACAGCACCTGAACAATCCACTTCAGGTAATTCAGCTTGTGTAAAAAGTTTGGTACCGAAATACCTGCAGCAAGTGACACTTTCGATGAAAGCTGTAATGAGGCTAGTATCGATATAATTCCTTCCAACCCCGGTTTGTGGCCCGAAAGAATCACCAATGAGATGGCTAGAATATTGGTTAAACGTGGTCCGCCCTTGATAGACATCAGTTTTAGCTTTCCTAGTAATAAAGATAAGAGAAAGTTTTCGTGCAAATACTTTGAAAGAAATCTAGCGAATGGAGCAGAAGTTGAAAGGGCTTGGCTTATTTACTCTATTTCTAAAGATTCTGTATTTTATTTTTGTTCTAAGTTGTTTTGTAAATGTAAAACTCCTAACGCTTTTTGTGATACAAATGGAGTACCTGATTGGCAACACTTGTCTTTGCTAATTAAGAGACACGAAACGTCAATTTTACACAACAGTTTTATAAACACTTGGGTAAATTTAGAAAAAATGTTGGAGACATCTATGACTGTTAATGCTCATCATCTGCGGAATTTAGAAACGGAAAAAAATATTGGCGAGTCGTGTTGGAAAGAATTATTGCGATTGTAGTATTTATGTACACAATGCTTGGCATTTCAAGGTTTTTCTCAGTTACTTTTCGAACATGATAATGGGAATTTTCTAAAAGCTGTTGAGATGATTGCCTCTTTTGATTCAGTGATGAGACAGCACGTTAGCCGTATGTATAACTCCTAAAAAAATCTGTTAAAATGACTCATTATTTAGGCGTGCGAATACATAATGAAATAATTGAATTATTGTTGTCCATAGTAAGAAATAATATTTTAGAAATGGTTCGCAGTTCAAAATATTTTTCAATAATATTAGATTGTACACCAGACACAGGTCATACTGAGCAAATTAGTCTTGTTCTGAGGTATGTTGCCCTTAACACCACTTCAAAAAAGGTTGAAGTTAAGGAAAGTTTTATTGCGTTTAATCCAATACTGGACTCTACAGGAGAAGGGATATATACATTTGTGATAGAAAATTTGAAAAAATTTAATTCAGAATTGAAACACATTAGGGGATTAGGTTAGATTAGGTTAGGTTAGATGATGGGACAAATATGGAAGGAAAACATGTTGGACTTCAAAAACGCATTCTTGATGCGAATCCGAAAGCCCTTTTTGTATCTTGTGCGGCTCATACATTGAACTTAATAAGAAATGACGCTTCTAAGGTGTCAGATGCTGCAATAAACTTTTTAATCTTGTGCAAGAGTTATATAATTTTTTTCGTCATTCACAAAAAGGTGGTATGTTTTGAGAATAAATGTCCCCGGTTAAGTTTGAAACCTGTAAGGGAGGCAAGATGGTCCAGCAGAGTTGACGCAATAAAGCCCCTTAAAGTTTATTTAATTAAGGTTTGCGAAAATCTTCTAGAAATGGCTGAAGATATTTCCTTTCAAATTGATGCAAGACATGAAGCGAGTTCCCTTTTAACGTCTGTACAAAATTTTTAATTTATTTGTGGAATTATTATTTGGCATGACGTTTTATTTCATATAAATATTGTCAGCAAACAAATGCAAAGTGCTACAATCAATATTAAAGTATGCCAAACCTACCTAAAAAACTTAGTTCATCACTTCCAGCAATATGGATCTGACCAATCATTTCAAGAAATTCTTGTGCTAGCGAAAGTAGTAGCATCCTCTCTCGAAATTGAAGAAAACTTTCCACCATTACCAACGGTTAGGGGGAAATTTAAAACAAAACGGTTTGACTATGAACACCGAGATGAGACCCCTCATGATCCAAAAACCGCTTTAAAATTAATTTTTTCTTAAAAATTATAGATCAAACTATAAGCTCTCTAAAAAACCGATTTGACTTATTAAATGAGTATGATAATATTTTCGGATTTTTTAGCGACGATATAGACTCCAATGATCTGTTCGACGAAATTAAAGCATTAAAGTTGTTTTCATTACCTATTGATACTAACCCCTTAAGTATTTTACAATATATATTTGAAAACAATTTAATCTCCACCTTTCCAAACGTAAGCATTTCACTAAGAATTCTTTTAACATTGCCTGTATCTGTAGCTTCTGGCGAGCGATCTTTCTCAAAGTTAAAAATCATTAAAAATTATTTAAGATCGACAATGATTCAAGAAAGATTGTCTGGGCGAACAATATTAGCAATTGAAGAAGAAATTTTTGACGGTATAAATTTTAGCGATGTAATTACTGAATTTGCAACAGCAAAATCTCGGCAAATATCGCTACTACAATAGCGTTCTTTTATTGTTCTATTGCACCTAGACCTAGCTATCATTATTTATATATATATATATATATATATATATATATATATATATATATATATATATATATATATATATATATAGACATTAGGCAATATTTCTGTTATTTGTTCTTAAAAAATGTAATTTTTAGTTTAAGGTTATTTTCTAGTATCCCATTACTTTACAAATATTTTCAAATGGGTGTGAACAAGAATTTATTTTGTTATGATTTTTTCTGTTTTCATTTTGATATTTTAGTCTGCAAATAAATATGACTTCTAAAGTTCAGTTTTTTGCTTTACTTCAAGCACCTACCTACCTACCTCCTTCCTTGAAAAAAAAATAAAAAAACATGATCCAAAATGCCTTGAGGAGTGCCAAAATCCTTTTGTGCACACAAGCGCCAGAAGCTCTCACGGGGTCTTAAGACTAACAAAAACATAACTCAATGGAAGGTGAATCATTATATCCTTCACAAGGAATAAGAAGGGATATAGAAAATTATCAAACCTTATGCGTGAACCTTTTAAGAATATCAGAAATCACAATGAAGTCCTAAATACAGCTATGATTATTGAGTCTTTACTTTACTGATTCCCAAAAGATGCAAAGTACTTATACATGTTACAAGTTTACAAAATTCGTTTTGATTTAAAGTAGCCGCGTTCTCAACAAGAAAAAATTCGGACTCTTCTTTTTGTTAAAATTATATATTAGATTTATATTGAAAAATAAAATGTCAAATGAATACCCAAAATGAGAATACTATGAATTTATCTATCATTAATAGTCAATATCAACAAATTTTGATTCGAACTTGCAAAACAAAAATTACCAGAATATACAACCAATTTGCAGAAAACGACTACAATCAAATTTTGTCACTTTGGAAAACAGACAGTGGAATAGGATAAAGTAGGTTTCATTTTCAACAAAGAAGTCGTTGGTGTTACCGTTATGGCTTATTTTTATGCCATCTCGTATGATGATAATAAGAAATCAAAATTATGTATTATACTATCACAAAAGATTTATTGAAAATCAGGATTGGTGAAATGTGTTTGCAGGATAAAACACAGTTTTTATGCTGTCTATATCGTTCGCCAAACGATATTCACTTCCCTAGACTGTTTCAGAATCTAGGTGATAAGGTGGATTGGAATCAGACATATCATCAGGCAGCTGACTTCATTGAATTGGGTGACTTCAACGTTGACAACACCAACTGGCTCCGCCACTCCAATAGAACAGATGAAGTGGGAAAACAAGCTGAAACTTTCGCAATCAGCCATATTCTAACGCAACTAGTAGACGAATCTCTTTTCGATATCAGATCCAGATGATTTTGGAGTGGAGGTCTCAGCAACACTAGGCAACCTTATAGCTGCTACTGGAAATATTGTGCTGCCGCTAAAACGAGAGCCTAAACCAACCAGATGCATTTGGCACTATAACCGTGCTAATTGAGATGAGTTGCGTGAATTCTCTTCGTGCTTCGTTCACAACACCAAGTGGCAGCGACACTCTAATACAATGATGGGATGAGCTGCGTGAATTCTTCTCGTGCTTCCCATTCAGTGATGTTTGCCTTTCAGATCCTTACATCAATGTGTTCACTGAATCTGTTACAGAAATCATTCATGCAGGAATGGATCTCTACATCCCTCATTACATGAGAAGAACAACAGCACAAAAGCCACGGTTCAACAAATACTGCGAAAAAGCCTGTGCAGCCAAGAAAGAGCATATAAGTCATAGAAGATAAATCCAACAGAGGAAAAAACAACAACCTTCGTACGAATACGGAACGTATGCAGCGTAATAACTGCAAGAGCAAAGCCCAATTTCAACGAAGGGGTAACTAATATACTCCTTGAACAGGAAAGCGGGACTAGACAATTCTGGTCTATGGCGAAAATTGTCAGTGCCAATTTCTGCAAATTTGCGTTTCCGCCTCTTGTTAGAGAATACGGGATTATCTCCGAAAGACAAAGCCGATCTCTTTGCTCTCTTATTCTCAAAGAATTCAGTGCCAAAAACGTAATCACTTCATCACGGAGCTTGAATAGTCTTCCCAACATATTGCCTTTTGATAGCCATCGTACTTCTGTATGAAATAGCAGCGTTTCGAGGTCACATCCTAAAACTTCACAAAGACTTTTAAACAGTCGAGTATTTAATGCACTGTTCTTTACTTATTTGACTAATGTAATACATAGCTTTAAAACAGGATTGAGTTTGTTTGGAAGCGTTTTTGCTGTCAAGGCTTGGCGATGAATAAAACAATAAATCCCAATCCACATAGGCATTCTTCTGGTTGACTAACTGCACAAAGCCTGAGCGAGAACCAAGCATTGAAGGAGCACCATTTGTGCATACACCAATAAGTTTTTGACAAAAAAGTTCGTGTTTCTCAAAAGAGTCTGATACTGCTTTCATCACATCTACAGCTTCAGTAGTGGTCACCAGCTCAGTAGAAAACATCAGTTCATCCTTCATTCTCTCATTTTCAATGAAACGAACATATACAATCAAATGAGAACATTTTGCTGTACTCTTGTCAAGCTGGATAGCAAAAAACGGGAATTTTTTCATTGCACCAACCACCTGGTTTTTAATATCCTCGGCCATATCATCAATTCGGCGTTTTACGGTGTTGTCTGAAAGTGATATTTGTGATAGCTTTTGCCTACTATCAGTTCCAAGGACAACATCGGCTGCTTTCAAAAGGCACGGTTTAATAAGCGTTTCACCAATAGTGTGACTTTTCTTTTCCTTAGCAATAAAAAGAAATAAGTCATAGGAAGCTTCAAGCACTTTTAAGAACATCTGAGCAGCAGATCCAGTGCTATCTAGCTTCATGCGCTTTAAATTCTGAGATTTTGCAGCGAAAAGTCTTCAGGTTTGTCCTTTGAAGAGGCATGTTTGGTTGACAAATGTCTCAAAAGACGATCAGGCCCCATCGCGTCATTGCTTTAAAGTTCATATCAAATAACGCACTGAGGGGGATCAACATTATCTTTAAGCAAGGAAAAAAACCTATATTGAATATAATCGTCAATATACTTGCGTTTCTTTGCCGTGTTCATCTTCTCTGATTCAGCTTCACACTGAACTCAAACAACACAAAAACAATTACTCCAATTCAAACGTCGCAACAATTATAGAACAACCACAATACAGCAAACATGCTGACTGATATTTCACGGAGAGCACTGTGCCAGAACGGACTAGTTACAACTCAAGCACTGAACAAACTGCAAGGTTATTGACGATGCGGTGGGGTTGGGGTGAAGGGGTGCAGGGACACTCGCACTCACACCAAGGCCAAACGGAGGTATCGCTACACACATCCATTGCCGTCGAGGGGAATGGTTTTGAGAACCTTGTTTGCTTTGTAGTTTTAAAAACTGTAGCCTTCTTTGATAAAGTTCACAACTTTAAAAAAACTTTACAAAAACAATTATGAAAACTTAGAAAGAATTAATTTCAAAGATTTGAGGAAATTATTTTTGTAATTTTTTTATTTATTTCATTTGGGTGTCATGCCCCTCGAATTTCTCCACGCCCCCAGTTTGGGAACCCCTGATCTAAATATTCAAACTTCAACATATTCCCCATAGAGATAATCTTCTGAACGACCAATATGACTTATTCCTCAATATTTGATATTTTCAAATAATACCTGCTTTTTCCATAATTAGTTTATTACCACTTGTTTGCACCTTTAATAATTTTGTATCCACTTGTTTATATATTTATGTATTTTCGATTTCAGTTCAGTACTTGTTGTCAGCTGAAGATGATCGCGAGACCGAAATTGCAATCCTGATTTTCAATAATCTCTTGTGATTGTATGATACATACTTTAATTTCCTATTTTTATCAAGGATCTGCCATTGTTTCTTACTCACTATGAAAACTTCAAATAAGTTTTCAGTGATTTTTGACAATTTCAAACCATTTTTTGCTACTCAGGTGGTCAGTCTACATACCAACGAGGATAATAAATGAAAATTACACATAATGACTAATGTTCCTATAAATGGAGCCATACCTTGAAAGGATATCAAAAAATGCCAATGACTAGGATATCTTCTCTTATATTTCGTGTTCCCATTTCAAATCATTGTCTATATTTCATCCAATCAAGGTGAAACAATTCAATTTCGGAACAAAGTTTGTTAATACTCTATTATATTATAAGCATACATAATTATTAAACAGTAATAATTCAAGATGAATATACAACTTGAAACAAGACATTTTACAACATAAGGATAATCATTTAATTATATATTCAACTTTGAATCAGTCAGAAGCTGTGTGATCGTAAAAAGACAATAACTGACGAAAACCTATGATCACTTAATAAACAGATTAGATTGGCCTCAATTTCAAAATTAAGTCGAAGAAGCTCCCGCATGATCTTGAACTTTTGATTGTATGAATTATTTATCGATGTCAGATACATATTACTGATCTTAATATCGATTCCTGTATATGCATATTCTAAATTTAAATGACATCATATCTTATAAAATTTTTTCAAATTCAAAAATTACAGCAATATTTCAATGTACTCAACTTTAGATTCACAAGAATATAGAACTTGTAATTTGCAATTCATAATTTTGTTTTTCATATTCAGCATATTAATTTGCAATATGTTTCCTATGCTGAAGGGTACTTTAACAACGTCCGGGTGTTCCCTGATAGATCAAACAATATCAGGCGAGTGAAATCTCAAGACCAGTTATCTATATGACCTCTTATTTCAATTATATATATATATATATATATATGATATTTGTCATATTTTTCGAACGACTTTCAAGATTTTTTCGCAAATTTTTCTTTATATTAAACAAGTTCCAAGAAGAAATAATATATGGGCGATGTCAACCCAGATTATAGGGTCCATAATGATTCTAAAACATCTATAGATCATAATCGCATCACTTGGAAGACTGAACCTGGCCATCGGGGCTCTCTCGGTCAAACAGAGATGGAATTTGAGGAAATATCGCAGGTTATGTATTTTTTTATCATCTCCTTAGCCCCTTTCATGAACTTGCTTGCTATGTTGAATCTTTTCTTAGATTTCTTTAGACATATAAAAAGTTTGATTGTTGAAATATTTTACTGCAGGTTTTCTTTTTCCACTGTTACATATTCCTGTCCCAAACCCCCTTCCTTTCACCCTTGTTTTTGGAAATCATGGAATGCAAGAGAGAATGAAGCAGCTAAGCAGAAAAATCTTTGGTACTCTTTATGTACACACGACACTAACACATCATAAACAGACAAGCTATTTCTAATGCAATAGCGACAGGGAAATGAGTTTTTTCCTCAGGTTTTTTCACTCGTTTATTAAATCATATACAGATAGTATGGTTCCCCTGTTACATTTCTTGATCTCACACTTCTGTTTTTTTTCTGACACATACCAAAATTATAGATATAAGCACTTATTGTAAATATAATTATTCAAATTTTTGTGAATCCTCTCTTCTCACCCCGACGAGTTGCCCATATATCTGTTCATGCCATCAAACTAATTTCATGAAAAAATATAAATCCACCACCCGGTAATTACTACCATTGCCAGGCAATGATTATAATCAAAACATATCCTGGAATAATTATATATTAGGATAGCGTTAAATGTTATGAGAATATATCAATCTACCAGAATATATACATACTATAGCATCATGAGACAATGATATCAATGTACCAACGAGTAGTTTCAGAGGCTTTCTCCCCGGAAAAATCTAGTGTACGAACCTTAGTCAAGTACACTGAATGTTACTCATTAATAGTTTCCTTTGTGTGAAGTGGTGAACGATCGAATAGAATACTGCTCTGAATATAAATATGACAAAATTGTCAGTTAATCATATTACATTTATATAAACAAATAAATAAAATATGAAAAGAGATTCTGAGCAGTATAAACTAAAGAGAAAACCTATGACTCTACCTCATTGTTTTTTTCGCAAAGAAACCTACGAAGAATATTACAAGATATGATGACTGTTATCTTTTGTAACTGTTCAAACAAATTTTTCTTCAGACCCAAAATCTCAATAATTTTGTGAAGATTCCTAGGAATAACACCTGTTGTGGAAATAATAATCGGTAGAATAAAAATTTTTTTCATTTTCCACATTTTTTTAATCTCGTCGCCAAGCATCATATATTTAGAAATTTTTTCATTGTATTTATTTTGTATATTATGTGTGTCGGGTATAGTAATATCAATTATATTTGTTATTTGATTCTGCTTATCAGTAAGAATGTTATCTGGTCTATTGTGTTTTACAGCTCTGTTGCAAAGAATAATATCAGCGACGGCATTATGTCTTTCTAAATAATCTGTTGAAGCAAGAACTGAGCAAGATGATAATATATGAAAAACTGTTTCTGAAGAACAGGAACATCTACGGCAAGAATCATCTATATTTTGTTTGATGATGCGTTTTCTACAATTCCTCGTGAAAACAACCTGATCCTGGATCGCAATTGCCAAGCCTTCTGTTTCAGCAAACAATTCTCCAGAAACTAACCATTTATTCGATACGATTTCATCAATATAATCATTTTTCAATTCTTTAGGGTGCTTTCCGTGTAATTCCTTCTGCATCCAACTTTCTGTTTTAGAATTATCATTAAATATATCAAAATCTACCTTTTGCATTGTCAAGTTCAGAGGTGTAAGATTATAATCTGAAGCAACAACTATATCATGTAATTTAGACGTTCTCTGTTTATCATGAAAATAGGAACGTAGATGTATATATATATATATATATATATATATATATATATATATATATATATATATATATATATATATATATATATATATATATATATATTTTTTTTATTATAAAATAAAATTACTACAATATTTTATGAAAATAAACCTGGGGAAGAACTCAACAGGTTAAATTTCATATAAAAATATAAAGTTTCAAAATTTCTCTAACGTCTCGTGTTGGAATTTGGTGTCGAGATTCGGTGTCCAACCAATTGACTTAAAAGAATTCTGTATTGAGAAACAGTTCGAGATTGTATTTTTCATAAATGGAAAAATTAGAACTTTAGCACTTAGTTGTTATAGATCTTGTGTTGACGCATCCTTTGACATATTTTGTGAACGTTTGACCCATGTTCTGGATAGCTTAATAAACCGAAAATGAACATAATTGTGTGCGGACTTTATTATCGTTCCAGTCAGAGACTCATCAAAGTATGAATATATATCCAATATATTACTAAGTTTTAATTTATGTAATACGGTACATGTAGGCACTCGGTTGAACAATACTTTGGACCATATATTAACAAGTTTGGATCACTCGTCTGTTCGATCACAGAATTATTCTGCTGGCTTCAAAACCACATAAACAACATAATAACCTGATTAAGTACAAAAGAGATTTCTCGCCTCGGAACATTGAAAGTTTTATTACTGGTATTTTTGGGGAGGACTGATCCTGAGTGTATAAACTGAAAGATGCAAATGATGCTTTTAGCACCTTCTACGAAATCCTCTTACATTATTCTCATTCCCACTTCTTATAGGAATGAATATGGTGGTTGAGTGTACGATGTTGTTAAACATTCAGTTAAGGAACTCAGGGAGTTGTATATTTTATCGAAGAAATTACTTGAGTTCAAGGAAATTTATCTTGCCTCAAAAAGACAACACTCACTCTTGATTGAATCTACCGAGAGAGAGTAGTATCAGAAAAGATTGCCTGCGCAAAGAATCAAAATATAGCTTCTATTGTCAAAGAGTTAAGTAACGAAACAGGTTTCACAAATACAGATTAGGGAGGGTGACGGTATCATTTCTGATGCCCCTGATGTGGCACAGAGGTTAACGAGTTTTTCATTGAGTGTCAAGAGAGTTGTCAAGCCAAATTTCTGTTCAGGGGTACTCCGATAATTTAAAGATCAGAAACACCACAATGTTTCTCGATCTATTTGTTGAGGATGAACTATTCTCATTAATAGATAGGAGATTAAAGCCTTCATATGCCAGCGGCTACGATTATTTTCCAAGTTTCTTTCTTTATAAGAAGGGTGAGTCAATGGAAATCTATCGTCCCATATCACTTTCACCAGTCTTGTGCAAGGTTCACGAGTACTGTTTTCTTGAACGGCTTCTGAACTTTCTTGATCGGCAGAAGATTCTGACAGGAAGTCAGTTTGGTTGTCCACCGGGATTTAGAGCAAATGATGCGATATACGCTTTTGTTGAGGATGTTTTAAGGTGTTTGGAATAAGGTTTGTGTCCTGTTGGTGTCTTTTGGGATTCGAATAGGGCGTTTGACCTCGTCACACATGCAATTCTGTTGGGAAAAAACGATAAATATGGGGTTCGAGGCAATGCATCTGAATGGTTAGCAAGATACTTGGCAAAACGGCAACAACTTGTGTTTATCGACTATGCTGAGGGAGATACAAGAAAATCATCAAATTCGGGTTTGTTGAGCTCCGATATGGGTGTGACTCAAGGTTCAATTTTTGGGCCTGTATCATTCCTTTTGTATATAAATGACATCGAAAGTGAACTCGACTGCAAGGTCTTTCTCTAGACAGATGATGCGACAGCACTTGTTGTGGATGAGGACGACGCTTTGATCGAGATGAAGGTTCGTCAGAATATTAACCTATTCATAAATAGGATAATTGATATCAGTGCATCATTAAACGATGCTCAGCTTGCCAGGGCTTATTATACCAAATTCGTGGTTCTGCATATATATGAGAACCTAAATTGGAATGACCATTGCGCTTATGTATCATCTAAGATGCACTATATGTGTTATCTCATGAGAAATTTGAGTTTCAACAATAGGTCAGCTCAAGTCTTTGTATCATGCTCAGGTTGCATCGAGGCTGCGCTATGGTGTTTTATTTTGGGGGGCTTCTGTTGGTGCTGGTGAAATGTTTCTTGGTCAAAAGAAAAACATACGTTCCAAAAATTTAAGAATACTTACTTTACCATCTATCTCTATCTAAGAAATGGCAACAGTGGTTTTTAAAAACCGTAATGGAATGATACGTAATGGTGACTATCCCAATTATAGCACACGAAACCAGCATAGCATTGTCACACAATTTCAGACTAAGAATAGGCAGACTGTCGTCTATGTACTTAGGAGTTAAAATATTCAACAAACTAGAAAATAAAGACATCTAGTTCATGTTCCTTGTTTAGGAGGAGACTGACTGATTTTTTGCTAGTTCGGAGTTTTCATAGTATAGATGAATTTTTATTGTGAAACAATTTTTGTTGTGTGATTTTGTATTTTGTCTTCCTGAAACTCTGTATGTTCGTTTTTCTAGTTTTGTTTTATTTTAGGAGGACTTTGTAACTCTGCTTGACCTTTTCCATAATGTGTATCACATTCAGAAAGAAATACATTAGAAAAACAATAATTACCAGTTATCTGATTCGTTAGATGGCTCTCAGTTTTTGGAGACCATAAATTGTCAAGGCCTCGTAGTTTTAAGACTTTTACTTTATGCCTGTTTTACTTCATGTTTCAGACATGCTAGCCATGATTGAAACTCGGATCAAGACCCGTTTGATCTCCTTACGTCAATCCTACTCGATATGCTTTAGTGAAAAATTCAATAACTTTCATAACCGAAATAAGTTATCCCAGTTTCCTCACCAAGTCTGGCTTGCATTTACCGAGAATATTCATACAACTCAATCACAAACATCGAAAGGTGTAAAGCTAGCATAAAAGCATGAAAAAGCAACAGTCCATATTTCGCCTTTTCGAGTCGAATGGAGAATAATCTATAATAAATTTCAATGTTACAAAGCTTGCATTTTTATACACGAAAACACAAAATTCTTATTCAAATAATGTAATGATTGTAATCATAAAGTCGATTTTAAACTTTGCTTTCGAAGGCTTTCTATATTTACAGTATGCAGAAAGGTATATGAGGTTTTCGTGACCTTATATCACCTAGTTTTCATTGTTATAAGTTATTTCATTCAAAAGTAGAAGTATCGAAAACAATGAAATAAGAAATAACTGGAAATACTCAACCCCAAGTTGAGTGTCCTATTAGACTAATATTGCTATCGTTCTGAAATTTTGGTAGTTGATTCAGCTCGTCCGAAACTCTATTTCTAAAATATTTTCACCACAATGGCACTTCCGGTTATTCCGAATACCTTGTACATTGATGACTGTTTCGACAATACTTGTTATTTCAATTAGAGAAATTCCTAAAAGATAAGACTAGCTTGTTTAATGAAATATTCTAGTGCTTGCTTCTTGAAAAAATTGATTTACCTCGGGAACGGCGTGAGCTACAAAAATAATGAAAGGTGTTTTGCAAACGAGAAACCATGCTGAGCATAACTCATATCCGACTGAATCTCAGTCAATACACAGATGCTCTTTTTTCCGCCTCATATTTCTAAACGAACAAACATCAAAAACTACGTTTTTTCAAATTGTAACTCATGTTTGAAATGAAGTTACTCTGTTTTTGAGATTTCAAGTTATGGCGAAAAAACGAATTTTCGCATCTACCTAAAGTTGGCGAAGGCGGCTTAGATTCCTGTATGTGCAAAGACAGTTCCCAGAGCATTAACAAATAACTATCCTTTTGTCATTGGATAATTGATAAATTAAGAGAAAAACAATGCGAAACTGCAGTTTCTGTCGAATTTTCAAAGCCAGATTAAAAAATATCAAAACCAATTAAACTCTATTTTCCTAAATTTCATAATAATTGTTCAAAGTGATAACCATACACTTCTGGACATAGTTCTTCTCAACGCATAACACCCCAAAGATAAAAATCCATAGGCGTTAGGTCAGGTGACCTTGGAGGTTAAAATTCGATAATTTTCATTTGTGCGATGAGCTGGCGCTCCATCTAGTTGGTACTAACAACGCCTTAATTCAGCTAATAATAAAGTGTATTAGAAAATTTGGCCTCATCCGTCCAGATAATCCTTTCGAGAAAATCGGGATCCTCCTGTGTTCTGAGAAGAAGGATCTCACACAGTTCTATTCAAAGCTGTGGATCGCCCGCTTGTAGAGTTTGGACCCATGAAAATTTATAAGGCTGAAGTTTATGTTTTTCTAGAATTATGTGAATACTACTATGAGGTAAATTCAGATCATGCTCTGCCTTTACCAATATGCACGTGGATAACCATTAAAATAAGATAAAACGGCAATTCCATTGTCTCATTTTTGACTACGGGCGATGGAAATGATGTCTTATTCTGGACCGTTCTAGTCGAAAGATAATTTGTAACGTATCTCCTGAATTTTTTAGCTGTCATAGACGGCATCTTCTTCTTCTTTCTTGCCAGCCTTCCTCCGTAAACTTCTGAACTCAGGCCTCTTTGTGTCGCTTCCATTCATGTATGTTTTGTGCTCTTCTAAACCACTGTCCTCCGACTTGGTCTTTTATATCGTCGATCCAACGTCTGAACGGCCTGCCTCTACTTCACTTGGTCTCTGTAGGCCTCCATTGAATAACCCTGAGGGTCCATTTCTCTCTGTCCTGCCTTGTAGCGTGACCTACCCATCTCCATTTCAACTTGGCTATTCTTTTTATAATGTCTGAGACTCGCGTTCTTCGCCTGATTTCGTCGTTCCTTACTCAGTCTTTTAAGGATATTCCCAGAATTGCACGCTCCATGGCTCTTTGGGTAGTCCTCGTGCGATTGGCACTATGCTTCGTTATTGTCATCCATTTAAGTTCGTATGTAGCCACAGGTAAGATACAGGAGTTGTAAACTCTTCTTCTTGAGTTAATTGGGATATCGGTATTTTTCAGGATATGTTGAAGTTTCCCGAAGGAGGCCCAAGTTAGCCCAATTCTTTCGGTTATTTCGGCTTTCTGGTTTTCTTTTCCTACTTTGATGGCGTGACCCAGATAAACATACTCGTTTACATTTTCGATGACTTGAATCCCTAAACGGATCGGATCGTTGTTGGGGCACATGACCTTGGTTTTGCCTATGTTCATTTTAAATCCTATACTATTCGACGCTTCATTCAGCGGCACTACCATCTCTTCTAATTTTCAGCGATAAGGACGATGTCATTCTCAAAGCGCAGATGATTAATGTACGAACCTTCGATTTTGATGAAGTTCTCCAAAGAAGAAATGGTTGATATGACTTTTATTCTGGGTGAGTGTGATAGAAATTCTTTGTTGTCAAGTAGAGCTTATGCACAAAGGTTTCCTGATAAGAGGCATCCTGATGCAAGATGCTCTGAAAAACTTCTAGTTAGATTTATCGAAACGGGTAATATCGCTTACAAAAAACATGAAAAACCAAAAACTGCTACAGCTGAAGACAACTAGTTATCATTTTTGTTGACAGTGACAGAGGACCCATATAAAAGCCAAAGGAAGATTTCTCAGTCAACAGATGTAAGTCAAACTTCCGTCCAGACAATCTTGAAAGTGAATAAATTTCATGCATTTCATGTACAACTGCACCAGGAACTGAACAGTCATGACTATGAAAATTTTATCAATTTTTGCAATTGGGCAAGTGACAAAGTAGCGGAAAATCGAAATATGTTTAGCAGAGTTCTTTTCTCGGACGAGGCAACTTTCCACAAGAATGGGCCTTATAACAGGCAAAACTTTCACTATTATGCCACGGAAAATCCACACCTCATGAGACAAATAGATCACCAGCATCGTTGGTCCTTGAATGTATGGGCCGCTACAGTAGATGGATATCTAATTGGGCCACACTTTTTCGACGTGCACCTCAATAGTGAAATGTATTTAGATTTTCTGCAAAATCATCTACCAATGTTACTTGCCAATGTACCAGAGCATATAAGACAAGATTTGTGGTTTCAACAGGATGGAGCACTGGCACATTACTCACATCAGGTTAGGGAGCATTTGAATCATTTATTTCCAAACAAATGGATAGGACATGGTGGTTCTGTTAGATAGCCAGCTAGGTCTCCGGACCTTACAAGTCTAGATTTTTTCTTGTGGGTTTATATTAAGGGCATCGTTTACCAGTTTCCTTCTACAACGCAGTTGGATATGAGACATAGATTAGTCGACGCCTTTCAGTCAGTTAATCCGCAAATGTTATCGAGAGTTCAACATCTTTCCTCCGAAGGATTGAGTTGTGTCTACAGAGAAACGTGCAACATTTCGAGCACCTAAAATCAATCTATTACGTATTTCATACACGACTACCTTTGAATATCTCTATTTCTTTGATCAAGTATAATGATATGTACTAATAGACAATTCATTCGCAACCTCTGATTTTATTATTTTAGTTTATTTTTTTATTTCGAAAATGGTCGAAGATAAAGATAAGGTTACTTCTGCAAAAATATGGCACAATATTTTATGCGTTGACATGAATGATAAAATACAGGATGTTCCATTTGAAAAAATCAAGCTATGATATTTTGAAGTTACAATATTTAATAATTTTTTGAGTCACTCCTGTATAAAATGAGAATAATCTATTTCGATTCATCAATAAAGCTATCCTTAGGTAATAAGAAAACGAAAGAAAAAAATGTTCATCCTCTCTGGCTGAAGGAGCATGTGATGATGTGAGAGCCTATTTTCATGAATTTTTACGGAAAAAAAATGGTCTTCCAATCTGAAAAAACCTCCCAAGATTTTCTTATGGAAAATTGGGACACCCTGTTTAAATGAGATAAAAAACACAAAGTTTAACTTTGATCTACACTTTATTTGAAAAAATTCGACACCCTGTTTACTTCAAAATAAATTTTTTTGCCATTCCAATTTCTCGAATACGTCTTCTAGAGCCAGGGTGAAAAGTTTCGGTGATATCGTATCACCTTGGCGTACCCCACGTTTGAGATCAATTCTTGCAGTTCTTCTATCACCATCAATTTTGACATGCATAGTTGCTCTCTAGTATATGTTCCTTATAAGTGCACTGTACCTAGAGTCAATTCTAACACTATTCATAGCATTTAGGAAGGACCATGTCTCTATCGAGTCAAACGCTTTATGGTAGTCTACAAATGCCAATTATATAGGTATATTGTACTCAGTTATTTTTTCCAATAGTGTACGCAATGTCTGCATATGGTCTATGGTGCTGTACCACTCCTAAAGCCAGCTTGATCTGATGGCTGATAGAAATCTAGTTTCTTCGTGAGGCGTTTTGTTAGGATTTTCATGAAAAGTTTATAAAGGTGTGATAACAGACTAATAGGGCGATAGTTGTCGACGTTACTGATGTCTCCTTTCTTGAATAGCAGCACGATTTCTGCATTGTACCATTCTTCTGGAAGCTTACATTCTTGCAGACATTTGTTCAATAGAATTTGAATGAGTTTTGCCATGCGTCCTCCACCAAGTTTCAGTATTTCAGCAGTGACATGGTCCTCTCCTGGACACTTTCAATTTTTCATACTTTTAGTGCACTTCTAATTTCACTGAGCCATATATCTGGCAGATCCTCTGATCCCACACTTAATACTGACCTCGATGTGTCAATAACGTTTGGGGACTTGGATGTGTAGAGGTCGGTGGAAAACTCTTCTATTATTTGAGATATTTGATCTATGTTGGATCCAACTATTCCCTGTTTGTTTTTCATCTTTGTTTTTCCATTTGAGAGTTTTGATCTGAGAACTCTCATATTGTCTTTCTTTTCGATCGTTTCCTTGATCATTCAGGTTTTGTGTGCTCTCAAGTCTTTTTAACTCTTTTTAACAATATCCTGTGTTCTTCCGTTTTTTTTTTCAAGTCCCTTCTTGAGTCCATCAGTTCGACTGTAGAGATAGTGAGCTTCGACTCTATGATAATAATAATATATATTTATTGCATATGATTACAGGCTATTGTGCAAACACTCTCCGTCTCAATTTAATTCTGGTTTATAAAATAACATCGAATTTTCCACACAATAAAGATCCAATAGGTACTCACGAAGGTTTATATACCTGTGGTGAGTGCTTAGTTTTTTTTACTATTTCAAATCAAAGTAATATACTCACAAAATATCTGTATACACATTAATACTGTACACAATACTTACACACTATCAGAAACAGAAGGGATACAAAACAACAATAATAATAATAATAATATGGGCACATGGGAAAGCTGAAGGAGGTCATATATTCCATTCAAATTTCATTTATTTATGTTTATGTTTTTATGAATGTTATGATTTGAGTTGTGATCTATGCATTATTTTTCAAATCAATTAAACTAGTGATATAATCTTTATTCGTATTATTTATCAATCTCTTTAAACTTGTTTTGAATTGTTTGATATTTTTGTAATTCTTAGATTCAATGGCAGTCTGTTGAACATTCTGGGACCAATGAAGGAGTAGCTCCTCTGACTAATTGTCTTAACCATTTTTGGAACAAGTGAAAATTTACTATATCGAGTATTGGAGTCGTGTGCGATCAGTTCCTGACACTCCATAATCTTCCTCAAGTGATTTAAAATGGCCGAGCAAAACAGCTGTCTGCTGTCCCATACACCAGATATTTCATACAACATCTTAGATGGAAAAGTGATGTCTTTCTGATATATAATTTTCAATATCCATTTTTGTTGAATATCTTATTAACTTATTAAAGACATTTTTAAAGGCCCACCCCATGCAATTATTCCGTAACGCATTTGCGACTCAACAAGCGCCGAATAAACAATTTTTAGGCAATCTACGTCAATAACCCCTGAAAGATGTTTGAATCTGGGTACTAGTCCCCTAAGTCTTACCATCAGTCTACTTACATGCGCATCCCAATTCAAATGAGAATCGATAATTACTCCAAGGTACTCGCATTGATATGTACAAGTGGTTTCAATTGTAGGCATTTCGTCGCTTATAGAGAGGGGCCAGCTTCCTTACTTTAGAGCATATTTTCTTTGTAGCTGCGATGACACTCGATTTTATTTGTTGGTTCAGTTGTTCAATATCCATTCTTATAATTGTTTCTTCTGGTTGTAACCTTCTTGCTATTTCTGCTTAGTATTCGGCATTCCTTGCTCCGAGGTGATCGATTGTCGGGAATCTAGGTTTTTTAATGAGCTTTTTTCTCTCTTGTTTAATATCGAACCAGAAGCAAGCTCAGACTATACTGTGGTCTTTCCCTGTGTCTACTTTATAAAGGACGGACACATCAAATTTTTTGTGTATTTGGGCTTCTCCAGGTCCATTTGCGTTGAGGAGATTTAAAAAAAATGTATTTAGACAGTAAAGGTTCTCTTTCAAGAGAAAGTTCACAAGCATTTCCCCTCTATCGTTCCTTATTCCTAGGCCGTGTTCACCGATGTTTGCTATATCATTTTGCGTATTCTTGTCGATTTTGGCGTTGGAATCCCCAATTATGATCGTGAAGTTCGCGTTTTCTACTCGTTTTGCAATCGATATCTCTTCATATAGCTGTACTACCTCTTCATCTTCCGATGTACTTGTTGGTGCATATATGTTGATTATTAGTACTGCGTAACGCTTGTTTAACGACAATGTAAGATATATGACTCGATCAGAAACAGCGCAGAATTTGGATACTTTGTCTTTTGTGTTCTCTTCCAGTATGATTTTTGATATCGGAGTTTTTTCTCCGGGTAGGCGTGTTTCTGACAGTCCAATGACATTCCATTTTATTTGTTCTAATTCACGTTCTAATTCAACAAGATGTTCTTTCGTTCTTATTGTGCGTTTGTTATATGTGGCAAAAAATATGCGGTGTTTCATATCCGCATTTTTTCTAGTCAAGACTTTGCCCCCCAACCCCTAGAATTCATGGGGCTGACTGATGTGTCAGTGTGAGATTGTGAGCTTACTGCTCTACTCACCTGGGGTAACAGTGTTTTAGGGTTTGACATTTCTAGTTTAAATACGGAGGTTTTGGCATTGAAACGCCCTGCGTGTTGGCGAGTGTGTGATGCAGACGCCCATTCTGGGAACCGATAAACGGCATATTTGGATATAATTCGTTAAATCTCCTACAAGTTCTACTCACATTCCGTTTCTCATCTCCACGAATCATTTGTGTAGCTAGCCATTCTGTTCGAATTAATTTGACTGGCAGTTAAAACAATAATAGTTTGTATACTCAGCAGCTTGTCTATGCTCTGGGATATTTCTAAGTACATGCAGAAATCAAAGCCTCCTTTGCCAACTCCAGGTAGATACGTATAATTCGTTTTTTCGCCATAACTTGAAAACTTGAAATCTCAAGTATCGGGTATGTATGAGGACCTTTATTTAGTATTTTACGGCGAATCTAATGAATTGAAGAAAAAAATGAGTTACAATTTGACAAAACCCGGTGTTCGGTGTTTCTTCGTTTCGAAATGTGAGGCGAAAAAAAGAGCACTCTGTATACTGAATGAGATTCGGTCAGATATGGGTTATATCCCGCATAGTTTCTTGTTTGCAAAATTCTTTTCATTATTTTGGTAGCTCACGCCGTGTAAGGTGTTTTTGTAATTGGAATAGCAAGTGTTATCAAAGCAGTCATCTATATACAGGGTATTCTATATTAAATAACAAAGTACGCCATCGAGATGAAAATATTTCAGAAATAGAGTTTTGTACCAGCTGAGTCAACTACCAAAATTTCAGAATGATAGCATTATTAACTCTAAATAAACGTCTAATAGGCCTCTCCGCCTGGGATGCCCTGTATAGTTGTTCCAAAAAGTGTAATATAGACCACAAACCATGAATTCCGGAATTTCTGATGAATTTATTCCTAACTTTAGGATGCAATATATACTTGAAACATTTGAAACGATTTATCTTGTAGTATGTAAATTTATTGCTGATTTATTTAAATTGAAATGGTTCTTAATTAACACTTATTTGATGATGACAAGGTGATTATAGAAAATTAAATGGTTAATAAACAACTTTATAATTTCTGTTGGAAATTTAAATCTGTGGTATTTAATAATAAACTTCGTCAAGATTTTTCAATTATCAACTAGTATTCTGCTTCATTGCGAGAACAATGATTCAATTATTATATACATTATGTACCGGGAATTCATATTTGAAAAATCCGCTTGAAAAGATTTTCAAAATTTTTGTTTTTACTAAGTTGGTAAAACTGTTTTCTATACTGAAGCGGAGTTTGAACGCAATTTAGTTACTTTACAGTTCTTGATTTAGTCAGTTCTCACAAATGTATCTTGCGACTTTTACAATGGATGAAAACATCGACCCCACATACATAAAACGCATTGTAAGTGGTGATGAGACATGGGCTTATGAGTTAGATATGCAAACCAGTCAACAATCTCCAAAATGGCGCCTTCTATGAACCGAAATCGAAAAACTACGTCAAGTCGATCGAAAATTAAGGTAATGTTGACTGTTTTCTTCGATTATCACGATGTTGTGCACTCGAAATTCTTGCCAGAAGGTCTGACGGTAAATAAAGAATATAACCTGAGCATTATACGGCTTTTGAAGAGACAAATATAAATAATACTCATGGTTTTCGCCCCACAATAATACACTATCTGACAAAGCCATCATTGTGAATGAATTTCGACCAAATACTTAAGAAATACTCCGGTCGACCCTTTTTCTTTTTCCAAAACTCAAATAACCACTTCGAGGTGCCCTCTTAGAATCGATAGAAGACATAAAAGAATATTCGCTGCTAGGAGTGATGACGATTCAAAAAGCGTTTGAAAAATGTTTGGATGATTATTCGTTGGCGTGAATATATTATTTCGAAAGGGCATACTGTGAAGGCGATACAATAAATTTGGATGAAAAATAAATATTTTGTGTTTTATTGACCACTTCCTGGTACTTTTCAGACAGATTGGATATGAATTTTACTAAACGTAGCTTAAAAGAAGTCGAAGTACAGGGTGAGGCGTAATGGAAGGGCATTTTTGGAACGGGTAGTACACGTAACAGTCAGTGAGTAGAGGGCAGCAGCTGAGTCATTCATTCGACTCAGAAGGAGTTACCATTTAGTTCACAATGGTTATCTGGTCAAGAGAGCACCGTGCGTTCGCAGTTGAAGAGTATTAAAAAAAACAAAAAAAAGTCCCTTTGTCCGCAAACGCTTCGTTATCGAAATACAGGATGTTGAAATCTTCAATGGAGTGTTGATTATTTTGATTGAGGAGGTCGTTACTTGATGAAAATCGATATAAATATTCTCAATTAAATAAAAGTATGGCATTTAGATTTTCACTATATTAAAAAAACTATGACCGGTTTCACCACACTCTGGCTTCATCAGATAGATACAAACTAATGAACAGAGTTATTCTTCATATATTAGTCTTATTTCCTACTTAATATTACAATAGGTACAAGCACAAAAAGGTATGTTGGAAATACCATCGGAGTTGCTTACTTTATGAATTGAAAAGATTGAGTAAGTTCTTTTCTTTGTTAATCTGTAAAATTTCCCATAGTTTGAGTTTTTGTCTATTAGTTTCATTGTGTAAAATTTTGAAATTATCATTGAAGTTATGGTTTTCTTCGAGTAAGTGATTAGAATAATAGGGATCTGATTTATGATAATGAAAACTACGTTTGTGCTCGGAAAATCTAACTTTGAAATTTCTGAAAGTTCTACCAATATAAATTTGATTACAACCCCGCAAGACAGTTTATGAACACCGGATTTATTACCTTTATCAATTTTAGATATGCAGTTTTGATATGTCGGAATTATCAGTTCGGAATGATATATTGAAATTATAATGCCAGAAGAATGATTTTAATTTTGGAATAGGATTACCAATATAAGTTAAGCTGTTGTATTTTGTGTTAGAACTTTTTATACTTGGAAATTCTTCCTGGATTACTTTTTCAAATTTTTCCTTGAAATCATGTTCTCAATCATACTTGGACTGTAACCATTATTGACTGCTATTTGTTTAATTATATTTAGCTCTTCTATAAAATTATTTTGTGTCATGGGGATATTAATGAGTCTATGTACCATACTATTGTGAGCAGCTAATTTATGTGGATATTGATGTGTAGATGAGCTGTGAATATATATATATATATATATATATATATATATATATATATATATATATATATATATATATATATATATATATATATATATATATATATATATATATATATATATATATATATATATATATATATATATATATATATATATATATATATATATATATATATATATATATATATATATATATATATATATATATATATATATATATATATATATATATATATATATATATATATATATATATATATATATATATATATATATATATATATATATATATATATATATATATATATATATATATATATATATATATATATATATATATATATATATATATATATATATATATATATATATATATATATATATATATATATATATAATTGAGCCAGGAAACATGTCAATTAGTTTACAGATAAGTCGACATTTTGTCTTTTTCATTGCGTTCGACGTTCTCTAGTGTACAGACGTCCGAATCAAATTTTCACATGGTGAAACTTTTTACCTTCTTATGGTTTTGGTGGAGCTTCATTAATGGTGTGGGGTGGAATTTCTTCGAACGTCCGCACGGATCTGTTCATCGTAAATAATTATACACTGAATGCTCAAAGATATATTACAGAGGTTTTGGAAGAACATATACACCTCAAAAAAGTCTAGGGAACACTTACCAATCACTCTAAAATATGAATTTGATGATTCGAATTTATAGATATCTTTCGATTTTTGTTAGGATGTATTGTATATAATGTATTCTCAAGAAAACAAAATAATATTTGACTTCTCAAAAGCACCTATTATAAAAAAAATTTGAAATTTGAAAATGACGAAATTTGGTAAAACAAAAAAAAATCCTGAACTAATATTTTCGAATCGATATGGAAGCACTTATATTTTTCAGTACCCAGAAGGTCCACCTCTGTTATTACTGACACTTTGGCATCGTCGCGGCATGCTCAATATTAAATCGTCTATTACATTTTGGCCTAAGTCATTCCAAGCCCCCTGAACGGCTAATCGAAGCTCCTGTTCATGATGGAAGACGTTCCCACACATGCTCGATGGGATTCAGATCTGTGGAGCAGGATGGCCACGGTAGAAGATCGATATCATTCTCTTCAAGAACGTTCAAGACAACTCTTGCACGATGAGCAGGGGCATTATCTTGTCGGAAGAGTGGATTTTGACTCATTGTTTGGAGATACGGTACCACTACAGGTAAAACTATCTCATTTGCGTAATAATTTCCCGTGAGGTTGTTCTGTATGAAAACGAGGTCAGTTCTTCCACCAAGGCGTATACCTCCCCAATACATCACTGATCCGCCTCCCTGTCTAACAACTTCTCGAGCATGCTGGAGACGGTTTCGCTTTCCAGGTTCCCTCCATTTTCGAATTCTTCCCGAATCGGGATAATAACTAAATCTAGATTCATCACTGAAGAGAAGTATGGCCCACCTCTCTTGATCCCAGTTTACGTGTTCTTGGCACCAAGCTAAACGAGCAGCGCGATTTCCATGGGCCAGTTGTGGAACTCTTAAAGGACGTCTGGAGTGGAGTTGACCTTCGTGCAGTCGATTTCTCACAGTTTGGTCGGAAATTTGTACATTATGAACTCGTGATAGCTCTTGAGCTAATTAAGATGCTGTGGTAGTACGATCTCTTCTGGCTTGAAAAACCAAAAATTGGTCTTCGGCGACTGTAGTAATCCTGAAACGACCTGTATGGCGTTCTTCTACGCTACCTGTTTCATTGAAACGCAACCATAAACGGTTTATGACACTTGGGCTACTTCCCAGAACCCTGGATACTATTAACGATCGACTCTGAGAGGCTGCAAGTATGTGTGATGCAGGGTTGTCGTACATAGACCCTACCTAGGGTGTACCATAACTTATATAGATATTAGCTTTCCGCACAATATACATTATTTTAGTCAATGTTTGGGTTAGGTTTAGTTAGGTTCTTCTCTATAATATCAATGAAAAAACTCATAGTTATTCAAAATTGCGAGATTATTGGTTGTTACAAAACAAAAGAGTTACATATGGTGTTGAGCTCAACTAAGGAGTTACTTTGGATTTTGAAGCGTGGCACTGCATGTCCTCAGCATACTTTTCATAAGATGGTACGTAACCACTGAGTGCTAATCGCAAGCATGATGAGATATGATCGTTAGTTAGTCGATAGCGATATTTTGACTCAATTGTATTCATTTCAGAAAATGTAGACTCACACAAGTAAGTTGACCCAAACATTGAAACGTCAGTTGAAGGGCGATTTGCCTTTGATTCGGATATTTATCTTCAGATATAAAACACCAGAAATTTGTATCAGATTATGTAGCTTTGTGATGTATATCTGATATAATCTACACCATCTCATTTTCAACAGAACATGAATTCATATCAAACTGACTTGCTATTTCAGTAGTAATTGCTCAATGTTTTCTCATGAAAAAGGATATCTCATAAATGATGCTATGTTTACCATTTTACTGCAATCATAAAAACGCATTTCGAATTGTCCCAAATATTTGATTCAGCGTCATATGTATCATAATTCAAGTTGGGAATCCTTGCTTTCAAAGACGGAGAATGTTTCAGATCTTTTTTTTTTCAGTTGACATATCATAAGTTGCAATTTACTTTTGAATGCGTTTAGTGGTATTTAAGTGCATTGTCAGTCAAAAATGGTAAATCAGTCAGCCATTTTTCGTTTTTCAACATCTGAGTGTCATCACCGCTTTCGTCTAGAAAAGCTGTTATTTCGGGCAATAATTCTTGAAACCTTTCTAGGAATATTCCGCGACTCAACCACCTGACGTTCGTGTGAAGAACTAAATCAGTGTGTTCAGCTGACTCCCTATCTTCTAACTGCAACTTAAAGAGCCGCCTTGCAACGAAATTTTCGTTGCAATGCCCATAATCTTCCGTGTTCAAAACTTTTAAGCACAAAACTTGTTGATGTAAATTGCAAAGGAATGAAAAAAATGAAGGGAAATCTTCATTAGCTCGACAAAATGCCACAAAACTGTTTTTGTTTCCAGTCATTGCTGGTGCTCCATCGGTTGTAATGCACACTAATTAATATATTGGTAGCTTGTGGTTTTTTACAAAATTGAAAAAACGTCATATATATCTTCGCCATGGGTCTCTCCCTTCAGAGGAATGATTGTCAAAAATTTTTCCTTGGCCAACAAGTCATTGAACACCATCCGAATAAAAATACAAAGCTGGGCAGTGTCTGTCATATCGGTGGATTCGTCGAACTGTAAAGAAAAGTATGTACCAATTATGATATCATGTTTTAGTTCATCTGCCATGTCCTGACTCATGACTACAATACGCCTTGTGACAATCGGAAGAGATAACTGAAGTTCTCTAATAGCAGACATGATTTCTGTTTCATTTTTAAAATCTCCAAATAAAGTCTCACCTTCAACTTCAATAAATGCTTCCCTCACAACCGTAGCATTTTCGAATGGTTTCTTGTGTTTCGCCAATATACGAGATATTTTTAATGGCGCGATCGCAGCAGCTTTTGATTGTTTAGCTGGTCTTGTGAACATGGTTTGTTCTTTTTTCAAATAGGATATCAAAACACGTACTTTTCGCTTTCTTTATTCACTCTGTGGCGGAAAATCCTTTTTCATAGTTTTTATGGGCCGTTTTATGATGTCTCTCTAAGTTATCACGCTTAGGTATTGCAACTGACGCATGAAAAATAACACAAATGCACTTATCCTTCACTATACAAAAGAAAAATTCTTCCTCAAAATCGTTATTAAAATGATACGTTTCAAATTTCTTCGCTGCACTCATTTTGTACCATTTAATAATAAACTTTGTATTGACGTATAGTGCCTTCAAGTTACAATTCAGAATGACTCCAATTCCTGCAGGCGCAACATTTATATCGACGTGAACGAAAGTCTCGAGTGTTCTCGTCAAACGCCCTCCCGAAATTTCTAGAAAAGCAGCAAGAATAAAAAACGTGGCTTTTCTTTGACAGGAACCGCATGTTCCTTTGATAAAGCCGCCTTCTGCCGCTAGCAGAGTGTTATTTTATTACGTAATAGATTGTTGTAGTTTAGTTACCTACTAGGTGTAGTGTAGTCAGAAGTTTCAAAAGAATCAAGGTTTCTTCTCATTTTCTCAAAGTATAATATCTTAAAAATTTTCTCTGAAAATTTGAATTGAATCAGACAAATACTTTTCGAGTTATTCGATCCGAATCATAGTATGTGTCCAAATGGCGATTCTTGGTTCTCTTATCAGCGCGTTGAAGCAAGTGGAGAGCTTGCTACTTATACTTGCGACTATTCTCCCTTGCCTACTGATGTTTTAGAAGCTATCGAGCCAATTTATCTCAGTAGTGACAATTTACTTCCAAGATGTGTAGGTTTCGATCAGAATAATAATGAGAGCTTCAACCAACTATTGTGGAAAATATGCTCAAAAACGATAAATACTAGTTTTACTGTTGAAAAAATTGCTGTATTCATAGCATCTGGTATATTCAATAAAGGTAAAAAATCATTATTGATCATAATAAATTCACTGAGACTTTATTGTGGGCGTAATTCTCATCGGTATGTAAAAAAACCGATACTGTACGTGTGAAAGTGGCAGATGAGCGCGCTAAAGACACTCGAGAAGGTAGACAACATCAAATAGATATTTTGGAAGCTGCTACAACAGCTGAAAAACTATTACATAGAATAGATGATTCGGTATAAGTAATTAAATAATATGTATTATTTCACGTAAATTTAGTGTAATATCGATTTTGATGAGTATGAGTCGAAGATAAGAGGCGCTTATAAGAACCGAGATGGAAATACCCAGTATGGCTAGCTTGAAATGTCTTTTTTTTCATTGTTCGAACAGTGGTTGTTATATTGTTATTGTTTTCTTCATTAAATTTTTTCGTTGACGCATTTTTTTCTCCTATCCCTACTTCTTTTGTCCTGAAAATATATTTTACACGAACAAGAAAAATATTAATGGTCCCAAATAATTCCGCAAAATATAAGTGATGCCATAATTTTTGGGAGTAGTATATTTTATATATATTGCTAATCCACCCACAAATATAACAAGTATGACGAATAAAAGGCTTGGTTTACATTTTAAGGAATCTTCGATATAGAAGTGAATATAAAATTATGGTATGCGGTACTAGCCATGGGCAATAACAACCTAATTTGTTACAATTATTATAATGATACGACGATGTTGTAATTAACATTTAAAACTCAATCGTGAAAGTGTAAATGTATGATAGTTTCGTTCAGTAGATCATCAATAAACTTATGCATATTTGCATTTAGTAAAATTAACTCTTTTGACAGTTTAATAATCGTATTTATTGCATTCTTATTTTATTCATAGTCAAGAAGATATTAAATTCAGCTATTATTGTATCAGTTTCAGAACAACTGTATTTTAATTTATAAATATGTGAATGAGTATAGCAACATTTCCACATATTGTAGAAATAAATAGATGAAAAAACCATGTCGTGATGAAATTATGTAATGCAAAGTAATGTTGTGTTTATGTTTCTCACAAATAATTTATTCAATTATTTATACTTAAACACCTCAAAAAGTCTAGGAACACTTACCATTATCTTTAAAATATGAATTTATAGAAATCTTTCGGTTTTTGTTAGGATGTATTGTATATAATATATTCTCAAGAAAACAAAATGATATTTGACTTCTCCAAAGCACCTATTATAAAAAAAAATTGAAATTTGAAAATGACGAAATTTGGTTTAATACAAAAAAAAATCCTGAACTAATATTTTCGAAACGATATGGAAGCAATTATGTTTTTCAGTACCCAGAAGGTCCACTTCTGTTATTAATGACACTTTGGCATAGTCGCGGCATGCTCAATATTAAATTGTCAATTACATTTTGGCCTAAGTCATTCCAAGCCCCCTGAACTGCTTAATCGAAGCTCCTGTTCATGATGGAAGACGTTTTGACGCAGGGGATTTTTTTTAGGGTGTCCCACACATGCTCAATGGGATTCAAATCTGGGGAGCAGGATGGCCACGGTAGAAGATCGATATCATTCTCTTCAAGAACGTTCAAGACAACTCTTGCACGATAAGGAGGGATATTATCTCGTTGGAAGAGTGGATTTTGACCCATTGTTTGGAGATACGGTACCACTACAGGTAAAACTATCTCATTTGCGTAAGAATTTCCCGTGAGGTTGTTCTGTATGAAAACGAGGTCAGTCCTTTCACCAAGGCGTTTACCTCCCCAAAACATCACTGATCCGCCTTCTTGTCTAACAACTTCTCGAGCATGCTGGAGACGGTTTTGCTTTCCAGGTTCCCTCCATATTCGAATTCTTCCCGAATCGGGATAATAACTAAATCTAGATTCATCGCTGAAGAGAAGTGTGGCCCACCTCTCTTGATCCCACTTTACGTGTGCTTGGCACCAAGCTAAACGAGCAGCGCGATTTCCATGAGTCAGTTTTGGAACTCTTAAAGGACGTCTGGAGTGGAGTTGACCTTCGTGCAGTCGATTTCTCACAGTTTGGTCGGAAATTTGTACATTATGAACTCGTGATAGCTCTTGAGCTAATTGAGATGCTGATTTGTAAAACCAAAAATCGGTCTTGGGCGACTGTAGTAATCCTGAAACGACCTGTATGGCGTTCTTCTACGCTACCTGTTTCATTGAAACGCGACCATAAACGGTTTATGACACTTAGACTACTTCCCAGAACCCTGGATACTTCCCGTTGTGAGCTCCTAGCTTGGATCATGCCAACGGCTCGTAACATCTCTTTTCTAGTCAAATGTCGTCTTTCCATGGTCGAATCACAAAACTTGAATCTTTTATTTGTGCTTACAACAGAAACAAGTGCCAACTAACTGATTTCACTGACTACTTGAAATGATTATAAAGCAGCGTGGCATCTGCTGCATTTTTAGCTTTTTATAAAAAAAAACTGAAATCCGTTGCGGCACTCTACATAATTTGGTGAGAAATTGATGCAGGTATTCATTTCTTAAGAAAAATCATCCATATTGATCGTTCTGGATACGATATATCGATATTCAGAAGTGTTCCCTACACTTTTTTGAGGTGTTTATGTAGTATTTGAATTGTGGATCAAGCAAAATTTACCTGCATAAAAATCTGTGAATTGACCATGAATAATTTTCAGATTTATAGAGATTTTCAATGTTATTATGTTTTTTATCATTATACTTTTTCATCTTCATTCGCCTTTTAGTTTTTCAATATTTATATATAATGTTCATTGATAAAGACAATTAATTCATCAAACAATAACAAAAAACAAATCAAAGCGAATAAAACTATCCTCGTCAGTTTTACCACCATCCATGGTAGAGAATTCTATGCTCCATGGCTCCCCTTTCATGAGAAGGACCTAGTGTGAGGGAAATTTTAATATACAAGTATATATTACGTATGAGTTCACAATAATATGAATTAAATCTACACCATGCTATGTGTGTATAGGGTGGGCAAATTTCGATGTATTTGTAAGGCAGTTATGTGAAATAATGCAGATAGAGGTAAACGAACCCTCCTCTCTCGATCTTATTATCAGGGACTGGTTTAGTTGATATATCTTTCCGTTCTGGACTTATTCAAAATTTCTCGAATTTTGAGAAAATCTTTCGCGGATATCTCAATCATAATCAAAGTTACATAAAAATAAGTTTGACATTCTACAGACTCTTTTGTGTTACTTTGGTAATATTCTATTAGAATGATTAGAAAGTTAGGCGAGGAAAAAATATATTATTATGAAAAACAATAATAATAATAATAATAATAATTTATTGATCCTTAAGACATCACAAGTATGTATAGGACAGGTCAATAGAAAAGACATTTAGACATTATCTGAATCAACACATAGAAACTCATTCACAGTATAAAAACATTTTGCTAAAAGTAAATTCTTAACTGCTACCTTAAATCTATTTACACTTAGACCCTGTATATGCCGTGGAAGATGATTGAACAATCTGAGACCCTGGTACAGGGCGACATTTCAAATCTAGAAGTTCTGTGTTTAGGGATACATAATGTTTCCTTATTTCTAGTATTGTGGGAATGAAAGTTAGAAAGTTTAGTCATGTTACTTTCATTCTCTTTAATATAAACGAGGCATCTCAAAATGAAAATAGACGCCAATGTGAGGATACCATTCTTCAGGAACAACGGTCTACATGAAGATTGTGGAGCTGTATCGAACATCATTCGCAGAATTCTTTTCTGGATGATGAAAACTCTACCTACGTCTGAGGAATTTCCCCACAGTAAGATATTATAGGACAGGTGACTATATACCAAACTGTAATAAACGTTCACAAGGGAACTTAGAGGTAGTGAACTCTTGATTCTATTTAGGGCATAATAGGAACTATTCAGCCTCTTACAAATCGCATCGATATGTGCACCCCACTTCAGATTCCTATCGATGTGAACGCCGAGGAATTTAGTGGTGTCCTTCGAAGAGATGACTGTATCTAAATACCTTATTGTTATGCTACCCTGATCACAAGACGACAGAGTGAAGTGAATGCATTCCGTCTTGTTGACATTGATCATAATAGCATTAAAATGGCACCATTCTACGAAACTCTCCACCAGCAGCTCGCATAACTTTTGAAGCTCCTCAAGAGTCTCAGCAGTAATAGCTATGGAAGAGTCATCAGCGAACAGTATCAACCAGATTATTTTTGATAATAAATTGCGAATATTAGATTTTCTGTAGAATATTTTTTCAAATTTGGTGGCAGATCGTTGATGAATAACAGAAATAGAAGTGGCCCCAAGACAGAACCCTGGGGTACTCCTAATTTACAGTACTGTTCATTTGAGAACGAGTCGTGAACCCTGATTGAGGCAGTTCTGTCCTCTAGATAACTACGAATCCAGTTCAAGAACACGCCTCTGAATCCAAGATTATAACATTTATCCAATATAAACTGGATAGCAAGACTATCAAACGCTTTAGACAAGTCAAAGAACAATCCAGCAACATATTGACCATTATCAAGGCAACGATAGACGAACTCCACAAACTGCAATGCTCCAGTTTGAGTCGAGCGGCCGGTTCTGAAACCATGTTGTGCAGTATCAAGTATTTGAAATTTATCTAGGTACTTCATCATTCTATCAAACACTATTCTTTCAAAAACCTTGGAAAAGACACTTAAGATAGATATAGGTCTATAGTTCATGATATCGTGTACATCATCCGTTTTATGAATAGGAATGACGATTGCTTTTTTCAGAATACGAGGAAATACGCCTGTGCTAATTGACAGGTTAATAACATGAGCGAAATGTCGGCTGATATCGGTACCTATCATCTTCAGAATTCGTGCTGAGATGAAATCAACACTAGAACCTTTGTTGTTTTTGAGTGATCTTATAACATCATGGATTTCATGCTCCAGGACTGGGTGGAAGAAAAAGGTTGTGTCTAACATACGTGACGTCGTACATGAGGATGACATTGAGTCTTTATAATAACTGTTAAGGGAAGATTCGGCAACTGTAGTGAAATGATTAGCGAAAATCTCAGCCAAATCTATGAGATCGTTATGCGTAACATTATCAATAACCAGTGCAATAGAATTTTGTTCCATACGTTTTCGACCAGTCATAGTATTTACTAGATTCCACACAGTTCTATTTTTATTTACAGATTTATCAATACGTTCACTGTGAAAATTGTATTTGGTTCTTAGGATTAAGGATTTATAATAGGATTTGGCTTTCTTATATAAATCATTAGAGGATTGAGTTTTATATTAGAATGTAACTAATGAAGATTTTGTAGGTCACATTTGGCCAAAACAATTTCTGGAGTAATCCAGTTTTTCCTGTTATGAGTATAATTGGTACTACGCATAAGAGGGCAACAAATTTCAAAGATATGTTGAATAGTATCTACAAATGCCCCAAAACATTCATCAACATCAGAATCTATGTATAAGTCCTGAAAATTACATTGAGAAATACTCGATGCAAACTTATTAAGATTTTGATCGTTTAAATTTCTGACCATTCTCGATACAGTTTCGGCTTTTTATGGAAGCTAATACATAGATCAAGTGAGAGGGCAAGGTGGTCACTGATATGGGCTTCATAAGTTTGTACATTACAATTTGATAATTCTGCATTGGTCAAAATATAATCAACCTTAGAAATTGATGTGTGACCTGTGATATTCGTGAATACTCTGGTAGGATTATCTGATGAGACTTTTAGATTATAGCAGTTCATTAAATCTACAAGTAACTTACGGTTCATACATTCTGTTTTAAAAAAATCAACGTTCAAATCACCACACAGGAATATAATGTCAGCTGAATTGCAACAAAATTCAAAGCAAGCGATATCCTGTCCAGAAACACCTCGAAGGTACCAGAACATGGCCGATACACACTAATAATGCCCAAGCGGATATCACGAGCCATCACTATTGTTCCACTTATTTCACATTCCATTTCTTCTGAAAAGCGTGACACACATAAATTTTTCACTAGTAATCCAGCTTTAATGTAAACCATTGATCCACCGTGGGCTCTTGAGGGGCGGCAATATGAATCTGCAAGTAGGTATTCAGGGATGGTCATGGTATTTACACTCTCAGGACTGCACCAGTGCTCGGCAACACTTACAATATCTGGTTTCCTTTCAGATAGAAATATTTCGAGAACATCTAACTTATTTGAAATACATTGTACATTAAGTTGTAAAAGTTTCAATTTTTCTCCATCAACAGTGGGAAAACCAAAAGATGTTTTACCATCTATGTTGCATATCTATGACATTGAACTTTTTTCAAACGAAAACCAAAAACACATGCGAAAATCTTTAACAGAAACGAAAAGTCCTAACGATACAAATGGAAGAAACTACTTTATCGCAAATATTCAAAAGTGTTTTAACACTTCTAAATTGTTATTATTCCTCTTGTAGAGACCCCAAAGAAAAAAATCTAGTGGTATCAAGTGAAGGGAACGGGGTGGCCATCTTACAGGACCTTTAGTCCCTATCCAATTATGTCCGAAATTCAAATTCAACAGATCAGTGATGGCCCTTGTTTGGTAGAAGGGACTTCATCGTGTTGCAAAAAAAATTGGTTCTTTGTGCCTACAGAAGTTGATCAAGAAATCCTTCAATGATATTATCGTTGATGATTTCTTCATAACGTACATTCAAATTTGAACAAAAATTTCAAAAGCCGAAACGCGACTATCTTTCAGTGCACACCATATATTGAAATCATATTTCCTTGATGCTGCACATCAATATGGCATTGAGGATTTACATCTGACCTCAACTATTCTTTAAAGCAATTAAATATCCCATCTCTAGTGATGCGGACTTCATCTGTCCATATGACTTCTCTAAAAAAGAGATATTTTGTTATTTTCTAGATACCAATTGCAGAAATTTAGTTGGCGAGGGAGATCCCCGGGCTGCAAAAATTGGGTCACTCGCATTTTGTAGAATTTAAACTGGTTCTCCTTCAGAATGCCGAGCGACTGACGTCTCGAAAGTCCTGTTTCTGCTTCTATTTGACTACTTGAAATTGAAGATTTGGCCGTAACAGCCCCATTCACTTCGATCGTTGCTTTCTCTCGATCTCTTACATGATATTTTTTATTTCTTGATTTTCTGAATGAGCCAAGATTCTCTTTCATTCTTCGAAAAATAGATTTATTTGGCTGGTACCTTTCAGGATACCGATTGAAATATGTTTTGGCCGTTGCTGCTGAATCATACCGACTAGAATATAAGATTTCATCATATCGAACTTTTCATAATTTTCATATTTATGATTTTATTCTGCATCTTGAAACAACCAAAGTCTCAAATAAACAAATTCTTGAATGTAACAGTCGGAACATACAACCAACAAGCAGCTATTTGGATATTCAATAAATATTAATACCTATACTGAAACTGGAATCGTAAGTGTCAAACGCTAAGACCACAGTTAATTACTATGGCCTAAATCGAATCAAACCATAGAAATAACCATGATCTTAGATAGGATATTCAAAATCTGTGGTTGTCAGTCATAGAACAATATGAATCGTTGATGGGCATGCACCTAATGAATGGAATTGTGGCAATTTTAGTTTTTTCTCTGAAGAAAGGTATTGAAAGCAATAATTGACTACAAGTGTTATATATTTTTAAGAAGAGAAAAAATTACTGCATCCAATTGGGGTAAAATGTACTATATTTCGTATTTAAAACGAAGCATGTTTGCATTATAACTCGAAAACCTCTGAGCTAAAAAAGATTGTTTACACAGCACAGTATTTAACTCAAAAAAGTGTCTCTAGAATCTCAAACTTATTTTTATGTAACTTTGATGATCATCGGGATATCCGCGAAAGACGATTTTCCCAAAATTCGAGATCTTTTGAATAAATCCAGAAGGGATAGAGAAATCAGCAAATTTTTTGCACCACTAAACTAGTCCCTGAAAATAAGATCGAGAGCGGAGGGGTTCATTTTTCTCTATCTGCAATATTTCACATACATCGAAATTTGCCCACCCTTCGTCAATTTAAATTGATACGAAAAAAGATATGTACGCGGGCAATCGAATAAGTTGAAATTTCTATGCATTCAGTATGCATAGCTTTATGAAATATATATTCATTTGAAGTTTTTGATAATCAAATTTCTATACCTGAAGTGTGACTAGGTAGTTCATTTTTTTGAATCTATGATTGGCCCTGTCTTACTTTATACTATACAAATTCGATTAGACAAAGTTGAAATTTTGAATTGGGAATAGTGAGTCAGAATCCATAAAATAATACTCACAGTTACTTTACTGTAGTACTGTGTGAGGCAATATATTAGCGGCTTCAATGTTAAGTAAAGTATAAATGCCAGTGACTATAATGTAGCATTCGCTATAGATGGATTCGGTATGAAAAGACGTTTAGTATATTAGTCGTTTAGTATATTAGGCTTTCAGTATATTAGGCGTTGAGATATAAAAGTACGATTTATTGTTTATGTTTCGCGAATGACATTTATTATATTTCTAGGAAGATTGCTTTGTAATTTTCAATGGTAGTCCTCCGCCGTTAACGTTTCATTAGAATCTTCTGGTACGTTTCGAGTCTTTTTCATCCAAAATTCGATATAATATGAGTTTTTCGAATTGAAATATTGACCAAAACAGTTTCTATGACACTAATATTTAACACAAACTCAAACAGGCGCCCATTCTACGAATTTAATCGATGAATTGGTAATATAATTATTCGATAATTTCTTTTTCTCAGAAAATTCAACGTGATACTTTTTATCTTTAAGAGTATTCAAATTAAATAAGTAATCGACAAAAAAGAAAATATGGGGTTATCATTTAAAAAGTATAAGTGAAAATCGACTTTCCAATTACAGACCAATGAAAATTTGTTATGCTGTTAGAATATCATTCAAGATTCAATTTCGTTTTTGTTTCACTGAAAGCGTTGAACAATTGTAGAAACGATAGTACCCGATATAAAAAGTGCTTCTTTTTAAATCTATAACAAATGTGATAAAATTATAATGTGGCGAAACACATCATAATCCTTTTGTTAATAAAGTTAGAATTTGGACAGTAAAATTGAAAAAAAATTGTGTCAAAATATTATTTTGGTATCCTGAATTTCTTCCTGCTTTCCACAATATCATAGTACTGTAAGTCTATCTGGCAACTTTATCCCTAACTTTCTTGGAGCACTTTACTTGGAAATATCGAATCCTGTTTAGATTTCAACAAATTCTCTCACTAAAAGTTATCTAAATAGTTTCTAATTATTTCCTTTCTTTATTCATAAATTACCATCGTTAGAAACAAATTGGAAGAAATAGCCATCAATTTTCAACATTAAATTCTCTTCTATCTACAATTCTGCATTTAATAACAGTAAACTCAACAGATTAAACATTGTGGACAAGTTATAGCGAACAGTCAATTTTATCAGACTTAATGTTTTTCCTCAATCTAGAAAAAGAAGCACGAATTAACATTTATATTTTAGGACTGTGAATATTACACAACTTTATAGATTCTGTTTTCTTGGGCGGTGCAACAGATGAAAACATCATTTCAAAACAAAAGAATAGAACCTAGAATTAACAAATTATTACGTTCGTAATAGGATTACTATAATTTGCTAATCGAGAAGGCGGTGTAGCCATATTGAACATATAAATGATTTCATTCTATTAAAGATAGCAATTTTGAAACTGAATATAATTGTCAAGAAGTTAGATTTATGGATTCAATTTGAATTATGATGTTCTCAATCAAGGGTATTATTCAAAACAATTAATTCAATTCAACTTTATTTACTCCATAATAACCCCTAGGGTTATAGAGCATGTCATAATATATATATAATAATTTACAAATGGGTAAAACTCATAATTGTATATAAAAACAAATATAAGACCGTGCAAAAATATACAGTGCACAGAAACAAAAATAAAAGAAACAATGAAATATCAGTCTATTATTAAGGAACTCGTCAAGCGTATAATATAGTTATGTCTCGAGGTACTTCATCAACCTCTTCTTCATTAGTTCAGAAGGGAGATATCTGATATTCTGAGGGATTCTATTGAAGGCTGTCACTAGAATATATCTGGCATTTTCTGGAGATAGGTATACTTCATGTGAGGTAGATTCAAGTTTCGTCTTACCTGCAACTTTCTGTGAATGGAAGCCGCAGCATGCCACGAATACACCTCTTCTGCAACGACAGTATCCTATCTACCTTTGACGAATTCCCCCACAACACAATTCCATATCGGAGCCTACTGTGCACATAAGCATGATAAGCCATGAACGCTGCTCCCTGGCTCATAGTTTCTGCTAAAGTTCTGAGCGCATATACGTATCTTGCCATACTCCCAGCCACCTTATCTATTTGATCCCCCAGCTCAGTCTGTAGTCGACATGGACTCCCAAAAAACATACCCCTTTTTGTTTCGTATGCTTCTGATTCTCTGGTGTAGGTTGTACTCAGGAAATCTGTACTGTACCCGAACTCAATGAGCGTTTTTTCAGTATTCATTTTGAGTTTATTTTCGTCGAACCACTGGCGGAGCTCAGATACAGCATCGAATATCATGTCCTCCATGCCTCTGTCGTCGCCAGACAACACAACTGACGTATCATCCGCAAACTGAACAACCCTGTTAGGCAGTAGCTCAGGCAAGTCGTAAGTATATAAAGAAGCGGTCCAAGCACAGACCCCTGAGGAACCCCCTTTGTGACCGACAATTCATCTGACTCGATCAACATACCCATAACTGGATTTATAGTTTAATCTACGTATTGTATAGTACTGGTTAGCCCTATACAAGGTGGTCAACTCTCTTGAAGCAGGACTATAACACTTTTAGATAAACATCCTCCATTCCAAAAGTAACCGAACTATTTTGAGAAAACAGTACTACTAGCGCCATCTATTTTAATATTGTGCCCGTCGATAACTTGGTGACAGCTGCTAAATATTTCATGATATTTGTGTGTAAATAACATGAGTTATTGCGTCATGGTTTTTAGTGCGTTTAGTACATTAGTACATTAGACCAGAAACGTGTTCGAATGAACATTTCTAACGCTCTGTTGGCGCAGTTTGGGTGCAATAAATTCGATTGCTAACGCCGATTATTTACTGTAGATGAAACTTGTATACACCATTATACACCAAAAACAAAAATACAGTTCGAATAGTGGACTGCAAAGACGGAACCAGTTCCGAAAAAAAGCAAACACTGTTTTTTCGGCTAGGAAAATAATGGCTACTGTTTTTTGGGATAATCATGCAGTTATTTCAATTGATTACCTGCAAGAAGGAAAAACCATTACAGGAGCATTCTAGGCTTCTTGAGAAGCGTAAAACAGTACTTGTTGAAAATCGGCCACATTTACAGAAAAAGAGAAACCTATTTCACAAAGACAACGCGTCGTCTCACACCTCAGCTGTTGCAATGGTGAAAATCGACGAATTACGGTTTGAACTATCAGTTTTCATCTCAATGTCAATTGACTTCGGCTGTGAAACATAGTTTGAGGTAGATTAAAGTTCTAGAACTCAGAATTTGTCTATGTGCCGATAGTATTGATATACATCTTCATTTATCAGGATTTTTTGGTTACTACCAGTTATTTTCACCAAACAAAAATAGCAGTTATCATGGTGGTTAACGGGTTCTTTCCAGATCATAGCAGTTTCGTACCGGAAAGTTTTTCTTTTCTTATTTGTCCATAAACGTAGAAATTCAACGCTCGTTTTACAAACCTTTTGGGGAACCCAAAACTTTTACGCATTTCCAGCAGATGCCTTGAGTAATTTTTGTGAGCTTCGCTTACGAATTCTGTCACATGCAAACGGTATTCTTTGAATATATACTCTCTGGGTATTCTTTGAATATATACTCTCCGCAAATGAAACGAAAATAATTTGAAACATTCACACAAACTCTTCTTGACGATGAAATATCAAACTATAGCATGTTAAATCTATATTATTACGGTAATTAAGTATTTTTTAAAAGAGCTCTAACTCTGTTAGATCTGTTAGAAAACAAATGAGGGTATATTCAGACTCAGCAACGTCAAATTAGTAAACATCAAGTGACAAAGTCATTCATCAGACGAAAAGTACAATTTTGTTGTCCAGTGTAATCTACCAATAAGTAACGACAAGCTTGATATCCGTTCTTCCCCACTTGTCATCTGATTCTCAGATTTAAATGACATTGAAATATTTTCTCTTAATTTTTGAAAATTCTACAAATAAATACTTTTCAATGAATGAATATTCAATGAATAATCATTGTTCTCTAATGCACTCTTCGTTTAACACTTCGAATTGAAAATTTCACAAGAAGATTGTGCAGAAATATCATAACAGTCAATATCTTCGGCTAAACGTATTTCATTGTTCAAAATTTGTGTTAATTTATTGCTCAACATCAGATTTTGAGAAGAAATAATAACATGAAGAATTGTAAGGTGATTCACATGAAGAAATAACTTTTACAGAGGAGTAATGAGAATTTTCAATGGTTTATACATATATATATATATATATATATATATATATATATATATATATATATATATATATATATATATATATATATATATATATATATAACTATAACCGGTTTCACCACACTGTGGCTTAATATTACATTAGGTATACAAAGGGTATGGTGGAAAACCCATCGGAGTTGCTTAATTTATGAACTGAAAACAGTGAGTATTGGAGATCTAATTAACTATTAAGTAACCTAGCTGAATTCTTTCCTTTGTTCATCTCTAAAATTTCCGTAGATTGAGTTTTTGTCTATGGTTTTCTTCAACTAAGTGATTAGCAAAATGGGAATCTGTTTTATAATAATGAAAACTACATTTGTGCTCGGATAATCTAATTTTGAAATTTCTGAAAGTTCTAGGAAGTATTTCCAAGTATAAAAAGTTCTAATACAAAAACAACAGCTTAACTTATATTGGTAATCCTAGTCTGGAATCAAAATCATTCCTCTCGCATTATAATTTCAATATAGCATTCCGAACTGATAATTCTTTAGGCTGACATATCAAAAACTGCAAATCTAAAATTAATAAAGATAATAAATCCAGGTATTTATAAACTGTCTTGCGGGATTGTAATAAAATTTATATTGGTAGAACTTTCAGGAATTTCAAAATTAGATTATCCGAGCACAAACGATTATAATAAATCAGATTCCCATTATTCTAATCACTTACTCGAAGAAACCATAACTTTAATGATAATTTCAAAATTTTACACATTGAAAATGATAGACAAAAACTCAATCTATGAGATATTTTAGAGATTAACAAAGAATTACTTCAGGAAGGTTACTTAATAGTCAATTAGATCTAAATCCTTCCCCATTACTCAATCTTTTCAATTCATAAAGTAAGCAACTGCGATGGGTTTCCACCATACCTTTTGTACTTAAATCTAATGTAATATTTAGTAAGAAATAAGAATATTATATAAGGAATAACTCTGTTCATTGGTTTGTTTCTATCTGATGAAGCCACAGTGTGGTGAAGCCGGTCATAGTTTTGTTAATATAGTGAAAATCTAAATACCATAGTTATATCTCATTGAATGAAGCTGCCATAAGTCCATAGTCCATTCACAGATATGATAAAGGGGAGAAACGCGATATTCTTCAATATATAAAGCTCCCTCAGCTCGAATGCTAGGTTTTGGTACTTACTAATCTTCTCTGCATATTCCTGACATATTATCGACTGAGGGTATGCTCACATCCAGTAGTGTGGCTATTTTTTCCTTGAAGTCGAAGATCGCTATATAAGGTCGGTTATACACGACTGGCATGCCTGTCTCAATAGATCTTGTGGGTGTTATTATTGAGTATGGGCTCAGATTGGACAGATACTGTGGCGTCCGTGCCTTACATAGGCCTTAGTTTAATGCTATGTTCTGATGATATAACCTCGCCACAGCATTGTGTCTCTCGAGATATCCTTTTGGCGCGTTATTGGGGCAGCTAGATGTTATGTGCTCTATCGACTCTTGACTTCTTTTACATTTTCGACATTAGTCCGTTGGGATATTTCCACCATTTATATACTTCAGGTACATCCTAGACCACCTGATCTGTATTTCCAACACTCTTCCCTCGATCTCAGGGTAAAGATAGCCTGCTTTAAGGTGAGTAAGAAACTCCTGTTTATTGACATCCTAACTTTTCAGGTTGTTTGAGTGCCATTCTTTCGTGAGTTGAGCAGCTATACATGCTTCTAAATGGTATGTGGAGTCGGAGAGTCTTAGAGGTGGGAGAGATTTTCATCTGTCTCGTGCAGTTCGGTGAAAAGGTGAGTTTTTTAGTAGATAAATATGATCTCTAGTCATAGATGTTCTTCTTATGAGCCATTTCCAACGATAGTAAGCTTCATCCTCCCTGGTTCCGAGATAAGTATATTCGGCTTACAGAGAATTATCACCTTGCAATATTCACCCTATTTACCTGATCTGGCTCCATACGACTACTATTTGTTCTCCAAGCTGCATTTGACGATGAGAGTAAAGCGGCGCGATTCGATTGAGGCCACTAAAAGTGCTATTCCAATAAAGGAGATAGAGAAGTCGTTCGACAAGCTGTTGGTGCATGTTAATTTGTGTATCAATGCAGAAGACGAATAAATTGCTAATAAAATAGATTTGTATGAAAATAAATACTGGTTTTGCCTGTTTTCAAAAAGTTCGGTTACTTTAGGAATGGAGGGTGTGCTCGAAGGCTGGGTACTTGTTCCCGGAGACTGAAGACAGAATCATGGCTATCCTACAGTGGCACAACATCGCAGCCAAACTCCTCCATCAGGAACTGGCGCTGAAACATGGTCTTATTGAAAAACACGCGCTGAATTATCAATACTTACCTGTTGATATCCTAGAAAAAAATGAATTTTAACTCTTTTGGAACACTATGCTAATCACTGACAGAGAAACAACCTACAACAGACCTGATATTGCCCTTTTCGACTGGCAGATGAAGGAGACAGAGCTGCTGGAAGTAAACATTCCTTTTGTCGAAAATCTTAAGGAGTACGCCTACGTGTATCAGGACTTGGCAGTGCAACTGAAGGAAATGTGCAATTGGATGAAAAAAAAAGTTTGTGTTTTTTTGACCAATTCCCGGTAACAGAATGTTGTGTAAGTTTTCCGAACTGGAATAATGCCCGAAATGGTTTCTAGGACAGAAAAATTGTATCACAAAGTTAAACAGTCTCCCATTCTACTAATACCATAGACGCATTAGAAAGTTTTCGATACTTTCTTTTTTCTCGAAAAAATAGTGTTTTAAGTGATTTTTTGCATAACATACCCAAAATTGAATCAGTAATCACAAAAATAAATGAAAATATGGGGTTACCATTAAAAAGATCCATCTCAAAAGTCTACTTCCGGTATTTCCGGGAGTGGCAGACCAACGAATATGTTTCAGGCTATTAGAATATCATTCAAAACGCAATTCCGTTTCTGTTTCATTGAAATCGATCAACAATTTCAGAAGTTATACCTTGGGTCGTTTTTCGCCAAACACCCGAATTCAATATTTGTTTACTACTCGAAATGGTTAACCTAATTCAATTCTCACTTTCAATTGAAATTCCAGTTTTCTTTGCATAACAAGAATTAACCTGGATAGATAGAAAATTGTGAGGGATCAATCTGTATATTTCACTTGAACTATATCGGTTTGCTAGCTTGATTCCACTTTTAACATACTTGAAAACTAGAGTTATGCTACGGTCCTGCCTAAGTCAAGATCTAAACTCCTCATCAATTACTTATACCTTAGAGGCATGAAATGAAATGCAGAAACAAGCAGTTTTAGAACGGAATGAGAAACATTAATGACGTTTATATCTCGCTATCCTTTGCAGAAAGGGTAAGACCATGAAAGAAAACTGAATAGTCAAACATAAGTTTTATGACCAATATAATGATCGGATAATAAATATAAGCTTTGATTTAGTTTCAAAAAATAATTAAAGTGTCCTCTTACATATAAAAACTTAACTTTACCTTGATCGTTTTATGAGTGGGTCAGACGACCACCAATATAAATCTTGAATTATTCATGAAATTAAATTAACTGTCAAAATGTTTTCAGGAAGTTGCAATATTGAAACTGCTTGGTATACAGACGTTAGTTTCGTAGGAAAATATAGAGTGATTAACAGTTCATAATATTTTATCAACTGAATATTCTTGTGACATCTTGAAGCACGGTTAAAGAAGATTGAAAAAATGATAACAAATATACTTTCCACCTACAAATTCTTCTATGGCAGAAATCAAGTTCAGAGTTCGTACTGTGAGACGGGCTCTCGAGCAACTGAACTGCAAGAAGGAAGTGGGTCTAGACAAAATACCACCAATCTTCCTGAAAAAGTGTGCTACCGAACTGGCACCCATTCTTAACCGTCTGTTTCAGATTTCTTATGTTAACCACACTTCCGAGCAGCTGGAAAATAACGAGAATTCAATCGATCCCAAAGAAAGGGAAGAAGTCCTTACCCCAAAACTACCGCCCTGTTGCACTTCTCCCCATTATGTCCAAAGTGATGGAAAGAGTCATAAACGATGAACTCATCAAATACCTTGAGTTGCAGGGAGTTATTAACGACCGTCAGTATGGTTTTCGCAGGCAAAGATCAACAGGAGATCTGTACGCCTACCTCATTCATGTTTGTACATCAACGATAGAAAAGCATGGGAAATCTAGAGCAATAGCCCTCGACATATCTAAAGCGTTCGATAGGGTTTGGCATGCAGCCTTGTTGAATAAACTTGCTACACATGGGATTCCCGAAAAATTTCGTGGTTGGATCAGTAGCTTTCTCTCAAATAGATCAATACAAGTTATGGTCGACGGTATATCATCTGATTGTTTCCTGTTGCAAGCAGGAGAGCCTTAGCGATCTATTCTTCCACCAACCTTATTTTTGTTGCAAATAAACGATCTTCTGTCATCTACCGAAAACAAGATCTTCGGTTTTGCAAACGATTGTACCCTGGTTTCGTCTTTCAGTAGTCTGCGGCCGACTACAGCAGCGGATCTCAGCGTCAGAAATGTCGTCGAGACAAAGACAGTATTTTCTTGTGAATAGGATGTTCGATGATTGGAACAGGTTTTCTAGTGATATGGTGGACTCAAATTCGGTTAATGAATTCAAAAATAAACTTGACTTTCTTTTGTTTAATTAGATTTCGTTTTTGACATAAGTGGATTTAGTTATTATATATGTGTGCATGTTTAATTATGGCTAAGCTGTGCTTGCAATACTATAGAAATTATGTTTTTGTTATTAGGCTTTTATAGGACTTGTCCTCAGCCTTAAATTATTTCAATAATAATAATAATAATAATATTAATTGATGTTTCAACGGTGGCACAAGCCATTATGCCTACGACCACGAGAGCCGGACTCCCTAGGAAACGCATGAAGTGGACCCCAGAGATGAATTCCTTCATTATGCGTTCCTATTACAAGATTACAAACTTGGAATCGGAAATGACAGCATACAGATACGCGTTACATCTTGCGTTCGTAGAAAAATATCCTGAATTACAGCACATATCCGAGCAGAGAATTTCGGATCAAAGAAGAACAATCGTTAAAAACAGGCTACTTTCTTCAGAAACGCTGCAAAGCATACGAGAAGAGGTCATAATGGAACTTAGAAGCGAAAATGATACTCATAACGGTATACCTGCTGGAGTCAATGAAAGTGTTACAGATAACATCGAACCCACGGAAACAAATATTAACATGGAACGCCCTCCTGAGCGGAATCAGCAGGACGAATATAGGTATTCAGCAAGATCGGAACTCAACAGAGCAATAACTGAATTCAGTGGTAGTAACCCAACTGAAAGACCTAAACTGCCCAAACTCAAGACAAACAGGAACACCAATATCATCCTAGAAAGCGTGAATTCAGTGTTTGAAGAATATACCGACCAGAACACCTTGGAGAAGATTCACACTTTGATTTACTGTGGAGCAGTAGCGGTTCTTCGACTTCACAAACAACAAATCTCCACAACTCTGATTCAAGCTGAGCAAAAAATAGTCCGAAAACCACCATGGCAAAAACGACTGGAGAGGGATATTGATAATATTAGAGCAGAAATCGGTCCCCTCACAGAATTCCTGAGAAACAGAAAACCCTCAAGGCGCTTGAAATCACATATACGCAAAATTTATAGGAAAATTGGTACGAACATAAAACACCCTGATCACAAACAACACATTGACGTGTATATGGACACTTTGAAACAGAAACTCCAAGCAAAAGCAAAGAGGCTTTCAAGATACGTCAAGTGTACTGAAAGGAAACACCAAAACCAAATGTTCCTCCAAAACGCAGCCAATTTTCATAAGGGAAATAACAAAACTGCGACCAACAATAACAGAGAAGTACCTGACGCACAGTGCTTGACCGACTATTGGTCATCACTATGGTCGGACCCCAAAGAACACAATAGAGATGCGGAATGGATCACGAATGAAAAAGAACGCCTCGATATCAGACATATGAACTTCGATGGAATAAGGGAGGAAGAAATTACAACAGTAGTTCGAGCGACCAACAATTGGAAGGCCACAGGTATAGATAATATCCACAACTACTGGTACAAGAAGTTTGATAAGCTCCATGGTGCTCTAGCGAAACAGCTCACATATGTTCTTCAACATCCCAAGAAAACACCCACTTTCCTAACGCAAGGCTTAACATATATGCTACCTAAGAGCGATAGAACACAGGATCCGTCCCAATATAGGCCAATCACTTGCCTGCCAACACTCTACAAAATACTCACCTCATGCATATCCAATCGAATATACCAGCACCTTGACGACAACAATATATTAGCAGAGGAGCAGAAAGGATGCAGAAAGAAACACCACGGTTGCAAGGAACAACTCATCATCGATTCTGTTATAATGAAACAGGCACACGTAGGGGATCGGAATGTTCATTCAGCTTTTCTCGATTATCTGAAGGCATTCGATAGTACCGCCCATTCTTGGCTTGTTGAAGTATTGCAGATATACAAAATTCACCCAGCCCTGGTTGAGTTCTTGAAGACAACAATGACACACTGGCGCACGTCTCTGCAGGTCAACATGAACAATAAATCAATTAAAACCGACGAGATACCCATACGTCGTGGAATTTTTCAAGGAGACTCTTTGAGTCCACTATGGTTCTGTTTGGCAATGAACTCATTGTCCTCAATGCTCAATAGAACTGGATACGGATTTAGGATAAAAGCAGAAAGGAATTATCATACAATCTCCCACCTGCTGTATATGGATGACATCAAATTATATGCTTCGAACAAGAAGCAATTGGATGATTTGCTGAAAACTGTCAGTGAGTTCTCGGCAGATGTTCATATGAAATTCGGGATTGAAAATGTAAGACCCTGAACATTCAAAGAGGAAAGTCATAGATGGTGAAACACAACTTCCAAACGGTGACATTATACAGTGCATGAGAGATGGCGAAACAAACAAATATCTGGGATACCAACAAGCCAGATTGCTAGACCAAAAACAATCAAAGGAGAAGATTCGTTCAGAATACAGTCAGCGTCTGAAGTCTGTGCTGAAATCGATGTTGAACTCGGGGAATCTAGTCAAGGCAATTAACACCTACGCCATTCCAGTGTTGCTTTACTCTTTTGGAATAATCAGATGGACTAAGACGGAGCTAGATGATATTCAAAGGCAGACCCGAACGATGCTAACAAAGTACAACAATCATCATCCAAAATCGTCTGTGATACGAACAACTTTGAAGCGGAAAGAAGGAGGACGCGGATTAATAGATGTTGTCAATTTACACACCGAACAGATAAGAAATCTCAGAGAATTCTTCTCAGCAAAAGCTCTCGCTTCTGACCTACATAGAGTGGTATCGTTGGCTGATAAGGGATATACACCTCTAAATCTTGCTACCAGAGATGACCTGCTGAATCTACCATTCCTATCAGATACTGAAAAACAAGAGCAATGGTCAAGAAAGGAATTGCATGGACGACATCACCATGAGATTAATCAACCACACATCGACAACGAAGCCTCCAACAAATGGTTGATGAAAGGAGAATTATTCGCGAAAACAGAGGGATTCCTTATGGCCATCCAAGACCAAGTGATCGCTACAAACAACTACAAAAAATTTATAATGAAGGACGGAACATTACAAACAGATAAGTGTAGAAAATGCCATATAAGATCGGAGACTATACAGCATGTTACGTCCGGATGCGAACAACTGGCCAATACGGAGTATCTTCACAGGCATAATCAAGTGTGCAACATTATCCACCAGAAACTTGCACACAAGTACGGACTTCTGAACACCTTCCAGCCATATTACAAGTATCAGCCGGCGCCCGTATTGGAAAATGACTCTATCAGATTATACTACGATAGGCCTGTTATCACTGACAGAATGGTGACGAATAATAGGCCGGACATAGTGGTGTATGATAAGAGAGCCAGAACAGCAATGCTGGTGGATGTCGCCATACCGAATAATAACAACGTGCTGAACAAGTTCCAGGAGAAAAAGTCCAAATACACAGACCTTGCTATTGAGATCAAGCAAATGTGGCACCTCGATAAAATAGATATTGTTCCTGTCATCGTATCCTCGACTGGTTTAATACCCAAAACTTTGCATGATAGCCTTAAGAAATTAGAATTGCATAAGAATACCTATATAGAAATGCAAAAAGCTGTAATTCTAAATACATGTAGGATAGTTAGGAAATTTATGTCAAGTATATTGTAATCGAGCCTATTCCCTTTGATTGCTAAATCTGGGAAAGGTAAATTATATCCAGCTAACAGCTGAGATAGTGCATAAGTCCACGATAATAAATAATTAATTATTACTAACAATTGGAAGGCAACAGGTACAGATAATATCCACAACTACTGGTACAAGAAGTTTGATAAGCTCCATGGAGCCCTAGCGAAACAGCTCACGTATATTCTTCAACATCCCAAGAAAACACCCACTTTCCTAACGCAAGGCTTAACATATATGCTACGATAGAACACAGGATCCGTCTCAATATAGGCCAATCACTTGCCTGCCAACACTCTACAAAATACTCACCTCATGCATATCCAATCGAATATTCCAACACCTTGACGACAACAATATATTAGCAGAGGAGCAGAAAGGATGCAGAAAGAAACACCTCGGGTGCAAGGAACAACTCATCATCGATTCTGTGATAATGAAATAGGCGAAATTTTCACAATCTGTCCAACCATCTTATAACATTTTAAATCTCTCAATTTCCCACTCGAATAGCAAAATTCGTTTCAACATCTTAGCAAGACTACTATAGTCGATTTGGTGAAGCCGTAGAATAATAAATCTTTAGGTACAGGATCGTCATAGCTGTGGCACTCGGATTTTTAAGTATATTCTCCGAATTCAACCCCAAGTAGTGTAATTATTGGATAGATATATTAAGAAGAGTTCTTGCAGTAGTTTCATCATTTGTATTCATAAGTTAGTAGTTGGTGAATGTGTTTTGTTCATTTCACAAATAATGGAGAGGTTTTTTAAATTTACCCCTGTTAAATGTGCTAAAAATATACCCCTTTCCCAAACTAAAAAATTATAATTAAATGTATACGATGCATCGAGACATCGAGGCCATTTACCTTCAATCGATGAAAATGTTAAAATGTGTTCTGAGATGACGGGAATTGGACAGTCCACAATAGATAAGCTTCTCAAGGAAAAAAAATTTGAAATGGATTTGTAGAGAAGGCCCCGAATGGTTATTGATGAAGACTTTAGGAATACTATTCGAAAAACTGTGCATTCTTTTTATTTTCAGAAAGAAATTCCCACTGTGGAAAAATACACGCTGTGCTCGTAGGAGTGGGCTTGCCTTCAATATCGAACAAATTAATTGTGGCAAATTTTGCATGAATTGAATTTCTTATGGGATACTTGATGTAGATCCATGATATAAATGAGATAAAAAACACAAGGTTTAACTTTAATCTACACTTTATTTGAAAAAATTCGACGACGTTTTCGCTGACACAGCAGCTTTATCAAGAATGACAAACAGAATGAAGAGTATGGTATTATAAACAAATCGTAGAACAAGTTGGATGAATAACAGGAAAATCCACACCGAGCCATTGTACAGTTAGTATGAAAGGTAATAAAAACTAATTAAACAAGATAAGTAGGGGTGAATAATTCACATCTACCTGCTCATTCAAAAGCTTGTCCGAATGTTTGTATCTATTTATTTCTAATGCTTCTAGGAGATCTAATTTTTAAACATTTTGATTTTATATGTAATATGTCAAAGTTTTTATTGAATGAATGGTTTTCTTTTATTAAGTGGTTTGAATAATTTGAATCAGATTTATTTTTATCGAAGCTACGTTTATGTTCAGATGTTCTTATGCCAAAACTCCTATAGGTCCAACCGATATAAATTTTATCACAAGAACCGCAATTGAGTTTATAGATTCCTGATTTACTTGATTTTTCAACACGAGATTTATTATTTTTAATATGTTTACCTAAGTTATTAGAAGTTTTGAAAGTTATATCAAGATTTTGTTTGACGAGAAAGGATTTAATATTTGTACTTGCAGAACCGCAGAATGTTAAACTGTTGAATATTTTATAGTCTTTATGAATAGGATATACTTCATTTATTGCTTTCTGATACAGTTTTTACGAATGATTAGATCTATCACATCCGGATTATAGGAATTATTACTGGCTATCTGTTCGATGATGTTTAACTCTTTATTATAATCTTCTACTGATAAAGGTAAATTGAGTAACCGATGTACCATGCTGTTTAAAGCTGCAACTTTGTGTTGAATTGAATGTAATGAGTAGTTATGTTTAATTGTATCAGCATGTGTTGGTTTACGAAAGACCGAAAAAACATGATTATTATTTCGTTTAGTGATTAGAAAAACCGTTTGTTGGAGAAGAAATTATTCAAGAGTAATTAAAAAAGTATTGTGCTCAAAGTAAGAAAATTTTTGATCTGAATGAAACTTGAGTTAATCAAGGGTACACGGTTCAGAAAACTTGCAATGATAAAAACATAAAAGATTGTCGATAAGCCTTTCTCCATTTGTCTTTGTTGATTGTCTACAAGATTTCAGGCTCCGTCAGGAAAAGGACGACATATAATAATAACGCATACAGGTAGTGTTAACGGTTTTGTGGACGGGGGTTATTATCATTTCAAAGTAAAAATACTGGAGACTATCATGAGGACGAATGCGGATTTTTTCGAAGAATATTTTGAACAGTTGTTAGATTTGATTCTACTAGGATCTGTTATAGTAATGGATAACGCAAGCTTCCATCCGCGACAGATTGAATAAATTCCAACATCTTCATGGCGTAAAGCAGATATCATCAGATAGCTGACGGATAAAAATATTTCCTTTGAAAAATATAGGGCAAAAAACGAATTATTATCAATTGTAAATTTACATATACACCACCTGTCCACCTTACCTCTTCGAATTGAATCCGATTGTACTAATATGGGCACAGGTAAAGGATACAGTGGCTAGAAAATTTTAAGATTACAGGCGTTGAACTTCATTTCAACAGTGCAACAAAAACATCCCAAAACTGGAAAATTGTATAGACCACGGCATTGAAGAAGAAAATAAAATGTGGGAACTGGATCATATTATGGATGCCTTGAATTTAAGTAATGAAAAACATAATCTGAAGATGTAACTGTAAATATTTTATGAAAATATTGCAGCTTAAAATATACCTATATGAGCATTTTGACGAGTATTATTTCGATTTTTATAATTGTAAAGTGTAGAAAGAAATTGAATTTAGATTTAGTTTTTATAAAGTAATGAAATTATTTATAAACATTGTTTAACATTCTGTTAGGTAATGTTAAAACGCATGTGGATTTTAGCTTAAGTCTACTAGAATATAAAATGAATATTTATTTCCATAATTCACTGAAATTATTAAGTTATCTGAAATATCATAAAAATTATTTAATTATTATATAATTTAACTTATAGAATTAAGCGTAAGTTGAGTATTGATGAAATTCATGAATTATTTTTGGTAAACGTAACTATCTAGATATTTACATTAAATTATTATCGTTTTTGAATACATTAGTGTTCAATTGATTCAATTTTATTTTCGAAAAGAACCCTGAAACTCATATTCCTCTATTATTGACTACAAATTTTAGGCGACTAAAGTAACCATTTTATTCAAAACGAGGACAGAAATAATTGCAAGCAACAAAAAACACAGAGAAGATCGTAGTCAGGTATTTGGGTTCTTCCTGTAAAGGGTTTCTATTGAACATCCGGCACTGAATTGATGCCTGTTTCAAGACGAAATCAGAGAACTATATTTATTTTTGAATTTGCCCACTTACCACATTTCTGAGGGATTTGCATACTCAATGATTTTTTATTACTCTTCGTCTGGTACTTTTACTGCCAATAATCATTTTAAAGGTGCAACTCAAACTATGAGAACTCCAGATATTGACGAAGCAGTTTTGAATTGTATTCATTTGAATCCTCATGTGAGTACAAGAAAAATTGGAAAGCAGTTAAATATTTCACATGTTCTAGTTTGGAGGATTCTCCACGACTTTTTATTATACCCGTTTCATATTCAACGCGTCCAAACTATACTTCCTCGAAATTTTTCTTCAAGACTGAATTTCTGCCGATAGTTCTTAGATAAAATTAGAGAAAATGCTCATTTTGATAGTGAAATAATGTTTACAGACCAAGCTAACTTTTCGAGAACTGTTATCACTAATTTTCACAATAATCATTATTGGCCTGAGGAAAACCCCCATTTGCTGAAGAATCTCATCATCAAGAACAATTCTCACTAAATGTCTGGATAGGAATAATTGGAAATTATTTGATTGTGCCATTTTTTTTGCCTAACAGACTAAACGGTCCCGCTTATCGGCAATTTCTTGAAGAAGAATTACCTTTATTGCTCTAGGATGTGCCACTTTTGGTGAGAAACAGAATGTAGTTCATGCATGACGGGGCACCATCACATTTCAGTGGAGAAGCTAGTGAATTGTTGAATAATATATTCAACAACCGATGGATAGGTTGGGGTGGGCCAGAACCATGGCCTCCTAGGTCCTCAGACTTAAATAGTTTAGACTTTTTCTTTTGGGGATATCTCAAAAGTTTAGTTTATACCACTCCAGGGAACACTGTAGAAGAATTGAGAAATCGGATAATAACCTATTGTGACACGATAAGAAATACCCCAGGAATATTTCAAAGAGTGCGTGATAATATGCGAAAAGGACAGAGGCCTGTATTCTTGCAGGTGGATGACACTTCCAGCAACTGATTTAGTTTTTAATTGTTCTTTTTTTTTCAGTTTGATATTGAATAAGTATAAGTTGAGTCTGAAAAGACGAGCTATCCAAATAAAAACAAATTTTGGTCGTACCTATCGAGTATTTCTATTATTGTTTTTATTAAGCGAATAACATACAATTCAAATAATTCAAATCCAATAATTTTTCACTCGAACACAACTGGAGATATAAAAAGAATACAAGTGTCAGAAAAGTTCATAAATTGAACGGAGATGACGAAAATTGATTGTGCGCTGATCATTGATCAGTGGCGTACTACAACAGAGTTTAAAAGGGCAAAAGAAGGCATGGCTACGAAAAAGAAAACACCGTGTGGATTCTAGTTGAAATTTAGGATGTGTAATGATGGAAGCTGTTTAAAATAGCTTGCATTCCAAATTTGGGCTGAATATCTCGAAAACTGCAGGAGTTTTGAAGAAAAAACCAATTTTTTCCGGAAATGTCAACACCCTGTAGCTCCGTAACGAAGCTTATGCGGACATGTGTATGTGACATACTATTATGTAACACCCTGTTCGACTTCTCAAAGATTTCAACCACCTAAATCCACTTAAAATTTTGTCATACAATTCATTCGCTTGAGTTAACTTGAAAGTTTAAATTTTTACAATCATCATGAAAGTCGAGAAATTGAAAAGCTATGAAATAACTGAAATCATTTCCATTGGAGTACCTCATCAATTGTATATGAGAGTAGGCTGATGTGTTTAAATTAATTAATTCACAGGTTTCAATCAAAGAATACTCATTCATTGACAAATCGCGAAAGCGTTTCGAGACCATTCGAACGAAGAATCAATCGTAACGTGATCTTGAGAATGCATCCCACCGATTAAAGAAGAATAAAAGTAAAGAGTTGAATAGGATAATTTATTGTGTATTAACTATTCTATTACATAAACTGAATATTATGTTTATATTACGGCTATGAGAACTGGCACAGTTTTACAAGATTATGATTATAGACACTTTTCCCCATTTACAAATTCTACCTTTAGCAAACTTGCATTAGACTTAAATATTACAGCAATGCTTAGGAAAATTATAAGTAATAAATTGCTCGTATAATTGGCTCTTCTTCGTTCTGAATAATGATAACATTGACTAACAACAATAAATTATATTATCCATTAGTAAAATAAAATTTCGTAACATGGATCATTCTGTTTTCAAGACGATCTAATTTAACATTATTGTATTAACAACTTTCTTTGAAATACACTGCTCCAAGAAATCAGCGTATAATTTCATTATTTCAAATTTCTTGGTTACCAGGCAACTAATTATTATATACATTTTTTCTTCCGATATTTACTACAAAATTCGATGTTTTTTCTTGGCGCACATGCTCCTCTCATGAGACATAAAATGAAATAAATAACTTCAGATGTTGCAAGAAACTACCACACTGCAGACACAATTTTTTCTTGGGTGGATAGAAGAAGGATCAAGGAATTTTTTAAGCAATCTACACATGTTAAATGTTTATTGCGTTGTTTTGTATGATTTCTTCAATTTGGCCTTTTTCAAACAGCAATAACTCAATTTTTTCAAATTGCACATGCCAATTTTTATATCGCCATCAGATGAAGCGTCAAATTTCAGATGGAATTGTATGAGCATGAACTATACCCATCTCTTATAATTCCGAAATAATTTGGAAATATATTGAATTTTGATAATTTTGCAAGAACTAACAGAGTATGCTTTGAAATATTTGAATCAAGTAGCTGAACTGGCTACGCTCACCTGACAGGTGCCTAAAATAAATGTACTTCGTTCATTCGAATTTGATACTTCAACAAGAATTGTCGTTATTTCAGATTCAAAATATCCAAAAAATACAACACATTTGGAATAAAACCACTCGTTATTCAAACGAGAATATATTTAATCTTTTTTTAATTCATTTTAGAATGTCAAAAAGTAGTGGGTAGAAATTGCAGGCAATTCAATAAGCAAATTTACCGTCTATGAGTAAAATAAAATTTCGAAGCATTAGAAGCAATTTTCTACAATTAGGATTATTAAAAATTGTAGGAACTAAGCGAAAACCAATCATCGAAGATAATTACATTAATCCGAATAAATGATAGCAAACATCATAGGAGAAAACTAATCTACGATCTGAATAAATGTTCAATATGGGCCCCATTTCGCTCGATACACTTGACAGCTCGTATACGACCATGATGAGTTGCCCTCCTAGTTTCCTCAGGATCAATATTACGAAAAGCATTATGAATGCGCTCTAGTAACTCTTCTTTACTTCTTACAGGAATAAGATACACTTCACTCTTGATTTTACCCCATAAATGAAAGTCAAGAGGAGTCAGGTCCGGAGAAAGCGGAGGCCATAAATTTGGTCCTTGATTACCCCACCATTTATCCTCGAACACTTCTGTTAGCTGCCGATCTACAGCTCGTGTTTTATGTGTTGGTGCACCATCCATTTGGTAATAGCAATCCCTCAGAATGTTAAGGGGTAATCCATCTAAAAAATTTTCTAATGTTCCTCTCAAAATTTCCAGGTATCTTTGTCCATTAAGATTTTCCTCATAAATGTGATAAGACAAAAATCATTCTTTAAAATTGCAAAAACGTTCAAGCTGAATTTATTTTGGAAATCAATAACCTCAATGAAATATGGATTTTCTGTGGCCCAAAAATGTCGATTTCTCCTGTTGGTTATTCCACTTTCATTGAACTTGGCTTCATCAGACCATATAATTTTTTGCAGAATTGTCTCATCTTCTTGAAGCCGAATTAATAAATTTCCACAGAAATTTAGCCGTTTGGGAAGGTCAGTTGGTTTCAATTTTTGTAGTCTGATGAAAGAATACGGGTACATGTTATGTTTCTTAAGGATCCTTTGAATTAAAGTATAACTCAATCCAATATCCATTGATGCTGACTTAATGGACGCATGTGGATTGTCACGAAAATACGCTAGCGTATTAATTTGATTGTCGTCGTCCTCGAGATTTGGTTTTCTTCTAGTTTGTATATATTTTGTTCCTCCTAATTGCAGAAAATTTTGTTTTACTCATAGGTGCCAAATTTGGAAATTGGTTATTGATTGCCTGCAAGTTCTATCTACCACTTTTCGACATTCGCCATGAATTAAAAAGAGATTAAACATATCCTCGTTTGAATAATCAGCCATATAATTATCCATCTGGTGTTTTTCAAAAATTTTCACTTCAAATTACCAACAATTCTTGTTGAAATATCAAGTACATCAATTTTAGGCACCTGTGAGGTGAGCGTAGCCAGTTCAGCTACTTGATTCAAATATTTCAAACATTCTCTGTTAGTTCTTGCAAAATCATCAAAATTCAATATATTCCCAAATTATTTCGGAACTATAAGAGATGGATATAGTACATGCTGATACATTTCTATCTGAAATTTGACGCTTCATCTGATGGCGATATAAAAATTGGCACGTGCCATTTGAAAAAATTGAGTTATTGCTGTTTGAAAAAGGCCAAATTGAAAATATCATACAAAACAACGCAATTAACATTTGACATGTGTAGACTGCTTAAAAAATTCCTTGATCCTTCTTCTATCCACCCAAGCAAAAATTGTGTCTGTAGTGCAAAAGATCTACGAGCTCCAATTTTTTTAAATGTTCCTCAAAAATCGAGTTTAAACAAAAATAGATAAATCTGTCAAAGGTTTGGACAGATAAGTGCCAACATATTCTAACGAATAAGTAATATGAAATCAATCACACTAATAAAAAACACACTAATGAGATTTATGTAATTGTGATTTTCCAGCGACAATTGTTTGTAGTTGTGGATTAATTATTACAAGAGATTTAAGATACTCATCAGTTAATTTAGATCTGTGAACGTTCTTTATGTACTTCATCTTGGAAAACGTTTTCTCACACAAATACGTAGCACCAAATACAGAAAACAACCCACGAGCAACATAATGCAAATTATCAAATTGTACCAGAGAAAGACTCTTGTAAAATTCCAATAAAGATGAATTTTGATGTTTGTTCTTAAACATGCACTGTAAATCCATAACTTCCATTTGGACTTCCGGAGCCAGGGTCTCAACGACAGAATCAAAAGGATTTTGAGAAAGCCTAATTTCATTCGCAATTACATCAAAGTCTGAGAAACGAGAATCGAAATTTATCTTTAAAGCACTCAAAGTTTCGACTGCAAAATCGACGGGAAATTCAGTTTCTGTAGTGTGGCTAAATATTTCACATGAATTGAAATATGTGTCAAATCAACATAGAATGCTAATTTACGCAGCAATTCATTCTTTCCTAAAACGGCACAAGGGCGATGCTTCTCATTCAAAAAATTTCTATCTCTGCTCGAAGTTCAAGAAAACGCTTAAGGACTTTTCCGCAACTAAGCCAGCGTCGGCAGTATGATACGGCAAGTCATTTTCTCCAATATCTTCAATAAACTCGCGGAATTGTCGGTGATACAGTCCTGTAGACTTGATGAAGGTAGCAATTGATATGACTGGTTTTAGAACTTCCGACAAATCCAAACATTTTCCGCAAAAGGACTGTTGATGAATGGTACAATGTAAGACTAATGGTTTTGAACCACTACCATTTTCTACAACGTTTGACACAAGTGAGACCACTCCTTAATTTTTTCCACACATATTTTTGCCTGCATCGGTGGTGATACATTTTAAATTTTTCCATCGAAGGTTCTTTTTATTAATGGCATTTTCAACTCCCTTAAAAATATATCCCCCATTTGTCGCGCCTTGATCCTATCAATATTAAACATTTCTTCATACACGTCATAGCTTCTATCTACTCCACGAATAAAAATCAACACCTGAGCAGACCGGCTCGGTGGCGTATGAGATATGATGCTCGTCTCCTACGCAGAGTTCCCTGGGTTCAATCCCCACAAAGTCGGTGTGATTTTCCGGATTCTGGGAATCGCTTGAGTGTTCATCTTTTGGAAGAAATGTAAAGCTGTCCGTCCTGTCTAACAGAGATGTGTTGGACATTAAAGATCCCTTCCCTCGATACGAGTGGGGTTCGGCAACATTCCCGGGTTAGTGAAGTAACAGAATTTCCCGGCGTGTCATTAGACGAAAGGCAGAAATATAGCACGTTGAAGGAAAAACAAACAAACAACACTTGAGCAGTATCTGACACATCTGTTGACTCATCCAAGGCTAAGAAAACCACTCAAGATGTCCATTTTTGTCAGACAGTTGAGATGATATATTTTCTGCGATGTCTTGCACCCCCCGAGTCGCGCTGTTTGCTGACAAACTGACACCTTTCAATAAATTTACCTTTTCGGGGCATATTTCTTCGAGCAATCTTTTATCATATTCCCATCGGTAAATGGTTTTGCAATTTCAAGAGCCACGCGAAAGCTGGCGCGAGTTGCGGAGTCTTGCTCAGCATTTGCTTTGGTAAACAAAGATTCAAAGTTTCAAATTTTTCCGTCCGCAAACTTCCTGTATATTTAGAGTAATTTTGAAGATTTTTCGATTCATAGTGACGTTCAATGTTATATTCTTTGAGAACAGCTATGGTTTCATTACAAATTAGACATAGCGCCTTATTATTTCTCTCAATCACAGAATACTGAAAGTTCCATTTATCTTGGAACGTTCTGCATTCACTGTCTATTTTTCGCTTCTTTTCCATACTAATAAATCAAACATAAGACAAGTCTTATCAAAATACTCATACTTATACACGGGTGTTACTTTATTTCACAATAGGCAGTTCGCTCCCTTCGCTTTTCAAACGCAAACTGACTCGAAATGGCACCGCTAGCCTTTTTATACCTACGCAATTACTACAATCTATAAGTGATCAAAAAGACTAGTCAGAACCAGAACTTTCTCGAGCCAATGCGGAAATTCACAAACATGCCACCTGTTTGTAGTTAGTGGGTAGCCGAAATAGATAGTGCCTGCATCACAGACCTGCATAGTATTACTACGCGTCACTAGATGTCCCTACTTGTCACAATATACTGCTGAATACACAATCAATAGCAATGTAAATGCAAAACGCCTATGTTTGCTTAGGTGGGAAAAAAATTAAAATGGTTTTGGCCCTTGGAACGTACTGAAAAAATTATTATGGCCCTAAGGCTTCAAAGTTTGAAGACCCTTGCTCTAGGCGATGATGTGATAGAACCGTCATCTCTAATAAAAGGTGAGAATAAGCTACAAGAATAAAATCTCAACACTTTCATTGAAGTAGGTTTCAGCTTTTTCAATTGTTAAGTTACAAATGTTCTTGAAACGCATATATTCAGCTTTAGTTTCATCTGCTGGATTCTTCTTCCAGTCTAATCTAATCTCTATGTTTAATTGTTGCATGTGTTTGGCAGTTTTCTATGAAACAAGGATTTTGTGCGGATGTTTTCGTTCATTGTGGAATTTAGAGGTTCATACGAGAATCACTTATGTGATGGACTCAATGCTGGCCTTGATGTCATCTGAAAAACAGACATCAATAAAGAGAAAATACAAGAAAAACTTGCGAAGTTACCAGAGGCAGGAACAAGGTTGTGGTTGGAGTAGTCTAAGGATGCTGATACCTACGAACGGAAATCATTTGTATCTGAAACAAGACGAAGCTAAAGAGTAATTTGAAAATCGGTTATATTGACAAGTTGCGGTAAGTTACAACTGATCGCAAAGCCTTTTGCTTGCTTTTCTGCTTCATCGGTCCTATTTGAGTGTTGTAGCCAGTTGATGTTGTGGATGTTGAGGTCTCCCACTATGATCAAATCAGCTTAGTAGAAGAATAATAGAAAATTTCAACGAGTACAACAGTTTCATAATTTATTACTACTGTTTTATTGCTCTACGTTCTAATTACATTAACAATGAGGATGACCATATTTCGGATCAAACTTAAATGAGCTTCTGTAACACCCACTGTTTAGATGCAAAACAAACTCATTTAAATTATGAAATTTGAAAAGGTTAAAATTATAATATTCAAAGGAGAGTATTCAAATGAATTATTTTCCTTATTATTGCTAATAAGAAGAAGGTCTAGCTAATTTGTTCGATATGAGTGGGTATGGACAAGCATTGAACGAGCTGGAGTAAATGTATAATTTACAGTTGTAACTTTAATACTAATTGTTCATCGCAGAGATTTGAATAAGATTTTTATCGATTTTCTTGGTTAAGATGAATTTTCCATACGAGAAACATATACTCAAGGTTCTTTATGAAGTGGGTGTACAAATAGAATTTGAAAAACTCATTCCATGACTCATAGCTATGTAAGTAAAATCTATGGCGAAGTCTTTATAGTGCGAGATGAAGCATTTACAGGTAAAAGTAAACTAGCTTTCATCATCACTTCCTCGAGATTGATTAACGAAAGAAATCGATCATAATTGAAACTGAATGAACGGTTTCATTGTTATCAAGAAAATGGTGACTAATGAGGCTTGGAAACGATTGAAACCTAGTTAGAAAATTCAGTTTATATATTTGATTCAAAAACAATAATTACTGGCCGAAAAAATTTGTTGTGGATGTAACATAAAGTTGAATAGCATTTTATCGTAGAATGGACGTACCTAAATACAAAAAAAGCCGTGGCGTAGGAGATATGATGCTCGTCTCTTGCGCAGAGTTACCTGGGTTCAATCCCGACAAAGTCGGTGCGATTTTTCAGATTCTGGGAATCGCTTGAGTGTCCATCTTTCGGAGGAGATGTAAAGCTGTCGATCCTGTCTAACAGAGATGTGTTGGACATTAAAGATCCCTTCCGAGGTGACAGAATTCCACGACATGTCATTAACCGAAAGGCAGAAATAGAGCACGTTGAAGGAAAAACAAACAAACAAAAATTTGGTTAGTCATCAAAGAATCATGAATTATTCTTTAATTTTTTCTTACCTTTGCAATAAAATAAATGTAAATATGCTATATAATGCTTGTATTTTGCAATTTGAAGAAAACAATCTGTTAGTTAACATTCCTATAAAAATTTAAACCATCAATTTCGATGGTTTAGCTAACTCCGAAGTAAATGTGGATTTAACCTTTGGTTTAACGTTTATAGGACCGAATTCAGAGTTAACGTAGAAGTAAATCTTTTAACTGTGAACTTTCAATCCTAGAACTTAATTTAGTTGTAGGTTAATATAAACTGCGTTTATAGGACACAGTTAAATTAATCCATAGAGTTAAAGGATTTAGTTCATCAACTAAATATTTAGTCTGTAGATTAAACCTTTATAGGACCGGCCGTTAGAGTATAGCTGTCCTAAACACTTGAAAATGACGTCGGAACCGGTCTTGTGTATCAAAGATCAAAATAGCGGAAATCAGACAACAGTGATTTCATTTACATTAAATTGTTTTCTATTCTATTCAAATAGGTACTTTAATTTTGTGATACCCCTCACGACTTGACAACCACGAGTTTTCATCAGACTTCACTGAGAGATGATATTTTCATTGAAATTACTCGTGATTCGAACTAATTCTACCTATGATCAACCCATCAATCAAATTTATTCCAGTCGTGATGGAATTCAATCAAATTATTATTGAATGTCGATCCGAAACACACCTCTTGAACTCGCAGGATAATCTAGAAGACTGTCCTAGCCCTAAAGAATCATTTCAGTCAACAATACCCTCCCATGACCTTTCTTTCATGAAAAAATCAAAAACAGAACGAATATCGTTGAGCAATTGACGGATCTTAGCGAATATCATTTATTAGTAGGCCTAGATCGAAATTATGTTCGATTGTATTATGCAGTTGTAATAGAAGGCCTTGAATGTTTTGAAATGTAGACCTTCTTTTGGTTCCTTTCAAAATCTGATTACTATTGATATTATTTGTTGTTAAAATGTGAATTTCGTTGGCGTATAGTGTGAAACTAAAAGGTTGTGAAGTTATTTTCGTTCCAGAATTCACTCCGCAGTAACAACAGAACTTCAAAAGTCGAACGCGTTATTTTAAAATAATTAAAATACTTTCGGAATGTACAGAGTAAGCCAGAGGAAGGAGCTCCAAATTATTTAGAGATCCCAGCAACCTATCGCAATGAAATTTGGTAGTCGGATGAAAAAAATCACTAACTTGAACTTATCGTACGATTTCAGTCTGAAATCACGTGAAATACTTCCTATTTGATCTGAGGGTTTCCAAGATACTCATAATTTTGTGATTTTTACATAGTTTATTCAGAAAAGGTGTAGAGTAATAAAAGTTCATGAAATATACAAATCCCTCGATCGTGCCATACGGGGCACGTCCAATAATCCGTGAAATCCTGTCATAATACATTGGGCTTGTAAATTGTAATTCTCGTTACCTCTTCCAAATCTCAACTCAGTGGCATAGAGGAATATGGGTTAAAGGGTTAGGTTAGGTTAGATCAATAATGTAATATCAGTTTCCTCGCGAAAGAATGGCTATGTTGCTTTCTAATCACCCTCTCAGTTATCTTCATCCTCTGTTGACGAATCTTTAGCAACTATATTCACTATAACAGAGTCTATTGTGACATCTACCAGGTGGCCCATCACACAGTAGTATGTAATACTGTTGTGTCTATAAACTAAAATTATTTTAGACTATACAGCAGGGGTGTTCAAACGGTCGATCGCGATCAACCAGTCGATCGCGAGTGCTTTTTGAGTACCGTAAAGTGGGGTGAGATTGATCTCGCGGGGTGAGATTGATCGCGCTGCCATTTTGTGTTCAATTCTTAATTTCCCCACCACCTTTGCTTTGATTCTCAGGCAGCTTTTTTCAGGCGATAGTAAACACATTAGGCTTTCGATTCAACAGTACATATCGCGACAGTGTAAAGGAAGGTTCGTTCTACAGCGTTCTAAAGTTTCGTGTCAAAAAACGTGTAAATTTGAGTGTCGCAAACTTTTCTTGCCCGGGAAAAACTCGTTAATCGTCGAGGATTGTGCACCATAAGATATTTACCTGTCATCGATTGTGAAGGCTGCGCTCAATTTGGAAGTTTAGTTGATATGTACTTTTCGCGCAAAAATGACCTGAACAAAACGGGGCGAGATTGATCAACAATAACAAGAAGTGATCAATCTCGCCCCATCGTTTTCAAATTTTAATGTCTACCTGTTTCTTTTACTTTTAGAATCAGAAAACTGAAAAATGGGCAGAACATATACGCGAAAGCTAGGCAGCAGAACTGACAACAATTTTTCTGATGAACAACTAGAAAATGCCCTTCGAGACGTTACAAATAATACACTTTCTATGCGCCAAGCAGCTCGCACTTACAATGTTTCTTATGGTACCCTTAACAACAGATTTCATGGGCGCAGATTCAAAAAATCGGCGGGCAGACAATACTATCAAACATTGAAGAGAGAGCCATTTTGACGAATATACTGAAATGCGCAGACTGGGGATTTCCTTGTCTCCACAAGATCTAAGAATGTTCGTGAAAAGTTATTTAGATAGAAGTGGTAGAAACATTTACAAATTCAACAATAACTTGCCTGGTAAAGACTGGGTCAACAGTTTCCTTAAGAGGCACCAACATGTCGCAGGAAAAGATTATCGTCCAACATTAGTGCGAAACGGAGTCAGGTGACTCCTTCCATACTAAGAGACTATTTCAACAACTTGCGAGTCACCCTGGATGGTGTTCCCCGGAGAATGTGTTTAACTACGATGAATCAAATGTTACAGATGATCCAGGGAAAAAGTTGCGCATTTATCGTAGAGGTACAAAATACCCAGAAAAAGTTTGCAACTATTCAAAATCATCAACGACATTAATGATGTGTGGATCAGCATCAGGCACTCTACTGCCGCCCTATGTAATATACAAGGCCGAAAACTTGTGGAATACATGGACTGAGAATGCTCTTAAGGGCAAACCATGCTGTGATAAGATATGCTGCTCGCAAGGTACTCGATTCAACCGAACTTCGCACGGTTGGATAGATATGCCCACATTTCACGAATGGTTTTCCACAGTTTTTCTACCACACGCTAAAAGGTTAAATGGACGAAAAGTCCTTTTGGGAGATAATTTGGCCTCACACTTTAATCCAGAAGTACTGAGAACGTGTGAAGAAAATGACATTTCTTTTGTTTGTCTCCTCCCAACTGCACCCATATCTGCCAGCCTTTGGATGTCGCTTTTTCGTCCATTCAAAGAAAGTTGGAGGAAAACACTATCAGCCTGGAAAGTTAGAAATTCCAAAACTTCTGGGATTCCTAAGAACGAATTTCCTCTTCTACTGAAACAGTGCATTATTAACATGGACGAAGTTCTGCCTAAGGACAACTCTAAAGAAAGAAGCGGTGTTACACGCAATCTCATTTCTGGATTTGCAGCTTGCGGTCTTGTGCCTTTCAATCCTGATCGAGTTCTTCAAAATTACCAGGTAACACTTCTGACAATGTAGAAGCTAATGTTGCGGATAGTCTCACCGATTTTCTAAAAACTCAAAGGTATAATGTCAATAGACCTCAGAGACAGCGAAAGAAGCTTTTACATGTTGAACCAGGAAAATCTGTTGCTGGTCCGAGTACTCAACTTTCGTCCAGCGAGGAGGAAAATGAGAATATACAATTAGATGATAATTCAGAAGACGATGAATCTATAGATGAACCGACGGCAGACCCTATAGAATATTTCGAGCCAACTTTAGACAATATTATCTTCGGAAAGTTCGTCTTAGTTAAATTTCTATCTGGTTCAAGAAAGAAAACAGAATTTCGCTATGTGTGCCTCATTCAGAAAGTTTTAAAAGATAACGTCTTTGAAGTTGTCGGTTTAAAGTCTGCTCATTCGCGAAGTGTATTTAAACTCGTCGAGAATGATGTTTCAACAGTGCAAATTGGTGATATTGTGGCACTTTTACCAGACCCTAAGTGTGTTAAAATATCAGACAGAATAATAAGATATCATTTTCCAAATGACATTAATATCAAGGAATGCTAAATGCTCGGCTAAATATTTATTTTTCAATTTTATTAGGTACCCTGTTTGTTAAAATGTTAAACAGAATAAGATATGATTTTCTACATGATAAAAATATCAAGGAATGCTAAATGTTTATTTCCGTATTTTTTAAATAAATGATATCCTCTGAATCACTTTTTATTCCGTAGTAAGTGAGCTGAACAATGTCACCCCGTCTGATCAATCTCACCCCCTCATACAAATTATCCAATAACTTTTGTTCCACAACACCGATTTCGAAGAGGGCGACATTAATCATTTCTAACATATTCTCCAGCATTTCTATGCAATAAAAGAGGCCTGATCAAAGTCACCCCACTTAGGGGTATGACATTGATCACTCATGTTTTATTTTTTTTCTAGATACTGATGAATGATTGGCTTAAGTTGAGGCCTAAATTCGGTAGTACTGAAGGAATCTAAGGAGGTTTAAAAAACAAAATAGAAATATAATAAAAATTGTTGAAAATATTAACAAAAGTTGTTCAAAATTGATCAATGTCACCCCACTTTACGGTAGATCTCGAGAAGGAGTCAAAATATCGCGATCGACTAACTGGAGATCATATTTCATCATGCTTGCGATTAGCACTCAGTGATTACATACCATCTTATCAAAAGTATACTGAGGACATGCAGTGCCACGCTTCAACATCCAAAGTCACTCCTTAGTTAAGTTTAACACCATATGTAACTCTTTTGTTTTGTAACAACCAATAAACTCGCAATTTTGAATAGATATGAGCTTTTTCATTGATATTATAGAGGAAAAGCTAACTAAACCTAAACCTTGATTAAAGTAATGTATATTGTGCGGAAAGCTAATATCTATATATATGCTACGATACCCCTACCTACCTAGGTAGGTAGGTAGTTATGATGTAACGTGTATGTACGACAACCCTGCATCATATATACTTGCAGCCTCTCAGAGTCGATCGTAAGTAATCTAAAAATATTGAGGTAGATCGCCAGCAGTTCAAGTTTGAGCTCTCTGTTAAAGAGTACGGCAGAGTTCTTATAATAGTTGAAGAGAAAAAGTTTGGAGAAAGAGTGGAACATAAATGAAAACAGGTCAAGTTATTTTGGGAGAATCTTTTAACCACTGAAGAAATGGTTTGTGACGGCCATTTCTTCGCAAGTATTCGTTGACCCTTTCTGCCACAACAGCCAAGGACCTACGGCTATAAACCGGATGTAGTCCCTCAAACGCAGTTTTAAGCTTTCAACTAGTTTATCTTGGCTTTCTACAGGAATGATATAAACCACTGTTTCGGTTTTTTCCCGAATATGAAAACCTAATGGGTGTGATCCAGTGACCTTGATGGCCAGTGCCAAGAACCTATACGCCTGATGCACTTGTCTCCCAATAATTCATTAACACTTCGAAATTAAAACACAATTTCGATATTTCTTTTCAGGAAGGCAACTAATTACTAGCCTATGTTTTTTTCAGATATATCTAGACATATGCCAATAAAATTCGATATTCTTTTTAGCGTACATGAAATAAAATGAAATAAATAAATTCAGATTTTGCAAGGAAACAACACTACTATACTGATAACGTTTATTGAATAACGTTTTTCATCTGGAAAATTCAGATTTCGGTCAAATGCAATGTGAATCACAGAATTTGACCCCAGCGGAATGTGCTGAAGCAGTGGTGTTAGATGACCTAGGTTGAACTTATACAAGAAGACCAAAGGCTTTTGGTATCACATTCAACTGTTTCCAAAAGGATCTACAGATACATGGAGACTGGTATTCATGAAAGAAGACCTGGACGAGGACGACCTTGAGCAACAATAGCGAACCATTATCTAAGAACTTATTAGTTCAGATCAGTTCGCTACTGCTAGGCACCTTCAAATGCAGCACTCCATAAGGAAAGATAAGGAAACGTCTCAGAGAATTTGATTCGAGGCCTCGTGTTGCAGCTCGAGGCCCAGCTCTAAAAGCATCACATCGAAGGGCTTGATTGAATTTTGCCAGGAAATATGTCAATTGGTTAGAAGCTGACAGGGAAGGAGTTTTGTTTACAACTGAGTCGAAATTTTGTCTTTTGCATTACGATCGTCTAGTATATATACATCGAAATGAAAGAAATGCCCAGTGCAACTTTTTACCTACCTTTGGTTTAGGAGGAGGTTTAATGATATTGAGGGGAAAATTTTCTTAGAACGTTCACACTGATCTGGTCGTCGTAAATAATGTAACGCTAAATGCCCAAAGGTACGCTACAGACATTTAGAAAAACATGTACAATTGGCGACAAACATGGGAGGAAACTTGTTGTTTGTGCATGATAACGCCAGATATCACCAAACTTATATTGTGAGGTACTATTGGCTTACATGAAATCCAGATTTTAATCCCGTCGAATATTATTTTTATTATTAATACATGGATGAGAGTCGAGGCAAAGCCTATAAGACTCAATCACAAAACAACTTAAATAATGCGTACTGAATACATAGTATATAAACATAAAAAAATAATTGAAGAATTGTAAAATAATGAAAAACCTCACATGCTGATCATCGTCTCCGACTGGGAGACGATAGAACAACAAGACAAGTTTTGACAAGGGGAATAACGGGAAGAAGAGGCAGGGGAAGACTACGCATAGAATGGATCAAGATGGTCGAGAAAGATATTGAAGAGCTAGGAGTGAAGGACTGGAAGGAGCAGTTATGAATAAAATGAAATGGAGAAGAACGTGTAATGAAGCCATGGGCCTGTTTGGCCTGTGGAGCTGTTTCTATATATATATATATATATATATATATATATATATATATATATATATATATATATATATATATATATATATATATATAATCGAGCTGATGAGCCTGTTAGATAAGAATGATGATAAGTATGGCTGCGATTTCGTAGATACCATTGCCACAAAGCCTTCTTGCGGAGCAATATTTCAATCGAATAAGGTTTCATCCAAGGTTTAGTAGGATCCATGTAAATCTCTTTAGTGAACAGGAGGATATGAGTGATTTAATTTTCTCATGAAAGAGGCACCATTTATGATCAATGTTTCCATCAACAAATATAACATTGAGTTTTTATAATCTATTAGAGTGATAGTTTTCTTGAATGTCCTTGAATGGATTATCGGTACAAACTGAATGGTCGACTTCAAAACTGCATGATCCGACAATCCGATAGGAGGTAAATGTTCAATTGGGGTTACAAACTCACTATCATTGACGAAAACTAGATCCAGGAGGAATGGAGTATTTCCCAAACGAAATCGATATGAACTAGATCCAATTGAAGGTATTGTAACAAAATTAACTTTTCTACTGGTTAAGCCCAGAGAAAAATGAGCAATGAGACTCTAATTCAATAATTGTCACTGAAATCTTGGAAGAAAAGTCAATGAAGTTTAGTTCAGATATTTAATTACATAAATTATAATTATTATATATAATGTCACAAATGCTTTTTATATCTTATATACAAACAATAAGACTTATCTTGGTGAAATAGTTATTGTTCTTACTGCTGCATGTGGGGGAAACCTTTATTTCAACTTCTGATGTGGATTTCTGGACTCCTGATAGAAGTTATTACATTTCAACCTTTGAGCTCCACGTACGAGTCTCTACCTAGGAACCTCCACCTAAGAATTTCTGTCTAGGTCTCCCCACCTAGGACTGAATTTCACAAAGTAGACATGTATCACCAAGATATTCTATACTCTAACGTAACAGCCAGCTACACCAGGGATTTCAAAGTAACAAAATAACGTGGATCTAATATTATTCAAAGACTAAAATTAATAGGAAAAGTTACAGAGATTCTGAAAAAGTAAACTTGTGCTAGTTGTTCCGGTAGATCATAGAATTAAAAGATAAGTTCTATGAAAAGCAAGAAAGCATCTACAAAAACTATTTCCTATTAAAAGAGAAGCTACATAAAAAGCGAGGAAGCATCTACAAAACTATTTACAAAAAATTACATATCTTTGGCAACCATTTTGAAATTTGATTTGAAATCATGATTTACATGATAATTTCACGAAAATTACTTGAAAATGAAGGAAATATAATGATTGAATATAGGAGTTTGGGTTACTTTTGTCGTTTTCTACTCAGAAAAATTATTTTGATCGGGTTTATTAATGAGAAATCTATCAAGGTCATTATAGAAAAATTATAGAAATTAAAGGAATACGATTATGAAATCTATGGTGAGAAAAAGACAAATTCTGTAGAGTAGAATTTGAATTTTGATAGCTACTATAAGGCATCCAAGCAGTTAATAAAAAAATGCTGAAAGGAACAATTATAAATCAGATTTTCAAGGCTAAGTGCAGCATTCTGCTAAATCAACTTTCAACTCACCCCATATTTTGATATAGGTCACTACACAATATACAAGATAAAGATATCAATTTTAATATAATTTAATTATTTTAACTTCAATTTAAGAGAATTTTCAAGTTCAACTAATTAGCTTGAAGGTATGCAAAGAAAAAAAGCAAAACGAAGATTCTGAAGCTGGTAAGCATACCATCCGATAACCTGAATATGCGCATCAGACTGTTAGCCAGTGGCGTGACACAGATGGAGGGTTGACTGGATTCAAGTGTTTTAATTCAAATTGTTGTGACGTGATTTTAGCACGTTACAATATCGAAGAAGTATGAATAGGCTACCTAATATCAGAGCAATTGAAGTCAGCAACAAATAAAGTATGTTTTTTGGATGAAGTTGTGGCAGCAAGATGGCTGAAATCTAAATGATCGGTGAGGGTCGCGGTCGGGGTCGATAAAAACATCCCAAATAGATACTGAAATACTGATATTGGATATCCAGGAAAATGGTGTCTATTCTTGGTGTATACAGTAATGAAGTAGTAACAGTAAAAGCACTCATAATCTCATAATGAACACCACCATAATGTTGTGTATTAACACTATCTCTTCGGAAAATAGAGTAATTTCTTATTGCTCACAAATTACTCGGCTGGGATGGTTGCAACCAGGATTGGGTTATAAAAATCAAATGGGGTTTGTGTATTTTCATTAAGCCTAGCTTGTTAAACTTTGGATTAAATTTCTATGTCTGGGATATTCTCAATAGAAGATTGAAAAGCCAGCAAAACAAGCTAGCTACCTGAATATTTCGGAACAGAGTGATCGAAATTTGGAACGGAATTTATCAGAATGCTATCAGGTCAGCTGTAATTTCTGCGAGACGTGGAAATATCCGGTATTAATAGGTTTTCAAGAATTTTGATACAATTTTCATTATCAGTTTCATTTCAATTCAGTCTTAAAAGATAGAATACATTCTCAAAATAATTCACAGCCTCTTTCGATTTTGTATTCAGCAAAATCAGATTCTTTGCAACATTCGTTATCAGCACATCTGAATTCACTCACAATTTTGGTACGATATCGATGATAAGTTTGATTTGCCTGAAAGATGAATTTATGTACTCAAAAAATAAATATTCTTCATTTTTCAAGTTATTACAGATATATCGCAGCATCCCAAGCAGAACTTTTGGTTTTTGCATCCAATTTCGTGAACTTCTAAGCATTTAATGATTTTCTGAAAATTAAAATGACAAAATGCTTTCCTTAAAATACTAATGCTTTATACTTTTACCTCTCCCGGAATTTCCTCCAGATTTTGATTATTAGTTAGGATTATCTTGGGTTTGATTCGAAAATCTCTTTCAGAATAATTCTTACTCAGTTTATTGTCTTCATATACTGAACAGAAATTATTGCAGGCAAAAATTTTTCGGGAAGAGAGCACACCTGCTAAGATTATTACCTGGAAAGAAAAAACACTTTTAGAACTTCAAAGCATTTTCGAAGAACCGTTCTGATTATTCGTTCGTTCGTAACTCTTTTAACGATGTGCTCGCATTTACACTGCTGGACCTACAGTTTGAAATGGAATCCGAACCACTCTCCTAGACCGTGCAATGATAAATGCCACCACAAGGAGGGACGTGAACATACTTTCCCACGTCCGTCCTTCCTTGACCTTATAGTCCATGGATTTGTCCTATACGACATTTTTCCAACAGAGAAATTTGTGTAAACCAGATAAGGGACAAACACAATACCAAGGCCTTTGCCGGAATCGAACAGGCGATCTGCCGTGTCACAGCGGGGACTTCTAACCACTGCGCCACGGAGACAACCGATTAGAAGTTATCTGGCCTTCGGAAATTTAAGCCCTCTTTGAGCTACCTTCGCAAACTCACTTTTTTGTTCATGGACAATATCCAAAACTTGAACCCGGATTCGAAACAGGCACCTGGGCTAACCGTTCTGGTTATCCTTCGAAATGTCGCGATTTATTAAAAAAGGCTACAAAAACGTCCATTTCCGTCTAGACCTATAAATGTGTTTCGAGTATCTCAAGATCACTGTAGATTGGCTCAACATAACACCATGTGGGGCGTAAGGGGCGAAGGTCAGAAGGTCTTATACCTGCCCAACTGTCAACCTCACCTGCACGAGTGGAAGCTAGACATCCCGGTGCGCCCAGCTATAACTAACGAGGCTCTGGCGACCGAATCACAGCGGTATAACTGTTCCACCGAGTACCAAGGAAATGTGATACTCAGACCATGCACCTAGAAGTCTGGCCAGCAAGGTGCATTATGGCTAAAATATTTTTCCATTATGAACAGTACAAATCAAATATGGCCCCCAGTGCCCAGCAGTCCTACACTCTCTGACCAAGGCAGCGGTCAGGCAAAGAGAGGGACAGGGGGAGCTAAGAATCCCTGGGTTGGACCCGGCTGCTACAATGAAACGAAACAGGCAACGACTAGGAAAATCCAAATAGCAACATACAATGTCAGAACACTCTCCACCAATGATAGACTAGAAGAAATAGAGGAACAACTAAAGGATATTAAGTGGCACATATTAGGACTGAGTGAAGTAAGGAGAATAGGGGAAGACATCGTCAAACTAAAGTCAGGACATGTACTATTCTATAAAGGACAAGATAATGTCAAACGCCATGGTGTCGGATTTCTTGTACACAGCAAACTTGCAAAATTGGTAACGGAATATGTAGAAATTTCAGACAGAATCGCTTATGTTACAGTAAGGATCTCAGAAGAATACTCCATGCAAATAGTCCAGGTGTATGCCCCTACTTCGGATTACGACGACGATGTTATAGAGAGTTTCTATGAACAACTACAGGAAATCATAAACAACAAAACCGGAAAAGACATTCTTGTAATAGGCGATTTTAATGCCAAAATAGGCAATCAAGTAAATGAAACCGAGAGAGAGGTAGGTCAATACGGATACGGTACAAGAGATGAACGTGGAGACACGATGGTTGGCTTTTTAGAGATGAACCAGCTTTATGCTATGAATACCTTCTTCCAAAAACGTAAATATAGAAAATGGACCTGGAGACGTCCAGACTTCAACTATAAAAACGAAATTGACTTTATAATTTCGAGTAACCCTCTCATAGTAGAAGATGTCGCTACAGTCAGCAGGGTAAATGTGGGAAGTGACCACAGAATGATACGAGCAAAGGTCAGAATAAAAACACATAAGAGAAATTTAACGTTGAAGCCCCAAAAGAGAGTAAACCCTGAAGTCCTTATCAATAGAAAAGAACAGTACCAATTAAAAATAGACGAAAATATTGATAAGGCACTCCCAACTCTAAGACATACCGACTTAAATACACATGCAAATGAATCAAGCAACATCATTAAAGAAAGCACAAGTGAGGTAACAACAGTGACGAAAAGAAGTCGAAGAAAAATAAGTGACGAAACAGCGAAATTATTTGAAGAAAGAAGGAAACTTAGACCAGACAAAGATAGGAACTTAATCGAATGGGCTGAACTGAACAAATTAATAAGAAGAGAAATTAGAAAAGACATTAGGAAATTTAATACCAAGATCATAAAAGAAACTATTGAGAATAACAAAGGCCCAAAAATTTTTAATAGACATGTTAGTATAGGAAGAAGAGAAATGACATCACTTAAAGACAAAGCTGGGAAAGTCATTACAAATAGAGATCAAATAAATCAGCCGAATTAATAAATTTTCACAGAAATTTAGCCGCTTGGGAAGGTCAGTTGGTTTCAATTTTTTTAGTCTGATAAGAGAATACGGGTGCATGTTATGTTTCTTAACGATCCTTTGAATGGAAGTATAACTCAATCCAATATCCATTGATGCTGACTTAATGGACGCATGTGGATTGGTACGAAAATACGCTAGCGTATTAATTTGATTGTCGTCGTCCTCGAGAATTGATTTTCTTCTAGTTTCTATGTATTTTGTTCCTCCAAATTGCAGAAAATTGCTTCCAATCCTTCGAAATTTTGTTTTACTCATAGGCGCCAAATTTGGAAATTGGTTATTGAATTGCCTGCAAGTTCAATCCACCACTTTTTGACATTCGCCATAAATTAAAAAGAGATTAAACATATCCTAGTTTGAAAAATCAGCCATTTTATTATCAATCAAGTGTTTTTCAAAAATTTTCACTTCAAATTACCAACAATGAACGAAGTGACAAGTACATTAATTTTAAGGACCTGTCAGGTGAGGATAGCCAGTTCAGCTACTTGATTCAAATAATTCAAAGCATTCTCTGTTAGTTCTTGCAAAATCATCAAAATTCAATATTTTCCCAAATTATTTCGGTACTATAAGAGATGGGTATAGTACATGCTGATACAATTCCATCTGAAATTTGACGCTTCATCTGATGGCGATATAAAAATTGGCACGTGCCATCTGAAAAAATTGAGTTATTGCTGTTTGAAAAAAGGCCAAATTGAAAAAAGCATACAAAACAATGCAATTAACATTTGACATGTGTAGACTGCTTAAAAAATTCCTTGATTCTTTTTCTATCCACCCAAGCAAAAATTGTGTCTGTAGTGCAAAAGATCTACGAGCTACAATTTTTTTAAATGTTCCTCAAAAATCGAGTTTATAACAAAAATAATTAAATCTGTCAAAAGTGTTGACATATCAGTGCCAACAACTTGGGTATTTTATGCCTTGCCTTCCGGTATAACCGGAAATGGTATCGCTTCGAAAATATTTCACTTCAATTGGAAATCGCTAGTTATGGCCGCGTATAAAATTTCAGCTTGATATTGTAATTGGAACTTAAAAAGTTTTTAACGGACGGTCCCGGTGGATATCCCTGTATAATAATTCAAGATACATACAGAAACCAGCTGCTAATAATCCCACATTATAGTGATTTATGCAGTTATAAAACAATAAATAAATAAATAGACATGATATTAGATAATACGAACCACCAAAAATCTCAGCATTTTGTTATATTCACAAAATGTCAAATTGTTACTGTAATTATAAATATCAGTTTTTCCTTACTTCTTTCATTTATATTCGGAAAAATTATCTTTGGATTGAGTATATATGTAATGTTAATTATATCATTTATTTACCAGATACTTTCAACAAATCCTCATTTATTAAATTTGGTGAGTAAATTAATCATAATGGTTGGTAGGAGATTACCAGCTCCCGGAATAATATAATTAAAAATGCTATTTTTACTAACTCACGTAATACATACACATACTCAAATTTTAGGAATATGTAAGGATTTTACCATTAAATTCTAATTTTCTTTCAGATTTCAACTTCTCTTTCTTCGTTGACAATGTGAATGAATGCTACAATGGAAAGTAAGGGATTTACAAGGTCAATTTTATAAGAAGGGATGATATTTGTGCGAAGTCATTGTTTCATGAACACTCAATTTACTGAATCAAATATCCTCTGCCCTTATAAAAATATAAAGGTGAAAACAAACAATCGCCAGTGTATTGATATCCATATTTTCAATTATGATTGATCATGTTTTATTTTTAAAGGAAACTCAGTTTTGCTTCCACATAAAATAAAAATCATTTATAAACTGAAGAGTATAAGTTCTAAAGGGCTGAAGTACCAAAATATGCAAAACGAAAAACCAGTTAAGACAATATGAATAAAGAATGAACCATTTTTTATTGTAGTTGAATATTTATTATTCAACCAAAGCAACATTGAGGGTTTGGGACAGGAAAAATCTGTAACAATGGAAAAAGAAAATCATCAGAAAAATATTTCATCAAACATACCTAACTCTTATATGTCTCAACTCACTTGAATCTAAGAACTTACCTAATGTGCCTCTGTTTTTCAACAGGGAGCGTCTCATACATTGGGAAATAGCCCTTGCTTTATCAACATACACCATGGGAATAAAGCCCTAAGGGGGAGCAGTCCTAACCTTATCTAATAATATAGCGGGTATAGCCCATAATAACCTCAAGATTCAAAACTAATCTCCTAAATAGACTTGTAGTTCTCTACTCAGTTGATGAAATTATCAGAAACGGAATGAATTTCTTGAAACCCACCCTTAAAATGGTAAATAGGACAATCGAGGACTAAATGTCTTATTGTTTCTTCAGCTGTGCCACATTCACATGCCGGACATTCTACAGTATTCCATTTGAACAACATACTATTACTACGACCATGTCCTGTCCTGAGACGATTTAATGTACACCAATTTTTCCTACTTACATCGAAACCTGCAACCCTTTTGGAAGGATCCTCTATAAGAAATAAACTTTATTGAAAACATCAACTTCCTGCTATTCAGTTTTCCAAAGATCAACAGCCTTCACCCGTGTACGCAAAAATAGGTTTCCTAGAGTTCAATCTCAGGTTAGAAGGATTTTGAAGATCGTGTATTATCGGATAACTTCTGGAAATGAGTGATACTTATCCCAAGATGATTTAAGAGCTAATTTCCTGCGAATATGGGAAGGTACTATATTACAAATAACCGGAAGCCATGTGGTAGCAGTTGAACTGATATATCCACTTATAACTCTCATAGAACAATTCAACTGAGAATCAATCTTTTTGACATGAGCACTATTCAACCACACCCCAATTAGATCCAGCTGGTTTATGTAGTATATTGTTTCTTGTTTTCAACTTCTGACATAATTTATCAATATGAAATTAGAAAGTCAAAGAACGATCTAACTTTACACCAAGATATATTGGAGTGATATTATGAGTTAATAGTGATTGATTGTAGAATACTTTAGTTGTCTATCCTTCTCATGATTATTCAGATGAAAAACAAGAAACCTCAGTTTTCGAAGGATTTGGACATAAACGCCATTTTTTGAAGAAAATATTCAGAATTTCTAAATCGGAAGTCAGTGTTTGCTCAATTGTTTCGAAGTCATAGTGTCGAAAAACCAAAGCAATATCATCAGCATAAATAAACTTTGTAGAGGAAGTTTCAGGGATGTCAGACATATATAAATTGAAGGGAAGAGGTGCAAGAACAGATCCCTGAGGTAGGCCATCATTTAGAATGTAAAATCTACTGCTTTTCTCACCGATAAAAACTCGAAGTCTTCTATTAAATAACATATTTTCAATCAATTTCACAATTTTTCCACCTTGAACTACCTCAAATAAACGAAACCATCCTTCCAAACTGTGTCATATGCCGAAGAGAGATCTACAAATACAGAGCCTATTTTAAGTATACCTGCCTCAATGAAAGTGGATAAACCTAAAACCTGATCAGAACAATTCTAGTTTTTTGGAAAACCTCCCTGAGAAATGGACAGAGCTCTGTCAATGATTGGTTCTAGCCTCTGATAAAGAAGTATTTCTAAAAGAAACATAAAGTAAACTGATAGGTCAATAACTACTAGGAAGTTCTGGATTTTTCCCAGGTTTGAGAATGGCAATAACTTTAACCTTCTAAATTCAACGGGAATACTATCTGAGCTGAGTATGTCATTGTAAACTGATAGTAAGCACTTTTTAGCGTTATTTCCTAGATGTTTGAAAAATTTAGGGAAAATGCCATCAAGTCCTCGAGCTTTACAAACTTTACTAGATTTTATTGCAGATCTGAGCGCTTCTTCCTCGAAAGGATTCGATAAATCCTCTACCGTGATAGCATCCCTCCTCTTTTCATGTAAGATTCATTTCATTCTATTCCTGTCATATCTACTAATCTTCACACTTTAGAGACATTAACAAGCCTAGATGCTACAGAATTCGGATTCATATTAGACGGAGTTTTTGAAACGGGATCAGCATTGCCTAATTTCCTCAACAAATCCCAGGAACTTCTACTAGAATGACAAAAATTCATACCATTCATCAACTAATTCCATTTATTCTTTCTGCTACCATTCAAAGAACTAAGCACTGCATCGGCTTTCTCTCTGGAAGGATTTGCTGATAATCCTTGTAAAAAATATTTGATTCCTCTGACCATCCAGGTATATAGTCCTTTCGAAGCCTCTGGGAATATGTTTTTTACCAGCATTTTTGATAACTCCTATAAACCGGGAATAATTTCTACACAAGGAGGGAACCCATCTCAAATCACTATCTACCTATTCAGTAAAATCATTGCAACGAGGTTTTTTGAAATTCCATCTTGGTTTTTCTAATGAATCTGCAAATGTAAATTGAAACCTAATGAAGTAATAACTGGCCTGTGTTGACTGTGAGGAAAATCTGAAAGTACTTTACGACGAACAGGTAAAGGAAACAATTCAGAGTCGTTAGAAACCAGACAAAGATCAGGATTATAGTCGCGATTCCATCTGGCCGAATGAAAAGTGCCTTTTCCTTCACATCGAATACAAGTTGAAAATCATTTGTTTCCATCCATTCAACTAATATAATACCACTCCTGTCGTTTTCTGTATAACCCCATTGATTGCGATAGCAATTGCAGTCACCACAATAGATAGCAGGGTGGAGAAAAATAATATCGAAATCGATGGGACAAATTTCGCCAGGAGGTTTATAAATATTAACGACAAACACATCGAAAAAATTGAACGCAATATAGAAAACACCACTCAATATGCCCTTCTGTACAAGTTCAATATGATTGAATGATGAAGATTTTACATAGCAAGCAAGGCCATAAATAGGACTAAGGAGATAAGTACATAACCTGCGATATTTCCTCTATCACGGAGATGTTCTTCCGTCGCAGTGTGAGTCTCCTGAAGCATAATCACTTCCATCTTATTCTTGCTTGCCAGTTTTGAAGTATAATTGCATTTATCTTTTGGTATCCCTTCAATATACAAACTCAACAAAACAATTCCCTCTCTGTTTGACCGAGAGAGCCCCGATGGCCAGGTTCGGTCTTCTAAGTGATGCCGATTATGATCTATAGATGTTCTAGATTCATTAGGAACCCAATAATTTGGGTTGACGTCGCCCATATATTATTTCTTTATGGATCTTGAGTAAATAATAGAAAAAATTTGCAAAATTATTTTGACGTAGTGCTGGAGTATTCAAGTATATCTTTCAAATTTTTGAGTTTTGCTTGAGTTATTTGGTTTTGGCAGTGGACCTGTGGAATATTTTAATTTCATTTTTGCGTGATCTGTCAATTTTCTCATTCGCTAAAGGTCGGCTTTACCTTCACTAATCCCAATTTGTTTTCTGAATTCTGTATCAAGGAGACTTGTGATATCTTCTTCAGCAAACTTTTGAAGATCCTTGAAATCGTCCTTAACCAAGTGCAATACTTTGAATACATTATTATGGCGGGCATGTTTAATCATCTTGTATATATCTACTGATACATACAACTTGCACAGTCGTTTACGTGTTTACTTGCTTACGTACAATATGTAGTCCAAGATTATAATTTGACAACTGACAGCTATAAAACATATCGCTATGTGTGAGAGTAGGTGTAAAAATAACTTGTTCCAAATCCATCGACATCACCACGGTCTCACTACCTGGCTGTTATGAATTCATCTGTCGAAATTCAACTGTTGCCTTGATTTTTCTGATTTTCTTTGATGAAGTTCCAATTTTTGTTTGTAAGGCCTCTATTCTATCGCTTTTTTTCTCAAAGGCTTGAAAACTCAACCTTCCTGTATCGCAAAGCTAGAATTGCGATAGAACATTAAACATCCTATTACATTCAATAAATGAGAAAATAAAGGTTTAAATAATACTGAATATCTGATCAGGAAATATTTAAATGAAATTCGACGTAAGAATCTTAAAAGAATTCATAAATTTGTTGAAGGAAACACAAATACAGAACAAGAACTATAGTGACGGTGAAATGTATTTTTTCAATTAAAACACAGCCATAACATCACAAAAGAACATAAATAAATTTTCTTCAACAACTGAAATAAACTTCTATAAAAATAAAAACAACTGAATTAATCCCCTGTGAAGATAAAAGCCTACATTGAAACTTCAGTCAAAAAGAATAAGCGAAACTACATTCCCACTTCATCAGATAGTTGATAGTTAGCTATTTCTACACCAAGAATTAAGACACATCAACGACCTAACTAATTTGTGACTCAATCTGTTTCGAGACCTGGTTGATGCTACTCTTGGGAACTGCCTCTCTTTAAGAGCCGAACTTGTAGATGTGCCAAAAAATCTCTTGCTATATTCGCCCCAAATTTGAAAATGCAGTTTCTTGCCATTTCCACCAATCTACCAAACTTACTGCATTGGAGCCACTCAAGTTTTGATCTATCTATCTCATATAGCCACATATCATCATTTGGTGCACGCACTGGCACAGATGCACTTCATCATGTCTACTTTTATTTTCCGCATCTTGTCAACAATAAAATAATTAATAGTAATACACTTATTTTTCTTTGGTATTGATTCTCTATATGTTGAGACAATATCAGTATCACGAAAGCGATGAGTTTTCGTCTGGATATTCTGAACCGCTGTCCTCATCTTTTTTTTATTACAGATCTACCCTGCACAATACCAGAAAATTTTTGACTTGGATTCGCTTTTTATTATTTGATTTTGAAACTATTGTTCTTTATAAGTTGTGGCTATATATGCAATATAGCTCTTATTTTCATTTACAGACTGAAGAAGGGCTGACGTTATCCAGTCCTTTTTACAGGATTCTTCACTTTTTCATTCGCTAAAGATGGATTAAGTGCTATCTGCTCATTTAATTTCTTAATAAATCTATTAGTAAAGATATTTACGCCCTCTCCTGCGTCCATTCTACACCAATTTACTGAATTTAGCGATTGTCTTGATTGATTATAGTTTAGAATTTTTTTATTTTCAAGTTTGCAAGAGATTTGTTGGTAGTTTGATATCTTCAAGGCATAATATTACCTATTATAACTATCATACTGCCAACACTCACTACCATATTCTCATTTGTTCATTCAAAGTTGAATGAAATCCCACTATTCTTAAAGTCATTGCTCTTCTACATAAATTAGCGGTCTATTCAAAGTTGTCTGATTCAGAGTTTCTTGGAATTTTGGTATATATATATATATATATATATATATATATATATATATATATATATATATATATATATATATATATATATATATATATATATATATATAGGCCTGCCGCTAGCGGTTTGAACGCCGGTGTGCAATTCCTATCGTGCCGCCCCTATCTAACTACAAAACCTAGGTGTTTATAAAATGTGAAAAAAATGCTGTTCAGTGAAAAACTATGTTATATTAGGTTATTTTATACAAGATAGATACACTAATACGACATTAAATGAAAAAATGAAGGCAAGAAAGGTGCAGTTTATACATATTATGTAGGTAGGTATAGGTATTAAGTTATTTTACAGAAACTGCTCCTTTCTTGCCTTCATGTTGGCAAAATCAGCTATAATTTTTTGGTGTCTAGTCTATTTAGAATCTCATGTTCAATTGAAATTATTGCTAAATTACTTAGTCTTTGCTGGTGCATAGTTGATCTCAAATAGTTTTTATTATTTTTAACTTTGAAAATGACCTTTCACCAGATGCAACTGAAACCGGCAATGTAAGTAGTATCCTTAGCGCTATTGCTGTATTCGGAAATGTTGACATTAATTCATTAGCAAAAATGTATTGCAATAGGGTTTGTGGATCATTAGACTGGTTTTCAGTTAAATGCAACTTTAAAGCATTGATTTCATTGAACATATCTATACCGTCAATATCTGCGTCACTACTTGAACTATCTTTTAGCTTCACATTCAAATCTTTACAATGTTTCATTAAATCATCTTTGGAGTAACTAAACAAGTTATTATTGGTGAAAAAGCCAAAACGTCGGTAAAAGTTTCCAACTCATCGAATCTACGTTTTAAAGAAGTTAAGGTTTGGTCCAGGATCCTAAAAAAAACATCTACCTTGTATTTTGTTTTAGGGTCTAGTAAGACTTCATCACTCTGTTCATACTGAAATTGAGTTGGTTTTCTTCGTGGACGAACGGTATCTATAGGCGGAAAATCTGCATCTACATTACGTTCCCGAGCCACAGTGGTAGCTTCTTCTAACACCCTTTCGAAATGCTCGATATTCGGTGAATGCATGAATCAATTTATTTAACAAATTTATGCAGATTTGAGTATTTATTGTGGGGTTTTGCATCATTTGGCTAATAGCATTAATTTCGTTTAAAATATCAAACCAAATTACAACTAAGCAAATAAATCTATAATTTTGAATATTCAAAGCAAGCGAATGTGCTTTGTGAGTTGTTGTACAATCTTATTCCGACGAATTGTTATCTGATATTACAAGTAAAACGTCAAATATTTTTTCGAGGTGATACCGTAAAGGTTTGACTGCATCGATTCTGCTAGACCATCGCGTGGCACTTAATGCCTTTAGTTTTAAATCAGGTAAATGCTTGCAAATTATGGACTACCTTTTGGTAGAAGACTAAAAGAAAACGTAAATTTCTTGAATTAAGTTGAAAAAGTTGACCGTGTCGTGCGTTATATTTGCCGCATCGTTAACGACCAAATTGAGACTATGCGCCGAGCATGACACGTAAAATGCACGATTATTCATTTCCAATATTTTTTTTTCTAATCCATTGTGTTTCCACGCATATTAGAACCATTGTCATAACCTTGGCCACGTAAGTTTTTAATATCAAGGTTTAATTGCGAAAATAAATCTAAAACAAAATTTAATAGTCCTTCACCTGTGAAGCTGGTTATCGGACAGAAGCCAATAAAACTTTCGCATATTGTAACATTTTTAGTTTCACTGTTTAAAACAACATACCTTAGTATAACTGTAATTTGTTCTGTGTGACTTACATCTGGTGTGCAATCTAATATGATAGAGAAATATTTTGATTCTCTGACTTTGTTCAGGATATAATTTTTTATGGTCGTGCCGAGTAAATCAATGATTTCATTCTGAATCTGATCTCCCAAATAGTGAGTCATGCGAGTTGAATCGAATTTCGAGGCTTGAATTCTGTGAATATGTTCCCGCATAACTGAATCAAAGGATGCTATCATTTCTATTGCTTTGAGAAAATTACCATTATCATGCTCATATAATATTTTGGACGAGCCCTAAACGCCAGACATTGATGAGATAAAAATTCTATAACAGCTATGATCCTTTCCAATACATCACACCATTGTTTTTTCAGATTCTAATAGTCTCAGTTGCATTTGATTCACAGTAGTTTTATTTTTAACATATGATTTAGTTGGACCCAACATTTTAAATTTTCGCTATGGGAAATGCTTGTTTCGTGTCGTTTTAAGGTAGATGACAGATGTTGGCAATCGGAAAAACCGCTTGGAGCTGACAGACTACTTACAGTTTTACTGAATATTTTACAACAAAAACAATAGACTGAATCTTTTGACGTAGAGTAAACAAGCCATTCTCTGTTAATTTTTTCCCCATAGGAAGATTTCTAGAGTAATAACTGTTTGCGAATTTTCTTCCATATTAAATATTAAACAATATCATTAGTCATACTGGCGGGCCACGAACCGGGATCATCAGCACAATCTAAACAGCTACTTGATGACGATAAATTGCTTACAGGTTCTTTAGCACTACTTTCTCTTTTTTTAGTTTCACTGGAGTCTCCTTCTGAAGGACTAACATTTTTCTCTTCAGATACCTCCATAACTTCTAGATTTAAAGCTGCGCTTGTTGAAGCTACATCTACGTCAACATTCTCTTGACATTCAGAGTCCCTATTTTCTGGTTTGCTAAAAAATTTCTCAAGAGATTCCGCTAGTTTTTTTTCTCTGTATCTTTTTCTCGTTTTTGCCGTCGAAATTGAGCTCCTGAAATTTTTTTCCTTTTTTGCGGTTCCTGGAATTTTTTTGAAAAAGTTTAGTATACGGTTGTACAAAAGTAACTCAAATCCCAAAAGGGGGTCGATCATTCCACCCATTATTGCGAACAACCTTTACTAGGGGGTCAACACTGAAATCGCGAAAAAAAATCAGCTTTTCCATACATTTTGTATGGAATAGTTATTTTTTTTCGCGATTTCACCGTTGACCCTATAGTAAAAGTTGTTCGTATTTATGTGTAGAATGACTCCTTTTCGGGATTTAAGTTACTTTTGTTACACCCTGTATAGGTATAATTTTAATATTTTTTTTTATAAAAGTTGTATAACAGAAAAAAATACCCTTTAAATCACAATAATAATCACAATACTACTGCGAAAAAAAAATGTTCATACCTACTGCACACAAATGTAATGGAATAACTAATTTTTTTTTCGCGACTTCAGAGTTGACCCCTAGTAAAAGTTGTTCGTATTGATTAGATGGAATGTCCCCTTTCGTTACTTAAGTTACTTTTGTTACACTCTGTATTAATTTTAATACATTTTTTTAATAAATCTTTACTTCAAGTTTTTCAGTAAAATAACCTTTAAATTTTACATGAATACCTGCTGTTTATATGAATGCGCCCATATGCTGATTAATTAAACAAAGACACTTACCATAATTATGATTTTTTGCGTCGACGGATAATATAAATAATTTTCTAAATTATTTTATAGTCACACTTCGCACAAAAATATACAGAATATTATTAATTTTAAGTACTCTGGACGGTTTCCGGATCTCACATTAGGGCTGTAACCAAATAATTGAAGTTTGTTGTTCACTCACATCACTTTCGCATTTGTGTTAAATAAATAAAAACAAAGAAATGAGTATATAGTTCTAAGGGGATTTCCCCTGATATCTGTGGGATTTCCCTATTTCGCATAGAGAACGATACGGATTAACTTTGTTCTCATGAATTTTAATAGATGGCGCTATGTAATGCTACGATATAAAAGAGTATAGTATTGTGAGGTGACAATGTCTGAATTTTAGTCGATGATTGTCTGATTTGCCGCCCTCTGAATGCGCCGCCCGCGTGCATCGCACGCCTTGCACGCCCGCTTACAGCGGGCCTGTCTATATATATATATATATATATATATATATATATATATATATATATATATATATATATATATATATATATATATATATATATATATATATATATATATATATACGAAATGTAACAGGGAAGCATACTATCTTGCGTATGATTCAATAAACGAGGACAAAACCTGAGGAAAAAACTCATTTCCCTGTCGCTATTGCACTAGCAATAGCTTGTCTGTTTATGTTGTGTTTGTGTCGTGTGTAACAAGTTATTACATACTCCATTTTCTTCTCAAAACTTATACATTTTTCGAAAAAGCACATGACTAAACCAATGATTGAGGAACTAATTATTACATGGTTGAAGTATAGTTTCCACAAAAATTCTAATAAAAAAATCTAGCCTAACCTATTTCAAAGAAGGTGGATGATTGAAAAAGTACTGACAAAAGATGTTGCCTGAATTTTCAAATATGGTATAGCCAAAACCACCACTTCTTCAGGAGAACAAAGAACTGTTTTTTTGGAAACGTTAAATTTACTATTTACATATGTTAACTAACTCAAAATGAAATACTTTTTCAAATAGTTTTAAATGTAACGACTTTTATCAAGAAAGTAATGATACCACCTCAGTTTCACGAATTTCGAATAAAAGTAACGAAAAAACTTTGTATGAAGATTTCTATAGAATTTTCAGCTGATTGATCTTTTCGTTTCCAAACAAGAATTAAAAAACCACATTTTATGTCGCCACGTTGAGAAGTCATATTTCAAAGAAGAAGATATTTAACAAATCTTCTTTGTTTTAGCTAAAAAAAAGGCCACCTGAATTGGGCCAGCGTACCCAAGAATCATCCTGTATTAATTTTATTGCAATTGATATCGGACATTGAACGGTCAAAGAATATACAAATTATTGAGAAATACCAAAGCCGCTTTCAAAGTTGATCCCTATCTAGTATTTTCCACTGCAAATACATTATTTATCATTCTCAAACAGTCAAAATCGGGATCTTTCTTTTCTTGGAATTTTTTCGTATAAATTTCAATGAATCTAATAATGATAAGAACAGCTTGTTCAAGTACGTATTGCCGATAATTATTCGTTCAAGACAACCTTTCCCAAAATGATATAAAGTAATTATATGGCCATTCGATTACAATTAGAATGACAATATTTTTCGAAAGGAATAAAAATTTGAGGTAAATTTATTCAAAGGTATATAAGAGTATTTCATTTTCTCATCAAGCAGTTCATTTTTGTGCGCCATCATAAAAACATTATGAAATTGGTAAGGAATTTTGTCTATTTCTTTTTATAAAGATAATTCACCTTTTATAGTTAATAGCTGAAATTCATATTATTTCAAGTAATGAAGAAGTGAATAAGATACTACATGTACACGGTGATTTATGTTAGATTTTTATCATCAGTTGATAACATTCACTTCAAATTGTTTCCGTACCTGATTGAAAGTGATCGCTACTAGGGTGGAAAAGGGTAATAGGAGTCACTTAAGCAAGTTTTCAAATAAAAGCTTATTTCAAAATTAAATATTTATTGCTAATGTTTTGTAACAAAAAACACTTATTTGTCTAATAATTGAGATCAGTTTTAATCATCTTGTACATCATTTTTGGAAAAAAATTAAGTTTAAAAAAAAAGTAGGTTTGACTCCCATTGCACTTACTTCGGGGCAATGGTGGTCAGCCTTTGGGAAATGAGGGAAATTCCAAGCGAAACTAACACATATCGCAGACGTACCCTTCGGCAGAATCCCATGCAGTACATTCTGCGTGTGCCCACAATCCATATATGGTACAGCGGTACCACATCTCGTTTTTTCGTCCAAATTCACTGCATCTTAAACATCTATTTCCTGCGTCTTCTGCATCATCAATCTCATCATCCTGACATAAATCGTTAGTGTTAGTACTTGATACTTATGTATCGTTTGAATCCTGAAGAACCTGCCTCTTTGCCCTTTTGGGACCATCACCGTTCGGCACCTTAGTCTTCTTCCCCTGACCCTTACCTTTCCTTTTCTTTTTTTCTTTCTCTTGCTCTTTCTGTACTTTTTTTATCTTTTTATTTTTCTTTTCTATCAAATCTTTCTTCAGTGGAGTTGAGGTTAATACAGTAGCATGCTGCTTCTTTCGGCGCTGTTTCTCTTTAGCCACAGGTGTTTTCTTTGGTAATTTTATAAAATCGGATAGTTGAACATTTGACGGAGGATCAGACGACTCTTTGGCCTTTGATGTCGGGGATGAGATAACTATTTGCTCTGATTCACTTACAGCTGATAAATCTAATTGTTTTGATTTTTTTCCATATTTTGTATTTTTAGGAGATTCAATAGTGTATCCATATTCTTTAGTTAGAGTGAACTTTATTTGAATATCGCGACACTTTTGAATACACAATAAAAATTAAACTGCATATCTTATATCCGTGAGATTAGACTTCTCAAGAAAACGGCATGTGGTATGTAGAGTCAAGTTTACTAGTTCAAATGCGTATTTATTCTTTAAGATGTTCTGAAACTGCAAAATCTTCGATTATTTTATCGTAAAAAAGTGTGTTTTCTTTAATTGTTTCATCAACCCCCGTTCGATTGCCAATATCCATAAGTTATCAAACCTGAATTGAATTGAAATATGACAGAACTTTCATAATCGGTTGAATAGTTTTTGAGTTAATCGGTTATAAACAAACAATTGAATCTTTTTTTCTACATATTAGTTTAGATGTAGATGAAGCTCCAAAAATACGAACCGTAGGTCACTGGATTCGAAATGACTTCGGGAAAAATATATTAAAATATCTTATCAATATATAGGAAATTATAAAATTATTAGCCACTTTAGATGAAAAAAAATATACTTATTTTTTCGCAAATAATTCAAAAGGAGTTAATAATTTAGAAATTATCAAAAAACGTTTTTTAATTAATTTAACGTTAAACATAGAGCTCCTCCCGGGCTTCAGGGCTTGAAAAAAGTGAACATAGTACCTAAAACATTTTTTCCTAAATACTATCTATGAATTCGAAAATTCATGGTGCCATTTAAACAATACAGTTAGGTCATTGTTGACTAAAACGACATGTATTCGAATAGCCATCTCTATCGAAAATTACAAAAATTGTTTGAGTAATTGTTTCTGAAGCTCTTCTCACTTATACGCATTTAAGAAAATTACATCATAAAAATATTTAAATGTTCTTGTTAATTATAAATTATAAATTTAGGATATCACCTGCACTATCACCACCATATTCAAAAATTAAACTAATTAATTAATTTTTAACAAATCGATTTATTGTTTAAAGTTTAACACTGTACATGTTGAAAGGAAGCATTTATAAACCTTATGATTAAAATTGACTGAATCCCACACAGCAGTATCTCAGAATACTTTGAAAACAGCTCTGGATATTCACATAATGAATAACTGTACGACCTTTTTGATATCATTATCATTAACTATAAAAATCGAATTGATTAGAATTTAATTAATGTAATTTATTTTTCACAGGTATTTATCTTCATCTTGGCTGCAGCTGCAGGTTCATATGCTTCTTATATTCCTCATGCAACATATTCCGTTCCATCGGTAGCTTATGGACCACCCGCTGAACAATATGGACCACCAAAAGTGTTAGTTCCTACAGTTGAATATGGTGTACCTCAAGCACCTGTTGTATCATCATATGAATATAACCTTCCTTCCTACATACCCCAACCTATCGTAGTACCTTCCCCTGAATATGGCCCTCCCAAAACTATATTCCCTGCAGTACAATATGGCGTACCTGAACCAGAAAAAATTATACCAGTGGCTCCCGTTGAACAGTACGGACCACCAAAAATTGTAGTTCCCTCAGTAGAATATGGCATACCTGAACCACAGAAAATTGTGCCAGTAGTTCCTACTGAAGAATATGGCCCACCAAAAACTATTGTTCCTTCAGTAGAATATGGAGTACCTCAAGTAGTAACAGAGAAGATTGTAGTACCATCTCCCGAATATGGAGTACCAGAGAAAGTATACCCAGTGGTTCCCGCTCAAGAATACGGACCACCAAAAGTTGTAGTACCTGCAGTAGAATATGGAGTACCATCTGTAATTCCAACTAAACCCGTAATCACTTCATACGAATATAACCTCCCAACGTACGTACCAAAACCAGTCGTTGTTGAAGTTCCATCTGCTGAATATGGACCTCCAAAATTTGTTGTTCCACCCACCGAATACGGAGTACCAGTATTACCCCCACAACCTGTTCAAGTTTATGGAGTACCTTCTCAAGAATACGGACCACCAAAATTAGTTGTTCCCCATCAAGTGTATGGACTCCCACAATAAGAAATTTGTATTATTTGAATAATTCAAAAATGTAAATATATATTTAAACTTATCTATTACGTTTCAATTTCATCAATCATCAAGTTCAAAATTTAATAACTTGATATGCAAATTAGGAGGTAATGAGGTATTAGGTGTTCTAGCACATAGTTCAGAAACAGAAATATTTCAAAATTATCAACAGATTCTCCAAGAGTAGGAAATTTCTAATAAAAATATTCTAACTTATGAAAATCTACTTCTTTTAATTATAATTTCATTTAACTCTGAACATAGCGCTATTCGCTACTTCTGAAACTCGAAAGCATAGTTTTCAGAGTGTACACAATCAAAATGTTTTTCAAATATTAACTATGAATTCGAATATTTGAAAAGATTATGATGTCGATTGAACAATCAACAACAGGAAGTACCGTTGATTTTTTCAATTAATGATTAGGCTTATTACGGATATCACTGTCATATTTCAACAAAATCAACCGAACGATTATTAAGAAATTTACGACAAATCAATTAATGGTTCGAACTTTAACACCCTGTATATTAAAAAGGAAATATTTCTGGACTTGATGAATGATTCGTCTTAAAATTGAATGAATCTCCCACAACTATGTTTCAGAACTTTATGGAAACGCCCAGTATATTCACAAAGTCAAACCAAATTCAAAAAAGGTAGACTGGGTTTCTCATTAACAAAAACGTATTTATACCAACACAGAAAATATTCATTGTTCACGCAACTGACTTCATAGAAAATTTCCTACAATAAAGTGCAAATATTGTTTTCAAACTACTTTTTGCCATTTATTTCCAGCAAATATAAGAAATTAAGTTCCATTTTTTCCGTACAAATTGATTACATTTGATTAAATGGAATGGCAAATATTTATATTTATTTTTCGCAGGTATTTTTCTTCATCTTTGCTGCATCTGCAGGTTCATATGCTTCTTATATTCCTCGTGCAACATATTGTCTTCCATCGGTAGCTTATGGACCTCCAAAAGTGTTAGTTCCTGCAGTTCAATATGGCGTACCTCAAGCACCTGTTGTATCATCATATGAATATAACCTTCCTTCTTACATACCCCAACCTATCGAAGTACCTTCCCCTGAATATGACCCACCAAAAACTATATTCCTTGCAGTACAATATGGCGTACCTGAACCAGAAAAAATTATACCAGTGGCTCCCGTTGAATAGTACACACCACCATAAATTGTAGTTCTCTCAGTAGAATATGGCATACCTGAACCACAGAAAGTTGTGCCAGTAAATCCTACTGAAGAATATGGCCCACCAAAAACTATTGTTCCTTCAGTAGAATATAGAGTACCTCAAGTAGTAATAGAGAAGATTGTAGTACCATCTCCCGAATATAGAGTACCAGAGAAAGTATATCCAGTGGTTCCTGCTCAAGAATACGGACCACCAAAAGTTGTAGTACCTGCAGTAGAATATGGAGTACCATCTATAATTCCAACTAAACCCGTAATCACTTCATACGAATATAACCTCCCAACGTACGTACCAAAACCAGTCGTTGTTGAAGTTCCATCTGCTGAATATGGACCTCCAAAATTTGTTGTTCCACCCACCGAATACGGAGTACCAGTATTACCCCCACAACCTGTTCAAGTTTATGGAGTACCTTCTCAAGAATACGGACCACCAAAATTAGTTGTTCCCCATCAAGTGTATGGACTCCCACAATAAGAAATTTGTATTATTTGAATAATTCAAAAATGTAAATATATATTTAAACTTATCTATTACGTTTCAATTTCATCAATCATCAAGTTCAAAATTTAATAACTTGATATGCAAATTAGGAAGTAATGAGGTATTAGGTGTTCTAGCACATAGTTCAGAAACAGAAATATTACAAAATTATCAAAAAGATTCTCCAAGAGTAGAAAATTTCCAATAAGAATATTCTAACTTATGAAAATCTACTTCTTTTAATTATAATTTCATTTAACTCTGAACATAGCGCTATTCGCTACTTCTGAAACTCGAAAGCATAGTTTTCAGAGTGTACACACTCAAAATGTTTTTCAAATATTAACTATGAATTCGAATATTTGAAAAGATTATGATGTCGATTGAACAATCAACAACATGAAGTGCCGTTGATTTTTTTCAATTAATGATTAGGCTTATTACGGATATCACTGTCATATTTCAACAAAATCAACCGAACGATTATTAAGAAATTTACGACAAACCAATTAATGGTTCGAACTTTAACACCCTGTATATTAAAAAGGAAATATTTCTGGACTTGATGAATTATTTGTCTTAAAATTGAATGAATCTCCCACAACTATGTTTCAGAACTTTATGGAAACGCCCAGTATATTCACAAAGTCAAACCAAATTCAAAAAAGGTAGACTGGGTTTCTCATTAACAAAAACGTATTTATACCAACACAGAAAATATTCATTGTTCACGCAACTGACTTTATAGAAAATTTCCTACAATAAAATGCAAATGTTGTTTTCAAACTACTTTTTGCCATTTATTTCCAGTAAATATAAGAAATTAAGTTCCATTTTTTCCGTACAAATTGATTACATTTGATTAAATGGAATGGCAAATATTTATATTTATTTTTCGCAGGTATTTTTCTTCATCTTGGCTGCATCTGCAGGTTCATATGCTTCTTATATTCCTCGTGCAACATATTGCCTTCCATCGGTAGCTTATGGACCTCCAAAAGTGTTAGTTCCTGCAGTTGAATATGGCGTACCCCAAGCACCTGTTGTATCATCATATGAATATAACCTTCCTTCCTACATACCCCAACCTATCGTAGTACCTTCCCCTGAATATGGCCCTCCCAAAACTATATTCCCTGCAGTACAATATGGCGTACCTGAACCAGAAAAAATTATACCAGTGGCTCCCGTTGAACAGTACGGACCACCTAAAATTGTAGTTCCATCAGTAGAATATGGCATACCTGAACCACAGAAAATTGTGCCAGTAGTTCCTACTGAAGAATATGGCCCACCAAAAACTATTGTTCCTTCAGTAAAATATGGAGTACCTCAAGTAGTAACAGAGAAGATTGTAGTACCATCTCCCGAATATGGAGTACCAGAGAAAGTATACCCAGTGGTTCCTGCTCAAGAATACGGACCACCAAAAGTTGTAGTACCTGCAGTAGAATATGGAGTACCATCTGTAATTCCAACTAAACCCGTAATCACTTCATACGAATATAACCTCCCAACGTACGTACCAAAACCAGTCGTTGTTGAAGTTCCATCTGCTGAATATGGACCTCCAAAATTTGTTGTTCCACCCACCGAATACGGAGTACCAGTATTACCCCCACAACCTGTTCAAGTTTATGGAGTACCTTCTCAAGAATACGGACCACCAAAATTAGTTGTTCCCCATCAAGTGTATGGACTCCCACAATAAGAAATTTGTATTATTTGAATAATTCAAAATGTAAATATATATTTAAACTTATCTATTACGTTTCAATTTCATCAATCATCAAGTTCAAAATTTAATAACTTGATATGCAAATTAGGAGGTAATGAGGTATTAGGTGTTCTAGCACATAGTTCAGAAACAGAAATATTTCAAAATTATCAAAACAGATTCTCCAAGAGTAGGAAATTTCTAATAAAAATATTCTAACTTATGAAAATCTACTTCTTTTAATTATAATTTCATTTAACTCTGAACATAGCGCTATTCGCTACTTCTGAAACTCGAAAGCATAGTTTTCAGAGTGTACACAATCAAAATGTTTTTCAAATATTAACTTTGAATTCGAATATTTGAAAAGATTATGATGTCGATTGAACAATCAACAACATGAAGTACCGTTGATTTTTTTCAATTAATGATTAGGCTTATTACGGATATCACTGTCATATTTCAACAAAATCAACCGAACGATTATTAAGAAATTTACGACAAATCAATTAATGGTTCGAACTTTAACACCCTGTATATTAAAAAGGAAATATTTCTGGACTTGATGAACTATTCGTCTTAAAATTGAATGGATCTCCCACAACTATGTTTCAGAACTTTTTGGAAACGCCCAGTATATTCACAAAGTCAAACCAAATTCAAAAAAGGTAGACTGGGTTTCTCATTAACAAAAACGTATTTATACCAACACAGAAAATATTCATTGTTCACGCAACTGACTTTCTAGAAAATTTCCTACAATAAAGTGCAAATGTTGTTTTCAAACTACTTTTTGCCATTTATTTCCAGTAAATATAAGAAATTAAGTTCCATTTTATCCGTACAAATTGATTACATTTGATTAAATGGAATGGCAAATATTTATATCTATTTTTTGCAGGTATTTTTCTTCATCTTGGCTGCAGTTGCAGGTTCATATGCTTCTTATATTCCTCGTGCAACATATTGCCTTCCATCGGTAGCTTATGGACCACCCGCTGATCAATATGGACCTCCAAAACTGTTAGTTCCTACAGTTGAATATGGTGTACCTCAAGCACCTGTTGTATCATCATATGAATATAACCTTCCTCCCTACATACCCCAACCTATCGTAGTACCTTCCCCTGAATATGGCCCTCCCAAAACTATATTCCCTGCAGTACAATATGGCGTACCTGAACCAGAAAAAATTATACCAGTGGCTCCCGTTGAACAGTACGGACCACCAAAAATTGTAGTTCCCTCAGTAGAATATGGCATACCTGAACCACAGAAAATTGTGCCAGTAGTTCCTACTGAAGAATATGGCCCACCAAAAACTATTGTTCCTTCAATAGAATATGGAGTACCTCAAGTAGTAACAGAGAAGATTGTAGTACCATCTCCCGAATATGGAGTACCAGAGAAAATATACCCAGTGGTTCCCGCTCAAGAATACGGACCACCAAAAGTTGTAGTACCTGCAGTAGAATATGGAGTACCATCTGTAATTCCAACTAAATCCGTAATCACTTCATACGAATATAACCTCCTAACGTTAGTACCAAAACCAGTCGTTGTTGAAGTTCCATCTGCTGAATATGGACCTCCAAAATTTGTTGTTCCACCCACCGAATACGGAGTACCAGTATTACCCCCACAACCTGTTCAAGTTTATGGAGTACCTTCTCAAGAATACGGACCACCAAAATTAGTTGTTCTCCATCAAGTGTATGGACTCCCACAATAAGAAATTTGTATTATTTGAATAATTCAAAATGTAAATATATATTTAAACTTATCTATTACGTTTCAATTTCATCAATCATCAAGTTCAAAATTTAATAACTTGATATGCAAATTAGGAGGTAATGAGGTATGAGGTTTTCTAGCATATAGTTCAGAAACAGAAATATTTCAAAATTATCAAAAAGATTCTCCAAGAGTAGAAAATTTCCAATAAAAATATTCTAACTTATGAAAATCTACTTCTTTTAATTATAATTTCATTTAACTCTGAACATAGCGCTATTCGCTACTTCTGAAACTCGAAAGCATAGTTTTCAGAGTGTACACAATCAAAATGTTTTTCAAATATTAACTATTAATTCGAATATTTGAAAAGATTATGATGTCGATTGAACAATCAACAACATGAAGTGCCGTTGATTTTTTCAATTAATGATTAGGCTTATTACGGATATCACTGTCATATTTCAACAAAATCAACCGAACGATTATTAAGAAATTTACGACAAATCAATTAATGGTTCGAACTTTAACACCCTGTATATTAAGAAGGAAATATTTCTGGACTTGATGAATTATTCGTCTTGAAATTGAATGAATCTCCCACAACTATGTTTCAGAACTTTATGGAAACGCCCAGTATATTCACAAAGTCAAACCAAATTCAAAAAAGCTAGACTGGGTTTCTCATTAACAAAAACGTATTTATACCAACACAGAAAATATTCATTCTTCACGCAACTGACTTTCTAGAAATTTTCTACAATAAAGTGTAAATGTTGTTTTCAAACTACTTTTTGCCATTTATTTCCAGTAAATATAAGAAATTAAGTTCCATTTTATCCGTACAAATTGATTACATTTGATTAAATGGAATGGCAAATATTTATATCTATTTTTCGCAGGTATTTTTCTTCATCTTGGCTGCAGTTGCAGGTTCATATGCTTCTTATATTCCTCGTGCAACATATTGCCTTCCATCGGTAGCTTATGGACCACCCGCTGATCAATATGGGCCTCCAAAACTGTTAGTTCCTGCAGTTGAATATGGCGTACCCCAAGCACCTGTTGTATCATCATATGAATATAACCTTCCTTCTTACATACTCCAACCTATCATAGTACCTTTCCCTGAATATGGCCCACCAAAAACTATATTCCTTACAGTACAATATAGCGTACCTGAACCAGAAAAAATTATACCAGTGGCTCCCTTTGAACAGTACGCACCACCATAAATTGTAGTTCCCTCAGTAGAATATGGCATACCTGAACCTCAGAAAATTGTGCCAGTAAATCCTACTGAAGAATATGGCCCACCAAAAACTATTGTTTCTTCGGAAGAATATCGAGTACCTCAAGTAGTAATAGAGAAGATTGTAGTATTATCTCCCGAATATGGAGTACCAGAGAAAGTATTCCCGCTCAATAATACGGACCACCAAAAATTGTAGTATCTGCAGTAGAATATGGAGTACCATCTGTAATTCCAACTAAACCAGTAATCACTTCATACGAATATAACCTCCCAACGTACGTACCAAAACCAGTCGTTGTTGAAGTTCCATCTGCTGAATATGGACCTCCAAAATTTGTGGTTCCACCATCGAATACGGAGTACCAGTATTACCCTCAAAACCTGTTCAAGTTTATGGAGTACCTTTTCAAGAATACGGACCACCAAAAGTAGTTGTCCTCCATCAAATGTATGGATTATTTAAATAATTCAAAAGATTTAAATAAATATTTAAACTTAATTGTTGTATACTTCTCGACCTAATGAAATGTTCGTCTTAAAAATAATGAACTCACCACAACAATGTTTCAGAACTTTTTAGAAACCCCCCGTATATTCACAAAGTCAAACCAAATTCAATAAAAATAGATTGGGTTTCCCATTACCAAAAGTAGATTTATACCGACACAGAAAAGATGCATTACTCACGCAACTAACATTCCAGACAACTTCCTACAATGAAGTGCAAACATTGTTTTCAAACTACTTTCTGCTATAATTTCCTTCAAATGTAAAAAATTAAGTTTTATTTTTTCCATGCAAATTGATAACAATTGAATTAATGTAATGACAAGGGTTTATATCTCTTTTTTACAGGTGTTTTTCCTCATCTTGGCTGCAACTACAGATTCATCTGATTTTTATATTCCTCCATATTACTTTCCATAGGTAGCTTATAGACCACCCGCTGGACAATATGAACCTCCAAAAATCTTGGTTCCTACAGTTGAATATGTAGTATCTCAAGCATATGAATATAACCTCCCTTCCTTCATACCACATACATTTTTGGTGGGTTATATACAGGAGAAGACCAAAAACTGTATTCTCTGTAATACAGTATGACGTACCATAACCTGAAAATTTCAAATCAGTGCACCTGTTGAACAGTACGGACCACTCAAAATTGTAGTTCACTCATTAGAATAGAGCCTGAGAAAATTGTGCCAGTAGTTCCTGCTGAAGAAATAGCCCACCGAAAACTATTGTTCCTTCAGTAAGATATGGAGTACCTCAACAGAGAAAATCGTAGTACTATCTCCCGAATATGGTGTACCAGAGAAAGTATTCCCAGTGGTTCCCGCTCAAGAATATGGACCACCAAAAGTTGTAGTACCTTCAGAGGAATATGTATTACCATCTGTAAACTTATGGAATAAATACAGACTACCCAAAATATTTGTACATGATCAAGTTTGTGGAATCCCACAATAAAAAATTTGTATTATTTGAATAATTCAAAAGTGTAAATAAATACTTTCTCCCATCTGTTGCGTTTTTTATTCACTAAGCGAAATCGAATTTTCAAAATAAACAAAACAACTCGGGGAAACCTAATACAGTTTGATTCTATTTTGGAATAGGGTGCTAATGATGTAAAAAAATGTTACATATAACAAAACGGAGTTTTTGAAGTTCAGAGTTAGCTAAGTTGGAGAGTCATTTTCGAACATCCTGTATTGTTAACAACTCGAAAGCTTTGATATTTTCAATCAACCATTCTTCTTTTCGGTAAATTTGAGATACAACAACTGAAGATGAAGTTGTTAAAAAATTATTCTCTTAAAAAAAGGAAAACGCCATGCTATTTGAAATAACAGATTCGCAGTCATCTTCCATTTCGACGGAATGTGCTTCGATCATGAAAAGATTTTATACAAATTTTAAGACAATACTGAGACAACATGCAAATGTTCAAAGTTTTGAGACTATATTGCAAGTCAAATATATTCTAATACTCAACTTAAAAGAATAACCTGTATATTAAGTTGCATACCATTCTGTTGAAAGAACACAACAAAATAATAATTAAGATGATTTTCAGAAAATAAAGTTGACATTATATTCTATAGTTTATTGTTTTTCATGAAATAACCTCATTTTCTGAGTTGGGAATCTTTTTGTTAAATACTTAAAATATTTTATTCAGTACATGTAATGAGCAGTAGAATATAAAAATGATAAGATCTCTTTTGAAGTGTCGGAAAATCTTGAAGCAAAACATTCGTTCAATCCATCATAATGATAATCTTGTACCTGTAAAATCTACATTACCTGAAAAGACCAATATTACATACGAATTCTTAAAGAAGGAATCCATTGAAGATAGTATTAAATCATTGTGTACTGAAGAACCAAAGTCAGTTCTTGAGAAATGCGAAGAAGACCTTTCACATATTGCAACTTACTTGAAACCTTCATTCAATTTTGCAGCATATGTAAATAAATCTGAAACATTACAAGAACTATTGAAATTAGGAGTCAATCTATACAAATTGGAGAAGAAACCTGAAATACCTCAATATATTCTAGGATTGGATTTAGAGAGATATTAAAGAACATGTGATATTTTTGTATAGTTTGGGGTTACAAGTTTCTGAAATAGGAGATTTTATAACAAATAATCCTTTGATTTTCAAAGAGTCGCTGGATGATTTGAAAACAAGGATAAATTATTTGAAATATAAAAAATTCAATGAAGAGATGATTCTGAGGATAGTTAGTGTGAATGCAAACTGGCTACAGTTTTGGTAATAAATATAGTCTTGTGATATTCTCTTATAATGTACATATATCTTTTCAGCACACACGATATTGACAATAGATTAGGCTTTTTTCAGAATAATTTTTCATTGAGTGGTGACGAAGTCCGAGCTTTGGCAGTGAAACAACCCAAAATTATAACTTATAGCTTGAGTCAGATAAAAGTTAATATATTTGTTGTGAAAGAAGAAATGGGATTTAATCCTGACGAAACTAAAGCAATTTTATTGAAAAGGCCCAAAATATTCATGAGTAGTAAGTACAAATTTAAAAAGATTTGGCAAATTCTAATATTCTCTTTGGGGAGCTAGTTTAAGTAGTACAATATAGGGTAATCCTGCATTTCACACTGGATCCCTTACCTGAAGTTCATTCTAATTTCACATTCGTATAAGAAAATAAATGTTTGATCTCTGTCATCTCACTCTTCAGTTTGTTCAATACTTATGTTGGATAAACTTCATATCTGATTTGAGCTTTACTTGCGAGACGAGCGATTTATTCAGGTGATTTGGAATTATTTAATTTTTATTTTTAGGATTTATCCTGTTTAGAACAATATTGTATATATATTTAGAACAATATTGTATATATATATATATATATTTAGAACAATATTGTATATATATATATATATATATATATATATATATATATATATATATATATATATATATATATATATATATATATATATATATATATATATATATAGTGCTTTCATATATTGCATCAAGTGCTCAATTTTAACTGTAACAGAAGAGAGATGCGTTGCTTTGAAAGAAAGAAAACTTAAAGTATTTTGTAACACCTGCTCATCTGACAATTCTACAATAATGAGTAATAACAGAAAACTCAAGAAAGAAAACGATCAACTTAAAGAAAAATTGAATGAAATCTCTCTTAATTCCGAGCCTAACAATATGAGTGAAGAATTGGAGAGACTTCAGAAGGAACATGAATCTAATATGACGAAACTTCAGTTAGAATTCAAAGCGCAATCAGAATTAAACATAACATTGAACGAAGCCAAAGAAATACTTGAAAAAAATTGGAGCACAACAAAATAATGTTGAATGAACAAACAAAAAGCAACAAATTACTTCTGGAAGAGAAAAAAGTTTCTAAACAGGAAATATCAGAATTGAAAATCAAAAGAAACCAGGAAACGAATGATACAATCGTATATGCCAAAATAACAGACGTCGATAATCAGTTTAGCAAAATAAAAAAGGAGCCTGACACCATATACGATTTAATAAAAAATCTCAACATGCAATCAAAACTCAGAAAGCTAACACATACGCTCAACAATTGAAGAGAGCCTTTCCTCCTGTTCTAGAAAGACAGGAAAAAACAAAGGTAAACATAACACAGAAAAGGTTCACCGAGAAACTCTTAATACTAAATCTTCCACCTTAACAGACATGGAAAATACTCAGCTGTTAATTATGAAAGATGTTATAAACCTTGGAAAAACAGAAAATGCACAGAATAATACCCAAATAAAAAATTAACAAAAAAATATTATTCCACAGCGTCAGATTGGAACTTCCAAGGAAATGAGTGTGATTTTGAGAGAGTTCCAGGGAAGAAGGATGAAAGAAAAGAGAGTCTGGATATTTCTTTCAAGAGTTAAAGATGCTGTGACTGAAGATATCGTAAATCAGCACATTGTACAAAGATTGAATCTAAAAAGTAAGGATTAAGTCATAGTTCAATATATCGAAACTTACCACAAAGTTAAAGACAACAAATGTTTTCGAATAGGTCAAGATATATTTTCAGCTTACACCCACGTAGTACTGGTACCAATCAGAACAACACAAATTTTCAAGCGGCAGTGCCCAGCCAAGGGCAACCTTAGCTGGAAAAAGAAACCAAAGTTCTCAACGGGGGGCTGCCAACGATAAATCGTCCATTAGCATCTTGAATGTTAATATACAGTCCCTACAAGGTAAGGTGCATGACTTAAATCTCTCATTAAAAAACCATCAGCCAGACATAGTTTGTATAACAGAGCATTGGATAGTTGAAAGTAGTAAACCCCTCCTTGGAAAACTGCACATAGACAGCTACATTTTGGTTGATATCTTCAATAGATCTACAAAACAACATGGAGGTTCATTAATTCTGGTAAAAAACACATTGAAATTTCGTCAAGTTACACTGTTAGATTCCTTAAAAGAAGAATTGATGGGGGAATTATCAGTAGTGGATATTCCAAATGAAAAATTAATAGTATTATGTGTTTATAGAACTCAAAAATCGGACATAACCAAGTTCATACAGAAGATAGATGAATATCTCACTGTCATTACAGATTGCAAGCAATATAGAAATTACAAAATTGCTGTAGCAGGCGATTTTAATGTTGATATACTTGAAAATACAAGGGAATCGAAAGGATTGAAAAACATTTGGATCTTATAATTGTAAAAGCACTCTATTTGAACCTTCACAAATAACTCAGAATAGCTCCACATGTATTGACAACATTTTCTGTAATTTTGATGTGTGTAGCACATCTACAATAAATCTGCATCTAGGAGATCATCTGGGCCAATACATAACTCTTCCATCTGAAAATAAAAATCATTCAAAACCTACTCATAAAATGAAAATACGTAATTATACCACTGAGGGCATTAACAGTGTAATTCAAAGGATGGGTAACACTGATTGGAACTCTATTTTAATTGGTTAATCAGCGGAAGAATCTTACAACCACTTTATTCAATGAACTGAAACACTGGTTCGACGTTTATATTCCAGAACGAATCCTATATTCGATTCTGATGAAGTAAAACAAATAAGAAACACAGTGGATGCTATCGGTACAATATTCAAAGTCACTCGCTTAAATGGAGCTTATGTAGCATATTAAAAATGCAAGGAAATCCTTCGGCAAAAAATCGAATTCGGTAAGAAACAACACCATCTTGGCCTCTTTCCGTAGACGAATTAAATGATTTTTTGCTAATGTTGGAGAGAAGGTCAACAACGAGTTATAAAGTGATGCAATTGCTAGAAAAAAGTCTGCCAAAAACAGATTCAACATTTACTCTACATCCGATATCCGCTTTTGAAGTGAGTAATATAATATTCTGCATAAAGAGTAAAAATACACACGACATATATGGAATGTCAACAAAATTTGTTAAATCTATCCAAAAAGTGCTTATTCATCCATTAGCATTAATATTCAATAAGTGCCTTGATGAGGGTTTTTTCCAGAACATCTTAAAAAAGCAAGAGTTGTACCTATCTTCAAGAAAGGTGACCCTGATGATCCTTCTAACTATAGGCCTGTGTCTGTGTTGCCAGTGTTTTCGAAGATTTTAGAGACACTTATCAAAACCAGACTGACTTCCTACTTAGAATCGAACAATTTAATGAATAATCAACAACACGGATTTAGGCATGGAAGATCGACAACCACAGCTCTTCTCAAAGTAATAGATCAAATCATAAGTTCAAGCGATAAAAAAATGCTATCTGGAATAATTTCAAGAGATCTTAAAAAAGCATTTGACTCCATAAGTCATGGATTGCTAATGAGAAAGCAAAGGTATTATGGTATTTGTGGAACATCTCTTCGTCTCATGCATACATATTTGGAGAGAAGAACGCAGCGAGTATGGTGGAAACATTCATTATCAGGAGAAAGCAAGTCAAATTTGGAGTTCCCCAAGGTTCTGTCTTGGGACCTTTGCTTTTCATTTTATTCACAAACGATATGAACATAACCATCAATGGTAGCCATGCTTCTGCATCAACATTTTTGTTTGCTGATGACACCACCTACAGCTCGAGGGCCACAAAAATAGAGCAATTGAAAAGAATAGAGGATGACAAAACACAATATATCAGGTTTGGAGTTCCCACTAAGGAAATATCAAGCATTAAATTTCTCGGAGTGTATATCGACTCAAAGTTAAACTGGAAAACTCATATAGATAAAACGGCGAGCAGGCTAACAGCAGCACTCTTTTCCTTAAGAACACTAAAAAAATAAGTTCATTAGAAGTTGTAGTTACAGCCTATTTTGGGTATTTTCATGCTATCATTTCGTATGGCGTTCTTCTTTGGGGCACTTCTCCACGAGCCAAAGGCCTCTTTTTATTGCAGAAGAAGGCTATTCGAATTATTCTAGGCCTGAAACAAACAGACAGTTGCAGAGAGGCTTTCAAACAACTTAAGGTCTTGAGCCTACCATCAATATATATTATGGAATGTGTGAGATATGTACATAGGCACTTACCGGAATTTGAAACAAATGGTCAATTCCATCAATTCAACACGAGGAGAAAGGGAGACCTGAGGACGAGCTTTCATAGCAAAACTAAACTACAACAGGGTGTTGATTACTAGGGTCCTAAGTTATACAACCATCTGCCCATTGAAATCAAAGAAAAACATCAACTTGTATTCAGGAGAGAGGTCAAAAACCTACTTCTACATAGGACCATATACGAGTTGAAGGAATTTCTCTCTGAATCGGCGACGTAAACGAGGCATACTTCTATTCATTTTTGACTTGACATGTAAATAATTGATGTCATAATATATATATTTCATTTTATATTTCATTAATGAAAAGGGTCCGTGTACCTAAGACCTGTCTGATAAGGTAAAATTTAGAATCAATTTACGGATTCTATTTGACAAATACTCCATATGTGGTTTCTATTTCAGAAATTGATCTATCATCACACCCACATACTTCATCGCAGCAACCTTGTTGATGCTTTGATTATCGATTTTATATTCCGTGAAAATAGGTCTACTTGCGTTAGTCAACGAAAATGCCATATAGTTCGTTTCTCCAAATTTAAAGACAGTTTATATGAGTCCAGCCAAATTTAAGTGATTTTCTGACCTTTACACATTTTACTTTTCACCTCTTTCCATGTTGCACCCCAAAACACGATGGCAGTATCATCCGCATAAGTAGTCACCGAACCGCCGAGATCAAGGAACAACAGATCATGAATATATGCCAAAAACAAAATTGGACCCAGGACTGTTCCTTGGGGTATACCTATCTCTACAGGAAGCATCCTGCTCAACGCCCCGTTAATTCTTACTGCTCGTCTCTCATAAAGATAATTGCGAAATAATTCACAGACTACCTCGTACTCCGTAGTGCCATAAAACATTCAAAAGTCTATCATGAAGAACCGTGTCAAACGCTTTTGCTAAATCAAGAAAAACAGCTGTGCACTTATCCCCAGAGTTAAGATGGCTTGTGATCTCCGATATCAGTCTATTCATGTAGTCTACCGTATTACAACCCTCTTTGAACCCAAACTGTTTTTTTGAAAGAATTTAATTCTCATCGAAAAAATTTATAAGTCTCTTTTTCAGGCACTTCTCAAACAATTTAGCTAGACAATTGATAAACTTATAGGTTTTTAACCATCGTTCTCACACCACTCTTGTAAACCGTTATTACTATTGTTGCTTTAAAATGCGAGACAAAATTCCTGTTTCAAAAATGCAACTAATGATATGTAATAATGGTTCGATAATGAGTGGATGAGAGTCCTTTATCAAATCATCTGTGATTAAGTCCAAACCCGGAGACGCAGAACTCTTCAATGAGGCAATATGTTTAATTAGTTCGCTTTCACTTACCGGTGACAAAAACAAAAATTTTTTTACTGTTAGTCCCTTACAGTTCAACCCCCTAGCATCTGGAATAGATTGTGCCATTTTGGCCCTATGCTCACAAAATAATGGTTACAATAATCAGTTGCACCCACAGCTGACTCAATTGCTAGACCCCGATCATCTGTCAACTTAATACACCTCATCTTATCTTTACTTTCGTTGGAAACCTCCTTCACCACTTCATATATCTTCTTCATATCGTTTTTATTATTATCCAACAGTGTTTTATAATAATCAGTTTTTTATTTTTGAATTAACTTAATCAGTTGATTACGATATTGTTTATATTTATTCTCAAGTACCACGTTATAACCGTTCAATAACTTTCTTTTCATTCTATCCCTATGCCTAATAGAAGTAATAATCCCACTTGAAATCCATTTTTTGATCGTTTTATGTGTGTTCATATTTTTCACATTATACTCAGTTGTTGACCTCAACATTAAATTTTTGAAAGTTTCGATGAAAAGTGTACTAGAATTTTCTGGATTTGGGTCATTCAGAACTTGAGTCCAGTCCTGTTCTGCTAAATAATTGTTGAACCTTACTTTATGAAATTTGGTTTTTCTCACAGGAGATTGTCTATCAGTGCATTGCACTGAGTGCAAATTTTCTTATTCGAAACTATATTGATCATTGTTGGACCGTGGTCCGTTATATGAGTGTCCAAAACATAAGTTTATAAATCTAAATTAATCGATTTTGATTTGGTATTTACAAATATGTGATCAAGGCAAGTTTTACTATCAAATCTAGTTATAGAGTTAATATAGGATTCGAATCCTAGTTGTGACATAGGTGTTAAATAGTTATAGTACTGTCATCTATATTCAACAAATCCATATTCTTATCACCGTCAAGTAATTCAAAATTTTTGTCACCTCCAAGTGCATTGGTCTCAAGATAATTATCTATATCTTCAACAAAATCATTCTTTGGTATAGGTGGAGGCTTATGAACCGCCGTTATACCTATCCTAATGCCATTTACAACACAAGTTATTCTACACAGTTGGCAGAGAAATTGGCAACTTCTCAGCTGAAAATTCACACATAATTGTATTTTTCACCAGAGCGATTACACCATCGTTTCTATTGTAATCTGCACTATTATAAAACAGTTGATAACCCGGAACATTGCATTGGGCTACGGAGGTTGTACGAAAAGTTTCACTCAAAACTATAATATGCTTAAAGTGTAGATCAAAATCATGCAAGAGTAGCATAAGATCATCTAAGTTCTTCGCCATATTCCTGATATTCAGATGAAGTAAATTGAAAACAATATTTGAATTTTTAGTTTTACCTTTTTTTTTGTGTCACTATCCACCAACACCGATTGCTCACTGTCGTCAGCCTGTATGTTTTCCAATAAGTCATCTTGATCCAACCAGACCATATTGCACCATAACATTATTTTAATTATTTTAGATAGTCATTTTGCACCCTACTGATTTTTATTTGTAATTTAATCATTTCAAAAGCTACAAATATGTGCGAACTTCAACAAAATATGTTAATTTTCATAAAGAATAAAATGAATATCCTGTGAATATAAACTTCTTTTTATTCTTCCAGGTCAATATAAACTCTTGAAAACCTTCGAATATCTTCACAAAACTATGCAGATTCCACTTGAAGACATTGTAAAATTACCAGGAAGTCTATCCTGCAGGGAACATAGATTAAAGGAAAGATATTTATTCTTAAAAAAGCTGAATCGAGTTCAATTTGATTCGAAGAAACCGAATTATGTCTCTTTATTGAGTATAGTATCAGGAAGTGATTCACATTTTGCCACTGAAATAGCAAAGAGTTCTATACAAGCTTATAATGAATTTTTGAAAACACTGTAATAAAGAATTAGTACTAGAGTAAAGAAGAGAATTTCATAATTTTTCCTTAAAAGGTACCCCAGTTAAGTCGAAATGCCCTAACTCGCGAAATCCTTTTTTTCCTTAATAACATCCTTGGAGTTATCAAATGAAAAGTTTTCATTGTCATTTCATCTGCCCTCCCCCATTCACTGTCCCCCACAAAAAAACGTGTGCTTTTGGATATTTAATTTTTTACTCGGATCCTGATCGCTTAAATAATCTAGACAAAACATTTAAAAGCAATTTGAAATCACTGATTTTCTATGATTGGTCTGATTTGTGATAATAACAATTGGATTTGTCCGTTATAATAGTTAATTTACTGTTTTCTTTTACAATTAGGTAAAATATTGTTTTGTAAACTTCATATCTTCTTTAACATTGTTAGTTTATATTTTTGAAGGTTCACATAGCTGCAGCTCGAACTGATTTTGTGCATTTGTAATTGTAATTGTTATTTTTTAAATGATCTTCTATTTGATGGATTAATAAATAAATAAATTTTGTCGTAATTATTGGCCCCTGCAAGGACCCCAAAAAATATTTTTTGTCAAAACATTTTTTCCTAGGCTTAATGGTCTGGACAGGTCTCTAAGACGCCGTAAAACTACAAAAAGTTTTGATTATGAACACGAAGACCACACAATAAATGATCCGAAAACCTCTTTTAAATTGAATGTATTTTTTTATATATTCATCCTTGGTAGACGAAAAGATTTAATCTGTGGAATAATCACAATGAAGTGTTTAATTTTTTTTTTTAACTAAGTGAAGATCAAGATTAATGTCAATTGAGAAGTAGCAGCCTTCGTTTGCAGGAAAAACCTTCAGCAAATGATTCATTGGATATTAACGCCGATGATTTGTGTGAAGAAATTATGTCATGTCAGTCTTTCTTCAAAAATTTAAATAATTATATGAAAATTCTCGAATTTATATATTTGAACAATTTGACATCTGTATGCCCTAACATTACGAATTTTGCTAACTATGGCAGTTACAGTAGCAAGCGCAGAAATATCGTTTTCTAAATTGAAACTTATAAAAAATTACCTGCGCTCAACGAGACAGGAAAGGTTAACAAATTTAGCAACAACATCTATAGAGGAGGCCATATAGATATATACACGAAATTATTAAGGATTTCCCAAACAGAAAGGCGAGGAGAATGGAAATAGTATAATTATGTTTATATTCTTCCACATTTTCGACTCGTTGTTTTTTGAAAAACAGCATATTAGTATTAATAAAAAAGTAAGCTATTTTGTTAAAATCTATACAATCCAATTGATATTTCAAATGAAGTACGTAAAAATTAAATTCGCGTTTTATTTTTCGCAGTAATTGCCAAGCGGAAGCAAATCGATTTAAGCTATTAAGGAAAATATAATGTAAAACTAGAGAACTGTACATCTGGAAGAGATAGAAACATCGTCTTGTTATATATACCACAGCATAACCAGATCACTTGCTGTATTGTATATCTCTCACTTTCCTCAGACAACTCGTACATGTAGGTTTATAGATGAATGATTTCTAGACGGCACTCACACTGCTACTTTAACATTTTTACATTCCGTAGCATAACAATCAGCGTTATATTATGAAAGAAAAGTTCTACCCTAAATCTTAGGTATGTGAACTGCAATTAGTCGAAGAAACCATAACAAATCAAGGCGTTTTTCGTCATATAAAATTCAGAAAGTTCTCTTTTTTCGTGTGTTGTAGTTCAAAATGAAATATAATCTTCTATACTATAATCTGATAGGATGACCATGATTTGTAGCATCATCAATGCTGTCAAATAGCCCATTCAATATTGCAGATTAAACAAATTAACAAAAGTGAAAAATATATAATAATTCAATAATGCTGAAGACACTCTGAGATATTCAACATTGGTATCTTTCAAATTTAAGCAAAATTGGTCCATCGGGTTTGTTGATCAGCAAAGACTTTGTGTCGATTCTACCACCTTTCCATTCAATCTTGTAGTTCCTTGACAACTAGAACCAGAAAATTAATGTAAATATGCAGCTTTCATCATCTTTCTTAAGGAAGACATCATTGCCTTTAACTATGAAAGTTACCTTTATTAGCAATATAAGCATATTCTGATCGGCCAGTCTTCGAGCAATGCATGATCTAGCACCATGTCCAAATGGTAACAGCAAAAATGGATGTCCCTGTCTGTAGAGGGGAGTATCTTTCAACCACCTTTCTGGAACAAAGTCATTCGGCCTTGGGAAATACTGCTCCAGTCTGCAGGAAACTTGGTTCTGGGTGACTATAACTGTCTAAAAATTGATAAATGTCTTAACGAAGCCTTCAATGACACCACTAAAAAATCATGCTATATATGGATAAAATTCTAAAATTATTCTGTTATTACAAACAAGTACTCTTCTGCGGAGTGTTAAGAAAGAGGTGTTTCTGATATCAACCTAAATTATGAATGAAAAAAATTAGCAATCCCATCAAAACTTTTTACAAATTGTGTTTTGAAATAGAGCATTCAGAGACTAATGGATAAATTATACAACATATCGTGTGTTCTGAACCTATTCTAAATGCCTTTGTAAACTTAAAGGACCTGGCTTGAAGAAAGGTCACAAGATAATACAAAAGCTCGGCGAATCAGAACTTTTTAGAATTATGGTACGAACTTGTCTGTATTTTGTTTAAATTATTTCAATAACATTCATCGATAAAAAAATAACACTTATGTTTAATCAAATCATTTGTATATCATATAACGACTCAAATTTTTATACCAATTTCTTTTGTAAAATGCATCATTTTTATATTACAATTCTCTGAGAAAAATATGGTGTATTATTTTTCACAATGCAATACTTCGACGATATCACCTAACGAGTACAATAAAAGATAGTTAACTTCCTTCGTGACATTATTTAGGTGCCAGTTTTATGAAAAAGAGAGCCTTTTGTTAATAAGTAGCAGGATTTTCTCCTTAACCCGACGGGAGTGTGGTGACAAAATTTAACACGGAGTATGTGGCAGGGTATGGTATGGTACTTAGAAAAAGTATTATTTTTAATTATTCTTTGTTATAAGACTTTAATACAATGTATTTAGAATATAACATTTGTGCCATTTTGATAATTTCTATATTTAAATTTACTTGAAATAAATTACTATAAAGTTTCAACGAAAATTTTTCTTAACTCTCAAAACAATGAAAAGGAACATAAAAAAGAAATGGGTTGTCTGAAAAGTTGGTTTACTGACGATAGTTGAACGTGACAACGTCATAAGAATATACTGATGGAATGGTTGCATTTTTTAAAAGAAAATTTTAATTTTATTTGTTTGATAGATATTTTGTATGGATATAGAGAAGGAAGTAAATGGTAAATATACGCATAAATACAATTATATCAATTTTCATTAATTTTTTACAATGTACATAGTTTTTAGAAGTATGAATGTGCTTTGAGCAATTGTTTTACAACTTTTAAACATGTGTAATATTTAACTCCTTACAATTTGTGTTATTCTGTTGAGAATAGGACGATGATAGGAAAAGAAAATTTATTGTTTGAATTTCTACTCGACTTTTAAAATTAAATTTTGATTTTATTATTTTATAATAAAAATTTTGTATTGACATTATTTCTTTCTGCAAGTAAACTGAATGAAAGTTGTTATTCAATTAGTTACTTAATAATTTTGCAAATTTAATTGTAATTTGTTGTAAAAAGTAATAATTTCAGACACGTTGTTATGATATGTAGAAAATTTTACATTTATGTTTCAATTTTTGAAATCACAGCTACGCTCGATAGCTATTTCGATCGAATAGTAAAGCAATAGATTTTTTACTCATCGTGAAATAGTTCTGTTAACTTGTTGTTATAGTTTCGTCAATTATAGCATAACTTACAATCGCTGCACTAGCGGACCGATGCTATTTATTTTAATGACGAAAGCAAGAATATTCGACAATATATCAATGAACATATATTTAATATTGAAAGAATCATTACCTTTATCGTCGCTATAAACAATTGATACCACATTCACTCTTCACTGCAATTCAAACTTGAAGAAAACATGTGAATGTATTATTGTATAGCAGCTGTCCACGCAGACGCATCGCTTACTCAGGTAGAAGAGAGGCAGAGACCGATTGTGCCTCTTTGCCGCTCATTCCGCGCTCTCGCTTGCACTTCAAGCCTTAAATTGAACGCCTCAGAGCGAGGTAACGCCGCATGAGTCATGTTTTTTCGTGCGTGCAGCCGGATCTATCGAATTATAAGACGTTGTCACGTCAATAAAAAAAGATAGAAAAAAATTTCTAAAAATATCTTAGGAACTGGAGTTGAAATCAGTGCAGTTTTAGCTGAAAAAAAGTTGCAGCTCTTTACAAATAGCCTTTCCACAGCTTGCACATACGTATTTTGTCTTCCGATCCTTTTTGTAAGGGCAATCTCCGCATCTTACATAACGACCAGGAACATTTTGAGTCGTTTAAAGTGGTTGGTTGATCTGGGAAGATATTCTCTGACCTATATAGGTTGGAATATTTTTTTGGCCTTTTCGCTACTTCAGGTGTTCGTAAACTGAAGCCAAACCTAAGTTACAGATGAAATCGTTACGTTTAGTGTCTTTGCCCTGATTTTCACGAAAAATGACATTTGCATTTACGACAGCTATATTCAAAATCCTGTAAAAAAATTTGTCATAGGCCAGCGCTTGTTATTACGCGACACATTGTAACTACCAGCAGTTCGTCGACAACATCTACTCCAGCTTTCGTTGAATTATATAATGTTATCATCTCTGGCTTTTTCTGGTCTCCTGTCTCGCCATCAATTTTTTCGTCGTGGTGATGGCTTGACATGACTATGATGACTTTATGTTTCTCAGGGGCATAGCAGACCACAGAAACATCCTTTTGATGACCGAACATGGAGCTTCCTGGAAAGTTTCCGGTCTTCAAAAATGTGGCAGGGATACATCTTCTGTTTTTTCTCACGGTTCCATTCGACATAAGCCTGTGCTGATTCTACAAATGCAGCTTCAATTCGTAACTGGTAAACCAGGTATCGAAAGTTATATTGCGATTTGTGCACGATATGGGCTGGACTAGCCTTTCTACCACGTTAAAAGCCTTGTTGCTTACAGAATATGGATTTGAGGGTTATTTTCCTCCATATACCTTTAAATTTACGGAGTAGAAAAATTTTACATCATCAAGAGCTTGGATTTAGCAGGTTTGCTGGGAATATAAACACGAAATCCACATCTGACTCCTGAATGTGAAAAGCATTTTATCTATTGTCATATATTCGTCAGGAGTATAAGCTTTCTGGCAGCAGTCAACAAACTTTTCAAAAATTGTTCAGATATGAGCTGTTATCAAGTTTTTACGTACCTCTCTTGTTGGTTTGTTATCAAATCGAACACAGTTTTGCAAAAAGTAAAATCTTTGCAAAGACATTGTTCTGAATATGTCCATTCCGGCAATATAAAGCAACCCGATAAAGCATCGACTTCTGTAGATGCTGTTTACTTCATATCGTATAATCTAACAGGATCATTACACTGTTTTTGTTTTTTTACTATTTCTTCGTTAGTGTGTCTCAATATGATGGCCTTTATTTCTTCATTCATGAAAATATTCCAACATTATATCTCGGTATTTACTTCTCTTGCTTCTCCTTTTACGCCTGACCTTTCAATAATTTTTTTGTATCTCGTATGTATCCATCTTTTGACTTTTAGTGCAGTGCTTGGACTTCAAATGTTGGACGGCGGCGTGTTCTCAAAACAAACAACGGGATATTGTCTTCAGAGTAATTGGAATCGGCATTAATTTCATTAGTCTCAGCCATGTCATGGTCATGCTTTGTATCACATTGAAGATTATGTTCACTACAATGATCAGATTCTTCTTCAGAACTCGCCTCATCTGTTGTAATTTCTAGTAATTCTACCAGCATGGATCGAAATAGATTTTCTTCTCAATTAACATCCATTTTCTATTGTAATTTACAATGAAAGGAAGAAAGAAAATAAGCAAAAACGGCAATGTTATTTTTTGTCACGAAATGTATACACCAGCTATGTGGCAGGGTATCACATGCCCGAACGTAGTTTGCGAGCGTGTAACTGAACGCAGGTCGTCACCACACCACGATCACGCTACTATCCCCTCCCGCACCCCTTCAAATCCAGCCACTCAAAGTGACAATACATTTCAAGGTCAAAAACAAAAAATACTGGCAAATAAGTGAGATGGTGGGTATGACATACCACTCTTGCCGGGTTAAACGAACGACGACATGTAAGGCTTGGAAGTGAAACTAACTTACATGTCTCAGCTGATATGTATCGCAATGAAAGACAAGTTATTATACAAGCTCTTGTAGTCAACGTGTTGACAAAATTTATCTGCATAATATTCTCACAATTTGCACTAACCTGCTCTGGTACCTCGTACCCCGAAAATACAGCGGTCTGATCCAATACTCTACCCACTCCAACAGAGATAGGTCTTAGCCTATGAGATTCTTTCAGACAAGCTTTTGCATATTGAGCCTCAGCGAGCACCTCTTTGGTCACTGGACTATTCCACTCCGGTAACAATCGCACAGATTCCTTATGTAAATTTTCCTGAGCTCTTGGGTTAATGGCTAGATGGTATAGAAGAAAAGAAGTAGTATAAGATGTCTGAAATACAATAGGTTTGCTCAAGAACTAATGAAATAATGGATAGTTCTGAAAATAATAATAATATGATAACTGATAATAATAAACATTTAAACTTGAATGCTCCAGATCCAGAATAAAATGATCGTATTGTATTGCATCGATGATTATAAGTTCTGATTCATATATATGATGATCTAACACATGTCAAGAATTTTTTTTCGAATGAAGTTTCCCAACATAATGCTTCCTTTCCTGCACATACCATTCCCCCAGACTGGTTGGTAGCTTCGGTTACGCCAATTTATAAAAAAGGAGATCAATTCTCATCCGACAACTATCGACCGATCAGTGTTACCTCGATAGTTGGGAGGGTTTTTGGGCTGATAGTGCGAACGAAACTGATGGAATTTATGATTAGGGTGGTATGCTCCCCAGCAATCAACATGGCTTTATTCCAGGGCGCTCTGTGATCACGAACCTCCTTGACTGCATAGATGATTGAACAAAGTCGCTGAATGACGCTTTTCCGATTGACGTAATTTACCCACGTTTTATAAGAGCATTCGATCGGATACCGCTTGATCGACTTATGTTAAAATTAGAACTTTTCGGCATAGGAGGCAGCTACTATATTGGATTAGAGCTTTTCTAATTGATCGCCGCTATTCTGTTAGGATCGGGAAAGCAAGACATTAGTCCAGTTACAAGTGCTGTACCCCAGTGCACGGTACTTAGTTTAATTTTATTCTTAATATATATTGCAGATTTACCTTTCTTCCTTTGATAGTTATCCTCGTTCTTTACTGATACCGCAAAAACATACATCTAACCAAACTAATTCAGATCAGATCCAAGAAATCCTCGACCGCATCAATCGCTGGTGTTGGAATTGGCTTCTGCCATTGAATCGGACATATGCAAGGATCTCCTTATTGGCAAAAATAACACAAGCGTTCAATATCACTTGGCAGGTAATCCATTTGGTGTTACAGATAAGCGGTTAGACTTGGGGATTACTGTCATTCAGGACCTGACGTGGTCAACTCATGGATATATTTCGATAAAACATCTACTCCAAAGCTACAAGACTTTTTTAAACATTCTAAAGATGATTTAAGCGATGCGATCCAGCTACTTGCAGGTTACTATACAAGGCTTATACTAGACCAATATTGGAATTTGCTGGAACAGTCTGGTTTCCCACATTCAAGCGTGACAAGGATGCACTTGAGAAGGTCCCGAGGAGAATAACTAGAACCCCGTACGGCCGCATGCGACCAGACTACAAAAACCGTTTGATCCTTCCAACTTTTGAACATAGACTTAATTGTAACATTTCTGATTCTTCGAGGCTTGTTCAGCTATGATGTTTCTTCACTACTTACCTTGAATGAACAGAGGAGTACCAAATATTATTGCGGAATGGATCAGTAACACGCTAAATGCCAGAGTGATCAACACTTCACTGAAAGGGGAATTAGTCACTTTTGTGGCTGGCAGGGGCTGCGCACAGGGAGGAGTATTATCCCCACTTTTGTGGTCCCTGCTAGTTGATGACCTTCTGGCAATAATTGGCGCACTGGATGTTTATGTACAAGCATACGCTGATGATATAGTCATTCTGGCTGTCGCAGATGATAGCGATGTTTCCGACAGACTGCAGGAGGCTATGTCTGCAATTCAGGGGTGGTGTGAAGGAGAGAAACTTAGCATAAACTCCTACAAAACCCTTATGGTACCATTTACCAGGAAAAGGAGGATATTTGTTTCCTTATGGGCATGTCAAATGACCTGTAGAAAGAAATGGGGTCTTGCCCCAAAGCAACTTCAGTAGCTATATGTGATGGTGGTTAGACCACGTATTACGTAAGGCTGCATTGCTTGGTGGGAGTGCAGTCTTAAGAAGCAATGCCAACTCAAGCTCTCTGAATTACAGAGAACAGCCTGCATGATGATTACCAGAGCCTTTCGCTCTACACCCACTGCGGCCATGGAACTGATATGGGGCCTTGCCGCTCTTCATATGGCGATAAGAGGAGTGGCTAGAATGACTTTCTACAGATTCCATTATCTTTCCCGTAATGAAGCGGGTAATTTCGGCTTTGTGCCTGGCACCTTACAGTCTGAAATCAAGGACAATGAAGTGCTGAGTATGAGATCGGACATAACAACACCTAAAACCAACATGGAGAGGCCATTCCAGATCATCATTCCCGATAGACAGGAATGGATCAGCTCCAAGGACCGTCTACTTGAAGGTCCCTCTTGATACACGGATGGCTCAAAAGCTGAAAAACGTGTTGGAGCTAGTGTCTATGGTCGAGGTGCCGCCAAGGAACAATCGATCTGTCTTGGTGGGCATGCGACTGTCTGTCAAAAATATTCGCCATTGACCACTGTGCTAACCTCTTGCTTGCGGGGGGATTAACAAATAGGTCAATTAAAATCCTCAACGATAGCCAAGCTGCACTGAAAGCATTGGCATCCGACACCTGTACGTCTCTTATGGTGCAGGTATGCTCCACCCTTGCCAAACTAGGAGAGCGGAGCAGGCCCCGTCTAATATGGGTTCCTGGTCACTCGGGCATCGAGGGAAATGTGAATGCGGACTCATTGGCCGCTCGAGGAACTAACCTGGAGTTCATAGGATCGGAGCCTAAGCTCAGAATTCCCCTGAAAACTTTAAGGATGGAAAACAACCGACTTGAGGGTACGTGAGCATTGGATAAGCCACCCAGGTCTCAGACACGCTCGACGTGCCATCAGTGGACCTTCCACTACAAAAGTCAAGGCCTGGCTTAAACTCTCTAGATTGGAACTGGGAGTTTTAACATACTAACGGGGCACTGTCGCTTCAGGAAACACCTAAATAAATTAGGATTGATTGAGGATCCTTCATGTGAAGGAATATATAGAATCAATGGAACATGTTATGTGCGAGTGCCCAGCTGGAGGCAGGGTCAGGATGGAAGAACTTGGATCTTGCAAACTGAAGCTGACTGTGCTTATTAAGCTCTCACCCACGAAACTCGTATCCTTTACGAGAAAGATGGAGCTTGTGGATGAAATTCAGGACAGAGTGTGCCACAATAGACCACTGAGTCTCAGTGGCCAAATAATGATGTCTATCTATCTACCTTGAATGAAAATCAACACCTCTGTGGTCATAATTTCAAATTATCAGGGAAAAGTTCAAGATTTTCTGACCAACTGAGTGTTCTATACATGGAATAAACTGCCTGCTGACATCATCAACCTCACATCTATTAACCTATTCAAGAACAAATTTGATACATGGGTTGGTTGATATAACCTTTGACAATTTCCTTTCCATCATTCTTCTTTTTGTCCTTCATTTTTCTATTATGATTTTCCATTATAAGGGTTTTGTAATATAGGCTTTGAAATGAGATGTGCTTAAGATATCTTACAACTATTATTGAGTTATATAGGCTGGTCCTCGACTTTTGTTCATTTGAAATAATATATTTCATAATATTATTGATTTTCCCAAGGCTGCAGTAGCATCAACAAAAGTGAGTTGAGCCTTGAACATGAACATAAGGAGATCATTGATCTTATCTTTGAATCCTCTGTGCCTTCCTACAGACACCGTATTTTGTTCATTGGTAATATAAAATTAATATGATTATTTACTTACCGTATCCATTCCCGCCAAGAGAAAATCACATGTGATCCCTATAATATCCTTAAAATCCAATTCTGGATATGAAAAATACACATCGAGAAGCGACTTTGAACTATTCTCATCTCGATCCTTGAATATGGACATTTTCAGAGACAATAAATCGATAGCGACTCTGAAATTGGCTAATTAAAGTTGCTGTTTTTTCTTCCTTTGTGATTACTTACTCTTCCATATATTTCTGGGCTTTTTTCATTTTTCTGTAGAGCGGCGTTTCAAAGTACCTCCACAATTGGGGTCCATTATCTAATTTCAGAATGCAGCTATTGGTTGTTAATGCTGATTTTAATAATCTAGTGGATCGTGAATTTTTGTACAATTCATTATCAGAGAAACTGTCCATTCTTATGTCGAACACAGAAAGACACATCACTGAAAGAGAGAAACTACAGATACTATAGTACAGAATAATTTAACTATCAGACATGACACTCTATTTGGTGGAATCATCATTACTCTCCTCAAAGTGTCGTATGCCAAGAGAATATACATACGTGATTTTTGAAAACTGTGCATCCAAAACATCTTAAAAACGATTACAATTCCAAAAATTTGCAAAAACACGTTAACCTCACTTTTTTAAGAGCCACCTTATAACTCGAAATTGAACATATTCCAACTCGCCCTCCTATAAAACTCTAAAAATTTAAATATGACATATCATATGCCCGTATCATCCTCAATTATATATTACATGCCATTTTTTGGGTTTTTTTGTCCTAAAATTCACTGTTTATCTATTTACGCATAAAGAATATGAAGTCTTGCGATTACCTCTTCCACCTTTTTCGGAAACAGGCATCAAGAACAAGGAGAAGCTCAAGGATTTGAGAGATTCTTCAATGAAAAAGTGGGTATGTGTAAACTCCAATAAACTGCACACCACATACAACAGAATAATAATATGAACCTATTATTACCAAAATTGGATGTTTCTCGTGTGAAAGCTGGCCCCAGATTTTCTTCGGAATTTTTTTTTCGTTTGAAATATCAATATCACAACCATTAAGATTTCAGACCAATCAGTCTCACTTCCTTCCTACTGAAGACCATGGAGAGACTAGTCGAAGATACATCAGAAACAATATCTTAGCGGAGTATCCCCTACATATTACTTAACATGCTTATGAGAAAGATAGATCAGTCGATTCAGTAACACACTCTGTAGCAGGCTATATTGAGAAAGAACTGGAATAAGGCCAAACAAGACATAGAAGGCCTTTACAAAACACACTCTAGATATCTATAGGCGGAACTATAGCCAATAGGAGTAGATAACATCATAGCAAGACATTTGCAATCGACCAGGCTCACCTCAGCGAGTTGACTGTAGTGGGGGCTGCCAGCAGGGGATGTCCAAAATTGGCAGTGTTATCTCCTCTCGTTTGGAACCTCGTATTGGACGAGTTCTGGCCAGACACTGCGGTGGGTTACGCCTACATCCTCATCGGGTAACATGCTAAATGCCAAAGTGAACAACACTTCTCTGAAAGGGGAAGCAGTCAGTTTTGTGGCTCGTTGGGCCTGCCCTCAGGGAGGAGTATTATCCCCTCTTTTGTGGTCCCTGCTAAATGATGACTTTCTGGCAATAATTGTCGCACTGGACGTTTATGTACAAGCGTATGCTAATGATATAGTCATTCTGGCTGTTGGAGATGGCAGCGATGTCTCTGTCAGACTTCAGGAGGCTATGTCAGCTATTCAAGGGTTATGGTACCATTCACCAGGAAAAAGAGGATATTTGTTTCTCAACCGACCCTGGGTGGAGTGTTTATTCCATTTGTGGAGGGAGCAAAATATCTGGGGGTTACCTTGGATAGTAAACTCGCGTGGAATTCGTACCTGAAAAACACAATACACAAGGCTAGACATTCCTTATGGGCATGTCAAATGACCTGTGGAAAGAAATGGGGTCTGACCCCAAAGCAACTTCAGTGGCTTGTGTGTGGTGGTGGTGAGACCATGTATCACATACGGCTGCATTGCTTGTTGGGAGTGCAGTCTTAAGAAGCAATCCCAACTCAAGCTCTCTGAATTGCAGAGAATGATAATTATAAGAGCTTTTCGATCTACACCCACTGCGGCCATGGAACTGATATTGGGCCTTGGGAGTGGCTAGAATGGCTTTCTACAGATTCCATCACCTTTCCTGAAATGGAACCGGTAAGTTCGGCTTCATGCCCGGCGCCTTACAGTCTGAAATCAAGGACAACGAGTTGCTGAGTATGAGGTCTGACATAGCAATACCTAAAACCAACATGGAGCGACTATTCCAGATCATCATTCCTGGTAGACAGGAATGGACCAGCTCCAAGGACCGTCTACTTGAGGGTCCCAGTTGGTACACTGCTAAAGGTGTTGGAGCTCGTGTTTACTGTTGAGGTGCTGCCAAAGAACAGTCAATCTGATCTTTTTGAAACATAAATATTCGCCATCGACCACTGAAATCTAACCTAACCTACCCTCTTGCTTACAGATGGGGTTAACAAATATGTCAATTAAAATCATCACCGATACGCAAGCTGCACTGTAGGTCCTATAACTGTACGTCACTTAGGTGCAGGAATGTCGCTCTATCCTTGCCAAACTAGGAGAACGGAACAGGCTCCGCCTGATGTAGGCACCCGGACACTGGCATTGAGGGGAATGAGAAGGCGGAGTCATTGGCCGCTTGAGCAACAGGCTTGGGATTCATCGGACCGGACCCTAGATTCGGAATTCTCCTGGAGACAGCAAGGATGGAAAATAACCGATGGTTGGACCTGAGGGTATGTGAGCACTGTATGAATCTCTCAAGCCTCAGACTCACTCGTCTTGCCATCAGTGGACCTTCCACTGCGAGAGCCAAGGCTTGGCTTGAACTCTTTAGGTTGGAACTGAGAGTTCTAACCGCCATATTATGGGGACATTATCGCCTCAGGAATAACCAAAACAAGTTAGAATTGATTGATGATCATTCATGTAGGCTAAGTGAAGATATAGAATCAATGGAACATATTATGTGCGAGTGCCCAGCTGGGGACAGTCAGGATGGAGGAACTTGGATCTAACAAACTGAAGCTGACTAAGCTTATTAAACTGTCACCTACAAAGCTCATATCCTTTACAAGAAGGATGGAGCTCATGGATGAAATTCAGGACAGAGTGTGCCACACTAGATCACTGGGTCGAAGTGGCCAGGCTGCTAGGCAGCCCTCACTGATAAGCTATATCTATCTATCTCCTGCAAGATGATGGGGCTTTACTACTTTACATGGGAGTTGACTTTTTCCCTGAGCAATTATCTCAACTCTTCAAAAGGCTTACCTTTTTTAAGTAGATATTTATCTGGGAAAATAAGAAACTATGGTAATCCTGTCCTTTACGCTGACGACTTCTGCGCAACCAAAACTAGTCAATCAGCTGTTTACTGAAGGCATTTGACTTTTATACAGTGTTGTCAGATCTGTGACTTATTCTTCTTTGCTTGGAATTATTCTAGTCTAGTTATTGGAATCATAAGCGTCACTTACTAACAAATTAAAATTGAGGAATACAGCATGATAAGCCATTTCCAATAGGTATACGACGACAATTTAACTGAGAAACACAAAACGAAACGTATCAGTAAACGGCGAAGTAGCAAATCATCTAGTTTACCTACAACTTGTTTTCCAGGTTGCCAATGTTTATGTTTTGAATAATCTGAAAACACTATTGAAAATCACCAATTTTGAGAAGAAAAAACCTGATTCCCTACATTCATTAAAAAGTTGAAAAAGGTGAATTTATACTGTGGGACATACGTTGTTTCCGTATATTCTACAAACGGTAATCCTTGTCCTTGTCTTGTATGATGACGACTTCGGAGCACCCAAAACTAGTCGATTAGCTGTTTGCCGAATGCATTTGAATTTTATACAGTGTTGTCAGATTACGAAGAAAATAATATTTGGACGCACTGGTTCGTCAGTAATAATTGAACGCTATGGTCTCTAGTAGGCCGTTTTTCTTTTCTAGTTTTTAGTCAATAAATAAGATACTACCTCTCTTATGTCATATTGTTAATACCATAAAAAAAAGTTATGGGGATAAATTATTAATATCTCTCTGGTTCATAACCGAGACCGAAATTCAAATGGGAATATTTCTATATCTAACCTAACTAACCTAAAACCAAACAAAAATCAACTCAAATCGTCTTTTAACGATGTGCTCGGGAACTTAGCCTATCTACGCTGGTGGACCTACAGCTTATAGTGGATTTCGAATCACTCTCCTAGACCGTGCAATGATAACTGCCACCACAAGGATTGCAAGTTATCTGGTCTAGGAAGTTTATGACCTCTATAGGCAACTCTGTCAAATTCAAAGACGCATACAACACCCATACCTTCGCCGGAATCAGCCGGCAGCCGCTCGTGTGCAAACTGGGAGGCGTGTGATCTTCCCACCTGGCCACGGGACCTACCAACCTATTCAATTCAAAATTATAAATTCAAATTAGGTTGGAGATTTGGTTAGGTTAGTTAGGTTTGGTCTGAAGAGATTTCCATTTGAATATCCCTCTCTGTTATGACGGGAGATGGCGAGTACGTCACTATTGTCGGGATCATGTCACGTAGGTCTTGAATTGTATGTGTGAAATTGTTGCCTAATATTTAGGTTGTAGGTATATTAGAAGATCTGCTACTTTGCCGTTTGCTGATACGTTTCATTTGTGTTTCTCAGTAATGATTTAAATACCGTTACACTGCCAAATTCTTACTGTTACTTAACATCTTCGCGGTTTTCTATTTATAAGTAAATAATGGTGAAACGTTAATTGATCAAATATTAAATCTAGAACATTTTTGGGAAAATATGGACAGCTATTATAAATGAAACCTGAAATTTTCTTATACTGTTGAATTATTGTATACATATCATGAAATGGATTATCAAGCTATTTTCCACAATTATGATTTGTTAGAAAGAGATAACGAAATGACCCTTATGATTCCAATGGCAACACGAAAATAATTCCAATCATAGAATATGTCACAGATCTGACAACACTGTATAAAATTCAAGTGCATCAGGCAAACAGCTGATAGACTCGTTTTGGGTGCGCAGAACTCGTCACCATATAAGACAGGATTACCCTATAAACTATTCATAAGATCTAATAAATTACTGTGGGATTGTTTTCTTATTCTTTATATTCTGTTGATAATTTATCCCATAAACTGTTTTTCATGGTAATAACAGTACGGTATAAGAAAAGTAGGTTATTATTTATTGACTAGAAACTAGAAATGCTTTACTAGGGACAAAACCGTTCAAGTATTGTGTTTGCATACCAACGAACCAGTGCGTCCAAATATTATTTTGTTCGTAATCTGACAACACTGTATAAAAGTCAAATGCGTTCGGCAAACAGCTGATTGACTTGGTGCGCAGAAGTCGTCAGATAGAAGAATTTGAAATTCATTTAAATTGAAAATTACATAAGTACAAAAAACTTCAAGGCGAATTCATGTTGCTAAGAACATGCATACCTACTTTCCAGGAATAATCTTGAAATTTCTGGTAAGAAATCGATGGCATTTTGACCTTCTATAAGAGATAATCTTTCAATGAATTCAGTAACAATATCATCGGTTCCTGGAATAAATTGCTGCACTGCCAATGGACTACTGAGACCCTTCTGAAAGATTTTTCTTAATCTCCACCATTCAGGACCATTTCTAAACAAAATTGAAATTTTGTACGGAATCTTATGCTATCAAAACATGATTATTCAAAAAAATTCCACATAGTTTCTTACTTACGTAGGAAGTAGCCCTCCAGTATTATATACATTGGGCCTATCCAATCTATATTTTTCGAGTGCAAGATGACTTCGCCGTTTAGGATATTTCCCTTCACATCTAAACATATTTTCAATATCCTTAGGATCGAACAGCCAAACAATATTAACACCAGGTACAATTTCTTCTTTAACAACTGGCCCAAACTGTTTATATTTTTTCATTCCGTTGATATGCAGTTTGCTAAATTTGTAGTTACCTGATATTCAAAACAATTATAATTTAATTAATGCAAATTGAAAGTACCTACCTATCACGGGAAAATATTTATAAAGTGTTCCGATGAGAGGTAGAGATAAAGGTCCTGGAATACTTCTGAAAGGTCTAGGTATACCAGAAGTGCTAAGATATCGAAAATGTTTCAGCATAGGAGTCATTTTCAAATATAATTTGGGTTCTTTAGTTACACATTAAGCACTAACTCTACTAACAGAACAGATGAATATTTTGGTCCATTGACTATCAAATTGGTTCTATTGCGAGTTTTTTATGATAATTAAATACAAAACATGTACATTTTTTAACCTATAAATATGTAAACAGAGCATGGGAATAAAAAATTCAGTAGTTTTTTCTCGTAGTCCTTGGAGATTTTATGGTTAACTTCAGCAATCAACATCTATGAATTGCAAATTACCACAGAAAAGAGATACACACCTTTTCGTCACAATATTTTTGGGCGTATGCATTAGCATCAGCCATCTTTTTCGTACTGTATTTTGTAACAACGATGCTGCAGTGCCAGCTTCTCGTGTATCAGAAATTAGAATATTACTTCAAATTGAATAATTTGAAAATAAAGTTCTAAGTACATTATAATTATGTTGTCTGTACGAAAAGTAACAACAAAACGGTGTTGTTTTGGAGTGTGTAAAAGTGATACACGGTACAAATCATTCAAAAACAATACATACTATTTTATAAATTTTCAAAATCCTCGTCTGGAATATCGGAGAAAAATAATAAAATCACATCGAATTGCCAAATGTTTTTATAATTAATTTTTGACTCAATACATTTGGATTTTGATTGGGTGTGTTTAAGATATTTAGCCATTTCTCTTTGTCAACTGGTACATTATTCCTAATTGCATTTTTGACTCTGTAAATATCATGAATTTTTTATATATTGTCTCATTTTAAACATTTAATTTATGATAAAACTATTAAACATATTCAATTTAGTATTTAGGTTTGTCTAATTATTAATATCATATATAGCCTTAAACTATTAGTTATTTCCATAAATATTTCTCATAATAAATTTTTTAACACTACAAATGGATTGACATTTTCAATAAGAGTAAAATAGTAAACATCAAGTCTTTAAAATTGTAAACAAACGTTGACGCCTTACCTCTCAATCAGATCACTTTTTTCCTTCTTGCGGACGCCCATGACATTCAAGACACCTTTTCAATTGTTCACAATTATGAACTTCTACTGAATCATAAATAAATGAAGCACCATCGATGGATTTTTCCAATAATTTATGTTCTTAGCCGGCTCGGTGGAGTAGGAATATGATGCTCGTCCCCTTCGCAGAGTTACCTGGGTTCAATCCCCACAAAGTCGGTGCGATTATTCGGATTCTGGAAATCGCTTGAGTATCCATCTTTCGGAGAAGATGTAAAGCCCTCGGTCCTGTCTAACAGAGATGTGTTGGAAATTAAAGATCCCTTCCCTCGACACGAGGGGGGTTTGGCAAAACTCCCGGGTTAATGAGGTGGTAGAATTCCCCGGCGTGTCATTAGCCGAAAGGCGGAAATAGAGCACGTTAAAGGAATAAGAAAGAAACAAACTATTTATTTTTTTGTGGAGATAATGTTCCTTGCCAAGCCATTGTTGATTAAAACAGTACGAATGTATTGAATTGCCGTTTCAATATGGCGGTTATACTTGCGCACGTCGTATGATGAAAAGGCCCATTGACGAATCAAACAGCAACAAAGATTCATGAAATATAATTATTCAACATATCCAACGAAGTTGTAAAGCTTCATCTCTAACTTCTTTGATATATCCCATACAAACCAAACAGAATACTATTCTACTAAATAGTGTTCTTGCCAAGATCACTACACTATAGTATAGTGTTCATACTTCTTGTCAAACGTTTATTTTCTTAATTAATACATTATTTTTATGATTTGGTTAGATTACTTTAGATCTGTACTCGATATCGCATATCGAATGATAGGAATTTATTCTGTCCTGTTAGTTAGAATTTATTATTTCATCTACGAGGTAAATGTTTTGCTAAATTTCTGAACTAAGTAATTTCACTAATTTTTATAACATACTTCTAGAATTAATCAAATTAATTAATAATGATTATGAAGAAATGATTGAAACTTTTATTCTTCTAGAAGTTTTCTTAAGCTGGTGAAATACTTTGTATTTTATAAGAATATATATAAAGAAGAAAATAAAACTCGATTTTTTTACTATAGGTCAGAGGTCTTACATAAAGTTCATAGTAGGTTAAACGTATCGTAGCTCCTATAAAGTCTGACGTCATGTATATATTTCAATGTAATATTCCAAAACATTTCGAAAACGTCATTCACCGGTATTGAATTAATCATACAACCAAAATTTAAAATTTTATGATTTGAAATGTCCAAAGTGTTCGAAAAATTAAGAAATTTCGACGCATATCCCAAACCATTAGAAGATGCCCGTATACAAACGTTTGGAGGAGCAACAAGTAAGTAATAACGTAACTTAATATGTTTAAATAACAATTATCATTTCAGTATCAGTCATTAGTGTTATCATCATGTTCGTATTATTCTTCATCGAATTCGTAGACTACATGCAACCAAACGTTTCTGAAGAACTATTTGTTGATACTTCTAGGAGTCCAAACATACAGATTAATTTAGATATAATTGTTCCTCGAGTTTCTTGTGATTGTAAGTTCGTAGAAATTGAAATATCAATCATTTAATTACTTTGTAAGAATTAGTTTTAGCACTAGATGCAATGGATTCCTCGGGTGAGCAGCATTTAGAAATTGACCACAACATCTACAAGAGACGACTTGATATCAACGGTATACCAATTGATACTCCGAAAAAAGAAGATATAACAGTCAAACACAAGAATGAAGTGAGTTCTAGAAGAATATCTATTTCCATGCAGCAATTGTAATAATTCGAATAAAATTATATGGAAACTAATTTTAGGTAGCTGTGGCTAATGAAACGAGTTGTGGAAGTTGTTATGGTGCTGCCCTGGATCCCAAAAGGTTGAGTAACCGAATTCTTTAAAATTTGAATATTTATTTCATATAATGTATTATTTCAGATGCTGTAACACATGTGATGAAGTTAGAACAGCATATAGGGAACGGCAGTGGTCTTTTCCAATTAATCCCGAAAATATTACCCAATGTAAAAATGAAAAAGTAGATGAAAAATTAAAACTGGCATTCAAACAGGGATGTCAAATATATGGATCACTAATTGTCAATAGAGTCAGTGGTAGCTTCCATATAGCCCCGGGCAAAAGTTTTAGTATAAATCATGTGCATGTTCATGATGTCCAACCATTTTCATCCACAGAATTCAATACCACCCACAAAATTCGACACTTGTCGTTTGGTGAGAGGATTATGAGTGAAACACATGATCCGTTGAAAGATACTGTTGGATTAGCAGAGGAAGGTAAGGTATAAATCACATTCATTAATCCTATTAAGGAATAAATTAATACACAAACATAGTGACAAAACATTTAATAGTATAGGAAAAATTATAAATATAATTTTGAGAAAAATCTAAACTCACAGATGAGCAGCATAATTAACATCTTATTCCAGAACCTATGGCCAGAAATGTCCCAAACGAACCACCGCCTTGCAACATTACTTTCCCTACTGTGTTTACTAATTCTCTGCCGCGAAGGCCACCTCTGAAAATACATACAATCAATTTATAAATTTGTTGATAATGTTCTCAACATTTTTTATTCAATAATTAGTTATCTTATCACCTCAATGCAGAAAATCCTCCGAAAAGAGCACCACTAGCCATACCAACTGCAAATCCTAAATAAAATCCCATTTTCATTTTATCAAAGCATGAGGGGCCTTGGCCTTGGTACATACTTCCTGGAACTGCTGGCATTCTATCTGTAATAAATAAAATACATTTTATTTTCAAGATAATTACCTAGGGTCTTATTCTTCACATAACCTATAAATATTGGTATGATCTAAGGCGGATCAGCTCACTTTTTGTTATTTAAGAGTAATTATATTGAAATTGATGTGTTTGAATAATTTCTCCTATGAATTTGGAAATTGATGGATTTTCAATCTCTTGAAATTTCTCAGCTCATGAAAAGGATTCGGTACGTTCATAGAATTTTAAAATTCTTTTCTATTAATCATTCCAGATAATGTAACATTTCAACCCGTCAGATTATTTTCTGTAGTTTAACCTCAATTTCTTTCCAAATTTAATGAAAACAAATGTTTTTCTTTCACTTCAACTAGACAAGATGAAAACAGAATATTTTTGAATTCAAAATGACTTGAAGAGAATTCAACTTAATTTCAATTGGTCATTACCTTCAATTAAAATGATATTTCTATTTTCAGGAGCGACGATGTTCCAGTATTATATCAAAATTGTTCCCACACAATATGTGAACGGAAAAGGAGAAGTAATAAACTCTAACCAATTTTCAGTCACCAAACATAAAAAAGTAGTTTCGATCACAAGCGGTGAATCAGGTATGCCTGGAATTTTTTTTCAGTATGAATTGGCCCCATTGATGGTGAAATATACAGAAAAAGCGAGATCTTTAGCACATTTCTTAACCAATGTCTGTGCGATCATAGGAGGTGTTTTTACTGTAGCAGGGTTGATAGATTCCTTTTTCTTTCATACTGCACGCCTTATACAGAAAAAGTTTGAATTAGGTAAATTGCATTGAGAAGTGTACAAATCATATACAAATAAGTAAATCAATTTTGAGTATAATCTCACTCTTCATGTAATTTTATTTGTGAGAGTTACCTATTTCAATCAATAATTAAGAGATATAAATAATAAAGAAGGATTGTAATATTTGTAATAAATATTGTTTTATACTCATACATTTCATGAAAATTGTTCATGTAAGGTGGTTTATTGTGTAAATTTTTGTTTACAATATTTGGAACTGTGAGATCTGATTATATTATTTATTGATAAACTTTTTAAAGTAATTTTGTTAATTATTTCAATAGCAATGCTTGTTGAATTTTCTATTCTAAAAGTTCTTGAATTGGAGTTTTCAATTCTGATTATTCATCTGAAATTATACACATTTTGAACATAGAATTAACTGATTCCAATTTATATCTATCAAACAGTCGTCTATACTAATATTATAAAGAGGAAAGATTTGATTTTTTTTTTGTGTATTTGCATTGAATAGGCTTCGAAACTACTTGCCGATTTGCAAAATCCCTTCACTTTTAGGAAGCTGCACTATCTCCGGTAAACATAGGCGATATTAAATTTTCAAAAGTTAGGGATCCATACTAAAACTCCAATAATGTAACCCAAGGTGTTAAAAAATTACCATAAAACTTCTTGCACTGTGAAAACTATTGATTATAGAACAAAATAATATATAACGATTTCGCAGAACATATAGTTATCTACAAAAAATATCCAAACAGCATATGTGTAACTATTATAGTTATCTCACAATAAGAGTCTTTTCAAACTTTTGAATTAGTAGGGATCGACCTACGAAAATAATGTTTTACACATTACCTACTGTATGTTGGTCTATCGCGGGTCGCAGGTCCTGAAAATCAATTTACATTGATGCCACAGAATAAATTAACTTCAATGTGTGCGCGTGCGCGTTTGTGTGTGTGTGTGTTACGTCAAATGTACTTTAGAGTTACCCCTCATAAAGAGAAAAGGAACGAAGTAGTGAATTTTATACAAACTACAAAGAGAAACTATTATGAAAAACTAATATCTGAGGACAAACACTGTGGTAAAAAATGTGGAGAGCTAACAAAGACATCATGGGAAAAAACAACAAAGATAATAACTTTGTTCAGAGACGGGAACTTGATTACAGAGAAAACTCAATTGGCTGAATTGTTCAATGATAACTTCCTAAAAAAAGTATAGAAGATCTTGTCCCTGATAACTCAATAGCTTACACGTTGACGTTGGGAGCACCAATATCTGTTGATACTACACAACCTCAGTTAAGGAAGATAGAGCCAATAACTATATCACTAATACTTAAATATATAAAAATAATTAAAGAATCATCATCCATCGACGAAATTGATAAACAAGTGATACATGCTGGGGGTAAATTGATAGATATCATGAATCAGTCTTTTGCGGAAGGAGTAGTTCCAAGAGAATGGAAAGTTTCTTGTATTGTACCAGTACCTAAGGACCTGGGACAACAAAAATAGAAGAATTAAGACCTATAAACATGTTACCTCTTTCAGAAAAAATTATAGAAATGCATGTCAAGATTCAGCTTTCGAAATTTATAGGAGAAAACAACATATTTATTGAAAATCAATCAGGATTTAGAGTTAGACACTCTTGTAAAACGGCAATATAACTGGTCTTGTCAAGATGGAAGAAATTAATAGAGGAGGTTCATATAATAGCAGTAATATTTTTGGACTTGAAAAGAGCATTTGAGATCCTATGTTGAAAAAATACCCGTTACTTATCGCGTATTATGGAATATAGCGAGGAAATTTTTAATTTCCTTTCCATCGTCATACCTAGTGGAAAGGGGTTCAGCGCTATTACCAATCTCCTAACGAAAAAAAGAAACAGACTGGACATCATTAGCCCAGGAGATTTAAGATTAAGATTAAGCCTTACAAAATTGATGCCAAATGTTGATAATTTATTATTAAAGCATCATGTTCATCCTTCCCACTAAAAATATTCACTTATTTCTTAGTTTATTTTATGTGACGTATATTTTATATAACATATACAAAAGTTTTATTTTGACTAGTTTTAATTTGAATTCAATCAATAAATGTATAAATTAACATGTGTTTTTACTTGACACTAAACTTCACTACATTTAGAAATTTATAAAAAATCAAGATCAGGTAAGTAGGGGGTCTACCCAAATCCGAAAAACAAGGGGTCTACGACACAAAAAAATTTGGAAACCTTCGATCTAGACGGACTGGGCAGAATAATTTTCGTTTCTTAATTTTTTAAATAACTTACTTTTAAATTAATTCATCTTATATCTTTATCCAGGTTGAAAGTGTCAAGTTAGTAATCATTTTTCTTCAGATTTTTATTTTTTTTCTACTGATAAATGAAAGCTGTTTTAATTCGCAGTTCTTTTTAATTTTATGCCAAAAATTAGAATTTGTAAGGAAATGAAGTTTCATTTCACTTGATTTGATTTCATATGATTATTTTTGTCGTTATTTATACTAATTGACTAACAAAATACTTTATTGTATTTATTTTTATGGACGGAGACGTCAATGAAAAAATAATTTAAAAAGTGTGTATATCAAATATATATATATATATATATATATATATATATATATCAAACTGATTTCATGAAAAATATAAATCCACCACCCGGTAATTAATACCATTGCCAGGCAATGATTATAATCAAAACATATCCTGGAATAATTATATATATGGATAACGTTAAATGTTATGAGAATATATCAATCTACCAGAATATATACATACTATAGCATCATCAGACAATGATATCAATGTACCAACGAGTAGTGTCAGAGGCTTTCTCCCCGGAAAAATCCAGTGTACGGAGCTTAGTCAAGTAACACTGAATATTACTCATTAATAGTTTCCTTTGTGTGAAGTGGTGAACGATCGAATAGAATACTGCTCTGAATATAAATATGACAAAATTATCAGTTAATTATATTACATTTATATAAACAAATAAATAAAATATGAAATGAGATTCTGAGCAGTATAAACTAAAGAGAAAACCTATGCCTCTACCTCATTATTTTTTCGGAAAGAAACCTACGAAGAATATTACAAGATTTGATCACTGTTATCTTTTGTAACTGTTCAAACAAATTTTTCTTCAGACCCAAAATCTCAATACTTTTGTGAAGATTCCTAGGAATAACACCTGTTGTGGAAATAATAATCAGTAGAATAAATATTCTCTTCATTTTCCACATTTTTTAATCTCGTCGCCAAGCATCATTTATTTAGAAATTTTTTCATTGTATTTATTTTGTATATTATGTGTGTCGGGTATAGCAATATCAATTATATATGTTATTTGATTCTGTTTATCAGTGAGAATGATATCTGGTCTAATGTGTTTTACAGCTCTGTTGCAAAGAATTGTTTTATCAAAATAAAGTTTATATTTGTCATTTTCACAAATAATCTCAGGTTCATATTTGTAAAATTTTTTTCTTTTGGGAATTAGGTCATGTTTAATTCCTAGATTAAAATGAATAATATTAGCGACGGCATTATGTCTTTTAAATAATCTCTTGAAGCAAGGACTGAGCAAGATGATAATATATGAAAAACTGTTTCTCAAGAACAGAAACATCTACGGCAAGAATCATCTATATTTTGTTTGATGATGTGTTTTCTATAATTCCTCGTGAGAACAACCTGATCCTGGATCGCAATTGCCAAGCCTTCTGTTTCAGAAAACAATTCTCCAGAAACTAACCATTTATTCGATGCGATTTCCTCAATATCATCATTTTCAATACTTTAGGTGCTCTCCGTGTAATTCCTTCTGCATCCAACTTTCTCTTTTAGAATTATCATCAAATATATCAAAATCTACTTTTTGCATTGTCAAGTTCAGAGGTGTAAGATTATAATCTGAAGCAACAACAATATTATATAATTTAGACGTTCTCTTTTATCATGAAAATGGGAACGTAGATGAAAAATCTGTTTACTATGAAGATTATTCAAATCAGTTAATCCACGACCTCCAAGATGTCTAGGTAGTGTAACTATACTATATATATATATATATATATATATATATATATATATATATATATATATATATATATATATATATATATATATATATATATATATATATATATATATTCTTTTGAAAAGAAAGGATTTACAAAATTTGAATAATTGTAGTTACAATAAATTCTTATATCTATAATTTTGGTAAGTGTCAGAAAAAAACACAAGTGTGAGCTCAGGAAATGTAACAGGGGAACCATACTAATTCAATAAACGATAGAAAAAACTCGTTTCCCTGTCGCTATTGCACTAGCAATAGCTTGTCTGTTTATGATGTGTTAGTGTCGTGTGTACATCAAGAGTACCAAAGATTTTTCTGCTTGGCCGCTTCATTCTCTCTTGCATTCCATGATTTCCAAAAAAAGGGCGAAATGAAGGGGATTTGGGACAGGAATCTGTAACAATGGAAAAAGAAAACCAGCAGAAAAATATTTCAACAATCAAACTTCTTATATGCCTAAACAAATCTAAGAAAAGATTTCACATAGCAAGCAAGGTCATGAAAGGGACTCAGGAGATAATAAAAAAATAATTAACCTGCGATATTTCCACAAATTCCTTCTCTGTTTGACCGAGAGGGCCCCGATGGCCAGGTTCAGTCTTCCAAGTGATGCCGATTATGGTCTATAGATGTTTCAGAATCATTATGGACCCAATAATCTGGGTTGACATCGCCCATTTATTATTTCTTCGTTCAACTTGTTTAATATAAAGAAAAATTTGCGAAAAAATTTTGACAGACGTTCGAAAAATATGACAAATATATATATTAAATGAAAACTCTTGAAAAATATCCTCCCAACTTTTAATTTTCTGGTTATTTTATTCTCTCATTAAAAACCAAGAGCATGAATATACAAACAACAAACTATTCCATTAATGTTAAACTATCTTGAAAGCCATTGTGAGCGTCGTGGGCCTTCATCGCCTAATAGGTGTCCCAATTCTCCAAGATTGAGGTAAGAATACACCAAACAAAAAATATAGAAGAAAAAACTTCTTCAAATTGCTTCGAAATGTGTACATGTGCACCTAGTCACGTCTCAAAATTAATTAAAAGTTGTCCTACAATTAATGCATGATACATATCAATTTTTGAACATTGTATTTTGACATTTTCAAAAAGAGGCCAGTTTATCAGAACTTTCATTCAATTTTCTTTAGATTAGGTAAAATGATTTATTGAGATAGGTAGGAAACGTTATAGATGAGTCAAGAGGTGTTTCTTTTACAGTCTATTTATTTACAATCTTCTAAGTTAATTAATATTAAAACAATAAAATATTTGAAGATTTCAAGGTATATAAATATCGATAATTTTTGTAATGCCCCATTTGATTAATTCCTTTCTGAATCCTTATGAAGAGAAATCAGGAACATATGATAGGAATTTTACAATCGTTGGCACAGGAAGAGTTCTTTTACAGCTGCGTAAAGTAGGCAAAACTAGTTTTGAAAGTGGGATACGTAAGGTGCTTTGATTTGTATAGATGGTATTTGCAATTCTGGAAGAGGCTCTCGCACTAATAAGGGAGCTGCTGCTGGATATGGACCAGTAGGCACAATTATTGGTTCAGCCGCTGGGTATGGTCCAGTTGGTACTGCTGCTGGATAGTGTCCTGTTTTCACTTCTACGATTGGTATTGGCAATGGAGGCAGAGGATCTTGAATTTGTATAGCAGGAATTTCCTTGATCACTGGAGCTGGATATGGACCACTTGGTACAATTGTTGGCTCAGCTGCTGGGTATGGTCCTGTTGGTAATGCTGCAGGATATGGAGCTGTTTTAACTTCTACAATTGGTGTTGGTAGTGGGGGTAAAGGATCTTGAATATACACTTGTGGAATTTCCTTGATAATTGGTACTGCTGCTGGATATGGGCCACTTGGTACAATTATTGGTTCAGCTGCTGGGTAAGGCCCTGATGGTATTGCTGCAGGATATTGTCCAGTTTTCACCTCTACGATTGGTACTGGTAGTGGGGTAAGAGGGTCGGGAACTTGCACAGGAAGAATTTCTTTGACTACAGAAATTGCGGCTGGATATGGACCACTTGGTATCTCTTTTACGTATTCAGCTGCAGGATATGGGCCTGTCTTAACTTCTACAACTGGCGTTGGTACTGGTGGTAAAGGATCTTGAACATATACTTGAGGAATTTCCTTGATAACTGGTACTGCTGCTGGATATGGTCCACTCGGTACAATCAACGGCTCAGCTGCTGGGTAAGGTCCTGTAGATACTGCCGCATTTTTTACCTCTACGATTGATACTGGTAGTGGAGGAAGAGGTTCTTGAACTTGCACAGGAAGAATTTCTTCTTCGACTACAGAAATTGCGGCTGGATATGGACCACTTGGTATCTCTTTTACGGGTTCAGCTGCAGGATATGGGCCTGTTTTAACTTCTACAATTGGTGTTGGTACTGGCGGTAAAGGATCTTGAACATATACTTGAGGAAGTTCCTTGATAACTGGTACTGCTGGTGGATATGGCCCACTCGGGACAATTATTGGTTCAGAAGCGGGATATGGACCTGTTGGGAGTTCTACAGGAGAAATTTCCTTGACTACTGCTGCGGGATATGGTCCAGTTGGTATAGCTTCTGGATATGGTCCAGTTGGTATAGCTTCTGGATATGGTCCAGTTGGTATAGCTTCTGGATATGGTCCACTTGGTATAACTATTGGTTCAGAAGCAGGATAAGGACCTGTTGGAAGTTCTACAGCGGTTAATTTTTCGATAGCTGCTGTAGGATATGGCTCATTTGATACTTTTATAATTTCAGTGGCAGGGTAAGGTCCTACTGGAAGTTGCTCAATTATCGGAACTGCTGCTGGATATGGCCCTTCTACTTCTTTTAGCGATGCAGGGTATGGGCCAGTTTTAACTTCTATAACTGGAGCTGGAAGAGGTGGCAGGGGATCTTGAACTTCTACAGCAGGAATTTCCTTGATTACTATTACTGGTGCTGGGTAGGGACCACTTGGTACTGCTGCTGGGTAAGGGCCGTTGGCTACTGCATCCGGATATGGCCCAGTTTTGATTTCTACTAGTTCTACTGGGTTTTGAGCTGCCGGATAAGAACCATCTACGACTGGTGCAGGTGCAAAGAAAGGTTCAGGGGCTCTTATGGTTGCTATAGGTACTACTGGTTCTGATGCAATAGCTGCCGGAGAATATGAGCCGGATTGTGGTCGAGCATGCAGAGAGTTGAAACTAGCAAGAACTAGCAGAAGTCCTTGTAAAATCTAGAAAATGAAAACGTACATATATACAAGGCATAGATTCTGGATTATTTTTTATATGAGCTTATGAAATTGGTTTGGTAACTTGAGAAATTGGATATAATCTGAGTGATATTCAATTAAAAACTCCAATTCTCATCAACTCGATTGATAGACTTAAGAACTTATTCCTCATGGAGGATGTATGCATTGCTGAATAATTTTTCTCGATAAAGTTTGTAGTCGATTTTATTTATCGCCAAGAATGTTAACCTCATTGTTTCATTTTAAACTAATGATTTACACAATTATTCTACGAAATAAAAGTTGTATTGCTCGAAGCCAAACTTTAATACATTTCAACATTGATGATATTGTTCCATGTTCAAATGATCGGGAATTTATATTATACATAGTGATTATTATAGTTAATACGTTGTTCGATGAGAACTTCTTCATTTCTTTCATTTCGCTTCAGCGATATTTTTAGATAATGGTAATTATCCTGATACTGAAAGCATGAGTTCGATTAACCCTTAGCCGACACACTAGGGTCGTTCGTGACTGGGCCTTATACTTTTCAAAGGCCCGGGGACGGCCAAGCTCTACTTCGAAAGGCAAAGATGGCTTCAAATGGAAGACGAAATTTCCTGAGCGTCGTTCTGGTAAGTACCATAAATATATAAAACGCATAGTTGAGCGCAAAATGGTTAGAGCAATGGGCAAGAGAGAGATAGTCGAAAAAGTACAACGAGGCGGTCACTTTGCGCCGTGACTTGAAATTAGGCATTGCCGGGATTCTGGGCCTCGACGTTCACAAAGGAGAAGGAGAATATGAACGAGTGAAACTTCCGATGAGAATGAGATGTGCCGACTGCTCACGAAAAACTGATCGAAAAACAAATGAGGGTTGCGTAAGTTGTGAGCGCCCCATTTGCGAAGTTCACCGTTTGATGTTTTGTAAAACGTGTACCGGCATGTAATCAATAATATTTTCATCTGCTTAGTTGTAATAAAGTATGCTTTTTGATTAACTTGACTATTTTTCTTCATTCCTCGATTTATTTTTGTGAATTTTCAGTATTAAATGAGGTTTGTTATGAAAAAATGCACTTTTGAAAAATGAACTGAAATTCTGATATTTATTCTTCAAAATAAATACTTTTTTTCAGCGGGCACTATCACACTATTTTTTTATATAAAGTAATACGTTTTGAGAGAATGTTGCTAAAATTTGAGCGTCCAATTCGCAAAATTGAAAAAGTTATGAATTTTAAGTAAAACTAGTCATTTTTCCGAGTTTTTGCAAACTATATTTTTTAAACAAATTAAATTGAAAATTTTTGCATCGCACTCATATTGTCTTAAAAAGAGATAGTCAATGCGCAACTGTGAATTTTTTTACTATGAAAAATAGCTTAGTTCACTGAGAATGGACAATTAAGTGGCTGGGGTCAAAAACGGTCCAGTGTGTCGGCTATGATTGGCGCCAGAAGTGTGTCGGCTAAGGGTTAAGATTTCGATAAAACCCAAAAATAAATATTTTTGGTGATGGTTATTGAACAGAGGTGTTTATTTTTGGTCTTCTTGAATATTTTTTATTTCAATGATGTACAGGAATACTTGAGGAATCAAACTATTTATTATACTAACTTGATTAACTTTGAATACTAAAAAGCTCGTTTTGTCAAATGTAACAACCTTTTTTCTTCACATCATTAAAATCAAAATGTGACCTAAATGGCGCGTTTAGAAGTAATTTGTTTTTATTTTGAAAATTCGCTTTTGCTCTTGACTCATTATCAACCTTGCTAAAGCTGGGAAAATTATTTCTTCATATTCCATAATTAGTGCGTTTACTGAAGCAAAGTATAAATCTTACGAAATTTTTATTTGTATCAAATGTGTCCAAAAAGAAAGGTGACATTTGAATTTAAACTGTGTGCACAAATGCATTTGGGGCAGTGTTCTCATTTTTAGGTTGGTAGGACTGTCTTTGATATCTTTGATGAGGTTCACATTAAAATATCCATTAGTGTTTAAAATATGCTTCGTTTTGTAAACTTGTAGAAGTAAATTTTTCGATTTGTTTAATGTTTGCATTTATTGAGCGAAGAATTCTAGAAGTGAATTTTACGATTTTTATAATGTCTCCATTTGTTGGGCAAAGAATTTGCATTAAATTTTGATTGCAGAATGAATTTTCTGCTGGTGATTCATTTAGAAGACGGAGTCGTCCATCAACCTCGACCGACGAAGCTCACGTCCAAAAAATCAAAGATTTGGTACTTGTTGTGTTTTTGAGTACCTTCCGCCGGATCAAACCGTCAACAAAGAATATTATTTGAGCGTAAAGATTCCTTTTCATTAGAGCGTTTTGATGTGATTCGGATGGTCCCGTGATTTTCAGCGTTGACGTTAGAAAGTTGAGCTTTCTGAACTTTGTAGCATTAGACGCTAGAAGAGACAAGTGACAAGTTTATGTTTTCCGTCTTCAAGGGTTGCCAATAAAACCCTGAGGCAACCAGTTTTCTTCAATACAAAATGGCTTAGTCTCTTTTTATAGTCATCCAGTTATTGCGCCATTTCGATAATCGAACAACACAGTTAGAGGTCTTGAAAAAAGAATTTCGCAATATACACTAAAGATTTCAGAAATGATACCAAATCAATGAAAAATAAACTTCATATTCATCAATTAAGTGTTTTAACCTAAAAAAAAGTGACAAATGACATATTTTGACGCTGAAAACCCCTTTTCATGGGAGCGTCATGATTTCATGGAAAAATAGGTCAAATGACCATTTGGATGCTTGAAACGAGCGTCAAAACGCTTCAATGAAAAGGCACCTTTATGCGTCGTTTGCGTGAAGCTATTTGCAATTGAGGCGAGACAATTCTTGCTTTTTGCACCATGGTAAACCACCTTCTCACACTGCATGGATTCTTCGTGATCATTTCGCCCGAAACTCGACCTATATTAGTCCACAACCACAGTATTCACCAGATTTGGAACCGTGTCTGGTTATTCATCAAACTCAAAAGACCGCTCCTGGGACACCGTTTTGAGTAGAAAAGATACAAGCCGCATCGAAGAGAGAGCTGATGGCCATACCGACTTTAACAACTGTTTTGAGATAGGAAAATCCGTTGGCATAAGTGCATTGTATCTGAAAGGGATAAGTTTGAAGGCGATGAAATTGATTTGGAAGAAAAATTAAGATTTTTCAAAATAAATGCTGAGTCACCTTATAATTTGCACACAGTAGTATGGACATGACCAGTGAATACAAAATTGGGGAGCCTGTTCAAATACAGACAGAGGAGGCGCAAATACTTGACCATGGTCTCCTCGATCCTCGATATGACACTAGTGGATTCGTTCTTGTGAGGTCCAATAAAATGAAAAGCTCAAGAGAGACGTGCACGATTTGATCTAGTGAATCAATTCGACAATGAAGTCTCTAGATCCGATTAAATAAGAAAATCCACTAATACAGCAGTTTGTAAGAGACATCTCTTAAAATTTAATATTATTCATCGTGTTAGGTTATAAAAATCGAAAATATTTGAGAGACACATCTTTTTCATAATTATCATATATGGATATGCATAATTTTTTTGTATCTATTCGTAATAACCATTTCACGTAAGACGCAAGAAAGAAAAGAAATGGATTTCTCATAAATCACATTTTTGAAATGAATGTGAAAAACTTCTAGACGAGTCATTTCAAGCATGAGGAAACCTGGTACAGTTCAATTCTACTTTTGAGTAAAGTTTCAATAACGTATGGAAAAGGTTATCGCATTTCAAGAATCTGAATTTTTAATGTTCAAATTTGACGAATAAAATAATCGCATATAGATTTTCCGAAACATTGCGTGGTAGGATTAGTAGACTTCTCTTTAGAAAACCGATTTGGGTGGTAGTTGATGGTGTAGAGAGTGAATATTCTCAGGTTAATGCAGGAGTACCCCAGGGCTCCATACTGTAGCCGACCCTATTTCTATCGTCTTCACTTTCTAGTCAGCTTCCTATAACTGCTGAGGAGTTATAAATACCAACAGAGCATGTCACTGTATTCAGACTTGGAGAAAATATCAGAGTGGGGGCAATCAATCATGTTCTCCATAAGCCTCACTGCTGGAGAACATCCTCTAATCAGCTTCTTTTCAGTTTTCTCTTAGGAGAAAGCAGTACCTCAACTCAACAGCTATAACAGCAGATGGTTTTACACAAAGCACAAGTGCAACCTGGCCTGGAATATTGTTCCCATGTACGGGGCTTCACACCTGAACATCCATTACATCTATTGGATAGTGTACAAAAGAGAGTAGTGGGCCTTATCGACCACGCGGAGATTACGAGTGATTTACAGCCTCTCGTTCATAGACGGCAGGCTGCTGATATTTCTTTTTTCTACCGATACTTCCATGGTGAATACTCTAGACAACTGAAAAGTTTGGTTCCAGAAAGAATTCATTTCCAAAGAAAAACCAGGCTCTCGAAAATCTCTCATCAGCAGACGGTCCAACTAGCTACGCCACGTACTTGTCTCTATAAAAATATTTTGTTCACAGAACTAGTGTACTGTACACACATCAAATCATCTTGGGCTTCCACACCTGTGGTATGACAGGCATTGGCGCCTCCTAAGAATTAACAATAAAAAAAGTCAAATTGGCAAGTGATATTTTTTAACATCCTGTGTTGTTTACAACTCGATAGGTTTTATATTCCCAATTGATCATCTTTCTCTGTTGATTAGGTAAAATAAAAAGATAACTACATTTTTGAGAATTATGTGCCTTATATATAACTTGGAAGAACGTAGTGTTTAACTAAATAGGAGGATAATCCTCCTATTTACATACCTTTCATGTAACCCCCTCTATGGGAAAAGAAATGAGGCTAGTAGGGTAACTGGATATCGCGTGTTTTCAGAAAAAAACATAAGTGCAAGGAGAGAGTACTTGGGGGAGAGATATTTTGTTGAGATAGTGAGATGAGGACGTGATGTGGATACCGTTTGTTCAGACATTATAAATTTTGTCAAATTTGCAATTGAAATTTTCTGTCCTCTAAGAGCTAGCAAAAATAGGAAAACGAAGTCGTGGTTAACTCAGAAAATTGTAGAGAATAGTGCAAAATTAAGAGATCTTTTTTGGTTGTATAGTAACACAAAGTTACTAATATTCGAATTGTATAGAATTAAGAAAAAAGTACATCGAAATGATGTAAACCAAACTAAAAACTATTTTACAACAAACGCCTCCCAGAAAGCGATAACAAACAGAAAACTATTTGGAGCATGGTGCATTCCGTTATAGGCAGGACCAAACCAAACAGGAAAATTGAGTTAAAAAAAGATGACACTGTAGTATTGGATTCAGACCAGGTCGCACTTGTCTTTGCTGACTATTTTTCGAATAAAGCAGAGGAAACTCTTGAGAGAAATCTAGGCAGTGTTAGATCTAATGAATGTACCGTCATGAGGAAAACTCTTAAGGATAGCCTGTTTTTTAGACCTGTAAAAGAGCTAGAATTATCGAATATAATAGATAAATTAAAAAATAAAAATAGCACTGGGGAAGATAACATACCAATTAAGGTTATAAAAGGTCTTAAAGACATCCTTATAACCCCCTACAATACTTGGTAGAATTAACTTTTAGTTCTTGCAAATTCTCCACCCCTGTGAAGGTTGGTCTTGTTGTCCCTGTTCACAAAAAGCTCGATACATCGTCTGAACTTTATTATAGGCCAGTAACTGTATTGAATGTAGTATCTAAAATCTTGGAATGCTTGCTTGACTAAAATAGTGGTAGACTGTCAGCACGGATTTTGCTATAAAAGGTCCACAGAGAGTGCAGCAGCTGATCTTCTTGAAAGTATTTAGAAAAGATTAGATGTAGATTATGACCTGTCAATGGCGTCTGATATTTTAACGCATCCTTCCATTATTAGAAAGATTGAGGCATGTGGGATTAGAGGTGGCATGTTGCAGCTAATACATTCTTTTTTGGAGGGTAGACGATTTTTGGTTAGAGTGTGTGGGGTGACATCTGATCTGAGAGATATTGACATTGGAGTTCCTCAAGGATCCGTGCTTGGCCCTCTCTTGTTGACATGGTGGACTATGTACCGGACACAGCAAGGATTATTCTGTTTGCCAATGATACGTCAATGGTGGTATCTGCTCGATCATCTGAGGATCTTGAGACGAAGGTTAGCACAGTAAACAATGACAAAAATGGTGTAGAACAAACAATTTAATACTTAATTTGAAAAAAAGGGTGTATGTTAATTTCCGATTATCAAAAAAATCCCCTATTAATCTGGATGGCTTTAACCGACAATCGACTGTCAAATTTCTAGGTGCTCATCTCGACTGATATTTGAAATGGGACTTTCATATAGAACAGTTATGTAAAAAAGACAGCAGTGGGCTTTTTGCAATATCTCAAATAAAATATAAATTCGATATAGGTGGCTTAATGAACATCTATTATTCATAATCATCTCATGAAACTCATGAGGGTTAAAAACATCGACAGGAATGATATCAGAATAATAACATATCTATTTTCACCAGGCTGCCAAACTTTCTGTGCAAAATGAACTTTCAGAAGAGATAAAAATAAAACGTGGAGTAAGACAAGGAATCGTGCTTTCACCATTACTCTTCAATTTGTATTCAGAAGATATAGTACAAGAAGCACTGCAAAATCAAAAAACAACGGGGGTGAAAGTTAATGGGAAGGTTATAAACAACATTAGATACGCGGATGACACAGTACTAATAGCAGAAACCCTGGAAGAACTACAAAGGCTAATAGATCTAGTAGTACAGATCAGCGAAGAAAGGAGGTTCACACTTAACACCAAAAAGACTAAATTTATGACAATCACAAAACACCAACAACAGCGAGAAACATTATGGATCAAAGGGGAGCCAGTGGAGAAAGTCTGCAAATACTTGGGAACAATTGTAAATGACAATAATAATTATTCACAAGAAATAAGATCAAGAATCGGAAAGGCTAGAACAGTGTTCAATAAAATACGGAATTTAACCAGAACAGATCTTAGTGTACATCTTAAAATCAGAATGCTTAAATGCTACGTATCTCCAGTACTATTATATGGAATGGAAGCTTGTACGCTTAAGAAGTGCTACACTGATCAGCTGGAAGCATTCGAGATGTAGGCATATCGAAGAATCCTCAGAATAAACTGGGTGAGCAGAACAACGAACAAGGAGGTATTGAGAAGAATGGGAAAGGAGAAAGAAATAATCAACACAATTAAAATCAGAAAGTTGCAATATCTGGGTCACGTGATGAGAGGGGAAAGATATACACTGTTGCAAACTATTATACAGGAAAAAATACAGGGTAAAAGAAGTATAGGAAGAACACGCATCTCCTGGTTGAACAACCTAAGACAGTGATACAACAGTAGCTCTGTCGATTTGTTCAGATCCCCAACTTCAAAGATAAAAATCGCCATGATGATAGCCAACCTTCTTAAAGGAGACAGCAAGTAAACAAGAAGAATTAATAGTCACCTGAGCTACAATATAATATTCTGGGGAAATAGTCCACAAGCACAGAGAGTTTTTATCCTTCAGAAAAGAGTCATACGTTTGATATTTGGGCTAGGTTTTAGAGAAAGTTGCAGGGAAACATTTAGATCAAAGGAAATTCTCACTTTTTCATCAATGTTTGTTCTTAAAACACTTTTGTTTACAAAAAAAATCTCATCAAGTACGCATCGAATTCTGATTACCAGGCTATAATACTAGAAATACCACTTCTCTGGTGGAAGAGACACATAATCTCAAAAAATTTGAGGAATCGCCACATTACGTTGGTAAAAAAACGTTCAATATACTGCCGAAGAGTGTGAGAACCCTTCATGACAAACTATTCAAGAATACCATGAAAAAACTATTGGCATTAAAGGCATATTATTCTGTCAATGAATTTCTGTCTGACTTCTTTTAAAGTTTTCCTTGCTCCTCGTACTTCGTTTTTGTACCTTGTACCTTCGGGTTTATGTGTGTGATGTATGTCCCAGTTTATTGTTCGATGTTGAGACTGAAAAGTCTATTTTATTGTAAATAATGTTATAGTATGTTCAATATTAGAATTTAAAATGACATGTACATCCATAAAAAAAATGGCCAAAGTACGAATAAACTGAATTGAATTGAAAAAGAATTGCTACATTGCTACGACGAATTAAGGTATGATTGATTATTAAGTAAATTTCCGGAATTTTTCTGTTCTTTGATTTCCAATGCTTCAGTTCAATTTGAATCTATTTTTTCTTCATTATTTAAAATATCGAAATTATTATTAAACATTTGGTGAGAATCTGACTTTTGTTTGTCAAAACTGCGTTTATGGTCAGATATCCTAAGAAGTTTCTAAAAGTTCTATGTATATAAATTATATCACAACTTCCACACGAGAGTTACAAACTCCAGATTTGTTTCCTTCATGAATTTTAGGTTTACAATTTTTAAAATGTACGCCTAGAAATTTAGGCGTTCTAAAAGCTATATTCAAATAATGAGCCAAGAAGAATGACTTTAAATTCAGACTGGGTTTACCAATATGAATATAAATATTATATTTTGATTAGTTCCTTCAACAATAGGAAAAACTTATGAATTGGTTGTTGAAATTGTTTACAAGGAAGCATAATGTCAGTTAAATTAGAATTATGAGAATTATAGACTGCTATTTGTTTTATAATATTAATTTCTTTCAAGAAATTATTTTCTGAAATTGGTATCGTGATGAGTCTATATATCATACTGTTATAGGGAGTTATTTTATGTTGATTTGGATATGCGGAAGAATTGTGAATGGTAATGTCCGTATTGGATGGTTTATGAAAAATAGAAAAATCATGTCTGAGGTCGATTTTGATCAATCAGATCTGAATTTGTCACCATTACTTACCACCTTTCAGGTCTCAAAAGAAGCAACCCTGTTTGGATTTTCGTCTTATTTAGTGAAGTACCTGGTTTTACTATATAATATATAAGGCACATAATTCTTTTAAATGTAGTACTTGTAGTAACCACAGAGTGGTGAATCGTATCATAAGTTTGTCAATATAGAGAAAATTTGAAAATCATTGTTTTATTTGTTGTTTAATAAATATATATCAATTTGCATCAAGTTAAAACCTTCCCAATCAAATTATTAAAATAAAAAGACTCTAAACGAATTCAAATGAGATATTTCACGTTTTTGAACAACTTTAATCCTGAAAGTTTTGTTGTTTCTAATGTTTGTTCATGGAAATTGACATACTTGCTACGGAGCTACGGACTTAGATGTTTCATCGCCGGTTTTCTTCAACAAAATTACCATTCTTCAATCGCGAAGACGTCGTAAATAAATCATTCGCAATCTCCGATATTAAAGTAACCTTTACAAATTTACTATTATATTTTGCAAGTTTTTGAAAACAGGCCAAGCAGAAATATTTCGAACATATAGGACATCTTTTGAAAAAGAAAAAGAAGAATGACATAACTGTCTATTGTTCATTTTAAAGAACTCACCTAATGTTATTTATCACTCAAAAGTTATGGCATTTAAGCAAAAAATAACTGTACAAGTGAAGGTAATATTTGAAAATAGTATGTTAGTTATCACACATAACGTATTTAATGCTTACAAGACAATTCGACTGAGTATTGACTTTATATAAAGATAATATGAGCACTTACCATTTTTAAAATCATCTCTACACTATCACAGAAACTCACACTAAAATAATATATAGACAAATCTATATAGCTTGAAGGGACGAACGCATTAGACAATTTTTTGAAAGTACCCGCCTAACGACTGTACAAGAACTTGAAAATGTAGGTGATGGTTCCGTTTACTTCATTTTTAATAAAAAGCCACATGCTAATGATAAACTGGTAATAATCAATGTTGTTAATTGCTTCAGTTCACGCATTAAGTTAGTCAGTTTACTGGATTTTCCTGGGTACAGTTATTTCATGATTATAATTCAGAATCTCTTCCTTTATCTATTCTAAATTAATTTTTAATAATCAATTGTTCCGAAAATATAAGTAACTTTTCTATTTCTTCATAGCTCAGGATTGAGAACCTTATTAATTATACAATCATTCAGCAGCCCTTTCATTTATCAAGTCCTTTTCTCCTCTTATCAAATGAGATAATTCAAGAATATAAAAGAATTGTCCCGAAATTATATAAGTAGTCTTGGTATTTTTCGATATCGCCCTCAAAGCGTTCATTGTATTCTTTCAACCGTTTGTTTCTCGTTTATTCGGTGCGCTTTAAGCTACATTTCCAATCTTGAAAATAGCCACTAGGAAATATGTTGAAACTGTATAGAAGATGATGTAGATGTAAGTCATTGTACTTTGCCAAATATTTTTGCACAAAGCTCTATGAATGCCTACGGCGTTATAGTAATTTTGGAATGAATTTCATGTGAAAAAATTCTACAATCATTCAGCGGCCCTTCTATTTATCTAGTTCCTTTTTCTCCTCTTATCAAATGAGATAATTCAAGAATATACGAGAATTGTCCCGAAATTATAGAAGTCGTCTTGGTATTTTTTGATACCGCCCTCAAGCGTTCATTGTATTCTTTCAACCGTTTGTTTTTCGTTTATTCGGTGGCCTTTAAGATACGTTTCCAATATTGAAAATAGCCACTAGAACTATGTTGAAACTGTATAGAAGCTGATGTAGCTGTAAGGCATTGTGCTTTGCCAAATATTTCTGCACGAAGCTCTATGAATGCCTACGGCGTTATCGTAATTTTGGAATGAATTTCATGTGAAAAAATTCTACAATCATTCAGCGGCCCTTCTATTTATCAAGTTCCTTTTTCTCCTCTTATCAAATTAAATAATTCAAGAAGATACCAGAATTGTCCCGAAATTATAGAAGTCGTCCCTGTACTTTTTCCCATCCCACAGCAAATAGTACAGAATGTCTTTTCTTCTGAGTATTCTGACTCATCGTCGCAAAGATTCTCAACGTCTCCTCCTTCAGACGTATTATTTTCATCCTCAAAAAGTTCCTTTTTAACTTTTTTTTATTGGTTGTCTTCTTTCGCTTTTCCCCTTTTTCTGCGAAACATTTTCTTGCTCTGTTGCTAGTTTTTCCCTTGTTCATTGGATTGATTTCAGTTGTACATTTTCTCTTTAAACTTTTTTCTCTTTCTTTTCTTCTGTTCATTCAGTGAAAGTTCATCAAATTTTCGTCATCTGTACTTCGAAACATCCTGATTACAATTCTGCAATAAAAAACATACCTCAATGGATGCGTTTATGAGATACAGGCTGTTTAAGTTTGAAGAAATTTGAAGCGGATTTTTCCTAACTCCCCTTTCTTCAACTGTAAATTCTGTTTAGAGTATTTTTGAAGAGAAAAAAAAATTTTCAACTGGGAGGTCATATTAGTGTTGATAAATGCATTGGAAGCCTTGTCTTTGTATATAGGGCGGACCATAAAAAATCGTGAAATTGATAATGGAACATCTCAGTTTTCTTTCAATGGAAAACTACAGAACGGCATGAATTTATTAGAATCTTCACTTGGAGCGTTCTTATGCTAGAGAACACACAACTATGACTCTCCTTGAGTCTCCCATCTCATGAATGGCCGAATATTGAAAAAAAAATAATTTCTTGGGAATTTTTTTTTTAATGAAAACATTATTGAATTGGGATAGTGTGAATGTTTGTGTGTGTCCGTATGAGTTTGAATTCTTTGTTTCAGATGTTCTTGATATACAGGCTGTTTTAGTTCGATGCATTTGAAGCGGATTTTCGCCAGCTTCACTTTTTCAACCGTAAAATAGGTATGGGGTATTCTTGAACAGAAGAAGGATATTTTTCCACTAAGAAATCATAAGAGTGTTGATATATGCACCTAAAAACTTGTCTCCATATACAGGACAGACCACAAAAAATTGTGAAATTGATATTAGAATATTTTGTTTTTCTAGGAATGAAAACCTGCAAACAGCGTCAGTTTTTTTTATTATTATAATTTCTTTTGGAGTTTTTATGATACTATTGAGAATCTCCATCCATCTCCAACTTGATGTAGCGCCAACACATCGCACAAATGAAAATTATTTGGATTGGCCTCCAAAATCACCTGACCTAACGCCTATGGATTTTTTTCTTTGGGGAAAGCTGAAAGATAAAATTTATTCTGAACCTGTGACTTGACTGCAAAATGCTTTCATGCAGTTGGATGTGGTGGAACTGAGGCAAGCCACATCACAGGGTGTTATGCGTTGAGTAGAACTATGTCTAGAAGTGAATGGTCAAGACTTTGAACAAATACTATGAAATTTAGGAAAATAGAGTTTAATTCGGTTGGATATTTCTTTCAATTTGACTTCGACCTTTGCCAACTTTAGGTAGCTACGTAAAATTCGTTTTTCCTCCATAACTTGAAATCTCAGGTACAAGGTATGTATGGGGAGCTTCATTCAGTTTTTTTACGGCGAATCTAATGAATTGAAAAAAAGATGGGTTACAATTTCAAAAAACGTAGTTTCCGATTTATTCCTTTCGAATTGTGAGGCGGAAAAATGAGCACTCTGTATACTCACTGAGATTCTGTCGGATATCAGTTATGTCCACCTTTCATTATTTTGGTTGCTCACGCCGTTCTCGAGATATATAAATTCTTGTTTTTGTAATTGAAATAATAAGTGTCATCGAACCAGTCGTCAATATACAAGGTGCTCTATATTGAATAATAAAGTTGGTATGCACTTCCGGTGTAACCAGAAGTGCCATTGGGGTGAAAATATTTTAGAAATAGAGTTTCGGACCAGCTGGATCAACTACCAAATTTCAGAACGATAGCATTATTAGTTCTCCATAAACGTCTAATAGGCAACTCAACTTGGGATAGCCTGTATATGTGGTGGGGCGACGGGAGTGGAATCGTCTTCCACTCAGAAATTGAACAATTTTTCAAATATGTATCAGACAACCCTTTTCTCATATGGAAATTTCCGGTGTGATAGCTGACAGGGGTAGGGGTATAATGCGAAAACGTCCAAATGAGAGAGAAACATTTTTCTGTACCAATAGAATCCCTTTTAAGTAAGTGTTTTTCTCATACGAAGATCGAACGGATTGATAAAAAAGTTAGAAATTTCCAAATAATTCAATGATTACGTGGTCCTATAGACAATTTTTATTGATATATATACAAAGAGTATTTTTCATAAAACAAAGGTCGATGACCGGTGGTGAGCATTAAAAATAAATACACAACACATAACTCAATCAAACCGTGAAATGAAATAACAATTTCTGCCAATGGTACAAAAGAGTCTAGAACCAACACAGAACAACGCTAAATATATGAATTTTTTTATATCGATCATGTTATTTATATAAGTCCTATTACTGTAGAACCAATCCTTCAATTTTAGTTTGAACTTTTTTTCATTAGCTAATATTTTTATCTCAATTGGAAGTTTGTTAAAGATTCTAGGTCCCAAATAATATTGACTCCTCTGGCAAATTGCCTTCTTTACGCTTGGTACATCAAGGAAATAGTTACTGTACCTTGTACTTTTATTATGCTCAATGAATATTTGTTCATGGATATTTTTTTCAAATGCGCTAATACAGAGGAACTATACAACTGTCTTACGTCTAAAACCTCAGAAAAATTGTAAAGTGAAAAGTGAGAAGATGAGGGAATCCATTTCTGTTGTGTTACAATTATGTTCAATACATTGTTATAACCTTCACCCAAAGCGATAATCCCATAGCGTAACTGGGACTCCACGATTGCATGATAGGTATATTATTTGCATATGACTTTTATCTAATACATTTGTGAGATATCTGATCGTTCCTAACAGTCCTCTAAGTTTTGTAATTAATTTGTTCACAGGGCTTCCCAATTAAAATGCTTATCTAATATCACACCGAGATATTTGCACTCATAAGTGCATGGTATCTCGAACTGAGTGTTTTATCCTGAATGACCAGTGGAGAATTTTGAGTTAAGGAGCGTATATGAATGGCATCCATTTTCTAATAGAAATAAAATCCAACTCCACCAATCTTTTGAGGTCTTTCCAATTTTCCTCGGAGTAAAAAATGGCAGTATCATCAGCAAATCTGATAATGTGTTCTTTGGTTGAAAGAAGTAATGAATTATTCAAATATATCGTGAATAAAATGGGACCTAATACCGTACCTTGCGGTACCCCATACTAGTTGTCGTCTACCAGATAGGTAACTATGCATCAATCCAAGAGTAGCCTCTCCAACACCCAGATTCCTCAGTATAACTAGCAGTGTGCTATGCTCCACTGTATCGAATGCCTTCATCAAGTCTACCAATATACACAATGCAACCTTCCCACTTTTTCAGTTAGTGCTCTTACGGCATCCTGAGTAGATGTTTTTTCTCTGAACCCAAAATGAAGATCAGACAACAACTTGAATTAATTCAAGTGTAATGTCAGTCTATTTTTTATAACCTTTTCGACAACCTTTGCCAAAACGGGTATTAACGATATCGGTCTATAACTAGTAGTCACCTCTTTTATATATGGGTACAACAACTGCAGTTTTGAATGCGGTGGGAAAAACACCTTTTTTCAGTATCATATGTACAACAGGCGCTACCACAGAAGACATACAGGCTTTTAACGTCTGTGTCTTTAAATTTGATATGCTGTTTGTAATCTCCTCTTCATTCCTGAGTTTTAACTGCAGCTGATCATCCAGTGTCCGGTCTCCACAAAAAACTGTTTTTATTCGCGTGTTTTTCCTATCGAATTTCTGAGGTAGTTTTAGTGAGTAACCTTTCCATATAATACTCCCGTTTTACACATTTTATTAGGTAGTTTAGTTTATTTCTATACATTTTGAACTTATTCCAGGTGATATCATTTTTATCATTTTCCAATCTTTATAGAGCATATTACGCTTATGTATGGATACCAATTACGCATTTGTGATCCAAGGTTTTATTTTTTTACCTGTTTTTCACTATATACCGGGTGATACCAAATTGATATTTTTTCCTTGAAAATTTCCATTCGTAATCCTGGACAGTATTATATTCGTTTTTCAACTCATTATCTGAAGTGCTTTGGAAATGCATTGAAATCCTATCACAGATCATAGAATTTTTTGTATTCAATTTTAAATGTCATAAGATGAGATTGTGTTGCATCTGAATCGGTGAGTTGGTATAAATTGTTCAGAGTTTTTGAATTTTCACGGCAGAAAAACAGACGAAGTGCTGTACACACAAAATGAAAATGTAGATATGCTACTCATTTATGGCGAATGCCGAAAAAACTCTACAGCATCAGCAATTTTATACGCTGAACGCTATCCAGAACGGCAACATCCTTCAAGGCACTATTTTCTAAAACTGGAAGTGAAGTTTCGTCAGTAACCGGTTGTTACAGATAATCAAAATTTCATAGTAAGCGAAAATTCTGAAATTGATGTATTACCGTACATTAATTTGAATTGTATGACATCTACCAGAGAAATCGCACAAGAAATAGGGATAAGTCATCAGAGTGTTTGGAAAATTCTTAAGAAGCATAAATTTCACTCGTTCAAATACAATCTTCATCAACACCTTTATGAAAATGATAATGGCCGAAGATTGGAATATTGCAACCAGTTTCTTCGAAAGATGGAAATGGATCCAAGGTATCCTTATAAAATTTTATATTCAGATGAATCCCGATTTACTAACAACGGAATGTTCAATAGAAACAATACGCGCTATTGGGCCCACGAAAACGAGCATTTAGTACGTGAGGGTAATTTCCAGGAGCGATTTGGGTTTAATGTATGGATGGCAATGGTAGGGCGACATCTCATAGGTCCAATCATTTTTGATGGACCATTAACAGGGGAAAGATATTTAGGATTTTTACAAAACGAAATAAGCGATCTGATTGATGGATTACCACTGGCTGTTGCTAATAACTTAATTTTCCAACAAGATGGAGCACCAGCGCACAACGACAGGGAAGTTGTTCAATACCTAAATAAGAATTTAAATGAAAGGTGAATAGGCACCAACGGCCCGACAAGATGACCAGCTCGATCGCCCGACTTGTCCCCATTAGATTTTTTTGTGGGCCCATGTGAAAAATCGTGTTTATAGAACTGCTTCAGAAAATCGAGAGTATTTAGAGAATAGAGTTTGGGGAGCAATAAATGATCCTAATCAAATGGAAAATGTAGTACGGGCTACCATTCACCGCAATAAGCTGTGTCAGGCACAGAATGGGGGTCTCTTCGAAAATCTGTTTTGAAGTTATGCTCAATTGATTTGATGACATTCTATCTATGGTCCATTTGTGTATTTTGCGTTATTTATGTGTTTTGTTAAATTTTCATTCATCTGGAATGTACGAAGATGAGTATGTGTGCCATGCCAAAATAAAGCTAAGGTTTTGCGTTTATGCTTTGTGTGCATTACAATTGACTTGAAAACAAATTTATCAAAAAAAAATTAAAAATTCGTCTTAAAATATGCTGAATGTATAGACAAAGAGAGTTTGATTCCATTTCTCAAAAAATATACAAGGTGAGCCATTTGAAAATCGAAACTTTGGCTAATTTACTTTGAAACCGGGAACGTTTCAGATGAACTGTCAGTGCCATTCAAGTTGAAATAAATTTTTAATTAAGTTCAGAAAATTTCATTGAAAAATATTTGACAGGAAAAAAGTTATAGGGGCGAGCCTGTTTCTAGTTACACCCGGTATTGACTCTTTTCCATTTGTTTCTGAATAGTTTTTACTAGACAATTCGTAAGACTTTCCACATCTGTTATTTTAGAAAATGAATTCCAATAAAACCACCTTTTCAAAAGGCATCACACGACACGTTTTCCCTATTCCGAGGTATTCCGGGTTGATGCGTTTTCATTGAAACGCACTGTATGCATAATCACCTGAATAATCATATTTCAAGGTCGTCAGAAGTGTGGAGATTTAAACTGCACAATAAACCAGTGTTTTACATAGTGCAGGATGATTTTGTGAAATATTTGATTAGTAAATAAACAATTTCCTCTCCTTTTCAACTTCATAACTTAATGCTGGCTAATTTAAGAACAGATGTATATTCTTCAAATCGAATTAACTCAAAAGCACGACATGGCAAGGTGCCAGCAATAGTGTGTCTAGAAAAGCGAAACATATGTATTTCGATGCCTTGTTAAAAATAAATCATGAAAATGCATACAAAAAATAACTTTCTTACAAAAAGCTGTTTTCATTGCTGTCTGTCTAGTCGTTGTCTAATTTACAGGGAAAATCCACCGCATTAAATTCTTAAAATTGGCAAATTACTATGTTCAATCATCGCAAGTTCCAGAAAGATGACGTTGAAGGACCGAAGTAGGTGGAAGCAAAAAGCCAGAATAATATCATTAAAACAGATCACTTTCTATTTTCTGACGCCATCCATAAAATCCACTAGTCATTCAAATTCTTGGAAGTTGTAGGTCAGTGACATCGCTCCGGAACATTGAGTGATATGGTTTCAGGATAACGTAAGAATTGAATTAAATTATTGCAAGAATGTTAGGATATGACTAAATTTTGATGAATGACTAGTTGTGAATACATAAAGTGAGCATCATTTATAATCATTCAAAAAAGAAATTCCGTTTTATTATTCGATTATTGAACATCAGTTTTTTTCTGAATTTTTAACGGGCAGCCGAGGTCATTTATTTCATTTTATTGTATTAAGGGAGTGATCATGTATTCACTATTTATGAGGGATTGATGCTGGTGATAAGAGCTGCAGCACTTGTTGCAAGTTTGTAACGTGCTTAAATCAAGTCACAACAATTTGAGTTAAAACACCTGATTCCAGTCAACCCTCTATCTGTGTCACGCCGCTGTTTAACAATCAGACCTTCAAGCGAATTAGTTGAACTTGAAAATCCTCCTAAATTGCAGTTAAAATGATTGAATTATGTTAAAATCCATATCTTCATCTTATAAACCGTGTAGTGACCTATATCAAAATATAAGTCCTAGGTGAGGAGCCCTAGATAGAAAGTTCTAGATGAGGAACCCTAAATAGAAGTCCTAGGTGAAGAGCCCTAGATAGACATTCCTAGGTGAGGAACCCTAGACAGAAAGTCCTAGGTGGGGAGTCCTAGATAGAAATTCCTAGGTGGAGTTTCCTAGGTGGAGCTCAACAGCTGAAATAGAGGTTCTCCCCAAACGCAGCATTAAGACCAAGAACCACCAAGATAAGTCTTATTGCCTGTATTAACATATAAAGAAGTATTTGTGACACTATGTATCATTATCATAATTTATGTAATTGATTAAATATCTAAGCAAAACTTTCTTGACTTTTCTTTTCTGATTTCAGTGACGAATATTGAATTAGAGTCTCATTGCTCATTTTTCTCTGGGATTAACCAGAGTATAAAAGTTAAATTTGGTTACAAGTTTGAAAGAAAACCTCCAATAAGAAACACTTATTTCAAGGCAACATAATACCAAAGTTCTGTCCTAACACTCTAAACAATTTTACAAAAAATACTCCACATTGCAGATTCGTATCGTCTTCTCTTCTACCTACGCCAATGAACTGTAGGAACGACGGTCTCTTACGAAGAGCTCTAATCGGATGATTCATTGCCAATAGGAATGCATTTTATAGCAATTACGTATTGTCCTCAAATCCATCCTTCATTATAGCACAATTCATTCTTAAGCTGCTATAGTACACTGCACCAAGAAATTAACGCACAAAATCGAAAATTCAAATTTATTCCGGAGAAGTTTAAATACGTTTGAGGATTATTTTTCTAGTGATCGACTAGCATTAAGCAATTCTTCGGGTCAATCGAAATGAAAATGGTCCCATCGAAATTGACAAAATTATTAACGAAGAATGTGATAAACTTTTGGGTATACACAGAGCCTAAAAACCTGTTAATAGCGAATATTTCCACCCCAGTACTGCACGAGACCTGTGATTCGAACTCAAAATCAATGACCTTATAACATATTGATCCATTTCGATTCAAATTTCGATCAGTCTGTACCGAACATCGTTCACAGTAGCTGACTGGTTTTGCTGGTTTCTTAATTTACTAATAAGAATATCCCAGACATGTTCGATGAGAGTGAGGTCTGTTTTACGTGCATTCCACTCCATTAAAGGGATTTCGTAAACTTGATAGTAGTCCCTAACGATACAAATTTGGTAAGGTCAGGCGTTATAATGCATAAACAAATAGTTTTGACCCATGTTTGCTGCAAATGGTACAACATGTTCGTCTAAAATTTCTGAAACATTATTATTCAGGGTTCTGTTATCTAAGATGACCAGATCAGTGCGGGCGTTTAAGGAAATTTCTTCAAACACCATTATCGAACTTCCGTCAAAACCATATATAGGTAAAAGTTGCACTGTATGTTTCGTTTCGACGTCTATACACTATGAAACGCCGATCGGAATGAAAAAGATTAATAACCTCGACTCATCTGTAAACAAAGTTATCTCCCAGTCAGTTTCTAACCAGATAGATAGTTAGAAATTTCATTAATTCAGTATGATACACATAAGTACAGTGAACATGGCAAATTACATTAATTGCATTAATAGTTAAACATATCAGAACAGTGAAGCATCTCAATATAAAAACAAAACATGTAACATAAACACCTCAAAAAAGTCTAGGGAACACTTCGATATATCGTATCCAGAACGATCAATATGGATGTTTTGTTTTAAGAAATGAACATCTGCATCTATTTCTCACCAAATTATGTAGTGCCGCAAAATATTCCAGTTTTTTTTTATGAAAAACTAAAAATGCAGCAGATGCGACGCTGCTTTATAATCATTTCATGTATTCAGTATTTGCAATCAGTTAGATGGCACTTTGTTTCTGTTGTAGGCACAAATAAAAGATTCAAGTTTTGTGATTCGACCATGGAAAGACGAAATTTGACTAGAGAAGAGATGTTACGAGCCGTTGGCATGCTCCAAGCTGGGAGCTCACAACGGGAAGTATCCAGGGTTCTGGGAAGTAGGCCAAGTGTCATAAACCGTTTATGGTTGCGTTTCAATGAAACAGGTAGCGTAGAAGAACGCAATACAGGTCTTTTCAGGATTACTACAGTCGCCCAAGACCGATTTTTGGTTTTACGAGCCAGAAGAGATCGCACTACCACAGCATCTCAATTAGCTCAAGAGCTATCACGAGTTCATAATGTACAAATTTCCGACCAAACTGTGAGAAATCGACTGCACGAAGGTCAACTCCACTCCGGACGTCCTTTAAAAGTTCCACAACTGACCCATGGAAATCGCGCTGCTCGTTTAGCTTGGTGCCAAGAACACGTAAACTGGGATCAAGAGAGGTGGGCCACAGTTCTCTTCAGTGATGAATCTAGATTTAGTTATTATCCCGATTCGGGAAGAATTCGAATATGGAGGGAACCTGGAAAGCAAAACCGTCTCCAGCATGCTCGAGAAGTTGTTAGACAGGGAGGCGGATCAGTGATGTTTTGGGGAGGTATAAGCCTTGGTGGAAGAACTGACCTCGTTTTCATACAGAACAACCTCATGGGAAATTCTTACGCAAATGAGATAGTTTTACCTGTAGTGGTACCGTATCTCCAAATAATGGGTCAAAATCCACTCTTCCAACAAGATAATGCCCCTCCTCATCGTGCAAGAGTTGTCTTGAACGTTCTTGAAGAGAATGATATCGATCTTCTACCGTGGTCATCCTGCTCCCCAGATCTGAATCCCATCGAGCATGTGTGGGACAAGAAATCTCCTGCGTCAAAACTTCTTCCATCATGAACAGGAGCTTCGATTAGCAGTTCAGGGGGCTTGGAATGACTTAGGCCAAAATGTAATGAACAATTTAATATTAAGCATGCCGCGACGATGCCAAAGTGTCATTAATAACAGAGGTGGACCTTCTGGGAACTGAAAAATATAAGTGCTTCCATATCGTTTCGAAAATATTAGTTCAGGATTTTTTTTTTGTTTTACCAAATTTCGTCATTTTCAAATTTCGATTGTTTTTTTATAATAGGTGCTTTGGAGAAGTCAAATGTTATTTTGTTTTCTTGAGAATACATTATATACAATACATCCTAACAAAAACCGAAAGATTTCTATAAATTCGAATCATCAAATTCATATTTTAAAGATATTGATAAGTGTTCCTAGACTTTTTGAGGTGTTTAAATAAAATTGAAATATTGTATATTACAAAATACGAAAATGATTACTACACAAAATCATCGTTGGAAAAATCCTGGACATCATAGTATACTCTTTATAGCAGATAGTTCTTCAGTTTTCGTTTGAATACCATGATTGGTAAAGATCGTGTCTCTAAGGGTATTCTGTTATAGAGTTGAATCGAGTTTAATATTACGTTTTTCTCCAAATAGGTAGAGTTGTGTCTAAAAGTAATAAGGTTATCTCTGTGCCTTGTGGGATATTTATGTTCTATATCACAAGTATGAAATGAGTTGATGTTCTTTTTTACATATAAGCAGCATTCTAAAACAAAAAGGCTCGGAAGAGTAAGTATTCTCCCAGAGATGAAAAAGGGTTTACAGCTCTCCCTAATGCTTAAACCATACAGGTTTCTGATGCAACGTTTTTGAAGTATGAAGGCTCTGTCGCTCATAATTGAGTTCCCCCAAAAAATAACACCATATCTGAGGTAAGATTCCACATGTGCATGGTAAGATAATAGTGCTGCCTTTGAATTTACTATCTTTGATAGCATCTTCAACGTGTAACATGCTCTGCATATGTTTTCAATTACATGTTCAACCTGGCATGTCCAGTCCAGTCTCGAATCAATCCTAACTCCCAAGAAAGTAACTGTGTCTTCAGTTTTTAGTGTCTCATCTATATTATATTCAATGCTAAGCTGTTCAGATGCTCTTCTATGTCCAAAACAAATTATCTGAGTTTTCGCTGTGTTCAGTTTGAGATGGTTTTGGGTGAAGTCATTTTCTATTGTGTGGAGAGCATCGATAGTTTTTTCCTTGAGGGCTTCAATGGTATGCTCAGACAACACAAATGAGGTATCATCAGCGTATTGTTGTATGTTATCCTGGAGTTCTTCAGGTAGATCATTAGTATAAAGAATGTATAGTAGATGCCCCAGTATGGAACCCTGAGGTACCCACCCTTGCATTCTCTGATTCAATTACTTCACCTTCAATATATGTTTCGGGCACATACTGTCGGTCAGCGAGGTATGATCTAATAAGTCCCAGAGCTACCCCACGAAAACCGTATCTTTCTAGTTTCTCTAAGAGCCTTTTACGGTCGACACTTTCAAAGACCTTGCTCAGATCCAAGAACATAGCGAGTGTACATTTCCCATCATTCAAAGAGGTAACTATCTTATTTATTGTCGAGTATATTGCATCGACTGTGGATCTGTGTTTGCTAAATCCATACTGAGAAGTTTTCAGCAGAGCAAAAGTATCCAAGTAGTTAACCATTCTGTTTAGAATGACATACTCATATATTTTACTCATGTTTGGTAATATAGCCATTGGTCGATAACTGGAGAGGCTCGTGGGATCTCTTTTTTTAAATATAGGTTTGATTCTCGCTATCTTCAAGTTACTGGGAAAAACTCCAGTACTGAGAGTCAGATTTACCAAGTGAGATAATGACATTGCAATGTTGTGCGCTATGTGCTTTAGTAGTTTTGTAGGTATCTCGTCCCTTCAAATTTTTAATTATTTGATACACCTCACGCTCATCTATGGGTTCCATAAATAAGCTGGCTGGGAATCTTTCAGGTGCGTACAGCTGGGTCCCGAGCTACGACGAGGCCTCGAACCAAATCCCCAGATACATTGTCGTATAGTTTCAGTGCTAATTTGCAATTCACTGTTCTGTCGAAGCTGCAGTTGAAGGAGCTTAGCTGTAGGTAACTCTTGTTTCAACCAGGAAATTCTTAAATAACGGCCATGGATTGCCGTTGATGCTCGATGTCGTTCTTGACAGGTCCAGGGGGACACCCCAAGCATTCCGCCTACTTTTGCATTAATCCAATCTAGGTCATTCAAAACCACTGCTTCAGCACATTCTACCGGGGTCAAACTTCGTGGTTCGAGTTGCATTATAACCGAAAATTAACATTTTCAAAATGAACAAACGTTCCTTTAAATATTCATTTTGTTTCTCATGAAGGAAATATGATAATAACAATAATAATAAAACTTTGCATGATAGCCTTAAGAAATTAGAATTGCATAAGAATACCTATATAGAAATGCAAAAGCTATAATTCTTAATACATGTTAGTATGGATAGTTAGGAATTTATGTCAAGTATATTGTAATCGAGCCTATTCCTTTGATAGCTGAATCTGGGAAATGTATATTATATCCAGCTAGTGCACAAGTCTACGAAAATAAATTATAATGATAATAATAATAATACACAAAACCAAGTGAGAAATAACATCAATACCTCCCAACCGACTCTTGATGTTTCAACGGTGGCGAAAGCCATTACGCCTACGACCTCGAGAGCCGGACTCACTAGGAAACGCATGAAGTGGACCCCAGAAATTAATTCCTTCATTATGCGTTCCTATTACAAGATTACAAACTTGGAATCGGAAATGACAGCATACAGATACGCGTTACATCTTGCGTTCGTAGAAAAATATCCTGAATTACAGCACATATCCGAGCAGAGAATTTCGGATCAACGAAGAACAATCGTTAAAAACAGGTTATTTTCTTCAGAAACGCTGCAAAGCATACGAGAAGAGGTCATAATGGAACTAAGAAGCGAAAATGATACTCATAACGGTATACCTGCCGGAGTCAATGAAAGTGTTACAGACAACATCGAAGCCACGGAAACGAATATTAACATGGAACGCTCTCTTGAACCGAATCAGCAGAACGAATATATGTATTTAGCAAGATCAGAACTCAACAGAGCAATAACTGAATTCAGTGGTAGTAACCCAACTAAAAGACCTAAACTGCCCAAACTCAAGACGAACAAGAACACCAATATCATCCTAGCAAGCGTAAACTCAGTGTTTGAAGAATATACCGACCAGAACACCTTGGAGAAGATTCACACTTTGATTTACTGTGGAGCGGTAGCAGTTCTTCGACTTCACCAACAACAAATCTCCACAACTCTGATTCAAGCTGAGCCAAAAAGCGTCAAAAAACCACCATGGCAAAAACGACTGGAGACGGATATTGATAATATTAGAGCAGAAATCGGTCGCCTCGCAGAATTTCTGAAAAACAGAAAACCCTCAAGGCGCTTGAAATCACATATACGCAAAATTTATAGGAAAATTGGTACAAACACAAAACACCCTGATCACAAACAAGACATCGACGTGTATATGGATACTTTGAAACAGAAACTCCAAGCAAAAGCAAAGAGGCTTTCAAGATACGTCAGGTGTACTGAAAGGAAACACCAAAACCAAAGGTTCCTCCAAAACGCGGCCAGTTTTCATAAGGGAGATAACAAAACTGCGACCAACAATAACAGAGAAGTACCTGACGCACAGTGCTTGACCGATTATTGTTCATCACTATGGTCTAACCCCAAAGAACACAATAGAGAAGCGGAATGGATCACGAATGAAAAAGAACGCCTCGATATCAGACATATGGACTTCGAAGGAATAACGGAGGAAGAAATCACAACAGTAATTAGAGCGACCAACAATTGGAAGGCCACAGGTATCGATAATATCCACAACTACTGGTACAAGAAGTTTTATAAGCTCCATGGAGCCCTAGCGAAACAGCTCACGTATGTTCTTCAACATCCCAAGAATACACCCACTTTCCTAACACAAGGATTAACATATATGCTACCTAAGAGCGATAGAACACAGGATCCGTCTCAATCACTTGCCTGCCAACACTCTACAAAATACTCACCTCATGCATATCCAATCGAATATACCAACACCTTGACGACAACAATATATTAGCAGAGAAGCAGAAAAGATGCAGAAAGAAACACCACGGGTGCAAGGAACAACTCATCATCGATTCTGTGATAATGAAACAGGCACACGTAGGGCATCGGAATGTTCATTCAGTTTTTCTCGATTATCTAAAGGCATTCGATAGTAGCGCCCATTCTTGGCTTGTTAAAGTATTGCACATATACAAAATTCACCCTGCCCTGGTAGAATTCTTGAAGACAACAATGACACACTGGCGCACGTCTCTGCAGGTCAACATGAACAATACGTCAATTAAAACCGACGAGATACTCATACGTCATGGAATTTTTCAAGGAGACTCTTTGAGTCCATTATGGTTCTGTTTAGCTATGAACCCATTGTCCTCAATGCTCAATAGAACAGGATACGGATTTAGGATAAAAACAGATAGGAATTATCATACAGTCTCCCCCCTGCTGTATATCGATGACATCAAATTATTTGCTTCGAACAAGAAGCAATTGGATGATTTGCTGAAAACTGTCAGTGAGTTCTCGGCAGATGTTCATATGAAATTCGGGATTGAAATATGTAAGACCCTGAACATTCAAAGAGGGAAAGTAATAGATGGTGAAACACAACTTCCAAACGGTGATATTATACAGTTCATGAGGGATGGCGAAACATACAAATATCTGGGATACCAACAAGCCAGATTGCTAGACCAAAAACAATCAAATGAGAAGATTCGTTCAGAATACATTCAGCGTCTGAAGTCTGTGCTGAAATCGATGTTGAACTCGGGGAATCTAGTCAAGGCAATTAACACCTACGCCATTCCAGTGTTGCTTTACTCGTTTGGAATAATCAGATGGACTAAGACAGAACTGGATGATATTCAAAGGCAGACCCGAACGATGCTGACAAAGTACAACAATCATCATCCAAAATCGTCTGTGATACGAACAACTTTGAAGAGGAAAGAAGGAGGACGCGGATCAATAGATGTTGTCAATTTACACACCGAACAGATAAAAAGTCTCAGAGAATTCTTATCTGCAAAAGCTCTCACCTCTGACCTGCGTAGAGTGGTATCGTTGGCTGATAAGGGATATACACCTCTAAATCTTGCTACCAGAGATGACCTGCTGAATCTACCATTCCTATCAGATACTGAAAAACAAGAGCAATGGTCAAGAAAGGAATTGCATGGACGACATCACCATGAGATTAATCAACCACTCATCGACCATCGACAAAGAAGCCCCTCCAAGGGAGGATATTCAACATTCTACGAGAGGTTGAATATTGTCCCTTGAAAAATAATTTTCTCCGACAAAAATCATCATCCAAAGTCATCTGTGATGAGAACAACTTTGAAGCGGAAAGGAGGAGGACGCGGATTAATAGATGTTGTCAATTAACACACCGAACAGAAAAAAAAATCTCAGAGAATTCTTTTCAGCAAAAGCTCTCACTTCTGACCTCCATAGAGTATCGTTGGCTGATAAAGGATATACACCTCTAAATCTTGCTACCAGAGATGACCTGCTGAATCTATCGTTCCTATCAGATACTGAAAAACAAGAGCAATGGTCAAGAAAGGAATTGCATGGACGACATCACCATGAGATTAATCAACCACACATCGACAGAGAAGCCTCCAACAAATAGCTGATGAAAGGAGAATTATTCTTGGAAACAAAAGGATTCCTTATGGCCATTCAAGACCAAGTGATCGCTACAAACAACTGCAAAAAATTTATTATTGAGGACGGAATATTACAAACAGATAAGTGCAGAAAATGCCATATAAGATTGGAGAATATACAGCATATTACGTTCGGCTGCGAACAACTGGCCGAAACGGACTATCTCCACTGGCATAATCAAGTGTGCAACATTATCCATCAGAAACTTGCACACAAAAACGGGCTTCTGAATACCTTCCAGCCATATTACAAGTATCAACCGGCGCCCGTATTGAAAAATGACTCTATCAGATTATACTACGATATGCCTGTTATCACTGACAGAATGGTGACGAATAATAGGCCGGACATAGTGGTGTATGATAAGAGAACCAGAACAGCAACGCTGGTGGATGTCGCCATACCGAATAATAACAACGTGCTGAACAAGTTCCAGGAGAAAAAGTCCAAATACACAGACCTTGCTATTGAGATCAAGCAGATGTGGTACCTCGAGAAAATAGATATTGTTCCCGACATCGTATCCTCGACTGGTTTAATACCCAAAACTTTGCATGATAGCCTTAAGAAATTAGAATTGCATAAGAATACCTATGTAGAAATGCAAAAAGCTGTTATTCTTAATACATGTAGGATAGTTAGGAAATTTATGTCAAGTATATTGTAATCGAGCCTATTCCCTTCGATTGCAGAAATCATGTGTGCTATTAGAGAACTTCAGTTATCTCGCAAGGCGTATTGAAGTCATAAGTCAGGTTGCTTACGTTCCGTATTCGGACGAAGGTTGTTCTTGTTTTCTCTGTTGGATTTGTCTTCCATGACTTGTATGCTCTACTCTTGGCTGCAGAGGCTCTTACGCAGTCTTTGTTGAACCGTGGCTTTTGTTCTGTTGTTTTTTTCATGGAATGAGAGATGTAGAGATCCATTCCTGCATGAATGATTTCTGTAACAGATTCAGTGCACACATTGATGTCAGGATCTGAAAGGCAAACTTCACTTAATGGGAAGCACGAAAAGAATTCAAGCAGCTCATCCCAATTAGCACGGTTATAGAGCCAAATACGTCTGGGTGGTTTAGGTTCTTTGTTTAGCAGCAGCACAATTGTTCCAGTAGCAGATATAAGGTTGTGGTCTGAGTTGCCTAGCGGTGCTGAGACCTTCACTCCAAAATCATCTGGATCTGAAACCAAAAAAGATCCAAAGTGTTCGGCTAGTCGGTTGGGTGATCAGGTATTTTTGTCGGTTCGTCGACTAGCTGCGTAAGATTGTGGCTGATAGAGAAATTGTCAGTCTGTCTTCCCGCTTCATCTGTTGTATTAGAGTGTCGCTGCCACTTGGTGTTGTGAACGTTGAAGTCACCCAGTACAATGGTCTCAACTGCCGGATGATGTGTCTGAATCCAATCCACCTCATCACCTAGATACTGAAACATTCTAGGGAAATGATTATCATTTGGCGAGCGATATAGAGAGCATAAGAACAGTGTTTTGCACTGCAAACAGATTTTAAACCACGCAAGGTCGAAAGCGTCGTCCTTCATCGAGTCCTCTCTCTGGCATGCAACATCTGATCTGGCGAAAACACAGAGGTCCCCTTTAAACCTTAATATTGTATGTAACTCATACCTATCAAAACGTGAACACGTTGTGTCGGTTCTTTGACTTATTTGGGTTTCGGTTAGGGCCAGCACATGGGGTGGTGCGTTTTGCAAATGCTGGTGGACTGCATCGACATTCACGTTGTTGTGGCCCAGTCCTCTGATATTGCAGAACTCCATCAAGAGTTTGCTTTCTTTTCTAGAACGTGAATGAATTAGTGAATTCGCCGGAGGAGTGCTCGACTTACCCGCATCATGAAACCCTCGACGAAGTCCCTCCGTAGATCCGAATGGGAGACTATTTTAACTCCGGATGATTTTGTCCCAGAAGAGCCCATCATGCTTCGTTGCCAATCCTTCCCACCCTGGAAACCGGACCATCCGCCAGATCCCGAAACTTAGTCACACAGATGACCAATTCACGTGACCTATATAGCATGATGTGTAGGTATTACAGCGGGCGACGGGGTGCGGCCGCCTGCCACCTTCCAATTGTTTCTGCATTCAACGTATTCGCGCGATTTGGCTCACTCGGAAAAATATATCTTCTCAAACCTCAAAAGGTGGCTCATCAGTGAAAAATTCAGCTCACGCAAGGAAATCATGTACGCCGCGGAGGAGTATTCTGCAGACCATGCGGAAATTGTTTTTTCGGATGGGATTAAGACGTTGGAAAATCGCTGGGATAAGTGTAACGCGCTCAAAGGGGACTACATTGGATAAAATAAAAAACATTTTTAAAAAAAAAATTTTATCATTCCCTGGGAGGTTACTTTCCACCGCTCCTAGTAAAGTTTTAATTTTCCAACATTTCTTGAAAACATGACTAAGCAGAATTATTATATTCCTTTTTCTGAATCAATATTCAAATCAGTATTAATTATTTGTGCTATTTGGGTATCTTAATGATTAGCTAACAAGTGCATAATCACTATTATATCGACACGCAAAGACAAAATTGTACCAACTTGAGCTTCTCAGTACTGTCGAATTTTTCTTCATTTTTCTCGTTATTATTATCTCCTTATTTTATCTTTTCATTGCGTATCGATGTCGATATCCGTGAAACACAGATAAAAACCTTGTTTTCATTTATTTATGCTTGGTGAAATATCCTGCCGCAGAAACTGATAAACGCAGTATTTGTTAACAATACATTGTTGAATTTACAAAGAAACATCCGCCAACAACTGCGTTATAGAAACTGATTCGATTATAATGAGTTTTGCAAGAATCCTTATATTAACTAGATTTTTCCAATTACTTATACTTATCGTATATAGTGGAGAAAATCAACAATTTAGATAATAATTGAATACTATTCTACCTTGGCAGAAAACACTGATTTGATGTGTTCAATTTTTCGACAAAGCAGTATATAACTGTTATAGTCTGTAGTCCATTCAGAAAAGGTGTAGAGTTTAAATTACTAAGTGACAAGGCAGCCATGGGCATGCGCTCACTACTCGATTTTTGTGTTATATTCGAATACCGCGTTGTATCAAATGTGCAGACACATGTACACACAACCAAATTAATATGGAATCACCCGATATTTTAAATATTACCTCAGGGATTTTGGAAATTTCGAAGGATTGTTAAAATGGATCCTCTTTGAAATATTTCAATTGAAAAAAGAACTAAATTAAGGTTTATTTTAAGAAAGAAACAAATAAAAGAAAATAAGAGAATCTTTCCGCATGTAGTAAAGAAATTGAAGTAGGTGTTTTTTCTCGACCTCAGTAGCTTGTATTACCTCCTCTTGTCCTGATAGAAGCCTGAATCTAGGCATGCTTTGGATTAGGTTTCCGTTTCCTCTGGGTTGATATTCTACCACTCTTCTGTGGCGGCATGGAAGGGCTGTTGTGGGGTTCTAGGATTATCCTGGTGCGATCTAATTTTCCTTTTGAGATTATCCCAAAAATGTTCAATAGGATTTAGGTCTGAAGAGCAAGCTGGCCAGTTCCTAATAGCGGTTTACTCTGTTTTAAGATAATGTCGTGAGAGGTTGCTGGTATGCGAAGGAGCATTATCTTACATAAAAGTGAAATTAACACCGTGAGCACCTCGCCAGAGTCTCACTCGAATTCGGCGGTCATCTGATCGAACACCAATTCTGGTCTCATCCGAAAAAAACGTCTTGAACGAAGTTTTGAATGTATCGTTTCGACTGATGCCTGTTGCTTTCAGAAATTGCCTTTGAAGTATGGGGTGCGACACCCTAGGGTCCCTTATTGCAATTTGGCACAAAAATCTAACCAACGACTTATTCTAGGACTATTTTGCAGAGATTGTAGCCCTACGTATCGGGCGTAAGTTTTCGAAATCACTCCCTGGGATACCCCCATTGTGGCCGCTATATCCCTCTGTGTCACCCCTTCTTCAACGAAAAGAATTATTCATAAGACAACATAAGACATTTTTAATTATCATTATAGGCTTTTTTGAATTTTGAATTCACAGTTTCAAACCTCAGTGACGACTGAGTACAATATCTCGAACATGTGGTGATATTCAACATTTTTTATGATACTATCCAGTTTTTTACAACAAAATACTTCATTGTTCACAAGTAGATCCATGGTTAAGAACAATCAACAATGTGAAATCCCAAGTGATTCAATATAAATTTGGTTGTGTGTATAATTTTATTATACTTATATCCTGTACCTACTCCAGGTATAGTTTTAAATTATAGTACGCTGTACTTTTATGTGAACAATAAATGACCAATTTCTGCAAACCATACTTGGAAAATTGGAATCGAATGCAATATTTTACTTGGAGGTCTATAATGCATTGTAACATTTCATCTATTCGGTCCCATGACTGTTCGTATATTATCTCGTTAACCGTCTGTTACTCGCGCCCTCTATTCGAACGTATTTACTCGCGATTGAACTTGTTTCAGTTCTGATGAAAAATATTGATTTTTTCTCTGTTGATTGAAAAAAACAGAAAGATCCCAGAATAAATCCTTTATTTGCTATAACTCCATATATTTTCCATTTACTCAAAAAATATGAACGTGAAAAATCATACAGTATTAAACTTTTCTGATGTTTTCATCCCCGTAACTTCAATTCCTTAACGCGGGTGAGCACAACATCCTGATTTTGAATAAGGATGAGGGTTGTTGCGATACCTCATTTTGAAGATCTCATTGAGTACTATTTGACCCTAAATTTTCGCTTCAAAATTTTCATCTTTAACGAAATGGCAGCTAAAAAAGTGTAAGACTACTTACTTTTGTGATTTGTTTATTAAATGCTGAATATGGGGACCTTTCACTTCCATGCAGTAAAGCATACACTAGTGTATGACTAGCTTATGTTGAATTTACCTCAAGATATGCAATGTTTTTATTTATTTGTTAATTTTTTTTCAAAAAGTAGACAGACCATGTGTTTGATTTACCTTAGTATCTCGTTAGTCTATCGTGAATTTTCAGGAACGTTGAATATGTGCCAAAACGGTTGTAAATTTGTGGTAGGATTAAAATGGTGTATTCCGTAGAAGAAAGTGTGGAAATGATAAAATTATTATTTAGAAATAACGACTTTGCGCGATTAACAGCGGCTTTATTTAACAAACAAAATGCATCCACTGCTTACGTTGTGCAACTGGTTGCTAAATTTGAAGCTACTAGTTCAGTCGCAACAAAAAGAGGGTGTTAGAAGGAGACGATGCGAGGGAAGTGGTTATCTTAGGTCACGTAGCGATGGATCCGACCCTTAGAACTAGGAACAATCATGAGAATTTTGAGAAAACATAAGTTTTATCCTTTCAAGATACCATTTGTTCAGGTAAAAATATCAAAAATGAATTCGTGCAGTAAATTTAATAAATTTTGCTACATTTGTGGAAAGTTTACTATAATGACAAGCAAGCGTTCAATTTCTGAAGAAATTGCTGAATCGTACACAGAATATTTCAACCAAACTGTAATCAAACATGTGAACTGGGCTCCAAAAATCTGTACTGGTTGTGTCATAAGATTGAGTGGATGGAGAAGAGGTAAAATGAAATGATTTATCATTTATTTCAAAATTATATCAATTGGAGCTATTTTTATTACAGGTGAATTCCAATCTTTGCCTTTTGGCATTCCAGTAATTTGGACAAATCCGCAAGAACATAATCCAGATGACTGTTTCGCTTGTGTTAATGAAATTGTCGGATTGAACAGAGCTAAAAAACGTAAAGTTGAACTCAGAGGAACTCGGTTTGTTCAGTTGCCGTTACCACATTCGGAATCCATTCCAATACCGAAAAGACCCAGTCCGACAGAAGAGTACATTCCATCTACTTTTGATACTATTGGCGAAACGTCTGCATCGGTTTATGTACCATCAAATGTATCTCCACAATGTATTCATGCCGAATTTTCTCAAAAAGATCTGGATAAAATTATTCGTCGATTGAAATTATCGCAGCGTCAGTCCATTATTTTGACTCAGGAATTGAAAAAAAAGAATGTCTTAGCACCTGATGTGAAAGTATATGGAGCAATCGGCCGTCATAGACAGTTCACTGCTTTATTCAAATCCATCAAAGACAATTCATATTCGCATACTGCACTGATAATTGGTATTAAAAATGCATCATGAGTATAAACCAGAAGACTGGCGTCTTTTCATCGATTCGTCCAAAAGTAGTCTCAAGGCGGTTTTGCTTCATGTCACAAACTCAAAAAACAGTGTCCCGATTACCATCAGCACAAAAACGAAAGAAAATTACGAATCATTGAAAAAAATCCTTGATTTGGTGAAATATGAAGACCATCGTTGGAAGATTTGTCCAGGTTTGAAGGTGATAACTCTTTCGAGAGGAATGCAGACGGGATATACGAAAAACATGTGTTTTATATGTTTATGGGATACTCGATCGAGTTCTGATTGCGTCGAGAAAAAAAGGCCCTAGATCCTGAAGGCAATGCATTCAAGGAGTTGAAGCGGATTTTCCCAAGATTGAGTGAAATGAAAATAAAAGAAGGTTTGTGTGAATCTATTTACGTACCAATCAACCTAACTTATTCAATATTTAACACATATTTTTCGAAGTATTTTACTACAGGCATACTCAATGGACCTGATATTCGACGCTTGATGAGAGACCAACAATTTAAAAACAGTTTGTGGAATTTGCAGCTCGTTGCTTGAGATTGCGTCAAAGGAGTAATCGAAAATGTACTTGGAATTAATTCATCGTGACGAAAACTGGCGCATACACGTTAAAAATATGCTCGTTGCTTTCCGTAACATCGGTGTAAAAATGTCTCTGAAAATTCATTTCTTACATTACCATGCAGACAAGTTTGCCGAACAATCACCATGTGAATCAGATGAGCATGGTGAACGGTTTCATCAGGTGACGGCTAGGCTTGAGCACTGGTATAGTGGAAAAAAACTTGATTGTCTATTAGGAGACATTTGCTGGAATTCACAGCAAGATGAAGATGTAGAAGAAGAAGAATGGACATGAATTTATATGTTTATTTGTTGAAAATTGTTGGAATTGGAATAAAAATTTGAGTTAGAATCATGATTGTGCGTTTAAATTTTTTGATTTAACAATAGGAAATGTGTTTTCTTTTCTTATTTTGAGATTTTAAAGCGAAATTCCCTTGATTTATCTATTATTTAGACGAAAATTAACGAAAAAATGGCAAAGAAATGGAGTTTTTTGGACATTTTGTTAAGAAACCGTGTTTGAATGAGGTTTTTCTATGTTGGTATATTCAGAACAGTTGTTGGCCATGACAATAGCTAAAACTTTGCCGAAGACAGTAAAGCGATATTCCGAACGGTTTGGGAATTACAAGCATATAATGTACTGAAGTCATAAGCGACGAACCCTACTAAAATCAGCTAACTTCAAAGGCGAATATCTCTTAAACAAGAGCTAACTTTCAAAAACAGTGGTTACCACTGGATTCAACGTATTCGATATAGGTTTACTAGGTATATCTCCCGCGTGTTAGAATTTTGAACTAGCACAGTGTTATTAACAATAATCCAAACTGCACGTTCAATATCTGTTTTTGGGATGGGTGTTCATTTTACCCTAACGGCACTGTAAAACGGCATAACTGTCGATACTGGTCAGGGGAAAATCCAATATTACTTCGAACAGATCATACTCAGCATCCCCAAAAGTTAAATGTTTGGGCGGGTTTTATGGAAATCACATCATTGGCCCTTTTTTTATACCCGGTAATATCACTAGCTAAATTTATTTAGAACTATTGCAGAACGTTATTTATCCAGCCCTCGTGTGCAAGTATTGGAGAACGTAGAAGACCATGAAACGATTATTTTTCAACAAGATGGCGCATCCTTTCATTTTGTTCAACCTGTGCGTCAGTTCTTTGAAGAACATTTTCCTCAGGCCTGGATTGAAAGAAGGAGACATATTGATTGGCCACCCAGATCAGCTGATCTGGCACCGCTGGACTTTTTTCTATGCCGTCAAATTGAATCAGAAATGTTGAGTAATGTACGTGAACGATTTGAACAAAACTTATTTTACTGCATGGAAGTGAATAGTGCCCATTTTCAGCACTTAATATACTAATCACAAAAGTAAGTAGTCTTACACTTTTTTAGCTGCCATTTCGTTAAAGATGAAAATTTTGAAGCGAAAATTTAGGGTCAGATAGTACTCAATAAGATCTTCAAAATGAGGTATCGTAACACCCCTCAACCCTATTCAAAATCAGGAGATTGTGCTCACCCCCGGTAGGGGATTGAAGTTACCGGGATGAAAAAATCGGAAAAGTTGTTCCCCCTCGAACAACTTTAATCGACGGGTCTGAGCGATTCTCCATATTTTCATTTTGAAACCGCAAAATCGAGGTGTTAAGTTTTCGTTGGATCATTCTGTATATTATGAACCTACAGAATCGATTCTGATCAACTGTTTTAGTTGAACGGACATCGAAGATTGATAAAAAGTTGGAATATTTCTATAGAATTCCTGATTTTAATACGATTTTCAATGTACTGAAAAGGAAACAATTACGTAGTCGTGAAAGACTGGAATCACCTTTTAAAAAGGATATCGTCCATGTTTCTCTAATCAAAAATTTGGGGTGGAAACTGCCAGAAATAGAAGAAATGTCCGCCTCCAATCAAAACTCTTTTCTCAAGAAATTCACAGAAAAATCAAACAAGCCGAGATATTCAAGTTGGTTCGTTTTTATTGGAACGTACTGTATTATAACCTAATACTCCTAACAGCGTTACTTCTGTTTAATCTCATTCGCGTAGAAGTAAAGGTAAATAATGTAGAATTTTGTTCTACATAGGAAATTCGGAAAACAAGGAATTCCTTGCTGACGCATGATCATCATCATAAAGGTGATAATTCCAACTAAACATTAGTAGGCGTACAGTCAATACAATTAGTTAATTAGACTGAATTATAAACTACAACTCCTCTCCATTTCCAACATTTTAACGGTACCAGTAGCTAATAAACTGCGAGAGGAGACGTATTTAAAAATAAAAAACTTGCGATATACTGTGCGCTATTCCTAGTATTCCAATTCATTTCAAAACACACGCGAGAGAGTTTGGTGTCATCTTTATCTAACATACTCCCGATATAAAACCGAAAGCGGCATGTTTTATCTCTGATATTTTGAAAGAGGTATTCGTCCGGACACTACCTAGTCGTGAAACTTGTTTACTTCATCGAGAACGAGTCTGCCAATCGACAACATCCCAACATCAAGTTTTCAGAATATAAAGTGAGTTTTAATTAAAAGTGGGGACGGAACGTTGCAAAAGATGAGTGCGTCTCACAGAAGTGGAAGTGATACCCCAAAATTAAGGTCAGGCTCGAGAATACCCATAAACAAACAGAACCATCTCGAGTCCGAAACAGAATCAACTCCTTTAATGGGTGATAATAAGAAAAATGATAAGCCTTCTCTGGCTACTCCGGAAATTGATGACAACGGCGACGACCGGGAAGTGGTTACCAAACCTTATCCTGGAGTAGACGACGGATTTTTCAATAACGAAACTGAAACTGTACCAATGTCTAATCGCGATAACACCGAAACAGTGCCAAATACGGAGGTATCAAAACGTACTCCTGAAGTTACAAGTAACGGAAAACCCGAACAACATACCCCGGACAACACGGATGACCACACGGATGAAAACGACGGGGCTCGAACCCCTAGGCGCCCCTCGATTTCTCATTCACACTTTCCGACAGAATCAGATTATGGGGGACACCACCATCATCACCACGAACTTGAAGTAGGAACTGGAATTCTAGAGGACATACCGGACATCAATGTGTATCAACACAAAAAAACTTTGGCGCAGGGTATGATGGATTTGGCTCTTTTTTCTGCAAATGCGAATCAGTTAAGATATGTGTTAGACAGTTATGAGAGGCATCCATATTATTATCCTAGTCTGATTTTTATTTGCTTCAGTTTAATAATACAGGTGAGTAAAACATCACTTTCATTAAACTAAGCATTTGTGAATAAATTAGATTATTTGGATGCCCCCTGTTGAACTCGCGTTTCAAGGTGAACTTTGTGTAGGATATATAAAAATACCAGGCCGGACCAAGAAGTTGACGCTCTTTTGAATTCTACGAGGTGAAAGTCGAAATTTTATTTCAAAGCGTAAATTTAATTTTTAATCCCCTTTAACGACAGATAACGAAAGTTTCTCATTATACAATGGTAAAAGGTTTAGAGTTTAGCTGGAGGTGGCATTAAGTGGAGAGAGGCAAAAAACCGAGAGCTAAAATCTGACATTTTTCTAGTATATGCACAATTTAAAGCATCAATTACATCCGCTCTGCTAAAGGAACTTTTGTTGCATCAAATATCCGTCAATTTAGGTCTATTTGATTTCAAAATTGTAAACTTAGTTGTAGTTTAGTAGTTATTTTGAATACTAAAAAGTTGAAAGAAAGTCTGGCTTTCTCTGACTCCACCACAGCTATAAGAAGCAGTGAAAATAGCTTCCAAACATTATTGCCACCTGAATTTAAGAAATCGCATCAACACTCATCGACATATTCAATGATTAGAAGTAAATAAAACATGTTCCTTTACTTATGTGTATCTATATACAGGAATATCCACCGGAACCGTCCGTTAAAAACTTTTTAAGTTCCAATTACAATATCAAGCTGAAATTTTATACGCCGCCATAACTAGCGATTTCCAATTGGACTGAAATATTTTCGAAGTGATACCATTTCCGGTTATACCGGAAGTGGGTCATCACTTTGTTATTTCAAATGGCAATCTACCTTTTTTATTATACATCTAGAACCGACATTTGAGCAAGGCATAAAATACCCAAGTTGTAGGCGCTTATCTGTCAGAACTTTTGACAGAATTAATTATTTTTGTTATAAACTCGATTTTTGAGGAACATTTAAAAAAATTGTAGCTCGTAGATCTTTTGCACCACAGGCACAATTTTTGCTTGGGTGGATAGAAGAAGGATCAAGGAATTTTTTACGTCTACACATGTCAAATGTTTATTGCGTTGTTTTGTATGATTTTTTCAATTTGGCCTTTTTCAAATAGCAATTACTGAAGTTTTTCAAATTGCACGTGCCAATTTTGATATCGCCATCAGATGAAGCGTCAAATTTCAGATGGAATTGTGTGAGCATGTAATATACCCATCTCTTATAGTTCCGAAATAATTTGGGAATATATTGAATTTTGATGATTTTGCAAGAACTAACAGAGAATGCTTTGAAATATTTGAATCAAGTAGCTGAACTGGCTACGCTCACCTGACAGGTGCCTAAAATTAATGTACTTGTCACTTCGTTCATTCGAATTTGATATTTCAACAAGAATTGTCGTTATTTCAGATTGGAAATATGTAAAAAATACAACACATTTGGAATAAAACCACTGGTTATTCAAACGAAAATAAATTGAATCTTTTTTTAATTCATTTTAGAATGTCAAAAAATAGTGGGTAGAAATTGCAGGCAATTCAATGACCAATTTCCAAATGTACCGTCTATGAGTAAAATAAAATTTCGAAGCATTAGAAGCAATTTTCTACAATTCGGATGAAAAAAAATTGTAGGAACTAAGCGAAAACGAATCATCGAAGATAATTACATTGATACGAATAAATGATAGTTAACATCATGGGAGAAAACTAATTTACGATCTGAATAAATGTTCAATATGGGCCCCATTCTGCTCGATACACTTGACAGCTCGTATACGAACATGATGAGTTGCCCTCCTAGTTTCCTCAGAATCAATAGTACGAAAAGCATTATGAATGCGCTCTAGTAACTCTTCTTTACTTCTTACAGGAATAAGATACACTTCACTCTTAATTTTGCCCCATAAATAAAAATCAAGGGGCGTTAGGTCCAGAGAACGCGGCCACAAATTTGGTCCTTGATTACCCCACCATCTATCCTCGAACATTTCTGTTAGCTGCCGATCTACAGCTCGTGTTTTATATGCTGGTGCACCATCCATTTGGTAATAACAATCCCTCAGAATGCTAAGGGGTAATCCATCTAAAAAATTTGCTAATGTTTCTCTCAAAATTTCCAGGTATCTTTGTCCACTAAAATTTTCCTCATAAATGTGTTAAGCCAACAAATCATTCATTGAAATTGCAAAAACGTTCACGTTTAATTTGTTTTGGAAAACAATAACGTCAATGAAATGTGGATTTTCTGTGGCCCAAAAATGTCGATTTCTCCTGTTGGTTATTCCACTTTCATTGAACATGGCTTCATCAGACCATATAATTTTTTGCAGAATTGTCTTATCTTCTTGAAGCCGAATTAATAAATTTGCACAGAAATTTTGCCGCTTGGGAAGGTCAGTTTTTTTTCAATTTTTTTAGTCTGATAAAAGAATACGGGTACATGTTATGTTTCTTAAGGATCCTTTAAATGGATGCATAACTCAATCCAATATCTATTGAAGCTGACTTAATGGACGCATGTGGATTGGCACGAAAATACGCTAGCGTATTAATTTGATTGTCGTCGTCCTCGAGAATTGGTTTTCTTCTAGTTTCTATGTATTTTGTTCCTCCAAATTGCAGAAAATTGCTTCTAATCCTTCGAAATTTTGTTTTACTCATAGGCGCCAAATTTGAAAATTGGTTATTGAATTGCCAGCAAGTACTATCCACCACTTTTTGACATTCGCCTTGAATTGAAAAGAGATTAAACGTATCCTCGTTTGAATAATCAGCCATTTTATTATCAATCTGGTGTTTTTCAAAAATTTCCACCTCAAATTACCAACAATTCTTGTTGAAATATCAAATTCGAATAAACGAAGTGACAAATACATTAATTTTTGGCACCTGTCAGGTGAGCGCAGCCAGTTCAGCTACTTGATTCAAATATTTCAAAGCATTCTCTGTTAGTTCTTGCAAAATCATCAAAATTCAATATATTCCCAAATTATTTCAGAACTATAAGAGATGGGTATAGTACATGCTGATACAATTCCATCTGAAATTTGACGCTTCATCTCATGGCGATTTGAAAATTGGCACGTGCAATTTGAAAAACTTCAGTAATTGCTATTTGAAAAAGGCCAAATTGAAAAAATCATACAAAACAACGCAATAAACATTTGACATGTGCAGACGTAAAAAATTTCTTGATCCTTCTTCTATCCACCCAAGCAAAAATTGTGCCTGTGGTGCAAAAGATCTACGAGCTACAATTTTTTTAAATGTTCCTCAAAAATCGAGTTTATAACAAAAATAATTAATTCTGTCAAAAGTTCTGACAGATAAGCGCCTACAACTTGGGTATTTTATGCCTTGCTCAAATGTCGGTTCTAGATGTATAATAAAAAAGGTAGATTGCCATTTGAAATAACAAAGTGATGACCCACTTCCGGTATAACCGGAAATGGTATCACTTCAATTGGAAACCGCTAGTTCTGGCCGCGTATAAAATTTCAGCTTGATATTGTAATTGGAACTAAAAAAGTTTCTAACGGACGGTCCCGGTGGATATCCCTGTATATCCGGGAAAAAATTACTCTTAATTTTATAAATAATTATATTTGTTACCTGTCAACAAATTTTCCAGGTTCAGGTCTGTAAAATTCTTTAGGGTCCTTTTTCTCTTCTAGCATCTGTACGTGCACAAAGCAAGTGCTTCTATGAAAAGTACCGTAATGGTATGCTCTTTTGATTTTCCATAGGCTCACCTCAACCACCAAAATATTTATTTTTCGGTGTACCGTAAACAGCAATATTTTACATTTGTCTACACGAGTAATCTAATAAACGTTCGTTCAAACTCCATGTGTCATATTTTTTTTTATTTTGTTTTCTTGATCTTCTATTGATAGTGTCCCAGACTTGTTCGATGGGATTGAGGTCTGGACTTCATGCAGGGCACTCCATTGAAGTTATTTCGTGATCTTGAAGGTATTTTCTAACGATTTGATCTTGGTGAGGTCTTCACCCAAGTTTGTCGCAAATGGTACAATGGTACACTGGTTCTTTTGAAATGTCTGTAACGTACCTTTAAGCATTCAGGATTCCATAATTGAGGTGACCATATCAGTGCGGTTGTTCAAACAAATTCCTCGCCAAACGCATTGTATGGAGTGGAGGTAAGGTTAGTAAACTAACATTTATGCCATCAACAAGTTCATTACAATAAATTATATAGTTTTTTTGGTCTCCTGTAAAAGTATTTATCTTGGACATAAGGCATCTCCAAATTATTTTTTTTTTTGAATTTGGGAGGCTTTTACTTGGTAAAATTCCATTATCAATAATAAAAACGAGTACTGTGTTTTATGTATATGTATATATGTATTAATTATATTAAGTAAAATTCCTTAAAACACAGTACTTGTTTTTATTATCTCCAAATTAAGTAGGGAGAGCGGGTCACAGTGGACACATTTTCATTTGAGAAGATGCTGTCGTTACAAATTCGTTTGAAATTCAAATATTTTCGCTGTAAAATGAGAAATGTCTATTCTACTGTGTCGGAGTCATAATATGATTACTTGAAACCTGAATTTACACTTGACCTGTTTTTAACGTCCTAAAATTCTGACCATGGTCATAAGGAAGGGGTACAGTGGTCAGGAATTAAAAACGAACATTAGCTATTACCAGAAAAACTTATATGATACAAAAATTTAATACAGGAGAGGGGTTTTAACCAACATTGTATGAATTTAGGTTTATGTCAAAGTTGTATAAAGATTTTACTCTCGCAGTGCAGCCAGTTTAAATAGGTTTGAGAAGACGTAATACTATACTATTGAATTCGACTGAAGATGTTTAGTGGCCGGAAAAACGAAATATCCCTTCTGTTTTCTCATGAAATTGATTAGAATTTTCGTCTCATCAATTTCTGTTACTTGGCCAACGAAAAATTTGTTCATTTTCATCATCTAATGAGTCTTCATAAATCAGACTCTCATCATCTGATCCTGAACTGGTGTCCTCTGCTAATTTTCTTTTTTCTTTTCAACCAAATTTCGTTTCCGGGTTATTTTTTTCAAAATAGCCGATGTTTCAATATCCCTATTCGTGTTTTCTCCTTATTTTTCCTCTACATTTTTAGTCAAAACTATTGGGCTGAAGTTTTTCTTCACACTTTTTATTTTCTTTAGCATCCTTTCATCATATTCTATTTCCATCTGTTTATAATTGGAGTGTTTGTTAGAATTGTAGTAGATTTGCGCTTTCCATCCTTCAGTGCTGTTGTTTGATGATGATTTTTGAAATGGCTGGATTATGATGGGAGTTATCAACATCTCTTGGGCTGTGTTAAGGAGTAACGTTTTCTGGTTGTGGAGTTAGATGTCCTGGGTAATTTTACTGTAAAGTAACGTATTCAGGAATATTGTGGTCTTCGTAACTACATCCGGGTTGAGGTTCTGGTTCAGGCTGACGTTGAGATTCAGGTTGACGTTGAGGTAGAGGTTCAAGTTGGTCATTGACTCCTGCTGGTAGAAATTCATCATCTGAAAATACCTGTTTATTGAAATGAAATATCCATGTTGATTGAAATCCAGAAGTTATATTCATTTGAGTGAACACGGATCGATAAGCCGGTTCAAAGAGCCCAGCAATCTCATAAATGGTGATTCTTTGTCCACTATTTGAAAGTAACCACGATATGAAATAATGAAAAATAATTTAATCAGTTGAATGAAACAATTTGAATGGCACCATCGACCTGCACTGCTCGTTGTAGTGCCTCTGGAGAGGTCCATATATGGTGCGGTCCATATATGGTGTGGTCCAGAGGCTGTAATTTATGGCTGGTGTGTGGTGGTATCGTCAAAAGAATCACGCCATTGGCTCCAGCCATTCTAACAACTTCCAAGCAAATGTGTTCTTCGTGATTATCCATTATCAACAGCACTTTCGATTCAATAGATGGTCTTGCATGTTGAATAAAATGCTCCATCCATTTCATGAATATTTCATGATTGATCCATTCCGAAGAAGATGCAGAACCACTGGTGGCAGATGGAGAACCGACAATGAAGACTTGAAGTTGACCCTTGAAAAAATCATGTATTTATTGCACAACAGGTGCACGTAATTCTCCAATTTTCTTAGTTAATATGAATCCTGGACGTTTATGTTCAGCCCAACTTATGAATGAGGAAAACATCTAAATTTAATTTTCTCAAAAATATTAATTTTAGACCAAAATTCAAATTTAAAAACTGCAAAATTATCCGAAGAACTAGAAAATGCAGCAATCATAAGTAATTCATCCTTCGTCTTTCGATGTAGACTATATGTTTCAGACCCCAGAGAAAATATCGCCTTATAGACTTCTATGATCACTTGAGTGGTCTGTTAATGTGTTAATGTCGAGCCTTTCAAGGCAACCATATTTCAAATTTAAACTGAATATCTTGAAAACTGTTAGAGCCAGAAAGAATCACTAAAAAACTGAAAATTTAACGTTTTATACACAATATAAGTTGACACTTTATACATGCATGATAGTTTCAAGCTCAGTATTGACAGAAGATGGCCGTGAAACCGAAATTGCAATCGGAAAATTAGTATTAAATTTTTTTATAGTAGAACGTAATAATTATTCGAATATTCAGTATGATCAACTATCAAATAATATCGAAAAATATCCATCATTGGAAAAAAATAAAAAAGTAAAATAAATGGCGTTCCGTTTTATCACGAACTGGAATTCATTCCCGGTAGAGTCGAAATGCTCGAGAACTATTTCTGTTACATTGAAAATAAAATTGTATGGTCTTTATTCATTTGTTTTTCATTATATATGCATATAAATCCTCTGTGAAGAAGACTGAGGACGAAACATTAACAAGAATTAGCAACTTTAAATAATTATTTAGATTATAATTCTTTGATGATTGCTCTGTGATTTACTTCACGATTCATTAGAATCGTCTGTTATGTTTTAAGTCATTTTTACCCAAAAAAACTGAAATAATATAAGTTTCCCGAGCTGAGTTACTGACCAATACACTTTCTAGAACAGAAAAATTTTACCAAAACTCGAAACACACACTCATTCTACGAATTACATTGTAAACGTGAGTTTTCAAATTTTTCGATAATTCCTTTTTTCTCGGAGAATACAGATACTCAAAATTGAATGAGTTATCGAAAAAAGTGAAAATACGGAGTTACCATTTGAAAATTCCAAGTTACAGACTAATGGAAATTATTCAGGCTGATAGAATATTATTCAAATTGTAATTCAGTTATTGTCGCATGGAAATCGATCAATACTTGTAGTAGCTATAGTTTGTGGCGTGTTTCACGGAACTGCCGATATATCGCTAAAAGGAATGTTGATTTAAAATTAAAAAATTAACAGTTTTTAATGGAAGAAGAATCCATGTTGTATAAAGTTAATAATGGTTTCATTATCATTTTGCAACAAGAAGATAGTGGAAGTGATAGCGAGTGCAATAGTTACGATAGTGAAACATCAGATAGGGAAGAAAGATAAAATCGCGATATGCAATTGTTTTTATATTGAAGACGTTTAAGACAATCTGCTCCAGGTTCTCACTTGAAAATTTTCATTTCTTATTTCGTTTCTGAATAATACTGAATTTTGATCTAAGAACTTTTTCCTGAAAGTTTTGAATTCAATTACCATCAATTCGCATATATTTAGAGCTTGAAATGATCTGAGCCCTTCAATTTTTTGATGAATTTAAGTATATTTTAAGACTTTTTATAACCATCATTTAACATTTCTTGCAAGATTCTCAATTGAATTCGAGTATGTGATTCGTACATCAGGATTAATAAAAACAAAGAACGTATTATGCAAATTCACCTTTCTTTGAAGACTTTTATTCAGGGTGCAATATTCAACCTTTCGTAGAATGTTTAATATCCTTGCCTGGAGTATCTGGTTGCTCGACATAATCTTCATAATCATCGTCAACCAGGCCACATAGTAGTGGTACAATCTCGTCTAGTTGGACCATTCACCGCAACACTGCACACTGTGCCAGCTACCTGCAGTAGGTAAAAGCAGCTAACGGTCCAGTAGCACAATAGCAGGCACACAATGCTGGCTTGCGAAGAATGGTCGAACAAATCTGACTATTCTATCTACTCTTTGTCTTCATCGTTTCCCGGCGGCTTTGATAGTAATCTAAGTCAGTTCGTTGGAGGGCCAATGTAATATTCATACGACTATGAGGCGGTCTTTTTTTTCTGGCATTACAGCCCTTGGTGTAAGTACTTATTTGCATACCCATTGTTAAGGCAGCATTTTTAGGGCTCTGTATGCCTCCTTAACACCTCTCTTCGCCCTGCTTATAATATCAATGTCATCGGCATATGCGAGTATTTGTTCCGATTTGTTGTATATTGTTCCAATTGTGTTTATACCTGACAATCTGACGACGTTCTCCAGTGCAATATTGAATAGCATGCAGGAAAGAGAGTCACCCTGCCTGAGGCCATTATACGTCCAAATGTTTATGACAGCTCGTTACCTATCCTGACTCTGCACTCTACCCTGCCCATGGTAAGCTCTCTCATTTTCACCAAGTGTGATGGTATCTGAAACTCTCTCATGGCTGCATATAGTTCCTGCCACTTTATGGAGTCGTTGGCCGTTTTAAAATCTACAAAAATTAGTGTGTTTCAACACCATACTGCAGTGATTTTTCAAGTATTTGTCGTAAGGTGAAGATTTGATCTATTGTCGATTTCCCACCTGTGAAGCCAGTTTAGTACTTTCCAACTATTCTCTCGGCATGCAGTCGTAAGCGGTCACACAGGAGTTTGGCAAAGATCTTATATGCTGTGTTGAGAAGTGTGATACTGCGGTAGTTTGTGCACTTTCATATATCTCCTTTTTTATGTATGGTGCAAATTATTCCTATCACTATCAGCTTGTGCACTGACTGAATCAGTTCCTCTCTTCTAGATTAAAACACTTCTGAAGGTAGGCTATCGCCTCCTGAGCTTTTATTGTTTGGCAAATTTTTGATGGTGTTCTAGCGTGCTGTTATGGTTGGGCATGCAACACTGACGAGGTAAAACGAGACCAAAACTGCAATCTGTTCTTCCTATTCATGACATCCGACTAGATTGTACCGCTACTATGTAACGCTGGTTGAAGGTGATTATTGAGAGTGAATCGAGAAATCAGCAGTATATAACATTCTACGAAAAATTGAATATTGCTTTCTGAATAGAAGTCTTAATTTTTTTTATTCTCGACTCTTGGGAGGAGGCGTTGAGTGTCATACCACATCTGTGGCCGCCCTAGATGATATAATGTGTGTGTTTACTCTCTACCTGCAGAAGGCCAAATTGTATGCATCAGCTGTTGAGGCGTGAAGCATTGCTTAGCCCTGAAAAGAAAACTGAGTAAGGCAGAAGTAGATTTGACAATGACTGACACATGGTCATGTCGGCAAACTTCGGTGTTGACTGTGATGCCGAATAGGTGCATATTGGTTTCTGAGAAAATTCAAATCATTGCATTCAATCCTCTCGTTCAACCGTTCATGTGTTTACACAGTGGATATTGAGAAATGAAATTAATATTACGACGGCTCTGAAGGCTACCTACCATAATATCATCGAGTGTATAGCTATTTCCACTTCATCGAAAAGTGCTGTTATTCCATTTTTGCGCATCTTAAAGGATCTCATTGGCACATACGAGAGTGAATTAATAAATCTCGTTAAAATGAAGCAAGAATACACTTATCCCTACAGGGTGTCATTAATTTTTCAACATGATCTCCTTTTAGGGCGTCACAGCTGATTATTCGTTGCTAAAGGTTTTTGATGCTCCCTTTGAAATAATCATTCCCAAAGTACACGAAATACGCCTTTGTATCCAAGATGTTCCAGATCTCCGTCCTTAGAACCATATTTTCATGGTAACAAACCACTAGAAATCACTGAGAGTCAGGTCAGGCGAATATGACGGCTAAGGTAACTCAAATAGCTTGGCTGTTCTAATAGCGGAAGAATGGGCAAGTGCATTGCCGTGGTGAAATATTATTTTTTTGTTAGCAAGATATGGCCGCTTTGTTTTGATTTTCTTGTTCAATTGCTTTAACTATGATGCGTAGTACTCTGCATTTATGGTTCTTCCTTTTTGAAAACTAATGAAGATGATGCCTTGTGCGTCCTAGAAAACAGTCGCCATTACCTTACCGGCCGATGGAACCATGTGGGCTTTCTTGGGTGCACTGCACCGGCTTCCACCCACTGTTCGGATTTCTGCTTCATCTCAGGTGTGTAGAAAACAAACAGTCTAGGTCATTTTCTCTTCTTCACGTTTTCAGTCATTTGTCAACAAACGAGGCCATTTTGCCGATAGCTTTCTTATGAGCAAATGCTCAAATAAAATGTTCATGCGAGATAGTAACAGTCTTCGCCATCTTTTCAACTTCACTCAGCGATCGTCTCACATAATATCGTGAATTTTCGCTATCATTTCCGGAGTTGTTATCTCAATGGGTCATGCTAAATGGAGAACATTTTCCGTTCTTGTTCTTCCGCACGAAACTCATTGAACCGTTGAAGTTGTTGCACCACGCTTTCTGCTATCTAGAGCTGCAACACGTCGAAATCATTCTTCCCGTGCTGTAGCATAGTTTTGATGAAACAGCTGCCCTTTATTAATGCTGTGTGTGATTTACCCGGTACCTGCCATTTCTGGCAGGCTTTCCCCTATCCGGCAGCTGGGGAGGCGCCCGATAGGGGACTAGCAACCCCACACAGGCTAGTATCACTAATTCCTTGATTTTCACCCGACTTATTAATTTGCCCTCGTATATTTGTCTTACTTCTGAGAATTGTGTTATTTCGTAGATTTACAGATTATTTCAAGCTTTCATATGGAATAAATTAATTTTCATAATTAAAAATACACTAAAAATAGAGTGATAAGTGCAACGTCGAAATTTCAATGTTGAAAGATGCAGATACATTTGATTTCACTTGAATTTTTACTCGTAATACGTCATTATTCTCATTAATAAAAATGAGGCAGCTCAAGGTCTGTCTCGATGGAATCAATATACATTTGCATAGAAATGTTGATCTCTTGGTAATGAATAAATTCAAATCGTATAAGAGATGGGTAAAACGAAAATTATGTTTTATTATTTCAAAACTTTAAAGTGATAATTTTGTTTGACTTCTACCCTCGTGATAATAACTAATTATATGAATCCAATTAAGGCACAAAAATAAGTTGATATTTGTACCGCAGACTTTTTAACTGAGATAATTTTATTTCAAACAATGGAGCATTCATTGTTTATATTATATAAACAAGTTCAACCACAAGGACATTTATGTCTGGGAAATATGATAAATTGTAAATTCTTTATGAAACAAAGTTAATTTTGCAAGCATTTTGTTTTTGAAAGGAAAAATAACTAAATATAACTGAAGGACATTGCAGAATTAGTGAAGAGAATGGTTTCAGATAAATTTTCTTTAATTTGCATTATTGTAGTTTTACGCAGTTTGAGATTAAGACTTTGTTCTTTTTGCTCTAGGGGAATTTTCATGAAGATATAACGTGTGCCAAGGATTTAGAACGCTATGTTAGTTTTCCATGAAACTAAGAAATTTCTATTTTCAATAAAAGTGCACAATTAGGAAAGTGAACAGCTAGAATTCACTCTGATTTCCGCATTAGTATCGAAACTAGGAATATACCAGAGTAGCAATACATTCAAATATCCCCATCGAAAGTTAAGCATATGTATATCCGGACATATGCCAACAACATTTGATGTTTTTATCCACCACTCTTGAGGCCGGCTCGGTGGCGTAGGGGATATGATGCTCATCTCCTGCGCAGAGTTACCTGGGTTGAATCCCCACAAAGTCAATGCGATGTTTCGGATTCTGGGATTCGCTTGAGTGGCCATCTTTCGGAGGAGATGTAAAGCTGTCAGTCCTGTCCAACAGAGATGTGTTGGACATTAAAGTTCCCTTCCCTCGACACGAGAGGGGTTCGGCAAATTTCCCAGATTAGTGAGGTGACAGAATTCCCCGGCGTGTCATTAGCCGAAAGGCAGAAATAGTGCACTTTAAAGGAAAAACAAACAAACAAACCACTCTTGGGAGGAGGTGATGCCAGCCATGCCACAGCTGTGGGCTAGATTAGAAAGTGAGGTAACCTGGGTGCTGTCGTCGGCTAAACCAAACATTTTGTTCTCGGTGGAGTAAAGAAGATAATTGATCTGCAACAGAAAAAGAGTTGACTAGACTTTGGCGCCCTGGGGTATTCCTGCATTAACCTGAAAAGATCCACTGATTACAACATCAACTACCACCCGAATCGATATACTGAAGAGAAAACTACTAATCCAACTAAGCAATTTATTTAGTCCATATGCATTTAGTTTTCATTAAGGCAGCCTGCCAAATCCGAAGGCCGTTGAGCTTACAATCCCAATGAAAGCGTATTGTCGATCACTAATGATACCCTGTAACTCTTCGTTTGTCATTTTTCTCATCACTCTTGACAACAATGCGATTGGACGGTAATTTTGGGCAAGGCATTTCTTCCCTTTCTTCGGAATCGGTTGTACTCTCGCACTTTTCCAACACTCCGGAAACGTCTGGCTCTCGTACGAAATCTGAAACAGGTGCCAACTCTGGAGCACATATATTCATAACAGCTTGTGGTATTCCATTCAGATCCACTGCTTTCTTACAGTTTAATTGATAATAGTCGTTGTTGATCAATTTTTGCGAATAATGCTTTGTTTTTGAAAATTTCAATTTTTAGTAGTAACGCAATGGGAATCACGAAACTTGACCGTGGCAGAATGTGCTTAAGCAGTGGTGTTTAATGACCTAGGTTGGACTTATACAAGAATAGGCCAAATGCTTGGAGTGTCACTTTCATCTGTTTCCAGAATGATCCGAAGGTACAGGGAGACTGGTAGTTATGAAAGGAAGACCTGGCAAGGACGACCTTGAGCCACAACAGCGATCCATGACCGCTATTTAATAATTTCTTCGTTGAGACAACGGTTCGCTACTGCTATGCTCTTTAAATACAGCTTCGATAGAACAGTGGAATGCAAATTAGCACTGAAACGTTACAACGTCTCCGGGAATTTGGTTTGAAATCTTGTGTTTGCAACTTGAGGCCCAGCTCTAACCCCAACACATCGAAGAGCCCGATTGAATTTTGCTAAGAAACACGACAATTGCTTGGAAGCTGACTGGAAAAGAGTTTTGTTACAGATGTGTCGAGATTGTCTCTTTTTCATTGCGATCGATGTTCTCTAGTATACAGACGTCGTAATAAGAGTTACGCCCAATGCAACTTTTAAACAACCTATGGTTTTGGTTGAGGATCAATAATGGTATGAGGAAGGAATTTCTGGTGAATAATGAAACCCTAATTGCTCAGAGGTACGTTACAGACATTTTACAAGAACATGTACCATTAGCGACAAACATAGGTTAAAATTTTTTGTTTCTGCATGATAACCCAGACTGCACCAAGCTTATATCGTTAGGAACTACCTTCAAGATCACGAAATTCCTTCAATAGAGTGGCCTGCACGAAGTCTAGAACTTATTGCCATTGAACATGTCTAGGGCATTCTCAATAGAAGGTTAAGAAGCCAGCAAAACTAGCTAGCTACCGTGAATGAGGTTCGGAACAGGCTGATCGAAATTTTGAACGAAATGGATCAGAATTCTATAAGGTCATTGATTATGAGTATGAATAGTAGATGACATGCGGTTACTCTTGCCAGGGGTGGAAATATCCGATATGAACAGGTTTTCGTGGACTGATTTTTTCCAAAGTTTTTCATTCTTCATTATTAATTTCATTTCAATTTCTATGAGTATCATTTTTATTTCGATTGTTTTCAAGCAGGAAAACTAATCATTCAACGCATCTGTATTCTTTCTGAATAAAATTGAATTTTCGCTTATGTACGTTAATTTCCGGATGCAGTGTAGTTGCAGTAAGAAATGCTTCAAAGAAACCTCTAGTCCAGAAGGGATTAGTGTTTTTGTTTATATTTGCGAATTTCTTATAACTTTTCTGAAAAATATGTTAATATCTTTGAAATAATGTAACAGTGTGAAACTATAAAGTTATTTTGCAGGTGATATACTATAGCAAGACGTCATGTGATATGAAAAATTTCTTCAGTTTTTTGGAAAACATTGAAAAATGTAGGAAAACGTGTATATCGCTTGTCACAGAATATAATACTAATGAAAGGACCTGAATTTATCAGACGAAAAATGTAGGTATTAGTTCGAGGAGAAATCGAGGGTAAAATAATTTTTAATGAATTAAACTATAATTGAACGAAACAAAATGACGCAAGAGAAATACCTGCAGGAGAATATATATGTTAACATATTTTGTTAATATCAAAACAGTTCATATTCGAATATATTTTTTTCAAGTGGGGTTTCCCATAGTTGCAATTGGATTTGCACGATGCTACGAAAACGTGAAAAATAGATTACCAAATTTTGATATGTCTATGTATGTTTCGTTCAGAACCATTCGAATCATCTTATATCATTTCCGATAGCTGATTGGACTGGTAGCTGACATTAATCTACTCGCTTTCGGTATAATGATTCCTTGTCGAGGTCACTTCGCATTCAATGAGGAATTGGAAGTAACAGGAGTGAAAATCGATTTTCGAATTTGAGGGAAATGATGCAGATGCGAAAAGATAGACCTAATAGATATTTGTCTGATATGCAATTATATATGCTTCTTCGAATTAGGACACTGAAAAATGGAGCTATAGCTCCTAGCCCAGACAAAATAGTCATTCCAGATTGCATTAATTCCCAACAAGGTGGATTTTTGTATAGTTCTCAAAAACAACGTCACAAATGCTACGTCAAAAGTCACAAAATTGAGTTTTTTGCATATACCTCTGAATCGGAGAAAGCTACTGGACATTCTTTACAAAAAGATATCAATACTTTTTCCCCTACGAAGAACCGTTCTCGAGTTATCGCGATGTCAGACCGTAAGAATGCACAGATTAGAGCATCACCTATCAGGTAGTGTACTCGGTACTTTCCTTCTTAAGTAGATGTTTCGACCGAGAAAATTTATTGGAATAAAATTTTATTAAAGGAATGAAAATTGTAGTTGCAATTCCACATCAAATTCTACATGACTATTCATTGTTTCTTCTACCTCTTCTTGTTTAATTTGAGTTGACTGCTCTAAGAAGGGGGACATTTCAGTAAGATCCTCATAGATTTCGAAAGAACCTTCATCTGTCGTAATTGATTTGGCATTGGTGAAAAGGAGCCTTCACAGTTGGAACTTTACTGCATCCACATTTATTCGTGCAACTTTTTTGCAATCACGAAAAATGTTTTTTTAGTTGCTTTGAAGCAGATGGAAATAAAGTCTGAGTTAGCTCCAAACTGTTGTTAGTTCATATATATATATATATATATATATATATATATATATATATATATATATATATATATATCAATTCTTGGTGTGATAGATTCTACTTTCGTTCTTGTTATAGACTCATTACTTGTGTCAATACCATCAAAACTGAATCTTCTTTACACTGATTCATCCAATGCATGTCTCCGTACCTAAATGTAATCATCCCCTAGGATCCGAAAGTATAGTGCCAGACATCAATTATATAGTGAATATAAAAATACCGGACAGTACGCTGACTATATTGTTATATTTTATGTGTAAGCATAACTGAAGTTCGTCTTTTCTTATACAAAGAAAACTGGATATATCATTAATCTATCTCCTCATTTCAACTTTACGATAAAGTGTGAACATTAAATAGTCCTTTACATATTTTTATATAAACAATACTTATAATTAATTTCTTTTCTAGGTAGCCATTGGTGTTTTGCTGATATGGAACGCAACCTATAATGTCAAAGATGAGAAAGAAGTGTGCAGAGCTAATAAAATTAACAACTATACAGTGATAGGAATCTTTCTAGTAACTGTTGTTAATGTGTTTATATCCGCATTTGGAGTTGCAGATCCTCCAGATACTCCAGCAAGGAGTCCTTCGTGAAAAATTACTCAGGAAATATAAGTGTATCATAAGACTGAATAATTTAAACACAATGCTCACAATTTATTCTCAGTGTAACAATTTGTAACTAATCTAAATTTTAAATGTTTAACATTTTGATATCTGAAACTTGGAAAAGGCTCTTGATGTGATGTACTTATAAACATAAAAAATATGTTTGTTTCATTTCGTCAACCTTTTTTCAATTTCTTTTAGAATTTTCTTAATGTAAATGTATTGTGTCCATATAATTCTATAAATATATCCCCGGCCCCAGTGTTTTATTTTTAGATGACACATAGATGAGATCTATCACCTCTTGAAAAATAATACAATCAGTCTACTTTATTACGTTGCACCTACCAGAGAACATTTATATACTATTCAATGCACCTACAAATCAATTATTTTATAGGTTAGTTAATTCATAACCTACAAAACGAGATTCAAAATGTATAATATAATTTAGTTTTTGTATAATTTCCACCAATGTATCAGATATTAAACACCAATAATTCTACCTCTAGCTATATAATATGCCTGCAATACTAACTATAACGATGTTAACAAAAACAATTTATACCTTTTCACAATGAAGAAGCCTTCCCGAAGGAGAAACATAGTGAACACTGCAATATATTCTAGAATGCTAGTATTATTTCTGCAGTATGTATTTAACTACTTAATTACAGATCATAAAGCAGATGCTTTCTTGTATCCGAAAGAAAATACAAGCAGATCATCAGGGGATGAGATAGTGGAACATTTAATGGGTGGATTTTTGAGATGGGACGCTCAATATTTCATGCATATTGCTAAATATGGATATACTTACGAAAACATGGTTGCATTTTTTCCTCTGTACCCTCTGTTAGCAGCTCTATTAGCCAAAGTTTCGTGTTTACAAGACATACTAAGCGTAGATTCCATATTACTCGTTATTTTTATTTTACTGAATTTCATATGTTTTGTATATTCTGCTTTAACTCTTTATGAACTTGGTCAAAAATTATTACCAGAGAAGTTAGCTTATTATTCTGCACTATTGTTCTGTTGGAATCCAGCTTCAGTTTTCTTTACTGCACCTTATACAGAGTGTCTCTTCAGTTACTTGTCATTTAAGTCTATGTTAAACTGTATATTGCTTTATGAGAAATACAGTAATTTACGTGGTAGAATTGTGATTGGGGATATTTTATTTCTATGCCCTATAGCACTTAGTGGCGTAACTAGATCAAATGGTATCTTGAATATAGGATTTATTTTGTATGCATTAGCATGTATATTCCTCAAAATTTTATGAAAATTGAAGGAAATATTTTAAAACGTCTAATTAAAAGAATTTCACTAATTCTAGCTTTTACTATAATCACTCTGTTCTGTATTATTTTCTGTATATTTCCATTTGATTTATTTCAAATATATTGTTATAAATTATTTTGCACAGATTTCATGAGTAACATTCCATATCATGTTGAAACTTTTGGAATAGAAAATAATCTTGTAATGTTTGGTAAATTCAGTAAATATAATCAGTCATGGTGCAATGATAAACTACCATTAGCTTATTCATACGTTCAAAATAAATACTGGAATGTTGGTTTCTTGAAGTATTATCAATTGAAACAAATTCCAAATTTTCTATTAGCGGCACCAATACTTGGAATATTTTTTTCAATTGTAGGAGCATCTAATCAAAAACTGGCGAAGACATTCTTACAAATATTTAATTTTAATACTGTTCATGTTAAGGCTAATTTAATTTTTGAAAATCCTCTCCTTTTGTATATGTAATTCATGGTCTATTTCTCTCAATATTTTGTCTGTTCTTTATACATATTCAAGTTAGTACAAGATTTTTGTGTTCAGCTAGTCCACTTTTATATTGGTTTAGTGCCTATCATTTGATTGATAATGGAAAATTTTGTGATTTAAGGAATTTTAAAGGTTTTCCTTTCAGGAGAAAATTTATAATTTTGTACTTTTTCACATACTATATAGTGGGTATTTTATTGTTCTGTAATTATTTGCCATGGACCTAAATAAAAGGTTAAAGAGTAAATAATTTCTGAGTTTGCATTATCAGAAGGCCTTATTTATAATTTTGATACGAAAATAAAATTGAATTTATAGTTTTAAAAGACTGGTATGCAATACTTCTGAGATCTCTAGTGCATCAAGCTGAATATCCAAGATAAACAGCCAATTGAGTTTGAGAAGAATATTACGCTTAAAAAATCTCATGATGGATTACTAATTGTCCTCTCTCAGCAAATTTGCATCTATAATAGTTTTAATTCACAATAATTTTTATAAGTAAGCAACAAATACCTTATAATTAGCGAAATCATTCCCTTCTTAATGATGAAGGAAATTCAAAACAGTGAAACTATTCAGTGAAAATCAATTTCAAATTAATCAAATAAAAACAACTTTTTCAAATAATTTAATTAAAATTAACAAACTTGAACAAGATTAAATACAAACTTAGATAAATTGTCATTTAATATTAACTACAACTTTACCTCGTAAGTGACCTTTTTTACTTCATCGAAAGCATCTGGAAGTTGTCCAAAATCAAACTCTTTGTGTAACATAGGTTTAATCTGAAATAAAATGTAATGATATAAATAAAGATATTTAACGTGCTCCCAAAAAGGACCTTAACTTCCAAAAATGGATTTTTGATTACAAGCTTGTTATATCAATAAATGATATCAATTATTGATCATTGCTCTTGTAATTTTAATTACTAGTTATACATTACTGTAACGAATTCAGTTTAATTTCTTTAATTCAGATGAATCAATATAGAGATATGGTGGTCATCGTAAGGCGCCTCTCTCATAGAAGCTTCGGAGATCAGCTATTAACAGTTTTCAAAATTATTTTTACATAAAAAGTTAGAATAGTTACCAAATATGTGTACAAATTTTCGTATTCATAAATTCAACACTCTTCTCAATAAAAATTCTTTAAAAATCGCGTTTTTGGACATTCTCAATGTATATAACCTCTTAAAGCTAAGCTCTTAGAGGTTTGAATCTGAACAGAACCAATTGGTCTGGAGAAACCTCGTTCGAGGTTCAACCCAAGAACACTATGTTAAGGACCTCCACCGAATTACCAAAATGTTAGGAATGGTGATGTCCTAGTTTTGACTGAGAATTTTGCAGAGAATTGGAAAATGTAGCATACCATTGTTACATTCCTTGAACCAATGAAGTTAGTGTATAAATAGCTTAAAAGCATCTATTGGCAGAGTAGATGGAAACTTAACCAATGGCATAGCTAGTCGCATAGCATGTGATTATTCGATGTTCGCGCGTTTGTAGAGACCTAGTAACCCTGTGTGATAATTAGAAATAGTTTGTAATAAACAGATACAACGGCTTGATGAATATTGTTGAAGGTAATTCGGATGATGAAGACGAAATCAATTGCTTTGATTACTTAAACTGCCCCAGAAGATCGCGGGCAGTTCGACAAAGAAATTATTATTTTGAAATTTGGGATGATCACGATTGCGGAATTCGTCTTCGACTCTGCAAACAGTCGGTTTTTATGGATTGAATTGGATTTAAAGAAACTATTTCACATTACATATGGTTCATTTTTAGTAATTGTAGCAGATTTTATGGGAGTTCATGTTCATGTTCATGCTTTATTTGCAAAGTCCAGATGAAATTTGTAGAAGTTGACAGGTATATTATCGTATTGCTCAATTTCCAAGAGTATTGGCACCCTAGACTGTACACATGTTGAAATGCAATCAGCAGGGATGGGAGAAGTAGGCTGTGCTTGTTTATTTTTTCAATATCTTCTTAAAATGTATATTTTACTCATAAAGAAGCAGAATGTCATTTTCTTCATTCAATTACCGTCTCATATTGAATGAATATAGTTGTTTGATGGCTAAGACATTGTCTTGACTCCACAGTTTTTATTAACTCAAAAATAAGAGCTGAGTTTGAGAATAGTAATTTTGGTGATAACCTCGGTGACGATATTAGTTATGGAATAAAACAATTTCTGCTAACAAATCAATTGTAACGTAGAAGAAGAATCTTTTGTTCGAGATTTCAGGGGTTACTGCGAACGGGTTTCAAATTTGCGTTTACAATCGGGTATCCCCGATTTTTACATTCCAACGATTTGTATTTTGTGCATGGACAGGTATCAATTTTTATTCAATCTTTGTGTTATTGTTTGGGGGAATTACCCATCTATGTAATAGGATTCATTTCAATATTGGCAGATAACATCTATTTTAATTTTTATAGTGGCGAAACTTCTTCTGAATTCCCATTAGTGTTAGCAGATCTTTTTACTAATTCTTCAGTAGTTTCGCGATTAATTGAAAACGCTCCAAACTGTGGAACTATTCGGTCAAAACAAGCGATAGTTTCGGGCAATTCGAAAAGATTTAATATATCTGTTCTATGCCCTCATCTCTTAATGGGAAATTGAGACATGATAATAAGAATAGATAAATTATCACAACAATTAAAGTACCTATGTTTTCTGAAGTAACACAAAAACTCTATTACAAATGCACAATACATAAAACCTCCAAAATAGTCAATTAATCTAATTTTTTATAAGCTCGCAAAATGTCGATATCAGAATGGAATTTTTAGTTCTAACAAAATTCTCTAGACTGCTAGAACCCATTCGGAATTAATTATTAATCAAATCGATCAACCCGCGAACGTGGTACCCGTACTACATATCCCAGAACTGTGTGACTCCTGAAAGCGTTTTCTGAATCTGCGCAAGCGCATCGTTCGCCATTGCGAACAAACCTAATATCGTACTAGCCTTGAATGAAACCTGTGCCTATAGTATATGAAACGAAGAATGATTTAAGATTAGTAAATGATGAGCCTGTGTCAATTTGCCTTTGAAAATGTGCAGTTAACTACCAGAACCAAAAATGAATTGTTCATAATTATTTCGCTCAATTAGTGAAAACGAAGAGGACGCCAGGTATATTTTTGAATATCAAGGTTAACAGAACTGCCAGAAGGGAAATGAGAACTTTGGGGTTCCAAGATGAAATGTAATAGGTACCATGAGTTGTAGCGCTTCAGAATGGTAACTATTTAATTATTCCAGTAACAGAGAAATTTGACTTGTTTTGCTAGAACAAGAAGAAAATATGGTTTTGATATTGGGAAAGCATAAAATGAATAAAATAAACAGGACAAAGCACAATGAATGATGAATTGAAATGAGAAAAATCTATTGACAGTAAAGCATTTTCATTTCATTCATTTTTTTAATATTTATTCTTTCAATGAGACTCAATTTGGGGTAATTTTTATAATCCGATGACCATTTTTACGGGACAAGACTGAATCGTACCGAAATCAAGGATGATACTGGGTTAAATACATTTTAATGATATATTATACTCCATATATTGTTACTTTTTTGACAAATTGTCGAAAAACAAAGTGTATGAGAGTGAAAAACTAAAGCAAAATAAGCCTGTTCTGGCTTTTTCATAAAACTCAAAAACTACCTAATTGTTAGGGGTAGTCCATACTTTTTCCACTCTATATACACACAAGTGAAAAAATAATACAGTCAAAACCGGATATAGCGTCATTGAAGCGACGGTATAGTTTCTGAAGTTATATCCGATAGCTGTTATAAGCAATACATAGCATAAGTATGTAGTTAAATTATCATAGTACATATATATCTAAAATAGAATAAAATATTGTTTCAAAATGAAATATCAAAAAAGAAATAAAAATGTTTATTAAGAAATAATTGGAGATACAAGATGTACTTAGCTGCACTATAAGACTTACACTAAAGTAATCAGTCAAGTCATTTCAGTCTGTTTTTTTAAGCCCACTCTCAAATATGTTTTGCATTTTACGTTTCATACTCCTCAAGTTATGAGTATCATCAGTATTAAACTGGTCGTTAAAGGTAACAAATTTATGCAAAACTGTTATAGCGCTAAGAGCCTCAGAAATTGTTGTTGGCCTAAACTGTTCTTCAGGGTCTTGCTGATCTTCGTTTTCTTCGTCAGTGTTACGATTGTTACTTTCGGCTTCTGCAAGAATTTCTTCCTCAGTAGCTAAGGCGCACACAGTGGCACTGTCATATATTCTAATAAATTCCTCTATCCCAATTCTTTGTCCTGTACCAGCAGATCTTTGGAACTGAGTAACCAATAGAGCGAGTGGTACGTTGTCGTCTCATCTGTGAGAGATCGTATCATTCTCGCTAGCGGAATATCATCGTCGTCCTCCGCTTGTGATGGAGGGAGATCTTTGAAACCTGCATGGCGAAAGCAGTTGACTATAGTGGTCTGTGTGACCTTTTCCCAAGCTTCCGATATCATTACAATTGCATCCAAAACACAAAGACTTTTTGTATCTTTCCCGGTTTCAATATTGTGTATCATTTGTAGCACTTGAAGTTTTCTGTATTGAGTTTTTCAAGCTTTTATAACACCTTGGTCGATGGGCTGTAAAACAGAGGCGACATTGGGCGATAAAAACACAAGCTTTATGCATTTCAGATTGGAGACTACAGGCTGAGAGGGATAGTTGTCTACTAGGAGAAGAATTTTTTTTCCTCCAGACTTAAATTCTGCATCCCAGCTATGCAGCCATTTTTCAAAAATTTGCGATGTCATCCAGGACCTAGTGTTGTTTTGATAAGTTACAAAGAGTGAATATTTTTAAAGCAACGCGGTTTTTTAGCTTTTCCTATCGCCAAAAGCAGTCTTGTTTGCCGCAACCAATACTGTAATTCTTGTTTTGGACAACTTTCCGCCCTTGCATTCCTCGCCTTTGAATTTGAGTGTTTTGTCAGGAGTTAAAAATTGTGAAACAATCCAGTTTCATCAGCACTGAAGATTTCCACTGGTGTGAATCCTTCGCACAGCGCAGGCCACTTATGAGAGAGCCACTCTTCACTTACTCCTCCAGGAACGCCAGCCCCTTCACCGCAAACTTTTCCTGCCACAATATTATAACGAGCATGAAAACATACCCAAGACGACAAACACACAAAATTTTCCTTACCCATAATACGAGCATTGTTGTTGGCTTTTTGTTGCAGAATTGGACCACTTATCGGGATGTTGTTTGCCCTCTGATGTTTAAACCATGTTAATAAAGCATCTTCCATAAATTTATATCCACTTGCCCTCGATCGTTTAAGTTTTAAACAGTTGTTGTCAAAAAGAACTTTTATTTTATCTCTATTCTTCCAAATCGTACATATTGTAGAATGTCCAACTTCACACTCCTTTGCAATTTCACTATTTGACTGGCCATTTTCTAATCTCCATATAATATGAGATTTTTCTTCAATAGTAAACACTTTTCTCTTTTTTTGCGACATGGTAATGCATAAATAAATACGCAGTCTTATCAAAGGCAAAACTTATAAATCAAGCTGTCACTCACGCAGTCATTTAGCGCACTAAACAATAAATACGCAAGGTCAAATGGCCGAAAAGAGGTTCGAATGAGGTGGTAGAAAGATCGTAGGTAATAATACGCCTAAATATTACTTCAATGCTCAGTAATAAGATCTAAGATCTTTCGTATTGTTTTGTTTTGGTGGGACTAAATGCGGTTGGTCGTTATAGTCGATGAATATCAATAAAGTTGCGTCGTTATAAGCGATATGTCGCTATATCCGATGTTGTTATAGGCGGTATGTTTACTGAATAGTTTACTAAAGCTTCGGCCGGGACCTTACAATCTGGTTATAATAATCGATCGGTTGTTACAAACGATGTCGTTATAATCGGTTTTGACTGTATTACTAAACTGGCTAAATAACACATCATTTTCATTACCTCTCGATTTTTCACCAATTCATGTACAAATTTGAATCCACTTTCAGAAGGGATGAAAAATCCCCACTTTATTACTTTGCCATCTTTCAAATGAGGGATATTGGTGCCAAGAAGTGTACCACCACTTTTAAGGAGCCCTCCTGCCAAACCATACTGATCTGTGTTCAGCATAAGGGGTGAATTCAAACTAATGAATTGTTTGAATTTCCAATTTCTGGGAATGTTATCTGCTCCGAATTTCGCGCAATCTAATATAATGTCAAACCTGAAAAGTTTATAGAGAAAATTAATGAAAAAGGATTTTTATGACAAAAAATTTTCCGAAAACCAAACAGTGGCGTTCGATAATTTCAGAAAATTTCCACGATAGAAATAAGAAATATCGAACTAACTTATTTTAGAGTTATTACACTGACTATAAAGTACAACCAGATCTTTGTTTCATGCATTATGGGGCAATACAAGTTTTAGAAGAAAAAATTTGGGTGAATTACAAAGGAAAGTTGGATAATCTGCAAAAAATACAAATTCTGCATGCACTTCCAAATAATAACTTACAATACAATGACGATTTGAGTTGATTCTCATTTTATTCTTGTTTTGTGTGATGCGATTTTGAATTTTTTTTTTATGGCAAAGTTATGGAGGAAAGTCGAAATTCAGACATTTCCTAAATGAAATATTTTGTAAGCACTTTCAAATAAACTGACAAGATGAATAACATATTTGGTTTTTTCATTTTGTTCTGATCTTTATAAAACATGTAAATTTTCAGTGAAATAATTCAGAAATAATACAACAGAAATTAAAAACTTCCAATAAACAAAAAAATCTAAATTTTATATTCAGCTTCTATCATAACTAACAATAGGAATCACATTTCTGGTTGATTTTGAGAGATCAAAAAACAAGAATTCAGGATATTACAAATAAAGTAAAACTTTTAAATAAAAATCATAATTTTTGTACAACTAATCAATATACAGTTAGACCTACCTTCTATCTGAAATTTCTTTCAGGTAATCTGGTTGTGTATAATCTAATACATCATCTGCTCCCAAAGATTTCACAAGTGGTACTGCATTAGTTGAGCAAGATCCTGTCACCTAAGGAGAAAAGAACAATAAAACTATAGAACAATAGAATTATAGACAAACAAATACATCAGTATTATTGTTTGTAACTCACATGTACTTTCTGTGATTTCAACAATTGTAAAGCGATAGTTCCTACACCACCTGAAGCTCCTAAAATTAATACCCTTTTGTTTTCACTGTTTCCAAACTGTAGCCCACCAGTGATAAATAGTGCTCCCCAAGCAGTCATAGCTGCATAAACAATTGAGGCACTCTCACCAGGACTCAACTGTTTTGGATGATGGCATATCTAGAAGAAAAAAAAAACAATTTTCTCAATCAGCAAATGAATAGATTATCAATTTGTCTCACATGACCATCATCAGCTAGTACATACTGAGCAAAAGATCCTTGCTTGTGTAAAGGTATAAATCCATATACTCGATCACCTATCTTATATTTAGAATTCACTGACAAGCCTTTGCATACTACAGTACCACAAAAATCTCTACCCAAAGTCATTGGTAATTCCATTTCATTTCTTCTCAATAAATTGAGAACAGTTCTAGCATAACCATCTACAACAGAATTGCCATATTTTTTGATGTTGAATGATTTGAGTTATTTGAGCAGTACCTTTCATATAAACATCAATTGGATTTACAGATGCTGCTTCTACTTGAATCAAAACTTCATTCGTATCATAAACTATTGGAATTCGAATAGATGATAATAACATATCTTCTCCATAACTATGAACTTGCCAGCTTTGCATTCTGGATTGATCTGCAAGTTTTTCTTCTGCAAGTGCTCCTGACAATTGCCTAATTTCACTTTTGAAGCGTCCTAAATTCTTCCTGACAAAGTTGCAGAACATTTTGTACTACTTTATGAATAACTTTTTTGATTATTGAAGCATAACATTAAACCAGATCACAGGTAAGGCATGAACTAAGAAATGATTATGAAGGGTTTATAATTTCCTACAAATGCTAATTATTCCCATAAAATATCAGAATGAACAAATTTGTTCTGTTTTATGTTTATTTATGATCACCCTAACCTAATTCTCATTTCTCTTGATAACTCACAGAATAGTAAATTCTTCATCATTTTTAATGGACTATAGAACTATAATTGAATAGTTTTGGTTTTCACCAGAGTATTCTGTTCATTCATTCTAATTCAAATTTAATAGAAAGAAAAAATATTACTAGAAGTCGTTCGGAAGGCCAAGATCAAGAATATTGAATATACCAAGCTAGAAAATTGAAATTGTGTGCAGTCACTATTTCAATTTCTATCAATTATTGCGGCTATCATAAAGCTTATTCCTTTCTATAAAAGTGTAAATTGCAAATAATTAAAGAATAAAACCACTTCAAGGCAATACGAAGGAAAGTAATTATTATTAGAAGAAAAATGCAAAAGTTCATGAGCAAGAGCAATTATTTCAGTCTTATTCTAGATTAATTCTTCAGTGTGCATGGATTTGTATAGAAACCAATTTATACGAATAACTTAATACTATTTGTTATAAAGTGAATCATATACATAACTGTTTCAATAGTAAGTAGATTAATTCCTTCACTAATCTAATATTTAGGTGGCCATCGAAATATTTCTAAATAATCAAGCCTCCACAGAAAATGAATAATTATCAGGAGATTTTTTTCTTGTCGCTTGGTGTCGAACAAGTCCTCATAGGTGTAATATGACCTTAATAATGAAAGGTTCGATTCTAATACTGTTAAGAATAAAGATGATAAAGTTTTCAGCATATTATATTTGGAGCGGAGAACGAAATACTGTTTTGACTATAGAGTCGTAAGATTTTTCCATGTTGCTAGGGTATAAGTGTCGATTTCTCTTTCACTAACTTAAATGAAAGTGAGAGAATTTTATTACTAAACTCGTGATACAACACTAAATCAATTTCCATTAACCTATTTGATCCAACGAAGTTTTTTTAATTGATTCATGATTTTAACGTTTTTTATATCTAAGAAGTAAAGTTGAAACATAAACATGAAAAAAATTTTTTTTCAAGCCATTTCTACAAAAAATTGGTGTACTCATTTGGGCCCACTGGAACATTTAGGGGTATAGCGAAAAATTCTTTTTAAAAAAAAGTTATTGAAGGTCAATGAAACTAGTCCTGCTAAGAGGACGTGTTATATGTTGCAAAACAGTTTCGTACTAGGCATAAAGTGATATTACATTTGACACATCTACAACGTGCTTTGAATTGACAAACCTCACACCGTAATTGTTTTTCAATATTTACTGAAAAATTACCACCTTCTTATATAATACTCTTGGGCATAGAACCAGAAGGTCTGTTCTTGGCGTGTGATAATATAGGAAAACTCCGCAGATAATGCCACGAACAAAAGTGAACAAATCGTCTTTATCTTCACAAACTACTGTCGAAATTTACCAAGTATTGACGGCAGCACATTTTCCATATGTGTAAAAAGAGACCTCCATAATTTTTTCTCCGAATAGATCTTCTGTAGTTGTTAACGCTTTGATCCAGGAGATCAACACCCCCCATGTATTATAGTTGGAAAAGAGAAGAACATCAATCTTTTGCTTTTTAATTGAAGACCAATTTTTACTTTTGCCAGAGGTTCAACCGAACCGTAATTCGTTCTTACTGTTCCAATATTGTTGTTTTTCTATCTGATAAACAATAATTTATTTGCTGAGTCGTAAATATATTGAAAACACCCACTTTCCTCTTTTTTCATTTGTGGAAATGATGATTAAGGACACTTTTTGGGACGATTATCTCTAATCTCTAATGGTTTTCGTTTCCCTAAAACCTCTTTTTCTCGATCTTTTTAGAATGTCAAGTCTGGCAAAATATGCATCAAAGAATATAATGTGATCTAACGGATCAGATACATATTTTAATAGCTCCAAAACGACTCTAGAGCCAAGAGGTAATAAACTTATCACTACATTTTCCTCGCTAACAGTAGATGGTTTTGCACCACAGTACAAATTTGTATCACCAAAGTTTTTCCTATTGAATGGGTTTTTTTGCATTCAGCAATTTTATAAGAAACTTTATATGACGCAAGCGAAGTTTTTTGTGTTGCACACATGGTCTTTGAAAACATTTTTTGTTGCTTATTTAAATTCTTTAATTTTCTTTGGAAAAATTCTCTCGTTTTATCAAAGTTATCTGCATGTACTTTTTCAAGATGTCGTTTTAATTTATTTGGTTTCATGCTGTCTGAGGTCAAAGTTTTCATATACAGCTAACACATTGATCGTTCTTGGTCATTAATAATCTTATATGTAAATCCTGATAATAAGTAGATCGGATTATATTTTTTATATTTAGGTATATTATTTCCGTTATATTCATCACCTTTTCTTTTGCCCTCTGCTTCTGCTTAATTTAATTTTCTTTCCAACCCAGTTAGGTATTTATCAATCTAAATTATTATTTTGAATTAAATAAAATATTTTTTCATTATAGCTTCAAAAGCTATATAGCATATGCTACCCTTTATTACAAGTCCACTTTATTCACTAGGAAATAAAGTACATTTCGGTGATTAACAACAGTTGGGATCGATTTCTGAAAAAAAATACAATTTTTATCATTGGCAAGATCATTCATATTTTACAACTTAAAATATTGATAAATAAAAATATTTTGATTTAAAAATTAAATTTGACAGGAATTGGATATATTATTAAGTACGCTATCTTGTGTTGATATAGTAATATACAGGGTGTTACATAATAGTATGCCACAACTTGAGGGGGTTAACCTACGTGCAATTTTAAAGAAAAAAATTCATATAAACATAGGTCCGCAAAAGCTTCGTTACGGAGGTACAGGGTGTTGACATTTCCGGAAAAATTGGTTTTTTCTTCAGAACTCCTGCAGTTTTTGAGATATAACACAAATTTGGAATGCAAGCTATTTTTTACCGCCTCCATCATAATACGTCCTAGATTTTAACTGAAATTCACAAGGTGTTTTCTTTTCCGAGCCATATCTCCTTTTGCCCTTGCAAACTTTTTTGCAGTACGCCACTGATCAGCGTACAATCAATTTTCGTCTTTTTCGTTCAATTAGGAACTTTTTTGACATCCAACCGTGTTAGAGTGAAAATTAATTGAATTTGAATTATTCGAAATGTAAATACTCGATAGGTATTCCCAAAATTTGCTTTTATTTTGAAAGCTCGTCTTCTGAGACTCAATTTATACTTATTAAATATGAAACTAAAAATAGAAGTTTTAAAAACTAAATAAATTGCTGGAAGTGTCCTCCACCTGCAAGAATGCAGGCCTCTTTCCTTCTTTGCATATTATCCCGCACTCGTTGAAATATTCCTGGCGTATTTCTTATCGTGTCACGAGAGGTTATTATTCGATTTCTCAATTCTTCTACAGTGTTCACTGGAATGGTATACACTAAACTTTTGAGATAGCCCCATAAGAAAAAGTCTAAACTATTCAAGTCTGGGGACCAAGGAGGCCATGGTTCTGGCCCACCCCGACCTATCTATCGGTTGTTGAATGTATCACTCAAGAATTCCCTAGCCCCTCCACTAAAATGTGCTGGTACCCCGTCATGCATGAACCACAATATGTTTCTCACCAAAATAATTTCCAATTATTCCGACCCAGACATTTAGTGAGAATTGTTCTTGATGAGATTCTTCAATCAAATTTTCCTCAGCCCAATAATGAATGTTGTCAAAATTTGTGATAGCAGTTCTCGAAAAGCTAGCTTCGTCTGTGAAAATTATTTCACTATCAAAATGAGCATTTTCTCTAATTTTATCTAAGAACCATCGGCAGAAATTCAGTCTCGAAGGAAAATCTCGAGGAAGTAGAGTTTGGACGCGTTGAATATGAAACGGATACAATAAGAAGTCGTGGAGAATCCTCCAAAGTAGAACATGTGAAATATTCAACTAATCTCCAATTTTTCACATGACTCACATGAGGATTCAAATCAATACAATTCAAAACTGCTTCCTCAATATCTGGAGTTCTCATAGTTTGAGTTGCACCTTCTAATTGATTATTTGCAATAAAAGTACCAGTTTCACTCAACCTTCTGTGAATATTAGAAAATGTTCGCCTGTCTGGTGTTACTCTATTTGGAAAGCGCACCTGATATAATCGCCTAGCTTTCGTTGTGTTTCCGTCAGCCAGACCGTACATGTAATGGATATCAGCCAATTCCGCGTTAGTAAAATTAGCCAATTTTTTTCTTACAGCAATAACTTCAAAAGTCTTGAAACTAATCGTTAATTTAATAAACAATTCGAGCAGACACTTGTTCAACCTGAGCAACTGTCAAAATTAATGAATAAATGAAAAAATCAAAGTGTCAAAAAAATTCCTAAATTGAACGAAGATGACGAAAGTTGATTGTACGCTGATCAGTGGCGCACTGCAAAAAAGTTTGAAAGGGCAAAAGAAGACATGGCTCCGGAAAAGAAAACACCTTGTAGATTCTAGTTAAAATTTAGGCTGTAAAAAATAGCTTGCATCCAACATTTGGGCTGAATATCTCAAAAACTGCAGGAGTTTTGAAGAAAAAAACCTTTTTTTCCGGAAATTTCAACACCCTGTAGCTCCTCAACGAAGCTTTTGCGGACCTATGTTTATATGAACTTTTTTTCTTAAAATTTATTAGATTTACCCCGTCAAGTTGTGACAGACTATTATGTAACACCCTGTAGATACAGGCATCTGAATTAGTAAGCAATTTAGCAACCATAAAGTTTGTTTCAAAGATGACTTTATAATAATTTAAAATACAATAAAATTATATCAAAATTTTTATGTTTTCATTCTTTCTCAAAAAAAACATCAGTATTCATTGGCGTAATTTTCAAATGTAGAATTAACAACTAATTTTTGTCAAAATTAATTACTGGAGTATGAACAACATAAAAATAACTTGGCTCTTCTTACATAAACGTGAATTTTTCCAATAACAATAATCATATAGTTCAATTGGAATGGTTACTGGTAAATTTATGAGAAAGTAAAGAATGCGCTAGTACTGAAAAAATAGTATACTAAGCTCGTCCAGGATGTTATTTTCATTGTTTCGGGAGCTTATAATTACCTGAATAATAAAATATCATTTCCTGGTAATACGTTTTTAAATGCTCATTAATGTGGCGCTGTGTAACATCGTTAGCTAACCATTATACTGTATTAGCGCCAATTGGGTCCATAAGGCCCTGTGGACCTTCTCTTTTCAAAAAACGTTCTAATTGCGCCAGCTTTGAACTTTGGGTAAAAATAAGAAATATTAATGAACTAGGATACCAATTCTGTAACAATTTCGTTTTCAGAAATAATGAAATAAGCATCTATCAAGCTTTTCTTAGGCAAAAACGAATTACTATATTACATAATTTTTTTAGAAAGAATACTACAAGAATTAGGAATTGCCATCTTTTGTTCATATACTCAACATTTCTTTATTTTTGAGGTGTTTAGGAGATTAATTTTGGATAGTCAATAAAGTATCATCCGCATAATTTTGATATTCTGAGGAAAAATGGAAGAAAAAATATGGTATACATCCCCTAACGGTAAGTTAGTATTTCATAATTGTTTACGAAAAAACTAGTACATTCTCGTCACAACATTTGCGGAATCCCTTCATTCTTTTTCTTCTTAAGGTGCCTCTTCTAACGAAGATCCGTGATCATCAGAGCAATCTTCACTTTGGAGACCGCAGCTCTGAATAGGGACTTCGTACTCTTGTTGAACCACTATCGTAGGTTCATGAGCCAAGATGTTCTTCTTCTGGCGGGCGCTCGTCTTCCTTGGATCTTGCCTTGAACGACGAGATGAAGTATTTCATAATTGCTTATGGAAAAACTAGTACATTCTCGTCACAACATTTGCGGAACACCTTCATGCAGAAACTACTTTTTATGTTTGTCTTCTTTTATGTTGAATGTCATTCGTATACTATACGCTTATGCTATAGATGTCTATTATAAAAGAAAATACATCCAATCTCGCACAATTTCTATTCGATATCTGGTGATATTGAGTGTTGCAGCCAATCAGGGTTCCTCAGACCCTTCCTCGTTTGAGGATATTACATATATTGGGGAAACTGCGTTTGTTATTTTCGTTCACCAAAAAGAAAATATCTGAATTCCTTCCTTTACTGGAAGAACACTGCAAACTGAAGCAAAATATCTTGGAAATCATCCTAAGTAAAATACTCACTTGGAGTGAACACCTCCACAAGGAGACGATGAGAAAAAGAGAGGGATAAGAGAACTAGGGTCTCGACGCAACTGGTGGGACTAACAAGGGACCTGAATCTCAAAATGAACCACTCGAACCACAACCAAATTGTGAGACCAATCATTCTATACAGATCTAGTGTATAGTGAAAGAGATGGAATTCACCAGCTGCAGAAAGCAATTAAATGAAGTCTTAAGTTTTCCCAAGCATAACAGGGACCATAAAAACTAGCCTAACGGTAAGCATGGAGTTAATAATAGAATTACCAGCGCTTCACAGATCAAAAGAATCTACCAGACAAGCCTCAGAGCTTCACAGCATCAGGAACATCAAGAGATGCCTCTCAATGAATGATTCTAACCTATTATGTTAACACTCAGGAGGTATCAGACTGAAACTTAGCTCTAACAAGGTTTGCAGTGTCACATATATGGTTTGCATAAATAGTACAGAGACTGCACGAAGTAGGGAGAGGAGTTTTGAGCTTCAAACTACTGATATCTCTTCATGCGAACTGTACAATTTACCATACGGAACTATTCAAGAGATAGTCAACATATCTGTGATATCATCCTAAAGATTGAGAACAAGATACTTTACGACAGTCAGGCAGTATCGAAAGCTTCAGACAAATGTGAATTCGCATCAAAGGTGGAATAATATAGAGTCGGATTCCAGTTACGATGAAGGAATGGAGATTTTGTAGGTATAGAACAAAGAACAATATATTCAGGACCTCCAACTAAGCCTGAAATATTTAGTAGAAGTATTCAAGCAATATATATACCAAATTCGTGGATTCAGAAAGTGTGACAGATGAGCATTGCTACGCGACCTTTATCTGATCTCTGAACAATTTTCGGACGAAATAAGAACACCACCAGTTTATAGATTTTGACCTTAGTTTGAGATTTGAGGCCTTGAGTATACTTATTTTGTGCTGATAGCACAAAAAGGAGAAACTAAGCAGGAAATATTTAGCATGAAACCCTCAAAAACCACATTACCCGAAAAAAGAAAATTGGTTCACCCGAAAGAGAAAATCTGAATTCCTGTCTTTATTGGTGAAACACTGCAAACCGAGGCAAAATATCTTGACAGTAACACTAAGCAAAATACTCACTTGGGGTAAACAACAAATACTCTACAACCGTCTGGTTGTACTAAATGTCTCAGACAAGTGTGAATTCGTATCAAGGACCATATTCGAGTGCTACAGCTGCATCAATGAACTGAAATTGAATAATATAGAGTAGGATTTCAGATAATGAGGAGTATTTCATTAACGAAACAGCTTCACCTGTAACGGATAGAGCGAAAAGGGCATTAGGGCCTCTAGGCAACGGGTCGGGTGAACATGGATCTAGAGTCCCAATATGAACCTCTGGAACCTTACCCAAATGGTCAAAACAACCATCCTATGTAAAGCCAGTCTATACTGAAAGCAAATGGAATTCGGCACTTCTAGAGAGCAATTAAATAAAGTCTGAAATTCACCCAATTACAACAGGGATTGTGATTGTCAACATCATCTTTGATATCGTCCTCAAGGGATTTGGGACAGTCAGGCTGTATTAAAAGCCTTAGACTAGGGAATGAATATTATAAAATAGGATTCCAGGTCATAAGGGTTGCATGGTCAACGAAACACCGAATGGAACCAAGATGAAGGAATGGAGATCTTGTAGGCACAGAACCTCAAGTAATCTACACGCTAGTTCAGGGGTTCAAAGAGTCTGACAGATGCGCTGAGTCAGGGGACAATTATCGAATCTATAGAAAATTTTCAGTTTAAAATTAGGACACCACTTCCTAGATTTTGGGGATTCAATTTAGAAGACACAATAAGGGATCTGATTGTATAAACTCAGATCTGAACTACAACGAAGATAACGAAGAATTGAGACAACGCAAAGCTCCACACTTTCGTGAACTTTCTCATATGAATGAATAAATTGTAAAATATACGAAAATTTCATCATTATAACGACGATATGATTAAAAGAACAGCTGTTAAATCAAAAATATATCTATATTTTACTTTTGCTGTAGGGTAGGTAATTGTTAAAAAATGTTAAATAAAATCATTTTTCAGATTTATTTTCGATTGTCAGTCTTTCTCGCAATCGACTGGAGGAGACTATGGATATAGTAGAAAAATCATTTCTAAATCAAGAAAATGTTTGCATAGCTTTGGGCATACCTAAGGATCCAATTGCAAAACAAGATTTGAAAGATCTTTGTCTTGAAGCAGCAGAAGATGGTATATCATTCATAGCTCTTGATAAAACTGAACATGCTGAAGGAAGAGTTGTGGGGTTCGTTATAAACAAATTGCAGGTAATTATACAGAGCTGAATTATATAAATTATTTTCAAATGTGTTAATTTGATGAATGCATTTAGCAATTAGTAATGGTGTATGCATTTTAACTGAAATATGTTGTCCTGGGAGGACACCACACAATTAGTGAGGAAACTGGCTTTCAGTTGAATCAATGGTTTTTGTGATACCTGACGGAGCAGCTGGATTTTTGGCTCTGTGTCTATTTTAGCAATAATTTTCGACTTTGTTTCTTTCTACCCCTTTACATATGCTTTCATGAACTAATTGGCAGGATCTTGCAGAGTTAGGCATTAGTCAATCTGCACTAGAAGCGTTTTTATAGATATAGTATAGCAGAAACCAAGAACGAACACAACTTTAAGTTTTCAATTTGGCAATACATTCATACATTATTATCGAGAGTTTCGAAAAAATTGCGCTATATTCTTTTCAGTGATTTCGTTTGAATTACAACAATTTAACCTAAACATTTCAGCGGAGGGTACAGGTCTTTAGTAAACGGGGTGCTATTGACACATTAAGAAATAAATCGTGGAAAACTCCAAGAGTTTTTATATTTAGGCAGCCTATATATATATATATATATATATATATATATATATATATATATATATATATATATATATATATATATATATATATATATATATATATATATATATATATATATATATATATATATATATATATATATATATATATATATATATATATATATATATATATATATATATATATATATATATATATATATATATATATATATATATATATATATATATATATATATATATATATATATGGACCATGAATGGCCACTCTAAGGAATAAACAGTATTGTGTATCATAAAAATTTCTTTTTTTATTCTAGATGTAATCGTTATTTCTTAAACTTAACTTTTATAAAGCTCTTCCAAACGGCGTTGCAAGGAACATGGCTCCATACAAGGCCAATATTATAAATCAGTCGTTAAACTTAAAACAGGCATTGTAATAATCAAAATATCCGCTTTTACTGAAACCACAGTAAAAACTATTTTATTCAAATGAAAATTTTTCTTTAAAAAAAGAAGATTATAATGTGTTAGGCCTCTTCACTCCTGAGTGGAGCATAGGGCGAAGGTTCGCCATCTGGTCCTGTTTTGGGCAGTTCTCTTGGCCTCGTTAAACGAATACCCACTGCTCTTCAGTTCGTCGAGAATAGTTCGCCTCCAGGTATTCGCGGGACGTCCCACTCTTCGTTTTCCTTGGGGGTTCCATTCTAAGGCTGTCCTAGCAATGCTTCCATCCATCTCCACTTTCGTCTGCGGATCTCCTTCTGGACTTCTGTCTGCTCAGTTAGGTGCAGAAGATCGCTGTTGTTTTATTTTAGTTTTGGCTGTTATATGTCTTGCCTTCCAAATAGATCTCAATTGCGGAAATGCTTGTTGTGCTTTTCTTAGTCCTATGTCCTTTTCCGCCGCCCCATCTTTTGTTATTATACTGCTCAAATATGTGAATTCGTCTACGTCTTCAATTTGTCTTGTGTTGGTCTGGAAAGCGTTTATGCGCATTGATTTTGTTTTATCGACATTTAAACTGAGACCACATTTGGAGGCTTCCTCTTCAACTGCCTTGAGAATAGATCGCATATCTTCGTACGATTGAGTGGTCGAGCAAATATCATCGGCGTAATCCAGGTCCGTGAGGTACAAGGTCACTGTCCACCTTATTCCGCGTTTGCTTCTGGCCGCTTTGCACATTATCCAGTGTAGTACTATGTTAAAGAGTAGGGGCGATAGGATGCATCCCTGCCTAACCCCTCTGGAAATGCTGAATTCGGCGCTCTCATGGCCGTTGTGGAGCACGGTACAGGGTGAATTTTCGTAGAACTGGCGCACGACAGTTATTATTTGCGTTGCCATTGGGCAACCTTCTATAAGTTACTGTGGATACCAGCAAGATTATATGTTATTGAAAAGTACCCGTAATATGAAAAGATCGTAACAGATCATTCGAATTTCCACTAAGAACAATGAATACTCTGGTAGTCCTAATCGAAATAACGTATAAACTACTTCGAAAGGCTATTTCCCTAGTTTTTGTGAGATAATGAGGACATTTCCTGGAGAACGATTCCGAAAAAGTTTCAAAAGATACAAAAGTTTTAAAATCAAAAGATCTTTTGGATCAATATTCTTGAAACGACCAGTGGCGCACTACACTATGATTTTAATAAGGATTAGCTTGAGAAAGATTTCATTTTGTATATTTTCTCAACTACTGGATACATCTAATTAATTGATGTGGAAAGAACTTCTTTCTATGCAAATTGGAGCTATATCCTTTGAAAACAATAAGTGTTGCCAACTAAAAAGTGAAAAAAATATAAAAACACCCTCTATCTTGAGAACGCAGGACTTTTGGCATTTGTTTATGAGTAATTTCTTCATGTTTTCGATTATGAATCCAGTATTGGAATTAATGACTGCATACTTAAAAGAACCTGTATAAAAAGTGAAACCTGTACTCTTACTTTCACACAACCAAATTTATATGGAATCACCCGATATTTTGAATATTACCTCAGGGATTTTGGAAATTTCGAAGGATTGTTAGAATTGATCCTTTTTGAGATATTCCAATTGAAAAAAGAAATAAATTAAGGTTTATTTTAAGAAAGAAACAAATATAAGAAAATTTCCGCATGTAGTAAAAAAATTGAAAATTGTTTCACGGAGTAGGTGTTTTTTTCTCGATCTCAATAGCTTGTATTACCTCCTCTTGCCCTGATATAAGCCTGAATCTGTCTAGGCATGCTTTGGATTCGGTTTTCGATCTCCTCTGGGTGATATTATGCCACTCTTCTGGGGCAGCTTGGATGAGCTGTTATGGAATTCTTGGTTTATCCTGGCGCGGTCTAATTGTCCTTTTGAGATCATCCCATAAATGTCCAATAGGATTTAGGTCTGGAGAGCAAGCTGGCCCGTCCAAAATAGCTATTCCCTTTTTTTCAAGATAATGTAGCGTGAGGTTGCTGGTATGCGGAGGAGCATTATCTTGAATAAAAATTAAATTCTCACTATGGGCTCCAGCACTAGGTCCACGTAATTTCTAACCGTTACACTTGCAGGAAACGAAATCAAACCTGTTTTGCCCCCCGACATAATGCCACCTCTGAACATCACACTACCCCTTCGTATTTCGGAATTTGTCTTGTTGCTCGGTGTGTTTCTTGTCTTCCACGACCCCTTAAAACCCGAATCGGGTGGTAATCTGATCGAACACCAACTCTGGTCTCATCCGAAAAAGGAACACTTCGCCAATTCTCAATATTCCAATTTTGGTGCTCGATACACCAATTAAGACTGTTAATTTTTTGTTGTCTGGTTAGCTCTGGAACTCTGAAGGGCTTTCTGCTGTTTAAACCCGTTGAAGGAGTTCTTTGACGCATCGTTTTGACTGATGCATTGATGCCTGTTGCTTCCAGAAATTGCCTTTGGAGTATGGGGTGAGACGCACTTGGGTCTCTTCTTGTAAATTGGCACAAAAAACGGTTTGTTCTTCAGAAGTGATCTTCCTACGACTTCTTCTAGGTCTATTTTGCAGGGATTGTAGCTCCACGTATCGGGCGTAAGTTTTTGAAATCACCCACTGTGATACCCCCATTGGGGCCGCTATATCCCTTTGTGTCAACCCTTTTTCAACGAGAGCAATTATTCGGCCATTCTGCACATCGGACAATCCAATTATGATTATAGGCTTTCTTAAATTTTGAAATTCACAGTTTCAAATCTCAGTGACGAAACAGACAATATACAATATCGCAAACATGTGGTGATAATTCAAAATGTCTTATCATACTATTCAGTTTTTTACAACAAAAAACTTAATTCTTTACAAGTAGTCAAAGATCCATGATTAAAAACAATCAATAATGTGAAATACCGTGTGATTCCATATAAATTTGGTTGTGTGTATTTTCATCCAATTTTAATAAAATGTTCATCGATATATTCCAAGATTTGGCCATATCGCAAACTTTCATGTTTAATTAATTGAAATATGATTGTTCTCAACAGACAAACATTTTTAGGTGAACGAACCAGGTCCATCATTCTTTGAAAAACATGCTGCCCGTTGCAGATCTCGAAACGCAAAAGAACTCATCCAAATTATGATAGACATAGATGACAAATGTCAGCTCTTTGAAAACTCCCAAGTTGATTGTATTGGAGAAATTATGTTCATGGGAATATTACCAGAATATACTAACAATAAACTAGGAACCTACTTGGGTATAGCTAGCGTCGAATGTTTGCTCTTCCTAAAATTGGGAGTAAATTTAAAACTGGATCTAGATGGAAATCCAATGCCTATCCAGCCAGTACCACGAGGAGTTTGTTGTATTTATTCTTCGAAATACATCAAAAATATTTGGAAGAATGTACCTGATGATAATATTTCTTTCATTGCTATTGAGATTCCCTACAAAGCTTTTCATAGGAATGGAAAGTTATTCAGCGACTTTATAAACACCACAATTCATGAGAAGTTGGGAGTCGTTTACCTTAATTTCGATCTTATTACAGAAGAGGTTTTTGATGCTCATTTCCGGTCAAAAGGATTAGCCAAACGACAATTTGTAGAAATGGCAAGGAAACATGGTTTCGGTGAGTTTTATGAATAACTGGCTCTCCAGTGCTCGAATATGACAGTTTTGGATTCGAGCTATTATGGAGCTTTAAATTACACATAGACAAAAATGACCTTTATGAAAGTTAAGTGGAATAGAATGCGTTATTTTTTATCTACAACTAGTCTGTAACTAATTTTCAGAAAATTTCGATCACCCTCAGTTTTTTTGCAACAGAAATCAACCTTTTCTCAACTAAAAACGGTAAAAAAATGTTTCAAAAACTTATATTTACTCTTATTTAGGATTTTCGAGAATATTTAGCGTCAGGTTCATCTCTTTTAAGTGTCCAGCAATAGTCAGTTAACATGTTCGGACTCCACTTGCCTTGGTACCTTTTTTCCATGTTGGATATACCCTGATGAAACCGCTCACCGGTTCGTTGCTAACGGCTTCCAAATTTTGAGGAGAAATCCAAATGCGAGTGTAAAAAGTGAATATTGAGCGACATAACACATCCCATGTCCTTGTAAACCGCTTAGAGGTTGTTGACTAACTCTTCATAGCTTCGGCCCTGTGGTTTCCAAGAAAATTATTAATAATATTTCGAAAACATGTCCATGCGGATTTTTCGATCGGTTTAAGTTTTTGTTCAAACTCTTCATCAGGCAGTAGGTCTCTTATTTGCTGCTAGAGAATGCAATATCGGTACACCAAAATCTTGCAATACCGAGATCTCGCACCTATTCTGCAAGATCAATCTCGCACCCAAAATCATGCGCGATCTCGCAAGATTGTTATTATGTCAATTTTGTTCAGCTTTCAGTGCTTTCACATGTTGTTATTTGCTTATGTAAACAATGTACCTATTTCCGGCAGCAACACGTGGCGCTAGGGCCACAGGATGAGTAAGGCGAGACGTTTTCCGGTTGTCGTAAATTTGTCATTGTTTTGCGAGCCTGGACGTGTCACAGTGCATGGCAATCTGCAAATTTATTAACTATTCCAATAATAGTTGAAAATAGTTCTTTGTGTGTTTAAGTTCTCAAGGTCTATTGGTTTTGTGTTAAAATGACAACAAAGGTAGTTTATAAAGAGTTTCAAAGTGGATCAGGGGTATGGAAATACTTTTTGAAGGCAAAGGATGGACAAACTTCCCAGTGCAAATTGTGTAAGTCTATTTTGAAAACAACGGCATGATCTCCCAAAGGCTTACATATACATTTACTGTCCAAGCACAAAATTGATACTTCTCATAAAAAAGTGACAGAAAACGTGACTCTGGTTCCATCAAATTCTTCAATGCTGATCAATGCTTCCGCGTCAGTGAGACTACCTCTTCCCTACAAAAAGTTTCTTTGGAGGAAAGAGTTTCAAGAATGATTTCTAAAGATGGCATGACTTTTAGATCTTTTTGCACGTCGAAAGACTTGAAAGAATTATTTGCGACTAGTGACTACAAATTACCTGCATCGCCTAACTCCATAAAACAGATTGTTATGGATAATGGCATGAGTTTGAAAATGAAAGTATCGCAGGATCTTATGAAAATAAGAAAGAATAATCATGATTCAGCTTTACTTTCGTTGAATGGACTTCATGCGAAAACAGGCGCTTCATGAATGTGAATGTTCATACATTTTCAGACAATAAAAATATGTTCTGGAATTTGGGTCTTGTGCGCATAGTAGGAAACATGCCTGCAGGAAGTTGCATAACTATTTTGAAGAAGAAATTATCAGAATATGGCTCGTCATTAAATGATGATATAAAAGGTGTTACTACAGATGGGGTCAGTGTTATGGTGAAGGTTGGGCGACTCATGAATCCTCTTCACCAGCTATGCTACGCTCACGGCAGTCAATAGGGAGTTATAGATATGATTTACAAATCAAAACGTGGAACCGAAACGCAAAAAGAAAGTACAAAAGAAACAGTCGTAGCTCAATCAGATGTGGAGAAGTCTGACGATGAAGAATTTGATGACATTATTGATTATGAAGGATTTGACTGCAAATTACCCACTGTAGATGAAGTTGACTTAGTGCAAGAATTTGATCACCTTATCAAAAAAGTAAGACAAGTAGTCAAATTTTTTTGAAAATCACCAACGAAGAATGACATTCTTTAGAAATATATAAAGGACGAATTCAGCAAAAATGTGCAACTCGTGCTGGACTAGTCATGCAGCTATGATTTCCACATTCAATAAGGTGAAGCAATGTGTAAGCAAAGCCTTGATTGATTGAATCTTGAATCGAGTACAAATCATAGTTTCTCAGACGAAGAATATCGTGCTTTATCAGGTTTAGAACTCGTATTTCAGCCTATAAAACTGGCAGTAGAAGTACTATGTCATCAAAATTCAGATTTGTTACCTGCCGAAACTACTCTGTAATTTATGGTGAAAAAGTTAGAAGAACTCGGAGCACCAGTAGCTCAAAAACTTGCTGAATTCATGAAGGCTCAGATTAATGAATGCCGAACACTTATGACATTCTATTCTTTGACAGATCCTGTCCAATACGACGTATATTTCAATCAATCTGCTAGTGATCAAACTTTCAAACGGAATTATATCGATACTTGCCTCATTACAGCCTGCTACAACCGCTGCCACTTGTTGCAGGACCTGATGTTACTGTTGAAATTTCAGATGGTCCACTCACGGTTATTAATACTACGGATTTAGAATCTTGAGATTCGGACGATTCGGTTGCACCAACATCGATAGTCTCCATGGAATCTCGATTGTTTTGCAAGAAATGCTCCAATGCTCCAACCATTTTTTCCCTTTCTCGTAGTCTCAGTTTCTTTTGCTCGCGAAACTTCGCACCTGAAGGTCTCTTTCTTTTATCCTGAAAAAACAAATAAATAATTACTACTCATGGGAATTAGGAATTAACCTTTAAAGTAACCACAATAATAAGCACCATGTGGGTAGGGTAGGAAATATTCTCAAAAAGTTGACTGAGCAGCCAATAGTTTTTAACCCCTTATAGGGCAGATTTTTATTAAGTAAGATATGGCCGATCAAAGTTTGCATATTTGAGTAAAAAGCAATTTGTTCTAGCCCTTTTAGCTCAAATCCTTTCAAAAATAAAGGCAAAAAAGATATTAAACTAATTTGAGCTTATAGCCATTGAAAAACCCTACAAAATGGTTTTTCAAAAAGATCAATAGCATAAAAACTAAGCGAGTTATGGATACAACCAGTTACTTTTTTAAACTCGTACATGACATTTCAATTAATAAAAAGATATTTCGCTAAAAAAAAATAATTATAACCAGTATCCTATAAAGGGTTAATGTTGATAGTGTAAAGTAGGGAACAATTACCATTTCATAAAAAATCAAGGCTTTGAAATTGCAGTCAGCAGGTATTCGGCACTTAATTTAAAAAAAAAGTAGTAAACAAAATATTACACAACACAACACCACACTTGACAAAATAAAAATAACTTCAGATGTAAAAATAATGGGATTACTTGTTTTTATTCACTTGTTGCACGGTCCAGTCAACTAACTGATTTAAAAACGCCTGTGGCGATGCATCGCTTTTATAGCGCTCCAGGCGTTATTCATGTCTGAACAGGAAACATCAAGAAACAGCCCCTGACATGTTCTCGCAACATAGGAATCGGCAGTAACTGGATGATATACTAATAAAAATTCGTGTGTATTTATACCTAATCCTATTTAATTTCTCAACTTTTATTTTAATATTATTTTTGGACCCTGGGTTTTGGCGACCCTAAAGGATGGCGCCCGTGTGCATTGCACACTTTGCACATATGGTTGCGGGGGTCCTGGATCAGAATCTGAACTCTCGAATACATTATCTTCGATCACGTCATCCATGTTCACTGGAGGCTGAAGAACAGGTAAATCATCACTGTGTGGGATAGGATAGGTCTTTGAGCAGATTGTAGATTTGGATAGTTCACAGAGTGTCTAGATTTGTGATTAATACCTTTTATAGAAGTTTGGCAGAAATACCAATCTGATACATGGGCTTTCGGTTCAGCCCATATCATTGGAACTGCGAACGGCATATGACGAGATCCTTTAGACCATGATGTTAGTAAAGTGACACACTATGCACAGCAAACACGAGGAGTCCAGGTTTTGTCCAAATTTCGCTCCTGAAAACCAAAATAATTTAAATAACAGTTTTTAACTAATGATGTCAAACTACGACGTTGACTTTTAACAGTGAGTTGACCGCAAATATAACAGAAGTTATCGGGATAGTTTGCACACACTCTCGGCATCTTAGTATGATGTATAACCCTGATCTAAAAAGAAACCTGTTTCAATTCCAATATTTCTTCGTTAATTTATTCGGAAACACACGTCGGTAAGCAAAATTCTCATGATCGAGTAAGTGGATGTTTCATGAAAACTGAGGGTGATTGAACAAAACTAAGTATGAGGTTTATATGCGGGTTGGTAGTAGTGTTTGAAAATATGACTTGATTTCGTTCAATAAATTTACTGTTTATCAGTGTTATTATTCTATGTCTTATGTTCAGGTAATCTAAGAAGTTTAAGTTCAAAATTTATATGAAAACAAACAAAAAACTATTAACAATCAGTTATATGGAGCTTGAAAAATGTCATTTACGTTTTGAACAAACCTGTACCTTATATAATGAAGGTTTGTACTGTTACCGTGTCCACTACGGTATCTCACTATGGATCGCTCTAGGCCCCTTCGAATAAGCGTGTTACCGTGTTAACCACGCTTTCTTAATCACAGATCGCCTAGTAGGGACTTCGACCAGGCTAGGCACAGAGCGTGATCTGGGCCTACCTGGACCGAGGGTTTAAATATCCATGCATTTCGGAGACTCCCTCTCTTTTCTCTTCAACGACCTCTTCGAATTCACACTGTCTTAGAAAACCGGCTGCAGCACGCGTTGCCACGAACCGGCTTTCCCTACCCACGCCATATTGTCAAACCGCCGTTGTTTACCGACGAACCACGTGTTTTTATTTCATTTTAATTCTACGTTTACAAAAAAAGTGTTTGTGTTAACCGTCAGTGTTTCCATCGTGTGTGTGACTCCATCTTGGTAACAAGTGGCGCCAAACGTGGGGCGTTAGGGCATTGTTTTCTCCGTTGAGAAAAAGGACCCGTCACCGACTGAGTTAGCCGATAAATATTGATACGAGAATCCAAGTGAAGAATTTCGCTACTTCCCCCAGAACTGTTATTGTACATATCTTAGATTTAAATATTTTAAATAGAGCTTTGCACCACGCTCTCATAATGTAAGTAGCTAGACCATACGACTCGCTACGTGAGACAAGGTTTTCTGTGGTTTCCCTTGTCATCATCGCGTTGATGCCAAATGGCGCGTAAGATAGTAAGACGGCAACAGACGCACTGCACACAGAGTCGTATTAGATTTAAGTAGGATAATTTGACAAAACTCTTTTTTTTTCAATGGTATGATGTACACGTATGCACATGTCTTTAATAAAGATACAACATGGTTTTATTACCCGGTATGGCAATATGGATGCGCCAAACCGCGATCTTCAGAGGAGGGACCGCTTGCTACCGGGATGGGGTCACACACACGATGGAAACACTGATCGTTAACACAAACACTTTTTTGTAAACGTAGAATTAAAATGAAATGAAAACACGTGGTTCGTCGGTAAACAACGGCGGTTTGGCAATATGGCGTGGGTAGGGAAACTCGGCTCGTGGTAACGCGTGCTGCAGCCGGTTTTCCAAGACAGTGTGAATTCGAAGAGGTCGTTGAAGAGAAAAGAGGAGGAGTCTCCGACGGATATTTGAACCCTCGTCCAGATAGGTCCAGATCACGTTCTGTGCCTAGCCTGGTCGAAGGGCCTACTAGGCGATCTGTGATAAAGAAAGCGTGGTTAACACGCTTATTCGGAGGGGCCTAGAGCGATCTATGGTGAGATACCGTAGTGGACATGGTAACAGTACCTACACAAACTTGAACTGAGTGGATTGTGTTCCAAATTAAAATAATCGTTTCTACAAACACCCGAATTGATTCTGACTGGTGAACACCGTGTTCCAAAGTTCCTAGAATTATCATATTATAGAACTGATTCTAGAACGGTGAAATCTGTTCTTGGTTTTGGGGAGGAACTGAGAATGAATACTTGCGGGTATGCAATGCAGATATCTCTCTCAGATTCCGTTGTTAACTTGTTAGTGTTAGTGTTCCAACCTAAATGAATCGTTGATAACGAATCAGTTTTGAATCACTTATTTCTCACACTTGCACATATATTAGGTGCGTAACTAAGTTCTCGCTGTTTGTCGATAGATGGCTCCAGCAGAAAGTGCTGGTCGATTTTTACCTATCAAGAACGTCTTAAACAAAGCTTAAATATATGATAAGCAAACCACTGTGACAAATTAGTGATTTTGTTTTTGCATCGTATACTGCGTTTGATTTTGTGCCAAATAATCGTAATTTGCAGGAAGTGTTGATTTTCTTCTTTTATTCGAAGAAAACGACGGCTGAAGCTCATAGAAAACTCCAAAAAGTTTACGAATATGCTGCTCTAAGTGAAACTAAGATGCTGGGATTGGTTCTGTCGCTTCAAAAACGGTGATTTCGATGTGGGCGACCGTCCCCGTGAAGGACGGCCAAAAATTGGAGGCATTGCTCGTAGGGATCCGTGCCAAACGAAGAAGAGTTGGCTTCAGCCTTAGGAGTTACCCGCCAGCGATTGCATGAGTTGGGAATTACTGAAAAGCAAGGAACTTGGGTTCCTTATGATTTGAAGCCGAGAGACGTTGAGCATCGTTTTTTCGCCTATGAACAACTGCTCCAGTGGCAAAAAGAAAGGGTTTTCTTCATCGCATCGTAACGGGTGATAAAAAATGGATACATTACAACAATCCAAAGAAGAAAAATCGTGGGGATTGCCCGGTCATGCTTCTACTTCATCGCCTCGTCCGACTATTCATGCTGCGAAAGTTATGCTGTGTATTTGGTGGGACCAATCCGGTGTTATTTATTATGAGTTGTTGAAACCATCACTGGGAAATGATATCGACCTCAATTGATGCGATTGAGTAAAGCACTGCGTGAAAAACGGCCACAATACGAGCAGAGACACGAAAAAATAACTCTACAGTATGACAACGCTCGGCCTCACGTTGCCGAACCCGTTAGAACCTACTTGGAAACGCTCAAATGGGAAGTCCTACCCCACCCGCCATGTTCCCCAGATATTGCACCATCCGTTTATTACTTGTTCCGTTCGATGACACATGGTCTGGCTGATCAGCTGTTCCGCTCATATGAAGAGCTCGAAAAATCGCTTGATTCGTGGATAGCCTCAAAAGACGAACACTTCTACCGTCACGGTATTCGAGCTCTTCCAGATAGGTGGAAAAATGTTGTAGCTAGCAATAGGCAATATTTTGAATGATTCATTTGTAATCTTTTTTCACAATAAAGTTGTATTTTCAAAAAAAAAACAGCGAGAACTTTGTTGCGGACCTAATACTTGATTCGGAATTAGTTTAGAAGTATCAGAACTAATTGCTGGTTCATATATTTGAGCTTATTGAACTGTTTTAGGTTTATCAACTCCAGAGGAAGAATACAAGTTGAAAACATCCACAATGGACTAGAAGACGAAAGACTAATGAGCTTTTATGTCTAGTAAACCATATCATTCTGGGATGATATCATAAGAAAGAAAAAATAACAGAAGTGGTTCTTTGTCGATAGACAGTTTTCATTTTGAATCAATTTTTGTTATGTTACTGTATTATCAATAAAGACTTAGAAACATTCAAACTTCTCTCATCTTGTTTCTTCAATCTTCTGAACAATTTAGTGGTTTATGCTATAACCAAGTCTTCAGCATACGGTGTAAGGTTGCGTGAACGTACTCACCAACTAACTGAACAGGTGCTATCAATCCATCTATTTCCAAGATATTCGATAAAGATAGCTGTTTATATGGGGGGGGGGGCTCTATATTGCTTCCATCACATGGTTACGTTACGCTCTAAACTATGAGGTTAAATTTTATAGCAAATTCCTCCCCAAACCATTACTGTGCGACCTCTACATGGATGTACCTCTCGGACTGAATGTGAATTTCTTATCGCTTCTCTGTTTCTCCATTCACGAAGACGATCAGAGGATCAACCATACATTGACTCGTCAAAGTAAACGACCGGACCCTATAGAGATATACTCTTGAACTCTCGAATTTTGTACGTTTGTGTTCTTGCTGCCAACACATGGTTCGACGTTCAACATTGCTATATTTTTTTGAAAGATTATCTTCCAAGAATTGAAGAAAGCGTATTTTAGTTAAGGTTAAAATTTATAACATGAGGTTAGATTTTGCAGCAAATTCCTCCCCAAACCATTACTGAGCGACTTTTAACTGGATCTACCTCTCGGACTGAAGGTGAATTGTTTCTCACTTCTCCATCTGTTCTCACGAAGACGGCGACTATGAGAGAATCGATCATATCTTGACTCGTCAGTGTAAAAGACCAGACCCCACCTCTGTGTCCAATAGGGATATAATCTTGACCTTTCAAATGAAAAAGAAACCCGATGACCAGTCTCAGAATTTTCGAGTTATTTTAGTCGGGACTAAAACTCCTGTAGCAGTTAGGAGTTGGGCAGATGACTTCTCCGAGCTGATCAAGCTACAAAGGCACCAAGGCACCTTGAGACTATGTAGTCTTCCCAGGCCAACTTGTTCGGCGTCTTCAATATATCCAGCTCCTTGAAATTGCATTAAAAGCCTGGAAATGACACTTTGGGAGACACTGAACAGCGCGCCACTTCTTTCTGTTGTCTGCTAACCTGCAACATTTCTAGGGCTCTATTTCTGTTTTCTACACTCAATTTTCATTGAACCACTACAAAAAGTGAAAATTGAGACGTTTACTTGAAATAATCAATTATAAATTACTTGTGATTACAAGTTAGAGCTATTCAGAGGAGTAGCTTGCGTTGATTGGTGCAATGATGTTTTTGAAAATTTCGTCGTCTTTTATTTACAGGGCTAGTGTACTCGCTTCTATCGAACATTTTTTCGATAAATTACGATTTGGCCCTCTTCGAAAAGCGAATGAACACACATATTAAATCACCTGGGTCAGCCACAGCTGTGGTATGACAGAGATCGCCTCCTCCCAATTCTAAATTACTATTGGGAGGTAAAATGATTGGAAGAGGTTTAAAATCTTCAAACAAAAATGATCTTAAAACACTTGTAGTAATTACAGAATTAGCCCCTAACACAATCGATTCACTAGAGCAGCTGTGCTCAAACGGTCGATCGCGAGTGCTTTTTGAGTAGATCTCCAGAAGAAAAACTTTTTAATAAGTAGGCAACAAAACTACAAAAATTTATTACGTAATAAAATAATACTCTGCTAGCTGCAAAAGGCGGCTTTATCAAAGGAACGCGCGGTACTTGTCAAAGAAAAGCCGCGTTTTTTATTCTTACCGCTTTTCTAGAAATTTCGGGCAGCGCGTTAACGGGAACACTGGAGGCTTTCGTTCACGCCGATATGAATGTAGCGCCTGCAGGAATTGGAGTCATTCTAAATTGTAACTTGAAGGCAATACTACGTCGATACAAAGTTTATTATTAAATAGTTCAAAATGAGTGCAGCGAAGATATCTAAAACGTATCATTTTAACAACGATTGGGAGGAAAAATTTTTCTTTTGTATGGTGAAGAATAAGTGCATTTGTCTTATTTGTCGTGCTTCAGTTGCAATACCTGAGCGTGGTAACTTAGTGATCATAATCATCATAAAACGGTTCATAAAAACTTTGAAAAGGATTTTCCGCCACAGAGTGAATCAAGAAAACGAAAAGTACGTGATTTGTTATCTTGTTTGAAAAAAGAACAAACCATGTTCACAAGACCAGCCAGTTAATCAAAAGCTGCAACGATCGCGTCATTTAAAATATCTCATATATTGGCGAAACACAAGAAACCATTCGAAGATGGATCGGTTGTGAATTGTGTTTATTCGGAGATTTTAAAAATAAAACAGAAATCATGTCTGCTATTAGAGAACTTCAGCTATCTCGTCCGACTGTCACAAGACGTATTGAAGTCGTGAGTCAGGACATGGCAGATAAACTAAAACATGATATCATGAAATGTACATACTTTTTTTACAATTCGACGAATCCACCGATATGACGGACACTGTTTAGCTGTGTATTTTTATTCGGATGGTATTCAATGACATGTTAGCTAAGGAAGAATTTTTGACAATCAGTCCTCTGAAGGGGATGACCCGTGGCGAAGATATATATGACGTTTTCTACAACTAACTACAAGCTACCAATATATAAATTAGTGTGCATTACAACCGATGGAGCATCAACATTGACTGGAAACAAAAATGGTTTTGTGGCATTGTGTCGAGCGAAGATTTCCCTTCATTTTTTCATTCCATTGCATTATACATCAACGAGGTTTGGGTTTAAAAGTTTTAAACACGGAGGAAATTATAGGCATTGCAACAACAATTGTGAATTCCATCCGTGCACGTAGCTTGCAACGGCGGCTCTTTAAGTTGCAGCTGTACACATTGATTTCGTTCTTCACACGGACGTCAGGTGGTTGAGTCGCGGAAAATTCCTAGAAAAGTTTCATGAATTATTGCCAGAAATAATAGCTTTTCTAGACGAAAGACGTGATGACACTCAGATGTTGAAAAACGAAAAATGGCTGACTGATTTGGCATTTTTGATGGACATCACAATGCACACAAACACCATTAACTTGGAGCTTCAAGGTAAAGGAAAAACTATTATTGAGATGATATTAATCTTCTCTGCCCATCAGACCTGAACGTAAATTTATACTTCTCGCAGATCAGATCATCCAACAATACTTAAAACGACAAAGGACATAAAAGTAGTCCTGAAGTTTCTGCCAGGAAAGAATACGTCAATATTACAACCAATTGATCCGTGAGCAATAGCAAATCTCATCACCATCGCCACACTTTTAGCCAAGTAATTCAAAAAGCTGATGGGGAAGGAAAGTCTATGCTAGAGTGATGGAGATCATACAGCATCATGAAGGCCATTCATAATATAGATTAAGCTTGGAACGAAGTTAAAATAAATTGTTTGAACTGGATGTGGCATAATCTTTGGCAGATGTAGTCGAAGCACCTAGAACAATTATTCAGATGCAGAAACAAGTGCTTGAAGATATTGTTACTATGAATGGGGGGAGGGGGGCAAACTTGGAGATGTCGCGGTAGAAGATTTTGAAGATGCATGAAAAACTTCTCAGTAATGAAGGTCTGATTGAGTTACAGAATAGTCCCATCAACGATAGGAAAGAAAAAGTAGAAAGAATGCCCTTTCGAAAATTTATTTAAGTAATTAAAAACAGCGCAGTGTGTTATGAACGTCTTTCACAAGAACGTAAAAGAAATGTTTGCCAGAACAATAGAGGTATTATTTCATAAAAACAACATGTAATACTTAATGCATAAAGTGATTGATTTAAATGATTTTCATTTTTTTGTATTAACTTTTGATAATGTTTAATCGTAAACCACAATATTCGCGAATTTTACATAACTCAATTTTTTGCGGAACGTATCTCTCTCGTAAAGCGGGGTATTACTGAACACTTTATTTAGATATATAGGAATCTATATAGTTTTTAAATCTCTTCTCACATGATGTTATGTTTCGTTCTTTAGTCTATAGATGTCTCGTTGTTTCTATTCGACCTTGTATATGCAACTAAAGATACTCCATTGTCATGTAATAGGTTATTCCGATAGTTACTAGAATGAAACTTGATGAAAGTAGTGTCTATCATTGTACATGATACATATATACTTTGCCCCAAAGTAAAGTATATACAGTTATTTCGAAAAAGGACTTTATCTCACGAACCTTATCATGCATATTGCATCAGACAGGTTTCTCAAATTCAATTAATTGAATATGAATATATTTTTCATTTGAAAAAAGAATTGTTCAAAATGACCACTATTTCATATATACAAAGTTGAAGGCCTTTCGTCCCTGTTAATATTTGTATAGATTTACTAGACAACCTATACGAGGATCCAAGGGAGTCATATCAGGAAAACTTGGCCCCCATACTAGATTACCTCGCGGTTCATTCCCTACTCCTAGAAATGTTGTGTTCAAAAATGCGCCCACCACTAAGATAACTACATATGATATAAATTGAGGACTTTATTTTAGGAACAATATTTAATCTTAATTCTACGATCTACTCGTTATGATCATCGTGTGGCCATCGTTGATGATGAACATTATGAGTAGTATATACAGGATGTTTCAGGTATGCATTCATTGATTTCTACTGGAGATTCCTCATCAAAAAAACATGACCATAAACATATGTCCAAAAGTCTTCCGCTCTCGAATACAGGGTACTGAATTTCAGAATTTTGCGATTGTCAAAGGATCTAGCTCCAATTTGCAGAGAAGAAATTTTTTAATCATCAATTCATCACATGTGTCCAGTAGTTGCGAAAATATACATGGTTATATTATTTTATAGTCATGCTACCTCAAAATCAGTGTTACACTCCACTGATCTTTCTAAAATTATTGTTGAAAAGATTCTATTGATTTTTTTTGTATAAGGAATTTCATCAGAAATCACAACCGTTTTCGAGTAAAAAAATGATTCCCATGAGAAGGTACACGTTTTTCGAATGTACCCCCATCAGGGTTGATATTTCGTGATACGAACGGGGAATCGGAATTGTCCTCATAATTTTCAAAAAACAATAAAAATAGCCTTTGGAACTAGTTTTTACATAATTTTGAGTTAAAATATCAGAAGGTTTATTTTATTAAGTGTAAATTCAAATGACCTGTAACTTTTTGTACTTTTAAGTAAAACCTAATATTTCTGGTAGCCGCAGTAACATTCAGAAGACTTGGTATAAAACGAGGTTTGCCTTTTATGTCAAATGTCAAATATAGTGGAAATGGCTATTAAAAATAGACTGTTGAAATTTTTCAAGCGTTATAACCTTTTTAGTACTCAGCAACATGGCTTCATGGACAAGAGATCTGTGGGATCGGCTCTCTCTGTACTGTGAATGAAGTGGCAGATGTTTTTGATACAAAAAGGAAGGTCAGACTACTAGCATGCCTACCGATGAGCATGAATTGATTTCCTCATTAGAAAATGATCAGAGCTGAATTTTGAAGTGGTTCAATGTGAACCAGCCTAATGCGAATGTTTCCAAAACATCTATCTATCTATCTTCAAATTTAAATGAAAGAAAGTGTGTTTGAGATATTATCGAAATTCTCAATTATTTTCAAAGACCTATCGATGCCATTATGCATGGAATATAAAGTCATTTAAATGTCTGCTACGACTTCTCTGGGTGCAGCGCATCCGAAATGTCCAATTTTCCATGACTCTGGCGCATAAATCAGGTAGAGTTTGACCAATGGCATGGGTTATATTGACTCTGACGGCCGCTCTGATTTATGGCTCTTTCGCATAGGCCTGCCACTTTAGAAAAGCCCACCAGAAAGAGTCTAACGGGGTCAAATCGCACGAACTCGGTGGATAATTCACACCTCCTTCACGTGAGTTGACCATGCTCTTATATCGCTCGTGCAGAATATCCAATGTGGCGTGATCTGTGTGGCACATAATGCCGTCTTGTTGAAACAACTTGTCGTTTATATCCAGATTATCGAATTCAGGCCAAAAGAAGTAATCATCGACATATAGCGCTCGCCGTTAACAGTGATGGCTTGACCAATGTCGTTCTCGAAGAAATATCGACTGATGACTCCGCCGATAAAAATACCCACCAAACAGTAACTTTATCTTGATGCATTGGACGCTCTTGGATCTCATGTGGATTAGTTCCATCCCAAATTCGATAATTTTATTTGTACAAGTACCCATTAATTCAGAAATGGGCCTCATCACTGAAGATTAGGATTCTAGAGTCAATTTAATAAACATACGTCGTCGTCTACGGTCTTTTACCTTCAGTTCCTGGATCAGTAAAATATACGGGTGTAGGCCCTAGTGACGACATAAAATTTGCCAAGTTGTGGTCTGCAAACGACCGAGTTCTTGTAAGCGATGCGAATTCGTTTGCCTCGGATTCTTCTGCACATTCCCATGGATAGCGGCAATGTTTTCGACAGAACTTGCGTTTCGTCAACGTACGGATATTGGTCGATCGTTTGCTGATACAGTGGTATCGATTTATCCACCACATAGTTCTCTCGGTAGGACGATTATGGCGACCGAAAAATGGGCGAAGCGCGCGGTACGTTTCCCGAACAGAACACCCATTTTGATGAGCAATTTTATTGTTTGCGCGTGTTGTTGAACACTGTATCCATCCATGGTGATTTATCAAAACAGACTGAATGAATGACAATTAATTTGACTGATGCAGCTTCAACAAGATGGCCGCTTTCAACTGTCAAAGTTCGGAAGTCCCTATTGAAAGATCCTTTATAAAGTTTTTGGTTTTTTGAAAAGTTAGAATAGACAACTTTTGAAAAGTTGGCTGCTATTTATCTATTCTATGGCCGATCAGGTGGTAATGCAACTGAAGCCCGAAGGCTATCTTGCAGCTTTTTCCTTTAGAGAAATTTTTCGTTTTGCGTTACGTGGAACCGGACGGTTTCCACCAGTCAAGGGAAATTCTTGACCAGATCGGTTTGTCTATGAATGATTATTTTGGATGAAGTCTATAATAATCAAAGAGTCAGCACTCGAGGGTATATCTGCAGGTTGGCGTTTCACATTCGACATTTGTGAACTTATTATACATACGACGAAGGGATATACACTTTGAACATTTTTTAAAGCAAGTGTAAGTAATCCTTTTCATGGATTTTGCTCCTAGTTAACCTTTTGTCACACTAGTACAGACGTGGGGATTGAAAAGCATCCTATACAACACTGAGTTTTACAGAAAATACGTCTAATATACAAAAAAAAGGTTGTGTTGTTAATTTAGAATCTATAATGTAAAGAAAAGATAATTATAATAATCTAATATATATATTTTTTGATTATATGATTTGTAATCTTTAGCTCCTTTAATTAACAAAACAATGGCACTTGACAAAATAATAATCATAAAAAAATATCAGTTCTTAGGATCCATGAAATACACTTTTTCTTAAACTCAAGAATTATATATGTTAGAAAAAAAATGAAAAATGTTAATATTCTCAAAATAAAAAAAAATGTCCAACAACAAAATCATTCGCAATCAGAGCAAACGTGTTTTTTGCAAGAGTAACATCGATATGTCGATTTTCTATTTAGCTAAGGTGGACAAGATGCACATATTTTTCTTGTTTTTCTTCGTGAGCTTGACTTTGAATTGAATCTGGCATATCAGAACCGAGTATTATAGCTAAATTCATACGAAGTTCACGTGGCAAGCGTAAGTTGAACACCCTTCTCTTCATGTGCTCCAATACTAGTTGTCGAGGTAATTGTTTTATGAACACACCACGATCAGTTTTTTGTTTTAGTTGCTCGTTATGTAAAATATACGCATTGACAGTACTTATGTCTGAAATTCTATAGAAAACTGTCATTGGCCAACGTCTTAATCGACGGCTGCTTGTGTATATCGAACACTTTTTATCTATCTCATCCACTCCTCCTTTGGTGGAATTTTAGAATTCTATTATTTCTGGTTTTCCTGACTCTGCATCAATACCTGCACTATGATGCATCGAGGAAGCTAATATAACAGAAAATGATCGATTCTTTCCATCATGTTGTGGTATTCTGACCGATACCCGACTAGGAAAGCTTTTTGACCACTTATATTTGTTTTTGCCTCTAAAATAACTGAACTTAGAAAGCGGTGCATCTTCGTCTTCCGTCATTATCTGTATCATGATCGCTGATTCCGGTATAAAATCGTCTCCGACATCATCTACTTCCGATCCGCTGGAATCTTCTGCAATCAAGTTCTCAATCAAAACCAAGTTATTTTGATCCCGAAGATTAATTTGACGATGTGGTCTTCTAGAATGACATTGTTTATCGGAAGGTAAACTACGTTTAACGCCTGACGTCCCAGGTACATCCATTCTTCAAATGAGCAGTTAGGTTTCTGTAACTAAGCACATTTGATCGTCGTTCAAACAAAAAACTAACGTTAGTACGACTTCGGCCTGAGAGGCCGCGTCGTAATTTAACCCTCCGTCGGGCGCAATACAAAAAATCACAAGAAATGGCGCAATGTATCAAAATGATCACACATGGTATATATGGAAAAAACACAATGTAAGTGAACTGATTTATTGAGAAACTATAAAATGTTGCAAAATGAACTGAAAGATATAAATATTAATGAACGAAAAAAAATTAATTGTTGGAGTGAGCGGCTAGAAAATCAGTACTACACACTCCACAAAAAGTGTCTAAATGGGTCAAACAGACGATTTTCTTACATTTTTACAGTTATATTTGGTAAGTTTACGTTTATTTCCCGGCCTGCACAATCTTCACATCTTTTCTCTTCATTCCAGTTGTTTCTGGTTCTTCGTGTTCATCATTTCCGGGAGTTTGGTAGATTTTCAATTTATTTTGTAAATTCAGGGGCATTTCCAACGTTAGCTCACTTCTTCTTGATAATTGTGGTAAAACAAGTTCATGGGATAATTGTTTCAAGAATTCTTTTCTTCTTATGACTTTTCGATCATTTCCGAAATAAATGACTCTGGCATTTATACCACTCATATTGAGAATAGCAAAAAAAAATACCATAGGCCAACGTCGGGTGTTTCGTGCGACATTGTACGAAGCATACAATTGATCGGTTGTGTCCACTCCGCATTTCGTTTTATTATAAAACGTGATTATCTCTGGTTTTTTTTATCTGTGGTGGTAGGATCTATAGCTCCACTATTGTGTAAGGTTGATACAAGAAGAACACATTTTCCCTTTTTCGGCACATAAGATACTAATGTGCAATCTTTTTGAAAACCAAAGATGCTGTTGTAAATTGGTCTCTCTTTTGTTGACACGAACTGGGAAGGAATTTCCCTCTTATTTTTTCTTAGGGTGCCAACGAAAGACAGCTTTTTTTCTTTTGATTCTTTCAGTAATTTTATACTGCTGAACTAATTATCGGCAGTAATATTTCTACCTGAGCCGAAAATTGGTTCTGATAATCTGATGACCACATCATGTGGTTTGTTGCTTACACAATACTGGCCGTGCGAAAATTTTTAAGCCATATTTGTTAGGCTTACTGGGGATGTACTGCTTGAAGGCACACCTTCCCCTGAATCCCTCAAGTTTTTCATCTATAACAACATTTTCCCCGGGAGAATAACATTTCTGACAGTTTTTTACGAACAGAAAAAAAATCTCACGTACCGCTGCCAGTATATCTAGGATATTCCGTTCCTCGCGTGTGCTCTTGTCGTCAAATCTCAAACATCGGATGATGAATTTGAAGCGTTTAATGCTCATCACTAGGTGAAGTTTTTCTATACCATCCTTCTGACTTCCCCAAAGGTCTTCTAAACTCTGCCTGTTCCCCTTCCAGATGCCAATCAGAAATAATAATCCGATAAATGCTTTGAGTTCAATGAGATCAATTGGAGTTGCATCTCTTGCACGTGGAAACGAGCATTTTATACTATCAATGTATTGATTGGTTGATTGGACAATAATTTCCAGGATTTCATCGGACACAAGTTGACTCCAACATTCTAATGGCGTACGTGCAGTTTTCGCTTCTCCTATAACGCCTGGCAACCTCTTAGTGATGTTGTGTGCTTGACGACGACCTTCAGAAAAAGCACTAGAAAACCATTTTGTCTCCTTATCTCGTCCCATGTAGTAAGTCTGATTTTCTTGGAAATTTGTACTCTCGATTTCGTCCTCTTCATCACTTGTATCAGATTGTTCAGTCTCGGAATTTTCTTCACGCGTTTCTACATTGTCCTCAGCATCTGTATCACTTTCATCTCCGAATTCTTCTTGACCTTGATCGTCTTCATCATCCCACAATAATTTTTAAATTTCGTCTATATCCTTAGGATTATTCAAATTGAACTTCCTTTTAAGATCCGCCATTTCGACTACCTGTTGAGAAAAAACATTGAATATTATGAGATCGGGCGCAATATATCAATTATATATATCAATATTAGATGAAAATAATTCAGTATTTAACAATTTTGCTTCAAAAAAACACTATACATACTAACAAGATAAGGTTTACAACTCACCTGAGATCAAATTTTGGAATTATCAAGAAATTTCAAAACTTCGCGTATTCGGGCGCAATGATTCAATTTGACATTTTCAAGACCACTGTCGTTCACGTAGGCACGCTAGACACTGAATGTTGCGTATGAGCGGTGCGGGTTATAACTAGAGAAGTCATGAGAGTTGGGTTAAACAACCGCTCCCACTCAAATATTCTGTTGAAAAGTATTTCGGCGATATCATTTTGATATTATGCGCCCGACGGAGGGTTAAAATCGAAATAACTTACCGAAATTGTATGCGCCGGCACTACTACCACACTCAACGTCGTCGGAGCAACTAAACCCGCAGCTGCTGAGGCGCACGAGCCTCTCTTGCGCGGAGAAGGGGTAAATCTAACAACTTGTCAACCTATCACGGCCTCATAGGCTTCACGTCAGTACTTTTTTTATGCGCGCTTCCCAGGAATAGTTACACCACATGAGTAGGTGCCTGGGAAGAATTGAGATGTCTGTTTACTCGCTTCTTGAACAGGTCCAAACTGTAGAATGTTGGGAAGACGTTGGATGGAAGCGAGTTCCATAGCTCACCGGCCCTGTAGATGAAAGATTTCTTATAGAGAGAGGTTCGAGGGGTCGTTAAATGTACCGCCATATGATGAGAACTGCCTGCGGCAAAACATGAGTTTTCCCGGAACAAGATCTTTCAGCTCCTTGGGGCATCTTCCGTGAAAGTATCTGTAAAACAGAGAAACGCGGGTGATCTCCGGGTGGTCGATGAGGCGCACAGCCCGTTTTTGCACACTATGCAACATTCGCAACGAATGTTTGGGCGCTGATCCCCATACAGTAGATCGAATCTGTGCCTCATATAGAAGCAGCAGCTGAGATGATGTGAAATATCGCTTGACTCTGAAAATAAAACTGAGTTTAGCTGATGCCGACTCAGTTATTGTTGATACATGTTCATGCCAGCAAAACCCAGAGTTGGTCGTTATTCCTAGAAGGCGCATCGAATCTTTGGATGCAACTTGTTGGCCTTGTATCATTAGAGGAGGTTCTCGAGTGCTGAACCTTCCTAGAAAACGTAGTTGCTTGTGTCTTGCTCGCGTTGAAGCTGACCAGGTCCACCTTACCCCACTCAGATATCCTCTGTAGGTCAGAGTTTAATTAATTAATTTGTTGACTACTGAAGACGAAACCAGAGTATAATTGTCTGCAAAACCGAAGATCTTGTCTCTCTAGATGACAGTAGATCGTTTATCTGTAACAGAAACAAGATTGGCGAAAGAATGGATCCCTGAGGTACACCTGCTTGCAATTGGAAACAATCAGACGTTATACCGTCGACTACAACTTGTATTGATCTATTTGAAAGAAAAATACTTATCCAAGCCGGCTAATTTATCGGGAAACCCATATGTAGCAAGTTTATTCAACAAGGCTGCATACCAAACCCTATCAAAAGCTTTAGATAGATAGAACAAACATGAGTGACGTAGGCGAGCAGATCTCCTGTCGATCTTTGCCTGCGAAAACCATATTGACGATCGTTAATAATTCCCTGCAACTCAAGATATTTGATGAGTTCGTCATTTATGGCTCTCTCCATCACTTTGGACATAATGGGAAGAAGTGTAACAGGGCAGTAGTTTTGGGGTAAGGACTTCTTTCCTTTCTTTGGGATTGGTTGAATTCTCGCTATTTTCCAGCTGCTAGGAAAAGTCTGGCTTTCATGAGAAATCTGAAGAATGAGTGCCAGTTCGGGAGCACACTTTCTTAGGACGATTGGCGGTATTTCGTCCAGACCAACTGCTTTCTTGCAGTTCAGCCGCTCGAGAGCCCGTCTCACAGTGCGGACTCGAAACTTGATTTTTGCCATGGAAGAATTTGTAGGTGGAATGTTCGGTGGTATTGCGTTAGATGAATCTAGCAGAGAGTTCTTTGATAACAAGAGAGCAAAGAGATTGACTTGAAAGTTAAGCCACGTTTGAGAAGTTTAGAGCAAAATTTGATGAAGTCTAGTATAACATACAAAACCTTTCTTTACTCTCTTAACATTTGAAATCACTTTATACAGGATGTTCTATTTGTAATAAAAAAGGTTTGAACCTGAATAAAATTTGACATACATCACTGAATAACCTGTTTAGCTGTATAAATTATTACTTACTGCTCATGGATGTTTAGATTTAAGATAATAAATTAGTATAAAATTTGGGATTCTAAGACGATTCCGATGGTCGAAAACAATGTCATATTATCATAATACACTCGGAGGCAAAATTAGCGGAACACTCGAAAATTTAACCAAATTTGAAGTTCGATATTTTTCCTAATTCTCAACCGATTTAGATGATTTGTTCGAAGTTATAGATCAACTCTTCTGCTTTGTAGAAATTATAAGAGAAAACAAAAAACATTTGAAAAAAATTTTACACGGGGGCAAAACTAAAAGTGTTTTTTTTGTCAAAAATTCGTAACACCCTGTGGAATTTCGTGGTCCGAGTTGAAACGTACAATATCATGGTCTGTCAAGTCACATCTTCCTACAGTAACGCCCTTCTTGTTTCATGCGTTCATCTCTATTTTTGCAAAATATATTTAATTTCAAAAGGAAAATCACCATTTTGGAGAAATTCCATTGAATCAAGAAATTGTCATTAAAATTCGTCTATCAATCTGGAATTTTCTTATTATCACTCAGGCGTGTCGAAATTGTCGTTTGCGATTTTTATGTTCGAATTGCATTAGTTATTGATGACAATTTGGTTAATTTAGGAATTCATAGGAGATAACAGTCGGTAGGTATTAAAATACACAACCGAATTCTGGGACCATTGATAAAACTTTTCATTTACACATGTGCACACCTTTTTTTATCAAATATGAAATACAACACACGTTTTCTTGTATATGACCACATTTGCACTTGTTTAAAGAATGAGAGTTTTCCATTCTTCGATTCGATACAAATTCGATCGGTTGCGGTGTTTTGTGATTCTTTTACTGTTTATGATTCGAAACGGTATTTTTCATTCAGAATGAGAGATTTACCACCAACCTCAGTAGCAAGGGCAGTTACATTGATCGAGGAAGGGAGCACCTAACGCTCAGTCGGTACCATGTTGGGTGTCTCGACGTCGGTTATCCATCGAATCTACCGACGTTACAGGGAAACTGGATTGTACGTGAGGAGGCGAGGACAAGGAAGAAATCGGGCAATCCGCGCTATACATGACCGTTTCATCGTTAATCAAACCATAAGAAATCCTCGTCTTACTGCTGTTCAGGCACGTAACCTTTTACAAGCAGTGGATAACATTAACGTCAGTGTGAGGACAGTCAGAAGACGATTAAATGAAGTTGGTCTGAGATCATACGCGCAAGCAAGAGCACCAAGACTCGATAGAGCCCATCGGGTAGCAAGATTGGCGTTTGCTAGGGAGCATGTAGCATGGACAATCAATCAGTGGAGACGAGTTTTATTTAGTGATGAGAGCCGATATTGTGTGAATTTCGTGGATGGTAGAGATAGAATATGGAGGCATCGAGGGGAACGGTACAATCAAGCAAACTTCGCAGAAACTGAGCAATACGGTGGAGGGTCAGTTATGATATGGGGTGACATATGCTTGGGAGTACGAGCAGAACTGGAGATTATTGGCAATGGATCACTTAATGCCCATCGGTATATAACAGAAATCTTGGAGCCCCATGTTGTGCCTTTTGCTCCTTACATAGGGAAAAATTTCCTTTTTATGCACGATAACGCGCGCATAGTGATAGAATATCTCAATGAAGTTGGGATCACACGAATGGACTGGCCGTTGCGGTCACCGGATTTAAACCCGATCGAACACGTTTGGGACATTCTTGGAAGAAGGGTTCGACAACAGAATCCAGGCAACGTTGAAGATCTGACATTGGCTTTGGTGGAAGAGTGGGACAACATACCTCAACAGATGATAGACAACATCATTGGGAGTATGCGAAATCGTATGAGCGCTGTAATAAGAGCTCGGGGGGGTCATACTCGCTATTGAAATCAAATGTTTTTTTTGTGGGTCATCATGAACATTTTTCTCAACATGTTCATTTCATTTCACGAGTGTATCGCCAGGATACACACCTGCTCTCAATTTAGGACAGGAATGATAATTATTATGGAGTGTCACACAAAAAACTTCAAAAATAAATGTGCAAAATCAACGATTTTTCCAGTGTACTTCGAGTTCTCCCGGAGCGTGAAATTGGCCAGTGAATTTCGAAAATTTTCATTTCGTTAGATTTCCGCTTCTCTAATTTTGATTTTATTTTTTGGCTAACCTCCGATGTTATGCACCTACGCGAGATTAAAAATCAATTCTTGAAATTTGTTACTTTTCGCTTCAAATTGGATATCTCTTGTAAAAATAGAGATAAATGCATAAAACAGGGAGGGCGTTACTGTAGAAAGATGTGTCTTGATAGACCATGATATTGTACGTTTCAACTCGGACCACGAAATTCCACAGGGTGTTACGAATTTTTGACAAAAAAAAAACACTTTTAGTTTTGCCCCGTATGAAATTTTTTTCAAATTTTTCTTGTTTTCTCTTATAATTTCTACAAAGCAGAAGAGTTGATCTATAACTTGCCGAAAAAATCATCTAAATCGGTCGAGAATTAGGAAAAATATCGGACTTCGAATTTGGTTAAATTTTCGAGTGTTCCGCTAATTTTGCCTCCGAGTGTATGTCAATTAATTCGAAAGTGGTTCTGTTAAGGCAAGAAACATAGGGCGTGCCATTTAGAATTTCTGCAATGGATCACCCTGTATATTTGAAAATAATTTTAAAGACAGCAAATTAGCATGTTAATTTTCTATATATACTTGTTCAAAATGGTTAACAGGAACGAAGTTATGGACTCATTATGCACTAAATGAACACTCGGTATATACTATTTCTTTGTGTTTTAACAGAAGGAAGTTCTTGAAATTACAGTTATTTCAGATGATATTCAATTGATCCATCAACATCAACGTATCTACAGTTAATCTAAAATCGCCCTTCACAAAAAGCAAAATTTCTAAAGAAACAGATACTTCATTCGCCTAAAAATAATTTCGAATGGAGATTCAAACGGTGAGTTGAGCGTGATAATATGCGATTTCATCTCGATTTGACATTCGACAATCTCCTCTGGCTTCTGTTCACATTCAGATAATTTATTTCTTTCATGCATTACCTCGAGAAAATTAACTTATAACAGGTTCGGTGATTCATTCTAGACGAATAGTTTTCTCGAAAAAGAACATTATTCTACAATGTTTCTATTTGCTTATACAACATGCATTTCCTTTATAAGATAATCGATCTGCGTGGAACTGAGATGCTGTGTAAGAGTCCGGAGAACCGCTAACACCGGACTGAACATAAATTTAGAATTCTCGTATTGTCGTCTACTTCGAAGATTTATCTTTCATTCAGCTCCGTACGCAAAATATTGAATCGGATGACCGTTAGTGCGTATTTTGTCGATATATACATTCTACAGGATTAATATAACAAACCAGGAGATATCGGAGGTGGCAATCTGCATGTATAGTCATAGCTCAAAGACAATGATCGGTTCGGAATATGGAATACACACAACCAAATTTATATGGAATCACTCGGTATTTCAGATTATTCATAGTTTTTAACTATGGATCTTTGACTACTTGTGAAGTATGAAGTTTTTTATTGTAAAAAAAACTGGATAGTAGGATACAAAATGATGAATTATCACCACATGTGAATGAATTTCAAAATTTATAGAAGCCTATAATCATAATTGGAAATGCCTTACGTTGGATTGTCCGATGTGCAGATAGTCGAATAATTGCTCTCGTGGAAGAAGGGGTGACACTTCTAAAGAATAAGACCGCAAATGGTTCACTGTTTCCTTTTCATGGAATGCCATATGTGCTCAATCGATTTTATATCAGGAATCCGCGAAGGCCACCTCAACATCGATTCCGGTTTCATCAAGATAATTTTTCAACGGTACTATGCGGTGTGCCATTATCGTGCACGAATAGAAAATTTTGACAGATAAGAAGGAGATCACTACGTATTCGCCTAAAATCTAGTTCCATGCTTGGAAAGTTGTGACTATTCTCGGGAAGGTCAGTAAGTACTTTTAAAAATATGCCCCCTGAAACCATCAGAGATCCACTGCGGAAAAGCACGAATTCTGCAATAATAGTAATAGCCGTTGCTTTTTTGGCATTATAATTAAGGTTAGTTCCTCCAACATAAAAAAACTTATAAATAATTTGTGGGAACCCTCTGAAAGAAGATTTCTAGAAATTTTAGAGTACATTACATTTGCATTATTCAAAATATTTGCCAAATCCTGAAGCTCCAGAATTTGGTTTTATAACAAGATTTATTCGGCTCATCTTGGTTATAGTGTTAGAGGTCGTGTCTGGTAGGTATCATTTGCTTATCTACCGCCAGATATTCATCCCTGGGAACTTAAAAAACCTCTATCGAATTCTCTCTGAGAGGACGAAGTTTGAACAGCTTATCATGTTCTTTACCAGCTGGAATTTTGTGTCATTGTTAAAATGTAAGAAACGCTTTATTGTGTCCCATCTGTTTCAATGCATTACATCATTTGCTTGAGGTTGCCATATGTCTGGATGTCTGTATTTTCACATCTACCATAAAAATGATTATTACAATAAACTGTTTCATCTCTTATTTTGTGATGTGGGCTGGCTTACTGATGTTGTCTTGAGTATATTTCGAATTGGATTGTTCTACTATAATTGTTATCAATTCGTCGATTAGTGGTTTCAGAAGTGATGAAAAATCAACAAACAAACATGAAACAGTCAGGTGGATAAATTTATTGAATCTTAATCTGCAGTGCCTATCAAATAAGATCGATATATTGAAATATAATCTTAATCGAGAAATGTGTGATGTGGTATGCTTTACCGAACATTAGCTTGATGAGGAGCAAATGGCATACCAGGCTACAAACTTGTGAGTTTTTTGCACGTTCTAATCTTATTCATGGCGGAACAGTAATAATTGCAAAAGAAGAAATAAACTTTAGGCCTATAAATCATATAAATAACCTCTTATTGGAAAAGCATTGTGAGTTATCAGCAGTCCTTGACTTAAATGAAAATATTATTTTTATGTGTGTTTCTAGATCTCCAAGTGGAGACCAAGAACAGTTATTGATTCAGTTAGATCAAGCACTGCAAGCTATCATTGGTGTACATCAGGGCAGTATAGTCCTAAGCGGGGATTTTAACATTAATTTCATGAAGAGAAGCAGTGATCAAGTAAAAGTTGACGAGCTTCTTGAATCATATGGTTTACACTGAGTTTCCAGTAACCTTCTCGTAATACTGAAGCGACGTTTTCCTGCATTGACGATGTCTACACAAATCTGAGGCTGGAAATCTGCTTTCATGAGACTGTCGATTTGGATGTTTCTAACCATTTAGCACAGAAAATGAAACTTCCAAAGAGAAGTAAACCAGCAAAGTACTTACCATTTCGTGGATCAATTCAGTCAAGTGAAGTGGAAGTGTTTATCTGAAACAGAAGGGAGGTTAGCATAGACAGTTTTGAGAGAGATTTAATTGCTGTTTTCAACGATTGCTTTCCCGAAAGAACAATAAATATATCAAAACGAAATAAACCTAAAAAAGAAACTCCAAAGATACTCACCTTAAGAAACGAAATAGAAGCTGCGAAGACTGTAGCATCAGTGAGGGAGGATCAGGTCTCATATGGGCTAATAAGATCACTCAAGAAAGAACTGAAACTACAAATAGAAAGTAAGTTTAGAGCAGAGGATGGCAAAAAAATCACAGATTCAAACAACAAGAGTAGTACTATTTGGAATTTAATTAAATCAAAAACAAACTGTAAACTTGAAAGTGCATTTGACCGTAACCTAACAGCAGATCAATTGAACGAATTTCTAGTAGAAATAGGATATAAAAACTGAAACCCGTACTAGTGAACAACTGCCAAAAGATAAAATCATAAGTCAAACCAGTTTAATGTTTTTTGAGGTTGCTACCCTCGGTGATATCGTTCATATTGTATCGAACATGAAAAATAAAAAGTCCCGTGACATTTTTGGCATGTTGGTTAATCTGCTCATGAAATCGGTGTTCTACTTAGCTGAACCACTAAGCCACCATCTTTTGAACAGGGGGTCTTTCCCCATCAACTGATGACAGCAAGAGTCGTGCCAATATTAAAGAACGGATGCATCAATGAATGCGGAAACTACCGACCTATCTCCATTCTGCCAATCATTTCTAAAGTATTTGAAAGCGCCATCAAAACCAGGCTCGTCAGCTTTCTAAATTCCAATGAAATTCTTAGGGAAAATCAGCACGGAGTCCGTGAAAACCAATCAACTACAACTGCTCTCAAAGAAATGGTGGAATACATTTTCGAAGCGTCCGACGATATGGAGGATGCAATTTTCGCGTGTCTTGATCTGAGCAAGGCATTAGATTGGGTGAATCATGACACAATGATAAAGAAACTTGAATACTGTGGGGCAAGCGGTCCAATCTTGGATCTTTTTAGATCATATTTACGAGATAGACATCAGATTGTAGAGTGGAAAGGGCAAAGGTTAGAAAAGTCACTAGAGGAATCCCACAAGGTTCAATCTTGGAACCAGTACTAATTATTATTTATATAAATGATTTATTGGAAAATGTACCATGTGATAATGCTGACGATACGACACTGAAAAAGAGAGCAAACAACAAGAAAATTCTGCAAAGTAAAGATGAAACCTCAATAATGAGGGCAAAAGAGTGGTTCCAATCAAATGTATTGTCATTAAATCTTGAAAAAAAAAATTATACTTACCACAAATCCTTGTGAAGTGACTACCCTAAAGCTGCTTGGGTTTGTTCTCGACAATTCACTCAGCTGAACGCACATATTGATGCATTATGCTGAAGATTGGCTACTGCCTGTTTCACAATCAGGAGAATTAATCATATTGTCGAAAACGCAGCTTCACTTACCTACCATGCACATTTCCACAGTACGTCTACTTATGGAATAATACTGTGAGGTTCAGCGACAGAGGCCAAAAGAGTTTTCCTGAAACAAAAGAAGGCGCTACGAATATTGTCCGGGGTTTTTACAACCACTAGCTGTAGAGGACTACATAAAAAATATCAGAATTCTACCATTCCCTCGAGTTTCATACTTACTGCTACTATGCAATTCCACGAAAAGAAGATGGTTGCAACAAGAATGGAGAAACACACATCTACTTCACTCGTGGTCGGGAAAAATATAAACTTCCAAGGCACAGTCTCTGCAAAATTCAGAAATCTTCAATTATATCGAAACGAAACTATATAATTCACTCTCATCAAATACATATACGAAAACGCCACAATGCAAATTACGATAGAAGAAACAACATGAAAAAAATCCCCTTGACAAGAGGCATACGACAGGGAGACACGATCTCTCTAATATTATTTGCATTGGCTCTGGAGGACGTGATCAAGGGTTTGAAGTGGGAAACGAGTGGCATAAATATAGATGGTGTACGTCTGAACCATCTTCGATTTGCGGACGACATAGTTCTTGTAAGTGATGATGCCGAAGATCTTTGCACGATGCTGGAAGAACCATATGAGGCTGCCTTGATCTATGGACTCGAGATGAACCTGAATAAAACGAAAGTTATGAGTCCTGAAAATTTAAGAATCAATATCGGTAACCACGAGATCGAAAATGTTACAGAATACATTTATCAAGGGCATAAAATCGTACAAGGCAGGGAAAATTAAACCTCTGAAATATCGAGAAGAATTGTATTAGGTTGGTATGCATTTGGAAGACTGGGTCATGTGTTGAAATCTCGAATACCAATAAATCTCAAAAGAAAACCGTTTGAGATATGTATTATGCCAGTCCTCACATACGGTCTTGGGACAATGACTCTCACCCTCGCATACGTCAACAAACTCCAGGTGACACAACGAGCAATGGAGAGATCGATGCTTGGCGTTAATTTGCGAAATAAGATCAAAAATGAGGGAATAAGACGAAGAACACAAATGGCGCTGGGCTAGATATGTAGCCGGCCAAGAACCAAACAGATGGACTCAAAGAATAATGGTATGGCGCCCAAGACAAACCAAGAGGAGTGTTGGTAGACCTCCAAAACGATGGCGGGATGATATCCAGAAAACAGCAGGAAAATATTGGGTTCGAATTGCCTTAAATAGACAGAGATGGAGAGATTTGGAAGAGGCCTTTGTCCAAGAGTGGATATCCACAGGCTGAAGAGAGAGAGAGAGAGAGAATAGTTATAGAGAGATGAACGCTAATAAATTTAAAAGCGCCGTTAAAAAACTGTTAGTCGAGAATGTATTTCATAGTGTTGAAGAATTTTAAACTCCAATTTTCTGTGATAAATATTTCGTACCTTTTACAACTATGAATTTGTGTATGTGGTTGTTTCATCGTTGTTTATATTTATTGTGATGTACAAAACTATGTAATTTCATTTCTCCTTTCTGGAGATTTCTTGTTGACAGACCTTGTATTTTTTGAAGGTAATAAAGTTTACTTTACTTTACTAAGAAGGAATCGGCTGGTGAATCTAGCTCTTTTATGTCGTCAGGAAGTTCAGTATTTCCGGTGAAAACGAAACAGTCTGAGTTATAAGAAGTCAGATGTTCATTTGATCAGTTTATCTTAACGGTAGGATCTATACGACGACAGTTTCTCTTCGTTTTTGACTTTGATTGTAAATAAGCTAAAAAAATTTTGTCTGCGTCTGAAAATTCATCGTCTGTGTCTGGTATAATAACAGGGCGTCTAAATTGAATGGAGGATGTAGGGATGTTGATGTCGGAATGAGCAGCGAAATCATTATCACTGGGACCATAGTTAGGGAACCCCTGACTATGGTCCCAGTGATAATGATAAAAATCAAAATAAACCCCTCACAAAGTTATCAAAATAATAATAAAATACTACTCAGAGAGTTAAGATACCGATGGAGAGACTCAAAGTGAAACCATCAAATCCTAATAAAATTTATATTAAATTTCACTGGATATATACGTTCAATCTCAAGCAAAATTACATTTATTATTATCATCATCATTATAAGTGATTTGTTGGCTACCACAGAAATTGAATTTTGAAATATTAGTACCGAGACCTTGTGAACGAGAAAATCATGAATCATTCTGGAGAATGGTACTCTCGAGATCTACAACGAAACTATTTGTAACCTCCATAGATGTTATTAGTCTATGACGAACGAAATGCGTTCTATAATAATGAACAAGTCATCAAACCTTGATTTCAGTCCATTTTCATATATATCCCTTTGATTATGTTTCAAATTCCTTACGGATTGATACCTGCTCATGGAATTTTATTAACAACAATTCATGCACTACATTTAGGGTGTTATCTCGTTTTCTGAAGCTAAATTTCTTCAAAAATAATTCTCATGCAATAAAATACTGGGTTTTCCATCTCAAACGGGCCAGCCTGTATATTTATTATTCCAGAGAGACTGAAAAATTCACCGGAACAAGTCGAATGCTGACAATAAGAAAACATTAACATTACAATTAATACTCAAACATTACGTCAGTTAAAAAACTGCAATAAGCTTCGTTTTCTCCTGCTATATACAGACATATGAATGGTCTGAGAACAGGCAATTTTTTTCTTTTCATCTTGACGCTAGGAACTCCGCATGAAGATCTGAATCTGAGGAGATCATTAAGCTCATTCTGCGAAAATTGTTTGAGATCTAAAGGTTTTCTTCAGTATTCAAAGTCATCATTCACTTGAGAAAAAATAGGTATTTCAATTTGATCCTTGAGACTGCTGCACTATCTGGTGAAAAGCTGCTATTGGAACATTTTCTGAATAAGGTATAGGTCTTTGTGCTGAAGAAATATTGAGGTATTTCCATTCTAGGCGGTTATTTTTGTTGACGCCCACTGTATTAGTTATACGAAGGTAACGGTTGTCATAATGTTTTTTTGTTTTTGCCTTATCATAGTCACTCCAAAGTTCAACGACTAAGGGGTAAGTGGGGTAGATTGATGCATAAAAATTGAACATGTGAACAAATGTCATTTTTGATTAATGATATTAATAATGATATTTAGCTAAATGTCTAAGGCAGGAGTGCTTTTAGAGTAGATCTCGAGAAGAAAAAAATGTTTAATAAGTACACTAAAACTAAATTTTGAATAAGTAACTAAACTAGAAAAATTTGTTACGTAATGAAATAACACTCTGCTAGCAACAAAAGGCGGCTTTATCAAAGGAACGCGCGGTACTTGTCAAAGAAAAGCCGTGTTTTTATTCTTGCCGCTTTTCTAGAAATTCCGGGTGGCACGTTTGACGGGAACATTCGAGACTTTCGTTCACGCCGATATCAATGTTGCGCCTGCAGGAATTGGAATAATTCTGAATTGTAACTTGAAGGCAATAATACGTCGATACAAAGTTCATTATTAAATAGTAAAAAATGAGTGCAGCGAAGAAATCTAAAACGTATCAACGATAGGGTGGAAGAATTTTTCTTTTGTATGGTGAAGGATAAGTGCATTTGTCTTATTTGTCGTACGTCAGTCGCAATACCTAAGCATGGTAACCTAGAGAGGCATCATAAAACAGTTCATTAAAACTTTGAAAAGGATTTTCCGTGAATCAAGAAAACGAAAAGAACGTTATTTGATATCTTGTTTGAAAAAAGAACAAACCATGTTCACAAGAACAGCCAAATAATCATAAGCTGCTACGATCGCGTCATTTAAAATATCCCATATATTTGTGAAACACAAGAAACCATTCGAATATGGTTGAAGCGGGTGAGACTTTATTTGGAGATTTTAAAAATAAAACAGAAATCATGTCTGCAATTAGAGAACTTCAGTTATCTCGTCCGACTGTCACAAGGCGTATTGAAGTCATGAGTTAGCACATGGCAGATAAACTAAAACATGATATCATGAAATGTACATACTTTTCTTTACAGTTCGACGAATCCACCGATATGACGGACACTGCCCAGCTGTGTATTTTTATTCGGCTGATATTCATTGACATGTTGGCTAAGGAAGAATTTTTGACAATCATTCCCCTGAAGGGGAAGACCCGTGGCGAAGATATATATGATGTTTTCTTCAATTTTGTAAAAACCTACAAGCTACCAATATTTAAATTAGTGTGCATTACAACCGATGGAGCACTGGCAATGACTGGAAACAAAAATGGTTTTGTGACATTGTGTCGTGCTAATGAAGATTTACCTTCATTTTTTTCATTCCATTGCTTCATACATCAACAAGTGTTCAAAAGCTTTAAACACGGAGGAAATTATGGACATTGCAACGAAAATTGTGAATTCCATCCGTGCACGTAGCTTGCAACGGCGGCTCTTTAAGTTGTAGTTGGAAGATAGGGTGTCAGCTGAACACAATGATTTTGTTCTTCACACATACGTCAGGTGGTTGAGTCACGGAAAATTCCTAGAAAGGTTTCAAGAATTATTGCCCTAAATAACAGCTTTTATAGACGAAAGAGGTGATGATTGCAGTAAATTGGCAAATATGGCATCATTTATGAGTTATCCTTTTTCATGACATTGGGTTATTAATGAGTCTATGTACTATACTATTGTAAGCAGCTAATTTATGTAAATAAGGAAATGTAGATGAGCTGTGAATAGTAATATCTGTATGCGATGGCTTATGAAAAATGGAAAAATCCCGTTTGCTGTAAATTTTAGTGATAGTTAAATCCAGAAAGTTAATGGAGTTTTCAGTTTCTATGAATGAATTTAATATAATCGTGAATTTTGTTAATGAATGTTTTGAATGACTCTAATTGCCTGTTTGTGCCAGTGAAACAACAAATGATATCGTAGACATATCTAAACCAATAAATGAAGTATTTGAATAACAGATGTTCTTGGATATTTTTTTCAATACTATCCTTGAAAATTTCAGCAGTAGAGGGCTCAGAGGATTACCCATGATGAAACCTGTTTTACTATTATATATTACCTCATTGAAGTTAAAATAATTTTGTTCTTAGCAAATTTCTAAAATATTTAAGATTTCTGATTGACTTACCGGATTGACTTTAATTTGAAGAGCGTTGTTGATGAGTTTCACTGAATCTCTGGGTGAAACACCAGGGAAGAGATTTACTACATCCCATGACATTAGTTAAGCGTTCGGTGGTAATATTGTGTGCTGAATTTTATTTATTAGGATTGAAGAGTTTTTTAATGAGAATTTAGGTTCAATGGTACTGTTGAATGATGTCTATGAGAAAGCGTGAAAGTTTTGCAGCTGGAGCTTGAAAATATGAAAATACTGGTCTAATGAAATGCCCGGTTTTATGGAGTTAGACTAAAGTCTACCGAATGCAATCTATGAAGCAACTCCGAATGGATTACCTTCAAAAAGACGTTGTAGTTGCCTCGTTGGCTGTATTGAAACTTGATGTCTGACTTCAACCATTTCTTCTTTCCTTGTAGTACTTCATTTCGGGCTGCGCCATATCCATACCCTTTGTACTTGTACCTAAAGTGATAATAAGTAGTAAATAAGAATACTTTATAAGTCTGTTTATTAGTTTGTATCTATCTGATGATGCCACAGTGTGGTGAAACCGGTCATAGTTGTGTTAATATAGTGAAAATCTGAACACCATAGTTTTATTTCATTGAAAATATGTATATCGATTCTCATCAAGTAACGACCTCCTCAATCAAATTATTAGAAGACTATCTTTAAAAGTTTAATATGTTTTAATGTTCAGATCTAGTGTAGACGTACAGATTTGCAAATTTAATATTGTATTCTGTTTTATTCCTTTTCCAATACGAATCTGTCTCAATTTTCAATACTTTCTATTCAATAAACTGAAGACTTATTGTTTTATTTTTAAAAATTCCGTTTTAATTTGACTTCCTTAAAAAGCTCTGAAATACAAAGTTTACGCTACCTTGAGACTTCGGCACCTGGTTTTAGTCATACTTGAATCCAGAAAGATAATGAAGTTTTCAGTTTCTATCTCTAACGTGAATTTAATTAATGAATGTTTTGACTGACTCTAATTTTGTTTGTGCCAGTGAAACAACAATCGATATCGTCGACATATCTAAACCAATAAATGAAATATTTGAATAACGGATGTTCTTGGATAGTTTTTTCAATACTATCCATGAAAGTTTCAGCGAGTAGAAGGCTCAGAGGATTACCAATGATGAAACCTTTTTTACTATTATATATTACTCCTTTGAAGTTAAAATAATTTTGTTCTAAACAAATTTTCAAAATATTCAAGATTTCTGATAGAATTACCGGATTGAATTTAATTTGAAGAGCGTTGTTGAGTTTCACTGAATCTCTAGGTGGAACACTAGGGAAGAGATTTACTACATTCCATGACATTAGTTTAGCGTTCGGTGGTAGTATCGTGTGGTGAATTTTATTTATTAGGACTGAAGAAATTTTTATTGAGAATTTAGGACCAAAATAAGCGTACTGTTGAATGATGTCTATGAGAAAGCGTGAAAGTTTTGCAGCTGGAACTTGATATGAAAATACGGGTCTAATGGAATGCCCTGTTTTATGGAGTTTGAGTAAAGTTTTGGTGTTTGCAGGTTTTCAATGAAAAGTTTTTTTGGTTGGTAGATATTATAGACTCGGCATACTCTAAAGCGTTTTTTATTATGGATTCAAATTTATTAGTTGGATCTTTATCAATTTTTTCATAACCACCTGGTTCAATAAAATTTTGGGTTTTCAATAAATAATCCGCTTTATTTAAGGCTATAACTTTATGACCTTTGTCTGCTTTAGTGAATATGATATCTTCAGATGCGGACTTAGATTTAGTAGACTTCAAAGTTGTATTTTCGAATTTCTTAGGTTGAAAACTATTGAACTCTTCTTGAACTAGCAACGCTGAAGTGTGTTCTAGGTGTTTGGCTTGCGATGAATAATTTAGGGCTAGTTTGGTTTCAATTCCTAGCAGATCGAAATGGAGACAAACGTTATTTGACTCTAAATTGTGTTTAAAACGCTTTTCTAGAAGTGAAACTTCATCTTCGGAAAAATTAGCATCTGAAAGATTACTGAACCTATGATAAAATTGGTGATCGGAAAATTTGGGCTTGATTTTTGAAGTTTCAGGTTTATTACTCAATAATTCATTTAATTATCGCATTTGAATTGTATACTTTTTGTGAATTAATGAATAAACTTTGAATCTTGTTACGGAATTTAAAATGTCAAATTCTACCGAATGCAATTTATGAAGCAACTCCGAATGGATTACCTTCAAAAAGATGTTGTAGTTGTCTCGTTGGCTGTATTGAAACTTGATGTTTGACTTCAATCATTTCTTCTTTCCTTGTAGTACTCCATTTAGGTCTGCGCGGCTGATATTAAGTGTCTTCAGTTTCATATATTTCGGAAATACTTCGTTCTTCAAACAACTGAATAGGAACCAGATATTTTGTGTGTTGGTCGCACATCTTAGAATTAGCTTGAAATACTGAATGATCAAAAAGCTTGTCTCAGCTTTTTTCAATAATTCGATGGAGGAGGTCATTACTTGATGAAAATCGATATACATATTTTCAATGAAATGAAACTATGGTATTTAGATTTTCACTAGAGATTACCAAAGAAAAGAATTCAGGTAGGTTACTTAATAGTCAATTAGATCTAAATCCTTCTCCTTTACTCAATCTTTTCAATTCATAAAGTAAGCAACTCCGATGGGTTTTCCAACATACCTCTTGTATCTATTGTAATATTAAGTAGGAAATAAGACTAATATTTAAGGAATAACTCTGTCTATTGGTTTGTATCTATCTGATGAAGCCACAGTGTGGTGAAACCGGTCATAGTTGTGTTAATATAGTGAAAATCTGAATACCATAGTTTTATTTCATTGAAAATATGTATATCGATTTTCATCAAGTAACGACCCCTCAATCAAATTATTAGAAGACTATCTTTCAAAGTTTAATATGTTTCAATGATCAGATTTAGTGTAGGCGTACAGATTTGCAAATTTAATATTGTATTCTGTTTTATTCCATTTCCACTACGAATCTGTCTCAATTTTCAATACTTTCTATTAAATAAACTGAAGACTTCTTGTATTATTTTTAAAAATTCTGTTTCAATTTGACTTCCTTAAAAGCTCTGAAATACAAAGTTTACGCTACCTTGAGACTTGGGCACCTGGTTTTAGTCATAGTTAAATCCAGAAAGATAATGAAGTTTTCAGTTTCTATCTCTAACGTGAATTTAATATTATCGTGAATTTTGTTAATGAATGTTGTGAATGACTCTAATTGTCTATTTGTGCCAGTGAAACAACAAATGATATCGTCGAAATATCTAAACCAACAAATGAAGTATTTGAATAACGGATGTTCTTGGATAGTTTTTTCAATACTATCCATGAAAATTTCAGCGAGTAGAAGGCTCAGAGGATTACCCCTGATGAAACCTTTTTTACTATTATATATTACTCCATTGAAGTTAAAATAAATTTGTTCTGAACAAATTTTTAAAATATTCAAGATTTCTGATATAATTACCGGATTGAATTTAATTAGAAGAGCGTTGTTGAGTTTCACTGAATCTCTAGGTGGAACACTAGGGAAGAGATTTACTACATCATGACATTAGTTTAGCGTTTAGGGGTAGTATCGTGTGGTGAATTTCATTTATTAGGACTGAAGAGTTTTTTATTGAGAATTTAGGTTCAAAATAAGCGTACTGTTGAATGATGTCTATGAGAAAGCGTGAAAGTTTTGCAGCTGGAACTTGAAAATATGAAAATACGGGTCTAATGGAATGTCCTGTTTTATGGAGTTTGAGTAAAGTTTTGGTGATTGCAGGTTTTCAATGAAAAAGTTTTTTTGGTTGGTAGATATTATAGACTCGGCATACTCTAACGCGTTTTTTACTATGGATTAAAATTTATTAGTTGGATCTTTATCAATTTTTTCATAACCACCTGATTCAATGAAATTTTGGGTTTTCAATAAATAATCCGCTTTATTTAAGGCTATTACTGTATGACCTTTTTCTGCTTTAGTGAATATGATATCTTCAGACGCGGACTTAGATTTAATAGACTTCAAAGTTGTATTTTCGAATTTCTTCGATTGAAAACTATTGAACTCTTCTTGAACTAGCAACGCTGAAGTGTGTTCTAGGTGTTTGGCTTGCGATGAATAATTTAGGGCTATTTTGGTTTCAATTCCTAGCAGATCGAAATGGAAATACCAAATGACCAAAAAGCTTGTCTCAGCTTCTTTCAATAACTTGATTGAGGAGGTCGTTACTTGATGAAAATCGATATACATATTTTCAATGAAATGAAACTATGGTATTTAGATTTTCACTAAAGACTAATAAAGAAAAGAATTCAGTTAGGTTACCTAATAGTTAATTAGATCTAAATCCTTCTCCATCACTCAATATTTTCAATTCATAAAGTAAGCAACACCGATAGGTTTTCCACCATACCCTTTGTACTTGTACCTAATGTAATAATAAGTAGGAAATAAGAATACTTTATGAGGAATAACTCTGTTCATTAGTTTGTATCTATCTGTTGAAGCCACCATAGTTTTATTTCATTGAAAATATGTATATCGATTTTCATCAAGTAACAACCTCCTCAATCAAATTATTAGAAGACTATCTTTAAAAGTTTGATATGTTTCAATGATCAGATTTAGTGTAGGCGTACAGATTTGCAAATTTAATATTGTATTCTGTTTTATTCCATTTCCACTACGAATCTGTCTCAATTTTCAATACTTTCTATTCAATAAACTGAAGACTTCTTGTATTATTTAAAAAAATTCCGTTTCAATTTGACTTCCTTAAAAAGCTCTGAAATACAAAGTTTACGCTACCTTGAGACTTCGGCCCCTGGTTTTAGTCATAGTTAAATCCAGAAAGATAATGAAGTTTTCAGTTTCTATCTCTAACGTGAATTTAATATTATCGTGAATTTTGTTGATGAATGTTGTGAATGACTCTAATTGTCTATTTGTGCCAGTGAAACAAGAAATGATATCGTCGAAATATCTAAACCAATAAATGAAGTATTTGAATAACGGATGTTCTTGGATAGTTTTTCAATACTATACATGAAAATTTCAGCGAGTAGAAGGCTCAGAGGATTACCCATGATGAAACCTTTTTACTATTATATATTACTCCATTGAAGTTAAAATAAATTTGTTCTAAACAAATTTTAAAATATTCAAGATTTCTGATAGAATTACCGGATTGAATTTAATTTGAAGAGCGTTGTTGAGTTTCACTGAATCTATAGGTGGAACACTAGGGAAGAGATTTACTACATCCCATGACATTAGTTTAGCGTTTGGGGGTAGTATCGTGTGGTGAATTTCATTTATTAGGACTGAAGAGTTTTTTATTGAGAATTTGGGTTCAAAATAAGCGTACTGTTGAATGATGTCTATGAGAAAGCGTGAAAGTTTTGCAGCTGGAACTTGATAATATGAAAATACTGGTCTAATGGAATGCCCTGTTTTATGGAGTTTGAGTAAAGTTTTGGTGATTGCAGGTTTTCAATGAAAATTTTTTTTGGTTGGTAGATATTATAGACTCGGCATACTCTAAAGCGTTTTTTACTATGGATTAAAATTTATTAGTTGGATCTTTATCAATTTTTTCATAACCACCTGGTTCAATGAAATGTTGGGTTTTCAATAAATAATCCGCTTTATTTAAGGCTATAACTGTATGACCTTTGTCTGCTTTAGTGAATATGATATCTTCAGATGCGGACTTAGATTTAATAGACTTCAAAGTTGTATTTTCGATTTTCTTAGGTTGAAAACTATTGAACTCTTCTTGAACTAGCAACGCTGAAGTGTGTTCTAGGTGTTTGGCTTGCGATGAATAATTTAGGGCTAGTTTGGTTTCAATTACTAGCAGATCGAAATGGAGACAAGCGTTATTTGACTCTAAATTGTGTTTAAAACGCTTTTCTAGAAGTGAAACTTCATCTTCTGAAAAATTAGCATCTGAAAGATTACTGAACCCATCATAAAATTTGTGATCGGAAAATTTGGACTTGATTTTTGAAGTTTCAGGTTTATTACTCAATAATTCATTTAATTTTCGAAACTGAATTTTATACTTTTTGTGAATTAATGAATAAACTTTGAATCTTATTACGGAATTTAAAATGTCAAATTCTACCGAATGCAATCTATGAAGCAACTCCGAATGGAGTACCTTCAAAAAGATGTTGTAGTTGTCTCGTTGGCTGTATTGAAACTTGATGTCTGACTTCGACCATTTCTTCTTTCCTTGTAGTACTCCATTTCTGGCTGCGCAGCTGATATTATGTGTCTTCAGTTTCATATATTTCGGAAATACTTCGTTCTTCAAACAACTGAATAGGAACCAGATATGTGGTGTGTTGGTCGCACATCTTAGAATTAGCTTGAAATACCAAATGATCAAAAAGCTTGTCTCAGCTTCTTTCAATAATTTGATTGAGAAGGTCGTTACTTGATGAAAATCGATATACATATTTTCAATGATATGAAACTATAGTATTTAGATTTTCACTAAAGATTCACAAAGAAAAGAATTCAGGTGGGTTACCTAATAGTCAATTAGATCTAAATCCTTCTCCTTTACTCAATCTTTTCATTTCATAAAGTAAGCAACTCCGATGGGTTTTCCAACATATCTCTTGTACCTATTGTAATATTAAGTAGGAAATAAGACTAATATTTAAGGAATAACTCTGTCTATTAGTTTGTATCTATCTGAATACCATAGTTTTATTTCATTGAAAATATGTATATCGATTTTCATCAAGTAACAACCTCCTCAATCAAATTATTCGAACACTATCTTTAAAAGTTTGATATGTTTCAATGATCAGATCTAGTGTAGGCGTACAGATTTGCAAATTTAATATTGTATTCTGTTTTATTCCCTTTCCACTACGAATCTGTCTCAAATTTCAATACTAACTGTTCAATAAACTGAAGACTTCTTGTATTATTTTTAGAAATTCCGTTTCAATTTGACTTCCTTAAAAAGCTCTGAAATACAAAGTTTACGCTACCTCGAGACTTCGGCACCTGGTTTTAGTCATAGTTGAATCCAGAAAGATAATGAAGTTTTCAGTTTCTATCTCTAACGTGAATTTAATATTATCGTGAATTTAATTAATGAATGTTTTGACTGACTCTAATTTTGTTTGTACCAGTGAAACAACAAACGATATCGTCGACATATCTAAACCAATAAATGAAATATTTGAATAACGGATGTTCTTGGATAGTTTTTTCAATACTATCCATGAAAATTTCAGCGAGTAGAAGGCTCAGAGGATTACCCATGATTAAACCTTTTTTACTATTATATATTACTCCTTTGAAGTTAAAATTATTTTGTTCTAAACAGATTTTTAAAATATTCAAGATTTCTGATAGAATTACCGGATTGAATTTAATTTGAAGAGCGTTGTTGAGTTTCACTGAATCTCTAGGTGGAACACTAGGGAAGAGATTTACTACATCCCATGACATTAGTTTAGCGTTCGGTGGTAGTATTGTGTGCTGAATTTCGTTTATTAGGACTGAAGAGTTTTTTATTGAGAATTTAGGTTCAAAATAAGCGTACTGTTAAATGATGTCTATGAGAAAGCGTGAAAGTTTTGCAGCTGGGACTTGAAAATATGAAAATACGGGTCTTATGGAATGCCCTGTTTTATGGAGTTTGGGTAAAGTTTTGGTGTTTGCAGGTTTTCAATGAAAAGTTTTTTTGGTTGGTAGATATTATAGACTCGGCATACTCTAAAGCGTTTTTTTATTATGGATTAAAATTTATTAGTTGGATCTTTATCAATTTTTCCATAACCACCTGGTTCAATAAAATTTTGGGTTTTCAATAAATAATCCGCTTTATTTAATGCTATAACTGTATGACCTTTGTCTGCTTTTGTGAATATGATATCTTCAGATGCGGACTTAGGTTTAATAGACTTCAAAGTTGTATTTTCGAATTTCTTAGGTTGAAAACTATTGAACTCTTCTTGAACTAGCAACGCTGAAGTGTGTTCTATTTGTTTGGCTTGCGATGAATAATTTAGGGCTATTTTGGTTTCAATTCCTAGTAGATCGAAATGGAGACAAGCGTTATTTGACTCTAAATTGTGTTTAAAACGATTTTCTAGAAGTGAAACTTCATCTTCTGAAAAATTAGCATCTGAAAGATTACTGAACCCATCATAAAATTGGTGATCGGAAAATTTGGACTTGATTTTTGAAGTTTCAGGTTCATTACTCAATAATTTATTTAATTTTCGCAACTGAATCGTATACTTTTTGTGAATTAATGAATAAACTTTGAATCTTATTACCGAATTTAAAATGTCAAATTCTACCGAATGCAATCTATGAAGCAACTCCGAATGGATTACCTTCAAGAATATGTTGTAGTTGTCCCGTTGGCTGTATTTAAACTTGATGTTTGACTTCAACCATTTCTTTTTTCCTTGTAGTACTCCATTTAGGGCTGCGCGGCTGATATTAAGTGTCTTCAATTTCATATATTTCGGAAATACTTCGTTCTTCAAACAACTGAATAGGAACCACATATTTCGTGTGTTGGTCGCACATCTTAGAATTAGCTTGAAATATCAAATGACCAAAAAGCTTGTCTCAGCTTTTTTCAATAATTCGATTGAGGAGGTCATTACTTGATGAAAATCGATATACATATTTTCAATGAAATGAAACTATGGTATTTAGATTTTCACTAGAGATTACCAAAGAAAAGAATTCAGGTAGGTTACTTAATAGTCAATTAGATCTAAATCCTTCTCCTTTACTCAATCTTTTCAATTCATAAAGTAAGCAACTCCGATGGGTTTTCCAACATACCTCTTGTATCTATTGTAATATTAAGTAGGAAATAAGACTAATATTTAAGGAATAACTCTGTCTATTAGTTTGTATCTATCTGATGAAGCCACAGTGTGGTGAAACCGGTCATAAATGTGTTAATATAGTGAAAATCTGAATACCATAGTTTTATTTCATTGAAAATATGTATATCGATTCTCATCAAGTAACGACCCCTCAATCAAATTATTAGAAGACTATCTTTCAAAGTTTAATATGTTTCAATGATCAGATTTAGTGTAGGCGTACAGATTTGCAAATTTAATATTGTATTCTGTTTTATTCCATTTCCACTACGAATCTGTCTCAATTTTCAATACTTTCTATTCAATAAACTGAAGACTTCTTGTATTATTTTTAAAAATTCTGTTTCAATTTGACTTCCATAAAAGCTCTGAAATACAAAGTTTACGCTACCTTGAGACTTCGGCACCTGGTTTTAGTCATAGTTAAATCCAGAAAGATAAATAAGTTTTCAGTTTCTATCTCTAACGTGAATTTAATATTATCGTGAATTTTGTTAATGAATGTTGTGAATGACTCTAATTGTCTATTTGTGCAAGTGAAACAAGAAATGATATCGTCGAAATATCTAAACCAATAAATGAAGTATTTGAATAACGGATGTTCTTGGATAGTTTTTTCAATACTATCCATGAAAATTTCAGCGAGTAGAAGGCTCAGAGGATTACCCTGATGAAACCTTTTTACTATTATATATTACTCCATTGAAGTTAAAATAAATTTGTTCTGAACAAATTTTAAAATATTCAAGATTTCTGATATAATTACCGGATTGAATTTAATTAGAAGAGCGTTGTTGAGTTTCACTGAATCTCTAGGTGGAACACTAGGGAAGAGATTTACTACATCATGACATTAGTTTAGCGTTTAGGGGTAGTATCGTGTGGTGAATTTCATTTATTAGGACTGAAGAGTTTTTTATTGAGAATTTAGGTTCAAAATAAGCGTACTGTTGAATGATGTCTATGAGAAAGCGTGAAAGTTTTGCAGCTGGAAATTGAAAATATGAAAATACGGGTCTAATGGAATGCCCTGTTTTATGGACTTCGAGTAAAGTTTTGGTGATTGCAGGTTTTCAATGAAAAAGTTTTTTTGGTTGGTAGATATTATAGACTCGGCATACTCTAACGCGTTTTTTACTATGGATTAAAATTTATTAGTTGGATCTTTATCAATTTTTTCATAACCACCTGATTCAATGAAATTTTGGGTTTTCAATAAATAATCCGCTTTATTTAAGGCTATTACTGTATGACCTTTTTCTGCTTTAGTGAATATGATATCTTCAGATGCGGACTTAGGTTTAATAGACTTCAAAGTTGTATTTTCGAATTTCTTAGGTTGAAAACTATTGAACTCTTCTTGAACTAGCAACGCTGAAGTGTGTTCTAGGTGTTTGGCTTGCGATGAATAATTTAGGGCTATTTTGGTTTCAATTCCTAGCAGATCGAAATGGAGACAAGCGTTATTTGACTCTAAATTGTGTTTAAAACGCTTTTCTAGAAGTGAAACTTCATCTTCGGAAAAATTAGCATCTGAAAGATTACTGAACCTATGATAAAATTGGTGATCGGAAAATTTGGACTTGATTTTTGAAGTTTCAGGTTTATTACTCAATAATTCATTTAATTATCGCAACTGAATTGTATACTTTTTGTGAATTAATGAATAAACTTTGAATCTTGTTACGGAATTTAAAATGTCAAATTCTACCGAATGCAATCTATGAAGCAACTCCGCATGGATTACCTTCAAAAAGATGTTGTAGTTGTCTCGTTGGCTGTATTGAAACTTGATGTCTGACTTCAACCATTTCTTCTTTCCTTGTAGTACTCCATTTCTGGCTGCGCAGCTGATATTATGTGTCTTCAGTTTCATATATTTCGGAAATACTTCGTTCTTCAAACAACTGAATAGGAACCAGATATGTGGTGTGTTGGTCGCACATCTTAGAATTAGCTTGAAATACCAAATGATCAAAAAGCTTGTCTCAGCTTCTTTCAATAATTTGATTGAGAAGGTCGTTACTTGATGAAAATCGATATACATATTTTCAATGATATGAAACTATAGTATTTAGATTTTCACTAAAGATTCACAAAGAAAAGAATTCTGGTGGGTTACCTAATAGTCAATTAGATCTAAATCCTTCTCCTTTACTCAATCTTTTCAATTCATAAAGTAAGCAACTCCGATGGGTTTTCCAACATATCTCTTGTACCTATTGTAATATTAAGTAGGAAATAAGACTAATATTTAAGGAATAACTCTGTCTATTAGTTTGTATCTATCTGATGAAGCCACAGTGTGGTGAAACCGGTTATAGTTGTGTTAATAAAGTGAAAATCTGAATACCATAGTTTTATTTCATTGAAAATATGTATATCGATTCTCATCAAGTAACGGCCTCCTCAATCAAATTATTAGAAGACTATCTTTAAAAGTTTAATATGTTTTAATGATCAGATCTAGTGTAGGCGTACAGATTTGCAAATTTAATATTGTATTCTGTTTTATTCCTTTTCCACTACGAATCTGTCTCAATTTTCAATACTTTCTATTCAATAAACTGAAGACTTCTTGTATTATTTTTAAAAATTCTGTTTCAATTTGACTTCCTTAAAAAGCTCTGAAATACAAAGTTTACGCTACCTTGAGACTTCGGCACCTGGTTTTAGTCATAGTTAAATCCAGAAAGATAATGAAGTTTTCAGTTTCTATCTCTAACGTGAATTTAATATTATCGTGAATTTTGTTAATGAATGTTGTGAATGACTCTAATTGTCTATTTGTGCCAGTGAAACAAGAAATGATATCGTCGAAATATCTAAACCAATAAATGAAGTATTTGAATAACGGATGTTCTTGGATAGTTTTTTCAATACTATCCATGAAAATTTCAGCGAGTAGAAGGCTCAGAGGATTACCCTGATGAAACCTTTTTACTATTATATATTACTCCATTGAAGTTAAAATAAATTTGTTCTGAACAAATTTTTAAATATTCAAGATTTCTGATATAATTACCGGATTGAATTTAATTAGAAGAGCGTTGTTGAGTTTCACTGAATCTCTAGGTGGAACACTAGGAAGAGATTTACTACATCATGACATTAGTTTAGCGTTTAGGGTAGTATCGTGTGGTGAATTTCATTTATTAGGACTGAAGAGTTTTTTATTGAGAATTTAGGTTCAAAATAAGCGTACTGTTGAATGATGTCTATGAGAAAGCGTGAAAGTTTTGCAGCTGGAACTTGAAAATATGAAAATACGGGTCTAATGGAATGCCCTGTTTTATGGAGTTTGAGTAAAGTTTTGGTGATTGCAGGTTTTCAATGAAAAAGTTTTTTGGTTGGTAGATATTATAGACTCGGCATACTCTAACGCGTTTTTTACTATGGATTAAAATTTATTAGTTGGATCTTTATCAATTTTTTCATAACCACCTGATTCAATAAAATTTTGGGTTTTCAATAAATAATCCGCTTTATTTAAGGCTATTACTGTATGACCTTTTTCTGCTTAGTGAATATGATATCTTCAGACGCGGACTTAGATTTAATAGACTTCAAAGTTGTATTTTCGAATTTCTTAGATTGAAAACTATTGAACTCTTCTTGAACTAGCAACGCTGAAGTGTGTTCTAGGTGTTTGGCTTGCGATGAATAATTTAGGGCTATTTTGGTTTAAATTCCTAGCAGATCGAAATGGAGACAAGCGTTATTTGACTCTAAATTGTGTTTAAAACGCTTTTCTAGAAGTGAAACTTCATCTTCTGAAAAATTAGCATCTGAAAGATTACTGAACCCATCATAAAATTGGTGATCGGAAAATTTGGACTTGATTTTTGAAGTTTCAGGTTTATTACTCAATAATTCATTTAATTACCGCAACTGAATTGTATACTTTTTGTGAATTAATGAATAAACTTTGAATCTTGTTAAGGAATTTAAAATGTCAAATTCTACCGAATGCAATCTATGAAGCAACTCCGAATGGATTACCTTCAAAAATATGTTGTAGTTGTCTCGTTGGCTGTATTGAAACTTGATGTCTGATTTCAACCATTTCTTCTTTCTTTGTAGCACTCCATTTAGGGCTGCGCGGCTGATATTAAGTGTCTTCAGTTGCATATATTTCGGAAATACTTCGTTCTTCAAACAACTGAATAGGAACCAGATATTTTGTGTGTTGGTCGCACATCTTGGAATTAGCTTGAAATATCAAATGACCAAAAAGCATGTCTCAGCTTCTTTCAATAATTTGATTGAGGAGGTCGTAATTGATGAAAATCGATATACATATTTTCAATGAAATGAAACTATGGTATTTAGATTTTCACTAAAGATTAATAAAGAAAAGAATTCAGTTAGGTTACCTAATAGTCAATTAGATCTAAATCCTTCTCCATTACTCAATATTTTCAATTCATAAAGTAAGCAACTCCGATAGGTTTATCACCATACCCTTTGTACTTGTACCTAATGTAATAATAAGTAGGAAATAAGAATACTTTATAAGGAATAACTCTGTTCATTAGTTTGTATCTATCTGTTGAAGCCACAGTGTGGTGAAACCGGTCATAGTTTTGTTAATATGGTGAAAATCTAAATACCATAGTTTTATTTCATTGAAAATATGTATATCGATTTTCATCAAGTAACAACCTCCTCAATCAAATTATTCGAACACTATCTTTAAAAGTTTGATATGTTTCAATGATCAGATCTAGTGTAGGCGTACAGATTTGCAAATTTAATATTGTATTCTGTTTTATTCCCTTTCACTACGAATCTGTCTCAAATTTCAATACTAACTGTTCAATAAACTGAAGACTTCTTGTATTATTTTTAGAAATTCCGTTTCAATTTGACTTCCTTAAAAAGCTCTGAAATACAAAGTTTACGCTACCTCGAGACTTCGGCACCTGGTTTTAGTCATAGTTGAATCCAGAAAGATAATGAAGTTTTCAGTTTCTATCTCTAACGTGAATTTAATATTATCGTGAATTTAATTAATGAATGTTGTGAATGACTCTAATTGTCTATTTGTGCAAGTGAAACAAGAAATGATATCGTCGAAATATCTAAACCAATAAATGAAGTATTTGAATAACGGATGTTCTTGGATAGTTTTTTCAATACTATCCATGAAAATTTCAGCGAGTAGAAGGCTCAGAGGATTACCCTGATGAAACCTTTTTTACTATTATATATTACTCCATTGAAGTTAAAATAAATTTGTTCTGAACAAATTTTTAAAATATTCAAGATTTCTGATATAATTACCGGATTGAATTTAATTAGAAGAGCGTTGTTGAGTTTCACTGAATCTCTAGGTGGAACACTAGGGAAGAGATTTACTACATCCCATGATATTAGTTTAGCGTTCGGTGGTAGTATTGTGTGCTGAATTTCATTTATTAGGACTGAAGAGTTTTTTATTGAGAATTTAGGTTCAAAATAAGCATTACTGTTAAATGATGTCTATGAGAAAGCGTGAAAGTTTTGCAGCTGGGACTTGAAAATATGAAAATACGGGTCTTATGGAATGCCCTGTTTTATGGAGTTTGGGTAAAGTTTTGGTGTTTGCAGGTTTTCAATGAAAAGTTTTTTTGGTTGGTGGATATTATAGACTCGGCATACTCTAAAGCGTTTTTTTATTATGGATTAAAATTTATTAGTTGGATCTTTATCAATTTTTCCATAACCACCTGGTTCAATAAAATTTTGGGTTTTCAATAAATAATCCGCTTTATTTAATGCTATAACTGTATGACCTTTGTCTGCTTTAGTGAATATGATATCTTCAGATGCGGACTTAGGTTTAATAGACTTCAAAGTTGTATTTTCGAATTTCTTAGGTTGAAAACTATTGAACTCTTCTTGAACTAGCAACGCTGAAGTGTGTTCTATTTGTTTGGCTTGCGATGAATAATTTAGGGCTATTTTGGTTTCAATTCCTAGTAGAAAGAAATGGAGACAAGCGTTATTTGACTCTAAATTGCGTTTGAAACCCTTTTCTAGAAGTGAAACTTCATCTTCTGAAAAATTAGCATCTGAAAGATTACTGAACCCATCATAAAATTGGTGATCGGAAAATTTAGACTTGATTTTTGAAGTTTCAGGTTCATTACTCAATAATTTATTTAATTTTCGCAACTGAATTGTATACTTTTTGTGAATTAATGAATAAACTTTGAATCTTATTACCGAATTTAAAATGTCAAATTCTACCGAATGCAATCTATGAAGCAACTCCGAATGGATTACCTTCAAAAATATGTTGTAGTTGTCCCGTTGGCTGTATTTAAACTTGATGTTTGACTTCAACCATTTCTTTTTTCCTTGTAGTACTCCATTTAGGGCTGCGCGGCTGATATTAAGTGTCTTCAATTTCATATATTTCGGAAATACTTCGTTCTTCAAACAACTGAATAGGAACCACATATTTCGTGTGTTGGTAGCACATCTTAGAATTAGCTTGAAATATCAAATGACCAAAAAGCTTGTCTCAGTTTTTTTCAATAATTCGATTGAGGAGGTCATTACTTGATGAAAATCGATATACATATTTTCAATGAAATGAAACTATGGTATTTAAATTTTCACTAGAGATTACCAAAGAAAAGAATTCAGGTAGGTTACTTAATAGTCAATTAGATCTAAATCCTTCTCCTTTACTCAATCTTTTCAATTCATAAAGTAAGCAACTCCGATGGGTTTTCCAACATACCTCTTGTATCTATTGTAATATTAAGTAGGAAATAAGACTAATATTCAAGGAATAACTCTGTCTATTAGTTTGTATCTATCTGATGAAGCCACAGTGTGGTGAAACCGGTCATAGTTGTGTTAATATAGTGAAAATCTGAATACCATAGTTTTATTTCATTGAAAATATGTATATCGATTCTCATCAAGTAACGACCCCTCAATCAAATTATTAGAAGACTATCTTTCAAAGTTTAATATGTTTCAATGATCAGATTTAGTGTAGGCGTACAGATTTGCAAATTTAATATTGTATTCTGTTTTATTCCATTTCCACTACGAATCTGTCTCAATTTTCAATACTTTCTATTCAATAAACTGAAGACTTCTTGTATTATTTTTAAAAATTCTGTTTCAATTTGACTTCCATAAAAAGCTCTGAAATACAAAGTTTACGCTACCTTGAGACTTCGGCACCTGGTTTTAGTCATAGTTAAATCCAGAAAGATAAATAAGTTTTCAGTTTCTATCTCTAACGTGAATTTAATATTATCGTGAATTCAATTAATGAATGTTGTGAATGACTCTAATTGTCTATTTGTGCCAGTGAAACAAGAAATGATATCGTCGAAATATCTAAACCAATAAATGAAGTATTTGAATAACGGATGTTCTTGGATAGTTTTTTCTATACTATCCATGAAAATTTCAGCGAGTAGAAGGCTCAGAGGATTACCCCTGATGAAACCTTTTTTACTATTATATATTACTCCATTGAAGTTAAAATAAATTTGTTCTGAACAAATTTTTTAAATATTCAAGATTTCTGATATAATTACCGGATTGAATTTAATTAGAAGAGCGTTGTTGAGTTTCACTGAATCTCTAGGTGGAACACTAGGGAAGAGATTTACTACATCATGACATTAGTTTAGCGTTTAGGGGTAGTATCGTGTGGTGAATTTCATTTATTAGGACTGAAGAGTTTTTTATTGAGAATTTAGGTTCAAAATAAGCGTATTGTTGAATGATGTCTATGAGAAAGCGTGAAAGTTTTGCAGCTGGAAATTGAAAATATGAAAATACGGGTCTAATGGAATGCCCTGTTTTATGGACTTTGAGTAAAGTTTTGGTGATTGCAGGTTTTCAATGAAAAAGTTTTTTTGGTTGGTAGATATTATAGACTCGGCATACTCTAACGCGTTTTTTACTATGGATTAAAATTTATTAGTTGGATCTTTATCAATTTTTCATAACCACCTGATTCAATGAAATTTTGGGTTTTCAATAAATAATCCGCTTTATTTAAGGCTATTACTGTATGACCTTTTTCTGCTTTAGTGAATATGATATCTTCAGATGCGGACTTAGGTTTAATAGACTTCAAAGTTGTATTTTCGAATTTCTTAGGTTGAAAACTATTGAAGTCTTCTTGAACTAGCAACGCTGAAGTGTGTTCTAGGTGTTTGGCTTGCGATGAATAATTTAGGGCTATTTTGGTTTAAATTCCTAGCAGATCGAAATGGAGACAAGCGTTATTTGACTCTAAATTGTGTTTAAAACGCTTTTCTAGAAGTGAAACTTCATCTTCTGAAAAATTAGCATCTGAAAGATTACTGAACCTATGATAAAATTGGTGATCGGAAAATTTGGACTTGATTTTTGAAGTTTCAGGTTTATTACTCAATAATTCATTTAATTATCGCAACTGAATTGTATACTTTTTGTGAATTAATGAATAAACTTTGAATCTTGTTAAGGAATTTAAAATGTCAAATTCTACCGAATGCAATCTATGAAGCAACTCCTAGTCGATCATCTTCAAAAAGATGTTGTAGTTTTCTCGTTGGCTGCATTTAAACTTGATGTTTGACTTCAACCATTTCTTCTTTCCTTGTAGTACTCCATTTAAGAAAGAAAAGAATTCAGGTAGGTTACTTAGTAGTCAATTAGATCTAAATCCTTTTCCATTACTCAATCTTTTCAATTCATCAAGTAAGCAACTCCGATAGGTTTTCCACCATACCCTTTGTACTTCTACCTAATGTAATAATATGTAGGAAATAAGAATACTTTATAAGGAATAACTCTGTTCATTTGTTTGTATCTATCTGTCGACGCCACAGTGTGGTGAAACCGGTCATAGTTGTGTTAATATAGTGAAAATCTGAATACCATAGTTTTATTTCATTGAAAATAAGTATATCGATTTTCATCAAGTAACGACCTCCTCAATGAAATTATTAGAAGACTATCTTTAAAAGTTTAATATGTTTCAATGATCAGATCTACTGTAGGCCTACAGATTTGCAAATTTAATATTGGATTCTGTTTTATTCCATTTCCACTACGAATCTGTCTCAATTTTCAATACTTTCTATTTAATAAACTGAAGACTTCTTGTATTATTTTAAAAAATTCCGTTTCAATTTGACTTCCTTAAAAAGCTCTGAAATACAAAGTTTACGCTACCTTGAGACTTCGGCACCTGGTGCCTTGCCACCTGGCCCACCGAGCCATGACGGTGGGGCAAAATGTCACGCCTCGACGACTTCGCGGCGCTGTTTCCCGGACGCATGACGACCCATGCAGAACGCACCTAGTGAAGTCGTTCGAGCTCATCTCTGCTGGTGATGATGCCCGTGAACTAGGACTGCATGCCACATTTCTATGTTCTACATGTTATGAAAACCATACGCGTTGAGATTGATGACGTTGGGGAACTTCAATAGATCAAGCTGTAGAATAACTCTGTGATATACAGGGTGTTACATAATAGTATGCCACAACTTGTTACATACTACGTGCAATTTTAAGAAAAAAGTTCATATAAACATAGGTCCGCAAAAGCTTCTTTACGGAGCTACATGGTGTTGAAATTTGCGGAAATAATTGGTTTTTTCTTTAAAACTTCTGCAGTTTTTGAGATATTCAGCCCAAATTTGGAATGCAAGCTTTTTTCACAGCCTCCATCATTACACGTCCTAGATTTTAACTGAAATTCACAAGGAGTTTTCTTTTCCGAGGCCATGTCTCCTTTTCAACCTTTTGAACACCTTTCAAACTTTTTTGCAGTACGCCACTGATCAGCGTACAATCAATTTTCGTCATCTTCGTTCAATTTAGAAACTTTTTTGACACATGTAATTTTATCGTATCTCCAACCGTTTTCGTGTGAAAAATTATTGAATTTGAGTTGTATGTTATTCGCTAAATAAAAAAAATGGTAGAAATACTCGATAGGTATGCCCAAAATTTGCTTTTAATTTGAAACCACGTCATCTGAGACTCAACTTATACTTATTCAATATCAAACTAAAAAAAAAATTGAAAACTAAATAAATTGCTGGAATTGTCCTCCACCAGCAAAAATACAGGCCTCTGTCCGTTTTCGCATATTATCACGCACTCTTTGAAATATTCCTGGGGTATTTCTTATCCTGTAAAAAGAGGTTATTATTCGATTTCTCAATTCTTCTACAGTGTTCACTGGACTGGTATAAATTAAACTTTTGTGATATCCCTATAAGAAAAAGTCTTATCTATTTAAGTCTGGGAACCTAAGAGGCCATGGTTCTGGCCCACCTTGACATATCCATCGGTTGTTGAATGTATTTTTCAAGAATTACCTAGCTTCTCCACTGAAAAGTGCAGGTGCTCCGTCATACATGAATCACATTATGTTTCTCACCGAAAGTGGCACATACTCGAGCAATAAAGGTAACTCCTCCTCAAGAAATTGTCGATAAGCGGGACCGTTTAGTCTGTTAGGCAAAAAAGTGACCTAATCAAATAATTTCCAATTATTCCGACCCAGACATTTAGTGAGAATTGTTCTTGATGATGAGATTATTCAATCAAAGGGGGGTTTTCCTCAGCCCAATAATGATTATTGTGAAAATTTGTAATAGCTGTTCTCGAAAAGTTAGCTTCGTCTGTGAAAATTATTTCACAATCAAACTAAGCATTTTCTCCAATTTTATTTAAGAACCATTGGCAGAAATTCAGTCTTGAAGGAAAACCTCGAGGAAGTAGAGTTTGGACGCGTTGAATATGAAACGAGTACAATGAAAACTCGTGGAGAATCCTCTAAACGAGAACATGTGAAATATTCAACTGATTTCCAATTTTTCTTGTACTCACATGAGGATTCGAATCATAGTTTGAGTTGCACCTTTTAAATGATTATTTGCAGTAAAAGTACCAGTTTCCCTCAACCTTCTGTGGATATTTGAAAACGTTCGCCTGTCTGGTGTTACTCGATTTGGAAAGCGCACCTGATATAATCGCCTAGCTTCTGATGTGTTTCTGTCAGCCAGACTGTACATGTAATGGATATCAGCCATTTCGGCGTTAGTAAAATTAGCCATTTTTCTTACAACAATAACTTCAAAAGTCTTTGAACTAATCGTTAATTTAATAAACAATTCGAGCCGACACTGGCTCAACTTTAGCAACTGTCAAAATAAATACATAAATGAAAAAAATCAAAGCCTACTAGTCATGTTTTAATTAGAAGTGCTTTCAATTCAGCAAATGCATACAATGGTTCAATAATTTTTTGCTCGAGAACGCTCGGAGATACTAAAAAATTACAGGTGTCAAAAAAGTTTGAAACTGGAACGAAGATGACGAAAATTGATTGTACGCTGATTAGTGGCGTACTGCAAAATAGTTTGAAAGGGCATAAGAAGACATGGCTCCGGAGAAGAAAACACCTTGCACATTCAAGTTAACATTTTGGACGTCTAATGATGGAGGCTGTAAAAATAGCTTGCATTCCAAATTTGGGCTGAATATCTCAAAAACTGCAGGGGATTTGAAGAAAAAATCAAAACGCGTGAGACGAGGGGCCTTGAACAGCATCAGGTGCACATGTGATACGCCTCCATCATGAAACTGAACTCGCCACAGTCATTTGTTTGTCCATAGTGTTAGTTTTTGTGAAACTGTTTTTCCTTGTAAGTTCTAAAAATGAGGCATCAATTTTGAGGAACGCTCTGCTATCAAAAAATGCAACAGAACCATTTGAAATACCTCAGTTGGCCTACGGAGAGAGTGTTTCGTCAAGAGCTCAGATTGTTCAATGGTTTACGGCATTTTCAGAAGGAAAATTGAAGATAAACCAAAAAACAGAAAACCTTCAACTGCAAACACTTATGGAACTGTCAAAAAAGTTCGTAATCTTGCGCGTTAAGATCGACGATTGACAATCAGAATGATCGAGAAACAGTTTAATCTGAATCACACAATGATTCCTCAGATTTGGCAAATTAATTTGGAAATGAGAATCATGACAATGCGCCATGTTATACGGTAATCTCAATAATAGATTGTTTAACCAGTAAATACTATAGTGTGGCTCTCAGTCACCTTATTTATCGGACTTGAGCCCTTGTGACTTCTTCCTCTACTCGGGAATTAAAAATCATCTCAAGGGATATTTGAGAATATCCAAACAGGAAACTATTGTGAAGGAGACAATATTGCATTGTAACTATATTTGAATTATAATGACTGCTTGATACCAACACAATATATGGATGACCTGCCAAACTCGACAATCTCGCGTGCGGAGCTGTGGGCTAGAAATGAATAAACATATATGCAGATTGATCTTGAAACAACTATATTTTTAAACTTAAATTGAAACATTTGAAATACCCCTGGGCGTATAGTTGAGCCACTCTTCTATGCTACTCTTGACTTCTCCCATAAATTCACTACATAAACAGTAAAATGGCATAAAAATAATATCAACCATTGCTTCTTTTTTTTATCCGCTCTTCCCAGGAATAGGCGAACATGATACACCACATTAGGGGGGGGGCTAGGAAGAATTGAGGTGTCTCTTTACTCGCTTCTTGAAGAGGAGCAAATTGTAGAATGTTGGGAAGATGTTGGACGGAAGCGAATTCCACAGCTCACTGGCCCTGTAAACAAAGGAATTCTTATGGTGAGAGGTTAGAGGGGTCGTTAAATGTACCTCCATATGATGAGAACTCCTTACCAGCCTAGTGTTGCGACAAAACATGAGTTTTCCCGGAACAAGGTCTTTCAGCTCCTTGGAGCATCTTCAGTGGGAGTATCTGTAGAACACAGAAAGGTCAGCATTTAGTCTTCTGAGAGCCAGTGGTTAGAGATCGCGGGTGATCTCAGGGTGGTCGATGAGACGCACAACCCGTTTTTGCACACTATCCAACATCCGCAACGAATGTTTGGGCACAAATCCCCATACATGGAAACAATATTCCAATGCAGGTCGAATCTGCGCCTTATATAGAAGCAACAGCTGAGATGACGTGAAGTATCGCTTGGCTCTGAAAAGATAACTAAGTTTAGCTGATGCCGACTTAGCTATAGCGGATACATGTTCATGCCAGTAAAACCCAAAGTTGACCGTTATTCCGAGAAGGTGCATAGAATTTTTGGATGCAATTCGTTGGCCTTGCATGATTTGAGGAGGTTCTCCAGCGGGGATCTTTCTAGAAAACGTAGTTGCTTGCGTCTTATAATAATAATAATAATAATCTTTATTCAGAATTAATAATAATAACAAAAATGGCACAAATAATTCAATAACAATGACATGAGTTATTGAATAATAATCATGAATAAAGAAATCAGTGCTCGATTTTACAATTAGTATACATTTCGGCCATAAAAGGAAAATTCCTTGAGTATGCGAATTAAGTGAACATATTATAAACATAAATGAACATTTAACAAAAAGTAGATCCATCATCCAAACTCCAAGTAATTTCAAGCTCACATTTATATTTCAGTTGACAGATTTAAGATATACAATCTCTTGTCCGCGTTGAAGCTGACCAGGTTCAACTGAACACAATCAGATATCCTCTGTAAGTCAGAGTTAAGTAATATTCCAACGCAGGTCGAATCTCCACCCTATATAGAAGCAACAGCTAGCTGAGATGACGAGAAATATCGCTTTGGTCTGAAAAGAAAACTAAGTTTAGCTGATGCCGACTTAGCTATTGCTGATACATGTTCATGCCAGCAAAACCCGGAGTTGACCGTTATTCCTAGAAGGTGCATCGAATCTTTGGATGCATCTTTGCATCATTAGAGGAGGTTCTCCAGCGGGGACCTTTCTAGAAGACGTAGTTGCTTGCGTGTTGCTCGCGTTGAAGCTCACCAGGTTCAACTCACCCCACTCAGATATCCTCTGTAAGTCAGAGTTTAAGTTATTAATATGTTGACATCTCTGACGCTGAGATTCCGCAGCTGTAATCGGCCGCAGACTACTGAAAGACAAAACCACGGTACAATCATCTGCGAATCGAAGATTTTGTTTTCTGTAGATGACAGAAGATCGTTTCTTTGCAACAGAAACAAGGTTGGCGAAAGAATGTATCCCTGAGGTACTCCTGCTTGCAACTGGAAACAATCAGATGTTATATCGTCGACCACAACTTGTATTGATTTCTTTGAAAGAAAGCTACTTATCCAACCCCGCAATTTTTCGGAAGCCCATATGCAGCAAGTTTATTCAACAAGGCTGCATTCCATACCCTATCGAAGGCTTTAGGCTTCAATCATTGATAGACATGTCTGTGTTGTATGTTTCCAAAGCCTACTTGTGCAAATCATGACTACTGCCAATTTTTGGTTATATTGTTTTGCTTTTAATTATTCAGCGGCAGAATATAACTTTTCTCTCTAAAAATTTTCTCCAATAAAATTCAAACAGGAGAATCTTCGGGAAAAAAGAATGACATTAGTGTAATTCAAATTTAACTAAAACTGGGCGTTATTTAATTCCATCCAAGTACCCGAATTTTTCTGTTTTTCTTTTTCTCAGAATAAAGCAGAGAAAATCTATTTAGTTCACCCTGTTCGTCCTGTAGATGTTATTCATGAAAAAATTCAAGTTATCTCCTCCGGATTTACGGTAACTAGAAACATCTACTTAGCCGTTAACATAATTAAGTACTTGATGCTTTTGGAATCTTCTCATCTATCATCCATAAACTCACGAAGACATTACACATATTTATAACGTACACTGCGTGTAATTATTCTCAACGATCGCCACTCATAACTGGATTTCAGATTAGTGTGATGCCGAAACATGAACGTCTTTATTTTCAGAGAGCGAACAAGGTAAATAGAAGGGCATATAGTGAATGTAGTATCCCATATTATTTCACTTGATTGTCAATGAATGTTGCGTAGAACGTAAAATGTACAGGGTATCCCAAATTCGTTGAACTATATCTTTTGAACTAGTGGAGATAAAATAATGGGGTTAGCTTAGATATGAACGAGAAAAATTGCTCTTGGCTTTCTTAATATAAATTCTATCAAAAAAATACCGGGAATTGGTCAAGAAAATACGAAATATTTATTTTTCAACCAAATATATTGTAACGCCGTCAAAGTAGGCTTCTTCTGAAATAATTATATTCTTTTACGCCAACGAATAATCCACTTAGCTAAAATCGTGGAAAATATGGACTTAGAGGTATTATAAGTGAGATTCTAAAGACCTATCAGGAAGACAGACCGCAACATGCCTGAATGGAAGGCTGTTTAAGTCTTCTAGAGAAGGTTGATGCAGGAGTACCACAGGGTCTATACTCGGCCTGATACTTTTCATTCTATATATTAATGATCTGCCCCAAAATGTAAACACGGATAATATATATATATATATATATATATATATATATATATATATATATATATATATATATATATATATATATATATATATACATACAGGGATATCCACCGGGACCGTCCGTTAAAAACTTTTGAGTTCTCCAATTTTCCAATTACAATATCAAGCTGAAATTTTATACGCCGCCATAACTAGCGATTTCCAATTGGATTGAAATATTTTCGAAGTGATACCATTTCCGGTTATACCGGAAGTGGATCATCACCGTGTTATTTCAAATGGCAATCTACCTTTTTTATTATACATCTTGAACCGACATTTGAGCAAGGCATAAAATACCCAAGTTGTTGGCACTTATCTGTCAAAACTTTTGACAGATTTGATTATTTTTGTTATAAACTCGATTTTTGAGGAACATTTAAAAAAATTGTAGCTCGTAGATCTTTTGCACTACAAACACAATTTTTGCTTGGGTGGATAGAAGAAGGATCAAGAAATTTTTTAAGCAATCTACACATGTCAAATGTTCATTGCGTTGTTTAGTATGATTTTTTCAATTTGTCCTTTTTCAAACAGCAATAACTCAATTTTTTCAAATGGCACGTGCCAATTTTTATATCGCCATCAGATGAAGCGTCAAATTTCAGATGGAATTGTATCAGCATGTACTATAACCATCTCTTATAGTTCCGAAATAATTTGGGAATATATTGAATTTTGATGATTTTGCAAGAACTAACAGAGAATGCTTTGAAATATTTGAATCAAGTAGCTGAACTGGCTACGCTCACCTGACAGGTGCCTAAAATTAATGTATGTGTCACTTTGTTTATTCGGATTTGATATTTAAACAAGAATTGTCTTTATTTCAGATTGAAAATATCCAAAAACTACAACACATTTGGAATAAAACCACTGGTTATTCAAACGAAAATATATTTAATCTTTTTTTAATTCATTTTAGAATGTCAAAAAATAGTCGGTAGAAATTGCAGGCAATTCAATAAACAATTTCCAAATTTACCGTCTATGAAATTTCAAAGCATTAGAAACAATTTTCTACAATTCGGATGAATAAAAATTGTAGAAACTGAGCTAAAAGCAATCATCGAAGATAATTACATCAATACGAATAAATGATAGCAAACATCATAGGAGAGAACTAATTTCCGATCTGAATAAATGATCAATATGGGCCTCATTTTGCTCGATACACTTGACAGCTCGTACACGAACATGATGAGTTGCCCACCTAGTTTCCTCAGGATCAATATTACGAAATGCATAATGAATGCGCTCTAGTAACTCTTCTCTACTTCTTTCAGGTATAAAATACACTTCACTCTTGATTTTTCCCCATAAATAAAAATCAAGGGGCGTCAGGTCCGGAGAACGCGGAGGCCATAAATTTATTCCTTGATTACCCCACCATCTATCCTCGAACATTTATGTTAGCTGCCGATCTAGCCGAGCTCGTGTTTTATGTGCTGGTGCACCATCCATTTGGTAATAGCAATCCCTCAGAATGTTAAGGGGTAATCCATCTAAAAAATTTGCTAATGTTCCTCTCAAAATTTCCATTTCCATTCTTTGTCCATTAAGATTTTCCTCATAAATGTGATGTAACCTTCACATTATGATAATACATTCTTTCCGAAATAAAATGTATCAAAATACGATATGTACTAGCAATCGAAAAGGTCATATTTGCAAAAATGCAAATCAATTTTCAAGGTATCACTACTAGAAAATTGATTACCATTTTGAAATCTGCCTAATTAGAAACGTACTGAAATTCAATTGACCAGGCTTTTACGTGATAGAAATCCATTTTCACAAATACAAGTAAACGATGATATCTACTAAAATATATTATTAAATGCTCGACGCGTTTCGATACACAGTATCAAGAGCGAATGAATACTACAAATATATCTTACTAACAATTTTATATATATAATAAAGAGGCCATCTACTCAGAGCTATCCGTACTTGAACTAATAATTAGGAAATAAATTTAATAAGGGTGAGTTATTTATATATACCTGATCATTAAAATTTCAGTGAATTCCTAAATCTGTTAATTTCAAGTGCTTCCAGAAGGTTGAGTTTTATACCTTTCTTCTCAGAATGTAGGATTTTAAATTCTGAATTGAAAGAGTGACCATTTTCCTAAGATGATTTGAATAATTTTTTGCTTTGATGAAACTGCGTTTATGTTCAGAGATTCTAACATTAAAATTTCTTCCTGTTCTACCTATATAAAAACAATTGCAATCTGCACAATCAATCTATAAACACCTGATTTATTTTCTTTATTAATTGGAAATTTATAATTCCTGATAAATGAACCTTAATTTGTTGATGTTTTGAACGTTATATTTGAATTTGAATTTTCAAGAAGGATTTCACATTATTGCTAATATTGCCTATATATGTTAAACTATTGAATTTCTTGTCTTGGTGTTTACCGATTGGATATATATGTTGTAAAGCTAATTTTAGTTTTTTTATGTAGTATGCTGCTAACTAAATTTGCATCATAACCATTATTTATTGCGATCTGTTTATCAAATTCAATTCTTGATAATTATTTCAATGAAAATAAAACATTATTGATAATTTAATCTTAAGGAAAAACAAAACTTAGCTTTACAACAATTCAGAATTTAAAATCCTACATTTTGAAAAATTAATAGAGGTTATAAAACTCAACCTTCTGGAAGCACTTGAAATTAACAGATGTAGGAATTCACCGGAAATTTTAATGATCAGGTAGACATAAATAACTCACACTTATTAAATTTATTTCCTAAACATTAGTTCAAGTACGGATAGCTCTGAGTGGATTGCCTGTTTAGTAAATATATGAATTTGTTAGTAAGATATATTTGTAGTATTCATTCGCTCTTGATAAAGATTATATATTTCACTAGAAATCATCGTTTACTTGTATTTGAGAAAGGTACTGCCCTTATCAAATGTAGATCAATTGGGAAAATTCACAGTTTTCATAGTATTGAAAAGTTGGAAATACCATAAATGAAATCACTCTCAAGAAATGCTTCATTTTCAAATCAATCAAACAATAATACTCGTTTAAACAACTCTAAATGAAATATCGAAGTTCATTGTATAATGATCAGCTTATACAATAAATCTCGATAATTAGCTGCGGTGTACGATCTCAAATTATCTCATACTGTTCTTCTATTAAGAACTTAATTGATATATAAATATTTAATTTCACAACGATCCTGACTAAACAAAATTAGGAACACCTTTGAGTTAGTTCTTTTGGAGGCAAAGGTACAGTTGAATCGGATTTAAGTACGCTGGTTTTGTTGCTCTGTTTGCGTGTCTATTTAGGTAACGACCGGCTTTCCATCGTGATTGCTCGATTAAAGTTCATAGTTATCTGGAACAAAGAAGAGTTCGTTGTTTCATAGAACATGCGAAGAAGAACTATTCACAGTAACTGAGAACGAGGTCTTAGTACGTCTTTCACCACGATTAAGTAATTTTCAATGAGAGCAAATTTTTGGTAATTCTTTTAGAGAAATTTTTGATATCTTATTATTTCACGATTTAATAACAGGTAAATAAGAAGAAAGAAAGATTGAAATTCAGTTGTATCAATGTCATTTTACAAAATTCAATAATTTAAATTTTTTTGAAATCAGAAGAAGTGGTCATTTTAAGGATCTGTACTACAAAAACGAAAAAACCCAAAAAAAACCGAAAAACCATTTCGTTGATCGTCTATCTGTCTATCTTCATGTACAGTAAGTATACCTGTAAATCTGCTTGTCAAGATTCTTCTCTGCAGAACAGGTACAGGTGTATAATATACTCGGAATTGAAACCAAAAGTTCGAGTTGGCAATCTCTTGGAGCTGTATAAAAATCAAATTCGAAGTCAACGCAATTGAAACCTATTGCCGCTTATTTTGCATTTTGATACTAGATAATCAACTCTACAGTTCCATATATATACAGGGTGTTTTATAAACAATTGGAAATATTTTAACTGTGGAGGACAATGGGTTCATAGCTAAACAGAACCATAGTGGACTCAAAGAGTCCCTTGAAAAATTCCACGACATATGGGTATCTCGTCGGTTTTAATTGACTTATTATTTATGTTGACCTGCAGAGACGTGCACCAGTGTGTCATTGTCTTCAAGAATTCTACCAGGGTTGGATGAATTTTATATATCTGCAATACTTCAACAAGCCAAGAATGGACGGTAATATCGAATGCCTTCAGATAATCGAGAAAAGCTAAATGAACATTCCGATGCCCTACGTGTGCCTGTTTCATTATCACAGAATCGATGATGAGTTGTTGCTTGCACCCGGGGTGTTTCTTTCTGCATCCTTTCTGCCTTGTGTCAGGAAAGTGGGTGTTTTCTTGAGATGTTGAAGAACATACGTGAGCTGTTTCGCTAGGGCTCCGTGGAGCTTATCAAACTTCTTGTACCAGAAGTTGTGGATATTATCTATACCTGTGGCCTTCCAATTATTGGTCGCTCTAACTACTGTTAAGATTTCTTCCTCCGTTATTCCTCCGAAGTCCATATGTTTGATATCAAGGCGTTGTTTTTCATTCGTGATCCATTCCGCATCTGTATTGTGTTCTTTGGGGTTCGACCATAGTGATGACCAATAATCGGTCAAGCACTGTGCATCAGGTACTTCTCTGTTATTTCCCTTATGAAGGAGGAGGAACTTTTGGTTTTGATGTTTCTTTTTAGTACACTTGAGAGCCTCTTTGCTATTGCTTGGAGTTTCTGCTTCTAAGTGTCCATATACACGTCGATATGTTGTTAGTGATCAGGGTGTTTTGTGTTCGTACCAATTTTTCTATGAATTTTGCGTATATGGGATTTCAAGTTCCTTGAGGGCTTTTTGTTTCGTATGAATTTTGTGATGCGACCGATCTCAGCTCTAATATTGTCAATATCCTTTTCCAGTCGTTTTTGCCATGGTGGTTTTCTGACGCCTTTTGGCTCAGATCGAATCAGAGTTGTGGAGACTTGTTGTTTGTGTAGTCGAAGAACCGCTACCGCTCCACAGTGAATCAAAGTGTGAATTTTCTCCAAGGAGTTCTGGTTAGTATATTCTTCAAACACTGAGTTTATGCTTGCTAGAATGATATTGGTGTTCTTGTTCGTCTTGAGTTTGGGCAGTTTAGGTCGTTTAGTTGGGTTACTACCACTGAGTTCAGTTATTGCTCTGTTGAGTTTTGATCGTGCTAAATACATCAATTTGTTCTGCTAGTTCGTCTCAGGGGGGCGCTCTATGTTGATATTCGTTTCCATGGCTTCGATGTTATCTGTCACACTTTTATTGACGGTAGGTATACCGTTATGAGTATCATCTTCACTTCTGAGCTTCAATTATGACCTCTTCTCGTATGCTTTGCTGAATTTCTGAAGAAAGTAGCCTGTTTTTAAAAGTTTGTTCTTCTTTGATCCGAAATTCTCTGCTCGGATATGTGCTGTAATTCAGGATATTTTTCTACGAACGCAAGATGTAACGCGTATCTGTATGCTGTCATTTCCGATTCCAAGTTTGTAATCTTGTAATAGGAACGCATAATGAAGGAATTCATTTCTGGGGTCCACTTCATGCGTTTCCTACGGAGTCCGGCTCTCGTGGTCGTAGGCATAATGGCTTGCGCCACCGTTGAAACATCAAGAATCATTTGGGAGGTATTGATGTTATTCCCCACTTGGTTTTGTGTTGCAGTATCCCTACTCGATATCACGCTGCTTCCGTTGCTAACCGAGGGAGACTGTGACTCACTTTCCGAACAAGACCCTCTTCCTAAATCTTGAACGCGACAAGAGGGTATGGTGGTACAATGTCGATTCACCTGTTTATTCCTTAGATTGTACATCATTGGATAAGTTGCATTTTATACCTACTGCCAGGTTCAGCTTTGGTACCTCGGGTTCGCTAAGCCGTACTCAGAAACAATGTTCCTGAGACCCTGAGGTAATAATATTGTTATTATTTATTATCGTGGACTTATGCACTATCTCAGCTGTTAGCTGGATATAATTTACCTTTTCCAGATTCAGCAATCAAAGGGAATAGGCTCGATTACAATATACTTGACATAAATTTCCTAACTATCCTACATGTATTAAGAATTACAACTTTTTGCATTTCTATATAGGTATTCTTATGCAATTCTAATTTCTTAAGGCTATCATGCAAAGTTTTGGGTATTAACCCAGTGGAGGATACGATGACAGGAACAATATCTATTTTCTCGAGGTGCCACATCTGCTTGATCTCAATAGCAAAGTCTGTGTATTTGGACTTTTTCTCCTGGAACTTATTCAGCACGTTGTTATTATTCGGTAAATAATAATAATAATTATTATTATTATCAGCTTGACATTAAAGGCTAAGAATATATATTCTATGTGAGCCTAATTGAATTTTTCAAACAAATAAATGATCCTTAAATATATGAAGGAATGAAATTGACTGGATACAACTGATTGATAAAAACTAATTGAATATAACATGGTGTATAGAGTTTTCGAAACAATTCACTGAGGTTGCATCGATGACTTCGGAGGAAAGGTATTGAAAATGCGATTACAAAGGAAAGATTCTCGCTGTCTTGTACAAAAGCCATAGTTATACTTTATAATTCGAAATGATACTACTAGGTCCACACGGAGGCGTCGACTTTCAAAAGTTAGGGAACCCGCACTGTTCAGTCGTTCCAAGTAGGATGGTCGGTTAGTACCATAATAAGGGTATGACATCCGAGTAGCCCGTCATTGCACATTTTCCAGCATTTCACGGTCACGAACTTACACTGGACACCAAACTCGTCCTTCGTATTCCAAAGGAGGTCTGATGTATGCTTTATATAAACAAATCGAGCTAGAAAAAGAGAGGTAAGAAAATGGCCGCCGAATGAGTTTAATGAGGTTATTCGCTTTTTTACAAATACCACAAACGTGCTCCGACCAGGTCAAGTACGAAGTTACCGTAATCCCCTGGTCCCCATGCGATGTCACCCTGCGCAACGGAAAACCACTTATAGATTATTGATGTTCTGGGTTATTTTTCCCGATATGGAGCACTACACACTTGTCAATATTAAGGGGCAAGAGCCAATCCGTACCTTCATGGATTTATAGAGTCCGAGTCACTCTGCAAAACCTTATGCTGAGATTTAGGGTTCGCCTATATTTTAGTATCATCAGCGTAAAAGGATTTCTTGTATTTAATACTGAGGGCAAGATCACAGGCGGCAAAAATCAGAAATAAAAAGTGGCCCGAGAACAGATCCCTGGAGGACACCACTAGTAACTTGTCTTTCAGATGAAAAGCTCTGCCCCACTGGAACCGTGAATGTTCGGCTTGACATGTAGTCCCCAATCCAGTCTTTTAGCCTGCCTCGAATACCACATATATCCAACTTAAACATGAGTCTATGCACTGTTACTCGATCGAAAGTCTTCGCGAAATCCAAGTATATCACGTCGGTTGGTTGCTTCAAGTTGTATGAGAGAGTCCAGCCGTTCAAACATGATAATATGTTCGTTACTGTGGATTTTCCTTTGATGAAGCCATGTTGTTCACTCATTAGTACTGCGTTTTCTAACAGAAACGTCGACTTTGCTTCAACAATTGTAGATTCCATCAACTTGGATGAAATCGACAGAAGGCTAATGGGTCTGTAGTTTCTTATACACACTGCAGCTTCTTTAAGGCCGATGGAACACGCGACTTATCAAACGATGTGGACATAATAAGTGATAAAGGATAAGAAAGTCCATCAGCAAGCCTTCTCAGAAAGTATGAGCTAACACCCTCAAGTCCAGGACATGAATGGTTTTTCAGGTTGGATATGCGCTTCTTTATTTCTTCTGGAGTGAATTGTACATATTCTAAGCTCTTGCCAAATCGATCTGCCGGTGAACGGGGAAGTTGGTCACCTTGTGGTTCAGTCGTCTAGACATTCGCAAACGCGTCAGCAAGAGCCTCAGAGGACACAAGATCTGAGGAGCATAATGTATTGTTCTCATTTCTGAAAAGTGGCACACTCACTTTTGTATTGAGGTTTGATCACATGAATTTGTAAAGTTTTTTGTTGTCATCCGAAGTAGCAGTTTTGCTCAACCCTGTACAAAAACTCAGCTCAGCAGAAACAGATGCATGTTCTTTTCTGACAAAATCCGATGTCCTTGCATGATTAGAGGAGGTTCCTCAGCAGTGACTTTTCTTGAGAACGTTGCTGATGCATTTTGTTCGCGTTGAAATTTACCAAGTTCAAACGCCTCTCCGCTGATATTTCTCCACACTCTGATGTCTTCTTCTCATGTTTGTCCTTATTCCTCTAGCTTTAAATTTTTTACATAATTTTCTCCATAGTACCATATAGAATGCTTTTTTATGTTTATAAATGCCAACCATATTCGTTTCTTATGCGAGTATGCGTTATCTGTTAGCTGTTTAATCGTGAATATGTGGTTTTCAATAATTCTCCCTTTTCGCAACCAACTTTTTCTTAGGCTAATCGTATTTCAATAGTTTTTTTTTGATTTTTTTGCTTACTATTTCTTAATAAAGCTTCAGTGCGACTTCTGTTAGAATGATTCCTATGCAATTTTTCTTATATATTGTTAGTATGAATGCTGACTGAAAATCTTTAGAAATTTTTCCATTATCTGGTTTCATTATCTCCAATTATAGAAATCTGCCAACCATTCTACAATTTACTCTGCAGTTTGGTCTTGCGGCTTACCAAGGCTCAAAATAATAATAAAAGTTTTGTTGTGTGAGTAATACTTATCATTTTTGTAGGCGATTTCAACCCAGATTATTGGGTCCATAATGATTCTAAAACATCTATCATCATCATCACTTGGAAGACTGAACCTGGTCATCGGGGCTCTCTCCGTCAAAGAGAGATGGACTTTGAGGAAATATCGCAGGTTATGTATTTTTTTATTATCTCCTTAGTCATGATCTTGCTTGCTATGTAAAATCTTTTCTTAGATTTGTTCAGATATATAAGAAGCTTGATTGTTGAAACATTTTTCTGCTGGTTTTCTTTTTCCATTGTTACAGATTTCTGTCCCGAACCCCCTTTCTTTCATCCTTGTTTTTGGAGATCATGGAATGCAAGAGAGAATGAAGCGGCTAAGCAGAAAAATCGTTGGTACTCTTTTTGTACACACGACACTAACACATCACGAGTTTTTTCCTCAGGTTTTTTCACTCGTTTATTGAATCATATACTAGATAGTATGGTTCCCCTGTTACATTTCCTGAGGTCACACTTGTGTTTTTTTCTGACACACACCTAAATTATAGATACAAGCTTTCATTGTAAATACAATTATTCGAATTTTTGTAAATCCTCTTTTTGTAATATATATGATATATATATATATATATATATATATATATATATATATATATATATATATATATATATATATATATATATATATATATATATATATATATATATATAGGGTTTTACCCCGACGAGTTGCCCATATATCTGTTCATGCAATCAAATTAATTTCATGAAAAATATAAATCCACCACCCGGTAATTAATACCATTGCCAGGCAATGATTATAATCAAAACATATCCTGGATTAATTATATATTAGGATAACGTTAAATGTTATGAGAATATATCAATCTACCAGAATATATACATACTATAGCAATCATCAGACAATGATATCAATGTACCAACGAGTAGTGTCAGAGGCTTTCTCCCCGGAAAAATCCAGTGTACGGACCTTAGTCAAGTAACACTGAATATTACTCATTAATAGTTTCCTTTGTGTGAAATGATGAACGATCGAATAGAATACTGCTCTGAATATAAATATGACAAATTTGTCAGTTAATTATATTACATTTATATAAACAAGTAAATAAAATATGAAATGAGATTCTGAGCAGTATAAACTAAAGAGAAAACCTATGACTCTACCTCATTATTTTTTTCGGAAAGAAACCTACGAAGAATATTACAAGATTTGATGACTGTTATCTTTTGTAACTGTTCAAAGAAATTTTTCTTCAGACCCAAAATCTCAATACTTTTGTGAAGATTTCTAGGAATAACACCTGTTGTGGAAATAATAATCGGTAGAATAAATATTTTCTTCATTTTCCACATTTTTTAATCTCGTCGCCAAGCATCATATATTTAGAAATTTTTTCATTGTATTTATTTTGTATATTATGTGTGTCGAGTATAGCAATATCAATTATATATGTTATTTGATTCTGTTTATCATTAAGAATGATATCTGGTCTATTGTGTTTTACAGCTTTGTTGCATAGAATTGTTTTATCAAAATAAAGTTTATATTTGTCATTTTCACAAATAATCTCAGGTTCATATTTGTGAAATTTTTTTCTTTGGGAATTAGGTCATGTTTAATTCCTAGATTAAAATGAATAATATTAGCGACGGCATTATGTCTTTCTAAATAATCTGTTGAAGCAAGGACTGAGCAAGATGATAATATATGAAAAACTGTTTCTGAAGAACAGAAACATCTACGGCAAGAATCATCTATATTTGGTTTGATGATGTGTTTTCTATAATTCCTCGTGAAAACAACCTGATCCTGGATCGCAATTGCCAAGCCTTCTGTTTCAGCAAACAATTCTCCAGATACTAACCATTTATTTGATGCGATTTCATCAATATAATCATTTTTCAATTCTTTAGGGTGCTTTCCGTGTAATTCCTTCTGCGTCCAACTTTCTCTTTTAGAATTATCATCAAATATATCAAAATCTACCTTTTGCAATGTCAAGTTCAGAGGTGTAAGATTATAATCTGAAGCAACAACAATATCATGTAATTTAGACGTTCTCTGTTTATCATGAAAATGGGAACGTAGATGAAAAATCTGTTTACTATGAAGATTATTCAAATCAGTTAATCCACGACCTCCAAGATGTCTAGGTAGTGTAACTCTCTGAACAGCTGACTTTGGGTGGTGCTTATGATATTTAAAGAGCATTTTCCTCGTTTGACATTGTAATTCATTTAGATCAGTTTTAGACCATTTAATAATTCCAAAAGAAGATGTAAGAATAGGAACTGCATAGGTGTTGATAGCTCTGAAAAGGTTTTTACTAGTTAGATAACTCTTGATGATAATTCTAAGTCTTTTGTAATATGAACTTCTAATATTTTCTTTAGTGCTGCTATGGTTGATTGTCTTCTCTTGACAAAATCCAAGATATTTATATGTATCTCCTTGATGTATTGGCTCGATTTCGATATTGGAAATCTTTATATAATCAGAGGTGATCTTTCCTTTTTCAATAGAAAGATTTTTACATTTTGGAAGCCCAAATTTCATATGAATATCATTGGAATAGTTGAAAGTAATCTCAAGTAGACTTTTTAAATGAGATCTGCTTCCAGCATATAATTTAATATCATCTAAATAAATTAAGTGACTTAATTTGAATTCAGTTGATAGACTCTATATTTTGAAGCCGAAACTAGTAGCATTTAATTCATGAGATAATGGATTGAGGCAAAGACATAACCAAAGAGCACTTAAAGGATCACCTTGAAAAATGCCTCTTTTGATTGGAATTACTTCGGATTTTAACGATTGTTTTGAAATTTTTAAATGAAGATTGGTTCTCCAATTTTTCATTACAAATTCAAGAAAAAGACGAAGTGTCTTATCAATTTTATAAATTTCAAAAATTTCTTGATATCATGAATGGGGAGAACTATCAAAATCCTTTTGGTAATCAATGAAGGCTGTATGAATATTTCTCTTCTTAGTTTGAGCTTGATTCAAAGCAACAGAATCAATTACAAGTTGCTCTTTAGTACCAAGGTGTTTTTTTCTACATCCTTTTTGATGTTTGGAAAGAATATTATAATTCTCCAAATGTGCATAAATTTTTTGGGTAATACATGCAGTTAGAATTTTATATATTGTTGGAAGGCAAGTAATTGGTCTATATTGAGACGGATCAATAGTATTATCACTTTTCGGTTTTAAATAAGTAATTCCTTGTGTGAAAAATAAAGGAGTCGCTGAGGGGTTCTTCATTATAAATGAAAAATATTCAGCCAATTTTTCATGAACGCAAGAGAATTTCTTGAACCAAAAGTTATGAATACCATCAACACCTGGAGATTTCCAATTTTTTGTGTGTTTAATAACTGATGTTATATCTTCGTTTGAAAACTTTTCAAAGTGCATGCATTCTATTTTAGAAAATCGAGACCTTTCATTTAAAATCCAACTTGCATCGGAATTGTGTTGCGTTGCCACCGCCCAAATTGAAGACCAATAATCAGTTAGAATATCAATTTTAGGAACTCCATTCCCAGAAATATTTTCATTTGAACCTGAAATAAATTTGTAAAAATGTTTTTCATTATTTTTGAACAGTTTGTTTTGGAATTTTCTATCTGAATTTATTTTATATTCACATAGTCTAATGGAGTATACTGAAAGTTTTTGTTTTAAAGTATCGATGTATTCTATCAGTTGTCCATTACTTATCTCATTATTTTTATGGGTTTTATATTTGAGGAATATTTTTCCAATATGTGCCATAAGTTTTTGATCGATTACCTCTGGAATATTGAGTCAATCTTCCTAAATCACATCTGATAGAAAAATTTTACCTTCTAACCTTTTTTGCCATGAAGGTTTTTCTTGATATTATAATTAGATCCAAAATTTTCTAATTTTTATCCAGAATGTTTAACTACTGTAATAGCGGCACAATATATAATCAGATGAAGTGTATAAATATTCATTACTTCAACAAGTTGCTTTGGAAGAATATTCTCATTAAGCTCGTTTATAGAATCGAAAATTTTCTTTGAATAATGAATTTTAGGAAGTTTAGGTCTTATAGTTGGGGCAATAATTTCAAATAAATTCATTTGATTGAGAAATAAATTTTCTATATCTTTGTTATCAATATTTTTAGATGAATTTTCTGATTTATTTTCGATGCTTTTCATGAATGGGACTAGGTTTTCATCTGAAATTTCAGAATTTAAGTGTTCTTCTTGTTGAATGTTGTTTTTAATTGATTTTAATTCTGTTTCAGATATAAAGTTTCTATTTTCAATATACCGTCTTTGATTTGCAATGCTATTGAATTTTTCGATATATATATATATATATATATATATATATATATATATATATATATATATATATATATATATTTTTGTAGTTACTTTGTGGAAGTAATCAATTTGGAATACTTAGAAATTACGTATGTATCGAATTTGGGTTACACTCACAGAGTGGTAATTTCTGAAATAGTCGATTAAAGGAGGTGTGTCACAGATTTTATGATAGCATTTAATAGAATATCTAGAAGTATGAACTTCTTGTACTTTGGTTTCGAAGGATTATTCAGTCGTGGGAAAGATGCCTCGATTGAAGAACGCAATAAACTTTAGAGAAAGTGATTGCCATCCATATTTATATAAATTATTATATCAGAGTATCTTTTCTGATGTGGTTAGCGTTGAGATAAGCAAATAAGCTAGGTTGAATACCGCAAAGTAGATTACTGATAGAATATTGAATTACTTGGGAAATGATTTCATATCTCCATATTTGCCGGACACTATTGATTTGTTTCCCGCTGACAACCTACAGTGTGTCCTGAAATGAAGCCGACGTTAACACGTAAAAGATATCACTGTTTGAGATGGGAAATTTTATTCAACGAAATAGCTATTTCAAGCCTTCGCTCATTAAGTATGAGTTTGAACCTAAAATGTGATTCAGGAGGAGAGGGGTATATTTTCGGTAGGCAACATTCCTGGTGTGTCGTAATGATACATCTTTTTGACTTTTCATGACAGTTTAGTGTGAACTGGATAAATTTTCCAGACATCATAACTCTGAAATCGCTGGTCCGATTAGAATGAAAATTTCAGGATTGACAGTCACATAGTAGTCCAACTATTCGCCGAGAAAATTTGTTCTCTCGTACAGGGCGGGACTGTAGAAATTCAATTTTATGAACAGATGATAAAACAACACCCTGTATATCACTTAAGCAAAATTCTGAATACATCATGAGAACAAGAAAAGGTAGCTCTTCCAATATTCCAGCAGAACATTTCTATCACACCTAAGGTCTTTTATTAAAAAATTATTCATTTTGGAATGATGTCCGTTTTCAATTTATTCCTCAGAGACAATTCTGAATACTAGGCGATTAACGTCTGGATTGATATAAAAAAACGATACAATTACAGTTGATGAAATATGTTAGATTTCAGTTGAAAACGTCAATAAAATCTACAGGGTGTTACAATTAATATTGGTAATCATATCACTTCGAACCCATTCAGAAAATGTTTTCGATACTATTATGGCGACTCGTGAAATGTAATGTAGAAAATAAGTTGACTAAGTGCGGACGTACGTGCAGAGTATTACTTGACATGCCAGTTATTCCATAAAGATCTCCCTCGGAAAATAGATTACTCCTTTCTTTTCACATTGAATTCAATGGCAGGGAGTTTTCATGGATGATGATTACTATCAAATTTTCAGATCACAACAATCTAATTATTTCTCTCCATTTTTATGATAAGAAATTATTTGTCTTTAATGTAATATATAATCTACTTCATTTTTGAAGCCAACTACATGATTTATTTATTTATTTATACGAATATTTGAAACATTTCATTAATTCATTTTTATTGATGAAACATTTTATAATGAAACATTTCATTAATTCATTTTTATTGATTAGAACTCCGCCTTTGGCACAAGCTGGATGGATTGAGTAGTCCAGCAAGTGCTAATGGCGGTCTCAAGCCCGGATCAAGGAGGAGGGTTCCTAGGAAAGGTTAGCAACCTGCCTAAGGTAAAACAGTTCATTGCTCAAAGCACCGGAGATGCAGCCTCGGAACAAGGACAGAAAACACGGAATACGACCCGCGCGCGAAATAGGAATAAACTCTACAGGAAGAAGCATCAAGTAAGAATAGCCTGCTGGAACATAAAAACTCTATTCTCCAAAGACCACGAAATAATCCCTGAAATGAACGAACACAAAATAGATATATGTGCACTTGCCGAAACCAAAAATAAGGAAAGAGGATTATCAAAATTAAACAATTACATCTTAGTATACTCTGGAGTAGAAAAAGACCAAAGAGCAACGTCGGGAGTAGGACTACTAGTACATGAAAAATACGAAGAAAATATGGTAAACGTAGAATATGTTAGCGATAGAATCCTGAAAGTCACAATGTCGTTCGACCGTCCGCTACATATCCTATCAGTATACGCACCTGACATAAGCAAACCAGAGGAAGCGGCGGTAGATTTTTATGAAAGTCTTCAATCACAACTAGATAAAATACCAACTAAAGAAAAGATAATCATATTAGGAGACCTTAACGCTAGAGTAGGTAACGAAGTAGTAAACGGGGTAAAACAAGAATATAACGAAGACGTAGTTAACAGAAACGGCGAAATGTTGACGGAATTTTGTGCACAGAACGAGTTGCGAATTAATAACACTTTTTTCCCTCACAAAGAACAGCACAAATATACTTTCTACGATAACCGAAACAACAAATCCATAATTGATTACATTATCATTAACGGAATGTTTCTACCCCAACAAATCTTAGATGTAAGAGTTTTGTCATCAGCTAACATTGGAACAGACCACAAGCTCGTTCTAGGGAAACTGAAGATGACAACTCAATTAAAAAAGAACCATCTGTAAAAACTGAAAAATTTAACGTAGAATCGCTCAACAATGAGAGCACAAAACAACTTTATTCAAACCGTTGCAAACAGTATATAACTCGTAATCCAATATTGCAGCAAGATAACCCCGACATAGCATGGCTCAAACTAAAAGAAAACATATACAAGGGTGCCACAGAGGCCTTGGGAACCCGCACGGTATCACAGAACGGAAACCTAATAATAAATCCTGGTTCACCACTGAAGTCAAAAACATTACAAAGGAAAAAAAAATATATCTAGAATATAAGAACCATCCGACACCAGAGAACCGAAATAGATACATAGAAATAAGAAATAGGGTGAATAACAGAGTTCGGGAAATTAAAGAAGAATACTGGCAGAGATTTAGTGCTGAAATGGAAGCGGATATATACGGAGCGCAAAAACGAATTTGGAAATTATTAAGGGGTATGAAAAAGGACACCAATGAAACTATACAACTGAAAACAATCACAAACGAAACATGGGAAAAATACTTAAAAAATTTTTACACCGAATCAGAATATGAAGAAGAACCCCCTGAAGAAGACTTAGAAAACGACATTATAAATGAACCGGTAGCTATGGCAATAAGTAAACTTAAAAATAGGAAAACTCCAAATGAAGATAAGATAACAAATGAGATGATCAAATATGGCGGAGAAGCCATGAGAGAAGAGTACACAAAACTGTTTAACATCATAATTCAATACGGAAAATACCAGAAGAATGGAAAAGAAGTGTAACAGTGCCTATCTTTAAAAAGGAGACAAAACAAATCCTGCCAACTATCGCGGAATAACCTTATTAAGCACCTCTTTGAAACTGCTTACAAAGATTCTTGCCGATGACATAACTTCAACAATGCCAATCAGCGAAGAGCAACAAGGCTTTCGAAAAAACCGGTCCACGGTCGATGCACTATTTATAACAAGGCAATTAGTAGAAAAGTCTTTTGAATATAACACTCCAGCATATCTTTGTTTCATAGACTTAAGGAAGGCCTTCGACAGAGTCCAACTGAAGGATGTAATCAAGATACTGGCAAACAAAGAGGTACCCAAAAAATATATAAGACTCATAAAAGATCTGAACACTAATACAACAACGCAAATACGAACAAACCACACCCTAACACAGCATTTCTTGGGACTAGGATACCGCATGGGAACCTACAAAATTAACATCTTATGCTATGCCGATGACGCCGTACTCATTGCAGAATCAGAAGACGACCTACAAAGAATGTTATACGCCTTTAGCAAACGCGCAAAAAATTTCAATATGGAAATCTCAACAAGTAAGACAAAATGCATGACCATAGCTAAGGAACCTCTGCACTACAAGTTAACAATAGACAACGCCACTATAGACCAAGTCATGTCATTCGAATACTTAGGGTGCAAAAAAACAAGCACAGGATACCTTGAAGATGATGTGAGGAGACAAGTGAACAAAGCAGCTGCAGTATCGGGACATCTTAAACAACCAATTTGGAGAAATAAACACCTCAGTATACCATGCAAATCCAGAATCTACAAAACATGTGTGCGACCAATTATGACAAACGGGGCAGAAACAAGAGCGGAAACGTCGGTAACAAAGAGGATACTAAGAACAACAGAAATGAAAACGCTAAGAACTATAACCGGTTACACATTGAATGACAGACAAAGAAATACCGACATAAGGGAAAAATGTGAAACAGACGATATTGTAAGATGGGTAAGAAAAAAGAAGAGAATGTAACCAGCATGTAAACAGAATGACCACAGATAGAATAGCCAAAATCGTATATAACAACATACCACACGGAAGAAGACCCGTTGGACGACCACCAAAACGATGGCGGGACAGTTGGCAATCAACTTCACAAGAACTGCTGCAGGGAAACAGGAACTGAACAGGCGCTACGCCTTCTACACGGTGAAGAAGAAGAAGAAGAAGATTTTTATTGATTAGGTTCTAATGCCAAATTTCTATGTGAGTTAAAACACAATTAGAAAAGCGTATTAGGTAAAATATTAAAAACAAGTTACGCCATTCACACACGTACAAACTCAGGATATTGGGAAGAATCTAGTGGATAATACATCATTCATCCTTCCAGAGAACACGAAGGAAAAATTTGAGGAAAAACCTTGTTCCGCGCTTGGATGTACACATCACACCATGTCTGAGAGTGTGATGGGAAAAAAGAATTAAATCAGTACGATTGTATTTGGGTTTCTTTCTTCTTCATTCCAACCATATTAGTACTGATGAGATAGTAATCTGGAAATAAAAGGAAGAAACATCAGAAAAACGTTCGGAAAACTGTTATGTGTTCGAAAGCAGATTTCTTCGGGACCGAATAATATTTCGAAATGGAAATACTCTTGAAGACTACCAATTCAACCAAAAATTAAAGAAAAAAGAATGAATTTAATTTTAGGACTAGGAGGTACATTTTTGGAATTCTTCGACAAAGTAAAAGGCGCATCTCTTACTTAGAAATTATCCTCGAATTATACCCAATTTGTACCGGGCTAAAGCCATAGGGCTTTAGCTCTTCTGACCACCGACGTCACCCAGATACGAATTCGGCATCGTCAGACAGAGAAAATGCCGAACTTTCTCGAGAAATTGTCCGCTTCCGGAAAAAAACATTCTCAACGCGTCCCAATATTCTCAATTTTCAGCAAACCTAGAATAATTTTATCAATCTGTTAATATAGCAGGAGAGCTCAAACGGTCGATCGCAAGTGCTTTTTGAGTAGATCTCGAGAAGAAAAAAAATTTAATAAATAGGTAACTAAACTGAAAAAATTTATAACGTAATAAAATATCACTCTGCTACCAGCAAAAGGCGGCTTTATCAAAGGAACGCGCGGTACTTGTCAAATAAAAGCCGCTTCTTTTTATTCTTGCCGCTTTTCTAGAAATTTCGGGCGGCACGTTTGACGAGAACATTCAAAACTTTCGTTCACGCCAATATGAATGTTGCGCCTGTAGGAATTTGAGTCATTCTGAATTGTAACTTGAAGGTGATACTGCGTCGATTTAAAGTTTATTATTATATAGTACAAAATGTGTGCAGCGAAGAAATCTAAAACGTATCATTTTAATAACGATTGGAAGGTTGATAGTATTGATGATTTATTTATTTTATAGAAATTCATTTTTAAAGTAAAACGAAATGAGACACTTTTGTCACTTTTCCACAATTTATTCAATAATCACGACCGGTTTCGACCCTACGGTCATTTTCAAGAGAATAACAATATAATACATGAGTACGCAAGTACAAGTACAGAATGAAATTTATCCTAAATATTGAGTAGTGGGGATCCATTTTGCTCTAATTGGCTGTTGTGGGTTTTTACATAGTTTGTTAATCTCCAAACTTTCCAACAAATTCATCTCTCTCCCTTTGTTTAACTTATGAAGGATTTTAAGATTGTTCAATGATATCGAGTGGTTAGTTGATTTTATGTGTTCAAATATTGGCGAATTTTTATCAGAGGAAACATGTTCCTTGAATCTAGCTTTAAAACTTCTCCCTATGTCCGACATAGGCTACCTGACATTCATTGATCACTTGAGAATGAAGTAGTTATGTTCAATTTGGAAAAGTAGTTACTGATTTTTTTAGAGGGTTCGCCGGTGTATCTGAGACTAGTGTATCTTTTTTCCGGGGTTTCTACAATGCAATATAGTAATTGAGAGGTAATACTTTGCTCTTTGCGTTTAATGATTGTATTTAGAAAATGTTGTGGTATGTTGTTATTTGAGGCAATTTTTCCGAAATTAAGATAAGGTTGAAAATTTTTCTGTCGTCAGGGGAACAGAATAAGCTCTATGAATCATGGAGTTATATGCAGCTAGTTTGTGGCTTAAATGACTGAACGAGTCCATTGGAATCGATGCGTCTGTGAATGTTTCCTTTCTGTAAATTTTATAAGTGAGTTGGTTATTTGAATTTGTAATGGTTAAGTCGAGGAAATTAATTAAGTTATTATTTTCTAATTCAGAAGTGAAGCTGATGCGGCAATGTATTTTATTCAGGAAATTTAAACATTGCTGAATTTGTCTGTTTGAACCACGAAAACCAACTAAATTGTCATCTACATATCTGTACCAGAAAGTAATGTGTTTTTAGCGAAATCGGTGTTTAATATTGAGTTTTTCTCTAAATTATTCATGAAAATGTCAGCGAGTAGAGGGCTAAGAGGTGAACCCATTGGAAGACCTGAATTTTGTTCAAAGAATTTAGATTGAAATTGAAAGTAACTTTGAGACAGGCAGATTCGAAGAATATTGCTAAATATTAATATAGGATATTAATATATGGATAAGATAACTATAACAAGGGGAAGACACTCATTCGTTGGAGTGTTCGGGTATATATTTTCGACACCGCAAGAGACTAACTTAATATCTTGGGAGATTGTGAGATTTGAAAGTTCATGTATGAGATCTACATAATTAGAGACAGTGTATTGTGCTTGAAAATTCGAGAGGTCTAGACATTTTTGATTCAAGAATTTTGCTAGATTACCTGATGGTGTGTTTATATATGACACTACAGGTCTTGCAGCTTTTTCTTCCTCATGTAGTTTAATCAATCCGTACAGGATTCGGTTGGTGATGATATCTTTATGTTTTTGGATGGCCAGCTCTGCTTGCACTTCGGATATTTCCTTGTCTGTTTTGAATTTGCCGTTTTTCGGGGTGAATTTTGGTCCTTTGTTCAGCAGACAAAAAAATAACCGGAGTGCAAGCAGAGCTGGCCATTCAAAAACATAAAGATATCATCACCAACCCAAGCCTCCATAAACACAAATTCACAGAAATCATCAGAAAATCTGGCCTAAAAACTACCAATCAGAATCAGTTGAAAATAAGTCCATATCAAGCAAAATCCAAGCCGAAGATCTCATAATGACTAAAGCTGACAAATGCAATAGTATAGTATGCCTCAATAAAGACCTATACGAAGAAAAGATGCAGGATGTACTGAAAACAATGGATATCACCGAAATACCAAAAGATCCAATCAAACTTTTCACAAAAGAAGTCAAAGAAGAGCTAAGTTTGTCAGATCACCTAGCACACACAGAATGGGAGAAAAAGAAACTGATTCCAATGAATGTTCAAGCTCCAAAAATGTACGGATTCATTAAACTTCATAAGGAAGAAGAATCTGCAAGACCTGTAGTGTCATATATAAACACACCATCGCGTAAACTAGCAAAATTCTTGAATCAAAAATTTCTAGACCTCTTGAATTTTCGAGCACAATACATTATTTCTACTTCAGTAGATCTCATACATAAACTTTCAAATCTCACAATCTCCCAAGATATTAAGTTAGTCTCTTTTTATGTACCCAAACATTCCAACGAATGAGTGTCTTCCCCTTGTTACAGATATCTTATCCGAGTCTAACACGCCGCCATATATCACTAATGAATTTAGCAATATTCTTCAAATATGGCTATCTCAAAGTTATTTTCACTTTCAATCTAAATTCTTTAAACAAAATTTAGGTCTTCCAATGGGTTCACCTCTTAGCCCTCTACTAGCTGATATTTTCATGAATAATTTAGAGAAAAACTCAATATTAAACACAGATTTCGCTAAAAAACACATTACTTTCTGGTACAGATATGTAGATGACATTTTAGTTGGTTTTCATGGTTCAAACAGACAAATTCAGCAATTTTTAGATTTCCTGAATAAAATACATTGCCGCATCAGCTTCACTTCTGAATTCGAAAATAATAACTCAATTAATTTCCTCGACTTAACCATTACAAATTCAAATAACCAACTCACTTATAAAATTTACAGAAAGTAAACATTCACAGACGCATCGATTCCAATGGACTCGTTCAGTCATTTAAGCCACAAACTAGCTGCATATAACTCCATGATTCATAGAGCTCACTCGGTTCCCCTGTCGACAGACAATTTTCGAACTGAACTCAATATCATCAGAAAAATTGCCTCAAATAACAACATACCACAACATTTTCTAAATACAATAATTAAACGCAAAGAGCAAAGTATTACCTCTCAACGCTTGCAACGGCGGATCTTTAAGTTGCAGTTGGAAGATATGGAGTCAGCTGAACACAATGATCTAGTTTCTCACACGGACGTCAGGTGGTTGAGTCGCGGAAAATTCCTAGAAATGTTTCAAGAATTATTGCCCGAAATAACGGATTTTCTAGACAAAAGAGGTGATGACAATCTGATGTTGAAAAACGAAAAAAGGCTGACTGATTTGGCCTTTTCGACTGACATCACAATGCACTTAAACACCATTAACTTGGAGCTTCGAGGTAAAAGAAAAACTATTATTGAGACGATTAGCGCAGTCAACGCATTCAAAAGTAAATTGCAACTTATGATAGATCAAATGAAAAGAAAGGATCTGACACATTTTCCTTCTTTAAAAGCAAGGATTCCTCAGTTGAATTATGATACGTATGAGGCTGAATTATCAAATATTTTGGGACAATTCAAAATGTGTTTTTATGATTGCAGTAAACTGGCAAATATAGCATCATTTATGAGTTATCTTTTTTCATGTAAAGACATTGATGTTTGGGTCAACTTACTTGTGCCATACTGCATTTTCTGAAATTAAAATAATTGAGTCCAAAAGTAATGCCTTAGTTAAGTTTAACACCATATGTAACTATTTTGTTTTGTAACAACCAATAAACTCGTAATTTTGAATAACTATGAGTTTTTGATTGATATTATAGAGAAGAACCTAACCCAAGTTGGAGCACCCCTGTAATAGACTACGAAATTTTAAAATACGCAATAAAATAGTTTTCATGAAATAATTTATTTTACAACTTTGAGTAATACGTCATAAGAACCGAATAAGCTATCGAACCAGTAATATTTAACTCAATTACTAATTTTTCGAAGGTAAATGCCCCTTTTTGTTACGTATTTCTATTTCCTCTAAAATTTGGAAACATGCTATCGGATGAAATCAAGCTCACATCCTGCGTGGTTCAATGTCATTCAGATTCAGTCATGCAATCATTTGTACTGGGCAACAGGATAATTTTGCGATACTTATAATGATTGTTGATGTACTTGAACTTTTAATAGATCTAATGATTGTACGTATGTAAGCAATCAATGGTTATGACGATTGTTGATCTTGATTGTCGATAGTTACGGAAATTCCCACTATTGTGGTAAAAATATAAATTGCTTTTATTTGTTTCACTGCGTTTTAATAAAATTTTATTAGGTGTTGATTTGGAGAGTTTTTGGAAATCTGGAGTTTCACTAGAACAATAACAATATCCTACTTCGTCTTATGACTGCTATAAACGTTTAGAATGTGACAGGAAATTCGCGATAACTATCTCGGTTTCAAGGCTATCATCGGGTGAGTGATTGAATCGAAGTACTGGGTGGGCCATATTTGAGCTTCGCTTTGTTTTTTCGACACAAGAAATACAGGTGGAATATTAACAGATACATACTGTTAAAACTTCGATGTAAACAATGGATCGCTACATCAAAGTTTGTTATTAATTCTTGATGATGATGACTTGAAATTGAATAAAACAAATAAATAATTTTAAAGGCTTGCACTAACAAATGAATCCTGACAAGTTTCACTTCATAGTAGCTTTAATAATAAATGCTGGTAATTAATATCAAGTGATCAATATTCACAGAAATTCACAAATCACAAGAAAGTGGGGCTATTTGAACAAGAGGTTAACTGGGTGATTCTCACGAAAGATGTTCAAATGACCATAACATTATTAAATTTTTTTGGAAGAATGAGAATTGTATTTTAATGCAATCTATATACATTGCGTTTTAGTGTATTGTGAATCTATTGTTTAAGTACTTTAGTCTTTTTACTCGAAAAATACGGATTTTCAGAATGCATCATTCACGGAGTGGATAACATATTCACGGAGTGGATAGTAATCGATAAATATCTAGAATTGAAAGGAATAGCGCCTGTTTAATAATGTTTAATTTTTGAGATCAAATTTTATGTTTTTTAAACTTGAATATGACTTACTTAATGTTAAGAAAATTGATTTTATTCCCGAAAACATGTATTTTGTATTGGGTCTTTAATCATCAAAATGGGTCAACTTTGTGAATATTAAATAATACAACACAACCCTGGTCTAGATATAGTTAATGTAGGGTAGACTGGGCATTTATCATGCATAGCATCGGGACCTTATATCTGTCTACTATAGGGCAATGTTACTTAAGATCACTGTATAGTATTTTCTGTGTAAAATAAAATTTAAAAAATCAGTCATTCGTTTCAATCATCCCCATGCCAGGGTCGGTTGAAACAGTATCTGGGGTCAATTGAAACACATGCAAATAACATAAAATACACTCGGAGGCAAAATTAGCGGAACACTCGAAAATTTAACCAAATTGGAAGTCCGATATTTTGCCTAATTCTCAACCGATTTAGATGATTGTTTCGGCAAGTTATAGATCAACTCTTCTGCTTTGTAGAAATTATAAGTGAAAACAAAAAAAATTTGAAAACAATTTTATACGGAGGCAAAACTAAAAGTGTTTTTTTTGTCAAAAATTCGTAACACCCTGTGGAATTTCGTGGTCCGAGTTGAAACGTACAATATCATGGTCTGTCAAGACACATCTTCCTGCAGTAACGCCCTTCTTGTTTTATGCATTTATCACTATTTTTACAAGAGATATCCAATTTGAAGCGAAAAGTCACAAATTTCGAGAATTTATTTTTAATCTGGCGTAGGTGCATAACATCGGAGGTTAGCCAAAAAATTAAATCAAAATTAGAGAAGCGGAAATCTAACGAAATGAAAATTTTTGAAATTCACTGGCCAATTTCACGCTCCGGGAGAACTCGAAGTACACTGGAAAAATCGTTGATTTTGCACATTTATTTTTGAATTTTTTTGTGTGACACTCTATAATTATTATCATTCCTGTCCAAAATTGAGAGCAGGTGTGTATCCTGACGATACACTCGTGAAATGAAATGAACATGTTGAGAAAAATGTTCATGATGACTCACAAAAAAAAAATTTGATTTTAGTAGCGAGTATGACCCCCCCCCCCCCGAGCTCTTATTACAGCGCGCATACGATTTCGCATACTCCCAATGATGTTGTCTATCTCTTCCGCCAAAGCCAATGTCAGCTCTTCAACGTTGCCTGGATTCCGTTGTCGAACCCTTCTTCCAAGAATGTCCCAAACGTGTTCGATCGGGTTTAAATCCGGTGACCGCGACGGTCAGTCCATTCGTGTGATCCCAACTTCATTGAGATATTCTATCACTATGCGCGCAGTATGAGGGCGCGCGTTATCGTGCATAAAAAGGAAATTTTTCCCTATGTAAGGAGCAAAAGGCACAACATGGGGCTCCAAGATTTCTGTTATATACCGATGGGCATTAAGTGATCCATTGCCAATAATCTCCAGTTCTGCTCGTACTCCCAAGCATATGTCACCCCATATCATAACTAACCCTCCACCGTATTGCTCAGTTCCTGCGAAGTTCGCTCGATTGTACCGTTCCCCTCGATGCCTCCATATTCTATCTCTACCATCCACGAAATTCACACAATATCGGCTCTCATCACTAAATAAAACTCGTCTCCACTGATTGATTGTCCATGCTACATGCTCCCTAGCAAACGCCAATCTTGCTACCCGATGGGCTGTATCGAGTCTTGGTGCTCTTGCTTGCGCGTATGATCTCAGACCAACTTCATTTAATCGTATTCTGACTGTCCTCACATTGACGTTAATGTTATCCACTGCTTGTAAAAGGTTACGTGCCTGAACAGCAGTAAGACGAGGATTTCTTATGGTTTGATTGACGATGAAACGGTCATGTATAGCGCGGGTTGCCCGATTTCTTCCTTGTCCTCGCCTCCTCACGTACAATCCAGTTTCCCTGTAACGTCGGTAGATTCGATGGATAACCGACGTCGAGACACCCAACATGGTACCGACTGAGCGGTAGGTGCGCCCTTCCTCGATCAATGTAACTGCCCTTGCTACTGAGGTTGGTGGTAAATCTCTCATTCTGAATGAAAAATACCGTTTCGAATCGTAAACAGTAAAAGAATCACAAAACACCGCAACCGATCGAATTTGTATCAAATCAAAGAATGGAAAACTCTCATTCTTTAAACAAGTGCAAATGTGGTCATATACAAAAAAACGTGTGTTGTATTTCATATTTGATAAAAGAAAGGTGTGCACATGTGTAAATGAAAAGTTTTATGAAAGGTCCCAGAATACGGTTGTGTATTTTAATACCTACCGACTGTTATCTCCTATGAATTCCTAATTTTCTCCAAATTAACCAAATTGTCATCAATATTTAATGCAATTCGAACATAAAAATCGCAAACGACAATTTCGACACGCCTGAGTGATAATAAGAAAATTCCAAATTGATAGACGAATTTTAATGACAATTTCTTGATTCAATGGAATTTCTCCAAAATGGTGATTTTCCACTTGAAATTAAATATATTTTGCAAAAATAGAGATAAACGCATGAAACAAGAAGGGCGTTACTGTAGGAAAATGTGTCTTGACAGACCATGATATTGTACGTTTCAACTCGGACCACGAAATTCCACAGGGTGTTACGAATTTTTGACAAAAAAAACACTTTTAGTTTTGCCCCCGTATAAAATTTTTTTCGAATTTTTTTTTTGTTTTCTCTTATAATTTCTACAAAGCAGAAGAGTTGATCTATAACTTGCCGAACAAATCATCTAAATCGGTTGAGAATTAGGAAAAATATCGGACTTCGAATTTGGTTAAATTTTCGAGTGTTCCGCTAATTTTGCCTCCGAGTGTATAATGAGTTATCATGTTTCACTAATCATCTAATAACATTTTTCGAATCGTTATGGCACATTTGACTATAACAAATATTTTTATTAAGTAATATTTAAGTCTTTGGCTATATTTATAATCTAACATTATTTTTAATCAGCCTTCAAAGTTTAATATTAAGTACAACTTAAATTAAATAATAATCAGATGTTGGTGGCGATAATATTTTTGTAATGAAGTTACCAAGCAAACATGCTATTACTTATTTCTCAACTATCAACACTTCTAATTATAAACTATAAAAACAAAAGACATTAACTTTATTAATTAAAATTAAAATTTTAAACAAAATACTTCAACGGTTACGAGATCATTCGGAGTCACAATTGTGGCAAACATAAGTAAGGCTACCTTTTATGCACTCTTCATGCGCCCACATTTTACATACTGTGCATTGTATCCATTTTTCTCTCGGTCTGCTTTTTGAATATGCTGACATACAAACAACACAGTAGCACTCTTCTTCTTCTGATGATGATTCTTGTTTCGTGTTAGTTTTTTCCTTGTTTGTAGTATTCCTTTCAGTCCTTCTTCCATCTAATATTTTCTTCACTTGCTTAGCTTTGGTTCGTTCCTTCTGATCTCTTCTTTTTCAGGTGTGTCTGTGTATATTGTAGATATCCTTGTTTTTCGGCTCCTATTTGTTAGTTTTCTTGGAAGCGCTTTTGGTAGTGGTCGTATTGCTTCCGGAGAAAATGAAGGTGGTGTAGTCGAAGTCGTAACATTTTCCTTTTGATTTGTTAACACAAGAATGGATTGAAAACTTGTAGAATGTGTTGGTGAAAGCTTAACATTACTACTACTTTGATATTGGGGTAGTGTAATCAAAAGTGCTGGATTCGCAATAATGTTTCCTTGTTCTTTATCTAGTGCTTGTGAATATTGTGGCATATTTTCCATCGGTTGTTGTACAAAAAAAGCTGCGTTAGTAGGCTCCTCCAACTCTTCGGGGGTTCGAGGGTTAAAAAGGATCACGACGGTGATAGCGTTTTATCGCCAGGTATACTAATATTCGGAATAAGACCATCACCTGTCTCTATTGGATTTGGCCTATCTGTCACAAATGCAGGTGCAAAATCGAGTTCAGGAAACAAATTCTGATTGAAAGGAACAATCCCAGTAGTGCTAAAACCAGCTTGAATATTGGATTGTGTAATAGCAAGTGTTTGTGTATAGCAGTAGTTAAAATCCCTGGGATGTCGCATATATTCATTGTATTTTTCGGGATGGCTTCGCATCCATCCATCGCAGGTAGAATTTACAGCTTTCTTCAGTGGACCGAATACAGATCGATCAAGTGGTTGGAGTTTGTGTGGGCAGTTGGGAGGGAAAGATAGCATTACAATACCCTTCGTCTTGCAAAAGTCTAGTGCGTTAATGTGTATATGTGACGCGTGGTTATCAAGGACAAGTAAAATTTGTATGTTTTTTGAAGCGATCCAGGAAAAGCATTAATGATTCGTCCTGCATCCTGCCTGAAGGATTTGCACTTCCAGCAGATCCTATTGGTCTATCCCTGATAAAGTGATCTTGGTATCGCACACGTGGAAAGACGAAGAACGGATGAATAGCATTTCCAATGGCATTGACTGCAATGGCTACTGTAACGAAAGTACCCCTCCCCGCCAAAGTTACTGAACCCACTTGACGAGCACCACGTCTAGCTATTACTCTGTCGGGTTTTTGCACAGTAGTTATGCCGGTCTCACCAACATTATATATATGTTGTGTTTCAAATTTATAGCGGTCCATAACATTAGTCAAATTGTCGTAAAAAGCATTTACGTTGTTCTTATTAAAACTAGTCGCCCTAGAAAGACTTGTAGCCTGTGCTGACAGTTCAGGATTTCTTTTCATAAACATGCGAAACCATTCTTCGCCAGCCATTTCGTTATCATCCCAAGTCCGAGGTCATGATAAGTCATATTTGATAGTTAGTTCCTATGCCAATTTCATAACATCCTTTTTAGTTAGGCCAAAATATATATCTGCACATCTAATTAAGTATTTAGATAACTCACGCTCTTGTTCCTGGGTGAACACACGATTGTGGGCCTTATATCCCATTTCTGGATTTTCATCGTTACCAGCCGCATCTCGTTTACGTATATATCTGAACAGGGAGGAGTGGTTCAGTTCATTCTTTTCTGCCGCTGTTGTTAACGAAGATCCCGCTTTCACATCTTCATAGGCTTGTTTGTATGTTGATAAGTCGGTTCGACCTTTCGTAGTCTTTCTTTGGCGTACTTTTGGCATCTGAGAAACAAAAAAATTTTATTAATAAATTGTTTCAACCGTACCCACAAATAATGTTTCAATTGTCCCCATCCATCTTGGTATGAAATGGTTCACAGTAAGAATGATAGTAAATTAAAAAAAAAACTAATCATACTACAATATTGTACAAACTTCAATTCAACTGTAACAAAACTCTCAATCATCTAACTATAAACGAAATCATAATAATTGCAAAAATGTAGGTACAAAAATACTTACTTTTCCGTTAAAAAAAAAGTTTCGACTTATCGCCCGCTTAGTAACCACCGTTCACCGTTTCAACCGTACCCAATTTACCCTATTGATACTGCACATGATAAAAAGATGAAGTTTCATTCATCAAAAACTCTGATAAAATCACTCACTAATTGAAAAACTTGAGATCCTAAAAAATTAAATTTAATATTCAGGATACAAAAATTAAAGGAACTGGCGTGTTCCTGCCTAAGAATAAGAATTGTATCATCAACATAAGTTGTGAAACAAACTCAAACCTGCACTGAACATATATTGATCTCTCTTATTGATTAAGGGTGCAGAAAGAACTCTAACTATATCACGTATGTTCACTAAGGAAACATTCTCTGTGTTTGAAAATGAAAATTTGTTTGCCTTATTGCTTCTCCCTCAAAAATCTTATATAAAACTCATCTAGGAACTCATCAGAAAAATTCGCCTCAATTACTCCAACATAATGTGTGATTGATTTCTTTCCACAAACTGCACAACTACATGATCTTTTGGTTTGGGTTTGCAACTACTTTCGCCTTGCACTGATTGTCCGAATCTCTTGGTCAATTGTATCAATGGCACATCATCTTCATCCGAACTGGAATAAACTCGCATTCTTTTTTGAATGCAATTGGAGTTGATTAGATAAAAATAATGGTTAGGGAGAAAGCACAAATCTAATTCTAAAGTTTTATGCTGATAGTTAAATTGAATACAAAAATTAAAAAGGATGCTTTGCTATGATATGGTAATATCCGAGAGAATAGTGATTACATTTTGAGGATGTGGCACAATTGAGTCAAGATAACTTGCGGATATCCATTAATGAATTCTCCTTGGCCCACGTGACTTTATGGCTCTGCATTACACCTCTGAAATTTGGCAGGTTTGATGGTATATGTGATTGGATTGTTTCCAGTACAGGCTCTGTTAGTTGTATTTCCATAACATTTATAATTCTTTTGCACACAGTGTATAAAACTTTCTGAGTCAGGAATATCACTTCTTCTAGCTACTAGAGCATCAGCAGTGCGCTTAACTACACCTCCAACCCCATCTAGAGCACCTTTTCCATAGCCATTTGCACTAAAGTGCCATCTTATAGTGTTTTTTTGGAATTTTACAGATATGAAGTTTTCGACAAGCTGGAACATTTTACGATTACGGTATTGAGTCCATCAACTTAAAAATGGACATTTCTCAAGTTGCCTAAAGTTCTTTCCATGTCTTCTAGTACGGGTACAAGATGAGCACATATTGCCACAGGATCGTGGCGCAAGTTTTTTGAAACTTTGCAAAAGCATTTTTTTCTTAAGGAGTCTGAGGAAGTTGTTTTATAACATGCTACCACTGTATGAAGACGAATTTGTTGTTTCGATCCACCGAAGTGGGCCGATTGAAATTCCTCTCCGTATTTCCAGGAATAACTCTCCGGAAAATCCATGTAGACCAACACTTCCTCTTTTGCTAGTATCTCTTCGACTCTTTGAATTTCTTTGTACTGGTGGTTTATGTTTCGTACGTGTAAAAGGAATGGTTTCAATGAATTTCTCAAAAGTGAAAGAATTTCCCCTTTAGTACTCACGATCTTTGCTTTAATTGTTTTCATGCACACTTTTTCAATACTTTTAACTATTATTTTAACACGTTTTGAGTCCCGTTTTTCGTAGACAAGAGAGTCTGTAGAATTGAAGCTATTCGGTGTTATTTATATATCTTTACAATCTTCACATTTCCTCCCGAGACATTCATCTCTGAGAAAGTGGTCTTTACAGTAAATCCTTTTTACTGTTTCCTGGTAGCGGTGCTCCTTTATTACATTGGATTCTCTCAGTTTTTTTATTATTAAATTTATATTCTTATGCGACATACACAGACAAGTATTCCTGTCTTCTAGCTTCGGGTGTGGAATCCTAAAAGGTTGGAACCTACAGAACGTCGCGTGATCTGTCTATTATATATCTTCATGAATTCTCTATGAAGATTCTTTAGAGTTTCTTTGAGGACTCTTTTTTGTTTCCTGATATTATTTTTCTTTACAAGGTCTCTTTTTCCAGGACAGAGCCTACTCGACTCATCTTTCTCCAAAAACTCTATGATCTGTTTTCTAACATTTTCGTAAGGCTTCACTTTCCTGTAGTTATTTTTTTCCGATATGAATGTCGAAGTAATAGCTTTCAGTAGTTTCATCTTCTTGTATTTCCTCACACTATAACCACTGATGAATATCCAAAATTGTCGTTTCTCTTTCAATTTTTTCAAACTCAGATAACTTTCAGCTAGCTGTTCTTGCATAACCTCCGAAAAAAAACAGTTTTTTCTTCACCTCAGGTGTAACATTCTGCCCTTTCACCAATAATTCAACTTTGTTTGTTGGGGAATTCTTTTTCCTATCTGTCTGCACCTGCATATGTATCCTCTTTAACATCATTCTAAATATATTTTTTTTTTTGAATTTGGGAGGCTTTTACTTGGTTAAATTCCATTATCTATAATAAAAACAAATACTGTGTTTCAAGGAATTTTACTTAATAATTGCGATTCGTAACGCGTTTCACTACACCGTAGCTTCTTCAGACGAATGAATATACAGAAAAATATGAATGAGAATATAAATATAAATGTTCTTGAGTAATTAAAAGCTTATTGGGTTGCTTCTTCTTAAGTGGTTATTTATGACAGGTATATCCAATAAAATTAAGGAATAGATTGCTCCCCGAAGAGATTCAATAAAGGTGAAGGGATTAAATCGACTTGTTCATTGATGAGTTTACCTGAGTGTTTGTATTTATTGATTTCTAAAGTTTCCCAAAGATCTACCTTCCAATATTTATTATCTGTATGCAAAATTTCAAACTGTTAGTCGAAAGAGTGATTATTTTCTAAGAGATGATTCGCGTAATTTGAATCTGATTTTTTATTCGAAAAACTGCGTTTATGTTCCGATATTCTAATATTGAAATTTCTATGAGTTCTACCAATGTAGAAATTATCACAGTTATTGCAATTCAATCAATAAACACCTGATTTATTCTTTTTACCTGATTTGGTTTTATTATTTTTATATATTTACCTAAATTATTATTAGTTTGGAAAGCTATATTGAAATTATTGCTACTCAAGAATGATTTCTGTTTCTCACTTGTAATGCCAACGTAGGTTAAGGTGTTGAATTTTTGTTTCAATTTATCGACAGGGTAAACTTCATTCAATGCGATTCCACTTTGTTTTTTATTTAAAATATTATTTATTAGTTTGGGATTGTAACCATTATTTCTATTACAGACCACGAAAAATATAAATTCATTAACTCCAATCCACAATCCCCCGAATTATATTCGTTGATACAACTTCATAAACCTAATTACCCTATTAGACCTGTTGTTTCTTATGTAACGGCAACTTCTTTCAAACTTTCAAAATTCCTCAACGACTTGCTAATAAAACATTGCAATTTTAAATCTAAGTTTTCGATCAAAAATTCATATGAACTAATTGCCAATATCAAAGATACCATTATACCTCCTAATTCCAAACTCATTTCTTTCGATGTTAAGAATCTATTTCCCAACATTCCTCCGAAAGATACGTATTACTTAGTTGAAGAATTATTAGAAAAGAATCATGTCAATACTATCATTAAATCAGATATTGATTCATTATTACAAATTTGTTTAGATCAAAATTATTTCCATTTCAATAACAAATATTATACTATTGAAGACGGCTTGATTATGGGCAATCCGTTAAGTCCTTTGTTAGCAGAAATATTCATGAATGATTTAGAGAAATTAATTCATAATCATCCACTCAGTAAATATTGTTTATACTGGTATCGCTATGTAGACGATATCATTATTTGCTTCACAGGAACAGATAAACAGTTGAAAATTTTCGAAAATCATATAAATTCATTACATCCAAAAATTGGATTCACAACCGAACTAGAAAGCAATAATTTGATAAATTTCCTAGACGTTACAATTTCGAATGAAAATGGAAAACATGTTTTCGCAATTTACCATAAGCCGTCACATACAGATATTATAATACATAACTCGTCGTGTCATCCATATCAACATAAAATGTCAGCATTCAATAGTTTTATTCATAGATTGATTAACATCCCGTTATCACCAGAAAATTTCAACAAAGAATTAAATTTGATTAAACAAATAGCCAAAAATAATGGTTACAATCCCAAACTAATAAATAATATTTTAAATAAAAACAAAGTAGAATCGCATTGATTGAAGTTTACCCGTCCATGAATTGAAACAAAAATTCAACACCTTAACCTACGTTGGCATTACAAGTGAGAAACTGAAATCATTCTTGAGTAGCAACAATTTCTACATAGCTTTCCAAACTAATAATGATTTAGGCAAATATATAAAAAATAATAAAACCAAATCAAATTGAATTGCAATGACTGTGATAATTTCTACATTGGTAGAACTCATAGAAATTTCAATATTAGAATATCGGAACATAAACACAGTTTTTCGAATAAAAATCAGATTCAAATTACGCGAATGATCTCTTAGAAAATAATCACTCTTTCGACCCACAGTATGAAATAGCATACAGATAATGAATATTGGAAGGTAGATCTTTGGGAAACTTTAGAAATCAATAAATACAAACATTCAGGTAACTTCATCAATGAACAAGTCGATTTAAGCCCTTCATCTCTATTGAATCTCTTCGGGGAGCAATCTTTTCTTAATTTTATTGGATATACCTGTCATAAATAACCACTTAAGAAGAAGCAACCCAATAAACTTTTAATCACTCAAGAACATTTATATTTATATTCTCATTTATATTTTCTGTACATTCATTCGTCTGAAAAAGCTACGGTGTAGTGAAACGCGTTACGAATCGCAATTATTAAGTAAAATTCCTTAAATTACAGTACTTGTTTTTTATCATTCTATATTTGTTTTTTTTCGAGCTTTCTTTTTTCAGTTTCTCTTTCAACTCTGCATTTTCTCTCTTTAGGATTTCGATATTTTTCTTTTTCAGTAGTCTCCCTTGTCTACCATTCTCATGATTTGTGCCTGTTAATCGGGTGTAGGTGTAGCGGGCAGTGAATCATTTCGTAATCTATCGTCCATTTTTTCCGTTTCCCTCTTTCTTCGTTGTATACCTTACGTCTTAATCTCCATTCCTTTCTTTGCTTTCTTTTTTCTCTTTCCGACATCAGATCAATGGTTTTAATTTTACCTTCGTCTTTCGTTTTGTAGTATCGCATACTTTCTTTGCGATTTTCCTCCTCATAAATTGCTGGATCGGCTCTTCTTTTATGTCGAAGTCTCCGCATAGCTTCTCTCTGCAGTTTTTTTTTGTTTCTCATAACCTGCCTTCTTTTTCTTATTGTCCATAGCTGAAAGAAGTACTGAACATGTTTTTATTCCTCAGAGAGAAAAAATTGTCACCTCCATGAATCATCTTTCAACTCCGTGAATATTCGCCTTCACGGAGTTGAACATCACGGAAGTGAAGATATCGAATGTTTTTCTGTGAGTACCTGATCTTCATAATATCTTGTAGGCCTAATACTATGAAGACAATGGAAGAAAATCCATCTTGTATGCAGAATTGGTCCTTGCCTTTTTATTTCCTTCACGAAAGTGATATCCTCAACATGCACTGTCGAAACCGCAACACGAATTCGGCTCAATCAAAGACTCCTCACTATGTGAGATCCAAACAACAACTGATTTTGGAAACAATATAAAAGGGCATGAAAATCTCTTTAAAGCTGAAATGAGTTAAGCTACACGGAGTTGAAGTCTGTTTCTAAGAACTAGTTTTCACCTTTTCGTGAAAATGAAATGTTGTGATTCATCCCGTATTTTAGTGACAGATGTACAGATTTACCTTTACACATCCATAGAATATCTATTTTTATTAATTTTCATGATGAAAATGAAATTTCGAAACACGCAGAATGAACATTCATGGAGGTGAAATTCTCTGACGTTTTCCGAAAAAATCTGTAATTCCGTATAACAAGGAGAGTATAATGATGTCGCATTTTATTAAAAAAAGATAAATGATGCTAACTGATGTAAAGAGTTGGTTTGAAAATTCATTTTTCACATTTTTAAGCGGAATTAACTAAATAGTTTCACTGTTCGCGAGAATCACCCAACTGAGGTAAGGATTGCTTAAAAAAATTAAGTGGAATACGACCAGTTTTCATTCAAATTTAAACAAGACGCCAAGCCCTTCTAGTTGTTAATTTTCAAGGGATCTCTTCGAATTTAACACTACTGGACAAATTCAGTGCTTATCAATCAATCAATTAATCATTTATTGTTCATGCAGCTACAGTAGTTATACAGATTAGAACAATAAATTTGACCCATAAATAACATAAATGGGGAGTCACAAAACATGAAACAAGTAAAATCCAATACAAAACACTGAAAATATGCGATATTCAAAATACACAATACACAATATTTAAAATACACAATATTAAGAATCCACAATATTTACAATTGATTGAAACCATCTTAGAAACGGTCATCACTAAAATATTCTGCGAGGGAATAGTATGCTTTCTGCATCAGAGTCTTTCTAACCTCTTTTTGGAGCTTATTCTTTTCCATATTTCTGTATCTGTGCAGAGGATTATTGAATATTTTGAGAGCAGTATAATTACCGCTGAGTTCTGATGTGTTCACTCTGTGGTAAGGAATCCTACACTGGTCTGCGTTCCGGGTGAGGTATGGTTTGAGCCATTCCTTAGCAATTCTATTCCGGCTTCACAATCCTTGATGAAGAGAACGCCAGCAAGCACAAACAAAGATGACAGAGTGAGAATGCCTCCCTTTTGAACAATTCTCTGCAGCTATCAGTTTTCTTGGCGCCAAAGAGAATGCACACTACATATTTTTGCTTGATAAAAATTTTCACACTCTCCTGATGGTTTCCCCAAAATAAAATGCCATATGATAAAAGGCTGTGGAAGTATGCGAAGTAAGCAGTCTTGGCTGAGGATGGGCCACCAATCTGTTTCATTTTCCTTACCGCAAAGATGGCCCCAGATAACCTACTTTTGCCAAATCTTCAATATGGCTACCAAATCCTAGATCTGACTCTAATATGATTCCCAAAAACTCTGAATGTCCATTATTTTGGGGTTTAGTTTGAAAAATGAGGTTTCAACTTGTTCGTATCAAACCATATTTTTGCCTGTCGTAGTGTTTCCTCAGATTGGTAGTTGAACTCGCCTATGTCCACACCAACATTCATGAAGGTGGTGTCATCAGCATACAAAATGGACCCATCAGACTTTACACTTCCCGAGAGGTCGTTCACATTTAGGATGAACAACAGTGGGCCCAAAATCGACCCCTGTGGTATGGGGATATCCACGACAATGAAGGGCAGAGAAAACATCGTAAATAAGTATAGACCAGGTGCAAAAAAAATCAGAATTCTTAGAAATTATGTTCTCAATAAACTCCTATTTTCTTCGAAAAATCCCCTCTTGAAGGATATTCGGTATTGTATTTAAAAAACATGCATTTTGAATTTTGCGATAATTTATAAACTATGTATTTGATTGATATTGAATATATCTTCTGATTAATTTCTGTAGTAGATAGATATTTTCCAATCGGATCTGATTATTCTGGAATTTAAAATAATTTTTATTGGTATCACAAGCCGCCACTGATCGTGGCGTGGTTCCTGCCTCAATCAAGACGTGTATGCATAAGATTGATAAAATATCAGATACTTCTAGAACTTGTCTCGACTATGACGGCGTTGCAATGTTCGCTCACAATAGAGTATTAAAAAAAATTCCAACTTTTCTCCATCAACATGTGAACTGTTCAGTTCACATGCTATTGTTTTAAGAAATACTGTTGTTTGTTGAATCCGCAACGAGAATCATCAATGTATTTTTTATGCCATTAAAAACTTAATGATATGTTGCTTCACACGAAGTTATATAATTTTGCTTTAATTGGATGAATAAAGGAAATATTACGGCAAATTCAGTGAATATGATGGTTCTGAATTGAAAATATGTAGCAAACTGATACAGTCACAAAAAGCGAGGTCGATATAATATTTGTAATGGTTGAAATTAACTTATTTTGATAGATATTCATGGTGGTGACGAATTGTGTATGTAAAAATTTCAAAAGTTGGTAAATGGGTGAATGATACAATATATTCTATCAACTTTTCACTATTTATATATAATTAGTGAAAATTTGATAAAATATAGTGTGTCATTTACTCATTTAGGATGAATTTTCACAAAATGAATCAATCAACAATATATATATATATATATATATATATATATATATATATATATATATATATATATATATATATATATATATATAAAGTATTTAACCTCAATATCATCGAAGAATTTCGAACTTCAAACAATGAATTTTAATCAAATTTCATGAAATACATAATGCCGAAAAATCAAGGAACAATTTCATTATTTCAGATTTTTTCTTTGGTAGACAACTGATTATTAACACATGTTTCTGTAGGACATGTCTGCAACTTATAAAATAGTTGCAGGGAATTATTAAAGACTGTTTTCGCAGGCAAAGATCGACAGAAGATCTGCTCGCCTACGTCACTCATGTTTGTACATCAACGATGGAAAAACATGGGGAATCTAGAGCAAGAGCCCTCGATATCTCTAAAGCCTTCGATAGGGTTTGGCATGCAGCCTTGTTGAATAAACTTGCTGCATATGGGCTTCCCGAAAAATTTCGGGGTTGGATAAGTAGCTTTCTTTCAAACAGATCAATACAATTTGTGGTCGACGGTATAACATCTGATTGTTTCCAATTGCAAGTAGGAGTACCTCAGGGATCCATTCTTTCGCCAATCTTGTTTCTGTTGCGGATAAACGATCTTCTGTCATCTTGAGAGAACAAGATCTTTGATTTTGCAGACGATTGTAGCCTGGTTTCGTCTTTCAGTAGTCTGCGGTCGATTACAGCTACGGAATCTCATCGTCAGAAATGTCAACAAATTAATAACTTAAACTCTGACTTACAGAGGTTATCTGATTGGGGTCAGTTGAACCTGATGAGCTTCAACGCGAGGAAGACGCAAGAAACTACGTTTTCTAGAAAGGTCCACGCTGGAGAACCTCCTCTAATAATGCAAGGCCAACAAATTGCATCCATAGATTCGATGCACCTTCTCGGAATAACGGTCAACTTCAAGTTTCGCTGGCATGAACATGTACCAGCAATAGCTAAGTCGGTATCAGCTAAACTTAGTTTTCTTTTCAGAGCCAAGCGATTCTTCACGTCATCTCAGCTGTTGCTCCTATATAAGGCGCAGATTCGACCTGCTTCTGAATATTGTTCCCATGTATGGAGATCTGCTCAATCTCCAACCGCTGGCTCTCAGAAGACAAGTTGCTGACCTTTCTCTGTTTTACATATACTTCCACGGGAGATGCTCCAAGAAGCTGAAAGAGCTTGTTCCGGGAAGACTCATGTTTTGCCGTAACACTAAGCTGGCAAGGAGTTCCCATCATATGGAGGTACATTTAACGAATAATTTGGCCCTCTTCAAGAAGCAAGTAAACAGACTCCTCAATTCTTTCCTAGGCAATGATAGAAAACTAACCGTTGCAATCAAACGGGCTTTTCACGTACACAATTGAGAAAAACATACAAATAAAGAAGAAAGATTTAATTAAGGGTATTTTGTCACCCTACTTATAAAGGGAAAAAAATTAAAAATATTTTTATGAATACGCTGTTCTCACAATTCTCAAACATGCCTTGCAAAATGAACTTTTTCCATCCATGGTCATCTCTAGATTTTACTTTACATTTTCAAACTGCCTTTACACTACTCGATTTCAACACTGAATGATTCGAAATACTTGTTGTGAAAATTAGAAAAAGCTCAAATATGCCGCTAAACCATTACCACCTATCAAGTCATTTGAATTGAAGAAAAAGGTATGGCAGGTAATTGAATTATAGTTTAACAATCATTAATATTCACGGCACAAATGTCCTAATGGGTTTTTCATCGTTCAGCTTGTTCGAAGATTAGGTGATAGATAATGTACCCTTTCAATTGTTCGATTCACAACCTTAAGAAGGAACATGATCTATGGAATCTAGGTAAATGGGGAAAATATGTAACAATACCCTGAAATATGGATCTTTGTTCAAATCTGGTGAAAATATGTAAGATATATAACAATATGTAATTTACATGTGATCCGCTATTTAATTATGAATTATCTCAATGTTATCCATGAAAATTTCGGCTAGTAATGGTCTGAGAGTGATAGCCATTATTAATCCGTTATTGCCCATGTAAATTTAATTATTGAAGTTGAAATAATGTTTATCTACACATACTTCTGAAAGGCGCATAGGTTCTAATAGTTCAATGAAATTCATATCGTGAGGTGGAACACTTGGGTAGAGAATAACTACATCTCTTTACATGAATTTAGCATTATGGTAGTACAGTATGATGAATTTTTTCTATTACCCAAATCTCAAGAGTTGTTAATTGAAATTTTGAGACTGAAATTACTTGAATGTTCAATGATTTCTTAAAGGAAACGTGAGAGTTTGGCTGCTATATTTTAGATTGTTCGTTATTGAAGTTTAGATTAGTGAGATCTTTCTCGTTTTTTTGATGATCTCTAGGCTCAAAAAATTCTTCTGTTTTGAGTAAATGATTTGCCTCATTTAAGGCTATAACAGTATGATCTTTATCTGCTTAAAGTAAATACGATATTGTCTGATTTACACTTGATCTGAAACCAATAAACTCAATCTCTCCTAAATTGTTCTGTGAATGAATGAAACTATCGTTATTGGGATGTAGAAAATTCCCTCCTGAAATACCAGAAGCCGTTCCATTTACTATAGGTAACAAAGTCAGCTCAAATCGCTCGATATGATTGGACCATTTTTCTTTGAAGAGAATCACGACCAAACAGTAACAGTGAATTCAGTGCAGATCGCGCCTGTGTTGTCTAATTTTCGGAGTCAAAATTGCATTAATTGCACAATTATAATAAGAACACTCAGTTTCAAGAGGATGGAGCTAAGTGCCACACTTCGAATGGGAGCATTACTGTGGTAAGAGAAATGTTTTCTTTGAAAGCTGATAAAAGTCGAGACTAAAGAGTGTAACTGTGGCCACCGGACTTATTTTTATGGGGATTCAGCTGAAGAAAGGTTTACACAATCCATTTCGGGAGAAAGTTTTTCAAAAGTGTCTCTACTTTTAAGAACGTCATCTGGTGAAATGGTGTTCAAAAATTGAAATATTGCATGTTACTAAGTTAATTTTAAAATAATTTTTTTTTAAATATAATAGTTTTCTCTTTTTCCGTTTTCGAACTTGTATTTGTTTCTGGATCACCTTGTATAATTATTACTGCATTCTTACGACTGGAACTATTTGTATAATTAAATTAACTTTGCTTCTGTGTTAGACGAGATGGAAGGTTAGAAAACTGTAAGTGTGGTCGCTTCGCATTTCGAACCAATGTTGTCAAGCGCGGAAAAAGCCACCAGTGTGGCAATATCTACAGATTTGATGCAAAATTCAGCGTGAAAACAACGCTTTGGCCTAAGTTTAATCTCACAGGCAACCACCATCAGATTCGAAACCTTTTGTTTGATTATATAATGCGACTAATATGATATGGAAATGTAGATATATTTTAAATACTTTTAATAGCTATTTTGTTTACAAATCTTTCCTATTGTTTCCGGTCAATTTAGACATCTGAAAGTACAAAATTCTGCACCCAGCTCGTACCTCTATTCTTATTTTCTGGTTTAATTTAATCAGACTGTTTCATATAAGCACTGAAAAACTGGAATTACGAGTCCATAAGAAACTTCAGTTTGTTGTTCCTTGTGTTGACATCATTATACAGGGCGTTTCGTTACATAACGGTTATGGGATACCAGAGGTATAACAGACCAGAGGCTATCTCATTCATGATATACAGGGTGATTTTTCGATTTTTCTCAAAATTTCACTATCTTCTGTTCCCAAGAAGTGAGTCAAGAGAAATTTGTACAGAATATTTTAGTTCTGTGCTAATCAACAGTTGGAAAAAATCAAAAAATACAGGATCGGTGTCATGATTTTCATTTTTTCAACACATCCTGCAACACCTACCCTGTACATTTTGTACAGAGATTTGATAATTCAAAAAATCTGCTTAAAACGATTGTCAAAATTCTTGTTCTGGCTAAGTTGGCAACTGTTTCCTGAATGACCCTTAATCTTCAGAAATTTATAGAATTGAATAAAGTTAACCATTAGCTGTCAATCATGCTTCAGTAAATAATATTTTGAAGAAAAACAGACTAAAGCAGCTCTCGATATGTAAACTTACTTTGTCAGAAGGTACAAGCGAGAAACTTAGTCTTTTATGATTAAAAATGATTTCAATATAGTTTTGGAAACTAATAATAACCTGGCCGATTACATTAAAAATAGTGAAAATAACTCCCACAAAAATACTGACTACAGTGTTTTCATGTTGAACTGCAAAGACTGCAATAACGTTTTCTGTGGTAGAAATCATAGAAATTTTAGTATTAAAATTAAAGAACATCAATGAAGTGTTCTAAATCGGATTCAAACTACGCAAACCATCTTTTAGAATGTGATCACTCTTTCAACCCGAAATTCGAGATCTTGAACACCGCAATTGGTCACTTGCGTGTGCGTGATCTGTCATTTAGTCAAGAGAAATTTGGACAAAGTATTTTGGTTGTCTCTGAGAAACGACGGATGAAAAAAACCCAAAAAAATACAGGATCGGGCTCGCAATTTTAATTTTTTTCAACACACACCAGAAGGATCACCCTGTTCATCCTTCAGAGGAATTTCAATAAGGATTTAGAAACCTGGAAATTTTCAATAAGTAGGTAACTAAACTACAAAAATTTATTACGTAATGAAATAACACTCTGCTAGCGTCAAAAGGCGGCTTTATCAAAGGAACGAGCGGTACTTGTCAAAGAAAAGCCGCATTTTTATTCTTGCCGCTTTTCTAGAAATTTCGGGCGGCGCGTTTGATGGGAACATTCGAGACTTTCGTTCACGCCGATATAAATGTTGCGCCTGCAGGAATTGGAGTCATACTGAATTGTTACTTGAAGGCAATATTACATTGATACAAAGTTTATTATTAAATAGTACAAAATGAGAGCAGCGAAGAAACCTAAAGCGTATCATTTTAAAAACGATTGAGAGGAACAATTATTCTTTTTTATGGTGAAGGATAAGTGCATTTGTCTTATTTGCCGTGGTATGATAAAACGGTCCATAAAAACTATGAAAATGATTTTCCGACATAGAGTGAATTAATCAAACGAAAAGTACGTGATTTGATATCTTGTTTGAAAAAAGAACAAACCATGTTCACAAGACCATCCAAACAATCAAAAGCTGCTACGATCGCGTCATTTAAAATATCTCATATCCTGGCGAAACACAAGAAACCATTCGAAAATGGATCCATTGTGAAGGAAGCATTTATTGAAGTGGGTGAGAACAGAAATCATGTCTGCTATTAGAGAACTCCAGTTATCTCGTCCGACTGTCAGAAGGCGTATTGAAGTCATGAGTCAGGACATGGCAGATAAACTAAAACATGATATCATGAAATGTACATACTTTTTTTTACAGTTCGACAAATCCACCGATATAACAGACACTACCCAGCTGGGTATTTTTATTCGGATGGGATTCAATGACATGTTGGCTAAGGAAGAAATTTTGACAATCATTTCTCTGAAGAGGAAGACCCGTGGCGAAGATATATATGACGTTTTCTTCAACTTTGTAAAAAACTACAAGTTACCAATATATAAATAATTGTGCATTACAGCCGATGGAGCACCAGCAATGACTGGAAACAAAAACGGTTTTGTGTCATTGTGTCGAGCTAATGAAGATTTCCCTTCATTTTTGTCATTCCATTGCATTATACATCAACAAGTTTTGTGTTGAAACGTTTTAAACACTGAGGAATTCGGGTATTGCAACAAAAATTGTGAATTCCATCCGTGAACGTAGCTTGCAACGGCGGCTCTTTAAGTTGTATTTGGAAGATAAGAAGTCGGCTGAACACCCTGATTTAGTTCTTCACACGGACGTCAGGTGGTTCAGTCGCGGAAAATTCCTAAAAAGGTTTCAAGAATTATTGCCCGAAATAACAGCTTTTCTAGACGAAAGAGGTGATGACACTCAGATGTTGAAGAACGAAAAATAACTGACTGATTTGACATCATAATGCACTTAAACATCATTATCTTGGAGCTTCAAGGTAAAGGAAAAACTATTATTGAGATGATTAATGCATTGAACGCATTCAAGAGTAAATTGCAGTTTATGATAGATTAACTGAAAAGAAAGGATCTGAAACATTTTCCGTCTTTGAAATCAACGATTCCTCAGTTGAATTATGATACGTATGAGGCTTAATTATCGAATATTTTGGGACAATTCGAAATGCGTTTTTATGATTGCAGTAAATTGGCAAATATAACATCATTTATGGGTTATCGTCTTTCATGTAAAAACATTGAGGAATTAGCTACTGAAATAGCAAGTCAGTCTAATATGAACTCATGTTCTGTTGAAAATGAGTTGGTGCAGATGATATCAGATACACATCTCAAAGCTACAGCATCTGATACAAATTTCTGGTGTTTTATACCTGAAGATAAATATCCGAATCTAAGGCAAACCGCCCTTCAACTGGCGGCAATGTTTGGGTACACTTACTTGTGCGAGTCTGCATTTTCTGAAATGAAGATGATTAAGTCAAAATATGGCAATTGACTTACTGACGATCATATGTCATCATGCTGGCGATTACCACTCAGTGGTTACGTATCATCTTATGAGGACATGCAGTGCCACGTTTCAACATCCAAAGTCACTCCTTAGTTAGGTTTAACACCAAATGTAACTCTTTTGTTTTGTAACAACCAATAAACACGCAATTTTGAATAGCTATGAGTTTTATCATTGATATTATGGACAAGAACCTAACTAAACCTTACCCGAACCTTGACTAAAATAATGTTTATTGTGCGGAAAACTAATATCTATACACCCTACCTAGGTAGGTAGGTTAGGTAGAGTATATCGTGTAGTTACGACAACTCTGCATCACAAATACTTGCAGCCTCTCAGAGTCAATCGTAAGTAGTCCAAAAATATTGGGGTAGATCGCCAGCAGTTCAAGTTTGAGCACCCCTGTTCTAGGGTGTGTTGACAAAATAAAAATTATACGCCCGTATTTTTTGGATTTCTTCATCAGTCGAATAGCACAGAACAAAAATACTCAGTCCAAATTTCTCTTGGTTGACTTACACCTAGGAACAGATGTTAGTGCTGAAAGAAATTTGGGCAAAATCGAAAACCACTCTTTATATCGTAAAAGAAGGCCGAAAAAAGAAATTAAAATATAGCATGAGGTAGCCCTTGGTCTGATATACCTTTGTATACCTTCTTTCCATATCAGTGGAAAACCCCTGAAGTATTCAATAACTATCAAATCATTAAATAATTCTTCTTGATAAAATCTGCATTAGCAACTTAATCTATAGGGTTTCCCCTATGATGTATGGTTTCCTCATTTATGTATCTATAACACAACACTTAACGGTCCTCCTTTTGTTTGGGTCCCATTAGTCATGGATACACCCCTCTAGAGAAGGTTTATGCTGGTATCAATTTATACAATGGCATTGTTTGTAAAGATAAAACACCCGTTATAGTATATTGATACCAGATGCTAATGAAGTAAATTTGAATTGATAATTATAAAAATGTTCTATCATTTGAAATAAAACTTTGGTGGAGTTTCCAAATAATATAGTTTTCATAGAAAGTTTTTATAACAAGATGAGATTACGAATAGAGCAAAAAGATGCTCAATGTTATTGAGGCTTAAACTCCATGCTCAATTTTTGGGTACTTACTGCGATTATAAGGAACAAGATGACTTATGGCGCAGTAGATTAGTGGATGATGACACAAGAGACCACAACAAATAATAATCAGCGTTTAGTTTACCATAGATTGCGTCGTTAACTCCTCCGTTAGCGACGCCAGCCAAACTTGCGTTATCAACGCAATTTATGGTCTGGACCTACTGGCGAAGGATGAAATAAAATACACAAAACAATGAGGCCAAGACAATATAATGCGAATTATAAATATATCAGACAACTTAATTATAAATGTAGAAGATGTCAGACAGGATAACACTCAATGCTGCACATTGAGAAAACACAGGTTAAAGAAAAAAAAAATTGTTGCTTTGGGCATTTAACCTAACCACGTATAAAGCCTGCTAGGGAAAGAGTAATGATTCCAAGCGAAGAAAGAAATATAAATCAGTACAAATGAAAAAACGTTTGAGAAGAAGAAAATACCTACCAGTAGTCAAAAAAACAGGGAAAATCAGAAGAGAGAAGAAGATATTACTGTTTTCCCAACATTAGGGTAAGAATTTAGGCAGAACCTCACCCACAACTCTAATAAAACTCACTTACAAGTTACAAGAGATATATTATGTAGTAAAAAATAGGAACAAATGTGCTCAAGAAAAAAAATGAAACATAGATATCAGAGTCAGTTCAAATCATAATTTCACCAGGTGAAAGCATTCTTCAAATTAGTTCTCCCGATATGGTTGGGTTACATTTACTACCAAACAAAACATTCATTTCCAAAAGCGAAAAGTTTTTCCCTGACTTTAAGGCAGCAAAGGATATAGTTTCTCTGCTGCTATATTCTGATTCATCTGGATATTGTGCCATTCAACCACTGATGCTTTTTGTTAAATCTTCGTGTTTTAAAAAATCAAAAAGAGAACGCCAAGCCAGTGTTTTGGCGTGCTAATAAGAAAGTGTTAATAACAACTGCTATTTTTTGTGACTGGTAACCGAATTATTATGTTTCAGAAGTTGAAACTTATTTAAAAAAAGAATTTAGACTATTCTATAAGCTATTCTCGTTTCAAAAAATGCACCAGGTTATTACTCGAACTTCACCTTCCAACACGACGTCTTTGCTTCAACCCATAGTCCAAGGAACAATTAGCAGGGGTCTCCAAACTTTGAAGCCTTAGGGCCATAATATTTTTTTCGGTGCGTTCTAAGGGCCAAAACAATTTTGATTTTTCTGTCCACCTAAGCAAACATAGACGTTTTGCATTTCAATTACTGTTGATTGTGTATTCAGTATATTGTGAGAAGTAGGGACATCTAGTGGCTAGTAGTAAAACTATGCAGGTATGTGGTGCAGGTACTATCTATTTCTTCTACGCACTAACTACTAACAGGTGGCACGTTTGAGAATTTCCGCATTGGTTCGAGAAAGTTCTAGTTCTGTTTAGTTTTTTCGAGCACTTTTAGATGGTAGTAATTGCATAAGTATAAAAAGGTTAGCGACGCCATTGCGAGTCAGTTTTCATGGGAAAGGCGAAGGAAGCGAACTGCCTATTATGAAATAAAGTAACACTCGCGCATAAGTAAGAGTATTTTGATTAGACTTGTTTTATGTTTGTTTTATTAGTATTGAAAAGAAACGAAAAATAGACAGTGAACGCAGAACGTTCCAAGATAAATGGAACTTAAGTATTTTGTGATTGAGTGCAATAATAAGGCTGTAAGTCAGATTTGTAATGAAACCATAGCTGTTCTCAAAGAATATAACATTAAACGTCACTATGAATCGAAACACCTTCAAAACTACTGTAAATATAAAGGAAGTTTGCGGACGGAAACATTTGAAGTTTTGAAGCGCTCCTTCTGCAAATTTTCTCTAATGACGTCTATGGAATAAAATCTGGTTCCCCGGCAATTTCAGTCAGGAGAAAGAAAAAAGTCACACGGAGCTAGATCAGGCTAATGAGGCGGCTGCTCGATGGTATTTATCGAGCAGATGCAAAATCCACAAATTGTTTTCCACAAATTCGACCGTTTACGGCGAATATTTACGCGCAAACGTCTCAAAACGGTTGAATAAAAGTCCTTAATGACCGTTTCACCTTGCGGAACGAATTCATGATGAACCACACCTTACGTCTTGATTCTCGAACAACCTTGACGAGGTTTTTCCGGTTTTGGCTCATTTTTTTCCACCCATTCCGATGATTGTTGGCTCGTTAGTGTGTCGTATTCATGGATCTATGTCTCGTCACCAGTTATGATCCGTCCCGCGAACGTGGAATCAGAATTCGCACGATCCAGCATGTCTGCAGCTATCTGCATCCGGTACTGTTTTCGAACAAAATTTAGCTCTATGAAAACGAGCCGAGCGGTGACGCGCCACATGCCCAATTAGTTCACCAAAATCAAACCAGGGGTTTCACGAGTGATGTTGAGATAACGAGCTATCTCTCTAACACTGATATGACGATTTTCGAGCACCATTTCCTTGATTTTTCGGACGTTATCGTCGGGTGAAGAGGTCGAAGGTCGTCCGGAAGGAGGCAAATCTTTGACGAGCTTCCGAACGTCCTTAAAGGTTTTATATCACTCGGACACTTGGGTTTTCATAAGCCTTTTCCAGCATTCGAAATGATTCAGCACACGGAATTATGTGCAAAATACAAAATCAGATAAACTCTTTGTTCAATATTGTTTTCGATTGTAAAATTCGCAGAATACCACTGAGGTCGATTGATTTCAATCTTCTTTTTCTTCTTTTTCAGCCCTTCTCTGTCCACTCCTGAACATAGGCCTCCCCTTCTAGCTTCCATCTCTCTCTGTCCTGTGCTATATTATACCATCCTCTTCCTACTTTTTCCTTTATGTCATCCAGCCACCTTCTCTGGGGGCGCCCAACTCCCCTTTTGTATAAGCGTGGTCTCCATTGAGTTATGCGCTTAGTCGTGTGTACGTGCTGCTGTTGCAGATTTCGGTATAGCACGTACATCAATTAATGAAATAGCAAATTCTCATCGATGGATCCAGGAAACGTGGCGGTTAGAATTAATTTCTGTGAAATATTGATGGTATATATTCGAAAAGACCCAGATTGCTTACAAAATATTATGTGAAACGATGAGTCCAAATTTTCGAGAGAAAGTATTTTCAATCGACATAATTCTCATATGTAGGACATCGAAAATCTACATCAAACATGGAAGCGAAGTTTACAACATCGTTTTGCTTTAATGTATTCAGTTTGGTGTACAAACTCTAATGTCAATATATAATTTATGAAGGAAATTTAATGGTGTAAATAATTTAAAGGTTTTAATTACATTTGTTTCGGAATTCTGATAAATCTTCTATTATGTGGATGTTGTTCATGTTGATACCAATTGGATGGTGCTCTGGCCCATTGCACACCTCTAGTATCGGAAAAAATTAACTAGCTTATTTTACTACAGATGAATAAGAAGACTATGGCAACCTAACTAATCTAACCTAACCTAACCTAACCTAAAGAACAAAGTTTATAGTTCGCCGATAAATTCGCCACAGGATCTCGAATTGAGACATCATCGATCCCAATCTGATGCTACTATTAATAAAGTGCGCTCGCGGACTGGAGAATGGTCAGAAAACAATAGACAATTTGAACATTTAGTTTGATTTCATTTTTACTAGATTGTTGAGGTTCACGCTACCCATTTCAGTTTTCTGTATTTCATTAGTGACTGAATTTGATTGTAATTTTCTAAATGGTTTCCAGCAAATTGATCTCAAATACGAGTACTTTTTGTTAAATGTTATGAAAGTTCACTTTTATCAGTTGAGATTGACTATGAATGATAAATAAATTCATGAAGACGTGTGCCATCGCTATATGTTCTCCACTAGCCAAGTTAATGACCATTTCATTTGCATCTAATAAATTACCTGTTGAGTGGAAGCGAGCTGGCGTGATAGGTATACACAAGAAAGGCGATAAACTCGACAGTAATAATTACAGACCTATCATCAAGAATCATAAAATCTATAATCAAAGAGAACAAAATTATCGACTTATAATACCCTCAGAAAATATCGTTCCGGGTGAGGTTAGGTTAGGTTAGATGGATTCTTACCAGGAAGATCATCAATAATAAACCTACTGAACTGTGTCAATGACTGGACCAAATTCCTTGATGCTAGAATTCCTGTTGGTATAATATATCTCGACCTAGCCAAAGCTTTCGATAGAGTGGCGAAGCACAGACTCTTGTACAAACTAGATTACTATGGCATCAGGGGAGATCTTCTTCGGTGGATTGGTGAATTCCTTACAGATAGGTCTTATAGAGTGAGAGTAGGTAACGCATATTCCAAGGAGCACTCCGTTTTAACCGGCGTTTCTCAAGGTTCAGTCTTGGGACCTGTCTTAGTTTTGTTATTTACTTCTTCTTTTTCAGCCCTTCTCTGTCCACTCCTGAACATAGGCCTCCCCTTCTAGCTTCCATCTCTCTCTGTCCTGTGCTATATTATACCATCATCTTCCTACTTTTTCCTTTATGTCATCCAGCCACCTTCTCTGGGGGCGCCCACTCCCCTTTTGTATAAGCGTGGTCTCCATTGAGTTATTCGCTTAGTCCATTTTACATCCTGTTGTCTTGCTACATGTCCAACCCATCTCCACTTCAATGCAGCTATTCTCGTGATTACGTCCTCTACGCCTGTTCTCCTTCTTATTTCTTCATTACGTATGTGATCCCGCAGGCTCACTCCAAGCATAGTTCTTTCAATTGCGCGTTGTGTGGTTCTAAGTTTGTTAGCAGATCTTATTGTGAGAGTCATGGTTTCCATGCCATACGTTAACACTGGGAGAACGCACATATTAAAAACTTTTCTTTTGAGGTTAATGGGGATTTGTTTGTTTTTCAAGACAAATCCTAGTTTTCCAACAGCAGCCCAAGTCATTCTTATTCTTCCTGACAATTCTGCAGTTTGATTGTCTTTACCTATCTTTATAGTGTGTCCAAGGTATAGATATTCATTCACTTTCTCTATAACATTGCCGTCGACTTCCAATATTGCGTCCTCCGTTGTCATTATTTTAGTTTTGTCAGATTCATTTCCAATCCTACTTCTTCCGATGTTCTTTTGAGTTCTAGCATCATTTCGTGGAGTTGTTCTAGGTTATCGCTTATTAGAACTATATCATCTGCAAACCGGAGATGGTTCAGGAATTTTCCATCCACATTTATACCTTTTCTATCCCATTCCAACTTCTTAAACACGTCCTCCATTGCAAGTGTGAACAATTTTGGCGATATCACATCGCCTTGTCTCACGCCCCTATTTATCGGGATTTTTTTGGTTTGCATGTCATCGTCTAGTCTCACCTGAATAGTCGCTCGTTCATATATATTCTGTAGGATGTTTTATATCTCGAATCTATTCTAGCATTATCGAGGGCTTGAAATACTGCCCACAGTTCTATAGAATCGAAGGCTTTGTTATAGTCTACAAAGGCTAGGTGTATTGGCACTTTGTATTCGTGACATTTTTCAATAAGTGTACGAAGAGTTTGTAGGTGTTCTGTTGTGCTATATCCTCTGCGAAACCCTGCTTGTTCTGCCGGTTGATAGCTGTCAAATTTGTTTGTCAATCTGTTTGTGATAATTTTTGATAACAATTTATAAGGGTGTGGTAAAAGGCTAATAGGTCGGTAATTATCTATCTTAAATTTGTCACCTTTTTTGTACAACAACACAACGTGTGCACTGTTCCATCCTTCCGGAACACTACCTTCTGTTAGGCATTTATTTAGTATTATTTTTATTGCTTCCAAAGTGACCTGTCCTCCCAATTTTAGCATTTCGCTTGTAATGTTATCTTCGCCTGGTGCCCGGCCGTTTTTCATCTGGTTGAGGGCTAGTTGTATTTCATCAATGTTAATCTCAGGCATGTCCTCGGAACCGACATTTGTTATGTTACTAAGATTCGTTGTTTCAGGTTTGGGTATCTTAGACAAATACAGGTCAGTATAGAAGCCTTCAACAATCTGTATTATCTCCGTTTTTTCATATTTTATTTCACCTTGGTTGTTTTTCAATTGATGTATTCTGGGTCTACCGGTGTTAGTAATTCTCTTTAAGACTTTCATGTTAATGTTGTTTTCTATGACTTGTTGTATATAGTCTGTGTTATAATTTCGTATGTCTTCTCTAGTCTTTCGTCTTATAGCCCTGTTCAGTTCCCTGTATTCTGGATTAAATCTATCCATTACTTTCCTTTCTTCCATTAACCTTAGCGTGCCTTGGCTTAATTTTTTAGGTTTTATTCTTGCCCTGTAGCATATGGTTTTTGTTGCCACTTGTATGTCTTCCGTTATCTTTCTTTCAAGACTGTTAATGTCTAGTCGAGTTAAGTTTTCTTCAGGTGTTAGTTTTTTGCTTAGTTCTGATTGATATTGAATAATATTTTGCTTTAGGTCTTCATTTGTTGGCAAGCGTTTTGGACGTATCAGCTTGTTTCTTTCTTTTTTGGCCACGATTTCTATTTTTGCTCTTAATAACCTATGGTCACTGTCGACTTTAAATTTATTGATAACTGCTACGTCTTTTACAATATGTTTTTTATTCGTTAGTATATAATCGATCTCATTCCTAGTATTCCCGTCCGGGCTCTGCCATGTCCATCGCCGCTGTCTTTGTTTCTGGAAGAAAGTGTTCATACAGTATAGGTTTTGACTTTGATTGTAGTCTAGTAATCTTTCTTCTCGTTCGTTGATCGTGCCCAATCCATGTTTTCCTCTATTCGGTAGGTTATCTATTTTAGCATCGCCTACTTTTGCATTAAAGTCACCTATTATTAGAGTGAAGTGGGCTTTTTCATCCTTCTGAGCCATTGAGATATCTTCATAAAAACTCTCTATTTCCTCATCCTCTGCGGTCGAAGTAGGGGCACATACTTGGATTACTTGAAGTTTGATTTCAATAGCTGTCCTAAATAAACTAGTTGACAAATCGTGGTCATGTTTTGCATAGTAATTAAGGATAGTCCTACCAACATACAGAAACTTAAAATACTTAAAAATACTCAACGCTGGCAATTTAAATGAGAATTTCCGGATACTATTTGTAACAGGGTATACCCCGCAAATAAAGAGCTTATACTGTATATCTGTATATTTCCAGTGCAACAGAGCCATCATTTTATATTATTATTATATGGAGCTGTCTTGTTTTCATGGCAATAGATATATATTTTAATTAATCTCATATCCTCAACTTTGTTATAGAGTGAAGGTTTTCCTTCTTTACAGCAGTGTCTTCAGTCGAAATTTCAATTATGTTGCATTCAAGTTTAGCAGTTACTATATCTTTCCTAAAATCAACACAGACTAAGCAAAAGTTGTTTTGAATGTAAATGCAAAAATTATTTAATCTTAAAAGATATTACTTCGTGAAGCAATTCAATCTTCAAAAGTTAAATGTTCTGTACCAGATTCATAAGCAAAATTTAAAAGACATCCCCTGTATATGGCAATATATCAAAATCTGAAGACTGTATATTACTTCAACACCCGCATATGGAGAATTCCTAAAACGGTAAAAGCGGGTTTCTGATTTGTTAGTGACCGCCAACCTAACTCGCACTAAATTAGAATCAAACTAGCCAAGTGACAATTGACATGTGTACTTGAAGGCTTTATATGGAGCTATGGAAATACATGCGAAGGAAAAGTTTTGTCAGTTAGACCGTCGACTTAATAAATCAGGCGGTTGTGAACATTATTTCATTGATAGAAATATAATAATGGGAACTGATGACAATTTAACATTTGCCGCGAGAATTATTGGAATTTTTTTCGTGAAGGAAAATCCTTATACTTTTGAATGATTTTCAACAAAAATAAAGCAATTTTATGAAGATCTTCATTCGAACGAAACTAAAAATACTTTTTATAATTTGATTGAGGAGATTGTTATTTGAAGAAAACATCTTTTAACCCAGATATGCTTAATGACCTATATCTGGGATGGTAAAAACAAGTTCATTCTTGTCGGATTATCGCCGTCTATGCGACGATTCTAGCCTATTAATCACTAGCGTTCTCTAAGACCAGCCGATAATTTGCTCTTCTGCTACAGAATTTTGAATGTGTGAATTTACGAAATCTGTTATTTTCATTATGGACAATTATTCTGTCAAGTTCGCTAGGTAAGTTAGATTTGTTCTTCTTCATGCACGGCGCCCTTATTGGCAGCACTCAGGCCCTTTGGCCCATTGTCCTTGACGTGTTGTGTTTTTTTGTTATCAGTCTAGCAGAAACTTTTTGATGAAGTTTGCAAGACTGTTGTAGGGGGGGACTTGGATCATCCGGGCACTAGGTGTTTAGTGCTCAAAGTGTTCAATCTGGTCACCTTATAAGCAAGGCATTCGAAGAGTATGTGTTACGTTGTTTCGTCATTTTCTAGGCAACCACGGCATTTTGGGGTTTCCGACTGTCTCATGCCGTGTAGGTGTTCCACCAATAAACCAACCACCATTCCAATAGACTGTTTGTCAAGGGACAATAGTTAATGTACCCTCTTCTTTTATTTCGGCACTTTTATGAGCCTTTTTGTACCCGTCTGTAGACCAGGTGGGGCCGTGTGGGATCAGTAAGGCTTGAGATGTTGGCCAAATTTCTTTTAGTGGAATGACGACCTTGAAGGGTTTGTCAAAGTGGTAGGTGGCTCTCATTTGATCTCTTCTTGTGAGAAAATCAGGTCGGAGTTCACTAATTTCAGAGAGGGATATAAATTGTCCAGAAATCGGTCCCTTTACATACCTCCTTCACACAGCCTAAATGAGGGCCCTCATGGCCGCATACTCCACTATTTAGTGTAGTGGAGAGACCCCCAGAAGAAATTCCATAGAGATCGTGGATGTGAATCTCAAGGTTCTTGTGACTGCTAGACATGCTTGCATTTGGATGATTTATTTTTTCCGTTTTGTCCCCTTGTCCAGTGCAAGCCATCATGCGAAGGTCGCATAGGTCAGAAGCGGTCTTATTGCTGACGTGTATAACCAATATATTATGTTTGGTTTGAGTCCCCATCTGGGGCAGAATTTCAACATACAAAATTTGAATAACACTTTTAAATCGGCTGACTGATTGCTCGAAACATGGATCGAATATAGAGCGACGTTATGATTCATTTATTTTCATTAATTTTTTTGATAACTTGAAAAAGATGTCCAATATAAAGGACATAGTGCATTTGATATGCTATGACTTTTTTTGTTGTAGTGTATTTTCTCTGCATGAATCTCCTGCTATGATAGAGGATGATGTTATTGATGTAGCTAGTGTAGCAATGTTACCCCCTCGATGCATGTACTGACGTAACGGATAAAGATTTCGGTGATGAGGAAAATTTTAATTTGAACAAATTTCCGTGGTCACAAATACAAGGTCCAGTCGAAATACTTTCTAGGAATAACACAATACCTTTAGCTGCAATACAGGAAACATTACCAGAAAAATAAGTACCTATTTTAAATAAAAAATTTATCAATACGTAAGGAAGATCCCTATCTAAACGTCAAGATTTTTCTGTTCCTCATCTGGTGGATAACGAACTAATTCCCGCTCCAGCAGATATTTTCTCTATATTCTGATGATGAGATAATAGAGAAAATAACTGACGTAACACACACACACATATATATATATATATATATATATATATATATATATATATATATATATATATATATATATATATATATATATATATATGTATAAGGTATAAGGGCGATGGTAGTACAGGATCAAAACCAGCCCAAATGTCAACCTTCACCTGCACGTGGTATACCCTGCTAAACAACCAACGAAGGCTCTGACGGCCGAGCCACGGCGGGTTAACGGTTACTACAGGAATTAAGGAAATGTAATTCCTAAAAAGATCCCCTATCAACCCGCACTGGCCAGCGTGATAGGTAACGGTTAAAAAACCTCTAACCAAAATGACAAGCATAACTATACAAGGCCCTCAGTGCCCGGCAGATCGCTAGTCCCCGACTACGGTAGCGGTCGGCACAGACTACGATCAGAGGGTGCTAAGAATCCTCGGGTTGGACCAGGCTACCTTCAAAAACTGTATATTGCGACATATAATACGAGAACCCTTTCATCTGAAGAGAAAATCCTTGAATTTGAAGAGGAACTGAAACAAATACATTGGGATATAGTCAGAATAAGCGAAATACATAAGAGAGGAGAACAGCAAACCTTACTAAAGTCGGGAAACCTCTATTATCACAAATGTGAGGAAGACAGCTCCGTGGGAGGGGTAGAACTCTTGATAAATAAACGTCACATTCAGAATATACTTCAAATTAGCAGCATAAGTTCCAGAGTCTGCTATGTGGTACTAAAACTAAATGATCGATATAGTATCAAAATTATACAAGCCTATGCACCCACATCCACTTACTCAGATGAGGAAGTTGAGGCCTTCTACGAGGATGTAACTAAGGCAATGTCAAACTCCTTAACATATTTCACTATACTAGCCGGTGACTCCAATGCCAAACTTGGTAAGAAGCAATACGAAACAGAAACGTCTTTGGGCTGCCATGGAATTGGAGAAAGAAACGACAGAGGAAACCTTCTATTGCAGTTCTTGCTACACAATCAAGTAACAGCAATGAATACATTCTTCAAAAAGCAGAACATCGCAAGTGGACATGGAGCAGTCCAGATGGAAAGACGAAAACGAAATCGACTTTATTATTACAGATAATAAAGCAATAATTACTGATGTAACTGTACTAAATAGATTATCTGTAGGAAGTGATCATAGAATGGTAAGAGCAATAGTGTCACTGAATCTAAGAAAGGAGCGAACGAAATTGATTAACAAACAAAATAATAAAAAGTGGACGAATGTAGATGACATCGAAGAATATCAGAAGACAATAGAAGAGAATCTTGAAAACCCTGATGAAATGAGCATTGAAAAATTAAACGACAACATAGTCAAATCAATCAACGAAGCTCAGAAAAAACATTGCCCGAAATCAATGAACAACGAGGGGAAGTTAACGACGTATACTAAACAATTAATGAAACAAAGAAGAGAACTGCTAAGAAGCCATTCACATCATAGAGACCAAATAAGACAACTAAGCAAAGATATAACAAAAGCTGTAAGAGCCGATATCAGAAAATACAATAAAAATGTATAACCAAAACCATAGAAGAAAATAAAAACATGAAAATACTTCAAAACAAACTGAGTTTGGGAAAAACAGAAATAGTTAAATTACAAAATGAAAGGGGAGAAGTAACAAACGACAGAAGGGAGATAATCACAATTGTCGAAAATTTCTATACCAGCTTATACAGTGACCAACACCAAACCGGAATATTAAAAAATGCACCTCCTTTACCTCATATAGTAAACCAGGGATCAGAGGATATTCCAGCAATAACTGAAAATGAAGTTTCAAGATCGCTTAACCAAATGAAGAACAATAAAGCACCAGGTGAAGACGGCATCGTTGCAGAAGCTATAAAAATGGGAGGAAAACAACTACTTAAGTCCATAACTCGACCTTTCAACAAATGTCTAGATGAAGCAACAACCCCAGAGAAGTGGAACAACGCCATCATTGTTATTATGCACAAAAAGGGTAATATCACCGACCTACAAAACTACAGACCAATTAGTCTGCTTACACATCTTTATAAGCTTTTTACTAAAATCATAACAGCGAGACTTACGAACAAACTGGATTCATATCAGCCAAGAGAACAAGCGGGCTTTAGAACTGGATGTGGAACAAACGACCACTTACAGGTTATAAAGTCACTGATAGAAAAATGTGTGGAATACAATAAACCTCTTGTACTCACCTTTGTAGATTATGAAAAAGCGTTCGATTCCATAAATCACTACGAAATGCTTAAAGCTCTTGCCGACTGTCGTATAGATCATCGATATATCTCCCTACTACGACATATCTACGAACACGCAACAACAAACAAACCAGTGTAAAATCGAAAGGGGTGTCCGTCAGGGCGATACAATATCTCTCAAGCTCTTCACAACTTTATTAGAGTATATGTTTAAAAAGCTCGAAATGGGAAATAGAGGCATACGTGTGGATGAGGAAATGCTAAATCACCTGCGTTTCGCCAACGATATTGTGTTGATCTCATATAGCCTAGATGAGGCATACGAAATGCTCTCAGAGTTGTCAAGTATCTCCAACAGATTGGATTAAAGATCAATACCGCTAAAACAGAATTCATGACTAACTTAGTCCCCAGCTGTAACTTAAAACTAAGGGGAAAAGAAATCCAATTTGTAACCTCATATAAATATCTAGGGCACGAAATACGAATTGGAAGAGACAACCAGACCTGTGAACTAAGCAGACGAATAGGACTGACCTGGGCTGCCTTCGGAAAATTACGACACATTTTCAAGTCTGATATTCCAATAAGTCTTAAATGCAAAGTTTATGATCAATGTGTCCTTCCGGTACTGACATAAGGCTCCTAAACACTAACACTTACCCAAAGGACTGTCAACAGAATAAAAGTGACCCAACGAGCCATGGAAAGATCCATGTTGGGAATAAGCCTGAGAGATCGGATTTCAAATGAGGAGATACGAAGAAGAAGTAAGGTTACAGATGCTGTAGATAGGGTCACACGTTTAAAATGGAAATGGGCAGGCCATGTCGCAAGAATGTCAGACAACAGATGGTCAAAAAGGATATTGGAGTGGCGCCCTAGACACGAAGCCTTCAGAAGCAGAGGCAGACCGCCAACAAGATGGACGGACGACATAAAAGGATCTCCACAAATTGGATTCAGGATGCCCAAGACCGGTCAAATTGGAAAAGGTTAAGGGAGGCCTATGTCCAGCAGTGGACGAGATGAGGCTGTGAAAGAAGAAGAACACATATGTATGTTTCACAGAAAAACCTATCACATCAGAATTGAAGTAGAAGAGATAAAATGCTTCAAAGGAGCACTTCTTCTTAGTGGGTACAATTCTCTTCCAAGACGAAGAATGTATAGGAAGCGCTCAGAAAATACCCACAATGTACTAGGAGGTAGTGGAGTATCTAGAAACGAATTTGAGTTCATTGTTACTGATATTCATATTTAGGATAACTACCAGCTGAATACATCAGATGAGATACTGCATACCTTAAAGATGCATGGTACCTTACACAGGAAAACACGGATGTGAGCAGTTTTCACACCGGAAACCAATTCGCTAAGAATATATATTTTGGGTAGGAACTACCAGAAAAGGTTTCATAAATTGGCTCGAGCTATTTCAGAGTGCTTCTACAAATATAAGTCCTGGGGTGTTGTAGCATCTATTGTTCTTGAATACGCTGATGCCCTCAGGGCAAAATGGCATGACCAAAATTTCTCTTGTTTTTTGACAATTTCTTCGCCTTTATGCTTTTACGAGATTCAGTTACTAGAAAAGAAATTTTTGGCAATGGACCGTGAGGGTAAATTACATCCCAGCTTTCACACTACGCAATGCTCATCAAGAAAGAATAGCGTGGGTCATATGATTATATTAAAGTTAAAGACAGCAATACAGTCTGTGTAAAGTGGAATGGCAATAGCATTATCACCCTTGATTCTAACGCAATTAGTGTTTTTCCACTGAATAGCGCCAAGACAGACTCCCAACAACAAATTAATTCAGGTAAACCAACCTAGTGCCGTTAATTTTACAATCGGAGTATGGGAGGAGTTGGTCGCTCAAATCAGAATATCTGCCTGTATTGAACTGCGGAAAAAAGTGATATTTTCCTATTATAACCCACTATGTAGACATATCCCTTCAAAATGCATGGAAGATAAGTAAAAGCCAAGGAGGCAAACTTGATCAACTATGTTTCAGAAGAAGTGTGGCTAATATTTTGCTCACCCAAAATAAAGTTTGACCTACCAAAGGGGCCATGGTTCGCAACCTCACTCGGATTAAATACGATACATGAATGAATCATTTTGTTGGTATACAAAAGAATCAAACACGATGCGGAGAATGTCACAAGAAGACAACCACACAATGTATGAAATTCAATATTGGACTACACGTTAAATGTTTTGAATTGTAAACAAATTTATACTTCTGAATAAAATTCTATTTTTTGGCGTGAAACCTTAGACACTTCAGACCTAAAACCATTCAAAAACATGAGAAAAAATCGAAAATGAACTCATTAGCATATCTGGATCAATCAAACCTAGTTGAAAAGGATAATAGCAACTATATGAAAAGATGCAAGTATCAGAAAAACAAAAGAGACATGAAATTTATTTCATGAACACTCAATCAAACATTTGAATTGTGGAGGCCGTTACTTGATGTAGATCCATGATATAAATGAGATAGATATAAATGAGATAGATAGGTGTTAAACCTTGTGTTTTTATCTCATTTACTCAATCAAACTATTGAAAATTTATAACGCAACACCTAGATACAAAAACAAAAATGAATTACGCATAAAATATTGAACTTCTGTAACAGAGATGTAATAAGAATACCATAGAACGATAAATTCAAGCAATCAGGAATTTATCAAATCAAATGCAATGAATGTCAGGTAACCTATGGCGGACGAACAGGGAGAAGTTTTGAAGCTATATTCAAGGAACATATTTCCTCAGATAAAAATTCACCAATATTTGAACACATAAAATCAACCAACCACTCGATATCATAAAACAACCGTAAAATCCTTCATAAATGTAACAAGGGGAGAGAGATGAATTTGTTGGAAAGTTTGGAGATTAACAAACCATGTAAAAACCCACAATCTACTACCTTCAACAGCCAACTAGAGCCTAATACATCCCCACTACTCAATATCTAGTATAACTTTCACTCTGTACTTGTACTTACCTACTCATCTCAGCGGATGATAAAAACTTGTCTCCTTAACGGTATCCATGAAAATTTCTGCTTGTAAAGGATTGAGAGGATCATCCGTTGGTAAGCTGTTGTTGCTCATGTAAATTTCTTCACTGAAGTTGAAATAATTTCGTTCTGATCATATTAATGTTATCTAATTCAAAATGTTGTCTTCTATCGGATTCCCAAATTTCATCAAAATATTCCAAATAGAAAAAAAAAATTCAGTGGTGGCCCTAGTTTCAGTAACACCCGGTATAACCAGACATATCCGAAAAAAACGTGTGTTAATAATAAGTTGTCTACCTGGAAAAATTTTGAAATATTGAAATTGTGCATTAATTTTTAATTGGTTGACAGTATTCGCTCTGTCCCGAAGTACCCGGCTCCCTCCTACATAAAATTGTGCAACCATGTGCTACTTTTCAAAGATGTTTATGAATATTTGTCACAATTATTCGCCTTGTTATAAGCAAGTTTCACGCAATATATCTGTATGTTATAGCTTGAAGTTAATGAATTCTGGAACAGTGAGGGGAAATTTTCCTTTCATTGGCTTAATCAAATAAAAAATTGATAAGTTTAAAGATCTGCTTACAATTGATTGAATCGTGACGGGTTTTACTTCACATTTGGTTCTTTAGAATCAATAGGGATGAAGAATTTCATTCAATTTGATCGTGATATTACCTAGGTTCATGTTTATCATTTCCTAAGATTTCCGGTGAATTAATAATTAACTGTTATGTTCTAAGAGAAGATTTGAGTACTCTGAATGTGATTCTTGATTTCAGAAACTTCGTTCGTATAGAGTCGTTCTAATATTGATATTTCTATGGGTAGTACCAATGGCAAATTCTTTGTAGTCGGTGCAATTCGACTTCTTTTTTTTTATTCTCAACTCTTGGAAGAAGGCGATGCCTGCCATGCCATATGGTCGCCCAAGATGATTTAATGTTTGTGTTCACTCGCTTCTTTAAGAGGACCAAATTCTGAGTTATCGGAAAAGTGTTCGATGAAAGCGAGATCCACAGTACAATAGAGGTTTTATAGAGAGAAGTACGTGGCGTATGCTGATGAGAGTTTTTCCCGATTCTGGTTTTTCTTAGGAACTGAATTCTTTCCGGAACCAAGCATTTCAGAGCATTTACCATGGAATATCTGTGAAAAGGAGAGCGCTCAGCAGCCTGCCTGTTCTGAGCGAGAGGCTGGAGATCACGCGTGATATCCGGGTGGTCGATATGCACTCTTCTGGACACTATCCAGTAGATTCAATGAATGTTCAAATGCAGAACCTCACACGTGGAAATAGTTCTTCAGATCAGGTCGTTCTTGTGCTCTGTATATAACAATAAGCGGTGATAGCGTGAAGTACTGCTTAACCGTGAGGAAAAACTGTGTTTAGCAGAAGCAGATTTAGCGATGGCTGATACATGGTCAAGCCAGTGAACTCCTGAATTGAATGTGATGCCAAGTAGATGCATGTTCTTCTCTGAAGGAAAACGATCTCCTTACATGATTGGAGGAGGTTCTCCAGCAACGACTTTTCAGGAGAACATTGTTGATTGCGTGATGGTCAAACCAGTGAACTCCGGAATGGAATGTAATGCTAAATAGTTATGCATTTCAGTTCTTCAGAGCATTTACCATGGAAGTATCTATGGAAAAGAGGACTTTCAGCAACCTGCCTCTTTTTAGTGAGATTCTGGAGATCCTTCGTGATCTCCGGGTGGTCGATAAGGCGCACTGCACTCTTCTGGATATTATCCAATAGATTCAATGAATATTTAAATGCGGAACCTCACACGTGGGAATAGTTTTTCGGATCAGGTTGTTCTTGTGATCTGTATATAACAATAAGCGGTGATAGCGTGAAGTACTGCTTAACCGTGAAGAAAAAATGTGTTTAGCAGAAGCAGATTTAGCGATGGCTGATACATGGTCAAGCCAGTGAACTCCGGAATTGAATGTAATACCAAGTAGATGCATGTTCTTCTCTGAAGGAATTCGATCTCCTTACATGATTGGAGGAGGTTCTCCAGCAATGATTTTTCAGGAGAACTCTGTTGATTGCGTCTTGTTTGAGTTGAAATTATCCAAGTTCAACTCTGATGGCTTCTCCAAGTCGGAATTCAGTGAAATGCTCTGTTGGTATCTTTATCGGTGTGACTCGTCAGCAGTTACAGGATGCTGACTAGAAAATGCGGAACCAAAGTACATTCGTCCGCAAACCCAAATATTTTGTTCTCAGTGGAGTGGAGCAGATCATTGGTCTGCAAGAGAAAAAGACTTGGCGAGAGTATGGAGCCCTGGGGTACTCCTGCATTAACCTAAGAAGATTCTCACGTCACACCATCAACTACCATCCGAATCGATCTACTAAAGAGAAAGCTATTAATCCAACCACTCAATTTTTCGGGAAGTCCATATGCGTTTAGTTTGTTCATCAAGCTGCTTGCCAAACCCTGTCGAAGGTCTTTGGAATGTCAAAAATAATGGAACTTGCAAGGACATAACTAGTTGATCGGTATCTACAGAAACCGTATTATCGATCGCTGATCACCCTGCAACTCGAGATATTCTTCTTCCCTTTTTTTGGAATCGGTTGTACTCTTTCAATTTTCCAACACTCTAGAAACGTCTCACATGCAGTTTGGTTTGCAAAATGGTGTTCAAACACATGAGAGACTATTCTCTTCAAATGTCCTCACACAGATGTCGAGACATGAATGTTGATATATATGCTTGTTTGATCGATTATAGCAATGCATTCGACTGAGTAAAACATCAAAAGCTATTAGAAATTCTTAAGTCTACAGGCATAGACAAGAAAGACCTTAGCATCACATCTGAATTATACTGGAACCGAAATGCAAAGGTTAGGATAGATCAAATGAAATCTGAAACAATATCAATCCAAAATGGAATTCGTCAGGGCTGTATTCTGTCGCCCTTATTATTTAATAAAGGAGGCAAAAATTCCGAGAAGCTTTAGATGGTAAAATCGGTGGTATCAAAATTAATGGACACTATATAAACAACAAAAGATGCCCAGGTGACACCGTCATAATTGCCAGTAGCTTTGACGAACTGCAACACGATAAGATTATTCATCAAGGCTGCGTGCCAAACCCTGTCGAAGGTCAAGAGCAATAACTCTCGACTCGACATGCTTTTCGATTGTATATGTCCACAAATACGTAACTTATGCAAGGAGATCACCAGTTGATCGTTGTCTTCAGAACCGTATCGTCAATCACTGATTATTCCCTGAAACTCAAGATATTTTATGAGGTCATCGTTTATCACTTTTTCCATGACATTCTACATAATGGGCAACAATGCGGACGATAATTTTGGGCTAGGCATTTCTTCCCTTTTTTGATAACGGTCTGTACTTTCCAACACTCCTGAAACTCATGGCTTTCATACGAAATCTAAAACAGACGATTAAGAACAGGTGATAACACATTTCTTTAAAACAAGACCCACTGCTTTCTCATAGTTCAATTGTTGAAGAACGCGTCTTACCGTACGCACTCTAAATTTTACTTCAAACATTCGATTGAACATAAGGGATGTTTGGTGGCACTACATTTGATGTATCTAATACAGAATTTTGTGAGGACATTTTTGCAAGGAGATCCGCCGATGCTTCAGGTGATGATGCTATAGAACCATCATCTCTAATCAAAGGTGGGAAGGATGACTTACAAAAGTTGTTAATGTCTGCCTAAGCCATAGACCAGAATTGACGAGGTACACTGGTCTGCTCCAAGAGTTTATTCTCAATTCCTTCATTAAAGTAGGTTTTCACTTTATCAATCGTTGAGTTACAAATGTTTCGGAAACGCACATTTAGCTTCAGTTTCATCTGTTACAGTTTTTTCCAGTTGTTATAAACTCTGTTACCTGGACAGCTTTTTGTTGTTAGTGAACCAAGGCTTTTGTGCGAATGTCTTTTCGTGATACGAGAAAAATCCACGCAACTCCTCCCTGCTGGCCCGGTTGTGATGCCATATCTTCCTGAAAGGAGTTGGATCTTCATTGTGTGGAAGTACAAAGTTACCAGTAGCGGATACAATAGCAGAAACAAGATTATGGTCGGAGTTGCCTAAAGGTGCTGAGACCTGTGAACGAAAATCTTCTTAATCTGAAACAAGAAACAGATCGAGAGTATTGGGAAAATCGGTTAGATTGTCAGGAATTCTTGTCGGCTTATCGACAAGTTCAAACAATTCCGGGCTGATTGCAAAGGCCTTCACTTGTCTTCCTGCTTTGTCAGTCCTACTTGAATGTTGAGCCAGTTAATGTAATGTACGTTAAACTCTCGCATTTGATCGCCTTAGCTAACGGATGTTGTATTCGGATCGTTCCTTCTTGTTACCTAGATATTGAATTAACATCTAGGATAGTTGTTATCGTTAAGAGATCGATACATACAACAAAGAAACATGTGTTTTTTATATAAACAGATTTTGAAGCATTCCAGGTCTCTCTTCTAAATGCGGCATCCGTTCTAGCAAAAACACAAAACCCTCCCTTGAAACGAAGCCATGAGTGCAGTTCATAGCTATTAAAACAAAGATAGTTCATATCTGTTGTTAGCATTATTTAAATTTTCGATAGAGCAAGACCTGGTGTGTCCTAATACTAATGTAGCAAAACTCAATAACGAATTGGCTTCCTTCATCAGATTCTGGGGGACTCCATACGTGCCAGAGGACTGTTTTTAGTCGTATTACCATCAAGAGCCCTCTGAGCCACCTCCTCCCGGAGATTCGACTGGGGAACGAGTTTACCTTAGAATAATCTTGTTCAAAGAGAAGCTCTTCATGTGTTATCTGACAAATCGTGTCCACTCTGAAGATCGGGTCATTCGCCAAGCTCCGAAACTTACTCACAAATGATCAATTCACGAAGCCTATTGGATGACGTAGTGGTATTACACCGGGTGATGGAAGTCGGTTTCCAACTTCCAGCAAACAGTTGACATCATTTTTGCTAGATTGAAATAAAATCCGAAATATGCATTCATATTCTTTGATTTTTCAACTTACTCTTTCTCGGTTATTAATAATATTGATATTGAGTCGAAGTCTTCGCCTCTGTGAATCCAGAATAAGTTCAAAAAGGTAGCTTTTTTCTTTCTTTTCGTCTTGTGGATAAAAATAAATCTTTTTGAATAAATTGAGGGAAGGTAGGGTAAAGTTTATTTTCGTTCTTGAAAAACACCTCAAAAAAGTCTAGGGAACACTTCTGAATATCGATATATCGTATCCAGAACGATCAATATGGATGATTCTTTTCAAGAAATGAACACCTGCATCAATTTCTCATCAAATTATGTAGAGTGCCGCAACAGATTTCAGTTTTATTATAAAAAACTAAAAATGCAGCAGATGCGACGCTGCCTTATAATCATTTCATGTATTCAGTGTTTGAAATCAGTTAGTTGGCACTTTGTTTCTGTTGTAAGCACAAAAAAAAGATTCAAGTTTTGTGGTTCGACCATGGAAATACGACATTGGAGTAGAGAAGAGATGTTACAAGCAGTTGACATGCTCCAAGCTGGGAGCTCACAACGGGAAGTATCCAGGGTTCTGGGAAGTAGCCAAAGTGTCATAAACCGTTTATGGTCGCGTTTCAATGAAACAGGTAGCGTAGAAGAACGCCATACAGGTCGTTTCAGGATTACTACAGTCGCCCAAGACCAATTTTTGGTTTTACAAGCCAGAAGAGATCGTACTACCACAGCATCTTAATTAGCTCAAGAGCTATCATGAGTTCATAATGTACAAATTTCCGACCAAACTGTGAGAAATCGACTGCACGAAGGTCAACTCCACTCCAGACGTCCTTTAAGAGTTCCACAACTGACCCATGGAAGTCGCGCTGCTCGTTTAGCTTGGTGCCAAGAACACGTAAACCGGGATCAAGAGAGGTGGGCCACAGTTCTCTTCAGTGATGAATCTGGAAGCAGTTAATATCCCGATTCCGGAAGAATTCGAATATGGAGGGAACCTGGAGAGCAAAACCGTCTCCAGCATGCTCGAGAAGTTGTTAGACAGAGAGGCGGATCAGTGATGTTTTGGGGAGGTATACGCCTTGGTGGAAGAACTGATCTAGTTTTCATACAGAACAACCTCACGGGAAATTCTTACGCAAATGAGATAGTTTTACCGGTATTGGTACCGTTTCTCCTAACAATGGGTCAAAATCCACTCTTCCAACAAGATAATGCCCCTCCTCATCGTGCAAGAGTTGTCTTGAACGTTCTTGAAGAGAATGATATCGATCTTCTACCGTGGTCATCCTGCTCCCCAGATCTGAATCCCATCGAGCATGTGTGGGACACCCTAAAAAGAAATCTCTTGCGTCAAAACGTCTTCCATCATGAACAGGAGCTTCGATTAGCAGTTTAAGGGGCTCGGAATGACTTAGGCCAAAATGTAATAGACAATTTAATATTGAGCATGCTGCGACGATGCCAAAGTGTCATTAATAACAGAGGTGGGCCTTCTGGGTACTGAAAAATATAAGTGCTTCCATATCGTTTCGAAAACATTAGTTCATGATTTTTTTTTTGTGTTTTACCAAATTTCGTCATTTTCAAATTTCAATTTTTTTTATAATAGGTGCTTTGGAGAAGTCAAATTTCATTTTGTTTTCTTGAGAATACATTATATACAATACATCCTAACAAAACCGAAAGATTTCTATAAATTCGAATCATCAAATTCATATTTTAAAGATATTGGTAAGTGTTCCCTAGACTTTTTGAGGTGTTTATATCAACAACTTCAAAACGAGGATAAATTTCAAAATAATCTACTCTTTCGAATGAAACAAAATGAACTAAATGACTCAAAGAACAATGGTTTTTTTAGCTTTAGGTAAATTTTTCAACAGATTCGGACCAACGGAGTTTCAGATATGTCATTGATACAAATGCATTAATGCATTAATTAGGAACCTATGTGAATTTTTGCTCTTCCTTTATGCATTTCGAGTAAACAAGTAAGAACAAGGTCATAAAAGTTATCAAAATTTGTCTTCTTTAGGGGTAATTTAAATAATATGTTATTTTAAAAAGAACCTTACGAACATCATAACTTTCATTAGATTCGAGACGTTAACTAACCTTCACTTAAACCAGTTTGATTTCAAGAAATCATTCTTTTTACTAAAAATTTTAATACAAATGAAAAATTGATTTTAATCTACAAAAATGAATTCAAAATGGCTTTTCGTTTCCGTTTATACCGGAAGTAGCATAAACTTATTGGACGCAAGTTCATACGTAGATAGACATCAGTTTATTACGGCTTATGAAGCACTCACAATTAATACAATGTAATGATAATAACTGTTCTTGAATCAGCAAGTGTAAGAACATTCATTTACTGTATATGATGTACCGGATGGATACTTCTTGCTTTGATTATAAACTCTAAGATGACCTGGTTCATCCATTTTCTAATATCATTTTCAGATAATTATATCAAAATCCAATCGAATCTATTTTGTTTAGTACGAATCAAAAAGACAAAATAAAGTACAGGGTGTCCCGTTTTCGATGTTTTAGTACGTGGTTAAATAAAATATTGCAAATAGAGAAAAATGATCCCTTGTCCTCGATTTCCGTAGTAAATTCATTGGGGAATATTGATTGCAGATATCCCCTCTTGTTTTCGAGGTAGTCTGGGTTTGTGGATTATCCGAATTTTCGGCATATGCCAATATTTTGGTTGCTTTTGAATTCAAAATTAATTTTGTTGAATGGATTTCAAATTATAGCATACTATGTATTGTATATTGTATATTGCCATCAAAAATTTACAGGGTGAGTCAGGGAGCATAATATAATCAAATAGAATAAAAGATAAAACCAAACAGTTTAAAATACAATACATTCACATATAAAAAAAGACATTCGAAAAACAGATTGATAGACATACAAGACAGACATGCCACCCATAATCTCTTGCTTTATGCCAATATAGCCGAAGCCTCTTTGTGTGTTTGAATTCTTACATTTAGAAACTTCCACGTTGCTCTTTCATCTGGTATCGTGGTAGTGAACTCTTCAATGTGTTAAATATGTAGGGTACCTTTGAAATTCTACTCCTGAAAAAAAACACGTAACTTAGGAAAAAATAGCTTTATTGTTTTTCGAAGTATTTTCCATGAAGATCGATACACATTTGCATGCGCTCAAACCAATTTTCGACACACTTTTGCCACTTCGAATGAGATACGTTGCCCACGCAGTTTTTTCTTGATGTGTGCAAACAAAAAGAAGTTTTTAGGTGCCGAATCGAAACTACAACGTAGTTGGCATATTAATTCAATGCTTTGGGTGTTCAAATACTCCATCGTATGCGCATTGTTATAATGCAGAATAATTCTTCTTCAATTTGATTTCCTCAACTCATCGAACAATTGCGGCGAACAAATTGTTGTACACAATTCAGAATTGGGCTTCTTCGTTGCTCTAATACTATGGTAGCGAACATTTTATATGATGTGCTTTGTGCACGAACAGCTTCTGTTGAGAAAACCAGACAATTTTTTTTCGTTATAACTTCCGCAATTTCAGAGCTAGATTATTCGTTCTCGCTTCATTGAAAAGCCAAGGACTAGATTATCGAAATTCCACTTCCGGTGAAATCCAATATCACATCAGCTGACTCATTAAAAAATGAGCAAAATTTCAAGATCACTGAAACGTTTCACTGAAAAATTCACATGGGGCATTCAGTCAATAATTCAATCTTTTCTGAACAATTTGACATATTGATCTTAATGATATTCCAAGAAGGAGCTCACTATAAGTGATTGTCGAGTTACAGATTCGAACATAAAGACGGATCACCAGATGATTCATTTGAGTTTAATTGTGGATGGGGGTGTGAAGCGGCCGGAGTATCTGAGTTTTCGTGATTTTAGGAATTTCAGGAGGGATTTGCTTTTGCAGGATTTAGCACTCACAGATTTTACCCCTATGATCAGAGATAGTAATATTGATAGCAAATGTCGATTTTTTGAAAATTTAGTCTTATCCCGCTTTGATAAGCATGCGCCAATTAGAACAATTATTATCAAGAAACGTAAACCCCCGTGGCTTACTGACAATGTGAAATTACTCATCTCTCTCCGCGATAAAGCTTTAAATAACTTTAGAAAATCGAGACTCCCTAAAGATTTTGATTATTATAAACAGTTGCGAAATTTCACTAATACAGCCATCAGAAATGAAAAGCGTGGTTACCTTCGTTTTAAAACTGGGGCCAATACGACTCGTATATGGAAACATTTACGAGAGTTCTCAATAGGAGTGCGACAGAAGGGTTTAATTCCTGAACCGATCAGTGACGTGAATGAAATGAGTAAATATTTTTCCAGTGTTTTTGCTGACAATCCTGTTCCAAGCTTGGAACTTTTGAATAAGTACGGTAATGGTAAGCTGAGGATTCTATATCATTTCAAGTGTCAATGGTTACTGAAAGTCAGGTTTATGATGTTTTAACTTCCATTAAGTCTGCCTCGGTGGGTTCAGATGGTATAAGTGTCAAGATGCTTTTGTTGTGTTCACCTTTTATCCTGAAGTTCATATGTCACATAATAAATTATTGCATCGAGAAGTCAGTTTATCCAAAGTCGTGGAAAATGGCTCATGTCGTTCCGATTCCAAAAGTACGCGATCCTAAGGATTACAGGGATCTCCGACCTATAAGTATATTGAGTGTATTGTCCAAAATTTTTGAAAAACTTGTCGCTGTCCAAATAAAAGCGTATTTGGAGTCGGAGAGTATTTTGCCTGATATCCAGTCGGGTTTCAGGGGGGGTCATAGCTGTACCACTGCCCTGCTCGCAGTGGTGGATGACATCATAAAGGCTGTAGACGATAATGAACTTTTGTTGCTCGTCCTACTTGATTATTCGAAGGCTTTCGATAGAATTAATCACGATTTGTTGTTGGCAATCTTTCATTATATTGGTTTCACTGAAAATACGGTTTTATTGTTTGAAAGCTATTTGACTGGCAGAACACAAAGAGTTTTGTACGGAAAAATTAAGTCTGATCCTATAGAGATCCCATGTGGAGTTCCGCAGGATCCATTCTCAGACCGATATTTTTATTATCTATACCTTTCAGCTCATGTGTTGTTTAATTTTCTGCTCGGCTCATTTATATGCTGACGACTCACAGCTCTATTTACAGTTTTCGCGCGACTCACTTGATGAAGCTCTAGAAAAATTAATATAGATTTGGATAACATCTTTAAGTTGTCGGAGAGTATGTGTCTGAGCATTAACCCTTCAAAACTGTAGTTATGCTATTTGGAAGGAAGGTCATGAGAGAGGCATGTAAAGATCTAATTAAGATATCTGTGAATGGCGCAGTTCTTCCTCTGACTAGCGAGTGTCGTAATTTGGGTTTGATTATGGATAGCGATTTGAGGTTTGATTCTCACATAAACTTGCTAATTAAAAGAGCTTTCGTGAATGTCAAATTGATTTATGGTTGCAAAGAATTTCTCGATATTCGACAAAGAAAAATGCTTTGTGAAGCACTGGTGTTGTCTCACCTCAATTATTGCGATACCGTATATGGCCCATGTCTGACAAAACAGAATGTGGCCCGAGTTCAGAAAATTCAAAACTGGTGTGTTCGAATTGTTTTCAACCTTAGACGCACAGATCGCACGTCCTGCAGACTGCAGCAATTGGGTTGGTTGAACATGGCGAATCGAAGAAGGCTGCATGTGCTGAGTCTGTTTTACATAATTTTGAATGAGAAGAAACCCTCCTATCTGCACCGACGAATCAAATATAGAACAGATGTTCATAGCATCAACGTCAGGTTCAGACATAAACTTGCCATACCGCGTTATCGTTCTTCCATGTTTCAGCGTTGATTTTCTTATATTATTGTAGATGAAATCAATAAAATACCGAGTAGTCTTTTAGGTTTGAGTTTGGATGCATTTAAGAGGAGGGTGAGGCATTGGCTTTTTGAGAGCCAGTTAAATGAGATGTAGTCTTTCCTTGTTTCACCAAGAGGAAAAGATCTTTTATATATGGAGTGCATGAATTAATTTTGATTTATTTTAGTGTTAAATTTTTGTTTTCAAGATGAATAGTTGGTAAGATTAGTGATAAGTATCTCTTACATAATGATGTTTCCGTACAATTGTGGGTACACTTGTCTAGTATTTGTTTCTATTTTATTCAGGTTGGATTAATCAGCTATGCTGTATCCTACCTTTTGGTATCTCTCAATGTACAGTAACATTCACTCATAATAAGTTTAAGGCCTCTAATGTAATTGATAGTTATAATTATTATTTCTGTACAAGATGCCAATAAAATGCTATTATTATTATTTATTATCGTGGACTTATGCACTATCTCAGCTAGTAGCTGGATATAATTTACCTTTCCCAGATTTAGCAATCAAAGGAATAGGCTCGATTACAATATACTTGACATAAATTTCCTAACTATCCTACATGTATTAAGAATTACAGCTTTTGCATTTCTATATAGGTATTCTTATGCAATTCTAATTTCTTAAGGCTATCATGCAAAGTTTTGGGTATTAAACCAGTCGAGGATACGATGACAGGAACGATATCTATTTTGTCGAGGTGCCACATCTGCTTGATCTCAATAGCAAGGTCTGTGTATTTGGACTTTTCTCCTGGAACTTATTCAGCACGTTGTTATTATTTGGTATGGCGACATCCACCAGCATTGCTGTCTTGGCTCTCTTATCATACACCACTATGTCCGGCCTATTATTCGTCACCATTCTGTCAGTGATAATAGGCCTATCGTAGTATAATCTGATAGAGTCATTTTCCAATACGGGCGCCGGTTGATACTTGTAATATGGCTGGAATGTATTCAGAAGTCCGTACTTGTGTGCAAGTTTCTGATGGATAATGTTGCACACTTGATTATGCCTGTGAAGATAGTCTGTATTGGCCAGTTGTTCGCATCCGGACGTAATATGCTGTATCGTCTCCGATCTTATATGGCACTTTCTGCACCTATCTGTTTGTAATGTTCCGTCCTTCATAATAAATTTTTTGTAGTTGTTTGTAGCGATCACTTGGTCTTGGATGGCCATAAGGAATCCCTCTGTTTCCGCGAATAATTCTCCTTTCATCAACCATTTGTTGGAGGCTTCTTTGTCGATGTGTGGTTGATTAATCTCATGGTGATGTCGTCCATGCAATTCCTTTCTTGACCATTGCTCTTGTTTTTCAGTATCTGATAGGAATGGTAGATTCAGCAGGTCATCTCTGGTAGCAAGATTTAGAGGTGTATATCCCTTATCAGCCAACGATACCACTCTATGTAGGTCAGAAGTGAGAGCTTTTGCTGAGAAGAATTCTCTGAGATTTCTTATCTGTTCGGTGTGTAAATTGACAACATCTATTAATCCGCGTCCTCCTTCTTTCCGCTTCAAAGTTGTTCGTATCACAGACGATTTTGGATGATGATTGTTGTACTTTGTCAGCATCGTTCGGGTCTGCCTTTGAATATCATCTAGCTCCGTCTTAGTCCATCTGATTATTCCAAATGAGTAAAGCAACACTGGAATGGCGTAGGTATTAATTGCCTTGACTAGATTCCCCGAGTTCAACATCGATTTCAGCACAGACTTCAGACGCTGACTGTATTCTGAACGAATCTTCTCCTTTGATTGTTTTGGTCTAACAATCTGGCTTGTTGGTATCCCAGAGATTTGTATGTTTCGCCATCTCTCATGCACTGTATAATGTCACCGTTTGGAAGTTGTGTTTCACCATCTATGACTTTCCCTCTTTGAATGTTCAGGGTCTTACATTTTTCAATCCCGAATTTCATATGAACATCTGCCGAGAACTCACTGACAGTTTTCAGCAAATCATCCAATTGCTTCTTGTTCGAAGCATATAATTTGATGTCATCCATATACAGCAGGTGGGAGATTGTATGATAATTCCTTTCTGCTTTTATCCTAAATCCGTATCCAGTTCTATTGAGCATTGAGGACAATGGGTTCATTGCCAAACAGAACCATAGTGGACTCAAAGAGTCTCCTTGAAAAATTCCACGACGTATGGGTATCTCGTCGGTTTTAATTGATAATTGATTTATTATTATTATTATTATTATTATTATTAATTAGTAAAAAGTAGCGTGAAGAATTATTTTCATTCTGACTTTCAGCTAAAATCGAAATATTTTTTTCACCTCATGGCGTTGGCACTCCTGAGATTGTTCTGTTCATCATGGATGTTCTAAGAGGACAAAGAACCATATTTTACTAAAAGCAATGAGTTTCTGTATGGTAGAGAGTTGTCCGAGTGTGATCGTTGCGAATGTGGTGCTGTGGAGAATTGGGGTATGTCTTGTTTGATTTTCCCCAGTATGATGAATTATCAATTCGAAATTGAGCCCGTTCGGAAAATTCGAAAATATAGGCATAGATGACCTAACAGAGCAAATTACATCAGCGGTCGATGTTTCATTGAAGAAAATAAATTTGAAGATCAAGCTAACGGATGAAAAATCAAGCGTAGATGCGAGGAAACTTATAAATGATAAGCGAAAAATGGAAAGAGACGCTGAAGAATTCAAACAAATGCAACGGCAATTGGAGAAAGCTATCAGAAAACACCTTAGGCAGTATAACACCAAAATAATACATGACACAGCTCTACAAAAAAAAATTTTTTTATTGTTGCCCTGGATATCATCGCAAATTTTTATGTTTTCAAGTGCCCAGATTACGAATATATTCATGAAAGTTCTCAATGTGCTCGTATTTTCATGATTTTTGCATTTCTTATATTTTGAACAATTATAAGCTTGTTAGAAATAAAATTTAATTTTCCGGTCATGATTAGGCTTCTGCGCAACTTTTTCGCGCATACAAACATCACCTGATCCCCACTCTCAGACCCCTTGCTCCACAGAACAGCTGAGATCTCAGTTATTTGACAATATTGAAGTACATATACACGTAAATCTGGATAAAGTGTCATGGATTAATATTTTGTTTCAATTACTGAATGTCCATTCTTATATATTTGTCTTCTAGTCTAAAATATGAGTTCGTCACGAAGAAAGTGTAAATATTGTATTGATTTATTTTGTTATATTTGCGGTGTTTATATACCAAAAAATAAAAAGAAATATCACAGACTTTGTCAAGGAGACTTATGTTGAATATTTTGGTTTCAAAATGGACAAATTAGGTAAACCATGGGTTCCTGATAAAGTTTGTAAGTCCTGTGTTGAGTCTTTACGGTTGTGGAAAAAAGGTGAACGTTCTGGATTAGACTTTGGTATTCCCATGATCAGGATGGAGCCTACGAATCATTTAGATGATTGTTACTTTTGCGTAGTAGATGTTAAAGGTTTTAATCGAAATCAAACGTGGAGATACCCAGACTTACAGTCTACGAAATGTCCGGTTCTACACAGTGAAAGTCTCACTCGGCCCATATACATTTCAAAAGTAATTCGCATGCCCTCAGAAACAATGATGTTACCAAATTCACAGAAATCAGGACCATCTACTAGTGGAAGTGAATGGGAAGGTGAAACATCTACGCCAAAGTTATTTTCTCAAAATGAACTCAGTGATTTAATACGTGATCTCAATTTATCAAAACAAGGATCAGAACTGTTAGCCTCAAGATTGAAAGAAAAAAATTTATTGGCACCAACAGTAACAATTACAACATACAGAACGCGAGAAAATGAGTTATTACAATTTTTAAGTGAAAATGAAGGATTAGTGTATTGTAATGATATCGCGAAGCTGCATAGACATGGGTTTAAAAGAGTACAAATCTACTGAATGGCGCCTTTTTATTGATAGTTGCAAAAGAAGTTTAAAATGCGTCTTATTGCACAATGGAAATAAATTTGCATCAATTCCAATTGCCCATTCAACGAAACTCAAAGAAGAATATGAAAATGTAAAATTAGATTTAGAGAAAATTAAATACTCTGAGCATCAATGGCCGATCTGTGTGGATTTAAAAATGGTTAATTTTTTACTTGGCCAACAAAGTGGATGTACAAAATACCCTTGCTTTATTTGTATGTGGGATAGTAGAGCAAAGCAACTTCATTGGGAACAAGATGTTTGGCCTGTAAGAAATTCTTTAACTGTCGGTAAAGCCAACATAATAAGGGAGCCGCTGGTGAGCAGAGACAAAATCATACTTCCACCATTACATATTAAACTAGGTATGATTAAGCAATTTGTAAAAGAGTTGAACAAATACGGAAATTGTTTTAATTACATTTGCAGAAAATTTCCGAAGCTTAGTATGGAAAAATTGAAAGGTGGAATATTTGATGGTCCTCAAATACGGCAATTGATGAAAGACTCAGATTTTATCAAAGTTATGACTGTTCCGGAAAATAAAGCTTGGAAAAGTTTTGTGTTGGTTGTCGAAAATTTCCTAGGTAACCAAAAAGCAGCAAATTATGAAGAAATTGTGCAAAATATGCTGACAAACTTTCAGACTTTAGGAGCAAATATGAGTATTAAGTTACACTATCTCCGCAATCATCTAGATAAATTTCCGGATAATTTAGGAAATTATAGTGAGGAACAGGGAGAGCGGTTTCATCAAGATCTAAAAGTGATGGAAGAAAGGTATCAAGGTCGATGGGATTGTCACATGATGGCAGATTACTGCTGGTCTTTGAAAAGAGATTGTCCCCGGAAAAATTATAGAAGAAAAGCTCATAAAAGGCGTTTTCTGGAAATATGAAATATATTTTCGACATTTTCCTCTTTATTTACTTCGATGTATCCGAATTTCTCAAAACATAACTGACATTATAAATATATCTGTTATTTTGTTTCTTGTTTAACGATTTTTGTTATGTAAAATGAAAATAAAGATTTAAAAAGAAATCAGAGCAAATCCTACAAAATCATTGATAGTTTCACGAATTGTGTGCATAAATAGACCAAAAATCAATTTCATATCTAGGGCAACAAAACCATTGTAGACCAGTAAAATCCTATCGATGATAACATGAATATGAAAGCATTAAAATCCTCTAGATCCCTAGGAAGACAAAATGTGCATAAAGTCCGAAATACAGATGGAATAGTGATCGCAGAGCGGAGTGAAATTAACAACGTCATTAGAGCGTACTACGCAAAACTTTATACGTCAAGCCGAGACTCGCCTCCAACCAATGAAGTCCCTGTAATCCTAAATGTCAGCTCAGAAGAGACACCTGAAATCGACCACAACGAAATCAACCTAGCGCTCAATCAGTTGAAAAATGGGAAAATACCAGGGGAGGACCGCTTAAAAACAGAAATGTTAAGGCTTGGCGGGGAAGCTTTGAAGAGTCAGTACGCATTCTTTTGAATAAGTGCTTAGAACAAGGAGCAATACCTATCAAAATTCTACTCTTCAAGAAAGGCGACAGAGAAGACTTAGTATCTAACTGACCCATCAGCTTACTATCACACCTGTACAGACTCTTAATCAAGGTACTGGATTCCTACCAATCTGTTGAGCAGGCTGGTTTCAGAAGATGATATAGCACTATAGACCACCTTCAAACCATCAGACTCCTCATCGAGAAATGCATAGAATATAACCGTCTATTTTTTGCTTCCATCGATTATATCAAAGTTTTTGATTCCATTTTTACTAGTCCCGCATAGACTCAAGGTACTCGAATATATTTTATATACCGAAATCCAACAATGCATGTCTAGATTGATGACGACCTATCAACAGACAAAATTAAGATAGGTAAAGGTGTCCGTCAAGGTGACAAAATATCATCCAAATTGTTCACTTTAACCCTCGAAGATGTGTTCAAGACCTTAAACTGGGAAGAAAAAGGAGTCAATGTCGACGAATCATTTGCGGTTCGTTTATGACATTGTTTTGATAAGTTCCGATTTGAATGAGCTTCAAGAAATGATGGAACAACTCGACGAAGCTTCTAAGAAGGTGGGACTTGAAATGAACATCTCCAAAACCAAAGCTATCAACAGTGACAGTGCTGAAATCGTGGTCGGTGAAAGGGGAATAGATGCGGTGGACCATTACATATATCTGGGACATAAGATTCTGATAGGCAAGGAAAATCAAACTGCGGAAATCACAAGAAGGGTGGGACTTAGTTGGGCAGCTTTTAATAATCTCAGCTACATCCTCAAAAGTCAAGATCTGCCCATCAACTTGAAGCGGAAGGTTTATAATACCTGTGTACTACTTGTGGCAGCTTACGGCCTTGCAATAGTTACTCTAACGAAGAGAAGCTCAAATGAATTACAAACTACGCAATGTAGAATGGAAAGGGCAATGTTAGGCGTAAGTCTCCGAGACAGGATTTCTAATTACGACATTAGGAACAGAACGAAGATAATGGACATCACACAAAGAGTAACACCGCTTACATGGAGATGGGTAGGTCATGTGGCTAGGCGAGACAACGACAAATGGTCGAATAAATTAATACATGAATACGAAGAACCAAAAGAAGTATTGGTAGGCCCCAAAAGAGATGTCTGGATGAAGTAAAAGGATTCGCTGGGACAGGATGATTTTATATGGCGCAGGATCGCAGAGGTGGGAAGGTTTGGAGGAGGCCTTTTCTAAGAGTGGATATTATATGGCTAAAGAAGAAGAAGATGATGATGATGATGTGAGGATGGAACTGCTAGGTGGGATAGGTGGACGAGAGAATGAACGTAACCTATGATTGAAAATGAGGTTAATTATAGGAAAATGAAACAGTATGCTTCTGTGGTGTGTAGTGTGGAGAAGTAAAGAATGATGATGATGAGCGTAAGTAAGGTGTGTGTAGTGTGAGTGAGTTGTGGGCGAAGGCCTCTAGGCGCGTGGTAGGTGTGATAACGGTGAGGGAGCGTGGGGGGAGGCTGCCGCGTGTGTCTTTGCTAATGAGAGAATGGTGCGCTTGGGGGCCGAAACGCAGACAGCCACAAGTGGTCAAAGAAAATTTCGAGTTGACACTCGGGTACCAGGGGCTCGCGCGCATAGGGGCAATTGTCTGCCGTAGGTCACCAACTGGAATACCGGTTCCAGTAGAAGCTGTTGCGTATAGCGTACCCACGTACCCGAGCTGGCCACGAATGGCGAAAGTCACAAGCTTTGAATTGAGATCATCTTGAAACGAAAAATGTCCCACAGGTGACTATTCAGTACCATGGGGGGTAGTTGTCCACAAGAGCATTCCTGGTCTGCCCCAATTGAGGTTGGCTTCCTGAAAGGTAGTACTTGAATGCTCACGCTGGGCTAGAGGGGGAACCTCGACTTGTGAGTTACAATCTCAACTCGGGTACCAACCTACATAGTTGGAAGAGGTTGGATAGTGCCTAGCTCCCAGCAGTTCCTCACTGCTGGGCTTGTGACCCAAAGTCAATACTGGTAGCAATAGTTTGTCTGTGGCGCGCTGATTGCGCATATCTCAAGCCCTGTATAATGGTGACCGTGGCAATAGGCCGAAAGGCAGGTGTGTCACGTTAATACCTGTGCATAATTTGTGGTAAATGATGGTGCAGAGTCCACATATACAGATCAATCAAACTAATTTTTAATTAACACAGACATCTTTTCAAAAACAAATGTTCAATGATAGATAGATACTCGTTTTTGTCAATTTTCACAAAAACACTCATCTCAACTCACTCAAACAACTGCGAGTCGAAAATGGCTGAAACTTTGGTGAGTAACTGTCAACAGGTGAAAAATAAAAAATCACTTACTTTGGATTTTTCAACCAACACAACCACTAAACTTGTGAACCAATGGAACAATTGTTTTAAAATTTTGACATGTATCATTTGAAAGTGAATTTCTCGTAAAAATCATATGAATAATTTGATGATGACGCCATCTAACAATAATTCTAAGAACTCAATTATTTCGTATAATATGCACCCATGCCAAGTTTTTGTGGCTATATCCGGTCATTCAAATTTGGCAACAACGTTCTAGTCTGAAACATAATAAAGTCTAGTAATTATTCACTTCCGGCAGCATCATAATAAATTTCCATAATTTTATATAAATTGCTGGCTGATATGAAAATGTATGGATTTCAACTGTCATTAAAATGCCATAGAAAATAACAATCACAACTAATTGACAAAGAAACATTAGACGACTCACCTTAATATCTTATTGTCTTTTGGTTGCAAAACATTTGTGAGCAACTATGATATCGTCTTTATTATAATTTAATTTCTAGAATTCAAGTTAGAGAGCATGAAAACAATCGTGAAAACTGTACAAGGAATATTATAGTACAAGAACACTTTCAAAAGAATCAAGAAAACGGTATTTTCTATTTCCTGAGTATATGACTGTCCACTATTTTATGTGGCAGTTTATCAATGACAATTTTTTTTTCAACTGGCACAAATGGCGCTCATGTCGCATTTTGCGGCATATTTTGATACTTCCAAGACAATCGAAACTTCCTGTTGATCAGAAGCAATATCATTTACAGCAATTACAAGAAAAAAATCCTGAAACTAATGAAAAATAGTTCTGCGATGATGAACTCATTCGTCATTTCCCAGGAACGCGTAAGCAGATCAAGGCTAGGCTAAAAACTCTCAGGGCTGACAATTACCATATTAACCCATACAGGGTGTTACATGATAGTATGTCAGAACTTGAGTGGGTAAATCTACGTGCAATTTTAAGAAAAAAAGTTCATATAAACATAGGTCTGCAAAAGCTTCGTTATGGAGCTACAGAGTGTTGAAATTTCCGGAAAAAATTGGTTTTTTCTTCAAAACTCCTGCAGTTTTTGAGATATTCAGCCGAAATTTGACATTCAAGCTTTTTTTATAGCCTTCATCATTACCCGTCCCAAATTCTTCACGATTCTCTTCGACTTTTTATTGTACCCGTTTCATATTCAACGCGTCCAAACTCTACTTCCTCGAGATTTCCCTTAAAGACTGAATTTCTGCCGATGGTTCTTAGATAAAATTAGATAAAGTGCTCATTTCGATAGTGAAATAATGTTCACAGACGAAACTAACTTTTCGAGAACCGCTGAATAATTGGAAATAATTTGATTGGGCCATTTTGTTTGCCTAACAGACAGGTCATCGGCAATTTCTTGAGGAGGATTTACCTTTATTGCTCGATGATGTGCCACTTTTGGTGAGAAACATAATGTGGTTCATGCATGACGGGGCACCAGCACATTATAGTGGAGAAGCTACAGAATTCTTGAATATTACATTCAACAACCGATGGATAGGTCGGGGTGGGCCAGAACCATGGCCTCCTAGGTCCCAAGACTTAAATAGTTTAGACTGTTTCTTATAGGGCTATCTCAAAAGCTTAGTTTATACCACTCCAGTGAACACTGTAGAAGAATTGAGAAATCGAATAATAACCTCTTGTGACTCGATAAGAAATATTCCAGGAATATTTCAAAGAATTTATGATTATATGCGAAGAAGGACAGAGGCCTGTGTTCAAGCAGGTGGAGGACACTTCAAGCAATTTATTTCGTTTTTAATTGTTCTTTTTTTATTTCGATATTGACTAGATTAGGTTGAGTCTCAGAAGACGAGCTATCAGAATAAAAGCAAATTTTGGGCATACCTATCAAGTATCTCTATAATATTTTTTTATTTAGCGAATAACAAACAATTCAAATAATTCAAATTCAATAATTTTTCACTCGAAAACGGTTCGAGATACCAAAAATTTCAGATGCCAGAAAAGTTTCCAAATTAAATGAAGATGAAGAAAATTGTACGCTGATCAGTGGCGTACTGCAAAAAAGTTTGATAGGGCAAAATGAGACATGGCCGCGGAAAAGAAAACACCTCGTGAATTTCAGTTAAAATCAAGGACGTGTAAATATTGAGGCTGTGAAAAATAGCTTGCATTAAAAATTTAGGCTGAACATCTCGAAAACTGCAGAGGTTTTGAAAAAAAAACCAATTTTTTCCGGAAATTTCAACACTCTGTTGCTCCGTAACGAAGCTTTTGCGGACCTCTGTTTTATAAACTTTATTTCTTAAAATTGAACGTAGATTACCCCCTCAAGTTGTGACATACTATTATGTAACACCTTGTATAACCCTGAAAATATCGTTATTTCATAAATGGAACTTCTTTCGTAGATTAAGGTTTGAAAGGGGGACTATAAAGTATAATCCACCATTATTTTGAATTTTTGAGTGTTGCTATTATGATAAGAAACAAAACAATCTTTTGGATGCAAGCCAACATCACATTTTTGGCAGAGAAAATTTGCTTTTTCATGGCATACTGCACATCGTCGCTGATTGTTATTATAAACAATGGGATGATCCAGTCTGTAATAACGTGAAAACTGGTGTAAATTTCTAGGAGCGTTGGAAGGTCCTCTCTCTGTATTCTCTTGTTAGATTCTATTAGTTCAGTTGCTAAAGAATTCTAGTTGGTCGAGTTTTTCGCCATTGTTATGTGAGCGTCAAGAGTTTTGCACAGGCATGTTAATGCAATAAGCAAATGAAGGAAGATACCATTTTTTTCCCTGAGGCTAACTCTAGTGTCACCGAAATATTGATTGCCACGGTCCACCCCTCCCATGCTTTCATTGTAAGATTTCATCAAGCCTGATGAACTATATAAATATATTCCTTCTCAGATTGGCAAAACCTCTTTACTCTGTTTACTGGAAACACATTTGGTGATGATAATTTCGTCATCCGCCAAAATATGCTCAATCATTCTTTCAGTACACTTGAACTAAATAGGGGTGATGAGAGGATTCGGTTTTCCCTCAACGTTCCAGTAGCTTTTAGGCCCCTAAATTTCAATTCTTTGAGCAACGAACGTAAGTTGAAGTAATTCTCAAAGGGCATATTTTTCAATATATCTGCATATTGTGAAACTACTGATACCCCGAGATCCATATGTTTGTACTTATCTGGCAACGTACTTGAAGAACCTTGATATGGGTCAAAATGAACTATATAACCTAGTACATAGGTACATAGCCACTTAGCAAGAGAACTTTAATAAAACAAAGTAGCTCATTTCCTGGATATCCCCGCACGATTCTTCTGCTGGGCGAAGGTATTTGAGAATTTAAGAATGAGATCGATCACTTCCTCATCGAACAATAACTGGAACATAGCAGCTGGTGAAAATTGTTATCCGCCTATGATATTGATGTCCATTGCAGTAGAGGGAACTTTTCCAAGTCCAAATCACTTTCTTTGTAATAGAAAACTTTCAGAAGTTTTGGTCTTCGTTCTACAAACTCTGAGATAGGTTTATCATCGTCGCTATCTCAGTCATCTTCAGTTTACATACGTACTTCAGCAGGAGCTCTGACTTGAGTTCTCGGTAAATTGTCCAATAGGACGGTGTTTTCATCTCCGGAGTCTTCATCTGTATCGCAGTCGTCATTGGCGTTCTCAGGAGGAAAAATTGCCACTTCTTCTGAAACCTCATTTTCATATTGTTCGACCTCTGCAATTATTTCAGCTAGAGTTCAAGGTCTAGAACGATCATCTTCATACCTGAAACAAAAATATTCCAATTGAGTCGACGGTAGCCGATGAACCTACTGTCCTTCTGAAAGGACAGCTTTTTATATTGCCTCGTATTTAACGGAGTATGAAAAAAAATGGGAGGTTATGCAGATGGAAATATTCGGCAACTCTGTTGAATTCAAATATCAGATGAAATGAAATGAAAGCAATGTCATAGAACATAAATAAAGAGAAAAATGTGAAAACCGTTAACTTGGAGTTACAAAGCAAAAAATCATTCAATTGTGATGGAGTAAAAACTCATAAGCGAGTCATAAAATTGTTCCAGACTATGCGACGATCAAGGGAATTTCCGCGGTAAGATATTATAAGTTTAATTATTGAAAAACTTGTTATAATTTAAGGGTTGAAATATTCAAACAAGCTCGTTTTTTGTACGTCGATGTCAGCACATGTGCATGACTTAGATTTCTGAATCTGCGATATATGTCATTGATCATTGAGTTATTGGATTTTAGTCTCCAATTGTAACCTGGTGACCCAGATAGGTCAAGTGAGCTGTTAATCCCATTCTACCATATACATCACCGAGACTGGACCACCTTTACCTGACCCTTCTTCAGAGGGGTTTGAATGTTTTGCTTCCGGTCTTTGTGACGATATATAAAGCAAGTATTGCTCTGAGACACATTCTGATGTACAGAAAAACGCCAAAGGTAGTAGTTATAATGAACACGGAGAGGCCAAATCAAATTTCGGTAGTTATCTGATTATCGGCAATCGTTCTCAAAGCTCTTGACAGACTTGTTGATTCTTCAGGAAAGGGTGTTAATCATTAATCTTTTGCACCCTAATCAATATACATACACTGCTGGACTATCTACAGCATTTCACTCGGCTGTTTGAATTATTGAGCAGCAGCTGGATAAGAGATGATTTCATTTGCCCTTGTTTCTGGATGTATATGGAGCTTTTAACCCACCGAACCTGTTTGGGAGGAAAGCGGAGAGGCTTAATGTCCTGACTCTTGTTGAGAATGGCTCATGGAGCTTTTTAAAAGTAGGAAAATCACGTCGACGATCAGAAATAACACCGTCATGGGAATGGTAGACGAGGCTGTCCAGGCCATTCTTAACAAAGGAATGGAACAAGAGAAGTGAATGAATAAACTGCAGATTACTTTGAAAACAGAAGAACGCTGGTCCATTCTCTCTGGATCAGATCTCAACATGAAATAATGTGCTGAGTACTTCAAGGTAGTACCGGATAGGAAGATTAGCTGGGCTCAGCATGTCAAACTGCAGACTGGCAGGTTTTCTGCTGCCTTCATGACTTTTAGGAGAATCTTCACTGGCACGTGGGGCTTGAAGCCACTCGTGTTCATGTGGTTCTTCGAAACTGTTTTGCTTCCCAGACGCACCTATCACTCTCTGATCTTGTGGAATAGTGTGGATAAGAAGGCGAATAAGCTGGCTCTTAGTAGATTCAGAGCACTGATGGTAGGAAATGAGTGAGTGCACAAAGAAACAACTCTATCGCTGCGCTAAGTTCACTAGTAGGGATCAGACCACTTCACCTCACAATCATTAGCAGAGCAACTTTGACTGCCTACAAAGCACGCTTGTGGTCGGTGCGAGACATAGATTGTTTTCTGAAGCGATCAACAGCAACCATCCCCTCTGAATGAACTCGGATAGAACCTCGGCGAGGTACCACTCCGGTGATAAGATCAAGATGAAAATCTCATTTGAGCAGGAATGGGAGAAAAGAAAAGATTTATTTTCAAGAGGGTTCATCTGGTATATGGATGGCTCGAACAGAAAAGGATATAAGATAACGGAGTTCACTGCAGGAGAAATGAGAAAGGTTTCTACCTCCCATTAGGTAACAGTTCTAGGAATGTAAATCATGTCGATACTTGGCGGTGCTCAAAGGCTGGAAGAGGAGTCTACAACTAATGAGTTTATCACGATCTGATCCGGGAGTCGGACTACTCCGGAAACCCTGGGCGCTCACAGAATTTCTCCTAACGTGGTCGGTGAGTGCGTTCAGGAACTTGAACAACTTGCGGTTAATATACATATTCATCGTCACAACGGGATCAGAAAAAATGAGATTGCAGATAGGCTAACCTGTCTAGAAGCTAGGAATCCTCTAATAGGACCAAGTCTGGCGGGAGGCTGACAGGCGAAACAACATAGATTACGCAGACGCCTCGCCATTCTTAACAGAGGAACGGATCCACAGAAGTGAATGAATACACTGTAGATTACTTCGAAAAAGGAGGAACCATGGCCCTTTCTCTCTGGATCAGGACTCAATATGAAAGAATCTACTGAGTACTTGAAGGTAGTACCGGATAGGAAGATTAGCTGGGCTCAGCATCTTAAACTACAGACTGGCAGGTTTTCTGCTGCCTTCATGACTTGTGGGAGGATCTTCAGTGGCACGTGGGTTTGAAGCCACTCGTACTCATATGGTTCTTCGAAACTGTTTTGCTTCCCAGACGCACCTACCCATCTCTGGTCTTGTGGACTAGTGTGGATAAGAAGGCGGATAAGCTGGCTCTTAGAAGATTTAGAGCACTGATGTGAGTGAAGTGAGTGATTTCTCAAAGAAACAACTCTATCGCTACACTAAGTTCACTATTAGGAGTTCAACCACTTCAACTAACAATCATTAGCAGAGTAATTTTCACTATCTACAGAGCACGCTATTGGTCGGTGCGAGACATACATTATTTTCTGAAGCTTTTAACAGCAACCGCCCTCCTTTGAATGAACTCAGCGGAGTTTACTGCCGGAGAAATGGGAAAGGTTTCTACCTCCCATTAAATAAAGATATAGCAGTTCTCGGAATGTAGATTATTATTATTATTATTTAATACTATTTAATATAAATTAGAGTTGAGGCGTGATGCTTATATAACTCAAAAATCATCAAAAATCATAATATACATTATGTCTAACAGGTTGCAAAGCAGTGAAAACAAAGTAACACAAAATGACTTAAAAATAGGTTAGGCTATTCTAATCTGGTGAAAACAATATAAAAGATTCTCAAAAGCAAGTAGATCAAACATTTAACCTACCTACATAAAACTTAAATGAAATACAGTAATTGCTTATCAAAAACATGTTGTAGGTACTTAGAAATCTTCAGTTGCCTGTTTCAGATAATATCCATGAATCATAGGCATTCTTGAAAGCATTGACAGAAGAAGAAGAAATTACATGTGGTGGTAGATCATTCCATGCCGTAAATACACGATTGGAAAGAAAATTCTGTCTTGGAATGGATTTGAAGTTTTCTCGATACAATTTCAGTCTGTGGCCTCGTAGACGTCTGTTGTGATTGATCGTTAGAAGTGGAGATAAATCTAAACCAAACCTGTTATTCAAGGCTATTATTGAAAGGTTGAAGATCGAATATTTTGAGGCATTCGGAATAACTTGGTCGTCGACGCCCGTATGGAATTCTTGTTATCCTCCGCTGAATAGATTCGGAAGAATTCGTCTCGTAATTGTAAATGGGGGACCATACAGGACCTGTGAATTCGATTAATGGATGAATATTAGTTTTATATAAGAGACTACAAGTTTTGGGCTGACAGCCTTTGAAAGATCTCTGAAGCAGAAACGAAATTCTAGAAGCCTTGCTACAAATACTTTGAATATGACCAGTCCACGTTAGGTCATTAGAGATGATAACTCCAAGATCAACTTGCCTCGATGTGGTGATCAGAGCAGTTCCAGAGATTTTGTACATCCGATGGGGGTTGTTTTTGCCAAGGTGTAGGACCTTGCACTCATCCAAATTCAAGGGTGAAAGCCAGTCGGTGTACCACCTGGACAGATGATCGAGATCTTGTTGAAGAGTGTGGAAGTCAGAAAATGGATTATTATATAATTTTGTATCGTCAGCATAGAGAGAGCAGGTGGAAGAAAGTATAGAAGGAAGTTCAGAAGTATACAGTAGGAATAGTAATGGGCCTAAAACAGAACCCTGAGGAACACCACTTGAAACCGGCTTGAGTGAAGACTTCTCATTCGAAACTTTAACGCGAAATCTTCTCCTAAGTAGAAATGCTCTAATCTTTTTCAAAAGCCGACCTCTTATGCCAAGGTGTTCAATCTTATACAGCAGTCGTTGATGTGGGACTCTATCAAATGCTCTAAAAAAATCTAAATAAACTACATCAATTGGAATCCTGCAGTCTACAGCCTTTGTCCAATCGTTGATACATAGAAGCAGGTTTGTAATCACTGAATGACCGGGAAGGAAACCATGTTGGTTTTCAGGAATCGATTTATTGGAAAGGAGAAAATCGAGCATTTGGAGGTGAATTATTCTTTCACATATCTTCGAAGCAATCGATACAAGACTGATAGGTCTATAATTATCTGCTGAGAATTTATCTCCTATTTTTGTAGATTGGGGTAACTGTTGCTACCAACCAATCATCCGGAAGAGCACCTGTTTGGAAAGATATGGTGAAGATGATAGACAGCGGTGTTGCCAATGTAGATGCACATTTCCTCAAGAGAGTAGAAGATAGACCATCCGCACCAGGGGCTGAATCACTCAGATTGTTCAATTATTCCTCTATAATTGCTGAACTGAAGGTAACGTGTGATAGATCCAAAGAACATCGATTGGATCGAATGGGTGGTAAAGGACCATCATGTCGATACTTTTCTGTGCTCAGAGGCTGGCAGAGAGGTGTACAACTAATGAGTTAATCACGATCTGATCCGGTAGTCGGGCTACTCTAGAAACCCTGGGCACACACAGAATTACTTCTTACGTGAGATTGCGTATTGGCTAACCTGTCCAGGAGCTGAGAATCCTCTGATAGGTCCAGGTCCGGCGGTAGGAATCTCAGCCTGTGTTATTAAAGCAAAGCTGGGAGACTGACTGAATGCTCCAGGTTATCACCACTCCAAGGCAATGTAGGAACATCACATGGTAATGTATGGACAAGGTCAGCACTTGAAGGAAATCGAAATAATGCACAGCTCTTAGCACATACAGGGTTAGGAAAAAGTACCGGAACGGCTAATTATCTCAGTTATTTACCGAGCGATTTTTTGAAAATTGGTATTTCTACATTGTGAAGCATAACAAATTCAGTGTTAATATTTTGTGCTCAATAGTGTTTCTGGTGTAGCCGGAAATGACCACAACATGATAATTTCAAATTGAACACCCTATATGTTTATTTATTATTAGATTCAGAGAAAAACTTCCTTAGAAAAATCAAGAAAAATGACTTTTCCTCCAATGTCGTGTTCATAAAAAATCAAAATGACAATAATTATTATCACCTAAATCAAGTTACTCTCGAATTCACAATCAATGTGACAGGTTGACAATTATTGTCAAGTATTTATTGAAGTTTGGATTTTAGCACGAACGAGAGAAATGTTTTTATTGAAACTATATCAAGTATTGAAAATGAGTTCCGTTCACCTCCTGATAATAACCTAATCGATCACTGAGATTTCTAAGAGAATTTTGCAAAAATTGTGGGGGTATCAAATTGATTTCTTCTGTTATGCGACGCCTTAACTCATCTAGATTGGCAGGTCGTTCTCTATAAACACAGCATTTCAAGTAGCTTCATAAAAAGAAGTCCAGAGGCGATAGATCAGGTGACCCCAGTGGCCACTCGATAGGACCTCTTCTACCGATCCATCTTTCTGGAAAAACTTCAGCCAGATAATTTCGAACATCCACCGCAAAATGTGGGGGAGCACCATCTTGTTGAAACCATACAATATCAGTCGGGGTTAACGGATTATTTAAATTTGGAAATAAAGCTGTTATGGCTGGCACAATTTCATTTCTTAATAATTCCAAATATCGCTCTCCATTTATATTCCCTTCTAAAAAAATGGACCAAATATGTGGTCACCGATAATACCGGCTCAAACAGTCAATTCTTGTGAATGTTGTGTATGAACCTCTCTAATCCAATGTGGATTGTCTCTCGACCAAATATGGCAATTATGCCTATTTACTGTACCCTTGAAGCAGAACGTAGCTTCATCCGAGAATATGATTCTATTAAAAAAATTTTGATTCGCCATAATCATTTCCATGATAGCCTCTAAAAATTGTACTCTACGTTTCGTCTTTAGTAAGCTCATGGACGAAATGGATTTTATATGGTTTAATTTTTTTCTGTTTTCAGTATCCTACAAACTGACCTCTGAGAAATATCATGATTCAAGGCTAGTTTATTGGTAGAAACCTAAAGATTTTTCTAAATTGCCAGTGAAATGTCCAATTTTGTGTCTTCGTCAGTTGCAGATTTAGGGCCTCCTGCTCTGGGAATATCTTTCACCTGCCGACTTGCTTCATATCGCTGAATAGTTTTGCATACTGTAGATTTACTAATTTGATGATCTGGGTGAACAGTGTTGAACAGACTGCGAAGTTCTTGGTAAGATCGTTATTATTATTATTATTAGGAATTGAAGTGCAAAAATCTGAACTTCAACAAATACTTTACATTATGTGTTAACCTGTCCCGTTGATTGCACTGTGCTAGTTCAAAATTCTAACACGCAGGAGACATATCTAGTAAACCTATATCGGGTACGCTGAATCCAGTGGTAACCACCGTTTTTGAAAGTTAGCTCTTGTTTAGGAGATATTCGCCTTTGAAGTTAGCTGATTTTAGTATGGTTCGTCGCTTATGACTTCAGTACATTATATGCTTGTAATTCCCAAACCGTTCGGAATATCGCTTTACTGTCTTCAGCAAAGTTTTAGCTATTGTCATGGCCAACAACTTTTCTGAATATACCAACATAGAAAAACCTCATTCGAACACCGTTTATTAACAAAATGTCCAAAAAACTCAATTCCTTTGCCATTTTTTCGTTAATTTTCGTCTGAATAATAGAGAAATCAAGGGAATTTCGCTTTAAAGTCTCAAAATAAGAAAAAAAAACACATTTCCCATAGTAAAATCAAAAAATTTAAACGCACAATCATGATTTTAACTCAAATTTTTATTTCAATTCCAATTATTTTCAACAAATAAACATATAAATTCTTGGTCATTCTTCTTCTTCTCCATCATCATCTTGCTGTGAATTCCAGCAAATGTCTCCTAATAGAGAATCAAGTTTTTTTCCAGTATACCAGTGCTCACGCCTACCCGTCACCTGATGAAACCGTTCACCATGCTCATCTAATTCACATGGTAATTGTTCGGCAAACTTGTCTGCATGGTAATGTATAAAAAGAATTTTCAGAGACATTTTTACACCGATGTTACAGAAAGCAATGAGCATATTTTCAACGTGTATGCGCCAGTTTTCATAACGATGAATTCCAAGTACATTTTCGATGACTCCTTTGACGCAATCCCAAGCAACAAACTGCAAATTCGACAAACTGTTTTTAAATTGTTGGTCTCTCATCAAGCGTCGAATATCAGGCCCATTGAGTATGCCTGTAATAAAATAATTCGAAAAAATATGTGTTAAATATTGAATAAGTTAGGTTGATTGGTACCTATATAGTTCCACACAAACCTTCTTTTATTTTCATTCCACTCAATCTTGGGAAAATTCGCTTCAACTCATTGAATGCATTGCCTTCAGGATCTAGGGCCTTGATGAAATTTTTAACAATCCCAAGCTTGATATGCAGAGGTGGAAGCAACACTTTTTCGATTGGCACAAGTGGAATTTAAACGACGTTTTCTCGACGCAATCTGAACCCTTGTCTCATAGGCCAGCTTTTATTGGCATTTTGGTCGCTGGCATATCGAGTATCCTAAACATATAAAACGTATATCGTATTCGTATTCGTATATCCCGTCTGCATTCCTCTCAAAAGAGTTATCACCATCAAATCTGCACAAATCTTTCAACGATGGTCTTCATATTTCACCAAATCAAGGATTTTTTTCAATGATTCGTAATTTTCTTTCGTTTTTGTGCAGATGGCAATCGGGACACTGTTTTTTGAGTTTGTGACATAAAGCAAAACCACCTTAAGACTACTTTTGGACGAATCGATGAAAAGACGCCAGTCTTCTGGTTTATACTCATGATGCATTTTTAATTCCAATTCCCCGATATCAGTGCAGTACGCGAATGAATTGTCTTCGATGGATTTGAATAAAGCAGTGAACTGTCTATGACGACCGATTGCTCCATATACTTTCACATTTCAATTCCCGAGTCAAAATAATGGACTGACGCTGCGATAATTTCAATCGACGAATAATTTTATCCAGATCTTTTTGAGAAAATTCGGCATGATTACATTGCGGAGATACATTTGATGGTACATAAACCGATGCAGACGTTTCGCCAATAGTATCAAAAGTAGATGGAATGTACTCTTCTGTCGGACTGGGTCTTTTCGGTATTGGAATGGATTCCGAATGTGGTAACGGCAACTGAACAAACCGAGTTTCTCTGAGTTCAACTTTACGTTTTTTAGCTCTGTTCAATCCGACAATTTCATTAACACAAGCAAAACAGTTATCTGGATTATGTTTTTGAGAATATGTCCAAATAACTGGAATGCCAAAAGGCATAGATTGGAATTCACCTACAATAAAAATAGCTTCAATTGATATAATTCCGAAATAAATGATAAATCATTTCATTTTACCTCTTTTCCATCCATTCAATCTTATGACACAACCAGTACAAACGATTTTTGGAGCCCAGTTCACATCTTTGATTACAGTTTGGTTGGAATATTATGTGTACGATTCAGCAATTTCTTCAGAAATTGAACGCTTGCTTGTCATTATAGTAAACTTTCCACAAATGTAGCAAAATTTATTAAATTTACTGCAGGAATTCATTTTGATATTTTTACCAAATATATAACTTGTGTAAACAAAGAAACTTCAACGAGAAATGTCAAATTAAGAAATATCAGAACTAAGACTATGAAAAATGGCACACAAATACATAGCAAAATACGTAGTAACATCAGTGACAACACTAATAAATACGTATTAACAGTGACATCTGTGAGAAATTTGAGTTAAAACCATAATTGTGTGTTTAAATTTTGATTTAACTAGTGGAAATGTGTTCTCTTTTCTCATTTTAAGATTTTAAAGCGAAATTCTCTTGATTTTTCTTTTATTTAGACGAAAATTAACGAAAAAATGGCAAAGAAATGGAGTTTTTCGGACATTTTGTTAAGAAACGATGTTTGAATGAGGTTTTTCTATGTTGGTATATTCAGAAAAGTTGTTGACCAGGACAATAGCTAAAACTTTGCCGAAGACAATAAAGTGATATTCCGAACGGTTTGGGAATTACAAGCATATAATGTACTGAAGTCATAAGCGACGAACGCTACTAAAATCAGTTAACTTCAAAGGCGAATATCTCCTAAACAAGAGCTAACTTTCAAAAACGGTGGTTACCACTGGATTCACCGTACCCGATATAAGTTTACTAGGTATGTCTCCCGCGTGTTAGAATTTTGAAGTGTCATTTTCACGCACTGTGTTATTAATGCAAAAGTAATTTGATTTAGGTGATATAATTTTTATTATTTTAATTTTTATGAACTCGACATTGAAAGGAAATGTTTTTATTGATTGTTTCGAATTTTTTTTTCTCTGAATCTGAAGATAAATAAATATATAGGGTGTTACATTTAAAATTCATATTTTTTTGGTCATTTCCGGCTACAACGGAAACACTAGCGAGCACAAAATATCAACACTGTGTTCTCCATGGTTTTGCAATGTAGGAACTCCAATTTTCAAAAAAATCGCTTAGTAAATAACTGAGATAATTAACCGTTCCAGTACTTTTTCCTTACTCTATATAGTCGCGGGCATGGCTACTTCAGGTACCACCTATGTCATAGAACTGGAGAACCATCCTTAGTGCAGATAATGTGAAATAGGGGTCGAAACACCAATTTCTTTGATTACTACCTAGAATTGCCCTCAGGCAACCGAGTTGGGTGTAAAAGCTGGATGTGAGTGATCCGCCAAAATTCACCCTCGCTTTATTGGAGACTTCTTTGTAAGGATTGATAAGGGATGTAGTTACAAGAAAGGGGGGGCACAAGAATGCGTAGACCCAGTTGTTGAAAACCCTTCATATAATCCCTTCCATAAGATAACTATTTGGTTCTTGTAGTAGATAGAAAACTCTGATTAGTCTGATTGTTTCGACCTGTATATGATGAACACTTTGGATATTCAAGTAATAAAATCACTTCAACTTCGAATTTTACTTTGAACTGCTACGTAATATATAATATAATGTAAACTTATGCTTTGAGAACTGTTTTCTAGAAAAGATCCCTACTTCTACTCTGAAAAGGCGAGGAATAATTATTCATATACCTATAAGCTTTTACGGAATCCACGGCGCGCAAGGTTACTCCCACCTAGAGGATTTTTTCTGCTAAGATTATAAAAGGCACAAAAAACAAAACACTACACAGAAGCGATAATAGAGTAATAATTTCTAATTTCCATAACATTGTATGCACAGTGTATTTCCGGAATTCTGCTGCGGCAGTGACCAATCGGGTACCAACTAGTATTACGCATAAATATCCAAGCCTAGTCGACACCGATTATTTTTTCATAATATAACTCAATCAACAGGCTCCACATAAACCTTCAATTTATAAATTAACGAGTTAATGATACCGTTCAATTACTTCGAAAAACTGAATTACATATACAAAAAAATTCAAAAACAGTTTTGCTGTTGGAAATTCATTCAGTCTCCGTCTAGGCGTAGAAATATTTAATTTCTCATTAGTGAATCTTTCAAGGGTCATGCAGCTAATTAATTAGTCAGTCTATGCACAAGATGGGGGAAAGAAATTGTTCCACTTGTCTAGTCAATGAGTCAAAATCATCTCGATCTTGGAATTCCCGACGAAGAATACAGGGTGTCGCATCGAAACCTTTCCACCCAGGATGAAGATCTTGTGAGTAAATAAATGAAGATTTTTTCGAAAACATAAACCTTATTTCATTTATAATCGGTGATAACGTAGATCAGACGTGCTCAAACGGTCGATCACGATCGACCAGTCGATTGCGAGTGATTTTTAAATAGATCTCACGAAGAAAAAAATGATTATTAAGTAGGTAACTAAACTACAAAAATTTATAACGTAGTAAAATAACACTTTGCTAACGGCAAAAGGCGGCTTTATCAAAGGAACGCGCGGTATTTATCAAAGACAAGACGCGTTTTTTATTCTTGCCGCTTTTCTAGAAATTTCGGGCGGCGCGTTTGACGGGAACATTTGAGACTTTCGTTCATGCCGATATAAATGTTGCGCCTGCAGGAATTGGAGTCATTCTGAATAGCAACTTGAAGGCAGTACTACGTCGACACAAAATTTATTACTAGTACAAAATGAATGCAGCGAAGAAATCTAAAACGTATTATTTTAATAATGATAAGGATAAGTGCATTTCCCTTATTTGTCGTGCGTCAGTTGCAATACCTAAGCGTGGTAACTTAGAGAAGTATCATAAAACGGTTCATAAAAACTCTCAAGTTAAAACACGAAAAACAAGGAGCTGTCCTGTCTTTGGTTTGCCGCAAAAGTTACCAGCATCGCGATTACAAACTTATAACGTTGTTATAAAGAATTATCTGTTAATAAAACATGAGTTGAAGCCTGATAAAACAACAAAAGAGCCAACAGTTCATGAAATATCTGAAAAATTGGCTCATGAAATTATAAAAATATGGCAAAAATCGTCGCTGCCTACTGTGAGTGTAAAAAGAGTTTTACAACTGATTCGTGCCTACCACGACAAATATAGAAGCTTAATGAAGCCATATCTTGGCCGTCAAACTAATGTTACATACCAAGAAAAGATTAATACATTTATATTAGAGTCCCATAGACTGTTTGATATTAGCAGTTGCAAATGCAAAGTTATATGTGATTGTAACTATGTAAAAGGTAGTCTTGTTCCCAAGGAGGAAGCAAGTTTCTTAATTGACCAAAGAATAGACAGAAAAATGATGATAGGCGGTATCGATGTGATTGCAACTGTGAAAAACAAGAAGAAACAAGACAGAAAAGAAAAAGTTTATCGCGGAACAGAGGTAAACTATTTTGACAAACCTTGTTGTTTCCGTTCTTTGACCGATGATTCTTCAATCAAAATCAGCAGTTCATGGGCTAGCTCACCCGTATTATCTTCTAGTCCTTACCATGAAAACTCAGAACAACTCAAACTAAAAGGTTCACCACCTCAGAAAAAAAAGAGGTTAAACTTACCATCATTAGCCCTTGCCTGTGATCGTACCGGAATATGCAATACAGCCGCTGCTATTATAGCTTCTTCTGTCTTAAAAGATGTTGGCATTATTTCCCTAAACGATCCAAGTCGTGTCATTGAAAGAACTAAGGTCAGATTAACTTTGCAAGAAACGGACTGCAATAAAATGCTTCTCGGTGTATATTTTGATGGCAGGAAGGATAAGACTACGGTTCGTATTGAGAAAGAAGAAATTTTACAGAAAACGACATATAGAAGATCATTATGTCATTGTATCAGAATCAGGAAGCAATTATTTCGGGCATGTCACTTGTGACTCGGGGACTGCTAAAGGTATTAAAGACACTTTAATATCTCACTTAAAATCGAAGTCAGTAAAGCTGAGTGAAATAGCTGTTGTTGGCTGCGATGGAACAGTAGTCAATAAAGGTTTTAAAGGTGGCGTTATTCGTCTGATGGAAGAAGAGCTAAACAGACCATTACAGTGGTTTATCTGCCAGTTGCATTCTGATGAATTACGACTGCGGCATTTGTTATTACAGTTAGATGGAAAAACTACAGGGCCGAAATGCTTTTCAGGTGCCATTGGATCTCAATTACAAAATTGTCAAACAATGCCGATAGTTGCATTCTCCGTTATACCCACAATATTACCTGAAATTACTAGAACAGAGCTGAGTACCGACCAAAAGTATCTATACGATATTATGACCGCTATCAGTACTGGTATATTTACTTCTGATTTAGCTAATATAGAACCTGGACTCCTCAACCATTCTAGATGGCTAACAATAGCTAACCGAATTCTAAGGTTGTATGCCACAAAAACTGACCCTGAAGAAAAATTAGTGGTATTAGCCACGTACGTAATGAAAGTTTATGGACCGATGTGGTTTACAATAAAATGTAATTCCTCGTGCATCGACTGGGCTAAGTACCTTTGGCAAACTATTAGTCTTAGTCGCTATTTGAACTCCGATATAAAGGCTACCATTGACAAAGTAATCCAACGAAATGGATATTTCGGTCATCAGAAAATATCATCATTGCCATGCTTGGCGATGACAGAGAGGTTATCCGAGATCTGGCATATCGAAAAATTATAAAAGCAAGATCACAGAATACTCGAGGACTTCGAAAATTCAAGGTGTTCAATTTCGATGCTAAAAACTATATATACCTACTGACATTATTTTGTTGCGTGACTGTGACAAAACTGAGTCAGCTCTAACTTCAAACTTGTCTGATGAAACGTTGAAGGAAATCGTAAAAAATGGTCTCGGCACATGTCAGGATATTAAAGATTTTCCATGCCACACCTAAGCCGTGGAGCGCTGCATTAAGTTGGTGACAGAACCATCGCGTGCAGTTTGTGGGGAAAACAAACGAGATGGTTTTATTAGAGCAAGATTACTATCTCGTCGACGTGTGCCTAGTTTTAACACAAAGAATCAATTTAATATTTAAACTGTATTTTTAATGTTTCTGGATATTTCTTGTAATAAATAATTAAAACTTAAAAAAATGTTTTTCGTTTGTTTTTAATCCCTGCTGGGGCACCTCAGACCGTTAAGATAATTGTATGATATTTTATATGTTTGTTTTGTATATAACAAGGTAATATTTCATCGCTATGCCGTTGAAAAAAAAAATATTCTTTTAAAATTTCATGTATTTTCGCTCCACCCTGGTGTACAATATCTCCTATTCATGAGATCCGACAGGAGTGTACTTCTACTGGGTGGCGCTTGTGACGATGATTATGAAGAGAGGGATATTTAATATACAACGGTATGTTGAATATTGTTCCCTGAATGAAAGTCTTCAATGTATTTACACATACAGGGTGTTTCCGAATAAGATGCCATAAATGAAGGATGTGAATCCCTGAATGATTTGAGCAAGAAAGTTCGAAGAACTAATGGTCAAAAAATGCTTCGTTGCCGAGATACAGGGTGTTAAAGTTGAGAAAATTTTTCGATTTTCTCTCGATAAAACCTAGACTTCTCAAGATTTGGGGCTCAAATTTTCCACATGAGCTATTAAACACAATCTAAATCACCAGGTGAGGCCAAATTTTGAAACAGTATACAGGGTGATACTTTTCATGGGCCATGTTCCATTTTACCCTCGGAACTTTTTTGGTACGCCACTGGCACTAACAAAAAATAAAATCGAATAGATCATTCAATTTGAAATTTTTTTTGACTCTTGCATTTTGATCGTAACTATCACCGTTTCTGAGATATTAATTATTGCAAATAATCCAATAGTTTTCCCATATCGAAGCCATGAAGATATTATCTTAGTAACTGATGCAATTTTTCAGGAATTGAGCTAAAATTTACATCAGATATCTCCTTATTGTATGTTTATAACAAAATGAGGCAGAAATTCCTGACAGTATACAGGGTGTTATTTTTTCACGTGCATTTTCCTCTTTCTGCCCACTGAACTTTTTTGTGGTGCGCTACTGGTATATTCTGAAAACAGAATCAAACAGATTATTCAAAGTGAAAACTTTTCTGTTCCTTGTATTTTTCCGTATCTGCCACCATTTTCGAGATATTAATCAAGAAAAGTAATCGTATAGTCCCTTCCGTATTGAAAGCTTGAAGATATTTTTCATGTTATTTCGGCAATTTGTGAAGACCTTGAGCTCGAATTTCAAACGAAGTTCACATTTTAAGATCTGCACCTCTAGATTGGTAGGATTTATGAGAAAGTATAAAGGGTGATATCATTTCCCTGATCATTGAATTCGAATTCAAAAATGAGTTTTATTAAGTGTATAAATCGGAAGTAAATGAATAAACAACATAAATAATCGCGAATGATTTCAATAACAAAACTCATAATGATGAAAACAAAATTGAACAAACAGAACAAATCAAAGAAGATGTTGAAAATGTCCTCCACCTGAAAGAATACATGCTTCTGCTCGTCTCCGCATATTAGTGCGCACCCTCTGAAATATTCCTGGGGTATTTCTGATGACGTCACATGATGCTGTAATTCTATTCCTCAATTCTTCAAGTGTATTCACGGGAGAGCTATAAACCAAAGTTTTCAGATGTCCCCAAAGAAAAAAATCCAAACTGTTTAAATCTGGCGGCCTTGGAGGCCAAGCTTCTGGTCCACCACGCCCTATCCAGCGGTTATTGAATGTCATATTCAGATATTCTCTAGCTTCCATGCTGAAGTGCGGTGGTGCTCCGTCATGCATAAACCACATTCTATTTCTAGTTTGCAGCGGCACATCTTCTAGCAACACAGGTAAAATCTCTTCTAGAAAGTGGCGATATAAGGCTCCATTCAGCCTGTCTGGCAACAAAATGGCCCGATCAGGAAATCCCCAATTATTCCAACCCAGACATTAACCGAAAATTGTTCTTGATGGTGACATTCCTCAATCATATGGGGATTTTCTTCAGTCCAATAGTGATTGTTATGAAAGTTCCTGATTGCATTTCTCGAGAAGGACGCCTCATCTGTGAAGATGATTTCGCTATCGAAAAGGGATTATGAGCAATGTTATGAAGGAACCATCGGCAGAAATTGAGTCGCAGAGGAAAATCGCGGGTAGTAGAGCTTGGACGCGTTGAATATGGTATGGGTAAAGCAAGAAATCATGGAGAATTTTCCAGACCAATACAAATGAGATATTCAACTCTCTTCCAATTTTTCTTGTACTCAGCTGAGGATCCTCATCTATACAATTTAGGACTGCCTCTTCGATTTCCGGGGTCCTTATTGTCCGATTTGCCCTTTCAAGTCATGATTCGGTTTGAATGTACCCCGTTCTCTCAATCTTCTGTGGATGTCAGAAAACGTACGCCTATCAGGAATGATTCGATTAGGGAAGCGTTCTTGATACAAACGCCTTGCGTGCACTGCGTTTCCTTCAGCCACACTGTACATGAAATGTATATCGGCCATTTCTGCATTAGTGAAAACCATTTCAAAGATTATTGGTTACTACTTACAGCTGTTTCAAATGTAGGCACAACAAACTGAATGACAAAACTTACAATCATTGAAGTGTCAAGTTTTTTTTCTATGATTTCATTTGCAAAATTGTATCAGAGCCTACTAAGCCTTTTGAAATCACCAACGTGTTCTGATATGAGGAAGACACGATAAATTCTGATGATTTTCAATTCAAAACGGTGAAAGACATGAGGATCAAGATGAGCACAAAATTATCCGAATTTAATGAAAAATCCGTTTCTGATTACGAAAAACGTCAGTTATGCACCGAAAAAATATACGGAGGCAAAGGGGTAGCCTGTTGGGGCGTTGTTGATTAATTTTTCGAAAATGATGGCAGATACGGAAAAATACAAGGAACAGAAAAGTTTTCACTTTGAATAATCTGTTTGATTCTGTTTTCAGAATATACCAGTAGCGTACCACAAAAAAGTTCAGGGGGCAAAAAGAGGAAAATGCACGTGAAAAAATAACACCCTGTATACTGTCAGGAATTTCTGCCTCATTTTGTTATAAACATACAATAAGGAGATATCTGATGTAAATTTTAGCTCAGTTCCTGAAAAATTGCATCAGTTATTAAGATAATATCTCCATGGCTTCGATATGGGAAAACTATTGGATTATTTTCAATAATTAATATCTCAGAAACGGTGATAGTTACGATCAAAATGCAAGAGTCAAAAAAAATTTTAAATTGAATGATCTATTCGATTTTATTTTTTGTTAGTGCCAGTGGCGTACCAAAAAAAAGTTCCGAGGGTAAAAATGGAACATGGCCCATGAAAAAGTATCACCCTGTATACTGTTTCAAAATTTGGCCTCACCTGGTGATTTAGATTGTGTTTAATAGCTCATGTGGAAAATTTGAGCCCCAAATCTTGAGAAGTCTAGGTTTTATCGAGAGAAAATCGAAAAATTTTCTCAACTTTAACACCCTGTATCTCGGCAACGAAGCATTTTTTGACCATTGGTTCTTCGAACTTTCTTGCTCAAATCATTCAGGGATTCACATCCTTCATTTATGACATCTTATTCGGAAACACCCTGTATAGTGATAAATTTCGCATGTTTTCATTGTTGAGATATAAAAACATTTTCTTCACTTGAATTTTCAGTTCTTTTCTTCACAAAGTTTCAATGCCTATATATCTATTCGATAATTTATTGGTTCCTCTATGAAATAAGTGTAAATTCAGTTAACGTCTTTTCCCATTTTTATCTTTCATGGGCGACGTACCTACGCTTCGATGATTAGTATAATTTCGTAGACAGCAAGCAATGTTGCATACTCGAGTTAACGGAAATAAGATGATGTTATATACCTTACTGACGGCGCCAATATAACCAGTCTGGAATGTCATCAGTCATAGTGAATTAGTGAAAAATAAAGTCGAGTGTAAGAACGAAATCATTATATGGACTATTAAAAAGCGAAATTTCGACGATCTAAAGTACCATAAATAAATGGTAACATTATCTCCACTCGATCGTTTGGATCTTACCTTTTGAATTTCGAGGTGACTCAAATATCCTTCTTCATGAAGAGAATATTTCTCAAAATAATAAGAATATTCCAAAATAATTAAATTATGAATAAAGTATTTAGAATATAACAATCAAATATGAATAAAAAATCATGAAGAAATGGTTAGAGTGACAAAATGTAAAAGAAATTTTATGAAAATTTTGGGTATTTCAGTTCCTTACCTTTTTTTGCATATTGCTAAAAGTATTGTCTATACTTTTCCGCAGAATTTCGAGCCTGAATTATGAAAATATCAACTTCTGAAACACAATCTGTCAGAGATTATTTAAATAAATGTTAGCCTTATTATTTTTGTGAATAAATCTTTATCTACTTGATTGAGAATTGCACAAAACTGATAATAAGATTTAGATTTTCCCCAAAAATAAGTGAAAGGTTAGAATAATTCTTCTAGTTGAAGAAATTGTGTGTAATATTTTGCAGCACTTGAAACTAATATCATTATTGTGAATCCATTTCAGGGGTTTACGGTTATCATCTTCTTGTCTACAATTTCATTAGGTTCTCGCATTTGTATGAATTCCATCCCAAATTATGCAATATTCCACAGCAATACAGGATGTCCGAGAATTCGTGCCCACTATTTCATCGGCACATATCTCACTAGAAATGAGATCATAAGTCCTTTCAAATTTTTTTGATATTACGTTTCCCTGCTGAGTTATTGTACATCACAGATGGCGACGAAGAGTGGTTTTTTTTACCATAACTTGCAAACGATTCAAAGAAATGCGATCAAATGTTCGGAGATGTTTTCCTCATTTATTACTCAATAACAGTGCAGATACTGGTCATCTCCGAACGGAGATCATACAGTTTTTTATAGTGGCGAATTTTCGCTAATGCGCTACTTCGTTAAGTATATCTTATTTTTTTTCTGGGAGAATGGTGTTTGTTTCATCCCTATCTGAGAATACATTAATAAGATAGATGCAATTGAAGTTTTATCCAAGAATTATTTCATAGAAATTCGACTGAATGCAATAGCTTAATAGGCTTAATATGTATGTACCGTAATGTTTCTCTATGAAGCCAGAGAACTGGAAGCTGCGACACTCACACTTTCAATTTTTATCAATCAAACGATATAAATGGATTAAACCTTTCAGGAATATGCAGATATGCATTTGATGCTCAGCGTGTTTACATGCCTCAGAAGCAAGGATATTAGTTGATAGTGTAAGAGGCTCCACCGACGTTTGAATCGATCGGCTAGGCCAGGGGTGCTCAAACAGTCGAGTGCTTTTTGAGTAGATCTCGAGAAGAAAAAATTCTTCAATAAGTAGGTACCTAAAGTACAGAAATTTATTACGTAATAAAATAACACTCGGCTAACGGCAAAAGGCGGCTTTATCAAAGGAACGCGAGGTTCTTGTCAAAGAAAAGCCGCGTTTTTTATTCTTGCCGCTTTTCTAGAAATTTCGGGCGGCGCGTTTGACGGGAACATTCGAGACTTTCGTTCACGCCGATATAAATGTTGCGCCTGCAGGAATTGGAGTCATTCTGAATTGTAATTTGATAGCAATAACACGTCCATACAAAGTTTATTATTAAATAGTACAAAATGATTGCAGCGAAGAAATTTGAAACGAATCATTTTAATAACGATTGGGAGGAATAATTTTTCTTTTGTATGAAGGATAAGTGCATTTGTCTTATTTGTCGTGCGTCAGTTGCAATACCTAAGCGTGGTAACTTAGAGAGGCATCATAAAATGGTTAATAAAATTTATGAAAATGATTTTCCGCCACAGAATGAATTAAGAAAACGAAAACTACGTGATTTAATATCTTGCTTGAAAAAGGACCAATCATATTCACAAGACCAGCCAAACAATCAAGAGCTGCTAAGATTGTGTCATTTAAAAATAGATAGATAGATAACTTTATTGTCATCAAAATCCTACATGGCGTGTCCAATAAGCGAGGTTGCAAAATACTCACGAGCTAATAAAACAGCAAATATATACAAAGAACATATGAAACATTTCAAAAAGTTTACAAACATTTTCACATCACTGGCTAAAATATATGATAATGGCAAAACACTAAAAGAAAACATATATATATATATATATATATATATATATATATATATATATATATATATATATATATATATATATATAAATAGATATGTCTGTATAATTTAATTTATTTTGATTAATTCGTCATCTGAATAAAAGGCCCCTCCAGCATTAGATCTTGAATTCTTCTTCTGAACACCATTCCAGACAACCACTTCAGTTCAGTAGCCAAGTTGTTATATAGCTGTATCCCCAGTATTTCCATGTATTTTGTGTGTTCCTATTACACTAAGTGATGTTGTATACTGTTGTTTATATCTTGTTTCAACTGGGTGATAGTCATAGTTTCTTGGAAAGGAATCCTTGTTCCTATATCATATATCCGTGAAACACAAGAAACCATTCGAGGATGGATCGGTTGTGAAGGAAGCATTCATTGAAGCAAGTAAGACTTCATTTGGAGACCGTGCACGTAACTTGCAACGACGGCTCTTTGAGTAGCAGTAGGAAGATAGGGAGTCAGCTGAATACACTGATTTAGTTCTTCACACGGACGTCAGGTGGTTGAGTCGCGAAAAATTCCTAGAAAGGTTTCAAGAATTATTGCCCGAAATTACAGCTTCTCTAAACGAAAGAGGTGATGACACTCAGATGCTGAAAAACGGAAAATGACGGACTGATTTGGCATTTTTGACTGACATCACAATGCACTTAAACGCCATTAACTTGGAGCTTCAAGGTAAAGGAAAAACTATTATTGAGATGATTAGCGCAGTGAACGCATTCAAAAGTAAATTGCAACTTATGATAGATCAACTGAAAAGAAAGGATTTGAAACATTTTCCGTCTTCGAATGCAAGGATTCCTCAGTTGAATTATGATACGTATGAGGCTGAATTATCAAATATTCTGGGACAATTCGAAATACTCTTTAATCATTGCAGTAAATTGGCAAATATAGCATCATTAATGAGTTATACTTTCTCATGTAAAAACATGAATTAGCTACTGAAATAGCAAGTAAGTTTAATATGAACTCATGTTCTGTTGAAAATGAGTTGGTGCAGATTATATCAGATATAAATCTCAAAGCTACAGCATCTGATACAAATTTCTTGTGTTCATCTGAAGGTAAATATCCGATTCTAAGGCAAATCGCCCTTCAACTGACGGCAATGTTTGGGTCAACTTACTTGTGCGAGTCTGCATTTTCTGAAATGAAGATAATTGAGTCAAAATATCGTAATCGACTAACTGACGATCATATGTCTTCGTGCTTGCGATTAGCATTCAGTAGTTAAGTACTATTTAATGAAAAGTATGATGCCACGCTTTAACATCCAAAGTCATCCTAGTTAATTTTAACACCATATGTAACTCTTTAGTTTTGTAGCAACCAATAAACTCGCAATTATGAATAACTATGAGTTTTTTCATTGATAGTATAGAGAAGAACCTAACTAAACCTAACCCAAACCTTGACAAAAATAATGTATATTGTGCGGAAAGCTAATATCTATATATGCTACGGTACAACCTACCTAGGTAGGTAGGGTGTATCGTGTATGTAAGACAACCCCGCATCACACATACTTGCAGCCTCTATGAGTCGATCGTAAATAGTCTGAAAACATTAAGGTAGATCGTCAGCAGTTCAAATATGATCGCCCCTGGGCTAGGCACTTTCATCATCTTCAATAGAGTGAATTAAGTGCCACGAAATTCAACTCAATTTCAATCATTCACCCTACTAATGAATGAAACAACAAACACAGAATAACTAATGTTGATTTAGTGTAAATAACTATAATAATACTTTAGATTCAGAGTAAATGCTGAAAATGGGCTCCAACGCATTTTCTTGAACGTTTTATTAGTTTTCGCTCAATCCTTCCATATAACCCATTTTCATTTTTTTTCTGTTGATAATGAAACTATATTCTCTGTTGAAGTTCTTCAACATGGGGATAGCATACACACAATTTTTGAGGTGACCCCATAGAAATAAATCCAACGGATTCAGATCAAGCGAACTCGGTGTCAAAGCAACAGGTCCCCATCGACCTACCCAGCGGTTTTGGAACGTTGTTCAAGTGTTCACGGACGTTTATACTGAAATGAGGTGGCGCACCATCATGTATGAATCAAATGTTTCGTTGTATATGTAAAGGGACATTCTCTAAAAGATCTTCCACACTATCACGTAGAAAGTTCAGGTAGAGTTTTCCATTCAATCGTTGGGTTGAAAAAAGGGCCAATTAAATGGTTACCACTCTTTCCTACCCAACCATTGATGTCGGGGAACTGTCGCTTACTTCGCACTACGTAGGTTTCATGAGGATTTTACGCAAAATAGATATGTAGATTATGTGAATTCACCATTTCATTTTATGCGTGAATAAGATGGAGCTTACGAACTCTGCGTCGTTTTGATGGTTCTCAAGTAACCAGTTACAAAAAGTCATGCTGGCTAGACGATCGTTTCCACTAAGTGCTTGAACATTCTGAAGATGAAACGGATGGACCAACTGCTCTCCAAAAGTCCTCAAAACCGTTGCTTTTAAAATTTTAAACTAGGCGAATACTCTTCTCACACTAACAGAAGGATCTTCTGCAACCGCAACTAATACCTTTTTTTTTGCTGCGAATTCTGTTACCTTGACTAAAATAATGTATATTGTGCGGAAAGCTAATATCTACTGGGTGATTCACCTCTAGCGCGGTGCTCTGTAACTCGTACACTCTTGAAGATTTCATTTTTGTTCGAATGGTATTGTATTTAGAAAGTAAAAATCTACTTCAGCAATTTATTTTGAAGTAAACAGGGTGTCCCAATTCTCTATAAAAAAATTTTGGGAGGTTTTTCAGATTGGAGACCATCGCCCATCTCTCTTAAATATAAATGACGATTTTCAATTACCATTTCCTTCACTTTATCGATGTAAACTTCAGTTTCAGATGAGACAGAAAAAAAGGAAAGCAATGACAGTTTTTGTTGTCTTGTAGGTAAGTCTAAATTTTGAAAAAAGGTATGTTTAGACAAATATATGAAATTGAGCTAAAAGTTTGATTTGAGAACCAGCCGCGGCATGCGCAAGTGATTGAAAAATAAAAGAAAATATTGTTAATAAGAAAAATGAAAGTTTCAAATTGAAGAAAAATGAAATAAAAGAATTGATGAAAGTGATAACCAAACACCATCTTAGCATCTGGCATTTGGTTCAGTTGTAAGGCGCCATTCCGAAGCTACTTAATTGATTTGCATATAAAACCCATAAACATATGTCTCATCACCAGTTACAATGCGTTTTAAGAATGTGAGCTCGGAATTGTATCGTTCTAGCATATCTTCAGTGACCTTAACGTGATTCAATTTTCAACGAAAATTCAGGTTTCCTGGAACTAGTCGAGCGACAACGCGTTCTATGCCCAAACAATCGTTTAAAATGATACAAATTGATTCGTCAGACACACAAAGTTCATCGCCTATCTCTCTCAAATATAAATGACGATTTTCAATTACCATTTCCTTCACTTTATCGATGTAAACTTCAGTTACATCGATTCACTACCATTCATATGCACGTATTTTTGATAAAGTCCAATCATCGTAAGTGTTCTGTAACATTTTTAGCGATTCCACACACGAAATACCATTTGCAATACTGAATTTGAGATGAATTTTTTGTTCGATATTTTATCCATTGTAAAAATTGCGAGACTCATTTTTGAGAACTGATAAAATCGAGCACTGTAAACAAACTGAATGACAGATCGCGTTAAAACTCCGTTTCAGTATAGAAAACAGTAGTGCCAACCTAGCAACAAAAAAAAATGTCACAATCGTCCTGAGTAGATTTTCTAAATGATCGATTCCCGTAAGTTTATTCACGAAATGTACTAAGAAAAAGAATAAAGTCATCAAAAGTTCTCAATTTTTTCATTCTATCTCTACTGAGTGATTTACCAGTGGCGCGGTGCTCTGTAGCTCGTACACTCTTGAAGATTTCATTTTTGTTCGAACGGTATTGTATTTAGAAAGTGAAAATCTACTTCAGCAATTCATTCTGAAGTAAACAGGGTGTCCCAATTTTCTATACAAATATCTTGGGAGGTTTTTTCAGATTGAAAGACCACTTTTTCTGAAGATTCAAGAGCGTCCTAAACTCTGCTATAATGTCTTTAAGTAATAAGTTGTTTTGGTGAGTAGTTTCGTCACAATATTTTTTTTCCGTAAAAATTCATGAAAATAGGCTCTCACATCATCGCATGCTCCTTCGGCCCGAGAGGATGAATACTTTTTTCCTTTCGTTTTCTTATTGCCCAAGGATAGCTTTATTGATGAATTGAAATAGATTATCCTCATAAATTATTATATTCTATTTCAATAAGTGTTCGAAATGTTGCCGTTTCTTTGTAGACACAACTCAATCCTTCTGGGGAAAGACCGTTGAACACTCGACATTATTTGCGGATTACCTGACTGAAGAGAGTTCAATATACCCCTATACATATGTTTCATTGATTATAAAAAAGCTTTCGATAGAGTGAAATGGAATAAGTTGTAGATCGTTCTAGGGAATATGGCTGTACCGGATCACTTGTGTGCCTTAATCATCAACCTATATAATGAAACCAGAGATACTGTGAAAAACAATGAAATACTGTCATCAGAATTCAAACCAAAGAGGGGAGTGAGGCAAGTATACACTGAATACATAATGAGAAAGGCATTAGACGGATGGAAGGGCGGCATACCAATTAACGGAAGATGTGTAAATAATCTGAGATTCGCGGATGATACGGTCCTCCTGGCAACAAGTGAGGAAGAACTGACTGAGCTTGTTAGCAGAGTGGAGAGAGAGAGTACGGAACTTGGCTTGGAACTGAATGTTTCTAAAACAAAAATCATGATCGTGGACAGGATGAACAACAATCAACCAGAAAAAAAGCAAATTGATAGGTTTGATGTAGTGCAAGAATATCTTTGTCTGGGATCCTTGATAACAAACGTAGGAAACGTAGAACGAGAGGTTAAACGTAGATGCGAACTAACCAAGGTAGCTACGAAAAAAATTAATAAAATTTGGGCCGATCGAAATATCGCTATTTCCACTAAAACCAGGCTTATGAAGTGCCTCATCTTTCCAATTCTCACATACGGCTGCGAATCTTGGTCCCTTCGAATGAGCGAAAGAAGAAAAATCGACGCGACAGAAATGATGTGTTGGAGAAAGATGCTTAACATCCCATGGACACAACGCCGAACGAATACATCGATTCTAAAGCAACTCCGCATAAAACAAAGACTTTCGAGTGCAATTCAACTCAAAATATTGAGATACTTCGGACACATCATGAGAAGAGGACCAGAGAATTTGGAACAAATCATTATTCAGGGGAAAGTAGATGGAAAGAGAGGAAGAGGAAGGTCCCCAACACGATGGATGGATCAAATTACAGAAACAACAGGCCGACCCATGCATTCTCTAGTTGTAATGGCACAGGATAGAAAGGAATGGAAAACTTTCATTGATGACATTTCATTAGTCGCTACATCCTCAGGAGGGATAAAGAATGAAGAGAGAGAACTGACTGAAAGGCGTCGACTATTCTCTGTCTCATATCACATTCATTTGGTAAACGATGCCCTTAGTATAACCCAACAAGAAAAAATCTATACTAGTAAGGTCCGGAGACCTAGCTGGCCATCTAACAGGACCACCTCGTCCTATCCATTTGTTTGGAAATATATGATTCAAATGCTCCCTAACCTGATGTGAGTAATGTGCCGGTGCTCCATCCTTGAAACCAGAAATCTTGTTTTATATGCTCTGGTACATCGGCAAGTAACATTGGTAGATGATTTTGCAGAAAATCTGAATACATTTCGTTACAGCCCTTGAAACTACGTTGAAGGCAATAAATAATTCTCCGAGCCTTTCAAGTGACGGCCGAGGTGTATTTAGACCATGATAGGTAATCAAATATGATCAGTCCGACATCTACGTGGTCTGATACACTTTTTAGAGGATGCCCACCAATTGAGTATGGTAGTTTCAGGTTCAATTTACTTATATGCAGAACTACACATTTCTCCAAGTTCAACGGCAGAAGCCACTCATGCGACTAGCAATTGATGCAATCTAGGTCTTTCTGTAGGATAAGAGCGTCTGTTCTTAGGACATTGTATATTTTCGTGTCGTCGGCAAAGAGGGCACAGTTTTACTTGATCAAGGCAGGGATGTCTGAAGTAATGGAGATGAAAAGGATGGGGCCGAGAACTGAACCTTGAGGAATACCACTTTTCACAGTCCATTCAGTTGTCGAAAATGCATCTTCTGCTCTGCCGCGAAATGTTCTGTCACTGAGAAACGCTCTCAACCAGACCAGTAAGTGGCCTTTAATACCTAGATGTTTCAGCTTGGCGAGGAGGCGTTTGTGTGGGACACGATCGAATGCCTTCGAAAAATCTAAATAAAGCACATCAATTGGAATAACAGCATCCCAAGCCTTCGTCCAGTCGTTGATGCATACAACCAGGTTAGTGAGCGTTGAACGGCCAGGAAGAAAACCATGTTGCTCTTTTGGAATTTTGTCATTGGTTAGAGCCAAAGTAATGATTTTTTTGCATATTATCCTCACAAGAACTTTCACTACAGCATATGCCATGCTCATTGGACGGTAGTTGTGGAGCGATAGTTTATCCCCTTTTTTGAAGATTGGTGTGATTATAGCCCTACGCTAATGGCGAAGAAGGTAAGTTATGTAACACATACTTCTTAAATAAATCTAAATAGTTAAGCATTTCTTTATCCATCAAGAAAATATCGAATATCAAAGTCAAAAGAGAAATGTTCAAAATTTACAAAATTATTGATAACCACAAAATACTTATTACAACAATCGAAAATAAAGTCGAATAATCATTAAATAAAGCCATAAAATGTCAAAACACAAAACGAAACTACCCCAGGTGAGTAGAATTGTTAATGCAGAATCACACACTGTAAAGACAGTCAGCCTCAAGAATTCTGAGGTCTCGACCACATCAAAATGTTCTGAACACCATATTTATATAGCAACATACAATGTGCGAACCATTCGAATAGATGAGCACCTAGAAGAACTAAAAAGAGAGTTAGATGCAATCAAATGGAACATTTATTTACACATTTATCTGAAATACGTACAATAGTATTGCCGTCTGGTAACGTATTATACCAGAAAACTCTGATGCCAACAATCATATCGGAGGAGTTGGATTTATGATGAATAAGAACATCAAGCACTTGGTCTCCGAATTTAGTTCGATATCTGACAGGGTTATCTACTAAACATTAAATTTGAACCAGCGATATAAAGTACAGATAATTAACATATACGCTCCAACAAGTGCATCAGAAGAACTAGTGGACTTGTTCCATGATGACATATCGGAAGCGAGAAAGAGAGTGAATGCACACTTCGCTATCATAGTTTGAGACTTCAACTCAAAAATTGGAGAGAGGAAACTAGGAGACCCAGAATATATTGCCTAGGCGAAAGGAACAACAGGGGAGAAATGTTAGTGGTTAGTGATAAAAGAAGGCTTCTATTGCTTTGATACTTTTTCTAAGAAACCCCTGCAAAGTTGGCGAAGTCCCAACAATACAAACAAAAAAGAGATAGATTTATTTCTTTCCAGTGAACGAAAATTTGTAGTGACGTATCAGTTCTAAACAAAGTAGATACAGGGGGCGACCATGGAATGGTGCGCGCCTGTTTCAAATTGAGCGTGAAACTAGTAATAATAAAAACAAGTAATGTGTTTTTTGGAATTTTACTTAATAATTGTCATTCGCAACGCATTATACTACACCGTAGGTTCTTCAGACGAATGAATGTACAGAAAATAAGAATGGGAATATAAATATAAATGTTCTTCAGTAATTAAAAGCTTATTGGGTTGATTCTTCTCAAGTGGTTATTTATGACAGGTATATCCAATAAAATTAAGGATTAGATTGCTCCCTGAAAAGATTCAATAGAGATGAAGGGATTTAATCGACTTGTTCATTGATGAGTCTACCTGAGTGTTTGTATTTGTTGATTTCCCAAAGATCTACCTTCCAATATCTATTATCTATATGCAAAATTTCAAACTGTGGGTCGAAAGAGTGATTATTTTCTAAGAGATAATTCGCGTAATTTGAATCTGATTATTTATTTGAAAAACTGCGTTTATGTTCCGATATTCTAATATTAAAATTTCTATGTGTTCTACCAATGTAGAAATTATCACACTCATTTCAATTCAATCTATAAACACCTGATTTGTTGTTATTATCTGATTTGGTTTTATTATTTCTTATATATTTGCCTAAACTATTATAAGTTTGAAAAGCTATGTTGAAATTATTGCTACTCAAAAATGATTTCAGTATCTCACTTGTTACTTCAAATGTCAAACTAGTAAGAAGCAAACTCGTAAAGAAAACACGCATTGCAACAAAACAGCAACTTGACGTGAGAAAAGTTGAATACGAGAGAGAAATAGCACATCGCTTACAACCAGAAGAAACAGTCAAACAAATGAACGTTAATCAGATCAATAATCAGATCAAATCGACCATACGCACAGCTACTTAGAAAGTTTGCTCTAAGATAGAAAGCAGAAAGAATCCAAGTTATCCGACGATAAAATCGACGTGATACAACAAAGAAAAACTATAAAAAGGAACTGAAGAACATACTCTGCTAAATAAAAACATAAAGAAAGCTATACAAAAGGACATGAGAACTTCAAGACGAAACAGGTTCAAGAAGCTGAAGCAGAAAATTCTAACATGAAAGTTCTAAGATCTAAGCTGGCAAGGGGAAGGAAAAGATTGACGAAACTCAAGGATAGACATGGAAGAATCACGACAACCCTAAAGAAATGTCTCATATAGTTGAAGAATTCTACGAGAGCTTATATTCATCAAGCCGAACCAACAATGAAGTCGGGGCCGGTACAGAATAATAGATAGATACATTTAGATAGAAAGATTTTGTTGCGTGTTTTACAAATTCACATGTTTACATGTTTACACCTGTCACAATAAAAGATATATGAAGAAGATATACAACAGAGATCATATACTTATTCATATTATAGAATAGAACACTAAGAGAGACAACAGAGCATAGAATATAAGACTGAATGACAGACACACTGAAAATTTTCTAGGCAAATTAATACAAAGTAGCTCAAACATATAAAAATCATGAAATTATGATTATATCATCATAAAATCAGTTGTAAAATTATAAGAAATCCAAAAGGGATAAGATAAAATGAACAGCACAACACGTCGATTAAAACATATATGTAAAGGTATATGAAAAATATTTTCAGACACAAAAAATAAATAAATAAATAAACATAATCACACAAAAATATAGACTCAGGACAGTGAGAGCTCAGAAAAAGCTGGAGGAGACAACAACATTCATTCTGCCAAGACACTACAATTAAACAGTGACTGACCCACCCCTAAAAATTCAGAAGTTTTATACAAGACAACTTAAAACTTTTATCACAGCTTTTTTGAATTCAACAAGCGATAAAGTACGCATAGCCGAAGGCATTCTGTTATAGAACTTCAACGAAAGAAAATGAGGTATATCGTGCGACATACTCAGCCTGAAAAATTGGGCATGTATATCATTTTTGTTACGTGTATTATAATTACAACGTATTAAAATTTTTATGCGCATAGAGCAGACATTCGAGCACAAACACACCAGGAAGCGTACTTACACTTTACTCTTCAAGTCTCATGTTATACTTATACCATGAGAGTTGAAGACACTCCTGCAACAATCTCTGTACCGCAACCCACCAACGATCCTAACAGCACGTCGCTGAAGTCTGAAAACCCTCCCGAACTCACTGCAGTTACCCCAAAGTAATAAACCACACTTTAAATGGGCTTCACAAAGCGCGAAATAGGCCGGAGATAAACCTCTCAGAACATAAATATTTCTACTAAGCTTACTGGACAGGTGATCAATATGTACACTCCAAGTCAATGAGTATCGAGATGCAGCCCCAGAAAATCCACAGTAGAACAGTTAGTAGGCCTCAAACTGAACACTAACTCCTTTGTCTTATCAACACTCATTGATAGACCATTTCCTGAAAACCACTCAGAGGCACGTTCACGCACACGTCCACCAAGCTCCAACGCAACATCCAAGTTCTCACACTCCATAGACACAACAGGTGTTTCCAGATTATCTGGACAGTCGTTAATATATATATTCTTTTGAAAAGAGAGGATTTACAAAAATTTGAATAATTGTATTTACAATAAATGCTTATATCTATAATTTTGATGTGTGTCAGAAAAAACACAAGTGTGGGCTCAGGAAATGTAACAGGGGAACCATACTATCTTGTATATGATTCAACAAACGAGTAAAAAAACCTGAGGAAAAAACCCGTTTCCCTGTCGCTATTGCACTAGCAATAGCTTGTCTGTTTATGTTGTGTTAGTGTCGTGTGTACATAAAGAGTACCAAAGATTTTTCTGCTGTGATATTTCCTCAAATTCCATCTGTGTTTGACCGAGAGAGCCCCGATGGCCAGGTTCAGTCTTCCAAGTGATGCCGATTATGATCTATAGATGTTTTAGAATCATTATGGACCCAATAATCTGGGTTGACATCGCCCATATATTATTTTTTCGTGGAACTTGTTCAATTTGAAGAGAAATTTGCAAAAAAATTTTGTCAGTCGTTCGAAAAATATGACATTTTGCACCAAAAAAAATTTGAATAATTGTATTTACAATGAATGCTTATATCTATAAATTTGGTGTGTGTCAGAAAAAAAAACACAAGTGTGGGCTCAGGAAATGTAACAGGGGAACCATACTATCTTGTAAATGATTCAACAAACGAGTGAAAACACCTGAGAAAAAACTCGTTGTGTTAGTGTCATGTGTACATAAAGAGTACCAAAGATTTTTCTGCTTAGCCGCTTCATTTTCTCTCGCATTCCATGATTTCCAAACCAAGACAAGGGTGAAAGAAAGGGGGTTTTGGACAAGAATCTGTAACAATGGAAAAAGAAAAACAGCAGAAAAATATTTCAACAATCGAACTTTTTATATGCCTAAATAAATCTAAGAAAAGTTTTCACATAGCAAGCAAGGTCATGAAAGGGACTAAGGAGATAATAAAAAAATACATAACCTGCGATATTTCTACAAATTCCTTCTCTGTTTGACCGAGAGGGCCCGATGGCTAGGTTCAGTCTTCCAAGTGATGCCGATTATGATCTATAGATGTTTTAGAATCATTATGGACCCAATAATGTGGGTTGACATTGCCCATCTATTATTCCTTCGTGGAACTTGTTTAATATAAAGAAAAATCGGCGAGAAAATTTCGACAGTCCTTCGAAAAATATGACAAATGTCGTTAATAAAAATCAGTAATAAAATACGTCCCAAAATAGACCCTTGAGGTACACCTATAGTGATATTTTCCATATCTGTACAACTATCATCAACGAAAACAATCTGAACTCTATTAGTCAAGCAAGATTCAATGATTTTACAGCTCTGTTCATCAAACATATAAAACTCAAGCTTACTAAGAAGAACACTATAGGAGAGAGAGAGAGAGAGAGAGAGAGAGAGAGAGAGACCCTCCTTCAAATCACCTTATTAATAAACTCAACAATGGCATCAGTTGTGCAACGACTTCTCCGGAAGCTATACTGATGTTGTGAAATAAGGGAGTGACTTTCGAAGTAATTTAAAATCTGATTACTCAAAATTTTTCCAGAATTTTGGAGAAAACTGGTACTAATGAAATAGGTCGATAGTTAGACACATCGTTCTTATCACCCTTCCTGAAAATTGCAACTATTTTGGAAACTTTTGAGCAATCAGGAAATACTTCCTTCCTGAGACATTTATTAACAAGGCATGTAAGAGGAGAATAATACTATTATCAGTTCTCTTGATAAGTACAGTAGACACTCTATACTCTAGATCTGCTATCAGAAGATATCCCGGAGATATCGATGAAACAATAAATGCTCTGAAAGAAATAAAAACAGGTTAATGCCTCGGAGAAGATGATATAAAACTACCTAAATGTTAAAGTTCGGGGAAGACAGTCTAATAAGATCCATAAAAGTCCTACTTAACAAATGCCTATATCACTTCTTGATGAATGGTTTAACGCAAAGGTAGCGATCCTGTTCTAAAAAAGGGATAACAGCAATATTGACAACTACAGGCCCATCAGTCTATTATCACACCTCTATAAACTTCTGACGAAGATCCTAACAGAAAGGCTAATACAAAAACTGGGTTTTTACCAGCCACCAGAACAGGCAGGTTTCAGGAGTGGTTTCAGCACCATTGACCACTTACAAACGTTGTGAATAATAATGAAAAAGACAACAGAATATAATGTCACCTTGCACCTTGAGTTTATAGACTAGAAAAAAGCCTTTGACATGACAGAAACATGGTCTTTCTTGAATGGTATGAGAAATGCTGGAATTGATTCGTGATACAGCAATTTAATTAAGAATATTCACGACAACGCAACAATGCACGTAAGAATAGACGAATTCACAACAACAAATAAGATAAATGTGCAGAGAGGGGTGCGTCAGGGTGATCCAATTTCTCCGAACTTGTTTACTCTGACTCTGGAGGATGTTTTCAAGAAACTGCAATGGCAACGAAAAGGCATTAAAACAGATGGATCACACCTAAGTCCTAAGTAGAAATGCTATTGCAACTGAAAGAGGCATCTGAAGGAGTTGGTTCGGAAATAATTGCAAAGAAAACCAAGATCATGAGCCCCACTGAAATTCAAATATCTATAAACAACAAGATTATCGAGAGAGTAGAGGAATATTTATATCTTGGACACTCTTTCAAACAAGGAAAAGAGAATCAATCTGCAGAGACTACTACACGGATTGGGCTAACCCGGGCTGCATTCAGAAATCTGCAACATATCCTCAAAAACGTGGACATCCCAATCAATTTTAAATGCAAGGTGTATGACACATGTATACTGCCAGTGGCAACGTATGGTATAGAAACAATGTCCATCAGAAAACAGAGTATTTAAGAACTACGCTATGGAGCGGGCAATGCTGGGAATATCTTTGAGAGACAGTCAGAATGCATGAAATTCGAAGAAGACTGAGGAAGAAGAAGAAGAAGAATCATTAAACCCCACTTCATAGAAAGGATCAATTTCTAACGAATATCGGATAAATACTTACGTTTCCCTGTTAAATATTAACGTATAGATGAACATACAGAATAAAAAACAGATGTCACTTTTCAAATTTGTATGGACCATTAAATTTCAACAGGTGCTTATTTCAGTGGCTCTGATAACGGCAGATTAAAATAAAAGAGAGAAAAAAGATCATCTTTTGCACATAACACATTAAGGTGATAAAAAAATCATAAAAACTTCTACCGCCCGATGAAAATCCTGAGATTCCACATATGAAAGGTGGTGTGATAATTTTTTGGAGTAGTGTACATTTCCATCAAATTTGACACTTTCTTTCACTCAAACTCGAAATACCTTAATGTGGAATTCTAGAAAAGAAGTATATCTAAATCACTGACAATTTCCTTCGAGAAATTGAAAGTGTTTATCTAATGATGAAATCTACAGGCGGAACATTGAAAAATGATGGACTCATTATGTAGAATCAAGTGTCATTAATGATCATACGGAAATTACGTGCATCTCTAGAACATTCAATTAAGTCCATGTGGACTAATTAGGTGACTAATGGCAAATCGGATCCACTATATTTATATAAAACAAGTTGAAATATAAAACACTAACGCTTTGCATTTAATACACGACGATATATTGAGAATGTTCGATTAATTTTCTGTAATGATATCATTTAGCTTTAAGTGTTGGAATGATGACAAGATTTTGGATTACTACGAGAAAATTCTGACACGTATTCTCAAGAAATTTTCAAAGTACTAGGTTTATGTGATACGTTTTGGTTGCTTTAAGATGTGATCAATTAATGCTTTTCAGCTCCACTGATGCACATTGAGATTTAATCAATAAATAATAAATCGTTATACTGGGTGATTCACCAGAGGCGCAGTGCTCTGTAGCTCGTACACTCTTGAAGATTTCATTTTTGTTGGAATGGTATTGTATTTAGAAAGTAAGAATCTACTTCAGCAATTGATTTTACCGTAAGAAGGGTGTCCCAATTTTCTATAAAAAAATCTTTGTTAATTTTTTCAGATTGGAAGACCACTTTTTTGTACAAGATTCAGGAGCGGCCTAAACTATGCTAAAATGTCTTTAAGTAATAAGTTTTTATGGTGAGTAGTTTCGTCACAATATTTTTTTTTCGTAAAAATTCATGAAAATAGACTCCCACATCATCGCATACTCCTTCGGCCTGAGAGGATGAATAATTTTTTCCTTTCGTTTTCTTATTGCCCAAGGATAGCTATATTGATGAATTGAAATAGATTATCCTCAAAAATTATTGAATATTGTAATTTTGAAAATATCATATCTTGATTTTTTCAAATGGAACACCCTGTATTTTATTATTCGTGTCAAAGCATTAAATATTGTGCTATAAATTTTAGAAGTAACATTACCTTTATCCATCGATATCGATCGTTTCGAAATATTCGATTATTTGTGGAAATTTTCGATGAAAATTCTACAAACCGTATCAAACTCATCAACATGAAACCTAAACAAGATAATTCTTTTAACGAACGATAAAATCGAGTTGATTAAAACTTGAATCGAGGTATGTGTTGACATTTTTTTTTATTTGTGCCTTCTGTCAGGTGTCCGGACATATCATATTCTGCATTCTACATGTTGAACTTATCAGTGTTTCGTTATTAATTATTATTGTTGAAGTGAGGTTTGAACCCAATTTTCTCAATTGACTGCCATGAAGTTCTCCAAAGGAGAAATAGTTGATATGGTTTTATTCTGGGTGAGTGTGATAGAAATTCTTTGTTGGCAAAGGTTTCCTAATTAGAGGCATCCTGATGCAAGATGCTTTAAAAAACTTCTAATTAGATTTATCGAAACGGGTAATATGGCTCACAAAAACATGAAAAACCAAAAACGGCTACAGCTGAAGACAACCAGTTATCAGTTTTGTTGACAGTGACAGAGGACCCATATAAACGCCAAAGAGAGATTTCTCAGTTAACAGATATAAGTCAAACTTCCGTCCAGAGAATCTTGAAAGTGAATAAATTTCATGCATATCATGTACAGCTGCACCAGGAACTGAACAATCAAGACTATGAAAATCGAATCTATTTTTGCAATTGAGCAAGGCAAGTGCAAAAGTAGCGGAAAATCCAAATATTTTAAGCAGAGTTCCTTTCTCGGACAAGGCAACTTTCCACAAGAATAGGCTTGTTAACAAGCACAACTTTCATTATTACGCCACAGAAAATCCACACCTCATAAGACAAATAGATCACCTTGCATCTATGGGTCGCTATAGTAGATGGATATCGAATTGGGCCGCACTTTTTTGACGGGCACCTCAATAGTGAAATGTATTTAGATTTTCTGCAAAATCATCTACCAATGTTACTTGCCGATGTACCAGAGCATATAAGACAAGATTTGTGGTTTCAACAGGATGGCGCAGCGGCACATTACTCACATCAGATTAGGGAGCATTTGAATCATATATTTCCAAACTAATGGATGATGTGGTGGTCCGGTTAGATGGCCAGCTAGGTGTCCGGACCTTACAAGTCTAGATTTTTTCTTGTGGGGTTATATTAAGGGCATCGTATACCAGATTCCTTCCACAACACAGTTGGATATGAGACAGAGAATAGTCGACGCCTTTCAGTCAGTTAATCCGCAAATAATGTCGAGAGTTCAACGGTCTTTCCTCAGAAGGATTGAGTTGTGCCTACAAAGAAACTGGCAACATTTCAAACACTTATTGAAATACTTCAACAGCTTGTAGATCTTCTCACCAAAAACCAAACTATTACGTATTTCATACACGACTACCTTAAAATATCTCCATTTCTCTGATCAAGTATAATGATATGTACTAATAAACTCTTCTTTCGGAACCTCTGATTTTATTATTTTAGTTTATTTTTCATCAAGAATTCATCTTCAGCTGTAGCAGATTTTGGTTTTTCATGTTTTTTGTAAGCGATATTACCCGTTTCGGGTAACACCGCGTCACTGGTAAATCACTCAGTAGAGATAGAATGAAAAAATTGAGAACTTTTGATGACTTTATTCTTTTTCGTAGTACATTTCGTGAATAAACTTACGGGAATTGATCATTTAGAAAATCTACTCAGGACGATTGTGAAATTTTTTTTGTTGCTAGGTTGGCACTACTGTTTTCTATACTGAAACGGAGTTTTACCGCGATCTGTCATTTAGTTTGCTTACAGTGCTCGATTTTATCAGTTCTCAAAAGAGAGTTTCGCAATTTTTACAATGGATAAAATATATCGAACAAAAAATTCATCTCAAATTCAGTATTGCAAATGGTATTTCGTGTGCCGAATCGCTAAAAATGTTACAGAACACTTACGATGAATGGACTTTATCAAAAATACGTGCATATGAATGGTAGTGAATCGATGTAACTGAAGTTTACATCGATGAAGTGAAGGAAATGGTAATTGAAAATCGTCATTTATATTTGAGAGAGATAGGCGATGAACTTTGTGTGTCTGACGAATCAATTTGTATCATTTTAAACGATTGTTGGGGCATAGAACGCGTTGTCGCTCGACTAGTTCCAGGAAACCTGAATTTTCGTCAAAAATTGAATCACGTTAAAGTCACTGAAGATATGCTAGAACGATACAATTCTGAGCCCACATTCTTAAAACGCATTGTAACTGGTGATGAGACATATGTTGATGGGTTTTATATGCAAATCAATTAAGTAGCTTCGGAATGGCGCCTTACAACTGAACCAAATGCCAGATGCTAAGATGGTGTTTGGTTACCACTTTCATCAATTCTTTTATTTCATTTTTCTTCAATTTATAACTTTCATTTTTCTTATTAACAATTAAAAATTTTATTATTTAGTATATTTTCTTTTATTTTTCAACCACTTGCACATGCCGCGGCTGGTTCTCAGATCAAACTTTTGGCTCAATTTCATATATTTGTCTAAACATACCTTTTTTCAAAATTTAGACTTACCTACAAGACAACGAAAACTGTCATTGCTTTCCTTTTTTTCTGTCTCATCTTCCTGTACACCCAAAGGTAAGTCTTTTCTTTTACTTTTCTTAACTTATCGTATGATATATTTTCGATTATATTATTGCGAGTATCTTTGCGAAAGAAAGAAGCAGGGTTTCCGCATGAAATAGGAAAAATTGTAACAGTTTCTCCTAATGAAAAACAGTCCGCTAAATCGTCAATTAAACAGATGGTAAATAAAGAATATTACCTGAGCGTTATACAAAGTTTATTATTGAATAGTACAAAATGAGTGCAGCGAACAAATCTAAAACGTATCATTTTAATAACGATTAGGAGGAAGAGTTCTTCTTTTGTATGGTGGATAAGAACATTTGTCTTATTTGTCGTGCGTCAGTTGCAATATCTAAGCGTGGTAACTTAGAAAGGCATCATAAAATGGTTCATAAAAACTATGAAAAGGATTTTCCGCCACAGAGTGAATTAAGAAAACGAAAAGTAAGTGATTCGATATCTTGTTTGAATGAAGAACAAACCATGTTCACAAGACCAGCCAAACAATCAAAAGCTGCTACGATCACGTCATTTAGAATATCTCATATATTGACGAAACACAAGAAACCTTTCGAAGATGGATCGATTGTGAAGGAAGCATTTATGAAGCGGGTCAGATTTCATTTGGAAATTTTGAAAATAAAACAGAAATCATGTCTGGTATTAGAGAACTTCAGTTATTTCGTCCGACTGTCACAAGGCGTATTGAAGTCATAAGTCAGGACATGGCAAGTAAATTAAAACATGATATCATGAAATAAACATACTTTTCTTTACAGTTCAACGAATCCATCCATATGACAGACACTGTCCAGCTGTGTATTTTTATTCGGTGCACCAGCAATGACTGGAAACAAAAACGGTTTTGTGGCATTGTGTAGAGCTAATGAAGATTTTTGTCATTCCATTGCATTATACATCAACAAGTTTTGTGTTTAAAATTTTTTAACGCGGAGGAAGTTATGGCCATTGAAACAAAAATTGTGCACGTAGCTTGCAACGGCGGCTCTTTAAGTTGCAGTTGGGAGATAAGGAGTAAGCTGAACACACTGATTTAGTTCTTCACACGGACGTCAGGTGGTTGAGCCGCAGAGAATTCATAGAATGGTTTCAAGAATTATTGCCCGAAATACTAGCTTTTCTAGACGAAAGAGATGATGACAGTCAGATGTTGACTGATTTGGCATTTTTGACTGACATCACAATGCACTTAAACACCATTAACTTTCTGAAATGAAGAAAATATCGCAATCGAGTAACTGACGATCATATGTCATCATGCTTGCGATTAGCACTCAGTGGTTACGTACCATCTTATGAAAAGTATGCTGAGCCAGTGTCACGCTTCAACATCCAAAGTCACTCCTTGAGTTTAACACCATATGTAATTTCTTTGTTTTGTATCAACCAATAAACTCGCAAGCAGATCAAGTCTAAGCACCCCTGCTCTAAACATTACATAGCATCATATGAGGTATCAGAAGTAACAAGTTACGTAACGATAGTAACGAGTACATACGGGTACGCCTTTTATTGTTACTTTTGCACCTCTAATAGTTTTTACTGCTCGCTATAAATAAATGTTCATGAATGCTAAATCCGGAAACCTTTTTGAGAAAGTTTTTTTCCATCTATACTGAGACTTCCTATAGCAAAACAAGAGCGTTAAGAAGCAGGTTTTTATGATTCTTGTATTCCTTTCTATGCTGTCATTATTCGATCTCTTCAAATACCGAGATTATCAGCTGTCATAAATCGTGGACACCAGGTATAAATATAATCGACATAATCGACAGTGTTGAGAAACTTTTCATCTAATCATTCGAATCTATTTCGTCCTCAATCATTGGTAGAAACAGAGAGCCAGAATATAATTATAGTACAGAATGTAGCTTAGATATAATGATAGTTCGTGAACCCACAGAACAAGAAAATACTTCCAAAGATTGAAAAACAACTGGAATACTGGTCGACATTCATATTATATCTTTCCGGTTTTGATCAAGCACTCTCAACCGAAAAACAGCAATTAGATATTAGCGGGAGAGTCACAGTACCTGAACTAATCGTCAAAACTAAGGCAGTAGTTAAAGATCGCCGCACAATTTATCAATACTAGGGATTTTTATTACGTTTTTCATGTATTTAAATGGAACAAGACAGCATACAGGGTGATCGCGCTCAAGAACCTATTATAATTATCTGAAGAATGGATTTATCGATCAATTTTGAATGAATAGTAGAATGTCTAAATCGTTTTCACCTAACAATGATAACACAAGTCGGCAAAAAAAAAAGTTGAGAGCTGTTTTGGTTTTTTTGTGTAATTCTTATGTTTTTGGGTGTACTGAATTAGAAAATGACTTTCATTTTGTCCTAGCACGTCACGTTGACTACCATACTAGCATCATCGGAAACCTCCTAAAAATATTATTCAAATTTAGTGTCTAGAAAAAGTGCCTATGTGATGAAGGTAACAAGCAAAAGGAAATTAGTAAGCAACATTCTATATAAAAAGATGCACCAATCTAGAAATGGGAAAATAAGCAACATATATCCAAGGCACAAAACAAATGTGAATTAAACCTGTAAAGTAAATGGCCTCACAGGTTTAACAGAAACAGGATCTGAGGTTGGGCTCTGAGTTTCAGACCCTTTGGTGGATTTAGGGTTATTATAATTTTCTGGAGATTTTAGTACGTTACCTTTACCCTGAAAGTTAGTAAGATATAAGGTCACCACCACCTATCATGTATACTTAATAGAGTAGATTGAAGGTGAAAAGTGATCCTAATTAATGTGAAGTGCAAAGTAATAATTAACATTTTCTTAATATAAACATCATCAAAATAACTGGTGATAATATATAGATCACAGGAAAGAATAGATCATTCTGAAGTAAGTTCTTAATAGATCCATGTGGTTTCAAATTATAAACTTTCGGGATTGTAGAAAGAAAAAGTGCTAGAATATAGTAAGGTATAATTTTATACGCAAAGTATGACTACCTAACATATGAACAAAATGTATGAAAGTTAGTTTTTAAATTGCATTCTCAAATGAATATCATGTCGAATAATGAATAAAAAAGAGCCAATTTTATGAATTAATATTTTTCTGAAATCAGTCCTTTCGGGTTTTTAAGTCATCGCATTTTCAAAATTTTGTTTTGGCAGTGCTTCTTTCATAAATCAGTATAATGTTGATAGAGTTAATCCTATTTTGAACTTTCTCAAATCTATAAATGAAGATGAGAGAGTTTCTCATAAAACAATACAATAAAATGTCAACAGAGTATTCTTTTTGTTTTATGCATTTAAATGAAGAATGAAATCATGTCTACATGAAAATTATTTTATTATTATCATTATTTTATAACCTAACTATAATTATGCTCTCACAAGAGATAATTTTACAATGGGTCCAAAGGGTATACATTGCTGAAATTCTTGATGGATATTGGGAAAGAACTATGAATCAAGGGAAAATATTCTAACCTAAGTTGAAACAGCAAGACCAGTAGCTCCAGAAATGATAAATAGGAAAACTAACCTAACCTAACCAAACTATAATTATGTTCTCACAAGAAATAATTTTTACAATGAGTCCAAAGCATATACATTCCTAAAATTCTTGATAAATATTGGGAAAGAAATATGAATCAAGTGAAAATATTCTAACCTAAGTCGAAACAGCAGACCAGTAGCTCCAGAAATGATTAATAGTAAAAATTTGAAGGCTCTGTCTCTTAAAGAACGAGGAATATTTTAATAATGCCCTAAAACTGCCAGACCAAGTAATATGTAATACCTGTGTTATAATAAATAAAAAACTCTCAGAGATGTCTATACATATTTTAGTGAAGTGGTCTTGAGTAACATTTATAGATTCATAAAAATTTGAAAAGAAGCTTCATAAATCTAGTGGATTGTAAGTATTAAGAGTTTGAAATAAACAATTGAAATATGTTTAAAAATTTGACACATACTTTTGGTGGCACCAAGCAGTACTTTTCAAATAATAATTAGGTAAGGTTAGTGACAATGTAGGTGTCTATGCTAAACAAGTAGTTATCTTAAAATAAGACATAATTTTTTTTAAATAAAGTAATTTATAATTGCGTATCAAAACTTATTTTCTTATCTAAAATACATTAGTAAGTGAGCACTAAACACATTTCTATTTCCCAGTGAGACTCCTTTTGGTACATCTTCGCTTGTAGAAAGCATCTGGAAGGTCTCTTTTAAGCGTCCAACAGTAGTCTACCATCATTGAGACGCTTCATCTTCCCTGGTATCATTTTTCCATCTCCTCAATATCTTGGTGAAATCGTTCACCTTGTTTTTTACTCACGTCTCCTAAATTTTCTGGAAAATAGTCGAGGTGGGAATGAAGAAATGTACTTTCAAACTCATTAAGCAACCTAAAGCTTGAAATGCTTTTAACATTCTTTTGACGATTTGTTTGTAGTTAGGGTCTTTGTTATCGCCTAAAAACTTTGATATAACTTCCTTAAAGGCAATCCACCCTCCTCTTTGAGTATCCGTCATGGTCTTGACGAATAGTGGATCAGCCATGAGCCGTCTAAAATCTGGTCCAACGAAAACACCTTCCTTCAACTTTGCCTCCGAGATGCCAGGAAACTTTGGTATTATGTATTTGAAGCAATTTCCATCTCTTGGAAGTGACTTTACAAATTGCTTCATCAATCCCAGCTTATTGTGAAGCGGTGGTAAAAGAACTTTATGAGGAGGCACCAAAGTTTCATGCAGGACATTCTTTTCGCCAACTTTGAGCTCCCTCGCAGGCCAATACTTTTTGGTCCAGTGATTTGTTCGGTCTCTACACTCCCATAGACACAAAAAGCAAGGGAATTTGGTAAACCCAGATTGCTGTCCGAGCGCCATGCCCACCATATCTAAACCAGGAGGAAGATACTCCCGGCAAAAGTAAGTTCCTGTTTTTGAGCCTTGATCCAAGCAACTCAGCAGCGTTTTTGGGAAGATTCAAGTCTCTTACCAAATCATTAATCTCGCCTTGGGAAAACAATTTTGGACTTCTGTCATCTTCAAATTCAAATGTTGACTGGTCGTCGGGTGTAGGTACAGCACCATCTTCGTTAGAACTTGGAACCTCTTCCAAGGTAGCAGGGACCTTGGGCACTGGTATTTCGGTCCCATGGGGAATGGGACGAATAGCTGATTGCAGATTGGGGTATGAAATTGACTGCTTCCGTTTTGAATTATACCCTTTCACATTACACGAACAAAAGTAACAATCATCACTATGGTTCTTTTGCTCGCGCCATACCATAGGAATCGCAAATCGGAAAGCTTTTTCTTGCCCTTAAACCAATTTCGAAGGTCTTCGACACATCGTTTGCAGACTTTATGAGGAGCCCATACTTTATCCTGATCTCCAAGTTTGAAGCCAAAATACGCGAAGTATACTTTTTTTACAAAGTCCGTAATATTAACTTGTTGCTTCATAAAACATACATACATAGGAATTTCTGTCTAGAGCTCTAAGCCTAGGACCTATATTTTTGATATAGGTCACTACACAGTAAATAAGATAGAGATAATTTTCAATTGAAGAGAATTTTCAAGGACGACAAATCAGACAGAAGGTCGTCAAAGAAAAGAAAGCCAGAAATGAAGAATCTTAATAATGCTCGTAGTACATCCACATATCCTCTGATAGCCGGAATATGTGCATCAGACTGTTAACCAGTGGCGTGACAAAGATAGAGGGTTGACTGGAAGCAGGTGTTTTAATTCAAATTGTTGTGACGTGATTTTAGCACATTATAATGATCATGGCAAATGCAAGACGGATCGGAACTTGAAGTCCTTTAAATTCAAACGGCATATCGGTTGGGATCATCGGGATCCTCGGAATGATAATTTCCTTACCTTTGAATTTTCCTTTCAGTATCGTCGCGTAAATTACATTGTTCATCAATGTTCTAACCACCAAACGCGTATCGTTGCACAGCGTAAATTGTGTGGTGGTAAGCCAGGCACATCCAAGGAGTTTAAAAATTCAACTGGATAGTTGGTGGTTCATCTTCATTTGTGACTCAGTCAATAGATTTGAATATTGTTCCAATGATCTTATTTTGAATTATGTTGTTCAGGTCATCTACATCTTTATTCTTAGCCGATAAAATTGTTCGCTCACTCAACCATTCATTATTTTTGTAGATAGTAGTAATGTTTGGAAAATTTTACGGATGAGGTATCCTGAATATTATCAGAATTTTTCTTAAAACGTGAATTTCGTGCTACTACGGCTTTTAATTTCTTGGGTTGATTTTTAAATTTTTCGTGAATGAGAGTGCTAATGTTATTTCGCACCTTGTCATCAAACAAATCGAATTCTATAGGATGGAGTTCAAAAGTTAATTCTTAATGAATTGCCTTAATATAATGTTGTACGACGTCTCGTTTGATAAATAGAAATTTGGCCTCTTTTTTTATTTGGGTTGTTTCTGCTATTTGGACTGCTTTCTTCGAAGATATTGATTCAGATTTTGTTCTAATGTTGATATATTTTGGGTTTACTTTTGATGCACTCTTGGTTGAACCATATATTTTGGCTATACATACTATATGTAGTTCTCAACTTGCTATGAAGGGCGATTTGTTTGGCTGTACTAGCAGACTTCAAATAGTTAATTGATTCCTCCGTTACTACGTGATAGTTGATCATGTTGTTGATAAGAAATTTAAACTATTATTGATGAGGGATTGGAGAGAATGGAATCCAGATTAATAACATTCGGTATGCAGACGACACTATATTGATGGCAGACGGTCAAGAGGGACTACAGGAGATCTCAATAGCGTAGTGGAAGTCTGTGGTCAGTACGGCATAACACTGAACTTGAAAAAGACAAAATATATGCTTATACCAAAAATCCACCTATTGATACCAATATCTTTATAAACAATATCCCTCTGACCAAAGCTAATGAAGTAACATCGACCTTAGAATCAGGATTCTCAGCTGCTGTGTCTTCTCGGTCTTGTTATCGGTGTAGAAGCGTGGACACTCACAGAAGCCACTACCAAAAAAACTTGAAGCTTTTGAATATGGAGATACCGACGCATGCTTGGCATAAGATGGACTGACATAATACGAAACGAGACCGTACTTCAACGACCACTTAAGAACACAGTCAAAATACGTAAACTGACATACTGCGAACATGTTATGAGGCACCCAGAAAAATAAGAAATCTTACGAACGTCCTGGTCGAAGAACTTACGTCAGTGGTTCGCTCAAACATCAGAATCACTGTTCAGATCTGCTGTAAATAAAGTGATTGTAGCTAACATGATAGCTAACGTTCGTTGAATGAACGCAGCACGCGAAGAAGGAGATTGTTAGGTTAGTGAATCTGATTATCGACTTCTCGATAATCATTAATTTTGGGATGAATGCTATTGATGTAAGTTAAAAATTGATCCAGTTGTCTTGCGGTTTCTATGAAACATGCTAGTATGTCGTCTACATATCTATACCAAAAATGTACCCATTTTGATTTGGAGGAATTGAATTTGATTTCTTTAATAAACGCCATGGAAATGTCACCTAGTAAAGGGCTCGATGGTGATCCCATCAGTAGACTGTGAGGTTGTTCAAATGTTTGAGACCAATGGAAGGCATTCGTTTCCTGGGATGTTGGAAAACATGTTATTTACATCAGAACTAATTAAATATGATTTGATTGGGGTTTGAACCTGTTTCAATTTTTGTGTCAATTCAGTTGAGTTTTTATAGAATATTTTGGTGTGAATTTGTTTAATTTTTCAATACAAGATTTAATTCTTCTGCCAATTTATATACTGGGCTGTTCATGAATGATAATGAATTTTGTAAAGTTTTGGAGGTCTGGGATTCATATTTGTGAGAGAATTGACTGGTTTTGTTAGTATTATCGTTGAAATTTCTTTTAGAGCTGCTCTTAATGTTTTTTGTATATCTATAGTTCTGTGTTTGGGTATTTCACAATTTCTCTTTTTGAAGAAAGTCTGAGATTTCGTTAAAATGACTATTGCGTTTGATTTGTCTGCTTTGGTTAAAACTAAATCGTTTTTTATTTTGAACTAGCTGACCCGGCGAACAGATTTTGGAATTTATTAATTACCTGCATTAATCATTCATTATTATTTCTGTATTTTAGTACAAAGGTTGCTCTTCACTTAAGAACCTTGTGATACACGACATTTTTGTTTTATTATCAGGCGTAGATGGTCTTCCGACCCGTGAACATGCTACATATAATTGACAATGGGAAAAACATGGATGTTCTAGATTCAAACCACAAACTTTTAAGGATTGGCCTTGTGATTTGTTGATGGTCATGGCAAATGCAAGGCGGATCGGAAATTGAACTTTTTTAAATACAAACGGCATATCGGTTGGGATCAAACGGATCCTGGGAATGAGAACTTCCTCACATTTGAGTTTTCCTTTCAGTATCGTCGCGTAAATTACATTGTCCATCAATCTTCTAACCACCAAACGCGTACCAATGCACATTTTTAGTTGGTTTATGTTTCGAAGCATGATTACTACGGAGCCAACCTTTAGGCGTAAATTGTGCTGTGGTAAGCCAGTCACATCCAAGGAGTTCAAAAATTCAATTGGATAGTTGGTGGCTTCATCTACATCTATTGTCCCAATGATTTTATTTTGGATTATGTAGCTCAGGTCATCTACATGTTCATTATTAGTCGCTAAAATTGCCCGCTCACTCAACCATTCATTATTTTTGTAGTTAGAAATAATGTTTGGAAATATATTGTTAATAAGTTCGTCTTTTGAAGAGACAAAACTACAGATATTATTTGGAAATGATATCAATCCGCTCGATACATCGACAGGTACTTGACTATTATCGATAGTCGGCAATTGCTCCGAGAAATCTTCAGCAGATGTAGCATTAAGCAATCTAACTCTCATGTTTGTTGTCAGCTGCAGTTTCTTCACATAGCGCCATAGATTCGACGATTTGAGGCAAGCGTTCAATTTGTCAGCAGCCGTAGATCTTGGAATTACTGGCAGCGTTTGGCGGAAATCGCCAGACAGTAAAATCATTGCTCCAAAACATCTCGAGTCATTGCGTAAATCTTTCAATGTTCGGTTGAGTGCTTCTAATGCACGTTAATGCGCCATTATGCATTCGTTCCAGATGATGATATTCGATGCCGATAAAACTTTGGCCATTCCAGAGTATTTTGCAATATGACACGTTGGTTCTTCAATAGTTTGAAGATTTAACGGTAATTTTAATGCCGAATGGGCCGTACGGCATCCTTCTTACAATGTGGCTGCTATTCCAGAATAAACAACTGCAACCGCTATGTTGGATCTCGCACGAACAGTGGCTAAATCTACTGACATGAGAAATGTCTTATCAGTTCCACCAGAGACATCTACCACCATTTTCATCATCGATTGTCTTCATCAAAGTATCATAAACTTCCCTTTTTCCATTTTTTTTTAATAGGATAAACAGTATCATATGTCCGTCTCCTGGCTCTAAGCTACCTACCCACCAATTTTCAGCCATATCTCTACAGCCGTTCTTGAGTTGTAAATAGTGCAACTAACACGACTTTCGTCGATTTTGAATGATATTAAATGAGGCTCATCAAGTTGTTTTAGTGCAATTGCGGATTCCGCGGCCAAGGTTTCTTTCATGTTTTTGGATGAGGTGTTGGGGTTGAATTTGTGCCCCTTTTCTAACAAACTACGTTCAAAAGTTGATGAATCGACATCTGAATAATTTATGACTCTACTACTGAAGGATTTTACCGATGCGGTATTCTGAATATTATCAGAATTTTTCTTAAAACGTGAATTTCGTGCTACTACGGCTTTTAATTTCTTGGGTTGATTTTTAAATTTTTCGTGAATAAGATTGCTAATAATTAATAATAATGTTATTTCGCACCTTGTCATCAAACAAATCGAATTCCATAGGATGGAGTTTAAAAGTTAATTCTGAATGAATTGCTTTAATATAATGTTGTATGACGTCTCGTTTGATAAATAGAAATTTGGCCTCTTCTTTTATCCGGGTTGTTTCTGCTATTTTGACTGTTTTCTTCTAAGATATTGATTTAGATTTTGTTCCGATGTTGATATATTTTGGGGTTACTTTTCTACTGATGCACTCTTGGTTGAACCATATATTTTGGCTGCACACACAATATATAGTTCTTAACTTTCTATAAAGGGCGGTTTGTTTTGCTGTACTTGCACACTTTAAATAGTTAATTGACTCCGCCATTACTATCATTCAATAAATCCCTTGTGATAGTATAATATATAATTTAAATTTCACATTATCAACTAGCTACCGCTCTAAAACATCGAAAATGAGACCCCCTGCCCCCATTTCTCTACGAAAATACGACTACAATCAAGAAATCCTTCATACTAGAATTCCTTTTTCATCAACACTTTTTACAGAAAACGTTAGTAAAACATTATGGAATATCTAATCAGCGTTTGTCACCTACGCAATTTTATTCAATTTGAAGCATTGCATGTATTGAATATAGTAGACGTCATAAATTCTGTCTATAAAACTGTACTCACATATTTCTAAGAAATTCACTAATAATAATAATAAAATGAACGATAACAAACAAAAGGAATGAACCATCATTTCATGAATGAATTTTGATAAGATACTAGCGTATATATTTCATGCAATGTGTAACAATCGATTAGATAGGAGATGCTGAAATACTATTATGTGCCTTCTCAGACTAAAATATTTTTGCTCAACGGACATAGATGGTATTGTCAAATGCGAATAATCTATCTATTAGGTAACGTCCCAATCTATAATTTCCTAAAATTCTAAACAGAAAATAAAACAAAAATTATGATTGTATCGAGTAACCAATTCTTATTAAGCTAACGGGCCGTATTCATCAAAAAAAAATATGCTTATAATGACAAAATAAAAAGGATATCTTTCTCATTGTATTCGAAATAATTTCGAGCGGATCCTTATACCTTCAAATGTCTCATCTCGCGTGGACACTGTATACCAATGTACGATTTCTAATTGCACTAGAAAATTATAGTTCAAAAAAACACCAAAACTATGTTTTATCGAAAATGTTTTCTAATGAGTAGCAAGACGACAAAACGTGTATCGTTTAACGACCTTTTACACGCAAAACAAAAAAATTAGTCTAATGTAAAGGGATATGTTAATCCGAATTTCCTTTGAGTTCATAAACCGATCAACATAAATTAGGTCATTGGAATTCTTCAATACCTTCTAACAAGGAAAAGAAACAATAAACAAAAAACTTGTCTTATTATTAACTTATATCATCTCATAATAATTGGAGTTTAACTCTATTCTGATTTAAATATTTGTCTTCCACTGCACCCTTTGAAATAACTGAATTTCATTGAAAATTGTTTTGTTAACTATTATTTTCGTGTACATAAAATAGTGAAAGAGAAACTTTTCATAAACCACTTTATAGAAAAATTTTATTACCTCATTAAAATTATCAAACGATGTGTTCAAATATTTCCAATTGGATAAAAAACAGAGGAGTTATAGCGATCCGCGTTTTCCGGAAACAGTTGTATACTAAAAAAGTTTTTGCGAAATATCTCAAAAATTGAAATTCGTGTCGTGTTCTGATAGGGTTCTCTAATTTCTCTTCGTTTCGAAATATGGTTCCTAAAAAGAACACTTTGTTTACTGAATGAGATTCAATTTTTCGATTGAACTCTGTCTATTGAGTTATTATAAAACATTCTTCATCATCTTCGAAACTAACGCGGTTTTCGAGATACAGGATGTCCCCCAAGCTCTATGGCAAACTGAGAGGTGATTCCGAAAGGAGTTCTAAGACAAATTAGTGAACATTGTCCTTATCACAATTTTCTACATACCGGAGCGATTCTGTGATGTTGCCATAGATAAAATGAAATACATATGTTGTACTGAATCTGTCATCTGCAATGATAGTAAAATGATAATCAGGAATGTTCAGCTACTTTTGATGGAAAAATTTCAGAATATCTATTTCGGCAGATAATTATTAATTCAAAACCCAAAATTCCTGGATTTGAAAATGTATTCCTTCAGTAATGAAGAATATGCAGATATAATATACAGGGTATCCGTGAATTGCATGTACACTTTTGTACCACAGATTCTCAAGCTCAAAATAAGTCGATTTAGGCCAGCTACATGAAAAGTTTTTTCGTTTGGCCGAAATTATTTAAACCATCTCATGTCAAACCATAAAACGTTGGAAATTAAATCTGGATCTTGAACATGTTGCTGCAGCATCCAGCGGCAAAATGTGAGTCGATGCTGCTCGTCCCCTGCATTCGATGCGTACAGATGATAAGAGTGCAGTTCCTTTTTTCTCAAAACACAGTCCACGACACTTCGGGCCAATAGAGTTTTGGCTCAATTCTTCCCGTTTCTCTGAATCTGCTGAATACAGAACTGAAAACTGTCCAAAGAGGATGATGTTTTTTAGGACATCTTCGATGGCATTTTTTAGCAGCTTTTCGAGCGTTTCCATCGCATAAACGATAAAGATACAGGGTGTTCGTGAATTTCATGTACAACGTTATACTACAGATTTATCAGTTCGAAATAAGTCAATTTATGCCAACATGAAAAGTCTCTTCGTTTGGCCGCTAGAGGTCGCCAAATCCAAAGATTTTTTCTTGTTTTTCAAATAATTCGAGAATGACTCATTTGATAGAAACTATATTTGGTATGCGTAATCGGGTGAGTTATTCACGTTTTTTAGTGATCCACTCAATGACCTTGACGTTTTACAAAAACTCGAACGTGTTTTTAATCAACCATAAGTTTTCAACTGTCTGCGTTTGAACAAAACTATTTTAGACAATGAGTAGCTAGGCTAATTCAAACTTTTTTGTCTCTTGAGAAATTTTGATATGATGAGCGGTTCAATCACAAAAAAACAGTTTTCCAATTTCATGATTTCATTTTTTCAACCACCTAACGAGTCGAAAATATCACATATTGACCATGTTGGCTTTGGATTTGTTTCTGTAGTCTGACAGATTGTCATTTTATTATTCTTGATAACCTCTAGTTAACAAAATGATGTTTTCTAGGTTGTTAAATCAATGTTCAGTAGTACACAAATCGAAATATTCGAAGAAAAAATTTGAGTTTTTCAAAATCACTATTTAAAAATATGAAAACAGGTTGGCCAGTTGGAAACTAAATAAGAAAAAACAGATTTCTTCAGAATAACGAGTTTACATCCAAAATTTCATTCAACTATAGTAAATGTTCAAAAATTCCACCATTTTGGTAAATACAGAAGTTAATCCTCTTTAAGAAATTAAATTGGACCATTGGCATTTCTTCAAGGTAATTTTTGAAGGAGTTGGCCTCATTTAAAATTCTCGCATGTAACTCTTTTCGGGTGTCAATTGGCGAAGAGTAAACTCTAGACTTTCGACACAGTACACCTGTTCATTGTGAGGTTTAGTGATGTCATACCTAGTAAAAGTGCATTCGTAATACATATCATATATATATATATATATATATATATATATATATATATATATATATATATATATATATATATATATATATATATATATATATATATATAAAGATTCGAGTATACATAGTTATGGAGCTACGTGGTTGAAAAGTCAAGCGATTTTCAAGACTTTAAAACCCGAAAGTTGATGTTTGCCTGATTTATATGGTTTTTGGAGTTTATTTTTGAGGTTATAAAAGATCCTGATGTGATATAGCAATTTGGACCTGGGATCTGTTTTCAGCAACCCCAAAATTATATAGTAAGACTGGTCTGTGTTCTGGCATAATTTTTCGATTTTTTTTGTGGAACTGTGTTATAAATGACAATGTCCATGATATTGTTTTGCTGTCACTTTTTCGAAGATGTGAGCTATGCATTCAACTTGGAGGCGGTCAGTATAGCCCGGTCAGATGTCACGAATCGGAACAATGGACTGCAGTTTCGGTCTCGTTTGACCTCGTCAGCATTGTCTACCCATTCGTAACACCAGGCTATGCCGTTACCTACTCATTCGTGTTACGAATGGGTAGACAATGCTGACGAGGTCAAACGAGACCGAAACTGCAGTCCATTGTTCCTATTCGTGACATCTGACCGTGCTGTACCGCTGCTCTGTGGCCCCGGTTGACGGTGATTATGAAGAGTAGATCGGAAGACTAGCTCCTTCAAGGGAGCATATTTAACATTCTACGGAAGGTTGAATATTGTTCATCGAATAATAATTTTCTTCGATGTGTCTACACATTGCGAAATCTCGCATATAGTAATTTTTTGTTTTGAGACAAATAATTACCTTAATCCCTAGCTATTCAAACATATATAACCCAACAACCTAAGCGGATAAAAGACTATAACTCTATACCGTAAGCTTTGAACAGCCATAATCTTATACAGTAAACTTTTAAACCCGAAATAACCCATAACATTCGTGTTGAACTAATGAAACACCCATAGCCTCCTTCTGACAATTTGAATTCTATAACATCAGGGTAACGGGGTATAGAGTTATAAGGGTTTGAAAGCTTAAGATATTGGATTATAAAGATTCGAGTATACATAGTTATGGAGCTACGTGGTTGAAAAGTCATGCGATTTATTTTCAAGATTATAAAACCCGACAGTAGATGTTTGCCTGATTTATATGGTTCTTGGAATTTATTTTTGAGGTTATGAAAAATCCTGACATGATGGAGCAATTTGGACCTGGGATCTGGTTCAGCGACCCCAAAATTATATAGTAAGACTGGTCTGTGTTCTGGCATAATTTTTCGATTTTTTTGTGGAACTGTGTTATAAATGACAATGTCCATGATATTGTTTTGCTGTCACTTTTTCGAAGATGTGAGCTATGCATTCAACTTGGAGGCGGTCAGTATAGCCCGGTCAGATGTCACGAATCGGAACAATGGACTGCAGTTTCGGTCTCGTTTGACCTCGTCAGCATTGTCTACCCATTCGTAACACCAGGCTATGCCGTTACCTACTCATTCGTGTTACGAATGGGTAGACAATGCTGACGAGGTCAAACGAGACCGAAACTGCAGTCCATTGTTCCTATTCGTGACATCTGACCGTGCTGTACCGCTGCTCTGTGGCCCCGGTTGACGGTGATTATGAAAAGTAGATCGGAAGACTAGCTCCTTCAAGGGAGGATATTTAACATTCTACGGAAGGTTGAATATTGTTCCTTGAATAATAATTTTCTTCGATGTGTCTACACATTGCGAAATCTCGCATATAGTAACTTTTTGTTTTGAGACAAATAATTACCTTAATCCCTAGCTATTCAAACATATATAACCCAACAACCTAAGCGGATAAAAGACTATAACTTTATACCGTAAGCTTTGAACAGCCATAATCTTATACAGTAAACTTTCAAACCCGCAATAACCCATAACCTTCGTGTTGAACTAATGAAACACCCATAGCCTTCTTCTGACAATTTGAATTCTATAACATCAGGGTAACGGGGTATATAGTTATAAGGGTTTGACAGCTTAAGATATTGGGTTATAAAGATTCGAGTAGACATAGTTATGGAGCTACGTGGTTGAAAAGTCATGCGATTTATTTTCAAGATTATAAAACCTGAAAGTAGATGTTTGCCTGATTTATATGGTTCTTGGAGTTTATTTTTGAGGTTATGAAAAATCCTGACATGATGGAGCAATTTGGACCTGGGATCTGGTGTAGCGACCCCAAAATTATATAGTAAGACTGGTCTGTGTTCTGGCATAATTTTTCGATTTTTTTTGTGGAACTGTGTTATAAATGACGATGACCATGATATTGTTTTGCAGTCACTTTTTCGTAGATGTGAGCTATGCATTCAACTTGGAGGCGGTCAGGACAGCCCGGTCAGATGTCACGAATCGGAACAATGGACTGCAGTTTCGGTCTCGTTTGACCTCGTCAGCATTGTCTACCCATTCGTAACACGAATGAGTAGGTAACGGCAAAGCCTGGTGTTACGAATGGGTAGACAATGCTGACGAGGTCAAACGAGACCGAAACTGCAGTCCATTGTTCCTATTCGTGACATCTGACCGTGCTGTACCGCTGCTCTGTGGCCCCGGTTGACGATGATTATGAAGAGTAGATCGGAAGACTAGCTCCTTCACAGGAGGATATTTAACATTCTACGGAAGGTTGAATATTGTTCCTTGAATAATAATTTTCTTCGATGTGTCTACACATTGCGAAATCTCGCATATAGTAACTTTTTGTTTTGAGACAAATAATTACCTTAATCCCTAGCTATTTAAACATATATAACCCAACAACTTAAGCGGATAAAAGACTATAACTTCATACCGTAAGCTTTGAACAGCCATAATCTTATACAGTAAACTTTTAAACCCGCAATAACCCATAACCTTCGTGTTGAACTAATGAAACACCCATAGCCTCTTTCTGACAATTTGAATTCTATAACATCAGGGTAAAGGGTATAGAGTTATAAGGGTTTGAAAGCTTAAGATATTGGGTTATAAAGATTCGAGTATACATAGTTATGGAGCTACGTGGTTGAAAAGTCATGCGATTTATTTTCAAGATTATAAAACCTGAAAGTAGATGTTTGCCTGATTCATATGGTTTTTGGAGTTTATTTTTGAGGTTATGAAAAATCTGGTTCAGCGACCCCAAAATTATATAGTAAGACTGGTCTGTGTCTGGCATAATTTTTCGATTTTCTTTTGTGGAACTGTGTTATAAATGACAATGTTCATGATATTGTTCTAGAGTCACTTTTTCGTATATGTGAACTATGTATGCATTTAAGTTGGAGGCGATCAATTCGACCAACTCTTGTAATGATTAATATGATTTCATTCATTTATTTTACTTTTATTTTCTTCCATGAATTTTCACAGCTTGGAAACCTTACTTCAATTCAAAATTATTTGATCGAAATAATTATAACTAATATGTATCTCATCACCATAAAATGGTTCTAGAATTTTCAGTGGTATTCTCTAGAAGTTTCTCGTGTGTTTTCATCGCAAAACCATAAACATAGATCATATCTGCATATTCTTCATTAACGAAGGAATGTATTTTCAATTCGATACATTCTGATGTTTATCTCTCAAACATAACCCAACATTCTTGATTATCATTTTACAATGATTACGAATGTCACCTTCTGTATGAAAAGATATATACAAACCGTCCTTTAGTGAAAGCCGCTTTGCGTTTTTTATTGTTTCATTTTTCCATTCGTTACAAAAACTGTGATGGAGTAATACGTATCTACCGCTGTCTTCACAATTCCTAATGTCGCCTAAATTAACGAAAAACGAGTTTCGATACGAAAAAAACCAGTGTTACCGTTTGCAGTGAAAATAGAAATGCTTGGTCGTTTACGCCTTATAGAGTCGTTTGCATTATATCACACTCATTCAATGTTAACGAATCAATTGTACGATCGATGAAAAACATCTGAACATAAAATAAAATCATCTGTAGCTTAAACTTCACTGTCAGCGAAAATTGGTCGTGATCTAGCAATATTAGAACAGCAACAAAGTTCTCGCTGTTTTTTTTTTATGAAGATACAACTTTATTGTGAAAAATGAGTACAAATGAATCATTAACAGTGTTGCACACCGCAAACTACAACGTTACCATCTTTTGGCAGAGCTCGAATGCCGTGACGGTAGAAGTGTTCGTCTTCTGAGGCTATCCACGAATCAAGCCATCTTTCGTGCTCTTCATATGAGCGGAACTGCTGATCAGCCAAAACAGGTGTCATCGAACGTAACAAGTAATAATCGGATGGTGCAATATCTCGGGAATATGGCGAGTGGGGTAGGACTTTCAGTTTGAGCGTTTCCAAGTAGGTTTTAACGGGTTTGGCAATGTGAGGCAGAGCGTTGTTATGCTGTAGAATTACTTTTTCGTGTCTCTGTGTCAAATACACAGCATAATTTTTGCAGCGTGAATATTCGGCCGAGGCGATGACGTAGAAGCATGACCGAGCAGTCCACAAGATTTTTTTTTCTTTGAATTGCTGTAATGAATCCATTTTTCATCACTCGTCACTGGAACAGTTGTTCCCAGGCGAAAAAACGACGCTCAACGTCTCTTGGCTTCGAATCAAATGGAACTCAAGTTCCTTGCTTTTGAATCATTCCCAACTCATGCAATAGCTTGGAAATGGCCTGCAGGGTAACTCCTAAGACTGAAGCAAACTCTTCTTGCGTTTGCCTTCAACTCAGCGTCCCTCATGGGGACGGTCGTCCACATCGAAATCACAGATTTTGGAGAAACGGAACCTACCCCGGCACGTTGTTCTACTTAGAGCAGCATCTCCGTAAACTTTTTGGAGCACTCTATGAGCTTCAGCCGCCGTTTTCTTCGAAGGAAAAAAGGAAATCAATACTTCCCGCATGTGACGATGATTTGGCACAAAATCAGACATTTTCTCACAACTAAAAGTATATGACGAATAAATAAAATCACTAATGTGTCACAGTGGTTTGTTTACCATATGTCTAAGCTTTGTTCAAAATATTCTCGATATGTAAAAATCGACTAGCACTTACTGCTGGAGCCATCTATTGACATACAGCGAGAACTTAGTTGCGCAAATAATGGAAATGGCATTGTCATAATCGATCGAAGGCCGCAACCAAAAAATAGTGCCCTCACTGGTCTAATTATACCAGAGAAGGCACAGCGTGGTCAAGAACATTTTGAAGAAGCTAGTGGTAGTTATGGTAGTTTAGGATTTTAAGCATCGGAAGCTTGGTTCAATAAATTTAAGGTGCAACAATCATTGCACTGCATTAAAATCGTTGGAGAAGCTGCTGCAGCAGAAAGATATACAGAAGAATTTGCAAACCTAGTAGCTGATTTAGGATATAAACCTGTGCAAATATTTAATGCAACAGAAACTGCACTGTTATGGAGAGAACGCCAAAGAAAATATTCATTACCAAAAGCGAGAATCCTGTCCCTATATTTAAGGCAGCGAAGGATAGAGTTACACTACAGCTATGTTCTATTGCAGGGGGTGCTCAAACGATCGATCGCGAGTGCTTTTTGAGTAGATCTCGAGAATGAGAGATTATTAATGAGTAGGTAATTCCATAGCGGCAAAACGTGGCTTTATCAATGGAACGCGCGGTACTTGTAAAAGAAAAACCGCGTTTTTTATTCTTGCCGTTTTTCTAGAAATTTTGGGCGGCGCGTTTGACGGGAACATTCGAGACTTTCGTTTACGCCGATATAAATGTTGCGCCTGCAGGAATTGGAGTCATTCTGAAATGTAACTTGAAGGCAATACTACGTAGATACAAAGTTTATTATTAGATAGTACAAAATGAGTGCAACGAAGAAATCTGAATCGTATCCTTCTAATAACGATTGGGAGGAAGAATTTTTCTTTTGTATGGTGGATAAGTGCATTTGTCTTATTTGTCGTGCGTCAGTTGCGATACCTAAGCGTGGTAACTTAGAGAGGCATCATAAAATGGTTCATAAAAACTATGAAAAGGATTTTCCGCCACAGAGTGAATTTAGAAAATGAAACTTACGTGATTTGATATCTTGTTTGAATGAAGAACAAACCATGTTCACAAGACCAGCGAAACAATCCAAAGCTGCTACGATCGCGTCATTTAAAATATCTCATATATTGGCGAAACACAAGAAACCATTCGAAGATGGATCGGTAGTGAAGGAAGCATTTATTGAAGCGGGTGAGACTTTATTTGAAGATTTCAAAAATTAAACATAAATCATGTCTGCTATTAGAGAACTTCAGTTATCTCGTCACAAAGCGTATTGAAGTCATGAGTCAGGACATGGCAGATAAATTAAAACATGATATCATGAAATGCACATAGTTTTCTTCACAGTTCGACGAATCCACCGATATGACAGACACTACCCAGCTGTGTATTTTTATTCGGATGGTATTCAATGACATGTTGGCTAAGGAAGTATTTTTGAACATCATTCTTCTGAAGGGGAAGACCCGTGGCGAAGATATACATGAAGTTTTCTTCAATTTTGTAAAAAACAACAAGCTACCAATATATAAATTAGTGTGCATTACAACCGATGGAACACCAGCAACGACTGGAAACAAAAACGGTTTAGTGACATTGTGTCGAGATAATGAAGACTTCCCTTCATTTTTTTCATTACACTGCATTATACATCAACAACATCGTGTTCCAAAGGTTAAACACGGAGGAAATTGTACGCATGTCAACAAAAATTGTGAATTCCATCCGTGCACTCAGCTTGCAACGGCGGCTCTTTAAGTTGTAGTTGAAATATAGGGAGTCAACTGAACAAACTGATTTAGTTCTTCACACGGACGTCAGGTGGTTGATTCTCGAAAAATTTCTAGAAAGGTTTCAAGAATTATTGCCCGAAGTAACAGCTCTTCCAGACGAAAGAGGTGATGACATTCAGACATTGAAAAACGAAAAATGGCTGACTGATTTGGCATTTTCGACTGACATCACAATGCACTTAAACACCATCAACTTCGAGCTTCAAGGTAAAGGAAAAACTAATATTCAGATTATAAGCGCAGTAAACGCATTCAAAATTGCTCGATAGACTCGATAGATCAACTGAAAAGAAAGGATCTGAAATATTTTCCGTCCTTGAAAGCAACGATTCCTTAGTTGAATTATAAAACTTATGAGGCTGAAATATCAACTATTCTGGGACAATTCGAAATGCGTTTTTATGATTGCAGTAAATTGGCAGATATAGCATCATTTATGAGTTATCCTTTTTCATGTAAAAACATTGTGGAATTGACTACTGAAATAGCAAGTCAGTTTAATATAAACCCATGTTCTGTTGAAAATGATTTGGTGCAGATTGAATCAGATATACTCAGAGCTATAGAATCTTATACAAATTTCTGGTGTTTTATATCTGAAGATAAATATCCGAATCTAAGGCAAATCGCCCTTCAACTGACGGCTATGTTTGGGTCAACTTGCTTGTGCGAGTCTGCATTTTCTGAAATGAAGATGATTAAGTCAAAATATGGCAATCGACTAACTGACGATATGTCATCATGCTTGCGATTACCACTCAGTGGTAACGTACCATCTTATGAAAAGTATCTTTTAAGGACATGCAGTGCCACGCTTCAACATTCAAAGTCACTCCTTAGTTAAGTTTAACACCATATGTATCTCTTTTGTTTTTTAACAACCAATAAAATCGCAATTTTGAATAACTTTGAGTTTTTCCATTGATATCGTAGAGAAGAACCTAACTAACCTAAACGAAACCTTGACTAAAATAATGTATATTGTGCGGAAAGCTAATACCTATATATGCTACGATACACCTAGGTAGGTAGGTAGGTAGGTAGGTAGGATGTATCGTGTATGTACGACAACACTGCATCACACATACTTGCAGTCTCTCAGAGTCGATCGTAAGTAGTTTAAAAATATTGAGGTAGATCGCCAGCAGTTCAAGTTTGAGCACCCTTGTTGTAATGCATATGGAGATTATCTCATTGGACCACTGATGCTTTGCAGATCGTTAAATCCCTGTGCTTTAAAAAAACAAAACACGAACGACCCACCAGTGTTTTGGCGTTCTAATGCGAAAGCCTAGGTTACTAGCGCTATTTTTGTTCCGGATTTATTTTGTTTCAGAAGTTTGAAACTTATTTGAAGAAAGAATTTAGACTTCAAACCTGTTCTAGTCGTGATCAATGCACCAGTTCGTCATCGCGAATCTGAAACTATGCATCCGAATATAAGAGTGACATTTTTACCACCCACAATACGTCTTTGATTCAACCTACGGACCAAAGTATCCAGGCCTTTAGCTCTATTACATTAGACGAACCTTCAAAATCATATTGGATATTATGGCTGATGAATGCTGGAAGAAATTTGACATAGCAAACTGTATCCTAAAGATAAAAGAATCATTGGAAGAACTGAACCCTTACACATTGGAATCATACTGGAAAAAAACTGTGACGAAGAATTCAAACTTTACTTGCAAACATTACGGAAATTGGGAATGGAATAGGAAGAAATGGGTTCGAACAGATATTCGATAATCGGCTTAATGTTATATTCACAGCCTATTGAACACAGGGCTTCAACAAGCTCTGGAAACGTGACATTTAATTTGAAAATTCTTAATGAAGGTTTAAGAATGGGAAATGCTTTCTTTAAGAAATATGATCCATCTACGAACGAAGTCTTATTTTAACAAACAAAATACTAATGACACTGATGAATATCAGTCTGTATTGAAGGAGCCTTTGAAAACTGACAAATGAGAAAAAATTAGAACATTCTTCAAAACATTGCACAGACCTGAAGATAATCATTAACTAATATGGTCAGAAACATCATTTTTTTATTTCCTCACTTATTAAGGTATCTCCTATAAAATCATATAAATAAGCATTCCATATTCACGGTTCCTGTATTCGCGGCATATTTGCAAAAAATTTACCCTGCGAATAAAATATTGATATAGTATTTCATTCCATCTTTGGTAACATCACACAATCGCTATCGTATGTTAAAAAGTGTGATTTCAGGATTCGTGAGAGTCAAATTTTTAAACCTGAATATCTTCGAATCTAGAAACCTCTCAAAGTTTGTCATAGAGCTTAGAGGACACCCTGTATTTTAGTTGTTTTGCGAAAAATATTGATTTTTTGGAAAGAAGTGGTATAATGCTCTAATCAAACAATTTACAATAATGTTTTGGTGTTTTTATGTGTTCAAAATAATTGTGTTGAACCCTTTACTCATATACAGATTGTTTCCTACAGAATACAAAATTAGTGTGCACTTTCGGTATAACCTGAAGTGTTATGTAGCTAAAAATATTTTAGAAGTAGAGTTTCTTTTGAATTGAAGGAACCAATATTTCAGAACGATAGTTCTATTAATTCTCTGTGAACGTTTAATAAGCTTTACTATTTTTTTTCTGCTTGTGCATTTACTCTTCGTCTTTAAATTATCCTATACGGAATACACTATCCTAGCTTTTTGTTATTTCGGATCAAAAGTTGAAACTTTTATATCTCCTTAATATAGTACACACAACCAAATTTATATGGAATCACAAGATATTTTTTCCATCTCATACTAATATTGAGGGTAACGATTTAGCTAATGAAAGTGCAAAAGAAGCAGCAGCATCCCCTGACCTTCAACCCCAAAATATACCCATATGCTAAGTCCTTATACCCGATGAAGAACAGAATTCGAAATCTATATGTAGAACACTGGAAATCAAACGATCCCCTTCATTACAAAAGCTCTGGAAAAACCTACTTTCCCATCGAAAAGAAGAGACCAAGTGAAAATATGTCGACTGAGAGCAGGGCACGCAAGACTAACACACAGCTACATACTTTCAAAAGAAGAGCCACCCCTTTGTAACCAGTGAGGAGAAAGACTTACGTCAAACATGTGGTGTGCGATTGTAAAAGCTACTCAGTGGAACGTACCAGTGAAAAAGTGAAGTGTTTCAGACGGGGCAAATGACGAAACTCATAAGAAACACTATCAACTATCTCAAACTTATAAATCTGTACCATGAATTATGATCTTAAATTATGTCAAAAATAGAGAACCAAAGAAAAACACTGTAACGTATCAGATGCTAATAGCCCTCTAAGGTTGAAGCTTAAATAAATAAAAAAAACAAGATATTTTGAATTTAACCTCAGGGATTTTGGAAATTTCGAAGGATTGTTAGAATTAATCCTTTTGAGATATTTCAATTGAAAAAAGAAATAAATTGAGATTTATGGTAGGAGAGAAACAAATTAAAGAAAATAAGCAACTTTCCGCGTGTAGTACAAAAATTGAAAATTGTTTTCTCACGGAGTAGGTATTTCTTCTCGACCTCGGTAGCTTGTATTACCTTCTCTTGCTACAAGCCTGAATCCGTCTAGGCATGATTTGATTAGGTTTTCGACCTCCTCTGGGGTGATTTTCTGCCACTTTTCTATGGCGGCTTGGATTAGCTGTTGAGCTGTTCTTGGATTACCCCGGCGCGATCTAATTTTCCTTTTGAGATTATCCCATAAATGTTCAATAGGATTTAGGTCTGGAGGGCCAGCTGGCCAGTCCAAAATAGCGATTCCCTCTGTTTTAAGATAATGTCGCGCGAGGTTGCTGGTATGGGGAGGAGCATTATCTTGAATAAAAGTGGAATTCTTACAGTGGACACCTCGCCAGAGTCTCACTATGGGCTCCAGCACTAGGTCCACGTAATTTCTAGCCGTTACACTCTCAGGAAACAAAATCAAATCTGTTTTGCCTCCCAGCATAATGCCACCCCAAAACATCACACTGCCCCCTTGGTATTTCGGAATTTGTCTTGTTGCTCAGAGTCTAGCTTGTCTTCCACGACCCCTTAAAACCTGAATCCGGCGGTCATCTGATCGAACACCAATTCTGGTCTCATCCAAAAAAGAACATTTCGCTAATTCTCAATATTCTGATTTTGGTGCACGATACAACAATTAAGTTAATTTTTTGTTCTCTGGTTAACTCTGGAACTCTTAATTGCCTTCTGCTTTATAAACCCCATGAACGAAGTTTTTGACGTATCGTTTCGACTGATAAACTGATGTCTGTTGCTTCCAGAAATTGTCTTTGGAGTATGGGGTGCGACACACTAGGGTATCTTCTTGCAATTTGGCACAAAAAGCGGTCTTGTTCTTCAGAAGTGATCTTCCTACGACTTCTTCTAGGCCTATTTTGCTCCACGTATCGAGCGTAGGTTTTTGAAATCACCCCCATTGTGGCCGTTATATCGCTCTGTGTTACCCCTTCTTCAAAGAGAGCAATTATTCGACTTTTCTGCGTAACGGACAATCAAACGTAAGGCATTTTCAATTGTGATTATAGGCTTTTTAAATTTTGAAATTTACAGTTTCAAATCTCACTGACGACTGAGTACAATATCCCGAACATGTGGTGATAATTCAACATTTCTTAGCATACAATCAAGTTTTTTTACAACAAAAAACTTCATTCTTCACAAGTAGTCAATGATACATGGTTAAAAATAATCAATAATGTGAAATACCGAGTGATTCCATATAAATTTAGTTGTGTGTACATGACTATTCTCTTGTTTCTTCTACCTCTTCTTGTTTAATTTGTTGACTGCTCTAAGAAGTGGGACATTTCAGTAAGATCCTCATAGATTTCGAAAGTATATGATGTCAATTTTCACTTGATACCTTACACGTTACTCATAAGGGAATTTTTCAGGTAGACAAACAACGGTGATCCTATAAGGTTTCCCAGTATACTTCTGAGATACGCTACCCTCAAAACGTTCATTCATTTCAGCACAAATCAAGAACAATTGTAACAAATTCACCTAACAAAACTTATCGATTTCCGGAATTGAAAACGGAATATTGAAAATAAATAAAGGTTTAGACATTTTTTCCAATGTTCTCGGTAATTTAAGATAGGTATAATAAATTTACTTGCCTAGTTAATAAAATAAAGGTTTGGTTCATTAATTTTCGTTATTATTAAAATCCTAGTTTCATTACGTAGAGGCCCGTTCTATTAAATTTGATAATTACCCCGACCTTGTTTTGCATAACTGATTAGAAACATTTTCTGTCCAATTTCAATTGCCATAATGAGTAACAGAACCTATTATCTCAAGGTTGAAACTCTAAAATTTAATAATAAAACCCACATAAAGCTTCAAGGGATATATACAAGTTTGTAACGTTTATTTTCCGCCAATAAATCGACTTAGATATGATCTGAAACTTCAACGATCTTACTTACGGAGATGAATGTTTCTTGTAGAATCTTATCTGGGAAAGGTGCGGATATTCCTGGATGAACAGACAAGCAAGGCCCTCCAACGCAGTGATTTCACCATTCTTGTAGGTATACCATCACTCACAACATCGCGGAAGTTTAACCAACATAACATGACGTCATTTAATCGGCGGACGTAGCCAAAAAGCCGCAAAAAGTTCTTAAAAGAGTTGGGGGATGTTAACAAAGGCTCTGGGGATGGCACTAAAAGTCCACGGACGAAAAAAACACCCCGTGAATTCTTCCAGTGCCATTCGCAGGCCAATGTTGGCACTCTGAAACGACTCGGTACCATCTGGTACCCGCAGGCACGACTGAAACGTACCACGAATCGACTCGAACTAACAGCGGTACCTGTGGCCGCGCAACAGGTAGCTTCCCCTGCCCCTCTGTGAGTGTTGCAGGTACTACAGGACATTGCACCTGTAGTTCTAGCACCGTGACACTGCCTCGCTGATGGGCTGATGTGCTATTAGTCATCTTTGGTACAACTCACTCGGAACACTACCAGAGCATGATGGGAAGTGGAGAAAAACCACCGCGAAGAAAAACTCGAGCAGCGTATCTTCGTGACCGAAAGAATGCGTTTGCCGTGACAGGAAGAACAAAAAGTAACAATCATTACGTTGGGACCACGTGGATCACCTACATCTTTAGAATCATTTGATCCGAACTGAAGAACTGCAAGTTCAAGATTGATAAAAATATCGGCCAGAATGGATGAAAATTTCGAAGGATTCTTGATATGCTATCAATATTTGGAATCGGGTTCTTCTGTAATCCTTGCGGGAAACTGATCATGGAATTACGCTAATAATTTGTTAGTGATCAATTTTCATGGAAAATGTTCGAGCATGTGACCTGTTACACATCGTTAGAAAGTTTTGATTTTCAGGCGATTTCGTCGTGATATTTCGAATGTGAAAACTCCCCTAAATGTACTACCAGTAATAAATCACCTTTCTTTCCTATTCTGTCATGGAAGAAAACATGATTTTATGAACTAAAGAAGAACACAACAGTTCCGATATACCCATTACTTTGTTCCAGCTATATTGAAGAAGTAAATAAAGAAAAAAGTTAGATGCTATCATCTGCAGATCCTTAAACTAATTTCAAATAGCGGGTGTCCCATAAAAAACGTCCCAAACTATAGCACCACCAATTCTTGATCTATTTCAATGAAATAAAAAACGAATTACATCTGGAATAATATTCCAACTGCCTGAAATATTTTCATTAGTTTCACCTTATAACCGGGTGGCTCACCACGTTCGCAACGGAAGAATAGGCTTATTTTTCAAATTACGTAGATGGTCTTCCGACCCGTGAACATGCCACATATAATTGACCATGGGAAAAACATGGATTCTCTAGATTTAAACCATAATTCTTCAAGAATTTGACTTGTGATGTGTTAATGTTTGAACTCAAACGGCATATCGGTTGGGATCATCAGTATCCTCGGAATGAGAACTTTTTCACATTCGAATTTTCCTTTCAGTATCGTCGCGTAAATCACATTCTTCATCATTCCATCGTTCCATTTTTAAATTTTTTTTGCTCAGTAATATCTAGTGTTGTAATGACTAGGACCTAAAAATATGTTAGACTATACAGGATGTTCCATAATAAAGTTACATATGAAAGTTTTAAATAGGATATCCTATACACACAACCAAATTTATATGGAATCACCAGATATTTTGAATATTACCTTACGGATTCTGGAAATTTCGAAGGATTGTTAGAATTGATCCTTTTTGAGATATTTCAATTGGAAAAAGAAATAAATTAAGGTTCATTTTAAGATAGAAACAAATAAAAGAAAATAAGAGACTCTTTCCGCAGGTAGTAAAAAAATTGAAAATTGTTCTCTCACGGAGTAGGTGTTTTTCTCGACCTCGGTAGCTTGTATTACCTCCTCTTGCTCGGATACAAGCCTAAATCCGTCTAACATGCTTTGGATTAGATTATCGACCTCTTCTGGGGTGATATTCTGCCACCCTTGTGATGAGCTGTTGCGCGGTTCTTGGATTATCCTGGCGCGATCTAATTTTCCTTTTGAAATTATTCCATAAATTCCAATAGTATTTAGGTCTGGACAGCAAGCTGGCCAGTACAAAATAGCGATTCCCTCTGTTTCAAGATAATGTCGCGTGGATGCTGGTATGCGAAGGAGCATAATCTTCCATAAAAGTGAAATTCTCACCATGGGCACCTCGCCAGAGTCTCACTTTGGGCTCCAGCACTAGGTCCACGTATTTACCTAATCCTGATCATTCTAATGTTTAATATTAGTAGCATAATATACGTGGTTTCTACAAATTCTTGGTCGTTGTTGACACCAATTAATACCATAAGAAAAAAAAGATTATATCACCTAACCTTTTCGCTTTTTCGACGCCACCTTTTGTCGACTTCTCAGGATTTCTATCATTTTTCAAAACTCCAAAGTTATCCAGAATTGAGTTTAATTTTACACTACCCACAAAACTTGTCGCATCACACTACTTTTACGACAATACTATATAAGATTTTGGGTTGGTCATTCAAGAGTCGCAACTTTCAGAAGTGTGAAATAAGAAGATATCATTCAAAGAGATGAGTTTATGATGGAATTATCAAAAATTTCGAGTCAATGAAAAATTAAAAAATTCTACCATCTTCAAACATTCGGGAAGAGACCAATCAAATAGCATCGAATGGTTACTAATCATTTTCAAAATCGAGTGTTTCATCCTCGGGCCCTAACTACTGCATGTACTCTTGAGTCACTAAGTTCAGGAAGCAGATTTTCTAAGTTGCTGAATTCGCCACCCCATGTTGCCCAAACATGTTCTATGGGATTCAAGTCGGGACTTCTGGCTGGCCATCTTAAAATATCAATTTCGGCATTTTGCAGAAACTCTGTAACTACTCTAGCTGCATGAGCGAGCATTATCATGCATATAAATGAAGTTTTCGCCCATCATGAGCCGAAGGGTACAACATGAGGTTCAAGAATATCTGCGATGTATTTGGCCGCTGTCATTCTTCCATTATTCACTAGGACTGACTCAGTTCGACCATGGAAAGAAATGCCTACCCACACCATTACTAAGCCCTCTCCGAAGTTTTCGGTTTGCCGGATATTGCATTGCTGATACCGTTCCCCAGGTCGTCTGTACACAGGCATGCGTCGATAATTTGATACTAGACAGAACCTGGACTCGTCGGAAAAGAGAACATCCGACCATTCTGGAATACCCCAATTTGCATGTTCCCTCGCAAACTGAAGTCTTGCAACTCGTTGCTCTCTGGTAAGACGCGGGCCGGTAGAAGCCACCCTTGGTCTGATATCGTCTGCTCTGAGCCTGTTCCTAACAGTTTACAATGAAATATGCACAATTCTGGAAGGTGCAACTTCATTTTGTAGCATTCTAGGCGTACAGTGCCGAACTCTTAGTGCAGTTAAACGAAGCCAACGATCATCAACCTGTTTCATGGTACCGATTAATTGCTCTTGAAATAGTGCTTTGGTTAACATTCAACAGGTTAGCCACGGCTTCGTCCCTTCTCTAGAAATGTTACAGTTCTTACCACTTCATGATCACTCAAATAGCGTCCAGGACATTCAGCAGCAATTACAATAAATTCAAAGATTCGAAAATCAACAAGAAACACAGAAAACTTGCATTAATTTAGCGTGAAAACTGAAGAGAAATTGAATGAATACTGATAGTCAAATAAACTCATTCTTGTTTCAAACGTGTTTGTGATCATATGGAAACAAATGTTACTACATAGATAAGATTTCTTTCCCCTCATATGTCCAAAAAGATATGTTGACAAAGAAACTGCGATTGAGCTGCTTAATCGATTGTGGAATTCAGAATACCAGGTGATGCTACAATTTTTGTAGTGTGTGTATTTTGCATTTTGAGCCTATCCTAGCAGTAGTAGCAATTTGGCTATTTGGTATACCTTTCAAAATGAAGACTTATCCAATACAAGAACGAATTGGTATGATTTTTGCCATCGGCGAGTGCCAACAAAATTGATTTTTAGCATCAAGAGTTTACTCTTAAAGATACCTGAATCGAAGACATCCAGACAGAAATTCCCTACAAAAACTACTACTAACATTTCGTCAAATCGGCAACGTAGCTTATCCAAAATCGACAGACAGAAGCGGGTGACAGAAGGCAAGAAAACGAAATGATAGTTGTAGCGACAGTCCTTGAAAACTCAACTACCAGTCACGGGAGGATTCCCGATGAAACGGAAATTAGTAGAGGAAGTGTATCCAGAAGCTTGAAAATCCATTCTTATCTTGTTCAGGTCTACCAGGAGCCATCGGAAGGGGATTTTGTACGTCTGCTTGAGTTCTGTTTATGGATGTCGAAAGAAATGAAGATATTGCAGAAAATATTATGTTCTCGGATACATGCACTTTTCACAACAACTTCCTGGAACTAGAACAATTTTCATTATTATGATGATCAATTCCACATATCTTTCGTCAGCCGTACACACATCATCGATGGGCTGTTAATACTTGGGGGCAATCATAGGTCCGCTGTTATCGGAGAGCACTTAAATGGAAATATATTTTCGAGGTTTCTTCGTGATAATCTACAACAGGCGTGCTCAAACGGTCGATCGCGAGTATTTTGAGTATATCTCAAGAACGAAAAAATGTATTACGTACTAAAGAAAAGCCGCGTTATTATTCTTGCCGCTTTTCTAGAAATTTCGGGCGGCGTTTGGTAACTTAGAGGGGCATCATAAAATGATTTATAAAAATTATGAAAAGGATTTTCCGGCACAGAGTGAATTAAGAAAACGAACAGTACGTGATTTCATATCTTGTTTGAAAAAAGAACAAACCATGTTCACAAGACCATCCAAACAATCCAAAGCTGCTGCGATCGCGTCATTTAAAATATCTCATATATTGGCGAAACACAAGTAACCATTCGAAGATAGATCGGTTGTGAAGGAAGCATTCATTGAAGCGAGTGAGACATTATTTGGGGATTTTAAAAATAGAACAGAAATCATGTTTGCTATTAGAGAACTTCAGTTATCTCGTCCGACTATCACAAGGCGTATTAAAGTCATGAGTCAGGACATGGCAGATAAACTAAAACATGATATCATGAAATATACATACTTTTCTTCACATTTCGACGAATTCACCGATATGACAGACACTGCCCATCTGTGTATTTTTATTCAGAAGGTATTCAATGACATGTTGGCTAAGGAAGAATTTTTAACATTCATTCCTCTGAAATTATTGGAATGATTTCAGTTTCTCAGGGTAAACTTCATTCAATGAAGACCGGTGGCGAAGATATATATGATTTAGTATTCACTAAAGCAGATTTGCGATTAGTAAAACCTTCAATTTTGTAAGAAACTACAAGCTACCAATATATAAATTAGTGTGCATTACAACCGATGGAGCACCAGCAATGACTGGAAACAAAAACATTTTTGTGTCATTGTGTCGAGCTAATGAAGATTTTTCCTCATTTTTTTCATTCCATTGCATTATACATGTTTTGTGTTCTAAAGTTTCAAACACGTAGTAAATTATGGCCATTGCAACAAAAATTGTAAATTCCATTCGTGCACGTAGCTTGCAACGGCGACTCTTTAAGTTGCAGTTGGAAGATAGGGAGTCAGCTGAACACACTGATTTAGTTCTTCACACAGACGTCTGGTGGTTGAGTCGCGAAAAATTTCTAGAAATGTTTCAAGAATTATTGCCCGAAATAACAACTTTTCTAGACGAAAGAGGTGATGACAGTCAGATGTTGAAAAACGAAAAATGGCTGACTGATTTGGCATTTTTGACTGACATCACAATGCTTTCAAACACAATTAACTTGGAGCTTCAAGGTCAAGGAAAAACTATTATTGAGATGATTAGCGCACTAAATTCATTCAGAAGTAAATTGTAACTTATGATATATCAACCGAAAAGAAAACATCTGAAACATTTTCCGTCTGCAAGGATTTCTCAGTTGAATTCTGATACGTATGAGCCTGGATTATCAAATAATTTGGGACAATTCGAAATGCGTTTTTATGATTGCAGTAAATTAGCAATATAGCATCATGTATGAGTTATCCCTTTTTTCATGTAAAAACATTGAGGAATTAGCTACTGAAATAGCAAATCAGTTTAATATGAACTCATGTTCTGTTGAAAATGAGTTGGTGCAGATTATATCAGATATACATCTCAAAGCTACAGCATCTGATACATATTTCTGGTGTTTATCTGAAGGTAATTATCCGATTCTAAGGCAAATCGCCCTTCAACTGACGGCAATGTTTGGAACAACTTACTCGTGCGATTCTGCATTTTCTGAAATGAAGATAATTAAGTCAAAATATCGCAATCGACTAACTGACGATCATATGTCAGCATGCTATTAGCACCCAGTGGTTACGTACCATCTTATGAAAAGTATGCTGAGGACATGCAGTGCCACGCTTCAACATCCAAAGTCACTCCTTAGTTAAGTTAAGTTTAACACCATATGTAACTCTTTTGTTTTGTAACAACCAATAAACTCGCAATTTTGAATAACTATGAGTTTTTTCATTGATATTATAGAGAAGAACCTAACTAAACCTACCCCAAACCCAAACCTTGACTAAAATAATGTATATTGTGCGGAAAGCTAATATCTATATATGCTATCTAACCCTGCATCACACATACTTGCAGCCTCTCAGAGTCAATCGTAAGTAGTCTAAAAATATTGAGGTAGTTTGCCAGCAGTTCAATTTTGAGCACCCCTGGTATAAAGAATAGAAATGGTTATTGTGGCTTATCCTTAAGAAATAGATATATACCATCACGGACTTGTTGGTGGACCTTTTTAAGATGTACAATACAGTAGTATATTATTTCGATCTATCTTGTAGCGTTGATTCAGCGTTCGGAATGTGTTTATTTACGACATCACATTAGAAACCTCGAAAATTAACAGTGTTTCTCTATTATATTATGCAAGGATTATACGTATAAATTTTCCTTAAAAATCACAGAATCTTTTCGAAAAAACTTCATCAAAATCGGTTGCGTAGGTTTGAAGATTTAAGCATCCATAGGGACAGACAGACAGCGAAAGGTACTTGTTTTCATACTATGTAGTGAGTAGTAATGTGTCAAAGTTTTCTAGAAAAAAGGGAAGAACTATAAAAAGTGCAAATAAGATATTTGTAGAAAAGAATTAATACAATTTATAATTCTGCACTAATTTGGACTCAGTAAATTTCGTACACAGCTCTGTAGACATGGTAGAATCAACTGAAACTTTGGTTATTCAACTAGTAAAAGTGTATTTAACACCTATACCCATTTATTGGTATATCAGAATTTTGTGATTTTGTAAGAAGTTGAAACTATACTTTGAAGTAATATCGAATGTAGGTATTCCTCAAATGAAAAGTGTGAAACAACTATGAAAGGTTCAGAGAACGAATGTTCTTTTAATAACATCTTCGAGTCCCCGTTTCTTCCTAAGCGATTCGCGCGTATAATTTCAACTGTCGATTAGAACAGAGTAAAAATTTTAATGTGTACAGTTCATTAACAGAACCTAACATCCGGACAGGTTCTCTTGACATTGTTGAACAGAATATGATATGCTCTTACGAAGTCTTGGAAAATATGATCTTTTTATATAAGAATTGATGTTTTCATATTACTATGATCAATATGTAGTAAAACTTTTCAATTTGAAACTCCTAGACTTATCGAAATGGATATGTTGATATCGCCTAAAATTCTCTTTTATGTCTTCTACTGATTCCAAACGGGTACCCCGAAGTGGTAATTTCAGTTTTGAAAAAAGAAAGATCACGGCCGGAACCATATCATGTAAATACGGTGGTTGTTTGATGATATTTGTTGAGTTTTTGGTCAGAAATTCATTCGCAATGATAGCCTTGTGAGATGGTTCATTATCGTGGTGCAAAACCCATGAGTTTTCTTTCCATAAATCTAGTCTTTTTCGCTCTCTCAAACGCTGCACAACACTCAGGTAATATACTTCATATACCCTCTGACCTTCTGGCAAAAGTTTCTAAAGCACAACAACGTTATAATCAAAGAAAAGAAAACAGTTAACATTACCTTTTGACAAATCTCGATCGACTTTGACATAGTTTTTTCGATTTCGGTGCAGTTGGAAAGCGATATTCCGGAGCTTGTTGACTTGTTTCATTATCAAACTCATAAACCAATGACTCATCAGCAGTTACAATGCGTTTTATGCGACCTTTACGCGATTCAATCTCTGAAAATACTCAGGTTTTTTGGAACTAGTCGAACAGCAACGCGTTTCATGCCCAAACATTCGTTTAAAATGGTACACGAATCGATTCGTGAGGCGAAGGAAGTTTTTGCCTATCTCTCCCAAACTTAAATAACGATTTTCAATTATCATTTCCTTTTTAGCGATGTTAACTTCAGTTAAAGATGTTGATCGCTGACTAGAGCGAGGCAAATCTTCCACCACACCTCGGCCGCTGTTAAATGCACTGTACCACTCATATGCACGTGTTTTTGATAAAGTAAACAAGTCGATTCACCGTAATCCTTCAGTAATATTTTAAGCGATTCGGCACGCGAAATTCCATTTACAATACAAAATTTGAGAGAAATTCTTTGTTTGATATTTGTTATTCATTGTAAAAATCGCAAAACATACTTGTGAGAACTGACAAAATCGAGCACTGTGAAGAAACTCATTGACAGATCGCATGTAAACTCCGCGTCAGTATAAAAAACAGTTGTGCCAACTCAGCAATAACAAAAAATTTGACAATCGTTTTAAGCAGATTTCTTGAATAATCAATTCCCGCTTCGGCCGGCTAGGTGGCGTATGGGATATGATGCTCGTCTCTTACGCAGAGTTACCTGGATTCAATCCCCACAAAGTCGGTGCGATTTTTCGGTTTCTGGGAATCGCTTGAGTGTCCGTCTTTCGGAGTAGATGTAAAGCTGTCGGTTCTGTCTAACAGAGATGTGTTGGACATTAAAGATCCCTTCCCTCGACACGAGAGGGGTTCGGCAAAATTCCCGGTTTAGTGAGGTGACAGAATTCCCCGGCGTGTCCTTAGCCGAAAGGCAGAAATAGAGCACGTTAAAGGAAAAACAAACAAACAAACAATTCCCGCTACGTTTTTGACAGAATTTCTTTTCAATGTGAATGGAGGACCGAAAACATTTCGTGTGTTACCAATCGTCTGAATTTCTGAAAAATTAATGAGAAGATTTTGAAAATTTGATTCGTTACTCGATGAAAATTGATATACATTTTTTTATTTAATAAAACTATACTGAGAAACTTATTACACGTTACACCAAACTGTGGCTTTTTTATATAAATAGTACATTCAAAAGGATGATGATGGCTTATATATTTTGTGGTGAAAGTACTTAGCTAAAAAGAGAACAGAGATGCTTCTTTTAAGAACTGAGAAGATGGTGGCGAATTTGAATCTAATTGACTTTTGACTCCGGAAGTTTTCTGTTTATTGATTTCCAATACTTAAAATTAAATGTTAGCCGTTAACTCTGAGATAACTCTAAGCTCAATAGAAGTTGTAGATGATAAAGCTTATGAAGAAGTAGTCTGTGCTAAATATACTCCCCACAAAAATTGTCGCATCACCAAACTTTTACGACAATACTATATAAACTTTTAGGTTGGTCATTCAAGAGTCAATTGGTAACTTTCAGAAGTGTAAAATAAGAAGATATTATTCAAAATAGATGAGTTTATGATGGAAAATATCAACAATTTTCGAGTTATTGAAAAATTAAAAAATTCTACCATCTTCAAACAGTCGCGAAGAGACCAATAAACTAACATCGAATGGTTACTTATCATTATCAAAATCGAGTATTTCCTCCCAGGGCACAAATTATTGCCAGTATACGTCTCGGAAGTCCCTCAAACAAATTTCGGATGTTCTCTTGAGTCACTGAGTTTCAAATTTCAGAAAGCAGATTTTCTAGTTGTTGGAGTATTCTACATGGCATCCTACGTTGCTGAATTTGCCACCCCATGTTGTCCCAAACATGTTTTATGGGATTCAAGTCGGGACTTCTGACTGGCCGTCTCAAAATATCAATTTCGGCATTTTGCAGAAATTCTGTAAATACTGTAGCTGCATGAGGCCGAGCATTATCATGCATATAAATGAAGTTTTCGCCAATCAATGGGCCAAAGGGTACAACATGGGGTTCAAGGATATCTGCTATGTATCTGGCCGCTGTCATTCTTCCTTTATTCACTAGGACTAACTCAGTGGAAGTTGATTGTTATGAATCCGAAAGCTCCAATTTTATATTCATTACCCAAAATTCACAAGGTAGTTTATCCCATAGGACCTATTGTTTCATATGTAAGTACTCCAGCTACTATATTATGCAAGTATTTGAACAACATACTTCCAAATTTGATACAACACAATCCAATTTACTCAATACAAAACTCTAAAGAATCAACCAATCACTTGAGATCTCTAAAAATTCCGATAAATGCTAAATTAGTATCCTTTGATATAATTAATCTATATCCGTCTACATCATGTCGTGATGTCAAAACCACAATCAATCAACAACCTCAATCTAATAGTACATTAAGCCCCACTCATATAGAAGAAACGATGTCAGCTGTACACCTATGTCTCCAACAAAGTTATTTCAGTTTCAATAATAAAATATACCAACAATTAGATAGTTTACCTATGGGCTCTCCATTGTCTCCGTTATTAAGTGAAATATTTATGACAAATTTAGAAAATAGAATTTTTAGTTCCTCCAACATCCTAATTTAGAATGTATTTTTAGAGAAAAGATATGTAGATGATATCACAGACAGACAACTCTATAGTTTCTTACAGTTTTTAAATTATTTTCATCAATCGATTCAATTTACAATGGAAAATGAAAATAATGAAAAATGTTTGAACTTCTTGGACTAGTCGATTAGTAGGGCTCATGACTCACTCGCCTTTAAAATATACAGAAAACCAACCTATTCGGATACCCTAATTCATAACAGTAGTTCCCAATCCCAAAGTATCAAATTGAGTGCTTTTCATTCATTTGTGCACAGATTGCTTTCTATTCCTTTGTCACTTATCGATTTTGAGAATGAAGTTGAAGTTTTAAAATTAATCGCTAAGAACAATGGCTATGAACCAAAATTAATTGATACCTTAATATGACAAAAACGACATAAACTTTTATTGCACAGCATTTATCTGTTGCATACTGAGAAATCTAACAGAAAATTTCCAATTAACTATATTCCTAATAATAGCAACAAGATATCTAATCAGATTACACAAAAATAATATCAACAACATCAGCACTAATAAAAAGAATTTGGGTCATTATTGGTTAATAATTAAGATAAAACAAAAATTTTCGATAAAAACGGAGTATTTAAAATACACTGCAATGAATGTGAGACATTCTATATAGGCCAAACCGGAAGATGCATCCAGAAGAGAGTTGAAGAACATAAAAGATCTATTCTCCAAAATAAAAATTCTACGAGTTTTTCGGACCACTGCATCAACAGAAATCATTTCATAGATTTCGGGAATATCGAACTCATGCATCCAGGTAATAAAGGAAAAAGGATGGACATCTTGGAGATTATTGAAATTACGTCCGCTCATAGGAAAAACCAGCTAATTTGCAACGACCAACTAGACTTCAATTCATCTTCCTGTTTTGAATGCCTTTACACATAAGTGAAATCATTCATTTTGAATTTAGTATTGTATTACTCTTGATAATGTGCTAACAACCCGAAACATGTGTTGAGTATTTTAATGAATATTTGTGAAAACTTTGCCAAGTGATAAACCAATCATTTATTAATTATGTTTCACCATGTGTTAAGCGAGAATTCCATACATACTTCCCATAGGTTCAGTCTCAATCTATCATTTTTATTATGTAAAATATCTAAATCATTGATAAAAATATGGTTTTCTTCTAGTAAATGATATGATCTTTGTTTGTCAAAACAGCGTTTATGATCCGATATCCTAAGGTCTGAATTTCTAAAAATTCTACTGATATGAATTTTATCACAACTTCCACAAGAGACTTTATAAACGAATGATTTCTTTCCTTAATTTTAGGCATAAAGATATTGATGGAAAAATCTAACAGGATCAAGAAGAAAATAGCGTTCATGAACTTGGCATAATAAGCGGAAACAGGAGTATTTCAAGACAACGGAGGGACTTAGACAGGGAGGTGGGCTTAGTCCTTTTCTGTTGTTTATAATCTTTATGGATGAAATTATAAAAAATTGCTCGAAAGAAGTGACGAAAATCCAGATTGGATATAGAAACTTACAGCAAGTAGAAGTATCAGAAGGGGCATACGCGGATGATATAATGATGATGACTAGCAATGAAAAAGATCTTCAGAAAAACTTGAATATATGGAACAGAGAAAAAGAGAAGAGTGGTATGAAAATGAACAAATAGAAAACTAGGGTATTGGTGGTTGGAACAGAAAAGGAAGACATAAATATAAAGATAGAGGGGACAAAAATAGAACTAGTAGAAAATATAAGTACATAGGAGTTGAACTCGAAGACCATGAAGGCATACTATGCTATCTGCAACAATTTCATGAATAAGAAAGAAGTGTCAAGAGCCACAAGAATAAAAGTATTTACATCTATCTATAGGCCAATACTGACATTTGGATGTGAGTCATATGTTCTAGATAAAAACCAAAAAAGTAAAATTCAAGCTGTCGAAATGAAATATCTTAGGAGGGTAAAGAGAGTCACAAAGAGAGATAAGCTAAAGAACATTGACATACGAAAGGAATTAGGAATTGAATCAACTTTGAAATTTATAGAGAAAAGGCAGCTCAGCTGGTGGGGACATCTTCAGAGAATGGATAATACACGGCAAGTCAAACGAATATGGAAGACAGAGACTATTAGAAATATGAAAAGAGGTAGATCACGACAAACAAGGGATGGAATAATAGCGGAAATATTGGAACAGCAGGACAAAAATTGGACAGAGGCTAAAACAATCGCAAGACAGAAGATTGAATGGAGAAATTTCATATATGAACAATATTGTTGATATATGGAATTTTCATGAAATGTTAATATATTGTGGACCCTACACCATTTCAGATGGTAAAAGGATTTTGATAATATATATATATATATATATATATATATATATATATATATATATATATATATATATATATATATATATATATATATATATATATATATATATATATATATATATATATATATATATATATATATATATATATATATTTTACCCCGACGAGTTGCCCATATATCTGTTCATGCAATTTGTAAATTGTATCCAGCTAACAGCTGAGAAAGTGAGATAGTGCATAAGTCCACGATAATGATATATATATATGTATATATATATATATATATATATATATATATATATATATATATATATATATATATAAAAGGGTTTAACCACGACAGTTGCCCATATATCAAACTGATTTCATGAAAAATATAAATCCACCACCCGGTAATTAATACCTTTGCCAGGCAATGATTATAATCAAAACATATCCTGGAATAATTATATATTAGGATAACGTTAAATGTTATGAGAATATATCAATCTACCAGAATATATACATACTATAGCATCATCAGACAATGATATCAATGTACAAACGAGTAGTGTCAGAGGCTTTCTCCCCGGAAAAATCCAGTGTACGGACCTTAGTCAAGTAACACTGAATGTTACTCATTAATAGTTTCCTTTGTGTGAAGTGGTGAACGATCGAATAGAATAGAATACTGCTCTGAATATAAATATGACAAAATTGTCAGTTAATTATATTACATTTATATAAACAAATGAATAAAATATGAAATGAGATTCTGAGCAGTATAAACTAAAGAGAAACCTATGACTCTACCTAATTATTTTTTTCGGAAAGAAACCTACGAAGAATATTACAAGATTTGATGACTGTTATCTTTTGTAACTGTTCAAAAAATTTTTCTTCAGACCCAAAATCTCAATACTTTTGTGAAGATTTCTAGGAATAACACTTGTTATGGAAATAATAATCGGTAGAATAAATATTTTCTTCATTTTCCACATTTTTTAATCTCGTCGCCAAGCATCATATATTTAGAAATTTTTCATTGTATTTATTTTGTATATTATGTGTGTCGGGTATAGCAATATCAATTATATATGTTATTTGATTCTGTTTATCATTAAGAATGATATCTGGTCTATTGTGTTTTACAGCTCTGTTGCAAAGAATTGTTTTATCAAAATAAAGTTTATATTTGTCATTTTCACAAATAATCTCAAGTTCATATTTGTGAAATTTTTTTCTTTTGGGAATTAGGTCATGTTTAATTCCTAGATTAAAATGAATAATATTAGCGACGGCATTATGTCTTTCTAAATAATCTGTTGAAGCAAGGACTGAGCAAGATGATAATATATGAAAAACTGTTTCTGAAGAACAGAAACATCTACGGCAAGAATCATCTATATTTTGTTTGATGATGTGTTTTCTATAATTCCTCGTGAAAACAACCTGATTCTGGATCGCATTTGCTAAGCCTTCTGTTTCAGCAAACAATTCTCCAGATACTAACCATTTATTCGATGCGATTTTATCAATATAATCATTTTTCAATTGTTTAGGGTGCTTTCCGTGTAATTCCTTCTGCATCCAACTTTCTCTTTTAGAATTATCATCAAATATATCAAAATCTACCTTTTGCATTGTTGAGTTCAGAGGTGTAAGATTATAATCTGAAGCAACAACAATATCATGTAATTTAGACGTTCTCTGTTTATCATGAAAATGGGAACGTAGATGAAAAATCTGTTTACTATGAAGATTATTCAAATCAGTTCCACGACCTCCAAGATGTCTAGGTAGTGTAACTAGTGTAACTCTCTGAACAGCTGACTTTGGGTGGTGCTTATGATATTTACAGAGCATTTTCCTCGTTTGACATTGTAATTCATTTAGATTTTGTTTATATATATATATATATATATATATATATATATATATATATATATATATATATATATATATATTAAGTTTACAGTTTCTAATATATCTGCCTAGAGAGTTATTAGTTCTGAAAGCCATATCCAAATTATCAGATGAGAAGAATGAATTTGAATTCTGACTGGTAATATATAATAATATAAGTTCATATATTAAATTTTCGATTAATCTCTTTGAGACTAGGAAAAATTTTTGGATTGCATGTTGGAATTCTTTACAACAAAGCATACTATAAATCCTTCTGAATTTATAACCGTCATTGACAGCTATTTGTTTCATAATATTGATCTCTTCCAGGGTATTATTTTCTAACTTTTCTAACATTGGTATCGTGGTGAGTCTTTGTATCATACTAACATACTAATATAAACAACTATTTTATGATGATATTGATGTGCGGAAGAATTGAAAATAGTAACGTCTGTATGGAATGGTTTATGGAAATTAGAAAAATCATGTCTGTGATCAATTTTGGTTATAGTTGAATATGAACAGTAAATGGAATTCTCAGTTTCCATTTCCAAAGTGAAATTTTCATTAGAATGAATCGAATTTATGAAGGTACAAAAGGAATTTAATTGTTTATTTATGTAAAACAACAGATTGTCATCCTCACATCTAAACCAACAAATGTAGTTATTCGACAACGGATGATTATGAATTATTTTCCTAACATTATCCACGAAAATTGCTGCTAGTAAAGGACTGAGAGGAATACCCTAAACTAAACAGTCGCTGCTCCTGTTAGTTTCATCATTGCAGTTAAAATAATCTTGCCCTAAACATATTTCTAGAAGGTTCATGAGTTCTGATCGTATAGTGGGGTTTACATTGTTATTCTACAGGGGTTGGTTAATTTATTTCAATTAATCATGAGGTGAAACAGTAGGACAGAAAATAAAAAATGATGACTCTCGTGTTCAAATGAATCCATATTTTTTCTAAATTTTTTTTCATTCTCAACTCTTTGGGGGATACGATGTCTGTCATGTCACAGCTGTGGCTGCACAAGATGATGGTATGTGTGTGTTCACTAGTTTCTTGAAGAGAGCCAAAGTATAAGTGATCGGAAAGATGTTCGATGGAAACTAGTTCCACAACACAGTTAGTAGCTCTCGGAACACAAGATTTTTTATAGAGAGAGGTACTAGGCTGTACTATTCTTTCCGGGACCAAGGCATTCAATTCTTCAGAGCATTTCATGGTGAAGTGTCTGCATGATTAGAGGAGGTTCTCCATTAATGACTTCTCTGGGGAACGTTGTTGATAGCATCTTATTCATAAAATTGACCAAGTTCAAACGGATCCACTCATCAGAGTTGATCCGTTTGACATACTATGTTGGTATCTTAACGGTGTACCCCGTCAGCAGTTATAGGACACTGACAAGAAAATGAGGACACCAGGGTACAGTCGTCTGCGAACCCATATATTATGTTCTCGGTGGAGTGGAGCAAATCATTAGTCTGTAACAGTGAATGGAACCCTGAGGTACTCTTGCATAAACCTGAAAAGATTCACTCGTCACACCATCAACTACCTCCTAAATCGATCTACTGAAGAGAAAGCTACTAATCCAACCACACAATTTTTTGGAGTCCATTCATTAAGGCTGCACGCCAAACTCTGTCGAAGACCTCTGAGATATCAGGACCAATGGCTCTTAGTTCGTAATGTCTACGAAAACTGTATTGTCGATCCCTGATGATACCGTTCAGCTCGAGATATCTTATGAGCTCATCATAACAATACGATTAGAGGGTAGTTTTGGGGTAAGCATTGCTTCCCTTTCTTTTCTTGGAATCTGTTGTACTATCACAACTTTACAACACTCCGGAAACTTCTGGCACCCATTTCAAATCCAAAGCAGACGTTTGAGAACTCTGGAGCACATTTCTTTGAAACAGTTGGTGGTTTTCCATCAAGACCCACTGATTTCTAACGGCTCAGTTGTTGAAGAGCGTGCCATACCATACGCACTATGAAGTTTACTACATTCGAATGAACATGTGAGATGCTTGGTGGTGATGCTTCATGTGATGTATCTACCAAAGACCAAATATGGTCTCCATTTTTGTATTTCGGCATTCCATCTGCCATCTTCTCGTCTTGCATTATGACCCACGAAGCCCCATTTGAGGCTGGAAATTTCTTCTCTGACATCGCGAACTTTCCTTATCCATTTGTTTGTTTTTCTGTCTGTTAGTCTTATTCCAAGCATGCTGCTTTCCAAAGCTCTTTGTGTTTAGCACATTTTGGCCATAATAGCTCTAGTTAGTGTCCATGCTTGGCAGCTGTAAGTAATTTTAATAAGTTTAATAAATGAAATAAATGCTTCGATATTGTTAAATATTTATTGGGAAAAACAATGATCAACATAATTTAATTATTTTGATTGAAAATTGAACAAATCCGTAGTATTGTCAGAATATTTTTTGTAATTAAACCGCACATCTAATCAGAATTTTTCAATGTAGGAAAAACTTCATTATAGTCCTAGCTACTCAATGCCAGCTATAGAATTGTTTGGGCGTAAACAGTCAAAAGAATATGGTTAATTAAAAGCACATTTGAGTTTTTCAGGCAGTTGTAAAACTTCAAGGTCATTGTTTGAACCGTTAAAATATTTTATTATAGCACCCAAGTGCGTAATTACTGAATGATCAGAATTCCTAGGCGTTTTTGAATTATTCGAAAAACCAGACAAAAATTTCAATCTTTGATGCCCTCTAGCGGTCAAACAAAGAAACTTTTCATATAAGTAATTTGGTTTCAATAGACTCATTTTCAATTGAGAAATCGGTGCTATTGCGTTATATACACAATTCACGGTCATGCTGTATGACTGAAAAACTTTGGTCTTTTCTATTAAAAATAGGGCACTCTGTATAATTCTCTATGCTTTCTTGGACGAATCAGAAGTTCATCCGTTCAGGTTTGTGGTTTATGGTTTCTTTCTTCGTTGAAACGAATATAGAATTCCGTGTAGAATCGCGAGATCATCATCATCGTGTCAGAAGACTTACTCTACTGTGGCATGGTTACGGTTGGCAGATGACACGCCAGGTCAGACTTCCGCAGTTTGCCCTTCTGGAATATTCAAGAATATTCCCTTAATTTCAAGCCTATTCTATTTTTGTTTCCATACATCATGAAGAAAAATGAAATTAATTTTTATATATAACATTTATTATGCGATATGGAAGACGGGAAGTGTCTTTAGAATTGTTAGCTTAAGAGTGATTGGAGATTGGGAGTCGAGTTGTAACAATCCTTAATATTCATTCATAATGAATTGGTCCCAACTCGCGACACATTGTTGCGTTGGGTAAACAACCTCTAAACAGGTCGCTCCACCATGAAATATAAACGTGTGGTTTATTTTTTTTTTGTAGAGAATGACAGAAAAAGAGAAGCCTTTCTGAGAAATCCTGGCCACCTAGCTCAAAGGTATTCTGCAAGACTCATGATTAACAAAAATATGGTTAGAGCTTTAAAGTATATCAAGCGATCGCATAAATCAACACAGTCTTCTGAACACAGTAAAATTCATTTATCGAACGATATTTTTCGTTGATGATGCTTTAGAAAAGCTATGATCTGCCAAATGTTCTTTAGAGAATAAACTTCAGTGAAGTTATAATTTTTATGATTCATTCAAAAACAGTTGTTTTCCCTTAGAGACTTTGTTTCAAGTTAGGTAACAAAATGCAAGAAAATGATTAAATTATATTAATATTTCGAAAAAACCGACGAGTATAAGTCATGCAAAGGTTCAGTTCAAACTTGTAAGTTGCCACGTGAATTGTATCTAAAAGATTCTTACAAAATCGAAACGTGAACATCGATATCACCAAAAAATTGAGTAGGATTGGTAGGACATCCATTATAAATTAAATATCTGAAAAGTTCTCATCGATACGATACCTTGCAAGAAAAATTATTAATGTTCAAAGGTAACAAGAATGGGTATTACACGATTTTCAGCAAAAAAGTTTCATCTTAAAATAAGTTCAGACAGAAAGTTTTAGATCACACAATTATCTTAATATTTTTTCCTGAAAGCTACTGTTTGAATGATATAACGAATCCAAAGGTTGGAAGAGTTGTCATCATAATATATACAACTACGCTAAGTATATACATTCATTGTTGTTGGAAAAGCTCAACGCTAATCAGAAATATTAAGTGTATCTGTTGGAAACCTCCCTCTATTGGTGAAATTTTTAAATTAAAGACTGAGCCTTAATGAATGAAATGAGGCTCAAAATGTAGCATTGAAATCTATCCATAATATAACATACATCCTGAGCTCCACCATTTCTTCAAAAAAGCGAATATACCAAGAGAAGCTACTCAATCCATCGAATCGAAAGAAGTTCTTCAAATGTGTGCGCTCAACCCTTAATTCAAAGGTCACTATACCATCTGTTCGAGACTCACAAGGGAAACTATGCGACGATCATAAACAATCCGCTGAGGTATTCACTAGTGCTTTTGCTTCATCCTTCAGCGTTGACGACATCGAGAAGCACTTGCTTGATTATAAAACTTCCTAGGCTCCTGGTCCAGACAGACTCACGGCCTTCGTCCTCAAGAATTGCGCCTCTTCTCTATCATCACCTTCAAGTGTGATATTCAACGAGTCTTTCAGATCAAGTTTGCTGCCGACACAGTGGTTGGGTGCCTCAGTTACCCCAATATTCAAGAAAGGCACTAGAACTTCTCCTCTTAACTACAGATCTTAGCTTTGTATCGATTGTCTCGAAAATTTGTGAGATAATGATTAAGTGTGAGGTACTTAAATTCACAATCGATAACAATATCATACCCGAAAACCAGCATGGCTTCCTACCGGGTCGGTCTGTAATCACTTATCTGCTCAGATGTATCCATGACTGGACCACTGCGCTCAATTCAGGGACTTCCATTGACGTTATTTATTTAGATTTCACCAAAGCGTTCGATAAAGTAACATGTCGACGTCTTCTCGCGAAACTAGAACGCTTCAGTATTCGCGATGGTGTCCTTTCCTGAATTACCTCGTTTCTCTCTAACCGTGAGTTTTGTGTGCGCGTTGGTAACTCTCTTTCTGCTCCAAAACCAGTTTCAAGCGGAGTCCCGCAAGGATCCGTGTTGGGACTTTTGCTATTTTTGATTTATTCGGCTGATTTACCTAGTCTACTCACCTCTACATCTTCCATGTACGCAGATGACACAAAGATTTACGCGGATCCACTACAAAACCATCATACTTTACAACAAAATCTCACAATTATTTAGGGTTGGTTGGTGTGAGGCAAGGGTGATACCTCTCAATCCCGAGAAATGTGTCATCCTACATATTGGTAGAAAAAATCCCAGACTTCGCTAAAGCATCAACGGAACGACCATCGCATCATGCAAAAACCATATCGACTTAGGAGGTACAATATCAGAGGATCTCAGCTGGTCTGACCACACCCATTCTGTATGCACAAGAGCTTCCAGAATAAGGTATTTCGGAAATGCCGCATCAATACCTGTTGCGTCCTTTTCACCACCTACATCAGACCAATTTTGGAATTCACCGGACCGGTCTGGGATTCTCATCTGCTTGGCAATATAAACTATCTGGAATCTATTCAACGGAGAGTTTCGAGAATGCCCTTCGGAGTTGTTCGTCCTTCATACGAGGATCGCCTTCGTCTTCTGAATCTCCCACTGTTTGCAGATCGACGACTTCGTAGTAACCTCATAGTCACACATAGGGCACTCAACAATCTGTTTGGAGTAGACCTTTCAGCCATGTTACGTCTGAATGACAGCACACGTCTTCGAGGTTATGACAAGTTATACAGAGAAAACTTTCGATGCACCGCCAAAGAGCACTTCTTATCAAACCGAATATTTCACTCATGGAATAAGCTACCCGATGAAGTAGTTAACAGTTCAAGTATTAATATGTAAAATAGCTTCGATGGATGGTTTACGTAGAACAATACATAGACTTTCTAGTGGTTAATTGTGGTTGAATTTTATTATTCTTTTCTTTCTCATCCTTCGTTCACTGATGTATTGCAATCAATTGTATTTTTGTAGTTTGAGCCATATAGGTTTACCTTGGCTTTTTTTAATGTTCAATAATAATAATAATAAATTCGTTCAGAATACAGTCAGCGTATGAAGACTGTGCTGAAATCAATGTTAAACTCGGGGAATCTAGTCAAGGCAATTAACACCTATGCCATTCCAGTGTTGCTTTACTCATTTGGAATAATCAGATGGACTAGGACAGAACTGGATGGTATTCAAAGGCAGACCCGAACGATGCTGACAAAGTACAACAATCCATCCAAAATCGTCTGTGATACGAACAACTTTGAAGCGGAAAGAAGGAGGACGCGGATTAATTGATGTTGTCAATTTACACACCGAACAGATGAAAAAACTCAGAGAATTCTTCTCTGCAAAAGCTCTCACTTCTGACCTTCATAGAGTGGTATCGTTGGCTGATAAGGGATATACACCTCTAAATCTTACTACCAGAGATGACCTTCTGAATCTACCATTCCTATCAGATACTGAAAGACAAGAGCAATGGTCAAGAAAGGAATTGCATGGACGACATCACAATGAGATTAATCAACCACACATCGACAAAGCAGCCTCCAACAAATGGTTGATGATAGGAGATGCCATATAAGATCCGAGACTATACAGCATATTACGTCCGGATGCGAACAACTGGCCAATACGGACTATCTTCACAGGCATAATCAAGTGTGCAACATTATCCATCAGAAACTTGAACACAAGTACGGACTTCTGAATACCTTCCAGCCATATTACAAGTATCGACCGGCGCCCGTATTGGAAAATGACTCTATCAGATTATACTACGATAGGCATGTTATCACTGACAGAATGGTGACGAATAATAGGCCGGACATAGTGGTGTATGATGAGAGAGCCAGAACAGCAATGCTGGTGGAAGTCGCCATACCGAATAATAACAACGTGCTGAACAAGTTCCAGGAGAAAAAGTCCAAATACACAGACCTGGCTATTGAGATCAAGCAGATGTGGCACCTCGAGAAAATAGATATTGTTCCTGACATCGTATCCTCTACTAGGTTAATACCCAAAACTTTGCATGATAGCGTTAAGGAATTAGAGTTGCATAAGAATACCTATATAGAAATGCAAAAAGCTGTAATTCTTAATACATGTCGGATAGTTAGGAAATTTATGTCAAGTATATTGTAATCGAGCCTATTCCCTCTGATTGTTGAATTCTGGAAAGGTAAATTATATCCAGCTAACAGCTGAGATAGTGTTGTTGTTTTTCTTTAATTTAAAGAAAACTGTCGCCGAATCTCATAGAATGTTAATTGAAGCCTACGGTGATCAACCTCTATCGGATTTTACTTGTAAGGACGTTGGTTTCGACGTATCAAATGTGGTTATTTCAGTGTGATGAATGAAGAACACTCGGGAGCAAAGACAAAGTTCAAAGGTACTGAATTCCTGGCTTCAATAGACGAAGACCCATGCCAACATCAAAAAAATGCAAGCAACAACACTAAACGTGGATCAGTCTCAGATATCTGAACTCTTGAAAGCAATGGGAGAAATAAACAAAAAGAAATGGGTGCACTATGAGCTAAAGCTGACAGACATCGAAAGACGAAAAACCATCTGTGAAATGCTGCTGGCTAGACAGAAAAGAAAGGGATTTCTCCATCGTATTGTTACTGGAGATGAGAAGCGGATATATTTCGACAATCCCAAGCAAGAAAAACCAGTTGTGACCCTGACCAACCATCAACATCGACTCCAAAGCGCAACATTCATGGAAGGAAGGCTATGCTTTGCATCTGGTTGGGATCAAAAAGCAATAATTGACTATGTACTTCTCAAACCAGGTCAAAGAGTCTCTACCGAGAACAAATAATCTGTTTAAGTCGAGCACTGCACCAGAAGCTGCCAGAATACGAAACAAGCCAGCATAAAGTAATCCTGATGCATGATAACACTCGTGCACATGACACAAAGGCCATCAAAGAAATACTTGAAGCGCTTCTATTAGACGTCCTACCACATGCAGCTCACTCACCAGACTATGCTCCATCACATTACCACTCAACACTTTAATTCTTTCGAAAATGTTGAGGAATCTTCGTGGCATTCGTCTCTTTGCAAAAATATGGAAGAAAGTTATAATAAAAGATGGTCAATACTTTGATTGATGGTATATGTATTTACTTTCTTGAAATAAAGGCTTGATTTTATCAAAAGAAGATGTTTTCAACAGATAAACCTAATATATTCATCGAAAAGTTTATCTACTTTTGAATTTTCTGTGCCAAAATTATGTACTATTTTTACTCATAACTGTAATGTTATGTTATATCAATAATGTAATGTAATACACCGTCCGCATTCTTTAGGAGGGGTGAAAAAATGGTTTTCAAAATCATATTTTAATAATAATAACATGCTAAATTTAATACTAAATGTGTGAACGCATTGAAGACTTTATTCACTCTTCTTAATCATCGTCAACCAGAGCAACACATTAGTGGTACCATCCGGTCAGATACCATGAATAGCAGCAACAGAGCAATTTCGCTCTCGTTGGAGTTCGTCAGTGTTACACACCCATTCACAACACCAGGCCAGATTGCCACCTACTCATATTAATCGCTAGAGATTTTATGAACACCTGGTTGACACCCAGACAAGCACTGGAGTGTTAGCTTTTCGATAGATCGCATCTTGAAGACAGTGTATAACGTTGCGGTAGATAGTCGAACTGGTATGGCTTATTGAAGTTTTCTTTTGATCTACCATTTGTTTTCATCATTTTCCAGTGGCAATGATAGTAGTCATTGTGTCAGTTCGATGGAGTTCACTTAATGCAATCCAACGGATTGAGATGAGTAAGTCTGGTCTGGTGTTTTGAATGGTTATGCCACACTGCTGAAACGAGACCGAAAGTGCAATCTGTTGCTTCTATTCTTGGCATCCGATTGTACTGTGCCACTACTGTGTTGACGATGATATTGGTTTTGAGACATTCCAATATCTATTTCCTCAATTTTTTGATTAATTTTTCGTCGTAACTATGTTTATTGTCAACGTACTATCCACCATACCAACATACAATGCTACTCAAGTGTCGAAAACTCTCCCATTAGTTACTGCATACAAATTTAGATAAGCGACATAATTTCTCTGCATGTTGATACGATGCTAACTCGGTCCAAAATATTATGTCGGTTCAACCAGAAACAATTCCACCTAGAATCTTATTGGCAAATTCTGCTTTAGCTTTATAAACATTTATGACTTGCTTGAACTAAGAAGCCTAAAAATTCACAAACCTAGCACGAATAATCAGTTAATAAAATTGAAAAGATCTGATTATATCGACTTGATCAGTTTTCCTTATTCTCTTTCTAGAAGGTTCCAGATTTAGAGTTGCAGCTTTCACACTGCAAGTAAAACAACGGAATCTGGAACTCGAGCTCTTCGGATGGGTGAAATTCGAAGAGACGGAGGCTGCTCGCTCCAGAAGCTGGCTAGGATCCGATCTACTTTAGAACAAATTCTATCGCTCAGGTTTCTTTTTAGGATAGTGACTAAATGATCTGCTCAAGAGCTCCTGTGCTGTTGTATAAGAAAAGCAATTTATATTGGAAATACACTTTGATAAATAATCCTTGCATACGAACGATGTTTGAATTTTGAAGGTTGAAAGTTTTTATTCTGCAACTAGAATGCAGATAGATGTAGTTTTCCTATAACTTGAACTTCGTCTGATTATTTGATTTTCAAGACATTCAAGCTTTTACTGATTTTTGCTTGTTATAATAAATGAAGCTACCATAGTCAATTATTAGCCTAACGAGACTTTTTTTGAAAACTGAGAGTGCTGAGAGTCTGCACCCCGAAAGATACCCGAGAGAAATCTAAGAGTATCTACATCGATTACATTTGCTTATTATATTAAGGATACGAGATTAAAATGACATCACATCTCAACAATGATAACTTGCGAAATTATCGCTATATGTGTGGACACATTGTAGAATTTCATTCAAGGACCTTCCGTAGAATGTTAAATATCCTTTCCTGAAGGAGCTGTTTCTCTGATCCTCTTTTCATAACCATCGTCAACCAGGGCCACACAGCAGCAGTACAGCTCGGTCGGATGTCATGAATAGGAGCAATAGGCTGCACTTTCGGTCTCATTTGACCTCGTCAGTATTCTATACCTATTTACAACACCAGGCCAGAGTGTCACCTACTCATCTCGAACCGTTGGAGCTCAACAAAATATATAAAAGTTATTGCGCTCTCCAGAGAGCTGACACAGATGCCACTCACCATCACCACCGGGAAACCATGAGGGTAGATAAACAGAGAACTTCAATAACGCAACGCTACACACCGTGTCTGCAAGAAAGCGATTTGTCGAAAGACTACCGCTCCTTATTCATGTCTAGCTGTCAACCAGGTACCTGGTCATCCGACTGAGCTGTACCGCTGCTGTGTGGCCCTGATTGACGATGATTATTGAGGGGGGATCAGGAAACCAGCTCGTTCAGGAAAGGATATTCAACATTGTACGGAAGGTTGAATATTGTTCCTTGAATAAAATTCTTCAAAGTGTCTTTAAAAAGACATTTCATTATTAAAAGTGATATCTGAAAATTGAATCGAGTTTGATTTGATATTCATATTGTCTGCAAGTAATTCAGTGTATCCTGGAGTTATTCTACGAAAAGTTGGATGAATTCAATTTTAGGAGAGGATAATTCCAGTCCTGAGATTAATGATGCCAAAAATGCAGGTGTTATTGTGATGTCACAAATTTGACTACTAAAATATCCTACGGTTGACCTCTATCGCCATCTAGACTTTTCCCTCCTAGTTGTGGAACTGTCAGTGATGAACACACAGGAGAAGTCCACCATGATATTTCTTTAATGAAATAAAGATATCACGGACGTTGAAACTCACCTATCCTTATTGATTACTCTTGGTTTTTGTGTGAGGATGCTCTAGAAATCACTTATAGGAGTTGGTCGAAAAAACAACAAACTCATGAAATCATGCTATTAAGATACCCCTTTTTTCGTAGAGAAGAAAAAAAGACGGTCTCTAGCAACAAAGCTCTTTTCCTCTCCCAACTGTACAATGGAAGAGCTGAATCGAGTCGGTCGACCCGCATGTTTTTTCTGATTTTCTTTTCAAATGTCTCAAAAGACCCAAACTCCGTTAGTACTTGGGTACTCTAACCATTTGTTCACCTAAGGAATCTGAGTTCTCATCCACTTCGCCTTGTCAGACTTCTGCCACCTCCGTTGCCACTTGCTGACCATAAGAATCCTCAGTTGCTGACCGACACCAGGCTGTTGAAAATTCTCCTCCTCTCCTGGATCACCGCTCCCATTCGATCGACCATTCTGAACACCGCGTGTTGAACTATCTTGTCTCTGTCGAAGACTGTTCCTAAAAATTTGACTCGATTTTAAAATTGAAAGTCTTGCCACCAGATCTTAGGTGCTGGAAGGTGGCCCTTCTTAGGTCCTTTCAGAACTTCCAGTTCGGTCTTCTGGGTCGCTATTTCGAGACCTTTCTCACTCATGAATTCGCTCACCTGGGCAGTCACACTGTTCAGTTTAGATTGCATTCCAACTTCGTCCCCAACCGCAGAACCCAATCGTACATGAGGGTCCATAGTGTAGAGCTCAAGACCGCGCCTTGAGTTACTGACATTGTCAAGTTATGCACGATACGTCCCAGTCTGATTCGTCAGTTCTGACAATATGATTAGATCATATCTTTCATCCAACTTGAAATTTCCCCGCTCTCCATAACACTTACAATTCGCGCCCATTTAGCAGTATTGAACGCGTTTTAAATGTCGGTCACCTCTACAATGTCTGAGCAGCCTTTGAGAGTTTAAGGATCAGTAAACACATGCTATTCTGGGTTTAAGGCTTCGTGCTCCTTGATCTTCTCTATGACAAATTTCCCGCGAAGCTAATTAGCGATAGCAGTCTGTACGCCCAGAAATCCTTAGGGCCCTACCGCCTTGGTATTACCCTGCCTCCTTCCATTGGGTTGGAAACTCACTCTTGTTCCAGTAAAATTAGAACATGTCTCTGGCGCGAGTCCAAAGCAGATGCGTTTCACGGCTCGATGGACCTGGTTGCGACCTCTACGTCGGAGGTGCTTATCCCGTTTCCTCCGAGAACAGCGCACGCAGATTCATCTAAACTCTATATTCGGGTAATCTTTGTTACCCTGAGCCTTTTAGATGCTTTTTTACGATCTGGCAGTCTTGCTCTCATCCATCTACCATTTCTAGAAGTTTGTACCAGGGGTTTCTCTTGGCCACCCGTTCTCTTGACTACGTGTTTTGATGTCCTGAAAGCCTGTCCTTGTTCTTCAAGATCTGCAGACTCCCGAGAGAGAGCCTTGATGAATTTTCTTTATGCTCTGGAACACTCCTTCTCACTCTCAGTAAAATCTTCGGAACGCCAGTACGGATCTTTGGGTTTGGAATCCCTTACGAGCCTGGTCACTGTTTTTGCCGCACTACATATGACCCCTTCATACACAAATTGCTCTTGTGAGAATGCCCTCCTGTATCCCAAATTACTGATACTCTCTTTCAGGCCACGAATACGTAATAATTACCAACCGCGTGTCAGTCCATTTCGGCCATCCAGTTCTCTATATGCTCCCCTTTAGAGTCTTGGATCGGAGCTCCCCACAGCGTCGACTTCGAGTTAACATCTATTAGGATTTCAGTCTCATTACGATTAACTCTGGAGAACATCTAGTTAGCCTTCTCCTTGAAATCCCGGATGAGTATCCATAAGATCCAAAATATGAAAGAGAAAAAACACTTTTGTTAATTTTTCCACGTTTTCAAGTGATGAATACTGAGGTACAAAGATTTTTCTCGAATGTTAAGTAGAGGGTAGTTATTGTTTTCGAGTTAGCTATTGAGAGTAGTATAATGTAGAATTTAACTGAGTTTATTAATTTCCAAACTTTCCAACAGATTCAATCTACTTCTTTCATTGCATTTGCACACTATTTTGTGGTTTATTGATTGAATGAGCTTAGATATTAGAGATCAGATCAGATTAGAGATGACAGTAAACCAGACAAAAACGAAATACTTGAGCGTTGGAGGAGAATAACTAACTAGCAGTTAGAGGATGGAGAAAGTATAAGAGCTAGCGATGACAATGTTTACCTGGGAACAAAGGTGGAAAGAAGCGGACGAACAGAAAGAGAAATAGAGGAGCGAATTGTGAAGGGGAAAACAAGTAATAGGCAGCCTGAACTCAAATTTGTGGTCTGAGAGCATATCTCGAGAAAAAATGCGACTGCTCTTCAACTCGATTTTCAGAGATGTATTGCTGTACGGATGTGAGACTTGACAAATCAATCAAAAATTAGAAAGACTACTTTTGGCATTAGAAATGGACTTCTGGCGAATATCTGCTGGCAAATCCAGACCCGACAGATTCACAAACGATCGAATAAGAGAAATTATGCAGATAGATACAACAATTATAGAAGAATGGTCATGTCGAAAGAATGGGTAACGACCGAATCCCCAAACAAATAATAAAGTGGTCCCCAACAGCAAGAAGGTAAAGAGGAAGACCAAAGACTACATGGATCGGCAGGATAAAGAAAGCCATATCAGAAAGAACTTTAGTACCAGGAGATTGGCAAGACCGAAAAGGCTGGAAATTGGGTACCGTAAGGCGTAGGACTCTATAAAAAAACGGAACAATATAAGATATTAGATATTCTAGTATTTAGATTTTCACTATATTAACAAAATTATGACCGGTTTCACCACACTGTGGCTTCATCAGATAGATACGAACTAATGAACAGAGTTATTCCTTATATATTAGTCTTATTTCTTACTTAATATTACAATAGGTACAAGTACAAGAGGTATGTTGGAAAACCCATCGAAGTTGCTTACTTTATGAATTGAAAAGATTGAGTAAATGAGAAGGATTTAGATCTAATTGACTATTAAGTAACCTACCTGAATTCTTTTCTTTGTTGATCTCTAAAATTTCCAATAGATTGAGTTTTTGTCTGTTATTTTCATTGTGTAAAGTTTTTGAAATTATCATTAAAGTTATGGTTTTCTTCGAGTAAGTGAATAGAATAATAGGAATCTGATTTATGATAATTAAAATTACTTTTGTGATCGGATAATCTAACTTTGAAATTCCTGAAAGTTCTACCAAGATAAATTTTATGATTTCAGAAATTTCAAAGTTAGATTATCCGAGCACAAACGTAGTTTTAATTATCATGAACCAGATTTCCATTACTCTAATCACTTACTAAGTAATGACCTCTTCAATCAAATTAAGATATTAGAGATATCTTGTCTGAAGATATATGTTCTTTGAACCTGCATTCATAAATTCTACCTGTTTGACCTACAATCTGAAGGGATTTCGTTACACTCGATTCTGTGAATTCCAGATTGTTTGAGTTTATCTATTATCGGCTTTGCAGTGAAAAGTAATTTGCTAAGAATGAGAACAAGGTGGTTATTTTGAATTTTAAGAAAGATTGTTTCATTTTAGGAAAAAGTGGACAACATAACTAAAACTAGTATATATGTTTACGGATTTTTCTTTTCATCGATTTTTGTATACTTTTATGACAATTCGTTCTTTCCATAAGACTTCTATATGTGTTCTTATTGTATATTTATACAAATAAATGTAGAAAAATCATTAAACGTTACCCAACACGCTTTGGTGATATAAAACATTGAATGACCCTACATTGTGAGTACGTAAGTGATTTTACGAAAAGTATTTCGATTTTCAAACCTTCTTCATGTGAAAAATATTTCGCAAAGAATCTATTATTTCAGATACATTCCTAAGTACAGCCCTGCAGGCAAAGCATAACGCTTTTACCAGGTAGTGATTCTGAATTCACCATGCGTATCTCAACATTTCATAATTAGGCATACTTAGGAGCTTTATGGAAAACACCGTCAATCAAAGAACTGTAATGAACGCACATTGTACGGCGATGCACCATATAATGACCTCTTATAATAATATTTTAATATCGATCATTATGAGAATCTAAGTCGCAAATAACCGTGAAACCCACGATGGAAAACGTTAAAATGTTTGCGTGTTTATATTTATGAATTTGACATCGGTTAGTATGAAAATAGATGAATCAATATGGCCTCTAAAGCCCAGTCGAATACAGAGCGCATCTCATCTAAAAAGGTGAATATGAACTATCGGAAAAAGCTTGCTAAAAAAACTGTGATATATAAATCAAACTATACAAGGTGTTTAATAATAATATATCATGAACCAAGGAGCTGAATTCTGGCTTGATTTTAAGAGAAAAAGTTCCTTCAACATAGAACAATGAATTCTTCGTTTCCAATACAGTTTTTACTCAGAACAACATAAAATTTTTAAAATTTTCCTCCCGAATTTCATACAAAAGTCAGCTACTAAAATCTACAACAATAGACTGTAGGAATTCATGGCTCGACTTGAAACTTGAAACCAAGCTACTTGATTTGAAATCAAGTCAAGCTTTTGTTATCCGAATTCAAGTTTTTCTTTGACAAAATCTTTAATATACAGGGTGTTACATAATAGTATGTCACAACTTGAGGGGATAAATCAACGTGCAATTTAAAAAAAAAGGTTTTTATAAATATAGGTTCTCAAAAGCTTCGTGACGGAGATACAGGGTGTTGAAATTTTCTGAAAAAAATGGTTTTTCCTCCTAAACTCTTGCAGTTTTGGAGATATTCAGCACAAATTTGGATTGCAAGCTATTTTTACAGCCTCCATCATTACACGTCCTATATTTTAACTGAAATTCACAAGGGGTTTCTTTTCCGAGGCCATGTCTCTTTTTGCCCTTTCAAACTTTTTTGTAGTACGCCACTGATCAGGGTACAATCAATTTTCGTCATGTTCGTTCAATTTAGAAACTTTTTTGACACCTGTAATTTTTTGTATCTCCAACCGTTTTTGAGTGAAAAATCATTAAATTTGAATTATTTGAATTGTATGTTTTTTCTAAATAAATAAAAAAATAGAAATACTCGATAGGTATGCCCGAAACTTGCTATTATTTTGATAGCTCATCTTCTGAGACTCAACTTACACTTATTCAATATCAAACTAAAAAAAGAACAATTAAAAACCAAATAAATTGCTGGAAGTATCCTCCACCTGCAAGAATACAGGCCTCCGTCCTTCTTCGCATATTATCACGCAATCTTCAAAATATTCCTGGGGTATTTCTTATCGTGTCACAGGAGGTTATTATTCGATTTCTCAATTCTTCTACAGTGTTCACTGTAGTAGTTTAAACTAAACTTTTGAGATATCCCCATAAGATAAAGTCTAAACTATTTAAGTCTGTGGATCTAGGAGGCCATGGTTCTGGCCCACCCCGACCTATCCATCGGTTGTTGAATGTATTATTCAAGAATTCTCTAGCTTCTCCACTAAAATGTGCTGGTGCCCCGTCATGCATGAACCACATTATGTTTCTTACCAAATGTGACACATCCTCGAGCAATAAAGGTAACACCTCCTCAATAAATTGCCGATAAGCGGGACCGTTTAGTCTGTTAGGTAAAAATTATGGCCCAATCAAATAACTTCCAATTATTCTGACCCAGACATTTAGTGAGAATTGTTCTTGATAATGAGATTCTTCAATCAAATGGGGGTTTGCCTCAGCCCAATAATGATTATTGTGAAAATTTGTGATAGCAGTTCTCGAAAAGTCAGCTTCATCTGTGAACATTATTTCACTATCAAAATGAGCGTTTTCTCTTATTTTATCTAAGAACCATCGGCAGAAATTCTGTCTTGAAGGAAAATCTCAAGGAAGTTGAGTTTGGACGCATTGAATATGAAACGGGTACAATAAAAAGTCGTGGAGAATCCTCCAAACTAGAACATGTGAAATATTCAACTGATTTCCAATTTTTCTTGTACTCACATGAGGATTCAAAGCCATACAATACAAAACTGCTTCCTCAATATATGGAGTTCCCATAGTTTGAGTTGCACTTTTTAAATGATTATTTGCAGTAAAAGTACCAGTTTCCCTCAACCTTCTGTGGACATTTGAAAATGTTCTTCTGTCTGGTGTTACTCGATTTGGAAAGCGCACCTGATATAATCGCCTAGCTTCAGTTGTGTTTTTTTTTCTCACAGCAATAACTTCAAGAGTCTTAAGACTAATCGTTAATTTAATAAACAATTCGAGCAGACAATGACTTAACCTTAGCAACTGTCAAAATAAATAAACAAATGAAAAAAATCAAAGCCTACATAGAGAGTACCAAAGTTTTTTTCTGCTTAGTCGCTTGATTGCCTCTTGCATTCCATGATTTCCAAACGAAGACAAGGGTGAAAGGAAGGGGGTTTGGGACAAGAATCTGTACCAATGGAAAAAGAAAACCAGCAGAAAAATATTTCTCCAATCATACCTGACTCTTATATGTCTAAACACACTTGAATTTAAGAAAAGATTTTACATAGCTAGCAAGGTCATGAAAAGGACTAAGGAGGTAATAAAAAATACATAACCTGCGATATTTCCTCAAATTCCTTCTCTGTTTGACCGAGAGAGCCCCGATGGCCAGGTTCAGTCTTCCAAATGATGCCGACTATGATCTATAGATGTTTTAGAATCATTATGGACCCAATAATTTGGGTTGACATCGCCCATACATTATTTTTCGAGGAACTTGTTTAATTTAAAGGGAAAAAAATTTTTTCTACCATGTGCTGAGTGGATAGATATTTTTGACGATTCATAATTCAGAAACTGATCGGAAAATCTTCTTTTCGAATTTGAATGCAGGGCATTCTACTCAAAAAAGAACCTGTAGAATGTGAAAATATTTTTTGCCTAATTTCAATAGCTCGAGAGAAAAGGAATCATTTTCCTCTATCTACAATATACAGGTTCTTTCATTAAAAATTACAAATATTTTAACTGTGGAATTCTGAGCTCATAATATTAAGATTTAACCTAAGTCATAAAACATATAAAATGTATCTCCTTACCCAGATGCAGGGTGTCAAAGTTTCCTAAAAAAAATTAGTCTTTTGTTAGTTTCTCGATGATCTTCTGTTCGATTCAGTTGAAAATCAATAGTGATATTCAATGTAACAAGAGAATAATTTGACTATCGTTTGTTTCACCTTATCGACTCAAGTAGCGTTCTGGCAGACAAGCCAACCAGAACTCTCGATGATAAAACAGCACGCCACTGAGTTTTTTTCAATTTTCATATTTTTTTTAGATTGATCTACTCAAAATACAACTTTCAGTTCTGTGAGGTTTTTACATATCTGTTTTAGCTTCCGAGATATAAAACGAAAACCACCCTGTAACCTATACGTGATAGTAAGTACAGAACCTTAAAACTCGAAACAGAGGTACATTTTAGACAGAGACCCAAAATGAAGGTTGTTTAGTAGTAGTAGTACAACATATCTCAAAATCAGAAAATTTAGCCAATCACTAAAACCGTGAAGGGGACTGATTTCAGTGTATCGGTTAAATTGTCTGATTTTGAGATATGCTGTAGTTTGAACAATTCTAAACAACTTTTGTTTTGGGCCTGGGTTAGAAATGTGTCTCTGTTTCGAGTTTTAGGGTTCTGTACTTAGTATCACGGATAGGTTACAGAGTTGTTTTATTTTATATCTCGAAAACTAAAATAGATACGTGAAAAACTCACAGCACTGAAAAGTTGTATTTTGAGTAGGTCAATCTGAAAAAATATGAAAATGGAAGAAAAATCAGTGGCGCGCTGTTTTCTCATCGAAAATTTCGGTTGACCTCTCTGCCGGGACGCCACTGAAGTTAAAAGTTGAAACAAAGTCAAATTAGCATCTCGTTACATTGTATATCACAACCAATTTTCAGTTCAGCTGAATCTAACAGAAAATCATCGAGACATTAACAAAAAACAATTTTTCATGAAACTTTGACAACCTGCATCTCAGTAAGAAGACACATTTTATCAACGTGAGTTGAATTGAATCTTGATATTTTGAGCACAGGATTCTACAGTTGAAATATTTTTAATTGTTAATGAAGCACCTTGTAAATCACGTAGCTGCCGTACTAAAAAAATCGAATTAGATCCGCCAAAATTAGCTGACAACATTTTTTTTTCAATTGTTGAATGCTTTAACGTTCTGATACAATGACTTGAATCAAAATGTTACGTTATTAGAATTAAACCTTTTGATAATATTCCATGTGCGCTACTGTTTATATCATTAGTTTCGTTAATCTAAGCGCAAGCACCTGTTGATGAGCGTCCCGGTGGAACGCTCCACCACTAGTGCGTAATACTCGGCAATAGATAACATCTTTTGGGTACTGTCTTCGTAACTTCTTCGCGCCACTGGAGCGCATCTCCACCGACTTAGTGGACGTCGTGAAAATGATCATAGACGTACAAGAATTATGGACTAAGCTTGAGTCTACAATGAAGATAATTACAGATTTGCAACTGTGGTGTCAAAAATTCTTCTCTATAAAACCCCTTTCCTCCCGTAAAGGATTTAAACTAAGTTCTTTTTGAAAGCAGAAATATTCTGAGCAGTATTTTATTTTCGGCAGACCAAGATGAGGGCCCAAAGCCAGAATCAAATTCGTTTATTCTTCGCTTTTCTTAATTTATACTTTCTACACCAGGGGTGCTCAAACTTGAACTGCTGGCGATCTACCTCAATCTTTTTAGACTACTTACGATCGACTCTGAGCTGAGAGGCTGCAAGTATGTGTGATGCAGGGTTGTCGTACATACACGATACACCCTACCTAGGTAGGGTGTACCGTAGCATATATAGATATTAGCTTTCCGCACTATATATATTATTTTAGTCGAGGTTTGCGCTAGGTTTAGTTCGGTTCTTCTTTATAATATCAATAGAAAAAGTCATAGTTATTCAAAATTACGAGTTTATTGGTTTTTACAATACAAAAGATTTACATATGGTGTTAAACTTAACTAAGAAGTGACTTTGGATGTTGAAGCGTGGCACTGTATCTCCTCAGAATATTTTTCATAAGAAGATACGTAATCACTGAGTGCTAATCGACTCGTTACTATCGTTACGTAACTTGTTAGTTCTGATACCTCATATGATGCTATGTAATGTTTAGAGCAGGGGTGCTTGGACTTGATCTGCTTGCGAGTTTATTGGTTGATACAAAACAAAAGAGTTACCTTAACTAAGGAGTGATGTTGAAGCGTGACACTGGCTCAGCATACTTTTCATAAGATGGTACGTAACCACTGAGTGCTAATCGCAAGCATGATGACATATGATCGTCAGTTACTCGATTGCGATATTTTGACTTAATTATCTTCATTTCAGAAAATGCAGACTCGCACAAGTAAGTTGACCCAAACATTTCCGTCAGTTGAAGGGCGATTTGCCTTATATATTTATCTTCAGATATAAAACACCAGAAATTTGTATCAGATGCTGTAGCTTTGAGATGTATAGCTGATATAATCTGCACTAACTTATTTTCAACAGAATATGAGTTCATATTAAACTAAATTGCTATTTCAGTAGCTAATTCCTCAATGTTCTTACATGAAAAAAGATAACTTATAAATGATGCTATATTTGCCAAATTACTGCAATCATAAAAACGCATTTCGAAATTTCCCAAAATATTTGATAATTCAGTTTCATACGTATCATAATTCAACTGAGGAATCCTTGCTTTCAAAGACGGAAAATGTTTCAGATCCTTTCTTTTCAGTTGGTCTATCATAAGTTGCAATTTACTTTTACAGGCGTGTACTGCGCTAATCATTTCAATAATAGTTTTTCCTTCACCTTGAAGCTCCAAGTTAATGGTGTTTACGTGCATTATGATGTCAGTCAAAAATGCCAAATCAGTCAGCCATTTTTCGTTTTTCAACATCTGAGTGTCATCGCCTCTTTCGTCTAGAAAAGCTGTTATTCCAGAAAATAATTCTAGAAACCTTTCTAGAAATTTTCCGCTACTCAACCACCTGATGTCCGTGTGAAGAACTAAATCAGTGTGTTCAGCTGACTCCCTATCTTCCAACTACAACTTAAAGAGCTGCCGTTGCAAGCTACGTACACGGATGGAATTCACAATTTTCGTAGCAATGCCCATAATTTCCTCCGTGTTTAAAACTTTTGAACGCAAAACTTGTTGATGTATAATACAATGGAATGAAAAAGATGAAAGGGAAATCTTCATTAGCTCGACACAATGCCACAAAGCCCTTTTTGTTTCCACGGGTCTTACCTTTCAGAGGAATGATTGTCAGAAATTCTTCCTTAGCCAACATGTCATTGAATACCATCCGAATAAAAATTCACAGCTGGTTAGTATCTGTCATATCGGTGGATACGTCGAACTGTAAAGAAAACTATGTACATTTCATGATATCACGTTTTAGTTTATCTGCCATGTCCTGACTCATGATTTCAATACGCCTTGTGATAGTCGGACGAGATAACTGAAGTTCTCTAATAGCAGACATGATTTCTGTTTCATTCTTAAAATAAAGTCTCACCCGCTTGAATAACCGAGCCATCTTCGAATTGTTTCTTGTGTTTCGCCAATATATGAGATATTTTGAATGACGCGATCGTAGCAGCTTTCGATTGTTTGGCTGGTCTTGTGAACAATGGTTGTTCTTTTTTCAAACAAGATATCAAATCACTTTTCATTTTCTTAATTCACTCTGTGGAGGAAAATCCTTTTCATAGTTTTTATGAATCGTTTTATGATGCCTCTATAAGTTACCACGCTTAGGTATTGCAACTGATGCACGACAAATAAGACAAATGCACTCATCGTTCACTATACAAAGGAAAAATTCTTCCTCCCAATCGTTATTAAAATTATACGTTTCAGATTTCTTCGCTGCACTCATTTTGTACTATTTAATAATAAACTTTGTATCGACGTAGTATTGCCTTCAAGTTACAATTCAGAATGACTCCAATTCCTGCAGGCGGAACATTTGTATTTGGCGTGAACGAAAGTCTCGAATGTTCCTGTCAAACGCGCCGCCCGATTTCTAGAAAAGCGGCAAGAATAAAAAACGCGGCTTTTCTCTGACAAGTACCGCGTGTTCCTTTGATAAAGCCGTCTTTTGCCGCTAGCAGAGTGTTATTTCATTACTTATTGAATTTTTGTAGTTTAGTTACGTACTTATTCATAAAAATTTTTTCATCTCGAGATCTTCAAAAAGCACTCGCGATCGACCGTTTGAGCACCCCTGTACTATACTATCTAAGAAACTAACATACATAATTTATATAAATTATAAAATTATAAGTATAAAATGCAATTTATCCAATGATGTACAATCTAAGGAATAAACGGGTGAATCGACATTGAACCACCATAACCTCTTGTCGCGTTCAAGATTTAGGAAGAGGGTCTTGTTCGGAAAGTGAGTCACAGTCTCCCTCGGTTAGCGACGGAAGCAGCGTGATATCGAGTAGGGATACTGCAACCAAAGCCAAGTGGGAAATAACATCAACACCTCCCAACCGACTCTTGATGTGTCAACGGTGGCGCAAGCCATCATGCCTACGACCACGAGAGCCGGACTCCGTAGGAAACGTATGAAGTGGACCCCAGAAATGAATTCCTTCATTATGCGTTCCTATTACAAGATTACGAACTTGGAATCAGAAATGACAGCTTACAAATACGTGTTACATCTTGCGTTCATAGAAAAATATCATGAATTACAGCACATATCCGAGCAGAGAATTTCGGATCAACGAAGAACAATCGTCAAAAACAGGCTACTTCCTTCAGAAACGCTGCAAAGCATACGAGAAAAGGTCATAATGGAACTCAGAAGCGAAAATGATACTCATAACGGTATACCTGCCGGAGTCAATGAAAATGTTACAGATAACATCGAAGCCACGGAAACGAATATTAACATGGAACGCCCTCCTGAGCCGAATCAGCAGAACGAATATACGTATTTAGCAAGATCAGAACTCAACAGAGCAACAACTGAATTCAGTGGTAGTAACCCAACTAAAAGACCTAAAATGCCCAAACTCAAGACGAACATGAACACCAATATCATCCTAGCAAGCGTAAACTCAGTGTTTGAAGAATATACCGACCAGAACACCTTGGAGAAGATTCACACTTTGATTTACTGTGGAGCAGTAGCGGTTCTTCGACTTCACAAACAACAAATCTCCACAACTCTGATTCAAGCTGAGCCAAAAAGCGTCAGAAAACCACCATGGCAAAAACGACTGGGGAAGGATATTGATAATATTAGAGCAGAAATCGGTCGCCTCACAGAATTCCTGAGAAACAGAAAACCTTCAAGGCGCTTGAAATCACATATACGCAAAATTTATAGGAAAATTGGTACGAACACCAAACACCCTGATCACAAACAACACATCGACGTTTATATGGACACTTTGAAACAGAAACTCCAAACAAAAGCAAAGAGGCTTTCAAGATACGTCAAGTGTACTGAAAGGAACCACCAAAACCAAAGGTTTCTCCAAAACGCGGCCAATTTTCATAAGGGAAATAACAAAACTGCGACCAACAATAACAGAGAAGTACCTGACGCACAGTGCTTGACCGACTATTGGTCATCACTATGGTCGCACCCCAAAGAACACAATAGAGATGCGAAATGGATCACGAATGAAAAAGAACGCCTCGATATCAGACATATGGACTTCGATGGAATAACGGAGGAAGAAATCACAATAGTAGTTCGAGCGACCAACAATTGGAAGGCCACAGGTATAGATAATATCCACAACTACTGGTACAAGAAGTCCCAATATAGGCCAATCACTTGCCTGCCAACACTCTACAAAATACTCACCTCATGCATATCTAATCGAATATACCAACACCTTGACGACAACAATATATTAGCAGAGGAGCAGAAAGGATGCAGAAAGAAACACCACGGGTGCAAGGAACAACTCATCATCGATTCTGTGATAATGAAACAGGCACACGTTGGGCATCGGAATGTTCATTCGGCTTTTCTCGATTATATGAAGGCATTCGATAGTACCGCCCATTCTTGGCTTCTTGAAGTATTGCAGATATACAAAATTCACCCAGCCCTGGTAGAGGTCTTGAAGACAACAATGACACACAGGTGCACGTCTCTGCAGGTCAACATAAACAATACATCAATTAAAACCGACGAGATACCCATACGTCGTCGAATTTTTCAAGGAGACTCTTTGAGTCCACTATGGTTCTGTTTAGCTATGAACCCATCATCCTCAATGCTCAATAGAACAGGATACGGATTCAGGATAAAAGTAGAAAGGAATTATCATACAATCTCCCACCTGCTGTATATGGACGACATCAAATTATATGCTTCGAACAAGAAGCAATTGGATGATTTGCTGAAAACTGTCAGTGAGTTCTCGGCAGATGTTCATATGAAATTCGGCATTGAAAAATGTAAGACCCTGAACATTCAAAGAAGGAAAGTCATAGATGGTGAAACACAACTTCCAAACGGTTATATTATACAGTGCATGAGAGATGGGGTAACATACAAATATCTGGGATACCAACAAGCCAGATTGCTAGACCAAAAACAATCAAAGGAGAAGATTCGTTCAGAATACAGTCAGCGTCTGAAGTCTGTGCTGAAATCGATGTTGAACTCGGGCAATCTAGTCAAGGCAATAAACACCTACGCCATTCCAACAAATGGTTGATGAAAGGAGAATTATTGGCAGAAACAAAGGGATTCCTTATGGCCATCCAAGACCCAGTGATCGCTACAAACAATTACAAAAAATTCATTATGAAGGACGGAACATTACAAACAGATAGGTGCAGAAAATGCCATATAAGTTCGGAGACTATAAAGCATATCACGTCCGGATGCGAACAACTGGCCAATACGGACTACCTTCACAGGCATAATCAAGTGTGCAACATTATCCATCAGAAACTTGCACACAAGTACGGACTTCTGAACACCTTCCAGCCATATTACAAGTATCAACCGGCGCCCGTATTGGAAAATGACTCTATCAGATTATACTACGATAGGCCTGTTATCACTGACAGAATGGTGACGAATAATAGGCCGGACATAGAGGTGTATGATAAGAGAGCCAAAACAGCAATGCTGGTGGATGTCGCCATACCGAATAATAACAACGTGCTGAATAAGTTCCAGGAGAAAAAGTCCAAATACACAGACCTTGCTATTGAGATCAAGCAGATGTGACACCTCGAGAAAATAGATATTGTTCCTGTCATCGTATCCTCGACTGGGTTAATACCCAAAACTTTGCATGATAGTCTTAAGAAATTAGAATTGCATAAGAATACCTATATAGAAATGCAAAAAGCTGTAATTCTTAATACATGTAGGATAGTTAGGAAATTTATGTCAAGTATATTGTAATCGAGCCTATTCCCTTTGATTGCTGAATCTGGGAAAGGTAAATTATATCCAGCTAACAGCTGAGATAGTGCATAAGTCCACGATAATAAATATTCAATTATGAAACTAAACATATTACAATGATAAATATTTGTCAATTTTGGTGATTAAAAATATGGTGATCAGAAATATTTAAGGTTCCTTAATATATTATTACTGAATGATTTGCAAAAAAAAATTTAATCCTCATTACCACTGTGTTCATCACAGCCATCTTCACCTAAATGAAAAATTATAGGATCCACGTTATCATCATCCACAATATGTTCCTTTTCTAAATTTTGGATTTCAATTTTTTCAACCTTATTGAATTGACAACAGTTGCATATTGCGGATCAGCAAACTATTAAATTGCTAGATTCTTAACATCTAACTTGGAAGTGATATTTTTTGAGGTAACCAAGTTTTTTTCCAGATTTAAATATTAGAAGTGAGTCTGAAATTAATCCCTGCTCACTGACAGCGTGTGTTATAACCAACCGAGGTCCTTTTTCAATTTTTTTATCTAATTCACGAACAGAATTGTCTAACCACTGATGAGAAGGAGTGTGGTTAGAATTGTTATATATTTCATCAATATAAATAATTGGCCGATTTTCTCTCTTATATATCCTGATCTTTTTAAATAATCTAGTCGTTTCGTCCTAATATCCAGTGATTCAATTCAAAATTTTCTGTTATTCTGACTATTGCTCCATCTGTAATCAATCAAAAAAAAGTTGATTATACCTAAAGCTTAAAAATTTTTTATGTGCGCTTTCCAGGAATAGGCGAACATGTTACACCACATGAGTGGGCGCCTGGGAAGAATTGAGTTGTCTCATTACTCGCTTTTTGAAAAGGTCTTTCAGCTCCTTAGAGCATCTACCGTGGAAGTATCTGTAAAACAGAGACTGTTCAACAACTCGTCTTCTGAGAGCCAGCGGTTGGAGATCTCGGGTGATCTCCGGGTGATCGATGAGGCGCACAGCCCGTTTTTGCACACTATCCAACATCCGCAACAAATGTTTGGACGCAGATCCTCATACATGGGAACAATATTCCAAAGCAGGTCAAATCGGCGCCTTACATACAAGCAACAGCTGGGATGACGTGGAGTATCGCTTGGCTTTGAAAAGAAAACTAAGTTTAGCTGAAGTCGACTTAGCTATTGCTGATATATATTCATGCCAGCAAAACCCGGAGTTGACTGTAATTCCAAGAAGATGCATCGAATCTTTGGATGCAAGAAAACGTAGTTGCTTGCGTCTTGCTAGCGTTGAAGTTCACTAAGTTCAACTGACCTCACTCAGGTATCCCCTGAAAGTCAGAGTTTAAGTTATTAATTTGTTGACATCTCTGACGCTGAGATTTCGCAGCTGTAATCGGCCGCAGACTACTGAAGGACCAAACCAGGGTACAATCGTCTGCAAAACCGAAGATCTTGTTCTCTGTAGATGATAGAAGATCGTTTATCTGCAATAGAAACAAGGTTGGCGAAAGAATGGATCCCTGAGGTACCCCTGCGAGCGACTGGAAACAATCAGTTGTTATACCGTCGACCACAACTCGTATTGATCTATTTGAAAGAAAGCTACTTATCCGACCCCGCAATTTCTCGGGAAGCCCATATGCAACAAGTTTATTCAACAAGGCTGCATGCCAAACCCTATCGAAGGCTTTAGATATGTCAAGGGCTATTGCTCTAGATTCCCCATGTTTTTCCATCGTTGATGTACAAACATGAGTGACGTAAGCGAGCAGATCTCCTGTTGATATTTGCCTGCGAAAACCATACTGACGGTCGTTAATAATTCCCTGCAACTCAAGATATTTGATGAGTTCATCATTTATGACTCTCTCCATCACTCTGGACATAATAGGAAGAAGTGCAACAGGGCGGTAGTTTTGGGGTAAGGACTTCTTTCCTTTCTTTGGGATCGGTTGAATTCTCGCTATTTTCCAGCTGTACGGAAAAATCTGGCTTTCATAAGAAATCTGAAACAGACGGTTAAGAAAGGGTGCCAGTTCGGAAGCAAACTTTCTCAGGATGGTTGGCGGTATTTCGTCTAGACCAACTGCCTTCTCTCAGTTCAGCTGCTCGAGAGCCTATCTCACCTTCGTACGAATACGGTATATTGAATATTATTTTTCCAAATTAAGTTCTGCTAGCAGAATGAATATCTTTTATTAATCATCAAATCACTAATTGTTACTGTTTCATTAAATACTGAATAAGTATTGGTATTTTGAGATTGTACTTAAAAGAATCATCAATCCTTTTAGGTACCCTTATATAAAAAAATAATTACTAAAATTATTATTACAGTCTTATTTCCAGTCTCAACAAAGATATAAATCAAAAATCACACATTTAGAATCAACAAAGATACCTAGATCACAGTTAGTAGGACAATCATACTTACATTTACAATTAAGTAACTCACTACTAAACTACAGTAACCATTTGAATTGAAAACAGTTATAAAATCAAATGAAAAACTTTTAAATATCTTATATTTAGGGTTAGGTTAGGTAAGATTTCGATTTTTCGTATTATTAATATTCATAATTGAAAAGTCGTAATAATGGTTCCGACAAGTAAGACTGAATCTTTTCTTTCAGTGTTTTATGTCTTCTTCAGATTGTGTGGTCTCTGTTTGACTAGACGTATTTTGGTGCACATCCCAACCACTCTCTTTTTCTTGTTTTATGTGGTGAGCTTGCGAGACGCATGTAGTTGAATCCGAAGAAACATTGGCGTTATCATTATCAGTGCTGCGGCATGATTGCATGCTAACTGCAGAATCAGTCAAGAAAGATATTTGCTCTGTAACAGCAACGTCCACTTCATTGGAATTGAGGTATTTAGACTTGAAACTTAGGTCCAATATAGTAGCTACCATCAACGAAGGGAGCTTTTTCAATGACGAAAATCTGATTTCGAAGGCTTCCATATGGACCCTTACATATGGCCTCTGTAAGGGTCCACGCTTCGACACCGTATAGGAGAATACTGAATACGTAACCCCGCAATAATCATCCTGAGGGAAACTTTCAGCTGTCTACTGGTAAGATTTTTTTTCATGTTTGTGAATGCTCGTCTAGCTTGTTCAATGCGGCTCCTGATTTCATGTGTCATGTCCTAATCCTTGCTTATATGGCATCCCAGGTATCTGTAAGAGGCAACACGTTCTATAACTTCATCCCCCACTAAAAGTTTCTCTTGGCAGTCTATGTGTCTTTTACTTACTGCTAGCCATTTTGTCTTTTTCGCATTCAGTTTTATTCCCATTGACTTACTGTGGTCCGACACAGATGTTACGAGTTCTTACAAATCTTTCAGGTTTGTAGCCAGTAGAACTGTGTGTACCTTAAGTTATTTACCGTGACATCGCCGACAATTACTCCAACAGCTTTATCATCCAGAGCTTCTCTAAATATTATCTGTGCATGCAGGTTAAAAATCAGTGGCGAAAGAACACAGCCCTGACGTACCCCTCTCTTTATTTCTATTTCTTCTGATATATTATTGTCCACTCTGACGTTTGATTCCAATACAGGTTGGATATAATGCGGATATCACGCTCATCCAATCCCAGATCTTTTAGTATGTCAACTACCTTATTATGTTTCATGGTGTCGAAAGCCTTTTCGTAATCAAGAAAACAGGTGAACACATCGACATTAACATCAGGACAACGCTGTACCAGAACTTGGATACTGAAAAGAGCTTCTCTTGATCAGAAGCCGCGCCGAAAACCAAATTGAGAATCGCTAAAGATTTGCGATAAATTCTTAGGTGTATTATCTTCAGGAGTATCTTTAGTACGTGAATCATTAAGCTAATGGTACGGTAGTCTTTGCAGTACTTTGCACTGGGTTTCTTGGCTAGGGTAACAAAAGTTGATTTCAACCAATCTCTGGGTATTATTCCTGTTCTATAAATATTATTTAATAAATCCACCAGTACGGAAACGGAGTTGTCTTCATTAATTACTTTTAGAACATCTACGTAAATTCCATCAGGTTCAGCTTTTTGCTACTGCAATAGCATGTTCTACTTCCGCTTTTGTTATATCGATGCCATCGTTTGAATTGATGTAATGGGATGCAGTTCTATCGTCTTTAAAGATATGCTGAATATATTGACCCCACTCTTACAGTTTATCTTCTGTTGATGTAAGAATATTGTCGCTTTCATCCATTAGTAAATTACTTTTGTGTTCATAGTTGCCTGCCGTTTCTTTTACTTTTTTATGCAAATTGAAAGTGTCGTGTTTTGCATCCAATACCTCAATTTCATCGCATCATTCAGAGAGCTACTTTTCCTTTGCTATTCTTATCTTGGAACGAATTGACTTCTGGACTTTTAAAAGTTCTTCTCAAATCCATTGATTCCAGTATGTCATCGGTCATCCAAAGTTGCCTCTTTTTCGTTCTGTTTTGTGCTAGATGTTTATCTCCAACCTGCCTTACAGCTGTTCTAAATCGTTTCCATGTGTGTTCTATATGTTGTTCACCTTCACCTCTTATGCTTGTTAGTTGTTTATTGAGTTCATTCTTGACTACTAACTTTAATGTTGAATCCTTTAACTTTTGTATTTCTAGTTGGTATAAATGAGATAAGTGTAGATTAAAGTTGAACCTTGTGTTTTTTATCTCATTTATATCATGGATCTGCATCAAGTAACGGCCTCCACAATTCAAATCTAGTTGGTATGTTTTCTGACCTTTAATCATTCTTTTCAACCTAATGTTTACAAACGCTGCTACTAGGTTGTGGTCAGTATATACGTCAGCACCAGGTTACGTTTTAGCATTCTATATAGGGTTACTGAATCTTTTGTTCACAAGAATATAATCAATTTGGTTTTTCACGTTTTTATCTGCATTGGAGGTCCAAGTATAGAGACGTCTGGGATGTTGCTTAAACAAGGTGTTAGTTATAACAGAATTTTCGTCTAGACAGAACTGAACCAACCGGTCTCCTCTCTCATTCGGAACACCTAACCCGTACTCGCCGACTACATCTTCATGTCGCCCTTTCCCCACTTTGGCATTGAAGTCGCCCATCAGTAGAACAATATCAGTTGATTTAGTCAAATCGGTTGCTTTCTTAATATCGCTGTGAAAATTTTCAGTCTCTTCGTCAGATGCATTACAAGTGGGGGCGTATACTTGAATTACTTTGCATGGTATCGGTCTTGTTTCCATTAGCATTAAAATTACACGATCTGAAATAGGTACGACGTCTCTTACGGCTCTATGAATATTTTGGCTAACAGCTATGACGACTCCATTCCAGTGTTGCTGGTCATCATCACCAGAATAGTAAATGTGATATCCATTTATTTGACATCAACCCGAACCTGGCCATCGCATTTCGCTCAAACCGACAATGTCTATTTTTAGTCTTTACATTTCTCTTATTGAGTTATGATTTTTCCATCCTTCGAACATACTGCGCACATTCCAGGTGGCGATCTTTTTGATGAACTTATGTGAGGATATGCAAGGATTTTGCTGGCTAACGGCAGGGTGAGCCCTGCATTCTACGGTACTTTCTCTTCCCCTACCGGATCTTGGATGCCGAAATCGAAGTTTTTGAGTTACAAAATTGCTTGTCATGTTGATTATATATCCTGTGGATGTTTAATCATTGCGAATTAATTTCTGACCAGAAACTCAACAAATACCACAAACCGTATTCTCCTGATATGACTCCGGGCGACTTTTTTCTTTTCAAAACTCAAATTACCACTTTGAGGTTTTGAATTGATAGAAGACAAAGTAGAATTCGAAGCGAGAACTGAAGGCAATTCCGGAAAAAACGTTTGAAAAATGTTTTGATAATTGGATTATTCGTTGGCGTAAATGTATGTACTTTGAAGGCGATACAATTAATTTGGATGAAAAATATATATTTTGTAATTCATTTGGAAATTTCGAAGGATTGTTAGAATTAATCCTTTTGAGATATTTCAATTGAAAAAGACAAAATTAAGGTTTATTTTAAGAAAGAAACAAATAAAAGGAAATAAAATACTCTTTCCGCTTGTAGTAAAAACATTGAAAATTGTTTTTTCACGGAGTAGGTGTTTTCTTCTCTACCTCAGTAGCTTGTATTACCTCCTCTCGCCCTGATACAAGCCTGAATCCGACTAGGCATGCTTGGGATTAGGTTTTCGACCTTCTCTGGGGTGATATTCTGCCACTCTTCTGTGGCGGCTTAGATGAGCTGTTGTGGGGTTCTTGGATTATCATGGCGCGATCTAATTTTCCTTTTGAAATTATCCCATAAATATTCAATAGGATTTAGGTCTGGAGAGCAAGCAGGCCACTCCAAAATAGCGATTCCCTCTGTTTCAAGACAATATCGCGCGAGGTGGCTCTTATGTGGAGGAGCATTATCTTGCATAAAAATGAAATATTCAGCGTGGGAACCTCGCCAGAGTCTCACTATGGGCTCCAGCACTAGGTCCATGTAAGTTCTAGCCGTTGCACTCACAGGAAACGAAATCAAATCTATTTTGCCTCCCAGCATAATGCCACCCAAAATATCACACTTCCCCCTTGGTATTTCTAACCTACCTGAATCCGGCGGTCATCTGATCGAACACCAATTTTGGTCTCATCCGAACATTTCGTCAATTCTCAATATTCCATTTTTGGTGCTCGATACACCAATTAATTCTGTTGCTTTTTTGTTGTCTGGTTAGCTCTGGAACTGTTAAGAGCCTTCTGCTGTATAAACCCCTTGAGCAAAGTCTTTGACGTATCGTTTCGGCTGATACACTGATTCCTTCTGCATCCAGAAATTGACTTTGGCGTATGGGGTGCGACGCACTAGGGTCTCTTCTTGTAATTACAAAAAGCGGTCTTGTTCTTCAGAAGTGATCTTCCTACGACTTATTCTACGCCTATTTTGCAGAGATTATAGCTCCACGTATCGGGCGTAGGTTTTTGAAATCACCCTCTGTGATACCCCCATTGTGGCCGCTATACCCCTCTGTGTCACCCCTTTTTCAACGAGAGCAATCATTCGACCACTATGCACATCGGACAATTCAACGTAAGGCATTTTCAATTATGATTATAGTCTTTTTTAAATTTTAAAATTCACAGTTTCAAATCTCAGTGACGACTGAGTACAATATCCCGAACATGTGGTGATTATTCAACATTTCTTATCATACTATCCATGTAAACTTCATTCTTCACAAGTAGTCACAGATCCATAGTTAAAAACAATCAATAATGTGAAATACCGAGTGATTCCATATAAATTTTGTTGTGTATAACTGATCCGAAGCAACTTATGATAGTCGTGTGCCACCTGAACGTCTATGAATTGAAACGCGGGTGGCCACCAGTGGTTACACATCGTGGTGAAAGTGTTTATGATTAAATGAGCCAGTCTCTTCATACTATTGTTTTCATCCTTACCTAAATAGCAGATTAATGTGAATGTCGAAGTATACACACTCTATTTTTCTATTATACAGTGTGTTTCAACAAGAACTAAACAGGGCTATATCTACCAAGATATTCATTTCTGATCGAAACGCAAAAACAGGTCAATTTTTGTTTCAAGGGGACATCTTTTGAGGTATTAAACTTGCCTTAAATATTAACCCCCTTAGCGGGGGTTGCAATCCTTGAACATTTTGAATGGGGAAGATGGGTCGAGTGGTGACTCAAAAGAAAATGGTATCTTTTTCTACATTGCCTTCAACAAATTTCCATTTTTAATTGAAAACTGTAAGATACAGCAACTGAAAGATAGGGAAGACTATTTCCCAGAGGCTATTCAAGTTTCAGTGAAGTAAAATGGAATAGATCCATGCTGGTCAATGGCAGTCATCATCAAGTACCATTCTCATCTCGAATTTCAACCCCTAGAGCAGGGGTGACCACCCTTGAAAATTTGGAAGAGGGTAGATGGGTCGAGTGATACCTCGAAAGAAAGGTATTATCTTTGTCTGCATCCCCGTGAACGAATTTTCATTTTTGATTGAAAATGTAGAAGGTACATAGTGACCTACTGAAAAATAGAGGAAACTATCTATCGGAATTCAAGTATAAGTGCAAAAAAATGGAACAGATTACTTCCGGATCAAAGGCTGTCTCCTTTGATCTAAATGAATCTATTCCAGTTTTTCGCACTAATACTCCAATAGTCTTGGGGCGATAGTCTTCTCTATTTTTCAGTGGCTCACTCTGTATCTTCTACAGTTTTCAATCAAAAATGAAAATTCGCTCACGGGAATGCAGACTAAGATAATACCTTTGTTTCCAGGTATCACTCGACCCATCTACCCTCTTCCAAAATTTTAAGGGTGGTCACCCCTGCTCTAGGGGTTGAAATTCGAGATGAGAATGGTGCTTGATGATGACTGCCATTGATCAGCATGGATCTGTTCCATTTTACTTCACTGAAACTTGAATAGTCTCTATCTTTCAGTTGCTCACCATGTATCTTTTACAGTTTTCAATTAAAAATGGAAATTCGTTCAAGGCAATGTATACAAAGATACCACCTTTCCTTTGAGTCATCACTCGACTCATCTTCCCTATTCAAAATGTTCAAGGATTGCAACCCCCGCTTAGGGGGTTGATATTTCAGGCAAGTTTTGTACCCCAAAAGATGTCCCCCTTGAAACAAAAATTGACCTGTTTTTGAGTTTTGTTCAGAAATGAATATCTTGGTAGATATAGCCTCTGTTTAATTTTCGTTGAAGCACCCTGTATATTACATCAAACAAGATTCCTAGAATCAAATATTTTCTGCCACCGATTGTCACCTAGAAAGGTCGGTTATGCAATTTTGCCTCAATTGCATTATTCTGATATAGAAATGAATTGAGAAATATATAATACAACTGAGATCTGAAATCTTATTTTGCAGAATATTCAGGAATTCTAGTAAATATAGTTTATTCGAACGACGAATTAATTTTCCGAATGTTTGTTTATCATAATAAATCCGTCATAGAATAAGCAATAGTTTCATGGAATAAAAATTGTGAAATATAGTTTATTAAAGTCGAAAGCCTGAGAGCGCTGTTAGATTTCTAATAATAATGTGTGTTCGAAAAATAAATTTTGACTCTACTTCTGCTTTCGATTAGAGATGACCCTATAAGATTGAAATCATGGAACTTTGTTGGCTATTCAACAAATTTTAGCGTTTTGGAGTACAGAGTCGAAATCCCTTTCATGGAAGTGCCATTACTTTTCCTGTAATGAGTTTTGAGTTCGGGGGTGCTAAGTGGAAAAATTGACTTCCCTCGGTTCTATTCAACCTTGAAAATGCCACCCTCGAATCAAAGGTTGACCTATCTCATGTAGAATCGCTAATTCCAGAAAATTTCTAATCTATCTAACCTCACTTTTACTGATAATACGCTGCGTTTAATTTAATGATTCTTAGGGCTTTCTCTCTGCTATTACCCGAAGAAATATGTCCAAGAAAGTGTCACGTATCGAAAAATAGCTAAGAACAATGGTTATCCTCAAATATAATAAATGTTATAATAAAACAAAACAAACACAAAATAGCATTTTATAATATTTACATATGTATAGAATCAACTAATACAGATAAATAGATTTCATCAACATATTTTGGGCCTATCAGCGAAAAGATTACAAATGTCATTTCAAAACAAAATAAAAAGTAGCTTTCAAGACGCACAACTCTCCCAGGAATTTTTTAATAGTAAAGATGAAACTAACAATAGAGTTCACAAGTTTTCCTGTATGAATTGTGAAGGCGTCATTATAGGTCAAACTTGTCGTTCATTCAAAACGAGATCATTTAAAACTAGATACAAATAGCATCAATCAGATTACAATAATCATAGAACCGACGAATCTACTTTTGCTTCACATTGTATCGAATATGGCCTTCATTTTCCACCCATAGATCAACTTCAAATAATTCACAGAATACCTAAGGGGACGAAAGTTATAATTCTTAGAATCCATCAACATTTTCATACTCCAACACACTCCCCATAGGAATAATCTTCTGAACCACCAGTATGGCCCAGCTTATTCGTCCCTATTTGATATCTTTAAATAGTACCTGCTTTTATCATAATTAGATTATTATCTATTGTTTGCACCCTTATTAATTTTGTATCTATCTGTTCATATATGTATGTGTTTTCAACTTTAGTCCAATACTGGTTGTCAACTGAAGATGGTCGAGAGATAATAATAATAATAATAATATAATAATAATAATATCTATTTATTTAGCAATCTGCTACTTAATCACATACATTACATGAAAAAATCAGCAAAGATTTCGAAAAGATAATTCTAAGAACAAAAAACATTTTCTTCAATCTAACTTTGAAGATCCTTACAGTGCTAGATGACTTAACAAAAGTGGCAACGTATTATAAGCTTTCAGACCCTCAATAAAAAGTGACCTTTCCATGGCAGTTGAGGCATATCTCTCAATTTGAAAATCCTGAGCGCCGCGCAACCCGTAACACACTGACTCTAATCTTCGTTTTAGAAACTTTTGCAAATACAAAGGTGTTTTTTTGTTTACTGTTTTGTAAATAAGTCGAGATTGAGTCACAAGCTGCCGAACGCTCAGGAAATTCAGTTCTTTAAGCATAAAATTTATAGTGGTGCGCCTATTACATGTTAACAAAAATCTCATACAATTACATACAATTATATACAATTCTTCTGCTCCAGAGTGAAAGTTTATTACACACTCTATAAAAATAACCGATTTTTTTCCCAATTTTTTTGCATAAGACAGACACATGTTGAGACAGATTCAATTGGGGATCAATAGTCACTCCCAGATATTTAATTTCAGATACAAAATTGAGAGCCATGTCGCGAATTTTCAATACATAAACTTCACTCTTAAACTTACTACAATTAGCTTTAGAACCAAGTACCATACATTTAGTTTTGTTACTATTCAGTTTCAGTTTATTGAACATCATCCAGTTATTCATGATTTCCAGTTCCGCATTAATAACACCAACTACTTCCCCGAAGTCATCCCCAGAGACCGATATCAATGTGTCATCAGCGAACAAATTCACAAAAGAGTGTTCCAAGTACCTATTTAAATCGTTCATGTAAATAATAAAGAGAAGAGGACCGAGTACACTGCCCTGGGCAACTCCATATTTTACCTCCCTCTGCTGAGAGAAATTACCATCAATCAGAGTCCTCTGACACCTACCCTCCAAAAAACATGCTAACCATTTCAACACAATTCCTCTAATACCGATTTTTCACACTTTCTAATGAGCAATACTCTGTCAATTGTTTCAAAAGCTCTTTTAATGTCCACAAAAACACTAATAATGATTTTTCCGCTATCGATATCTTTTTCCATTGACTGAACACCAGTTGGCACGCTGACTCACATGAGTGGCCACCTCTAAATCCAGACTGATTGACGTATATCAACCAATTTTCTTCAAGAAAATTACTAATCTGCTCACGAACCACAATTTCAACAATTTTGTCGACTATGGGAAGCAAATTAATTGGCCTCAAATCATCAGGTACCGTTGGATTAGACACCTTTGGAATGGGGACAACAGTACTGCACTTCCAGTCAGAAGGCAAAGTACCAGTTTCAAGTGAAGTATTAACAATATCAAGCAGGGCGTATCCAACCACCTCAAACAAACTCTTTACCAGAAATGCATCAATGACGTCATCCCCTGATTTAGAATTTCTTAACCCCTTAACAATGCTATGGAGTCCTTTAAGGGATATCTTTCTGAAAGTAGATAGGCCACACTTAGTTTCAACAAAATCCTTTTCATGAAAATCCCTCGGAACAGCTATTGTGCCAGCAATATCTTCGATACTGTCAACAAAATATTGATTTAGTTCATCCTCGACAGACAAGCCAGAATCCATCCCAGACAAAGAGTCCGGGTCAAAACTCCGATTACAAGATCCTACTGTTTTAACGTTTTCCACATTTTTTTGCCATCGTTTTTGCATTGATCAATCTTTTTTTCATAGTAATTTTTCTCTTTAAGCCGCAGCAGAGTGACCACTTCATTTCTTTTTTTCTTATATAGTTCATAATGAATCAGACGTCCAGTATAGCGAAAGGTTCTGAAGTATCTATCTCTTATCCCCTGAAGATGCTTCACATCTCTATCTACCCAGTGTTTACTGTTTGTTTTGCTTATATACTGTTTTAAAGGTGCAAACTTATTTAAACTGCATTCAATATTAGACAACCATTTTTATATTTTTTATCAATGTCTGAACTATCATAATCCCATTCTTTACCCAACAGATCCAGCTTGATGTTACTTAAATTAGTCGAAGACAACTGTCTATATCGTTTCATTTTAATTACTTTTTTACCTCCACATTTCGAAAATGAAAATCCTGATTTTCCATAATTCTCTTGTGATAGTATAATACATAGTTTAATTCCCTATTGTCATCATAATTAACTATCACGTAGTAAAAGCGAAATCAATTAATTATTTGAAATTTTTGCTTGAAAATTTCATCACATTGTTTCTAAATTTCTTAATTATTGATAGTTTCTCAATTATTTGAGAGAAACTAAACACCTTTTCTGATATTTAATTGTGGATAAATTTTACAATTTTTTTTTCTGCTGATGAAATATTTTATAAAATTTCTAATGTCGTATTGGATGCAATGAGCTATCGCTCATACTTTCAGGAGCTTCATCATGATTGAATACAGATTTGAACTTGTGAACTAGACTAAGAAACGGCATATTACGTAAAACATTCTCCAATTCCAGAAATTTGCGTAATAACCCTCATCGACGTGAACTTCACCCAATAATTACAATTTTCAGGGGTCTTTCACTCTGCGCCGAATTACCACCGAAGTTCGTTTAACTTCCTAGAGAACGCGGTGAGAATCGAAAAAAGCGTGATTCGAGTCGAATTGTTGCGTTTCGTAAGGCTTAACGGTGCAGTAAAATGGTTCATAGCTATTACAGGAATTCAAAAACGTAATCGTGCGGTTTTTAATAACAGTAAAATGCTCAAACTATAGCAAATAAATTTCTTTGTTGTTAGATCTTTCACATAGAACGACTTCTGGTTCCCACCTCTGTATAGATTGCTTCCTGTTGAGGCCATTTTACGGTAGAATTGTTGCTTTTATTTATCTGACATTCGGAAGTCACGCGAAGATTAATGTTGAACGATTGACGATTGATTTTTATTTGATTCTGAGGCGGGATCAAGTGTAGTGTATTGATAATATCATAATATCAACAAATTGAAATTTCGTCGTTAATTGATGAAAATCGATATGCATTTTTAAATTATATAAAACGATGATGTTGAAATTTTCACCATATTGACAAATTTATGACGCATTTAACCACCACCATGGCTTCATAAGATAAATAGTAACAGTGCAGCTATGTGGAACATTCGGGATAGAGGAAAATGACCCCCGTTTCCCGTATTCTTTTCATCAAATTGCATTTATTGTGTGAATATAGTATCTTTGTAATAACGAAGCGACCTGCCGTAAGAAAATTTTGAAGAGTAACATGTAATTGTCATCTTAAAGCAAGAAATTAACAAGATATTTTATTAAATGAAATTAAATTTCATTCATCATTTCAATATTCAATGTAGGTAATCAAAGGTATTACTTCAGCTCTTCACTATTTCAACTTGTTCTTCTATATAAGAGATCTTTGATATATTCCCGAAGGAAAAAGTCCGGCGGCGTAAACTCCGAAAATCAGGCCGGCCATCAGGGCCCCCGTGAGGGCTACTGGCGCAGGATTTTGGTGCCCGTTAAGGCATTTTGGATCATGTTTTTTTATATAAATAAATAAAGCAAAAAACTGAACTTTAGAAGTCATATTTATTTGTAGACTAAAATATCAAAATGCAACAAACAGAACGAAGTCATAAATAAAATAAATTCTTGTTCACACCCATTTTAAAACATTAACTTAAGTAATGGGATACAGACACGTTGACTCGTTGTTTATAAATACTAGATAATAACCTTAAACTAAAAATCACATTTTTCAGCAACAAATAACAGATATATTGCCTAATGTCTACATATATATATATATATATATATATATATATATATATATATATATATATATATATATATATATATATATATATATATATAATACTTTCTACTTAAAATTAGATATTTTAATAATATGCAGATATGTCTAATAACAAATACCTAGGAACTAGTTTTAAAATCAAAAATGATAGCTAGGTCTAGGTGCAATAGAAAAACAAAAGATAGCTATTGTAGTAGCGATATTTTCCGAGATTTTGCTGTTGCAAATTCATAAATTACATCGGTAGAATTTATATCGTCAAAAATTCCATGTTCAATAGCTAATATTGTTAGCCCAGACAATTTTTCTTGAATCATTGTCGATCTTAAATAATTTTTAATGATTTTTAACTTTGAAAAAGATCACTCGCCAGAAGCTACAGAAACAATCAATGTCAAAAGAATTCTTCGTGAAATGCTTACGTTTGGAAAGGTGGAGATTAAATTGTTTTCAAATATATATTGTAAAATACTTAAGGGATCAGTATCATCAGGTAATGAAAACAACTTTAACGCTTTAATTTCGTTAAACAGATCATTGGAGTTTATATCCTTATTATCCTGATCTGTCAGTCGATCTTCAAGAATAGAACATTTAATAAGTCAAATAGGTTTTTTAGAGATCTTATAGTTCAATCTATAATTTAAAAAAAAACTAATTTTAAAGGCGGTTTTTGGATCATAAAGGGTCTCATCTCGGTGTTCATAGTTAAACAGTTTTGATTTAAATTTCCTCCTAACCGTTGGTAATGGTGGAAAGTCTTCTTCAATTTCGAGAGAGGATGCTACTTCTTACGCTTGCTCAAGAATTCCTTGAAATGATAGGTCAGATCTATATTGCTGGAAGTGATCAACTAAATTTTTTAGGTAGGTTTGGCATACTTTAATATTAATCGTAGCACTTTGCACTTGTTTGCTGACAATATTTATATGAAATAAAACGTCATGCCAAATAATAATTCCACAAATAAATTGAAAATTTTGTACAGACGTTAAGAGGGAAGTCGCTTTATGTCTTGCATCAATGTGAAAGGAATTATCTTCAGCCACTTCTAGAAGACTGTCGCAAACCTTAATTAAATAAACTTTAAGGGGCTTCATTGCGTCAATTCTGCTGGACCATCTTGTCTCCCTTAGACACTTTAAACTTAACCCGGGGACATTTTTTCTCAAAACATACCACCTTTTTGTGGATGACGAAAAAAAATTATATAACTCTTGCACAAGATTAAAAAAGTTTATTGTAGCACCTGACACCTCAGAAACGTCATTCACTGTTAAGTTCAAAGTATAAGTCGCACAAGGTACAAAAAGGGCTTTCGAAATCGCATCAAGAATGCGTTTTTGAAGCCCAACATGTTTTCCCTTCATATTTGACCCATTATCATAACCTTGTCCCCTAATGTGTTTTAATTCTAAATTTAATTTTTTCAAATTTTTTATCACAAATGTATATATCCCTTCTCCTGTAGACTCCAGTATTGGATTAAACGCAATAAAACTTTCCTTAACATCAACCTTTTTTGAAGTGGTGTTAAGGACAACATACCTCAGAACAAGACTGATTTGCTCAGTATGACTAGTGTCTGGTGTACAATCTTATATTATTGAAAAATATTTCGAACTGCGAACCATTTCTAAAATATGATTTCTTACTTTGGACGACAAAAATTCAATTATTTCATTCTGTATTTGCACACATAAATAATGAGTCATTTGAACAGATTTTTTTTGGGAGTTATACACTCGGCTAACGTGCCCTCTCTTCACTGAATCAAAAGAGGCAATCATCTCAACAGCTTTCAGAAAATTTCCACTATCATGTTTGAAAAGCAATTGAGAAGAACCTTGAAATGCCAAGCATTGTGTAGATAAATACTTAACAATCGCAATAATTCTTTCCAACACGTCTCGCCAATATTTTTTTCCGTTTCTAAAATCTGCAGATGATGAGCATTAACAGTCATAGATGCCTCCAACATTTTTTTTTAATTTACGCAAGTGTTTGTATAACTGTTGTGTAGAATTGACGTTTCGTGTCTCTTAATTAGCAAGGACAACTGTTGCCAATCAGATATTCCATTTGTATCACAAAAAGCGTTGGGAGTTTTACATTTACAAAACAACTTACAACAAAAACAAAATACCGAATCTTCAGAAATAGAGTAAATAAGCCAAGCCCTTTCGACTTTTTCTCCATTTGCTAGATTTCTTTCAAAGTATTCGCACGAAAACTTTCTCTTATCTTTATTACTAGGAAAGCTAAAACTGATGTCTATCAAGGGCGGACCACGTTTAACCAATATTCTAGCCATCTCACTGGTGATTCTTTCGGGCCACAAACCGGGGTCGGAAGGAATTATATCGATACTAGCCTCATTACACCCCTCATCGAAAGTGTCACTTGCAACAGGTATTTCGGTAGCTGACATTACCGAACTTTTTACACAAGCTGAATTACCTGAAGTGGATTGTTCAGGTGCTGTAGACGAGGATGGTGTCATCGCTTCATCGGGCTCTACATCAGTAGAAGCTGTTTTGCTGCTACAACCGCTGCCACTTGTTGCAGGACCTGATATTACTGTTGAAATTTCAGATGGTACACTCACGGCTATTGATATTACGGATTTAGAATCTTGAGATTCGGACGATTCGGTCGCACCAACATCTATAGTCTCCGTGGAATCTCGATTGTTTTGCAAAAAATGCTTTAAAGATCCAACCATTTTTCCCCTTTCTTGTAGTCTCAGTTTCTTTTGCTCGCGAAACTTCGCACCTGAACGTCTGTTTCTTCTATCCTGAAAAAACTAATAAATAATTAATACTCATGGGAATTAGAAATTAACTTCTAAAGTAACCACAATAATAAGCACCATGTGGGTAGGGTAGAAAATATTCTTAAAACGTTAACTAAGTAGCCTATAATTTTTAACCCTTTATAGGGCAGATTATTATTAAGTAAGATATAGCCGATTGAATTTTGCTTATTTGAATAAAAAGCAATTGGTTCGAGCCCTTTCAGCTCAAATATTTTCAAAAATAAAGGCAAAAAAGATATTAAACTAATTTGATCTTATAGCTCTTAAAAAACCCTACAAAATGGTTTTTACAAAGATCAATAACATAAAAACTAAGCGCGTTATGGATAAAACCAGTTACTTTTTCAAACTCATACATGACATTTCAATTAGTAAGAGATATTTTGCTAAAAAAATTAATTATAACCAGTATTCTATAAAGGGTTAATGTTGATAGTATAAAGTAGCGAACACTTACCATTTTATAAAAAACAAGCCTTTGAAATTGCAGTCAGCAGTTATTCGGCACTTAATTTTAAAAAAAAAAAGTAAACAAAATATTACACAACACAACCCCACACTTGACAAAATAAAAATAACTTTATATGTAAAAATTGATAGGATTACTTTTTTCATTCACTTGTTGCACGGTCCAGTGAACTAACTGATTTAAAAACGCCTGTGGCGATGCATCGCTTTTATAGCGCTCCAGGCGTTATTCATGTCTGAACAGGAAAAACATTGGAATCGGCAGTAACTGGATGATATACTAATGAAATTTCGTGTGTATTTATACCTAATCCTATTTAATTTCTCAAGTTTCATTTTAATATTTTTTTGGACCCTGGGTTTTATGGCCTTCGAACCGAATTTTCTGAACATGACTTTGGTCCAAATGAACCTTCTCATTCTACAGCGATCGAAATACCTATCAATTTGAACGAAACGGAAGTCAATATTGAAACTCCAGTTGATTTGATACCTGGATCATCGGAAATAAATCAAACTCTAGTACCAGTTCCAATATTGAAAACAATTCAAACTAATATATCACGTGCAAAGCAACATTCTGAGATATTTACATCTATACTTCTTAAATCGGTATTAGAGCAAAAACAGGAGGAATTTAAGCATCGGAAGGTTAGTTCAATATAATGTTACGACAATAATTGCATAATATTAACATCGTTAGAGAAGCTGCATATGCAGACACAGAAAGATATCCAAAAGAATTTGCAAATCTAGTAGCTGATGGAGAATAGAAACCTAAGCAAGTATTTAGTGCAGACGAAACTACACTGTTTCGTAAGAGAATGCTAAACAAAACATTCATTTCCAAAAGTGAAAAGTCTGCCCTATGATTTAAGGTATCAAAGGATAGAGTTTCTCTAGCTAATACTAACTAAACACCTCGAAAAAGTCTGAATATCGATATATCGTATCCAGAACGATCAATATGGATGATTTTTTTTTAAGAAATGAACACCTGCAACAATTTCTCACCAAATTATGTAGAGTGCCGCAACAGATTTCAGTTTTTCTTTATAAAAAACTAAAAATGCAACAGATGCGACGCTGCTTTCTAATCATTTCATGTATTCAGTGTTTGAAATCAGTTAGTTGACACTTTATTTCTGTTGTAAGCACAAATAAAGGAGTTTTGTGATTCGACCATGGAACGATGACATTTGACTAGAGAAGAGATGTTACGAGCTGTTGGCACGCTACAAGCTGGGAGCTCACAACGGGAAGTATCCAGGGTTCTGGGAAGTAGCCCAAATGTCATAAACCGTTTTTGGTCGCGTTTCAATGAAACAGGTAGCGTAGAAGAACGCCATACAGGTTGTTTCAGGATTACTACAGTCGCCCAAAACCGATTTTTGGTTTTACAAGCCAGAAGAGATCGTACTACCACAGCATCTCAATTAGCTCAAGAGCTATCACGAGTTCATAGTGTACAAATTTCCGACCAAACTGTGAGAAATCGACTGCAGGAAGGTCAACTCCACTCCAGACGTCCTTTAAGAGTTCCACAACTGACCCATGGAAATCGCGCTGCTCGTTTAGCTTGGTGCCAAGAACACGTAAACTAGGATCAAGAGAGTTGGGCCACAGTTCTCTTCAGTGATGAATCTAGATGTAGTTATTATCCCGATTCGGGAAGAATTCGAATATGGAGGGAACCTGGAAAGCAAAACTGTCTTCAGCATGCTCGAGAAGTTGTTAGACAGGGAGGCGGATCAGTGATGTTTTGGGGAGGTATACGCCTTGGTGGAAGCACTCAACCTCACGGGAAATTCTTGAGCAAATGAGATAGTTTTACCTGTATTGGTACGTATCTCCAAACAATGGGTCATAATCCACTCTTCCAACAAGATAATGTCCGTCCTCATCGTGCAAGAGATGTCTTGAAAGTTCTTGAAGAGAATGATTTCGACCTTCTACCGTGGCGATCCTGCTCCCCAGATCTGAATCCCATCGAGCATGTGTGGGACACCCTAAAAAGAAATCTGCTGCGTCAAAACGTCTTCCATCATGAACAGGAGCTTCGATCAGCAGTTCAGGGGGCTTGGAATGACTTAGGCCAAAATGTAATAGACAATTTAATATTGAGCATGCCGCGAATATGCCAAAGTGTCATTAATGATAGAGGTGGACCTTCTGGGTACTGAAAAATATAGGTGCTTCCATATCGTTTCGAAAATATTAGTTCAGGATTTTTTTTGTTTTACCAAATTTCGTCATTTTCAAATTTCAAATTTTTTTTATAATAGGTGCTTTGGAGAAGTCAAATATCATTTTGTTTTCTTGAGAATACATTATATACAATACATCCTAACAAAAACCGAATTATAAATTCGAATCATCAAATTCATATTTTATTGGTAAGTGTTCCCTAGACTTTTTTGAGGTGTTTATGTCATCATCAGAGCAAGCATAAACATTCACTCTCTCTCTCATCTAGAAGATCTATACTGAATCTTCTTTTTCTGCATACATTTTGAGTGGGTCGGGTTTGTCTCCTTAACTATCAGAACATTTGTGGTTCAGAATTTCAATGCGGAAAACACGACTTCAAATATCATAATAGACAAATTTTTTCTCATAAGGTGTTGTAGGTTGTATAATAACTTGTCGTCCACTCTCAATATTTTTGTAACATCAGGTGCCTATAGGTCTCATATAATTTGTACTCATCTCACAATAATATATCTTAGTAGGGTGAAAATTTATTGTTTTTAGTTTTCGCAAATATTAAATTAATCTGTGAAGTATTTTCCTTTACTTAATCGAAATTGTGATTTAATTTTGTAAATGTGGTTTATCCGTCTACTATTACTATTACCATGCTAGCAAAATATATAAATAAAAAAATAAAAAAGAATCACGACTTGATTGAATAGACTTGATGTAATAGTAATTTCAGAAAGTAATTAGGTATATGGCCCTTTTAGCTCAACAAGTACTAATATAATCAGAGAAACGTTTTCATAATATTATAAAACAAAGCCAACAATACTTTAGACTTAATATCATAGTTATTTCAACATCAAATTATGGTTCTTGGAATGCGCATATATTTTATTATTTACAACAAAAAGTTTCGTTTGTAATTCTCCCATATAACCATTGTGAAAAAGTCATAAGGCATTTCTCATGTAGATTTAAAAATTCTCACCGCAGCCAGTACTGTTTTGTAAAACACCAACGGAAGCACGTTTTGTTCCCAAGACAATAAAACCGTCTTCATTTCGTTTCATATCTTCAATATAAAGCGATAGAAGTCGGGAAAAAATCAGAAAAACCAGTTCGTCTTCAATAAAGCCGGCTGTGTATCACTTCATGTTTGAAAATTAATGATTTCGACACGATCTGTGTGCTATAATTTTTTTTAGATGGTCGTCATGCTGTTGGTATAAACTACTTTTCTATTTCTCGGTTGGTGATCTAATAAAAGGATACAGGATGCTCGCACATTGCTAGAATGATTATCGATAAACGATTCATGATGGGAATCATATTTAATTCATTTTATATATTTTCTTATTGTATGAAGTAACATGTCCAGACTGACTGACTGATTCATCAACGCCGAGGCGAAAATACTGAAGCTAGAAACGTGATAGAGTATAAGTTCTTTATTCGCAGGGTATATGTTCCCTAAATATGTCGAAAATACAGAAACCGTAAATATGGAATGGTAATACGAGGTATGTCAATTAAGTTCGCGAAAGTTGGTAATGCTGCGGCGGTTGGTAACTCTGCAGCATTCGCATTGGTTTCATTAGAAACAGAATTCATTTCTGCGTGAGCTTGTGCAAGTTTTGTGTTGATCGGTTGTATACTTCGTGTTTTATTGCCATTTGAACATCGACCTATTTTGACCCACCACCGTGAAGATGAGTGATAAAATAACTGAGCAAAGAATAGTGATTTAATTTTTGGTGAAACGCAGCGAAACTTCCGTGGAAATCATGAAACAGTTAACCCACGTGTATAAGGAAAATTGTCTGAAAAAATCAGATGTCTACGATTGAGCAAAGCGGTTCAGAAGAAGCAGAGAGAACTAGCGGAGCGTGGATGGGTGCTTCATCATGAAAATGCTCCGGTCCACTCGTCATCCGCAATTCGTGATTTTTCAACCAAAACAGGATATCAACACTTCCACACCCCCCTACATTCCATATCTGGCCCCCTGTGACTTCCATCTGTCCCCACAGTTGAAGTCGTACCTTAAAAGAAACATATATGACGGATTTTCGGAAGTCCAAAGCATCACGACGGTGGTCCTGCGGCACCTATCTTTGATGAAGGGGGGGTCCAGGGTGTGCTTCCAGTAGGCTCACCGGGGCGCCAGTGTATCGAACTCGAGGGAGACTATTGCGAAGGAATATAAGGTATTTTCAAGTATTTATATACTTTCCGGACCGTCCGGACACTTTTACGCGAACTTAATTGATATACCTCGTATATGGGATTATAAGGAATATGTCCCTAGGTGACAAAATAAAAAAATAAATATATTTATTTATAATATTATATTCATCATCATTATCATTTGTCAACCATCCTAGTCCACTGCTGAACATAGGTCTTCCTCAACGATCTCCATTCCTCGCGATTTTGGGCCGGATTTATCCAGTTCGTATACACTCGCTTGATATCGTCTTTCCAACGAGCTGGTGGACGTCCTCTACTTCTGTGAGCTTCATCTCTGGGACGCCACTCCAAAAGACGCTTTGTCCATCTACCGTATGTGGTTCTTGCTAGATGACCGGCCCAGTTCCACTTTAAATTAGCAACTCTCTCGAGAGCATCCTGGACTCTAGTTCGTTGGCGTATGATATGGTTGGGAATTCTGTCCCGTAGTGTTATCCCTAACATAGCTCTCTCCATCTTACGCTGAGCAAACACATATTTCATTAGCTGATTTCTTTGTTAGGGTCAGGGTTTCTGCACCGTACGTCAAAACTGGTAAAACGCATTGATTGTATACTTTACGTTTCAAACAAATCGGTATCTCTGATTTGAACAGATCTCTCAGTTTTCCAAATGCAGCCCATGTCAGCCTTATTCGCCTTCCTATTTCTGTTGTTTGGTTGTCCCTGCCTATAGTTATCTCATGCCCCAGATATTTGTATGACGTTACTTGTTCAACAATTTCACCATCGATGGAAACTGGTTGGCTTGGTACTAAGTTGGTCATCATCTTAGTTTTCGACATATTTATCTTCAATCCGATTTTACTGGATTCCTTTGACAACTGCAAGAGCATCTCATTTGCATCATCTAATCTGTTTGCTATAATGACGATGTCGTCGGCGAAACGAAGATGACTTAATCGCTCACCATCCACATTTACTCGCCTCTGATCCCATTCCAATTGCTTGAACATATATTGCAATAGGTTTGTGAACAACTTCGGGGAAATAGTATCACCCTGTCTTACTCCACGTCCGATCCTGAATTTTTCTGTCGAATTGTGAAGGCACACTTGTGAAGTGGCATGCTCATATATATATTTAATGATGGCAGTGTATCTATGATCTATTCTACAGTCAGCCAACGCTTTAAGCATAATCGCCTGTATCACGGTATCGAAGGCTTTCTCGTAATCCACGAATATGACAACCAGAGGCAAGTTGTATTCTATGCTCTTTTCAATCAAAGTCTTGAGAGTTTGGAGATGATCATTAACACCAAATGTTGCCCGAAATCCGGCCGGCTCTCGAGGTTGGTAAGTGTCCAGTTTGTTTGTGAGGCGCTTTGTTATTATTTTGGAGAAGAGTTTGTATAAGTGCGATAGAAGGCTTATAGGTCTATAGTTCGAGAGATTTGTGGGGTCTCCTTTCTTGTACATAATTATTATTATAGCATTATGCCAAGACTCTGGTACTTTTGCTTCAGCTAAACATTTATTGAAAGGTTTCGTTATTTCACGAATCAGATTTTCACCGCCTATCTTCAAAGCCTCCGCAACTACTCCATCTTCCCCTGGAGCTTTGTTGTTTTTCATATCTGATAGTGCCTTTCGGACCTCATCAGCTGTTATTTCTGGGAGGTCCTCCGAACCCTGATACATAACATGAGGTATGCGATTGTCTTCCTCGTTCTCGCGATTCAGGCTTCGATACAAATTGGAGTAAAAGTCCTCGACAACCTTCACTATTTCGGCTCTATTTGTTATAATTGAACCATATGGATCCATTAGTTTGTGAATGTTACGTTTTCCCAATGAAGTCGTCCGTCGTAGTACCTTCATGCCTTTATTTTGTTCTATAGTTTGAACTGCCAAGCTTTTATTGTGCTGTCGAGAGTCCTTCCTAAGTTGGCGAGATATCTCGCGGTTAAGTATTTTCAGTTCTTTCTTGTCTGCTGTGTCCTTGCTTAATATGTTTCCTATTCAAAGTGCTTCAATGTTTGTCCATAGCTTGTTTTATTGATGTTGTAATGTTGTCGTTGTGCTGATCGATATTCATGTTTTCATTGCACAAAAGCTTCTCACTCAAAGTTTCACGAAATGCCGCCCATTTGTTATTTTTAACCCCTCCTGTCATTACGAGTTTGTTCCTTTCACATTTTAAATTGATCATACATTTAGCCCTCACCATTCTGTGGTCACTTCCAGTTGAAAATTTGTTAAGGACCGAAACATCCTTAATAACTTCCTTTTTGTCAGCTATAATGAAGTCAATTTCATTTTTGGCGTTACCATCTGGGCTCGACCATGTCCATCTTCTCTGCGGAGGTTTTTGGAAAAACGAATTCATCGCACATAAGCGGTTTTCTAATAGAAAGTCTAAGAGCATGGTTCCTCTTTCATTCCGTTCCCCAATTCCATGGCACCCTAAGGATGCTTCGGTGTCATCTTCTTTCATACCGAGCTTAGCATAGAAATCTCCAACCACAAAATTGTAATAGGCTGGAGTCCTCTTCATAGCGAGGCGAATATCTTCGTACACCTCTTCAACTAGCTCATCTGCGTGAGCACTGGTAGGCGCGTATACTTGAATTATCTTCATGTTGTACCTTTCGTTCAGCCTCAGGATGACATAGCATACTCTAGTACTCAGGCTTTCGATTTTCACAATATTCTTCACCAAACGTTTATTAATAATGAAGCCGACTCCACCGAGAGATATATTATCTTCGCCCTTCCAATAAAGTAGATTTCCAGACCTTAAAGTGATCAAACTCTCGCCCTTTCTTCTCACTTCACTAAGGCCCACAACGTCCCAGTGTATGCGATCCAATTCTTCTTCCAGCTCATCGATTTTACAATCTGCTAGTAATGTTCTTGCGTTATAAGTGGCAATATATAAGGTTCGTCTTTTATGGTAGCCTGGTCCAACCCGGTGATTCTTAGCACCCTCTGGTTTCCTACTTTTCCGACAGCTACCGTTGTCGGGGTAAGGAAACCCGCCGGGGACTGAGGGCCCTGTTTGAGTTTTGTGTTTCATCGTTGAGGAGTATTATATTATATTGATCAAATTAACACATTGCGTGCCAAGTCATTCATATATATTTTATATCGAAATAAAAGTGTTTTTGTCTCTTCAGTGTTTTTATTTTGTTTTTAGTCATTCCGAATTTTTTTTTGTCTCTCATGTGAGCGACGCGGCCCTGCAGGAAACAAAATTATTTTTCTCTCCTGTGTCCACGTGATTCATATATGAGCGATGGCATTTTCAGTTCATTTTCTTTTGTTTCAGCTTAAAATTTGAAGATTGAAGAGCTGAGCTAAGAAGACACAAGACTGTCTAAATGACAAAGAGGTTTGACTCAGGCAAAATTGAAAAGATTAGCTGATGATTTGTGCGACGAGAAAGGCGATGATCAGTGCGATTTAGATTCTGATGAATCAATGAAGGATCCTGATTTTTCCATCAAGAAAAGAGCACCTGGATCACAATGGTAAGATCCGACTGATTATGAATCATCGGAGGATGAAGATGATGAAGAAACCCTGGATATCCAAGAGATTCTACATGAATTGGTTTAGGATGAAGCTCTACAAGAAGAAAACAAAATTTCTAACGTCATTTGAAGTGAATATGTTGGGCGCCATAAAAAATTTGATTTTACTGGTCTCACAGGGCTACAAGAAGATCTTTCCCCTAACATCAGTCCCCAAGGAGCTTCTGGTCTACGAGGAAGTCATTAATCTCATAGTCTAGGATACAAATAGGTTTACAGTGCGAATATTGGCATCAAAAACTGCTAAAAAATATTCCCGAATCAAAAAATAGTCACCGACAAGCCCAGAAGAGATGAAAAAGTTTTTAGGACTGAATGGAACTCGTGCGGCTGAGTGCCCTATTGATTATTGGTCGACCAAGGGGATTTACCGATTAGAAATTCCCAGCTCTACGATGTCTCGAAATAGATACCTGTTGTTGTTAAGCCTTCTTCAGTTCAGCGATTACGAAAATATTAAACAAGGTGATCGCTTGGAAAAATTCAACCATTGATCAAGTGCAGGAACAGATGGTAGTCACTGGGCGCCAAATCAGGGCTGTAAGGAGGATGATCTAGATTTTTTCTTGAAAATATGTGATGAGATCTTTGGTTTGATTAGATATATGCGGACGGGCATTGCCATGCAGCAAAACGATGCCCTTCCTTAACTTGCCACGTTACACAATAAGCTGCTGCACTTATTATCTCATTACTAGTCAGAAATTCTACAAGCAATACACCTTTTTTGTCTAACGAAGGCCACCCATATTTCATCGTCCGTAAGAATTTGGCTTGAGAAATCATTACCGTCCTTGTGGTTCCGTTCCAGGAAAGTCAATGCACTGCCTAAACGTTTGGTTTCGTGCACATCCATCAACATTTTCGGTACCCAACGTGAGCACAATTTTCGGTAATTCAAGTGCTCGGTCATAGTAATATTTCGCGAGTTCTTACATGCACAGTATGCGAATCGTTGAATCGGAAGGGGAGCTGATACTCCTGCAAGTTGGCCAGCACGATCTCCCGACTTGACACCGTGCGACTTCTTTCTTTGGGGTGCTTTAAAATCTAGAGTTTAATCTTCTCCAATTGACACCCGAGAAGAGTTACATATGAGAATTTTAAATGCTGCTAACTCCTTCAAAAATGACCCTGAAGTAATGCTAAAGGTTTAATTTCCTAAAGAGGATTAACTTCTGTATTCAGCAAATTGGTAGAATTTTTGAACATTTACTATGGTTGAATAAAATTTTGGGTGTAAACTGATTATTCATTATTCTAAAGTGATTTGTTTTTTCTTATTCAGTTTCCAACTGGCCAACCTGTTTTCATATTTTTAAATAGTCATTGTGAAAAACTTTGTTTTTCGAATTTTTCGATTTTTGTACTACTGAATATGGAATTTCCTATTTGCTTGATCCGATTTAGCAACCTAGAAAATATCATTTTATCAACAAGATGTCAAGCATAATAAAATGACAATCTGCCAGACTACAAAAACAAATCCAAAGCCAACATGGTCAAATGTGGTATTTTTGACTTGCTAGGTGGTTGAAGAAATGAAATCATGAAATTAAAAAACTGTTTTTTGTGATTGAACCGCTCATCATCAAAATTTCTCAAGCGACAAAAAAGTTTGATAATTATTCTAACTACTCAATGTTTAAAACAGTTTTGCTCAAACGCAAACAATTGAAAAATTATGGTTGATTAAAAACACGTCCAAGTTCTCAGGGACATTTGTAAAACGTCAAGGTCCGTGAGTGGATCACTAAAAAACGTGAATAACGCACCCAATTATGCATACCAAATATGGTTTCTATAGATCGAGTCGTTCTCGAATTATTTGAAAAATGAGAAAAGAAATTTTTGGATTTGGCGACCTAAATCGACTTATTTCAATCAATCAATCAATCCATTTATTTGTTTCATATAAACATAAACTGTTGTAGAACACGTCATCGTAAACATAAAATACATAGAAACAAAGAGTGAAACAGAATAAAGACCTAACAATAAGAGACGAAATCAGCTTAGACAAATATTATCCTCAAAATACTCTTGGAGAGTGTAGTATGGTGTCCTCCTATGGTAAGTATTTAATCTTCTTCTCAATTTATTTTGTGGCCACCCTCGTGCCTTCTGTGATTATAAATTTTCACCAAAGCATAAACAGAGTTGTTCTGAAGGTAAGTATGCTTAAATCTGAGTATCCTCATATGGTTCTAAGCTCTCGGGTTATGCTCATGTTCACGCTTAGTCTCCACAAATAGGTCTCTATTATTAACTATGAACATAATTGCTTCATGAACATATAGACTCACAACAGTTAGCACTGATCTTTCCACAAAGTGAGCCCTGCATGATTTTGTTTTGCTCAGTTTAAGATTCCCACGAATACATCTCTTCTGCAACAAAAGGAGCCTCAAGATATCCGATGAATTACCCCATATAACTATCCCGTATCTCAGCCTACTATCAATGTATGCGGTAAATGCTGTGGAGACATTCACAAGTTCGGACAGTGTTCTTAGTGCATACACATATCTGGCCATATCATTTTCAAGTTGGTCTACATGATCACCCCAATCTAGTCGATAGTCAACCAAAACACCCAGGAATTTAAGGCTGTTAGATGAAACCATGGCAGTCTTATATCCATGAAATATGGGTATGTGTTCTCTTCCATATGCAAACCTGACAAGTTTAGTCTTTTGACTGTTCATTTTCAACTCATTTCGAGAAAACCAGGCATCAAGATCGACAAGCACATCGTCCACTACCGAATCCAGAGAAACCGTATCGGCGAGCACCAGAGAAGTGTCGTCTGCAAATTGGACCATGAATTCAGTAGTACAACCAGGTAAGTCATTGGTATAAATCAGGTAAAGGAGGGGACCCAAGACCGACCCATGCGGCACCCCCTATCAATGACCAACATCGTTGACTGCAGTGTCTTCCCAGTTGTAGGCTCTTTTCAGCAACACATTGAGAACTTCCTGATAAATAAGACCGAAGCAGATCCAAAGACCTGCCTCTAATTAGAACCGCATACATCTTCTCAATCAACTTATCATGGCTTTTCTGAGATCGATACACATCAGTGCTTTTATTTTACCACTGTATAAGCAGGAGAGAATCTTTGTTATAGCCTGATATATAGCTCGTGTCGTAGTCCTGCCCTTTCTAAAGCCATTTTGGTATTCTGAAAGTACCCTGTAAGTCTCAAAAAAATCGACAATTCTGTTGTAAATAGCTCTTTCAAAGTATGGATATAGCTCTGTAATTCCCCATAAGCTGTTTGCTCCCCTACTTGTACACTGCTCTCATCTTGGCCATCTTAAGTTTATCAGGATATACACCACTGTCAAAAGTGAAACCTATCAGATATGCCAGAACACGCGAGATCTCGTCTGCAACCATCTTAATAAGTTTGACAGGAATTCCATCCAGTCCAACAGATTTTGTGTTCTTCAAAGAGCTGATTAGATTGATGACCTCTCCAGAATCCGTTGACAAGACCACAAGGCTGCTGAAGAATTTGTGGTATAACATTGTACATGCAATTCACGGACACCCTGTATATAAGCAAATTGCTAACTTTTTATTTTAGTTTTGAACTCATACTTGTCTGATGATGAGCAAAAGCTCGAAATAGCTATAATGTTAATGTTGAATAAACTTTTCCATCTTAAACAGTGGTATTTTTTACGTAATAATATTCGCAATCCTCAAAATGTTCGTGGAAAATTTTTGCTGTACTATGTATAATAAAATTCCTCTTAAGCAGATTGACCAAAGCCAAAACTTTCAAGAACAGTCGATTAGTCAATGAAAACTATAAAGAGGATTCAAAATAAATAAAATCCGGAAATATTGCCAAAGCATAGACAGAGCTGATATTCATCCTTAACGCCTTGTATCTTGAAAACTAATCATCAATTTTACTTCGATCGTTATAATCAAGACGGAAAAAATACATCATATCAAAATAATTAACCTGAATGCAATGTTTGCGATGGCCACGGTTAAAATAAACATACTTTCAAATAATTATTTTAATTAGAGGAGATATCAATCCAAATATATGGTATAAATTTATTCTACATCAAAGCACATGAAAAATCCACTTGTGCATGTTAGAAATGAGATACTAAGTATATAATAAATTAAATCACGAAACTGAAACACGAAAATCATAAATAGATCATAAAGAAACTTCCATATAACTAAAAAGGGGTTCGTGCGAATTAGTGTAAGATTATGCACCTGCATTTTATACTTAATTATTTGGAACGCCTGCTTTCTAGAGGGTGTCTCGCATGATAGACCAAGGGTGAAATGAAAAAACAATGTAAAGCACCTGTTTGTGTCTGGTTTGTATTAATGGTCATTGGTGTCATGTTGTTTCTAAGCAGTGAAGTACATAACAGTTCTCAATTTTTTCTTTTCTAACAATTTATTAATCCGAATGAAAGACAGTTACAAAAATGGTAAGGCTACATTAATTATGTCTTAATGTGAGTCAAAACATGATTGGGGCAAAGCATAGTTCGTCAAGTGGATTAACATTCAAAACACATTCTCCTCTGAAGTGTAAGCTCGGAAAAGTGAGAAGAAACGATTGAACTATACGTATAGTCCAGTAAAATTAGGCCAAATGATCATATTGACGACGCTTAAATTACCATTCAGCTGAAAATCCTAGAAATAGTTTAAAATATGATTAACAACAACATTTAGAAATTCCGAATCGTTCCGGTTCTTGGAAAAAACTTAATTCGAGGTCGAAGGTCAAAAAATTTTTTTCGCGTTTTTCATTAGAACGGTATAATAATATCTGTCATATTTTTTCGAACCACTGTCAAATTTTTTTCGCAAATTTTTCTTTAAATTAAACAAGATCCACGAAGAAATGATATTTGGGCGATGTCAACCCAAATTATTGTGTCCATAATGATTCTAAAACATCTTAAAATCATAATCGGCATCTTTTGGAAGACTAAACCTGGCCATCGGGGCTCTCTCGGTCAAACAGAGAGGGAATTGTTTCGTTGAGTTTGAATATCGAAGGTTTTTTGCCATTATACTTCAAAATTGGCAAGCAAGAACAAGGAAGTGATTATGTTTCAGGAGACTCACACTGCGACGGAAGAACATCTCCGCAAAAGAGGAAATATCACAGGTTATATATAATTTTTGATAATCCCCTCAGTCCTTTTTATGACCTTGCTTGCTACGTAAAATCTTTTCTTAGATTTGTTTAGACATATAAGAGGTATGATTGTTGAAATATTTTTCTGCTGGTTTTCTTTTTCCATTGTTACAGATTCCTGTCCCAAACCCCCTTTCAGCCTTGTCTTCGTTTGGAAATCATGGAATGCAAGAGAGAATGAAACAGCTAAGCAGAAAAATCTTTGGTACTCTTTATGTACACACAAAACTAACACCACATAAACAGACAAGCTATTGCTAGTGCAATAGCGAAAGGGAAACGAGTTTTTTCCTCAGGTTTTTTCACTCGTTCATTGAACATTGAATATATAAGCATTTATTGTAAATACAATTATTCAAATTTTTGTAAATCCTCTCTTTTCAAAAAGAAATATATATATATATATATTAGAACGGTAAGTTGTATCGTTAAATTACTCCAGAAGACAAAAATTGTAGATCATGAATTTCTCTATGAAAAAAGTATGAATACTTTTTTCCTAAGAGCCACCATTTCTGAGATACAACGATTTAAAAGTTGCTAACAGAAAATTTTTCTACTAAGAAAATATTGGTTGAACAAGCTAATAACGATGCTGATGTACTGATTATTGAAACAGCAATAGAGCAATGTAATTTGAGAAATACTAGGTGGGGTAAAAAGTAACCTTCTTGGGATTGAAGAAAATTTCTTTTTAAAAATGTTTTTTTATTTTATTCAGTGTAGTCCCCTTTAACCCTAGATCACTAACCCTACTTTACAACGCTCATTACTACCTAACCTTCGTCGTTTCGACTACGCCGTATAAAAGAGAGGCTTCTAAAGGTTTATGGAATAAAATATTTATGTGTTTTACTTATTTATTACAATAGTCATTTGTGAACATGTTTACTAAAATCACATTTTAATCACTTTGACAGTCTCTCAATCAGACTTTTACTCATTTGAATATTTTTGTTTCTTTAAATGCTTAAATCTTATGAACTAGAAAAACAAAGATTTAAAAAATATTAAAATATTAAAATTAAGTAATGAAATCAACGAAAGAAAGAATTATTTTAGAAAGGAACTATTGATTAATACATTTGTGACAAATGTCGAGTTTGTTTTCGACGACAAATGGTGGCTGGAACGGCGCACTTGGGGCCCCAAAAATTTATACTCCTTTTTTTTGGGACCGCGTCGTCATTTCGACGAAGGTTAGTGATCTAGGGTTAAAGCCGATACACTTATTCTAGCGATTTTCTAATTTCTTGGTCCCGTCCGAAAAGTAATTTTCCGGAAGGTCTGCAAAATAATCCTTCGCGGATGATGATTTCGATGACCGCAAGAGCTGAATTTCATATTGATGAGCCTTCTTTTGATTTGGGAAGAGATAATAGTCCAAAGGAGCCAAATCGGGTCAATACGTTAGATGCGGAAGCAATTGGACCCCTAAATAATTGGTCTTAGCCGTGATAAAGATTATCTTCTGCGCATGCGGCTGTGCTTTGAAAAGATTCAAACTTTCGATCAGGGCCCCCGCAACCATATGTGCAAAGTGTGCAATGCACACAGGCACCATCCTTTAGGATCGCCAAAACCCAGGGTCCAAAAAAAATATTAAAATAAAAGTTGAGAAATTAAATAGGATTAGGTATAAATACACACGAAATTTTATTAGTATCATCCAGTTACTACCGATTCCTAAGTTGCGAGAACATGTCAGGCGGCAGTTTCTTGATTTTTCCTTTTCAGACATGAATAACGCCTGGAGCGCTATAAAAGCAATGAAACGCCACAGGCGTTTTCAATCAGTTAGTTCACTGGACCGTGCAACAAGTGAATAAAAGCAAGTAATCCTATTAATTTTTACATATCAAGTTATTTTTATTTTGTCAAGTGTGGTGTTGTGTTGTGTAATATTTTGTTTACTACTTTTTTTTTAAATTAAGTGCCGAATACCTGCTAACTGCAATTTCAACGGCTTGATTTTTTATAAAATGGTAGGTGTTCCCTACTTTATAATATCAACATTAACCCTTCATAGGATACTGGTTATAATTAATTTTTTTTAGCCAAATATCTTTTTATTAATTGAAATGTCATGTACGAGTTTAAAAAAGTAACTGGTTTTATCCATAACTCGCTTAAATTTTATGCTATTGATCTTTTCAAAAAACCATTTTGTAGGGTTTTTTAAGGTCTATAAGATCAAATTAGTTTAATATCTTTTTTGCCTTTATTTTTGAAAGGATTTGAGCTGAAAGGGCTCGAACAAATTGCTTTTTACTCAAATATGCAAACTTTAATCGGCCATATCTTACTTAATAATAATCTACCCTATAAAGGGTTAAAAACTATTGGCTACTTAAATAACTTTTTAAGAATATTTCCTACCCTACCCACATGGTGCTTATTATTGTGGTTACTTTAGGAGTTAATTCCTAATTCCCATGAGTACTAATTATTTATTTGTTTTTTCAGGATATGTTGGTGCGACCGAATCGTCCGAATCTCAAGATTCTAAATCCGTAATATCAATAACCGTGAGTGGACCATCTGAAATTTCAACAGTAACAAAAGATCCTGCAACGAGTGGCAGCGGTTGTAGCAGCAAACAGCTTCTACTGATGCAGAGCCCGATGAAGCGATGACACCTTCTTCGTCTACAGCACTTAAACAATCCACTTCAGGTAATTCAGCTTGTGTAAAAAGTTCGGTAATGTCAGCTACCGAAATACCTGCTGCAAGTGACACTTTCGATGAAGGCTGTAATGAGGCTAGTATCGATATAATTCCGTCCGACCCCGGTTTATGGCCCGAAAGAATCACCAATGAGATGGCCAGAATATTGGTTAAACGTGGTCTGACCTCAATAGACATCAGTTTTAGCTTTCCTAATAATAAAGCAAAGAAAGTTTTCGTGAAAATACGTTGGAAGAAATCTAGCAAATGGAGAAAAAGTCGAAAGGGCTTGGCTTATTTACTCTATTTCTAAAGATTCTGTATTTTGTTTTTGTTGTAAGTTATTTTGTAAATGTAGAACTACTAACGCTTTTTGTGATACAAATAGAGTATCTGATTGGCAACAGTTGTCTTTGCTAATTAAGAGACACGAAACGTCAATTTTACACAACATTCATATAAACACTTGGTAAATTAAAAAAAAATGTTGGAAACATCTATGACTGTTAATGCTCATCATCTGCGGATTTTAAAAACAGAAAAAAAATATTGGCGAGACGTGTTGGAAAGAATTATTGCGATTGTTAAGTATTTATCTACACAATGCTTGGCATTTCAAGGTTCTTCTCAATTGCTTTTCGAACATGATAATGGAAATTTTCTAAAAGCTGTTGAGATGATTGCCTCTTTTGATTCAGTGATGAGACAGCACGTTAGCCGAGTGTATAACTCCCAAAAAAAAAGTTCTGATAAGCAAAGCAATATACGTTTAAGTTTTCCTTAAGTACCTAGAAAGGAAAAAAGAAATGTAAAAAACATACAGAGACTTAGATATGATTGAGATCAGAATAAAATTTGAAAGACGGAGAGTATATATGTAATTATGATTTATTCTGTATCATTAAATTTAATTTTTTAGTAATAAAATGTATATAAAAATTTTCTTAAATCTATCAACTTGATTATTGATTATCTAGAAATATAAGTAAAGAAATTTTGAAAATTTAAGAGGAGATATGTTACATTGTATCAAGAACAAGATATTGATACTGAATGAAAACGATGTTCTTTTATAAGTATTACACACCTGTTCAATGTAGCTTTTCAGTCAGTTGATATAATAAACCTGACAAGTTCACATCGATAATTTACTTCTTCTTATTTCAAAATCCGAAATATCTAACATAGACAAATATTGAATCAAAAGTACGAATCTATACTTTGCATATTTGAACTTCATGAAATATAAACTCTCATGACAGAGAACGGAAGAGGTTAACTACCTTTTCGAGTTAATTCTGTAATTTACCGAGAACTACAAGAGCGGAACCTCATTAGCCACTCGAAAACAGTTCCAGTTCCTTCATAAACAGGATGTCCCATCCACCTAAACTGAAATTATTCAACCTGGAACTAATGGAATATGGTCTGTACCAATCCATGAACGTGGTCTGGTTGTGATTCTTCGGTCAAATTTCACGGTCAGGTTTCTATGACATAGATTGACCGAACAATAATAGATAATAAGGTGCAATCTTATCCGATACGTGAAGAGATGCGTGTGACCAAGAATGTTCGACGAACGTGCTGAATTTGTTATGCCTTCTTTACGCATCGTTCGAATAGAAAAGACGATCACGTTCCCATCGGTCAATTTTCCTGAAATTTTCATTTCGCTATGTTGTGTCATCTGTATGAAGCCACTAGCAAACTCAACGGGGGTGTACTGTCGAAATTTCAATGAAATTCTAGGATTTTCTCCAAAGCTCCCAGTATTTTCAATTGATTTATATAGCACAAATGGAATGAAAACAATGTGTCGTTCCTATCGTCAAACATGATCAAGAGTAAATAGAAAACTTATGATGAGTGCAGGTTTTAAGTGGTCTACAGACGACAAATCTGGTTGTCAACCTTCTTGCATACTTGGTCACCGAATGATTATGTTATGTGATGGTACTCGACAGAGGGCCGGTACTGCCTATCGGATCTGTAGAAGGCTCCAATGGACTGGAAGAGAGACGTTGGAGAATCTTGCGAGAACACACTTCCCAGATTGTCAGTTTGTTGATATCAGAGATAGCTGTGATACGTCGCCTTGATGGATCCAGCTAAAAGACCTAAAAAGGCGATTGGAAGAGCGCAAGAACGATCATCAAACCTGGAGCAATTAGGTGGGCACTTCGCACGTTTAAGCCATTTAAGGCTCCTTGGGAGTATGGTTTTAAGCCTGCCTTGCTACAACAGAATATGGGAATCCACCTTACATATTTTATTAAGCTCTTCCGGTCGAGTCTGGCCTGGAATGTTATCCCGAACAGCTGGAGGAAGGTTAGGGTTGTATACACTCCTAAGGTGGGTAAATTCAACTCACAGTCTAAATCGTTTAGACCGATAAATCTCATGTCTTTCGTTCTGAAAACCCTGGAGAACCTGTTAGATTGATTCATCAGGACCGAGGTGTTGTCGCTGAAGCTTCTGAGTGAACATCATCATACGCCTTTCAGAAAGGTAAATCAACGGATCTGTAACTTAACAATCTAGGCGGAAGGATCACTCATTTGGGGACCGCGTCGAAGGCGTTGAATGCGACCCCCCCTAGTTCATTATGCGGAGCTGTAAGAGTCAGGGGAGTACAAACTATTATTGCGGAATGAATTAGCAACCTGCTAAATTCCAGAGTGATCAACACTTCTCTGAAAGAGGGAATTGTCCGTTTTGTGACTGACAGGCTGCCCTCAGGAAGGAGTATTTCCCCTCTGATGTGGTTCCTACCGAGGATGACCTGGCAATAATCGGCGCATTTATGTGGAATCATACGCTGAGGATATAGTCATTCTGGCTGGCGGAGATGACGACGTAGTCTACGACAGACTTCGGGGGGCTATTTCAACTATCTAAGGATGAAATGTCTATTCCGTTTGCGGAGGAAGCGAAATATCTGGGGGTTCCATTTGTAAACTTAAGTGAAATTCGATCCTGGAAAACATAATACACAAGGCTAGACATTCCTTATGGGCATGTAAACTAACCTATGTAAATAAATGGGGTCTTGCCCCCAAAGTAACTTCATTGACTATATGTGATGGTGATGAAACCACGTATCACATATGGCTGCATTACTTGGTGGGAGTGCAACCTATAAAAGTAATCGCAACTTATGCTATCTAAATTGCAGAGAATGGCCTGCATTATAATAACTGGAGCTTTTCGCTCTATACCTACTGCGGATATGGAACTGATAGTTTTCGTTACACCTCTTCACCTGTTGGTTTGAGGAACAGCTAAAATGGCTACAATCAGATTCCACCACCTTTATCGAAATTAAATTAGTAGTAGTTTAGCTTCAGTCTGAAATTGAGGACAATGAGATGCTGATTCAGATCATCATTCCTAGCAGACATGAATGGACCAGCTCAACAGGCTTATGCTTCACAGGCGGCTCCATAACTGCCCAAGATGTTGACGCTGGATTATATGATCCAGGTGCTACCAAGGAACAGTCCATGTGTCTTGGCTGACTTATTAGTATTTTTCAAAGCAGCAATATTCGCTATTGAACACTGTGTGATAGCCAAGCTACACTAAAGGCATTTGCGTCATACAACTGCACGTCATTTAATGTGCAAGAATGTCGTTCAACCCTAGCCAAACTGGGAAAAATGAATAGGCTCCTTCTGATGTGGGTACCGGGCTACTCGGGCGTTGAAGGGAAGGAGAGGGCGGACTCATTGGCCCCTCGAGGAACAGCCTTGGAATTCCCTGGAGACTACAAATGGAAAATAAGCGGTGGTTGGATCTGAAGATACGGGAGCACTGGCTGAACCTCAAAGGTTTCAGACAGAAATCCAAGGCTTGGCTTAAACTCTTCATGCTATACCAGAGAGTTCTGTCATATTAACTAGGCATGTAGCCTCAGAAGTCGCCTAAATAAGTTAGGATTGATTGTGAACCCTTCATGATGACTATGTGAAGAGGAGATAGAATCAATAGAACACGTCATGTGCTAATGCCCAACAGGAAACAAAATCAGGCTTGAGAAACTTGGATCTAATAAACTGAAGCAGACTGAGCTTATTAAGTTTTCATCCACAAAGCTTACATCCTTTACAAGGCGAATGGAGGTTGTAGATGAAATTTAGGACAGAGAGTGCCACAATAGACCACTGGGTCACATTAGCAGGGCTGTTAAGCAGCCAACACTCAATTTCATGTCTATCTACGTATCTAACATCATGGTTATTCCAAGAAAAAAGAAAATGAAATTGCATTCAGAAGGAGGACAGCATATTTGGTTAATCTTCATTATTGTAGATATTCCTTAAGGTTCTGGAAACATTTTTAGAAGCAAACAATTCGAACATCCCCAAATGAGTTTGAAAAATGAGATAAACTGTAAAATTACAATGACAGTGGAAGTAGGGCGCACACCGAAGGTTTCGTAGAAGCTTGAAGTGATGACAAAACTACAAGAAATAAATCCACAATTTGAATATTTCAATTTTCACTTTTGGTAAGAAACTAATTATTAATTTTAGATATGTTCATATGATTTTTTTGGATATGTTCGAACCTATGCCAACAAAATTCGATGTATTTTCTTGGTGCACATATTTCTCCCATGAGAACTAAAATGAAAGAAATAAATTGAGATTTTGCAAGAAAATACCACATATTGAAAACAGCAGTTGTTGATTAATTTTTGCGAGTAACGCAAAAATTAATCAACAACACGCCCGCCCTCCCTTCACCTTATAGGCCACGGATTTGTCATGTGCAACAATTTAAAGCAGAGTAATTTATTTGTAACCAATCAAGGGGCAAACACAACACCTAGGCTTCTACCGGAATCGAACCAGCGACCTGCCGTGTATAAGCGGGGAGCTCTCTTTACTGTGCCAAGGAGACGACCGCGAGTATCGCACTTGATCCCGCCAGAATCTGAGGAAGTCGATGTGTTAGATGACCTAGATTGGACTACAAGAATAGACCGAATAAGGCTTGGGGTGTTCCATTTAACTGTTTCCAAAATGATCTGCAGATACAGAAAGACTGGTAGTCATGAAAGCATACCTAGGCAAAGACGACCCCAAGTAACAACGGCAATCCATGACCGTTATTTAAAAATTTCCTCGTTGAAATACAGAACAGTTGAGTGCGAACAACTGGCCAATACGGACTATCTTCACAGGCATAATCAAGTATGCAATATTATCCATCAGAAACTTGCACACAAGTACGGACTTCTGAATACCTTCCAGCCATATTACAAGTATCAACCGGCGCCCGTATTGGAAAATGACTCTATCAGATTATACTACGATAGGCCTGTTATCACTGACAGAATGGTGACGAATAATAGGCCGCACATAGTGGTGTATGATAAGACAGTCAGAACAGCAATGCTGGTGGATGTCGCCATACCGAATAATAACAATGTGCTGAATAAGTTCCAGGAGAAAAAGTCCAAATACACAGACCTTGCTATTGAGATCAAGCAGATGTGGCACCTCGAGAAATAGATATTGTTCCTGTCATTGTATTCCCGACTGGGTTAATACCCAAAACTTTGCATGATAGCCTTAGGAAATTAGAATTGCATAAGAATACCTATATAGAAATGCAAAAAGCTGTAATTCTTAATACATGTAGGATAGTTAGGAAATTTATGTCAAGTATATTGTAATCGATCATATTCCTTTGATTGCTGAATCTGGGAAAGGTAAATTATATCCAGCTAACAGCTGAAATAGTGCATAAGTCCACGATAATAAATAATAATAATATCATTTATTTGCTGTTATAAACTCATAATATGGCGTACAGCGTGTCAAGATTTAAATTAATAATGAATAAAACATCAATTGAAATACATAAATTAATTAATTAAATTAATTAATTAAAAAACATAAAAATAAAACACAATGAAGAAAGAACAATATGTCAACATTACAAGTAGAGAATGCACAACTATCACAAAATTCAATAAAAACTTATCGGAAACCACTTAGGTCGTCCGCAAAATATTCATCAAGAGCGTAATATGCACTTTCCAACAAATAGTGACGCATCCTAGTTATCAGTCTTCTCTGAGGCCTCCTCGCTTCCCTGGGAATGTGGTTATAAATCCGTATAGTCATGTACAGTACATTTTTTTGAATACAAGAAAACTCGGTATGCGGTGGTCTTATATCACATCTCCCTCGCGTTTCCTATTCATGGGAACCCTCCTTGAACAGATCCCTGTTATGTACAACAAACATTACTGACTCATAAACATATAGACCTAGAACTGTGGAATCCGCCTCCCCTCGAAATGCTCTTTACAGCTTTCCAAGTAGTTGAGGTTCACAATCGATCTTAAGCATCTTTTCTGCAGAATCAGGAGTCTAGTGACATCAGGCGAGTCAATGTCATATCTCAATTGGCTCTCAACATATGCCCTATATGCTAGAATGGCGGTTTTTTCATTCATATGAGCTGACAGAAAACGCAAGGCAAAAATGTACCTAGACAAATCGTTCGCAAATAGTCAATATGACAACTCCAAGTGAGTAAGTAATCCAACACAACACCAAGAACCCGAAAATTTTCTGAGGTGCCTTTCTGGTAAGTATATGTTACTTTTTCTACCTCTTTGGCATAATTGAATTGTATTATTTTCTTTTTCTCTGTGTTAACCTCAAGGCATTAAGACTATACGAAAACGTCTCGGGGCGAGAGCTCGTATCGCAGAACAAGTCAATTGGTTAAAAGCTTACTGGGAGAGAGTTTTGTTCACAAGTAAGTCGAAATTTTGTTCTTTTACCGCGATTGACGTTCTCAAGTGTACACACGTAGAAATGAGAGAATACTCTGTGCAACGTTTTACCTACTTATGGTTTTGCTGGAAGTACAATGACGATGTGGGATTTCTTTGAACGCTCCCACTGATCTAGTCATCGTAAATAATGGAACCCTGAATGCTCAGAGACACGCTACAGATATTTTAGAAGAACATGTACCATTTGCGACAAACATTGTTTATGCATGATAACGCAAAAAACTGCCTTCAAGATCACGAAATCACTTCAATACAGTGGCCTGGGACATTCTCAATAGAAGATCCAGAAGCAAGTAATACCATCCACCTACATTGAATGAGGTTCGGGACAGACTGATCGAAATGGATTAAAATGCTATAAGGTCATTGATTTTGAGTATGAATCTATGCAGTAATGCTCGCCAGAAGAGAAAATACCTGGTATTGACCGGTTTTTGTTGACTTTAATTTTTCTAAAATTTTACATTTTCCATTATTACTTTTATTTCAATGAGTACCATTTTCATTTCAATTATTCTCAAGCATTCCTTAGTGCTGGTGGATTAGTAGAAAAATAATCCTCCAACATATCTAAAATTCTTCTGAATAAATTTGAATTTTCGATTTCGCAGTATATATCAATTTTATGTGATAGCTTCTTTATTTGATGAGATAGAAGGATGCCACAGACAAAAATATTAATAGCAGCGCACACCTGTATGAATCATCAAATGCGATATAAAGCTCTCGAGTCTCCTCACGAATCACTATTCCAAATTCAATTTTCAATCGCGGCATAATTCGGAACATTATTGTCCCCCTCGAATGATGAGTCTGTATTTGGTCACAAATAAATAATTTTTTTTGTTATACAACTGCAAATAGGTTTCGAATTTTTCCCTTTATTTGTGCGTTAAGACATTGCTTCTTGCAAAATTTCCTGATTTTATGACAACTGAATAGATTAAATATTTTCAACTTACTCCTACGCTATCCTGAGAAAATCCGAATGAGTTCATTATCGCAATTTTTGTGATGCAGCTACAAATCTAGTTTCCTTTTTCTTTCACTTTGGATGAAAGGCATTGCCTCTTTACCCATTCGTTAAAAAAGGTGAAGAATACGTTCATTATAGGAATTTTTTTTTCATGATTTATCACATGTTTCTAAGAAAAGAGTCTCGACAGACGTACAAACACGGACAGACAAACAGACCGACAACGGAATGATTTTATAAGAGTTCATTTTATCCTTTTGAGGTAAAGAACTCTAAAAATTATAACTTTTGTTCGCATTTTTGATCATAACTGACTATAAGTAGGACATTTTTATTCCTTCTTTTAAAATAACTCTAAGATCTGTAAATTTAATTCAAATGAATTCAATTCATTGAGCAAGTTTGGCTCTGTGATAAATTTTCTCTATGTAAGTGTTCCATCCGATATTAAACCCAGATATTGAGAACTTGATGGTTTAACGACAGATAATCAGTGGTTTCAAATTTAACAACAAACTCATCAAAATTCATAATGACCACTTAGACAATTTATGTATGAAATATTTTTGTCACAAACAAAACAAGAGAAGAATAAAAAAATGTTATATTCAATTTGTCATTTATTAGCAGAATAAGTACAAAAGGAAGAATTATACAGTTTTAAATTTATCAAAAAATTTCAACAATCTATTGATAATATAAATATTTTAAAATAATAGTCAAAATATATTTTATTTTGAAAAACCTACTTTACTCTCAAAAACCATGTTATAAAAGACAGACACATAACTTTATTAACGTGGAATGTATAAATAACAATAAATGTCCATATCTGAAGAAATAATACATTACAAAAAGAACATACAACTCACTTTAGCATTGAAAATCCAATGCTGACAAATTTCATTTCCACTAATCCCAAAAAGAACTCGCCAAAAATTAAACTCCGTAAAATTTAAACTTCCCTTTGAAATACTTCTTACTTATCTTTACGTTCATGTAGCAATGAATTATGAAGTTTACTAACTTCTACATCTACTACTTCTGGCACCACAAAACCATCCTCATTTATGAAATTGGCTACACTTTTTTTGGATGATGTTTCATTAATTCTTCCAGATTTTAAGTCTTTACAGCTTATAGACAAATGATAGATATCATCATATCTAAAAAAAGATTTTAAATAGTTTACACATAAAAATAAAAAATAAAATTCATCTTATTATATACTTAGTAATCCTGCTGTTTACGCTGACCACTTTCGCGCATCCAGTACCGAGTCGTACAGAAGTTTCGCGAAAGTATTCGAATTGTAGCCAGTGTTGCCACAATTTATCTCACGTCGGAGATTTGATTACCTATCGTCGAAAATGAAATAGCGAAGGATAATATATACTACCGAAGTAAAACCAATAGCAAAATACTTCTAATCAGGGGCGTAACTTCTCGGGAGTGGAAGGGACATGTGTGACTAGTATTCAGTGACAGACAGATTTGTATTTTTTTTTTTGAGAACACTCACATTCATTTAAGAAAGATCTAACATAATCATATTATTCTCATCATATCTTTTCCATGAAAAAAACTCAATATTTTTCGCATTTCCTCCCGCAAAATTAAATGTTCACTTTCGAACCATAAAACTTCTAGAGTTCTTCAATGGATAGTAATTGTTATAATACAGTTTGCGAGATTGTGTGGACTGAGTTTTTTTATACAATCCGATAAAAATTGAAGCATTTATTGAATTATTTTGCTCATTGCTATTACATGATTGTCAATTTACAATGATTCTTGGTACAATGGTCTTGAAAGACCACTTTTTTGTTGAAGATTCAAGAGCGTCCTAAACTCTGCTATAATGTCTTTGAGTAGTAAGTATTTTGGAGAGTAGTTTCGTCACAATATTTTTTTTTCCGTATAAATTCATGAAAATAGGCTTTCACATCATCGCATGCTCCTTCAGCCAGAGAGGATGAATACTTTTTTCCTTTCGGTTTCTTTTTGCCCAGGGATATCTTTATTGATGAATTGAAATAGATTAACCTCATTTTATACAGGAGTGACTCAAAAGAATTATTGAATATTGTAACTTTAAAAATATCATATCTTGATTTTTTCAAATGGAATACCCAGTATTTTATTATTCATGTCAACACATAAAATTTTGTGCTATATTTTTGAAGAAGTAACCTTATCTTTATCGTCGATCATTTTCGAAATATTCGATTTGTAAAAATTTTTGATGAAAATTCTACAAACCGTATCAAACTCATCAGCATGCATCATTATTCGTACAGAATTTTTTTTCTCTAATGATTCAAGTAGTAAAAAATGAAACCTAAACAAGATGATTATTTTAACGAATGATAAAATCAAGATGATTAAAACGTAAATCGAGGTATGTGTTGACATTTTTTTTATTTGTGCTTTCTGTCAGGTGTCCAGGCATATCATATTCTGCATTTTACATGGTGAACTTATCACTGTTTCGTTATTAAACATTGTTAAAGTGAGGTTTGAACCCAATTTTCTCAATTGACTGCCATGAAGTTCTCCAAAGAAGAAATAGTTTATATGATTTTTTTTCTGGGTGAGTGTGATAGAAATTCTTTGTTGGCAAGTAGAGTTTATGAACAAAGGTTTCCTGATAAAAGGCATCCTGATGCAAGATGCTTTGAAAAACTTCTAATTAGATTTATCGAAACGGGTAATATCGCTTGCAAACAACATGAAAAACCAAAAACTGCCTCAATAGTGAAATGTATTTAGATTTTCTTCAAAATCATCTACCAGTGTTACTTACTGATGTATCAGAGCATATGAGACAAGATTTGTGGTTTCAACAGAATGGAGCACAGGCACATTACTCACATCAGGTGAGGGAGCATTTGAATCATGTATTTCCAAACAAATGGATAGGGCGTAGTGGTCCTGTTAGATGGCCAGCTAGGTCTCCGGACCTTAGAAGTCTAGATCTTTTCTTGTGGGGTTATATTAAGGGCATAATTTACCAGATTCCTTCTACAACACAGTTGAATATGAGACAAAGAATAGTCGACGTTTTTCAGTCAGTTAATCCGCAAATGTTGTCGAGATTTCAACGGTTTTTCCTCAGTTGTGGCTACAAAGAACCAGGCAACATTTCGAACACTTATTGAAATAGTTCAACACCTTGTAGATCATCTCACCAAAAACCAATCTATTACGTATTTCATACACGACTACCTTAGAATATCAAGTATAATGATATGTACTAATAAACTCTTCTTTCGCAACCTCTGATTTTATTATTTCAGTTTTTTTTTATTTCGAAAATGGTCGAAGATAAAGATAAGGTTACTTCTGCGAAAATATGGCACAATATTTTATGCGTTGACATGAATAATAAAATACAGGATGTTCCATTAGAAAAAATCAAGATATGATATTTTTATAATTACAATATTCAATAATTTTTTTGAGTCACTCCTGTATAAAATGAGGATAATCTATTTCAATTCATCAATAAAGCTATCCCAGGGCAATAAGAAAATGAAAGGAAAAAAGTATTCATTCTCTCTGGCCGAAGGAGCATGCGATGATGTGAGAGCCTATTTTCATGAATTTTTACGGAAAAAAGAATATTGTGACGAAACGACTCACCAAAAAAATTAATTACTTAAAGACATTATAGCAGAGTTTAGGACGCTCTTGAATCTTCAACAAAAAAGTGGTCTTCCAATTTGAAAAACCTCCCAAGATTTTTTTATACCCTGTTTACTTCAAAATAAATTGCTGAAATAGATTTTTTTTTTCTAAATACAATACCGTTCAAACAAAAATGAAATCTTCAAGAGTGTATGAGCTACAGGGCACCGAGCCACTGTTGAAGTCCATAATAAACTGTAGGTCCATAGAACAAACAAACAAACAAAAAGGAGAGAATTCTTTTTGCATAACAAGATGGGGTAATAATTAGGCATCAACATCTTTGTCAGTATTGAAATGAAAGGAGTAGTAGAATTCTCAATAAAATTCTCGGCATCGACTGGGAAGATGCTTACCGCAGCTAGAGATTAAATATCAAGTGAAAATCTTTCCCGATAACCTTGAACAAGTTTTTTATGTCTATGTCAAGCCAAATAGAAAAAAACATTTTGGCTCATCCACTGCAATCTATTCAAAAAAGTGACCGAACAATGTGAAAATACTTCATATGTAACTTCAATAATAACCGAGATATTGAATAACTCAAAAATCATTGAAGTTAAAAAATCCACCATTAAGGGGATCTGGCAATAATGGCTGAAATTTAAATCGTTTGAATACAGCAATTCGACAACTCAGTACTACAGAGTTACTCTGATTTGGTGTCCGGCCCATCAAGGCATCGAAGGAAACGAGATAGCAGATAGCCTCGGCAAAAAGCAAGATGGCCACAGCTGTCAGGCCGATGGAACCAGAACCAATTCTGACAATCCCATGGACCCATGTGCTCTCTTTCTTTCAAAACTGGAACACCACCAAGGCCCAGAACTATTGGGCAGGCATCTCGGGTCTGAGACAGCCAAAAAGGCTCATAAACAGGCCACAATCAAAGAAGAGGGTAAATGAACTACTGTCCGTCGATAAATAGTCAGTTGGGATGTTAGTGGGCCTATTGAAGGGACACCAACTCAACAAGCACCTACATGTCATGAAACAATCGGAAACCACACAGTGCCATGGTTGACTAGAAAATGACGAAACAACGGAACAGACTCTTCGAATGTCCCGCTCATAAGAAAACCAGACTGAACACCTTGGGCGCTGAAACACCCAGCGCCCGGATGATCCAGGATGCCCCCTACAACAGTGTTGGAAGCTTCATCAGGAAGTTTTTGCAAAACAAATAATAACAAAACACAACACGGCACAATGGGCCAGACGGCCTGAGTACTGCCTACGAAGGCGCCATACGAGAAAAAGAGGGATCTGGCAACAATGGCTGAAAATTAAATGGTTTAGGAAACATTTCTCGTCGACTCGATACACGATGCGCGAAAGTGGTCAGCGCAAACATGATTACCATATACTTTAGTACAAGCATTGAATCAATATTGTCATTCATCATAGTTTTAAGGGGTAATCCTGCTGTTTACACTGCCCGCACTCGCTTCGTGTACACCGAGTCGACGAGGAATTTTTCCGAACGATTTGAAATTTAAGCCAGTGTTGTTCGCAAGTGCTTGATTATCTTAATAAACAGATACATATTTTAAGTTCATTTGGACTGGGTAGTGCGGTATAGCAAAAGATGTTTTCAAAATCTTAAGAGTTTCCAAAGTATTTATAAGATATTAGAATCTGACCTCACATTTCAGTAATCCAATAAAGTTCAATATGACGGATGAAATTGAGGGAAAATATTTCCCTTTGTTTGGCATAAATTTTTTGACAATCTGAGTGCAGGATCTGTATGCTGCAGATTTTTTTTGTAAGCTAGAACCTTTACTATTTAGCTCATATAACAGGGTAATAAATTGAGAATTGTACACTGTACAAAATTTTATTTTCGTTCATTTGGAGGGTGCGACTAACAACATCTCAGTTCTATTGATTCATTAGTATTCATACATCCAATAAGTTATTTCTGATGTGGTTTTCGAGTTATTCACGAATTTTGATAACTTCCTGATTTCATCCATACTCGATTTCTTCTCGGTGTTTTCCACAATCCAATAAAATTAAAGCATTTATTAAATTATTTTGCGCATTGCTATTACATGATTTTCAATGTTCTATGGTTCTGAAACCTACATCTCCTTCTCAACCGACTTCAACAATAATTCAAAAAAGGAGGTGGCTGACGTGAGTCAGTAGAGGTACGGACTCCCACGCCGAGGGACCGGGTGCAAATCCCAGGTTAGATATAGTTGTAGTATGAATGTTGGAGTGTTTTCCCAGAGTCGGGAACATAACCGATAGGTTGAGTCTATAACTTCTGAAGCCAAACTTATAATCCTAAGAGGTGGCAGTTATCATTGCATGGTCTAAGTGAGTGGTTCGCAGTCCACTACCACTGTAGATTCATAGAACAAACAGAAGGTTCATAGAACAAACAGAAGGTTCATAGAACAAAAAAGGGGAGGATCTCCATTTGTGGGAAGTTTTTTTTTGCATAACAAGTTGGGTAAAAATTGAGCAGCAACATTTCTGTCTGTATTGACTAAAAAATAGTAGTAGGAATTCTTGTTGAAGCCCTTGCATTGGCTGGGAAGATGCTTACCGCAGCTAGAGGTTAGGTTAGATTTTCACCCTTGTCTTCGTGAAGAAATCCTAGAAATCATGGAGTGCAAGATGACAATGAGAGAAAGAAGTTGCCAAGCAGAAAAATTTTTGGTACTCTGTTTGTATACACGACACTAACATAAACAGACAAGCAATTGCTAGTGCAATAGCGACAGGGAAACGAGTTTTTTCCATAGGTTTTTCACTCGTTCACTGAATCATACGCAAGATAGTATGGTTCCCCTGTAACATTTCCTGTGCTCACACTTTAGGGGCCATCGTAGGAGGCATGATGCAAGTTTAGATGCCTGATTAAGGAATGGTCATGGTCTGTTTTTTCTGCTGGTATTCTATATCTTCGCTTGTTTTTTACGATTGTGTTTTTCTGACACACACCAAAATTATAACTATAAGCATCTATTGTAAATACAATTATTCGACTTTTATATATATATATATATATATATATATATATATATATATATATATATATATATATATATATATATTTGATTATACTGGGAATATGGGTTAAAATTGACAGATATTATCTTCGGTTATATATAATTTGCAGAAATCTATTTTACGCATTTCGGCACCATTGCCATCTTCAGAAAATCTGTATCTGCACAATTATCTAAAATTAAAATCGAGATATTTTAAAATAAGTACATATACCATACAAAACAGATCTTACATTTAAAAACTTAACCGAAGATATCATTCTGTCATTATCACATTAAGACTGACATGAAAGGAAACAATAAACAAATATAGGCAAACATTCTTAAAATTACTGTATCACGGGTTGTAGAATTATCCACTTCACAGTTAAGAGATAAGATTTCCATAGATATTTATTAAACCATCAGAGTCAACTTTTGAGTTTATTGTCCTAGGTTCTTTCTGGATTCTGATCATTTCTAAAATATTCCTTTTAAAATCATTATATTCCGTTGTGAGTACTTGTGCACTTGCATAGTCAAATTTGTGCAGTTTTTCAATACTATGTCTTGCTAGAGCTGTGACTACTTTGTTCGATCTAACGGAATATTCATGCTCGGAGACCCTCTTATGCAAATATTGTTTGGTACTGCCAATATAACACCCATCGCACTCTTGGCATTCTATTTTATATATGCTATGAGTTTTGTTTTTAATTCAATGCGAGGTTTTAGATTTGTGAAGAATTTCTTGCTATGATTATTAGGTTTATGTCCCACTTTGATGTTGTATTTTTCTAGACCCTTGTTTATCTGTTGAGACAATCCGGGAGTGAAAGTGAGACCTATATGGTTGAAATCACCTTTTTCTTCTCTTTTCGGTTCCGTGTTATAAATTTGATGTATTCTTTGTCTTATCAGTGGTTCGTAAAAGTTTGGTGGATATAAATTTCTTCTCAGCACTTTCTTCAATTTCATTATATTCTTTCTTCTATATTTGGGGTGTGATAGTTTTATTGCTCGATCAACCAGGCCATTAACAACACTTTTTTTATACCTGTTAGGTACGCTTGATTCAAAATTCAAATATCTTCCACTCCATGTTGGTTTTTGATACCAATTGGTGTATATCGCTCCGTATTTGTCATATGAAATTTGCATGTCAAGAAAAGTTATTTTTCCCCCACTTTCTACCTCGTTCGTAAATTGGATCTTATTGTGGTATCTATTAAAGGCTTTTGTTATTTGTTTTATTTGATTCGATGGTATACATGCAATACAGTCATCAACGAAGCGTTTATAGAATTGCACTTTGAAATTTAATGTTGAAAGTATTGTGCATTCGAGATCTTCTAATATGAGGTTTGCTATTGCAGCTGAAATAGGTGATCCCATTGGAGTTCGAATATTTGTGAATAAATCTGGTTTGAACGAATATATATATATATATATATATATATATATATATATATATATATATATATATATATATATATATAAGTATTGTGCATTCGAGATCTTCTAATATGAGGTTTGCTATATAATACTCTCACGAATTTGATTATTTTGCATGATTTCCCGAACGTCAACAATATTTATTCTAGACAAATCATCCTAGAAATAAAATAATTAACAAATTCCAAATCAGTTGAATAAATCACTCGTCTCGCAATTAAAGCTCAAATCGCATATGAAGTTTATCCAACACAAGTATTGAACAAACTGAAGAGTGAGACGACGGAGATCAAACATTTATTCTCTTATACGAAGTGATTTTAGAATGAACTTCAGGTAAAGGATCTGGCAACACTGGCTTGAAATTCAAATCGTTCGGAAACATTTCTCATCGACTCGGTACACGGTGCGCGTGTGGGCAGCGTAAACAACAGGATTACCGTATTAAGGTACCTTTTGTAGTAATATATTATCCATATTAAATTTAGCTCATAAATTTTTTCAATATTTGTGGAGTACTCGAAGCAATTTTATTCATTTATTTACTCACTTTTTCAAAAAAGAACTGGTTTCCCACACAACGTGTTTCTTCGAATCTTTCTGTATACATACAGCAAATATTCCTTTTTCTTTATAAGTGGTATACAAAGTCAAAATACCCATCATAATGAAATATGTAGTTACAGAAAATATCAAAATAGGCCTGAAACAAACTTAATGTAAAAATGAAACTTATCTGTAATCTTTGTATCAAACTTAATTCATATCGTTATGGCTTACTTTGACTGAGGAAATGGATATAAATAATCCCAAACTAACGCAAACATCGCTACGCCAACAGCTATTCCACAAATCAACAGTCTTCCATCCATTAAGGCAAAATTTTCTACATAATTGAATTTTTTCGTAAGTACCTACAAAAATTTATGAGAAGCCGACGTAAATAAAATAAATAAAGTAATATTACCTCCTTAACAGCATCATCTAGAGCATTTTTAACGGCTGATCCGTCCCATTTGTTAATTTTTGTTGGCTGTGAAGTAAGGTTAGTTGATCAACAGTACTATAATTATAATAGAAAACTTGAGGAAAATAATGTACTTGCCTTGTTCAGCGCATCATCTTTTTCCTTAGAGTCCTGTGCCATTTCTCAAAATATAATTATTTGGTAATCTAAAATTCTTCAGTACGGAACATTTAAACCACAGACCGAATTACACGTCAGTTCGCGACCTCATCTCCTCATCATCATTACAGAAAGTTCTCTGCGCGTGGCAATGAACACAGAAACTAACGGCAATTAGCACCGCTACTCTTTACTATAAAGAGGTAATATATCAATATCGTGGTATATGTTGATTATTTGACAATGAAAAAAATTTAAGTGTCACAACTCAACAGAAAAATGGCAAAATATATACAATAACATTGAAGAGTTAATAATAAAAAACAAACCAGTACTGTGTTTTAATGTACAGAAAATAAATGAGAATATAAATATAAATGTTCTTGAGTAATTAAAAGCTTATTGGGTTGCTTCTTCTTAAGTGGGTATTTATGACAGGTACATCCAATAAAATTAAGGAATAGATTGCTCCCCGAAGAGATTCAATAGAGGTGAAGGGCTTACATTGACTTGTTCATTGATGAGTTTACCTGAGTGTTTGTATTTATTTATTTCTAAAGTTTCCCAAAGATCTACCTTCCAATATTTATTATCTGTATGCAAAATTTCAAACTGTGGGCCGAAAGAGCGATTATTTTCCAAGAGATGATTCGCGTAATTTGAATCTGATTTTTTATTTGAAAAACTGCGTTTATGTTCCGATATTCTAATATTAAAATTTCTATGTGTTCTACCAATGTAGAAACTATCACAGTCATTGCAATTCAATCTATGAACACCTGATTTATTGTTTTTACTGATTTGGTTTTATTATTTTTATATATTTGCCTAAATTATTATTAGTTTGGAAGCTATGTTGAAATTATTGCTACTCAAGAATGATTTCAGTTTCTCACTCGTAATGCCAACGTAGGTTAAGGTGTTGAATTTTGTTTCAATTTATCGACAGGGTAAACTTCATTCAATACGATTCTACTTTGTTTTTATTTAAAATATTATTTATTAGTTTGGGATTGTAACCATTATTTTTGGCTATTTGTTTAATCAAATTTAATTCTTTGCTGGTTACAATCCCAAACAATAATAATAAATAATAATAATTTAGGCAAATTTTAATTAAATTAAATCAATAGAACATTTATATTTTTTATATTCTCATTTATTTTCTGTACATTCATTCGTCTGAAGAAGCTACGGTGTAGTGAAACGCGTTACGAATCGCAATTATTAAGTAAAATTCCTCAAAACACAGTACTTGTTTGTTTTTAATATTGATAATGGAATTTTACCAAGTAAAAGCCTCCCAAATTCAAATGTTGAAGAGTTAAACCTAAATTATGAAGGTTATTTGAATAAAGGCCGGTACTATTCAAAATACTTTTGTTGTGATCCTATCACTAGCATACTATAAAGATATAAATCGAAACTAAAGGTTCAAAATTTCAGAAGTCTTTCATTCGAAGAAATAATGAATATATCTTTTCCAATCAGAAACGATGATGTAATACAAAGCAGTTTTATCATACGCCGTCACAATACTGCATGTTCAATGAAGATGCCATTTTATTGGCGTTTCAAGATAATCAATGCTCTATCTAGCGGATAAATTTAGAATTAGTTTTAATAGATGAAAACTCGACATTTTTTGTTGATGAAGTATTGCGTTCTTCTAGCGTTTTACGCAAATTAAATAGTTCAATGGAGTTGTACTGATTTGTATGAGTCTAATAGTATATAGCTAGAAATTCAAATTATTGCTGATGTGTAGCTAAATGCAATTCTTGGAGTGAAAGAGATTCTAAGAAGACGGTGAGTTCCTCATAGTTTTGCTTTCACCTGCAAAATGACAAATAGTTCGTTTTGCAACTGGAACGATTATCAATTAATTACAAGGAGAAAAGCATAGATAATAAATTAACGTATTCATAAATCTATCAACAACTTTATCAAAGTTTATTCGCATATATGATATAATGTTGATAATTGTTCATTATATATGTCGAATCATCATTCTATTCGTGCTGATACATAGTAAAACACTTTAGAAGATTATACATATTTTTGAAAGGTCTTTCTCATTTTCCTCTCTTTCAATATCGCATCTGAAAATTTTATTTTCTTTTATGAAAAATGATACATTATCAAATTCAGTTGATCCATTTTCCTAAAAAGCATGAAAACGTATCATAAAGAGTCATAATTTTAATTATATTCTAACTTACCAAATTAATACAAACTTTCTTTAACAAAATTGTTTGATCATCAACCATCATAGCGCAGTTACCTTAATTTGAAACACCAATAGTTAACGGCCGGTAAATGATATTTCACGGAACCAGTGGTATCCCCCAACATATACGTATGTTCTGTGTATAATCCATCGAATGTTCACGCAATAAAATTTTCTATGAGAATACTGCACCTGAGTCAAGTCCACTTTGTTTTTCAAATATTTGAAACAAGTTCCGTATTGTGAGAAATTGTTTTGAACTTTTCACTGAGGAATGAATAAGTCGAAGAAATTTTCTTTACCCCAATCTCTTGAACTATCCGAGAATAAATCATCTCTATTCAGAAACGAATTTGAAAATACTGTAAAAGGCTATAATCGGTTACCGGAAGATGTTCTACTAAGGATTTTTTCGCATTTAAATCAGAAAGATTTAAACAGTGTACAGCAGGTTATTAGTAATACTCAATTACGAATTAATAGTGCCAAAATATACTTCGAGTTTTTCAGGTCTGTCAAAAATGGAAACAAGGGGCTCTGAATCCTTCACTGTGGAAAAACTTGAAATTCCAAGGTCTGCATACGACTGAAAGTGTCAATATGGCTATGAGGAAAATTTGGATGTTTGAACAATTGGAAGAAATTTATATAAAAGACGTTATGGAAGCTTCGGCTCTTCTGAGACAAATCTATCGCTGCCTTCCCAATTTGCAATATTTAATAATCAGATATTGTGATAATCTATCGTGTCAAACCATGAAAGCTGTCTTGAGAAAATGCAAAAACCTGAAATTACTTGATCTTAAAGGAACCTCATTTCGAGATATTTCTTTTTATGATTATCTACCCAGACTTGAACATTTAAAGTGGGAATAGAAGTGTTCCACCATATTCATATTAAATTTTCGAATTTTCAGGGTGTTGAATTTGTCGGACAATGCAAGTTTAACCACTAAAGATATGATAGATATATCTCTTAATTGTCGAAACTTAGAAGAATTTTATGTTTCTCTATTGAAAACGGACACTAAAATAAGCAGTTAACAGATGAAGATTGTAGATTTATTGTATCAAACATGAGGAGTAATTTGAAAGGTTTCAGTATTGATGGAGCAACTTTAACAGATATATGCTTTCAGGTAAGTACTTACAGAGAAATTAATATTTATACTTAATAGCAATCAATATTCAGAGGATTCTTCTATGTGACAAACTGGAGCATTTTGGATTTCACAGAGCATATAACTTAAATGGAAAAACTTTCTCTATTATTTGGCAGTATTTAAAAAATTTAAGAACCTTGAAACTTACTTTTGGTAATCAAGTAGGCAACCAAGATACTTATGCGTTATTTATAAATGGCAAAAAAGAAATGAGTTTCCTAGAAATTATAGATTTCACTGGGTGTTGGAAGGTATAATTCCGTAACCAATTGATATTATCGGATTAATTACAGATTACAATTTCAGATGAAAAATGAAACAATAGAAGCAATATCTGATAGTTGCCCCAACCTGAAGAAATTAATTTTAAAATGCTGCAAAAACGTAACTGACATTGCTTGCCTCAAGAAATGTGAGAATTTGGAAATTTTGAACATAGCATTTTGCTTGAGACTTTCTGTTAACAGTTGGTTGCCAGTGCAACCTTCTATCCAAACAATCTTCATCGAACAGGGAAAAAACTTAGACGCAATCTTAAAAGATTTAAAAAATGAAAAGAAGCATGTCAACATTCGGATTTGTCACTCGCAATACACCAAAAGCTTTGAAAAGTATCTTGTATGAATAAAATTTATTTCTTATTATTAGGATCTTAAATGGTCATGGCAATCTAGTAGGGCTCTTTAGTAATAATATAAACAAAGTCCCAGAAAGTTACGATATTTTAAAAGAAGAAAATAAGTATCTTGATTAGTTATTTTGTTCTTTAATAACATAAAAGAATTAGCAGAAATAATGCAATAATTATTTTTTTTGTTGAATTTCAATCGAAAAACAAACTGTTTTTCTAACGAAATAGATGTTCATTATTTAGATGCCTTTTAAGCACTCTGATCTGTCACAAGTGCCAGTACCATCTACGTCATCAACATGTTTTGAACCTGACAACATAGAAATTCAATAAGAAAACCATTAATGAGGATGAGGATGAAAACGAGGAAGTTAATCCCACAAAAAAGCCATTCATAGAAAAAACAAATCTACACTAAAAGAGCAAATTCACTCTTGATGATATAGGATAGAAATTGAATACACATCAAACAAAACAATTCTCTAATGAAGAAACTCGAAAAACAAAAAGAAGAAATACTAGATCTGAAGAAGGATTTTCACCGACTTGAAACTCAACAGCAGCAGATGTAAGAAGAAATAGCCCACCTGAAAGTAACGTCTCAACAAAAAAATCTCAATAATAACGCAATCATCAGTGGAATAAACCCAAAAAACATGAACGATATACAAATTAAGTGTAGTGATTGCTTATGGTCGAAAACTAAATGTACAACTCTAAAGCGAGCACTTCGAAGCATATAAAATAGGGAAGAATAGCGAACGCCTGAAAGTCTGTTTCAAAGAATTTTCCATTGAAAATCAAATAATGAAAACAAAAAAGAATGTATAGATAAAGGCAGAAGACATTGGCCTCACTGGGAATAACTACATCTTTATTAATCAGGATCTTACACCATACATTCAAGAGCTGTACAAAAAAGTAAGGGATTTAAAGGAAAAAGAAAACTATAAATTCGCATGGGTTGATGAAAGTGGCAAAATATTTCTACGGAAAACTGAAACTAGTAAAATCATTGAAGTCAATTCAGAAGATAAATTGAATAAAATACAAAAAGAAAAAAACTGAATATTGATAACACAACATATTTTGAATTGTGGAGGCCGTTACTTGATGTAGATCCATGATATAAATGAGATAAAAAAACACAAGGTTTAGCTTCAATCTACACTTTATTTGAAAAAATTCGACGACGTTTCGCTGACACAGCAGCTTTATCAAGAATGACAAACAGAATGAAAAGTATGATATTATAAACAAATCGTAGAACAAGTTGGATGAATAACAGGAAAATCCACACCTAGCCATTGTACAGTTAGTATGAAAGGTAATAAAAACTAATTAAACAAGTTAAGTAGGGGTGAATAATTCACATCTACCTGCTCATTCAAAAGCTTGTCCGAATGTTTGTATCTATTTATTTCTAATGCTTCTAGGAGATCTAATTTTAAACTTTTGATTTTATATGTAATATGTCAAAGTTTTTATTGAATGAATGGTTTTCTTTTATTAAGTGGTTTGAATAATTTGAATCGAATTTATTTTATCGAAGCTACGTTTATGTTCAGACGTTCTTATGCCAAAACTCCTATAGGTCCTACCGATATAAATTTTATCACAAGAACCGCAATTGAGTTTATAGATTCCTGATTTACTTGATTTTTCAACACGAGATTTATTATTTTTAATATGTTTACCTAAGTTGTTAGAAGTTTTGAAAGTTATATTAAGATTTTGTTTGACGAGAAAGGATTTAATATTTGTACTTGTAGAACCGCAGAATGTTAAACTGTTGAATATTTTATAGTCTTTATTATTTAACATTCTGCGGTTCTGCAAGTACAAATATTAAATCCTTTCTCGTCAAACAAAATCTTAATATAACTTTCAAAACTTCTAATAACTTAAACATATTAAAATAATAAATCTCGTGTTGAAAATCAAGTAAATCAGAGTCTATAAACTCAATTGCGGTTCTTGTGATAAAATTTATATCGGTAGGACCTATAGGAGTTTTGGCATAAGATCATCTGAACATAAACGTAGCTTCGATAAAAAAACGAAATCTGATTCAAATTATTCAAACCACTAATAAAAGAAAGCTATTCATACAATAAAAACTTTGACATATTACATATAAAATCAAAAAGTTTAAAATTAGATCTCCTAGAAGCATTAGAAATAAATAGATACAAACATTCGGACAAGCTTTTGAATGAGCAGGTAGATGTGAATTATTCACCTACTTAACTCAAACCTACATAAACATCCCAAAAATACATTTTGAAAACAAAACTTACTACACTGACAAAGATATTGCAAACGCGCTAAATGATTACTTCACAAATATCGCACGATCCCTACACGGCCAAAATATTATTATCAACACTTGCGATGAAATAAGCAAGGACTCGACAATATATATGATGAAAGTATCTGAACAATAACTTCTTGCAATCATAAAATCCTTGAAAAATGATTCATCACCGGGCCCAGATAATATAACGGTCAAAGATATAAAATCCTTCTACTCAATATGGATTCCAGGAGAAGAGTTCAACCTTGGGAGCTGCTATGGATGTGATACAGCTACTGATTGACTACTTGGAAGACGGTCATCTTGCAGTTGCTCTGTTCATCGACTTACATAAAGCACTTGACATAGTAAAACATGACATACTACTGAAGAAACACAAAAATATTGGTATACAAGGCCCAGCTCACACACTCATGAGGTTATTTCTCACATATAGAAAACAATACACAGTTCTGAATGGAGAGATGATAGAGCTGAAGGAAGTCAACACTGGTATTCCACAAGGAACAGTATTAGGAACAATACTATACTTAATATATGTGGAAAACTTGTCCATGGTGGGTCTAGGGGCTGAGCACTTCATGTTCGCAGATGATACCGTTTTGTTGTATAATGGAACAAACACAGAATTAGAAACATCGATCAATCAAGACTTGGAGACATTCAACAGTGGCTAAAAGCAAACTGATAATAAGTGAAGACAAGACTGTATACATGTGCCTCAACAGGAAAAAAACATCATATTCTCTGGACATTAAGATTAACAAAATACAATTAAAGAAAGTGCAATGTTATAAATACTTAGGCTTGATTATTGATGAGAAACTCTCATGGAATGCACATATTGATTCTAGTTATAGAAAAATTAGAGCCCTTATATGTGTAGACTGTTACACAACATGAATAGAAATGATTCTTCTATACCTATGGACTTTTATGAAACAGCAACATGGAAATATTTGTTGAGCGTTAGAAAAACTGAAATATGATGGGCAAAACTGAAAAAATGTCAAAGGGTTTTTACGGCTTTACAGTACAGATATAAAAAAATACAATTCTCACCCTTGGCTCCTCTCATATGTAATAAATTGCTGCTTCCAGCAAGAATACTATCTGGAGGAATTGAGGATGACCCGAGTGATTTCAATTCATGAAAAAGGATAAACTTGTGCGAAAACTACAGAGCCTATTTCAATTCTACCAGCCTTCTCGAAGTTACTTGAGTCTCTTCTTGAAACTAGGCTGGTTAACTACATGGAAAGCATATTATTGCTTAGTAAAACTATAATTCACCCTCCGCGAAGTGGACTAATGGTGTTTTTTCATTATGTAATGCTGGTAGTTGCGCATCAGTTTTCAGTGATTCGAACGAGGTCGCAAATCCTCAAGTTTATAATATTCCAAATAGTCGTGGCGTATTTTTGGACTTGGTTTTCACAAATGGCTAGTGTTACTGTTTCGCATGCCACTCACTTATTACGACCGAACAGTGTTCACCATGCTGTCCTTCAATTCGATGTTCCGGATTTTGGTGAACAACGTTTTGATTTCAATCGTGGTAATTATTTCATGATGATGATATAGGTTTTACGGCTATATATATATATATATATATATATATATATATATATATATATATATATATATATACAGGTCTTCAACTGTTTGTACCGACTAAGGCTGTCAATCCTATGAAATACCCTCCCTGATTCAATGATGAGTTAATTAAGCTTGTGAGTAAGAAGAAAAAAGCACATTGCCGGTTCAAGAAAACCAGAGATCCTTCAGATTATAATGTATTAAGTAAACTTCGTTCGGATTGTCAGCTACTGTCGAACACTCTGTACAATACTTACATGCGTAGAATTGAAAGAAATATCCATTCGGACCCGCAGAGTTTTTGGAAGCATATCAACACTAAATTAAATAATTTTGACCTTCCGAGTCATGGAATTTAACGATGTGAGTAGCTCCGGTGGAACTGAAATAGTAAATCTCTTTGCTGATTTTTTCTCAACTGTATACAGTACGGAAGTTATTGTACCACCAGAGATAAAATATGATCATGTTGTAAACATTGACTCATGTCAGTTTTCTCCGACTGAAGTTTTTGAATTTATTTCGAGTATAAAGTCCAAGCTGTGTGCTGGTCCGGATGGCATACACAATTATGTCCTTAAAAAGTGTGTCTGGCCTTATAAGTTCAATATTTAATTTATCCCTAAAATTGGGAAGATTTCCAACTTATTGGAAACAAAGTTTTATTGTTCCCATTTTTAAATCTGGTCAGAAATCACTCATTAAAAATTACAGGAGAATTTCAATTTAATCTGTCATTCCTCTATTTTTCAGTAGCTCACTCTGTATCTTCTACAGTTTTCAATCAAAAATTAAAATTCGTTCACGGGGATGCAGACAAAGATAATACCTTTCTTTCGAGGTATCACTCGACCCATCTACCCTCTTCCAAATTTTCAAGAGTGGTCACCCCTGCTCTAGGGGTTGAAATACGAGATGAGGATAGTACTTGATGATGACTGCCATTAATCAGCATGGATCTGTTCCATTTTACTTTACTGAAACTTGAATAGTCTCAGGGAAATAGTCTTACTATCTTTCAGGTGCTCAAACTGTATCCTTTACAGTTTTCAATTAAAAATAGAAATTCGTTCAAGGCGATATAGACAAAGATGCCACCTTTCTTTTGAGTCATCACTCGACCCATCTTCCCTATTCAAAATGTTAAAGGATTGCAACCTCCGCTTAGGGGTTGATATTTCAGGCAAGTTTTGTACCCCAAAAGATGTCCCCCTTGAAACAAAAATTGACCTTTTTTTTGCGTTTTGATCAGAAAGGAATATTTTGGTAGATATGGCCTCTGTTTAGTTTTCGTTGAAGCACCCTGTATGTAATCTACAGAAGCCGTGGCTGCCTAGTACTGTATGCCAAAATTGTTTTCTCTTTGTGACAATAGCTGAATGGAAACATCTGTTCTTAAGTTCAACACTCCCAGCATTTAGCGAGAACCTCGTATTCATTATGAAGATTGTTATTTTTGTATGTATAGTAAATATTAAGCATAAACTTTGCAAATGGAGATAAATGGTTACATCCGATGTTACTCAGATGCCTTTAAAACACTAGATGGTACTGGCACTGATCTGTCATCAGTGCCAGTACCATCTACATCATCATGTTTTGAACCTGACAACATGGAAATTGAATAAGAAAACCATAAATCTGATTTCACACCTAGTCAAGCAAAATCCTTCACTATTCAATCAAAGTGGGTTGACTTTGTAAGAAATCCAAATCAGTAAGAAAAATTTTTTGAAATTTTGGCTTCTCGTCTGAAGAAAGTCAACTAACACCAAATATAGAAATTACATTTTATGACATATTTTTTTCAAAAAGAATTTAGTTTATTATAGTAATGTTGAATGTCTTATGCAAAAGATGAGTTCACAAAAACATGAACCAAATGATTGGCGTCTTTTTGTTGATAGCAGCAAAATAAGTTTGATGTGTGAACTGTTGCACAACATAAATACGAATGATTCTTCTATACTTATGGACTTTTATGAAACTGCAACATGGAAATATTTCTTTAGCTTAGGAAAACTGAAGTATGAAGGGCATAAGTGGAAAATTTGTGCAGATTTGAAAATGATAAATCTCCCCTGGGCTTCATATGTTTATGAGAAAGCTGTAACAAAAACAATCATAACCAGTACACTTCATTTGACCGAAAACAAAAAAAATATTTTTCAGTGTTACATTACTACCTCAAAAATGATATTTGATGAAATTAATATTTACACTCAGATAAGAAGAAACATTTCAGTGTTCTGGTGGTAAATTATATTCAATCAAAAAACTCAACAAATCGATCGATCATTCTTTTTTCAAATTGACGGAAAACTGCCCGCATTTCAACAAATTATTCGAAAATTCAGCAAAAATTAGCCAATATGTACAGTTCCATGGTAACTACTGACTCCAAACTATGTAAATTAGTAGATATTTAAATATTTAGGCTTGAAAGTAAACTAATAACATAAATCTTTAAGATATTTCTAAAGAATTATAAAGCGGGACCAGTACCAATTGATATCTATAAATCATCATCTATCAAATAAAGGTAAATTGATCAAATACAGGACGATTGCTACAACAAATCCTTAAAATATGCGTTTGAGATCTAGATAACCTTGGAAATAGCTATAGCACCCTTACAACCCATTTTAATAACATCTGTTAGCACTGAATAAAACGGTGCTTGTTCAGCCCCTTGATCAATACCAGTATCATGGTGTTCTTGCTCTTCATCTCTAAACTTTTGAATAGTTTCTAGAAGATCCTTATTTCCCTCTGGATCACTCAATAAAGTTCTAATTTGATCATTATAGTGTTCCACAATAACAGTTTCAACTGCTACAGTACAAGCCATAGCTGCTTTTTCTCCCATCAGTGCTGTACCAGCACCCAAAAGAAACCCAGCTACGTTCCAAAGTGGTAGCATAACTGTAGGTCTTACTCGATAATTTGGAATTAGTTCTTCGAATTTTGCTCTATGTTTTTTCTCTTGGTCCCACATATGTTTGATTAAGTTCCCTTTTGAGGTTCCACCGAGGATTGCCATTTGGCCAGCATAGATTTGATCAGCACCCAATTCACCTGCATGGTCAACCCTTATTATTTCATCTATTTGAGGCTTTGTGGCGAAGGATGATGATGAAATTCTTAAGATGGGAAATTTTTGGCGCTGTAATATCTTCAGTGACTTCATCCTTAAATATAAATTAATATGTCAAAAGATAAGTTATATACACTATATATTCTAATCATTATGTTTACTTAGCATTTTTTGCGAATTGCACGATAAATTAGTAAATTAGGCTGAATTTTTAATATCGATTCCCAAACACTTTGAAATAATGATCTCGATTGAAAAAAAAAAAAAATATCTACAAACATCTGTGATAAGTTTTGTCATTAAGGAGATGCAGGGTGATCAGTGATGGGATAAGTAAAAAAAAAAAAGAATTCGAGTATGAGTACAATTACTTTGCTCGAAATAGTATTCGAATACGGTACTCGATTACTTTTGTGAAAAAGTCATTGAGTACTGATTACAATTGTACTCGAGTACTTGTTCGAATATTTATATGAATACTTTTGCAAGCAAAGAGTTCTTTTCTAATCCTTTTGTGTTGGTGAAGCACAGTTATTACTATTATGTATCATTATAATGGGTTAACAGTGGCTAATGAATATCAGTGAAACAAAATATCAAGTTTTATTGTTAAATATGAAAGGTACTCAACTAACAAATGAGAGACACAATGAAAATACCAATTTTATTTGAAATTTGGAATGAAAAAAAATGGTCACAACAGCATATACATGCTCAATAAACTAATTCGAAGATACTTGTATAATTTGCTTTCAGTAAAACTAGTTACTCGAAATTATCGTCACTTAGAGCATTACGTCGTGGAGCGTTTACTATGGATGCGAATGAAAACATTCGTTCAACAGGTGCTGACGAAGGTAGCACTGTGTTGAACTTCAGAAAAAGTTTTTTCAAATTGGGACAGTCGTTCAATATCTGAAAATTCTTCCAGTTGTCATTTAAATATTTGACAAGCTGTAGTTCAGTTTTCGTACACTGTACTTGTGTTGTACTTTGAACAGGAGATCTGACCGAATTGAAATTTTCTCTGGAATAGTCTTCATTGAAGTCGAAAAAATCATCATTGGTGGGAGGAGAATTGCGGAACTCGTGAAAAGCAAGGCAACGCGAACTAGCGACTGCCAACTTTGTAAATACTTCGAACTTTTTCATGAGAGGGATGGTACGGTTATTGTACTTATGGTTACAAACTGTACTCATGAGTACATTTTGTAATCATGGGTATTGAATTGTAATCATGGGTATTGAATTGTAATCATGAGTACTGAATGCGCTTACTTCCTGAAAAAAGTATTCGAGTACAGAATACAGTTACTTTCTTAAAAAAGAATTCATTCCCGAAAACTGAGTACACTAAAAGTAATTAGTTCTCGAGTACTTCCCAGCACTGGGGGGTGATGGTTTTTTTTCTTCTACTAAACAAGCTGCAAGTAACTTTCAAGTAACGCAACTGATTTCCAAAACTAAATTTACCTTCAAGATTTGTATAATGGCGTCTTAAAGTAAGAAATCACCATCAATGTTGATTTAATTTGTGCCCTACGTCGCCAAGGTAAATGTAAAATTTTAAAACATTCATTTCATCTATATTTATTTATGATGGATGTAATATTTATTATTCTACCATATGCTCTATACATACAGTCAAAAAAGTACCGAGCATTGTTTTTTAATTTGTCAAAATTTTTGTTGGTGCTAAGTTGGCACAATTATTTTCTATAGCGACGCGGAGTTTCAACGCAATCTGTCATTTAGTTTGTTTACAGTGCTCGATTTTGTCAGGTCTCACAAGTGTTTTGCGATTTTTACAATTTATAAAAATATCGAACAAAGAATTTAGCATTGCAAATGGAGTTTCGTGTGCCGAATCGCTGAAAATGTTACAGAAGGCTTACGGTGAATCGACTGGTGGAAGATTTATCTGGCTCTGGTAGGCCATCAACATCTTCAACCTGAAGCTAACATCGATAGTGCCGCTCGACTAGTTCCAAGAAACCCGAATTTTATCCAAAAATTTAATCGCGTAAAGATAGGTGAAGACATGCTGAAACGAATCAATTCTGACCCCACATTCATAAAACGAATTTTAACCGATGATGAGACATGGGTTTATGAGTTTTACATGCAAATCAGTTGAATTGAATTAAGAACTTGTCTATTGAAGTGCTATGTGTTCTCTATATTGCTGTATGGTGTGGAGTCTTGGACGTTGACTAATGCTGCTTGTAAGAGGATAGAGGCCTTTGAAATGTGGTGCTACCTTCGCATGTTGAGAATATCTTGGGTACACCATGTGACGAATGAAATAGTTCTCGAACGCATGAACAAGGATAGATAGGTTATGGCAACTATTAAAGAGAGAAAACTTGCATACTTTGGGCATTTAATGCGGAATGATAAGTATAAAATCTGATCATGCAAGGAAAGATGGACGGTAAGAGGGGACCTGGAAGACGACGAATCTCATGGCTAGCAAATCTTAGGCAATGGACCGGGAAAATATCTCAGGAATTATTTCGAGCAACAGTCAATAGAGTAATATGGACCAAAATGATCGCCAACGTCCAGTGAGGATAAGGCACAGTAAGAAAACGTAAACCAGTCAACAAGCTTTGGAATGGCGCCTTCGAACTGGAAAAAACACATCAAAGCCGAGGTAATGTTGACTGTTTTCTTCGATTATCGCGGTGTTGTACACTTGGGCTGCCTTCAGGGAGGAGCATTACCTCTGTTGTGTTCAATGACCTAGCAATAATTGGCGCACTGGATGTTTATGTACAAGCGTACGCTGATGATATAGTCATTCTGGCTGTCGAAGATGACAGCGATGTCTCCGTCAGACTTCAGGAGGCAATGTCAGCTATTCAAGGGTAAGAAAATTAAACTTAGCATAAACCCCCACAATACACTAAGCTACCATTCACCAGGAAAATGAGGATATTTGTTTCTCCCCCGACCATGGGTCAAGTGTTTATTCCAATTGTGGTGGAGGCAAAATATCTGGGGATTACCTTAGACAGTAAACTCACGTGGAATTCGAATCTGGAAAACACATTACATAAGGCTAGACATTCCTTATGGGCATGTCAAATGACCTGTGGAAAGAAATGGGATCTTGCCCCAAAGCAACTTCAGTGGTTATATATGATGGTGGTGGGACCACGTCTCACATACGGCTACATGCTTGGTGGGAGTGCAGTCTTAAGAAGCAATCGCAACTCAAGCTATCTAAATTGCAGAGATGGACCTGCAATGAAAACGGGAAGTTCGGCTTCGTGCCCGACACGAAAAAAAATGAAATCGAGTTGCTGAGATGAGGTCTGACATAGCAATACCTAAAACAAGAATGGAGCGACCATTCCAGATCATCATTCCCAGAAGACCAGTTCTAAGGACCGTCTACTTGAGGGTCCATGTTGGTACACAGACGGCACCAAAACTGCAAAAGGTGTTGGAGCTGGTGTATACGGTCGAGGTGCTGTCAAGGAACAATCGATATGTCTTGGTGGGCTTGCCATTGTTTTTCGAGCAGAAATATTTGCCATTGACCACTGTACTAACCTCTTGCTTGCGGGGGGATTAACAAATAGGCCAATTAAAATCATCACCGATAGCCAAGCTGCACTGATGGTGTTGGCATCCGATACCTGTACGTCACAGAACGGGCCAGGCTCCGTCTGATATGGGTACCCGGACAATCGGGCATTTAGGGGAATGAGAAGGCGGACTCATTGCCGCTCGAGGAACGGGCTTGGGATTCATTGAAGCGGAACCTAGGCTTGGAATTCCCCTGGAGACTGCAAAGATGGAAAATAACCGATGGTTGGACCTGAAAGTACGTGAGCACTGCATGAGTTTCTCATGTCTCAGACACGCTCGACTTGCCATCAGTGGACCTTCCACTGCGAGGGCCAAGGCCTGGCTTAAACTCCCTAGGTTGGACCTGAGTGTTTTAACCGCCATACTAACGGGGCACTGACGCCTCAGAAAACACCTAAATAAGTTAGGCTTAATTAAAGATCCTTTATGTAGGCAATGTGAAGAAGATATAGAATCAATGGAACAAGTTATGTGCGAGTGCCTAGCTGGGGACGGAGTCAGGATGGAAGAACTTGGTTCTAACAAACTGAAGCTGGCTGAGCTTATCAAGCCCTCGCCCACAAAACTAATGTCCTTTACAAGAAGGATGGAGCTCGTGGATGAAATTTAGGACAGAGTGTGACACAATAAACCACTGGGTCGTAGTGGCCGGGCTGCTAGGTAGCCCTTACTCATATGATATATCTATTTATCTGATGTGAACTTTTAACATTGATAATGAAAGACATATCACCCACAGCAATATTTCAGATTTCGTCAGAAACACCCTGGAATGTTCTAAATAAGGTCGATTATTGTGTTTCCACTGATACAGTAATACGAATTTATTTATTAATGATGTCGATCTTGTGTTAAGTGTGGTGCCGGAGGCATCTTTGGTAAAATATGCAGATGATACTAACGTACTGGTGAGAGTAGAACACTTTCTAAAGGCTCAAAAGGATGTTGATGCATTACCGACTGAGATCAAAAAATTGGTTCTCAAACAATGGACTTAGCATGAATGATAAGAAAACACATGCAATACTATTTAAGACCTCACATGCAGGATATGATACTCCCGAAAAACTACAAATAGCAGCAGCAAATGTCGAATTGACACCTCATGCAAGGTTCCTTGGAGTTAACGTTTATGAATCACTGAGATCTAATACGACGAGCTTTCTGGCAGGCTTGCATCCACATGTCACTCACTATCTGTACTACGAAAGTATCTCGATGAAGCCTCAATGAAAAATATTTACCATGCTGTGTTTGAAACAAAACTAAGGTATGGAGCAATATTTAATGGAAATTCTTCAATTATAGGTAACATACTTAGGATCCGAAAGAGCGAATCGTCTTATATTACCAGGACAACACAATGGAAATATCGAAACCATAAATTAACACTAACCGAGAAAGATCCTCAATATTCCTATGTGAAATACTTCAACAAAATAACTTCTGCAATGCGAGCAGAATCAAAAATGGCTAAATTCAAGAAAAAGGTTTACAGAATGCTTGTTAACATGGAACTCTGATATAAATGAGTTCCTAGACTGCCATTTAAATATGTTGACATAACATCTGAATTCATCCTGTTAATTATAACCTATTATCTATGACGCTGTTTCACTTCAAGGTGCTGTAAGCTGCAACACCTTCATTTCGAAAAAAGACTATTATTATTATTATTATTATTAATCTTGTAATTTTTCTGGAAAAACAATGTAAAAAACATAAACATTATGAATATTACATTTGTAGTTTGGAAATCATTTATTCACTACTTCATTATAAATATCAGAGATGGCATTAATCTATAATTTTCGAAAAGAAACTCATGAGCGTATAGGTACGTTCAATATTAATCAGCCTGTATTAAATAGAATTCTCGAAATAAATATATGAAATATGCTCTCTATACTTTGGAACCATAAGCAGGAAAATACTTACCGAGACCGAGTTAGTATAGTTGAAATTGTTTCAGAAGTAGTGTGAACCTAACTAAATAGTCTCGGGTAAATAAAAAAATAGGTATGGAAGTAAGTTGTGAAAACGAAAAATTAAAAAAGCCCTATCTACTTTATACGAAGAAACTCAAGGTAAATAAATAAAATAATAATACTCACTTCAACATTATATAAATTGCATTATATGAATGAATACAAGAAACATTTTTTTATATCATAACCTTAGTGATTGCTGTCATATATGTCAAATACACAGAATACAGTTAAATTGTTTGTTGGTAAATTTGTGAATTTTTATTGTATTGTGTAGTTAGATACTTTACTACAATCATTAAAATTCAATTTTCAGATTTTCTTCACGTCCCATTCGAAGTTTCTCAAGTTAATAGAGAGGAAACATATTTGAAAGACTGGCCGCTAAAGTTCTATAGAAACTATGTTTCTAAAAATAAGCCTTTGTTAATTAAGCATGGATGTACACATTTTCCTGCATATGGCAAGTGGAACTTGCAATATTTCACGTAAGGAAATTGCATTACAATTAAATAATTAAAAGAGAATTGAAAAAAATCCAAAATTTCAAAAATTATTTTGTTGAGCATTCTAACCTTTATATGAAGGAGTTTAGAGGTGAAATTTAAGGTAGTGTGCCACAATAGACCACAAGGTCGCACTGGCAGGTACCAATCAACCCCACACTGTAATGTAATATATATATATATATATATATATATATATATATATATATATATATATATATATATATATATATATATATATATATATATATATATATATATATATATATATATATATATATATATATATATATATATATATATATATATATATATATATATATATATATATATATATATATATATATATATATATATATATATATATACAGTGTATATTGATTGGTATATACATAGTATACATATGTACACTACCACACTACCTAGATATCTTGGAGGTCGTGTATTAACTGATTTGAATAATCTACATAGTAAACAGATTTTTCATCTACGTTCCCATTTTCATGATAAACAGAGAATGCCTAAATTATATGATATTGTTGTTGCTTCAGATTATAATCTTACACCTCTGAAGTTGACAATGCAAAAGGTGATTTTGATATATTTGATAATAATTCTAAAAGAGAAAGTTTGATGCAGAAGGAATTACACGGAATCAAATAGGTGGATAGTTTCTGGAGAATTATTTGCTGAAACAGAAGGCTTGGCAATTGCGATCCAGGATCAGGTTGTTTTCACGAGAAATTATAGAAAACACATCATCGAGCAAAATATAGATGATTCTTACGTAGATGTTTCTGTTCTTCGGAAACAGTTTTCCATATATTATCATCTTGCTCAGTCCTTGCTTCAACAGATTATTTAGAAAGACATAATGCCGTCGCTAATATTATTCACTTTAATCTAGGAATTAAACATGGCCTCATTCCCAAAAGAAAAAAATGTTACAAATATGAACCTGAGATTATTTGTGAAAATGAGAAATATAAACTTTATTTTGATAAAACGATTCTATGCAACAGAGCTGTAGAACACAACAGGCCAATTATCATTCTTACTGATAAACAGAATCGAATAACATATAATTGATATTGCTATACCCGACACATAATATACAGAATAAATATGATGAAAAAATGTCTAAATATATGATGCTTGGCGATGAGATTAGAAAAATGTGGAAGATGAAAAAATATTTATTTTACCGATTATTATTTCTACAACAGGTGTTATTCCTAGGAATCTTCACAATAATATTAAGATTTTGGGTCTGAAGAAAATTTTGTTTGGACAGTTACAGAAGTTAACAGTCATCAAATCTTGTAATATTTCTTTCCAAAAAAATAATGAGGTAGCGTCATAGGTTTTCTCTTTAGTTTATACTGCTCAGAATCTTATTTCATATTTTATTTATTTCTACATATAAATGAAATATAATTAGCTGACATATTTATCATATTTATATTCAGAGCAGTATTCTATTCGATCGTTCATCACTTCACACAAAGAAAACTATGAATGAGTAACATTCAGTGTTACTTGACTAAGGTGCGTACACTGGATTTTTCCAGGGAGAAAGCTTCTAACACTACTCGTTGGTACATTGATGTCATTGTCTGATGATGCTATAGTTTGTATTTATTCTGGTAGATTGATATATATTCTCATAACATTTAACGTTATCCTAATATATAATGATTCCAGGATATGTTTTGATTATAATCATTGCCTGGCAATGGTATTAATTACCGGGTGGTGGATTTATATTTTTTCATGAAATCAGTTTGATATATGGGCAACTCGTCGGGGTTAAACCCTTTTATATATATATATATATATATATATATATATATATATATATATATATATATATATATATATATATATATATATATATATATATATATATATATATATATATATTATTCTCATTATCGTGGACTTATGCACTATCTCACTTTCTCAGCTGTTAGCTGGATACAATTGATTCAGCAATCAAAGGGAATAGGCTCGATTACAATATACTTGACATAAATTTCCTAACTATCCTACATGTATTAAGAATTGCAGCTTTTTGCATTTCTACATAGGTATTCTTATGCAATTCTAATTTCTTAAGGCTATCATGCAAAGTTTTGGGTATTAACCCAGTCGAAGATACGATGACATGAACAATATCTATTTTATCGAAGTGCCACATCTACTTGAGCTCAATAGCAAGGTCTTTGTATTTGGATTCTTTCTCCTGGAACTTGTTCAGCACGTTGTTATTATTCGGTATGGCGACATCCACCAGCATTGCTGTTCTGGCTCTGTTATCATTCACCACTATATATGGCCTATTATTCATCACCATTCTGTCAGTGATAACAGGTCTATCGTAGTATAATCTCATAGGTATTTTCCAATACGGGCGCCGGTTGATACTTGTAATATGGCTGAGAGGCAATCAGAAGTCCGTGCTTGTGTGCAAGTTTCTGGTGGATAATGTTACATACTTGATTATGCCTTTGAAGATAGTCCGCAGTTGTTCGCATGTCGTAGGTGTTAATTGCTTTGACTAGATTCCTCGAGTTCAGCATTGACTTCAGCACAGTCTTCAGACGCTGACTGTACTCTGAACGAATCTTCCCCTTTGACTGTTTTTGGTCTAGCAATCTGGCTTGTTAGTATCCCAGATATTTCTACGTTTCGCCATCTTGCATACACTGTATAATATCACCATTTCGAAGTTTGTTTTTCACCATCTATGACTTTTCCTCTTGGAATGTTCAGAGTCTTACATTTTTCAATCACGAAGTTCATATGACATCTGCCGAGAACTTACTGACAGTTTTCAGCAGATTATCAAATTGATTCTTGTTCGAGGCATATAATTTGATGTCATCCATATACAGCAGGTGGGAGATGGTGTGATAGTTCCTACCTGCTTTTATCTTAAATCCGTATACTGTTCTATTGAGCATTGAAGACAATGGGTTCATAGCCAAACAGAACCATAGTGTACTCAAAGAGTCTCCTTGAAAAATTCCACGACGTATGGGTATCGCGTCGGTTTTAATTGACTTATTGTTCATGTTGACCTACAGAGACGTGCGCCAGTGTGTCATTGTTGTCTTCATGAATTCTACGAGGACTGGATGAATTTTGTATATCTGTTATACTTCGACAAGCCAAGAATGAATGATACTATCGAATGCCTTCAGTTAATCGAGAAAAGCTGAATGAATATTCCGATGCCCTCTGTGTGCCTGTTTCATTATCACAGAATCGATGATGAGTTGTTCCTTACACCCGTGGTGTTTTTTTCTGCATCCCTTCTGCTCCTCTGCTAATATGTTGTTGTTATCAAGGTGTTGGTATATTCGATTGGATATGCATGAGATTTTATAGAGCGTTGGCAGACAAGTGATCGGCCTATACTATATATTATTATTATTATTATTAAGTTATGTATTTTGTGTCATCTGAAACAAGAAATTGAAAAAATTATTCAAATCACACTGAACAAAAATTCATTGATCATAACTTTTCCAGAGATGTATTATCAAATAAAGAGGTAACGGTAGCTTTGACACCTAATGGTTATGCTGACGCAATAGGAAGATCTCAAGATCCCGATGATATCACTGAATATTTTGCACTACCAGAAGAGAAAATAATGAAGATGAATGAATTTCTCGATAATTTAAAAAATCCAATGTGAGTTTTTCAATAGTTTCTATAAATACAATTTAGAATATGAACTTTTTAGGGAAAATTATATTTGTTATATTCAAAAACAAAATTCGAATTTGAGTGATTTTCCAGAACTACTTGATGATATCGAATGTTTAGATTGGGCATTGAAAGCTTTTAATGTTGTTCCTGATAATACGAATTTCTGGATGGGAGATGGTAGAGCCATCACAAGTAGTAAGAAATGTTTTGCTTTGACAGATTAAACTTTTGATAGTAATTTTCACTTGTTACAGTGCATAAAGATCCGTATGAAAATTTATATTGTGTGATTGATGGGTACAAAGATTTTATTTTAATACCACCAACAGATCTTCCATATATACCATACAGAAAATATCCTATAGCTAAATATGAAAAAATTACATCAAATACTTATAAATTGAAACCAGTTATTGAAAATGAAAAACCTACTTATACAAAATGGATAATGATAGATCCTCTTGATGAGCAGAGTATAAATTCATATCCTGAGTTTAAGAAAGCCAGAAAATATGATGTAAGAGTTGAGAAAGGAGACATACTGTATTTGCCTAATCTCTGGTTTCATCATGTGAGACAAAGTCATGGGTGTATAGCTGTGAATTTTTGGTATGATATGGAATTTGATGTCAAATATTGCTATTATAGAATGTTGCAGAAATTGTGTGAGAATAAATAGAATTGGACAATTTTGCAAATGAAAACTTTCGTTTATTATTAAACTGTCATTGTCATAGGATTGACTTATTTTCCTGTGGATACAGGTGGGGCGTTTATCTTGGGACAAAATTACATCTCGGTTGGAGTTTATTATTCCAAAATAATTCAGACAAAAGTTATAGGGTTCAAGGAGGCAATTTGAATGCTCCATATAACAACGGTCAAAGTGATGTTTTAAACTGAAAATACATTTTTTCAAATAAGAACACCTATTTTTCACCACGAAATTCGATTGAGGTACAAGAAGTAAATATTTTTTGTGCTCATCATTTTTTCCTTTCAACTTATAAAAAAAGTGCCAGGAGTTGGTTAATGAAACACAAAATATGTATTTTCCATCCAAATTTATTATTTCGCCTTCAAAGTAGGCCCCTTCCAAAATAATACATTTACGCCAACAATCAAAACCTTTTTCAGACGCTCTCTACGGAATCGATTTCAGTTCTCGCCGCGAATTCTCTTTTATGTCTTTTAAGGATTCAGAACGGGTACCTCGAAGTGGTAATTTGAGTTTTGGAAAATGAAAAAAGTCGGCCGGAACCATATCAGGTGAATACGGTGGTTGTTCGATGGTATTTGTTGAATTTTTGGTCAGAGATTCATTCATAATGATAGCCTTGTGACCTTCTGGCAAGAATTCCAAGTGCACAACTCCGCAATAATCAAAGAAAACAGTCAACATTACCTTGACTTGTAGCCAACTTCAATATGGTTTTTTCGGTTTCGGTTCAGTTGGAAGGCACCATTCCTATGCTTGTTGACTGATTTGCATGTACAACCCATGAACCCATGTCTCATCACTAGTTACAATGCGTTTTATGAATGTGGAGTCGGAATTCACTCCTTCTAGTATGTCTTCAGCGACCTTCATACCATTCAATTTTTGAACTAGACAAGCGGCAACGCGTTTTATGCACAAACAATCGTTTAAAATGATACGAATTGATTCGTGAGACATAGAAAGTTAATTTCGCATCTCTCTCAAACTTAAATGACGATTTTCAATTAACTTTTCCTTCAATAATTTGATTAAGGAGGTCGTTACTTGATGAAAATCAAAATACATAATTTCAATGAAATAAAACTAAAATATTTAGATTTTCACTATATTAACAAAACTATGACCGGTTTCACCACACTGTGGCTTCATCAGATAGATAAAACTAATAGACATATAGAGTTATTCCTTATATATTAATCTTATTTCCTACTTAATATTACAATAGGTACAAGAGGTATGTTGGAAAACCCATCGGAGTTGCTTACTTTATGAATTGAAAAGATTGAGTAAATCTAATTGACTAATAAGTAACCTACCTGAATTCTTTTCTTTGTTGATCTCTAAAATTTCCAATAGATTGAGTTTTTATCTATTATTTTCATTGTGTAAAATTTTGAAATTATCATTAAAGTTATGGTTTTCTTCGAGTAAGTGATTAGAATAATTAGAATCTAATTTATAATAATTGAAACTACGTTTGTGCTCGGATAATCTAACTTTGAAATTTCTGAAAATTCTACCAATATAAATTTTATTACAATCCCCGCAAGACAGTTTATAAACTCCGGATTTATTACTTTTATCAATTTTAGATTTGCAGTTTTTGATATGTCGGCCTAAAGAATTATCAGTTCGAATGATATATTGAAATTATAATGCGAGAGCAATGATTTTAATTTTAGACTAGGATTAACAATATAAGTTAAGCTGTTGTATTTTGTGTTAGAACTTTTCATACTTGGAAATACTTCCTGGATTGCTTTTTGAAATTTTTTGCGTGAAATCATGTTCTCAATCATAGTTGGACTGTAACCGTTATTGACTGCTATTTGTTTAATTATATTTAGCTCTTTTATGAAATTATTTTGTGACATTGGGATATTAATGAGTCTATGTAACATACTATTGTAAGCTGCTAATTTATGTGGGTAAGGATGTGTAGATGAGCTGTGAACAGTAATATCTGTATGCGATGGCTAATGAAACATAGAAAAATAATGTTTGCCGTTAATTTTAGTAATAGTTAAATCCAGAAAGTTAATGGAGTTTTCTGTTTCTGTCTCTAACGTGAATTTAATATTATCGTGAACTTTGTTAATGAATGTTTTGAATGACTCTAATTGTCTGTTTGTGCCAGTGAAACAACAAATGATATCGTCGACATATCTAAACCAATAAATAAAGTGTTTGAATAACAGATGTTCTTGGATAGTTTTTTCAATATTATCCATGAAAATTTCAGCGAGCAGAGGGCTCAGAGGATTACCCATGATTAAACCGTTTTTACTATTATATAATACTCCATTGAAGTTAAAATAATTTTGTTCTAAACAAATTTCTAAAAGGTGTAAGATTTCTGATTGAATTATCGGATTGACTTTATTAATTTGAAGGGCGTTCTTGGTGAGTTTCACTGTATCACTAGGTGGAACACTAGGGAAGAGATTTACTACATTCCATGACATAAGTTTAGCGTTCGGTGGTAGTATCGTGTGCTGAATTTTATTTATTAGGACTGAATAGTTTTTTATTGAGAATTTAGGTTCAAAATTAGCTTACTGTCGAATGATGTCTATGAGAAAGCGTGAAAGTTTTGCAGCTGGAGCTTGAAAATATGAAACTACTGGTCTAATGGGATACCCTGTTTTATGGAGTTTGACGAGGGAGTAAAGTTTTGGTGATTGCGGGTTGTCAATGAAAAGTTTATATTTTTGGTTGGTAGGTATTATAGACTAGGCGTTTTTTACTATGGATTCAAATTTATCAGTTGGATCTTTATCAATTTCTTCATAACAACCTGATTCAATGAAATTTTAGGTTGTCAATAAATAATCTGCTTTATTTAAGGGTATGACTGTATGACCTTTGTCTGCTTTGGTGAATATGATATCTTCAGATGCGGACTTAGATTTAATGGACTTTAAAGTTGTATTTTCGAATTTCTTAGGTTGAAAACTATTGAACTCTTTTTGAAGTAGTAACGCTGAGGAGTGTTTTAGGTGTTTGGCTTGTGGTGAATAATTTAGGGCTATTTCGGTTTCAATTCCTAGCAGATCGAAATGGAGACGAGCGTTATTTGATTCTAACTTGTGTTTAAAACCCTTTTCTAGAAGTGAAAGTTCATCTTCGGAAAAATTAGCATCTGAAAGATTACTGAACCTATCATAAAATTGGTGATCGGAAAATTTTGACTTGATTTTTGTAGTTTCAAGGTTTATTACTCAATAATTTATTTAATTTTCGCAACTGAATTTTATACTTTTTGTGAATTAATGAATGAACTTTGAATCTTGTTCCGGAATATAAAATGTCAAATTCTACTGAATGCAATCTATGAAGCAACTCCGAATGGATTACCTGAGATTTTGTAGTTGTCTCGAAGAAAAGAATTCAGGTAGGTTACTTAATAGTCAATTAGATCTAAATCCTTCTCCTTTACTCAATCTTTTCAATTCATAAAGTATCATAACTCAAGATCCACGAAGAAATAATATCCCGTGGATATCCCTGTATGTGTATATATATATATATATATATATATATATATATATATATATATATATATATATATATATATATATATATATAAAACTTTTGACAGATTCAATTATTTTTGTTATAAACTCGATTTTTGAGGAACATTTAAAAAATTGAAAAATTGTAGCTCGCAGATCGCAGATATTTTGCACTACAGACACAATTTTTGCTTGGGTGGATAGAAGAAGGATGAATGAAGGAATTTTTTAAGCAGTCTACACTACTCAATTTCAAATGGCACGTGCCAATTTTTATATCGCCATCAGATGAAGCGTCAAATTTCAGATGGAATTGTTTCAGCATGTACTATACCCATCTCTTATAGTTCCGAAATTATTTGGGAATATATTGAATTTTGATGATTTTGCAAGAACTAACAGAGAATGCTTTGAAATATTTGAACCATGTAGCTGAACTGGCTACGCTCATCTGACAGGTGCCTAAAATTAATGTACTTGTCACTTCGTTGATTCGAATTTGATATTTCAACAAGAATTGTTGGTAATTTGAATTGAAAATTTTTGAAAAACACCAGATTGATAATAAAATGGCTGATTATTCAAACGAGGATATGTTTAATCTCTTTTTAATTCATGGCGAATGTCAAAAAGTGGTGGATAGAACTTGCAGGCAATTCAATAACCAATTTTCAAATTTGGCGCCTATGAGTAAAACAAAATTTCGAAGGATTAGAAGCAATTTTCTGCAATTTGGAGGAACAAAATACATAGAAACTAGAAGAAAACCAATTCTCGAGGACGACGACAATCAAATTAATACGCTAGCGTATTTTCGTGCCAATTCACATGCGTCAATTAAGTCAATTAAGTATACTTCCATTCAAAGGATCCTTAAGAAACATAACATGCACCCGTATTCTTTTATCAGACGACAAAAATTGAAACCAACTGACCTTCCCAAGCGGCTAAATTTCTGTGAAAATTTATTAATTCGGCTTCAAGAAGATGAGACAATTCTGCAAAAAATTATATGGTCTGATGAAGTCAAGTTCAATGAAAGTGGAATAACCAACAGGAGAAATCGACATTTTTGGACCACAAAAAATCCACATTTCATTGAGGTTATTGATTTCCAAAATAAATTCAGCGTGAACGTTTTTGCAATTTTAATGAATGATTTTGTTGGCTTATTATATTTATGAGGAAAATCTGAATGGACAAAGATACCTGGAAATTTTGAGAGGAACATTAGCAAATTGTTTAGATGGATTACCCCTTAAACATTCTGAGGGATTGCTATTACCAAATGGATGGTGCACCAGCATATAAAACATGAGCTGTAGATCGGCAGCTAACAGAAATGTTCGAGGATAGATGGTGGGGTAATCAAGGACCAAATGTATGGGGTGAAGTGTATCTTATTCCTGTAAGAAGTAAGGAAGAGTTACTAGAGCGCATTCATAATGCTTTTCGTAATATTGATCCTGAGGAAACTAGGAGGGCAACTCATCATGTTCGTATACGAGCTGTCAAGTGTATCGAGCAAAATGGGGCCCATATTGAACATTTATTCAGATCGTAAATTAGTTTTCTCCTATGACGTTTGCTATCATTTATTCGTATTAATGTAATTATCTTCGATGATTGGTAAATTTTAAAATGTATTATTGAATTAATTGCCTGCACTTTCTACCCACTTCTTTTGACATTTTAAAATGAATTAAAAGATTATTAAATATATTTTCGTTTGAATAACCAGTGGTTTTATTCCAAATGTGTTGTATTTTTAGGATATTTTAAATCTGAAATAACGACAATTCTTGTTGAAATATCAACTTCGAATGAACGAAGTGCCAAGTACATTAATTTTAGGCATCTGTCAGGTGAGCGTAGCCAGTTCAGCTACTTGATTCAAATATTTCAAAGCATTCTCTGTTAGTTCTTGCAAAATCATCAAAATTCCCAAATTATTTCGGAACTATAAGAGATGGGTACAGTACATGCTTATACAATTCCATCTGAAATTTGACGCTTCATCTGATGGCGATATAAAAATTGGCACGTGCAATTTGAAAAAATTGAGTTATTGCTGTTTGAAAAAGGCCAAATTAAAAAAATCATACAAAACAACGCAATAAACATTTGACATGTGTAGATTGCTTAAAAAATTCCTTGATCCTTCTTCTAACCACCCAAGCAAATTGTGTCTAGCGCAAAAGATCTATGAGCTACAACTTTTTTAAATGTTCCTCAAAAATTGAGTTTATAACAAAAATAATTAAATCTGTCAAAAGTTTTGACAGATAAGTGCCAACAACTTGTGTATTTTATGCCTTGATCAAATGTCGGTTCTAGATGTATAATAGAAAAGGTAGATTGCCATTTGAAATAACAAAGTCACTTCGAAAATATTTCACTCCAATTAGAAATCGCTAGTTATGGCGGCGTATAAAGTTTCAGCTTGATATTGTAATTGGAACTTGAAAAGTTTTTAACAGACGGTCCGGGTGAATATCCCTGCATAAATATTTTTTTTTGAAAGATCTTAATTGAGGATTCTTCATGTAGGCTATGTGAAAAAGATATAGAATCAATGGAACATGTTATGTGCGAGTGCCCAGTTGAGGACAGAGTCAGGAACTTGGACCTAGCAAACTGAAGCTGACTGAACTTATTGTATTAAGCTCTCACCCAGGAAACTCGTATCCTTTGCGAGAACGTTGGAGCTTGTGGATGAAATTTAGGACAGAGTGTGCCACAAGAGACCACTGGGTCGCAATGGCCAGGCTGCAAGGCAGCCCTCACTCATATGATATATATGACTATGGCTATGGTAAGCCGCTCGCAAAGGAAACTGTTTATTCTATTTATAAGGAAATTATCTTAAAATAACGCATTGTACCGTTTAAGTCGTGCTACAAAAAAGTGGCTGACCCAGCAAACAAAAACTAGTGAAAGCAGTTCAACAAATCTTGTATTTATCAACAAACTTTCTAACAATTTCATGATTTTCGCTTATCTCAGTTATCAATGAATTCGCAAAAACTTTTGGTGAAGCCTCCATTCTCAAAAAATCAGAAACTAGTTTTTTCGGGTTCTTACCACCCCCATAAGCCAAACATTCTCTGCGATACCTCTCTCCCTGCTTCCTATCCAAAGGGTCAGACTGGAAGTAATTGTGCCAGATGGAATGGGCCACGGATCGAGAAACTAAATACGAGTAATACTTCGCTCCGTAACCTACCAAGTGACTGAAACGAAGATGCCAGGCAGTGTTTGGAACATACTTCAAACCATAATACTTTTCTTGCATTTCAGCTACGGATTCATTATTTTTGATCGGATCTTCGCTGTGGAACAACTGGTCAAGAGCTGAATAAAAAATCTGCATTCTGGTCTCGCAAGCGGTGAAAATTTTTTTGGAAACGCATAAACGCTGTAGCATTTCTTCAGGAATAGGTAGATTTGTTTCGTAATGCCTTGCGAACAATCTTAGAATTCTTGGATCAGCAGCAAAATATTCCATGAGAACTGAAGGTACCTCAGCAAAATCTGTGCTGCACCTGGTACCAGTAACATGTTGATACTTGGTTCTGGCTAACATAGAATGCATTGCATGACCCATTTCATGAAATAAATTGTCAACATTATGTGGGGTTAGTAATGAAGGTGTTCCCCAAGTTGGTGCACGAAAATTTAACATTAAAACAGCAACTGGAATTTGATAAGAGCCATCACATAACTCCTTTCCTCCTCGTATTGTAAAATGACAATCTTGATTTTGTTTTCCAGGTCTTTCATAGAAATCACAATATATGTAACCGAGAATTCCTTCAGTTTCATGCTCAACTGCTAATTTATATACACCATTTGACCAGCATTCCCCATCCAATATGGGAGAATTCACAAGGGAAATGCCATATAGATTCTTAAAAATTACATTAAGCCCTTCAATGCAAGCTCCAAGTGAAAAATATGGACAGTACTGATCTTGCGTCACTTGGAACCAATCACGTTTTGCTTTTGCCATATAATAAGGTATATCCCAAACTGCCAATTCACCACTAAAGTTTTCTGCTTTTTTCATGGTACTCATATGTTTAAACTCAAAATTTGAAAATTCTCTGATGTTTTGCGATGTTGTTTCTAAAAAATTCATAACATCTGTAGTATTATCGATAGTTCCACCTCTTAAGGCTCGTTCTGAATATGAATTGAACCCACATATCTTTGCTAAGTCATATCTGGATGTGATAAGATTCTCTAAAAGTATTTCTTGACTTTGATCAGGATAATAATAAATTTTATAAGCTATTTCACGTGTTATAGGATTCGAGGAATCAACATATAATCCCGAAACTATAATATTATCATTGTCACAAGTAAATAAGTGCTGGATGTTTGTTGGAATTGATGATTTCTTTATGATTCTTGGCGAGTCACTTCCACCAACAAACTGTTGTCCCAAATTTAAAATAGTATTGTTTAACATCACTACTTTCTTCCTCAAATCTTCAGATAAATGAATACCATTTTGTTCAAAGTCAAATAAGAATAATTCACCTACTAACTTATCCACCTCTGTTAGTGCAGTAACATCACATTCACTCACGCTTTTTTTTAAATTATCATAAAGTTTTCGATTTGTATTCAACTGTTCAACAATTTCACTAATTGCTATGCAAGCTTTTTCAGCTGCTCTGCTATATTCACGTTTTGGATGTGCTAATCGAATGAATTCTGCAAGATCAGCTACACGACAAAGGCAGTCGGACATTTCGTCGAAAATTTCAACCATTTTTCTAGTTCTTGCTGAACTTGTTGCTTCTTGAATCAATTCTTCTGTTTTTGCAATACATTCTTTTTGTAGTTGAAGGAATCCTAATGGTGTACTAAGCTCAGGTACTTGAAACAATCCAGTCTTCTCTGAACGACCAAAATAATTATGTTTAGATGGTTTTGAATTAAAAATTTCTGCTAGTGACGAACCGAATGACTTCGCAGGTTTCAATTTAACGGAACAAAAAGTACGCACTGTAGTGTTCATAATTCCTCTAGACCACATTTCTAAAAGATCTTGATGGGCATTAAAACTAACAGAAAGATTTGTACTTTCGAGAACAAATTCATAACAGCAACATTTTTATATAACTATTATTTGGATTGTGCATTTCTTATTTTTTTAAAGCAATTTCAGTTTTGCTTCGAACGTCAAGAAGGTTAGTAGTTGTTTTGTACTATCATAACATTAACTACTTGATCGTTCCCAGCTGTCATAATGTTTTAGTTCAATTCAACGCACTGTGCAAGGATCATTGTGTTCCTAATGCAACTAAAAATGGAAAACAGTTTATTCGAATTTGAAATCGGTTCAAACTTGATCAAAATTTAATTTACAATTGAAAAATCTGGCACCTAAGCTTAATATCAATTTCTGAACGTATATAATCACATGGGTTTTTCTTCTTCCTCATCTATGATGGAGGTGTGTTCTTTCATTAAGAATGGATGAACTGCATCAAGATTAAAAGCTTATCGTTTTCGTAAATTTCATAATAAACATAGTTCCTGAACACTAAATACTATTTTATATTTTAAAGGCGAATAGAATGTAGTAATTATCAGCACGAAAAAATAGCAATATTTTCATTTAATATTTACTCATTGTTTCTTTCTCAAACAGTTGTATTTCGTACAAACGTTACAAATACTTTTTATGTTACTGCATTCAATAGTCGGGGTCTTCACCTGGTTTGAACAGAATTTATGTGTTATGAATATTACTCAGAGGGTGTACTTTTAAATGAAAAGAGGTGTTCATTTCGCTCGAATCAACTGTCACTTTTTTGACGTTGAAAATGAGCTCTTTTGGTTTTGATCTATTCAGCATTCCAGAAAATAATAATAATAATAGTTTTTGAAAATAGGATACATCCTTATAATACATACTGAAATAAACATTAAAAATAATAAATTAATTAATTGATACATCCATAAATGTTCTCGATCCGAGTGATTAAAAAATATAGTCTAATTCAGGCAGACAATGATAAAAAATAATAAAACCCTAAATTATTCTGTGAAAAATAAAATATACTCTTCTTTTTATCTTAATTTATGTCAGATCATATTATTTTACTTCAACTGATGAAATATATTTCAATTTTTAATTTTGTCACTTTTATTATAAAAATATAAAACTTCACATGTCATCAATATGTGAAAATCATGACCTGCTAAAAGAACACAAGTTTAAGTAAATTCTATGTACACGAAAAAAGAATTTATTTCTCTATGAGGTTTGTCATACACCCAGGTTTCAAGTGAGGTCAGAATTATTAGTTTCAACTATTTCTGGATACAATTAATAAATTAGAAGAGTTGCCATTTATTCACTTGTGAACAAAAATTATAACTGTAAAATTTGAAGAAAATATATGATATTGCAAAATGGTGGACTACAGTAAATGGAAGGATATTGAAGTGAGTTTGGATAAGAATGTTCTAGAAGCACCATTATTTCACCACCAATAAGAAAAGTTGATAAAATAAATATTAGTTACATTTTTTCATATTTTTAACTGTTCTTATTGGTAGCAGAAAACTTTATGATACTTGATTTAACTTTTATTGATTAGTTTTATTTTCTCCAATGATGTATGTCTATCTTAGATTTCAGATGATGAGGATGAAACCCATCCCAATATCGATACTCCTTCTTTATTCAGATGGAGGCATCAGGCAAGAGTTGAGAGAATGGCAGAGAGACAGAAAGAAATAGAGGAACTCCAGAAGAATAAAATTGAACATGAAAAAAAGCTACGTCAAACCAAGAGTGAATTAGATAAGGCTGAAGAAACTAAAGCATCAAATGTAGATGAACTGAGAAAAAAACTGAAGAATTTGGAAATGGAGGCTGAAGAAATCCAAAAGAAGGAGGAAGATTTGAAGAAGAAAGACAAGGTATGTTTTTAATAGAATCTTACTTGAAAACAGCTGGTTACTCCTTACGATTTTCTCAGAATACTCCATGGAATGTTGATACTATCAGTAAGCCAGGTTTTGCTAAAACTATCATCAATAAGAGACCTGAAAGGCCAAAGGAAGAAAATCTAACAGGTGAAGAGCGTGAGGCTAGAATGAGGAAATTCATAAAGGAGAATGAAAAAGATCTTAAGCATTTTGGAATGTTGAAAAGGTATGACGATTCTAGGATGTTCTTGAAGTCTCACAACCATCTGGTTTGTGAAAATACTGCAAATTATTTGGTTATATGGTGTATCAATTTGGAAATGGAAGAGGTAATTATCAATTTTATTATATTAGTGTTTTACCATTAACCTTATTTCTAATCATTTTCTAATCAATTATTTGATATAGTGTCGATAGTCAAAATTTACTGAAAAAGTGTTTACTTAATAATTTTGGGTCCCAGAATTCAAATCTGAAATCATTTTGCCCCGCTCGGCTATAATTTAGGAAAAACCAAAACCAAAATTTCCTTGAAAGTCCTCTCGTCTATATCATTCAAACTCTATAATTGCTTCATAAAAATGGCTTGTTACTATTACAATGGATAATATATACACACATGTACCATTATTTAGTAATTGTATGCTCAAATATACATTAATTTCTTATTTAAATGCTGTTCCATGTGAATGTTTATTGTCATGACAGTTAACCCGCCATATTATATATATGAATGTCCCTCAATTCTCTCTCTCTCTCTCTCTCTCTCTCTCTCTCTCTCTCTCAATCTCTTTCTCGAGATTTCAACACATGACCCAGTCTTCCAAATGCAGCCCAGCCTAGTCCAATTCTTCTCGATATTTCAGAGGTTTGATTTTCCCTGTCTTGTACGATATTATGCCCTAGATGAATGTATTCTGTAACATTTTGGATCTCATGGTTACCAATACTGATTCTTAAATTTTCAGGACCCATAACTTTCGTTTTATCCAGGTTCATCTAGAGTCCATAGGTCAAGGCAGCCTCATATAGTTCTTCCAGCATCATGCAAAGCCTTTAAGCCTTTCCGAAAGCCGGCTTGTTCGACGGATTGATAAGCGTCCATTTTGTTGGTTAATCTATTTGCCATTATTTTCGTCAGTATTTGTTGTGTGTGTTGTGTTGTTCTCCTCCCATCTTCAACATCGCGATGTTGATCTTATCTTCACTGGGGCATTTTTGTTTCTTCATCTGATTGAGTGGATTTTTCAGTTCATTTGTATCAATTTCAGGAATGTCTTCAGAACCGGTATTAAGAATATGTCTTTTGATATATTTCTGTTCTTGATTTTCAGAACTATGAAGTAAAATTCTTCAATGACAACTACGATTTCTTCCCTCTTGCTGACCAAGATACCTTCAGAGTTCTTTAATTACGTCATTTTAGTTCTTCTATTTGATAGTTTCGATCTGAGGACTTTCATGTTTTTGTTGTTTTCAATAGTTTCTTTAACTAGCTGTGTCCTCCAATCTCTCAGGTCTTTCCGAATACTTCTGTTTATTCAATGTTTTATAGCTGTCATCTTTCCGACTTGTTCTTCTCCTTTTTTCAATTAGAGGCCTGGTGTTTTGACTGATTATCCCTGTGTTTTTCTGAGTACTGCACGTCTTCTTTGTTGCCACTTGTAAACAACTTGTTATCTTCTGAGTAAGATCATCAATTGTTGCCTAATCATAATTGATGATTAGGCAACAATTTCACACATTTATAGTCCAAGACCTACGTGGTATGAACCCGTCAATAGTGACTTACTCGCCAACTCCCGTCATAACAGAGAGGGATATTCAAATGGAAATCTCTTCAAACCAAACCTAACTAACCTAACCGAACCACAAACCTAATTTAAATTTATAATTTTGAATTGAATAGGTTAGTAGGTTAGGTTTTAGGTAAAATTAGGTTAGTTAGGTTAGGTTTGGAAATATTCCCATTTGAATTTCGATCTCAGATAGTGAGTACTTCTATCCATTTCTTGCATCGTTTTGAGCCATACGTCATATAACATGTAACATGAAATCATTGTAAATATGGCCGGTTAACTGTCTAGAAAATAAACATTCGAATTAAAAAGCATTTTAATAAGAAATTAATGTATATTTGACTGTAGAATTACTGACTAATGGTACATGTGTGTATATATTACCCATGTAATAGTTACAAGACATTTTAATGAAGCAATTATAGAGTTTGAAGGATATTAAAAAGAGGACTTTCAAGGAAATTTTGGTTTTTGTTTTTTCCTAAACGATAGCCGGGCGAGGTAAAATGATTTCAGATTTGGATTCTGGGACCCATAATTAGTAAGTGATCACTTTTTCAGTGAATTTTGACTATCGACACTATATCAAATAATTATCCTAATCATTCATGAATAATCTTTTTAAATATAATTTTTCAGAAACATGAGTTGATGGGTCATGTAGCCCATCAGACCATTTGTATGCAGTATATACTTGAACTAGCCAAACAACTGGATACAGATCCCAGAGCTTGTGTAGATGCTTTCTTCTCTAAGATTCAAGTGGCTGAAAAAGAGTATAAAAATTCTTTCGATGATGAACTCAAACAATACAAAGAAAGAATCAAAAAGAGGGCTGCTGAGAAAATCGAAGAGGCCATAAAGGTAAGACTGATTTCATGAAAATTTAATTCTTTTACTTCGAGAAGATCTTATTGTAAGTTGAAAGAAATTTAAGTTAAATCAAAATAATACACAAATAGTGTCAATACTGGACAATATCATATTACAGAGAATTATGAATGTATTATGGGGTTATATACAGTCAGATACCCCCAAAAAAGGTGTTTTTCAAGAAATTATCCTGAGAAGAACATCGGATTCAGTAATACAAGAATTTGTATGCATATTTTGGTAACTCATAACCGTATTCTAAAATTTTTGAATAGTGAAAATAATAGTTCTAAAAGCTGTTATAGCTGATCTCAAAAATTGGTGCCTTGGAGTGGCCTTTGATATTTCATGACTGAATCGTTTAAAGTAAAAAACTAAATGAATTTAGTTAAAGTAATGAACGAGTAATTGATCAAAAGAAGCAAAAAAATAAAATGTTTGAAAAAAGGGTCTTTCAAAATATCAATTTCAGATCAAGATTTTATCCTTTGATTGTTCATAAAAAAGAAATATTATTTAATGAGAGAAAAATTTCGATAAATCACTGAAAAGTATACTTGACAAGCTCGTTTAAAAATTTGAAACTGATCGGTTTATCCGTTTGAAACCTTAGTCATTGAATATAAGTCTTCACTTTGTTTACACATATAACAATTTCGCATGTTATTATTATTGAGATATGATGTACAACTGGTTAACAGACAAGTACAATCGCGTAAGTTTCTCAACAGATCGCATCTTGCACACAGTGTGTAGCGTTGCAGTTGATAATCGAACTTGTATGGCTTCTTTAAGTTTTCTATTTGATCTACCCTATCTAATGAAGTCGCTTAATGATGGAAAACCTACCTTGTCGATGTCTGTCGATCTCTCTAAAGCATTTGACTGCGTAAATTTTGAACTATTGGTCAAAAAGTTAGAACGATATGGTACACGGGGTACAGCCTCGGAAATTGTGTCATCATATCTCAAAGATCGAAGACTATTTGTTTCCGAGATGAACAGAAGCGGAGAGTTGGTAGTGTCCGATTCATATGTTATAGAGCGAGGAGTACCTCAGGGTTCTATACTGTGGCCTCTGCTCTATCTTCTGTATACAAATGACCTGCCGGACGTTCTGGGCGATGGAGCAGTTCAATTTGCTGATGATACGTCCTGTCACATGTCGGGAACAGCGATCAAGAGCTGAAATATGCAGTTTGTCAAAAACTCGACGACATGGAAGAATATTTCAAGAACAACTTTTTGAAACTTAATGTCGAGAAGACACCAAGAGGAACTACAACTGAACTTCGATGGGTATAATCTGGAGGCACAGAGCCACATTAAGCTCCTTGGCATGGAGGTTGACCACAAAATGGACTGGAGGATCCATATAGATAATCTAATGGGACAGCTGAGTAGGTACTGTTATGCTCTGAGGATCTTGAGCATGGATGTCTGTAAGGAGACTGCCATAATCGCCTACCATTCTTTTGTCGAGTCCCGTCTTCGCTATGGAATTATTTTCTGGGCGAACTCCGCAGATTTCAATAGAGTCTTCATCTTGCAGAAAAGGATGATAAGGGCAATACTCAACCTTAGAAGGAATAACAGCTGTAAGCCTCACTTTGCTCGGGTGTGAGTTCTGACCCTGCCAAGTCTGTTCATTTACGAGGCCGCATTGTTTATCTATATAAATAGGGATCTGTTTGGAAAGCTCACTCGAGATCATCAATACAATACCCGAAAGAAAAATGATCTACTCTGCGAGAGATATAACTACACGTACATCCAAAAAAATGTTCATTTCTCTGTTCTGAAAGTTTGCAACCATTTACCAGAGCTGATAAGAAACTTGCCCCCTATGAAAATGAAATCTGTGTAGAGTGACCTTCTGAAGAAGTCTTATTATTCATTGATAGATTTTTTCCTTTAGAAAATTTTTTTTAATTCATTTTATATTCTGAAAATTATTTATGATGTTTTTGAAAGTTTGTTTGTCGGTAAATACCACTATTTTTGCAGTGTTTTATATTATTTTATTTGTACATTCACAGTTTCTTTTATTGACACGCTGTATGGCTTATGCTAGCCATAATAGCAGCAAATAAACTATTTCATTGATTGATTGATTGATTGATACCCTTTGCTTTCATCTTTTTTCGGGGGCGCTAGTAGTAGCCTGTGTCGATTCATTGAAGGGCGCCAATACATATACATGTACTTGATGCGTTCCAATGGATTGAGATGAGTAGGTGACAGTCTGGTCTGGTGTTATGAATGAGTCTACAATACTGATGAGGTCAAACGAGACCGAAACTGCAGTCTATTGCCTCTACTCATGCCACCCGACGGGACTATACCTCTACTATATGGCCTTGGCTGTTGACGATTATGAAGGGTTGATCGAAACAACGACTCCTTCAGGGAGGGATATTCGACATTCTACAGAAGTAAAACGAAATAAGACACTTTTGACACTTTTCCACAATTTATTTAATAATCACGACTGGTTTCGACCTTACCTTACGGTCATTTTCACGCCAATAACAATATGACAGATGAGTAGGTAAGTAGACATACAGAGTGAAAGTTATCTTAGATATTGAGTAGCGGGGATGTATTAAGCTCTAGTTGGCTGTTGGGGGTAGTAAATTGTGGCTTTTAACATAGTTTGTTAAAAAAAAACTTGCCAACAAATTCTTCTCTCTCCCCTTGTTACATTTATGAAGGATTTTAAGGTTGTTGAATGATATCGAGTGGTTGGTTGATTTTATGTGTTCGAACATTGGCGAATTTTTATCTGAGGAAATATGTTCCTTGAATCTTCAAAACTTCTCCCTGTTTATCCAACATAGGCTACCTGACATCATTGCATTGGATTTGATAAATTCCTGATTGCTTGTATTTATCGTTCTTTTGTTTGGCATTGTATAATATTCTGCTTAAGTTGGGGCCGCTTGAGAATGAGGTAGTTATGTTGTATTTGGAAAAGTAATTACTGATTTTGTTATAGAGTTCGCCGGTGTATCTGAGACTAGTGTATCTTTTTTCCGGGGTTTCTACGATGCTATATAGTTATTGAGAGGTAATACGTTGTTCTTTGAGTTTAATAATTGTATTTAGAAAATGTTGTGGTATATTGTTATTTGAGGCAATTTTTCTGATGATGTTTAGTTCAGTTTGAACATTTTCTGTCGAAAGGGGAACAGTAAGCTCTATGAATCATGGAGTTATATTTATCTAGTTTGTGGCTCTAATGACTGAACGAGTCCATTGGGAGTGAGGATAACTTTCATTCTGTACTTGTAGTTACCTACTCTCTGTTATATTGTTATTCACTTGAAAATGACCGTAAGTTCGAAACCGGTCTGATTATTAAATAAATTGTGGAAAAGTGACAAAAGTGTCTTATTTTGTTTTACTATGAAAATGAAATTCCATAAAATAAATAGATCATTAATACTATCAATTCTACAGAAGGTTTAATTAGAGTTGTACCGGTCCAGCTAAATTCTGTCACCGGTCCAACTGCTTCAGTGACACAACTGGGGCAGCGATGAGTCACCGGTTCATTGGAATCAGACCGATTCCTGCTTCTTGATATAAGAGAACAGACAGATGTATATCTCTCTCTCCCTCTATCACTTCTCTGCTGATGTCGAATAATCCTTCGTGGAATTTCGCAAAGTTCACTTGTAGAAGTTTTAAGATGAGATAAAATTAGTGCTTACTGAATTATGAGATATTGCTATTAGCAAAGATTGAAACAGTAAATTATTGTAAATAATGCAACAGAGGCTCTTACAAAATTCGAACGAAAAAACAAATGAAGGATCAAGATGATATGCCTACCGTCTGTTATGATAGAAGTTTCATTCAAAAACTATGATTTTTAGTAGTAGTTGTTTCAATTTACCGACTTTTTGTGTTCCTTCTCAATTTTTTTTCTCTAAAAATTCCTCCGCGACCATAAAGAACAGAATAAAAAGAAATAACCAAATATGTTTTTCATATAGCTATATCGAATCGTGCATACAAAATTTATAATTTTCGCAGTTTGCCTATAAGGCCCGATTTTTTTATTCTTCTAAGATGTTGTGAGAAAACACAAAGAATACTTAATTAAATCGTTTGGATATTTTATTTGTTAGTTATGATCGAATTTAACCGACTTTCCTTGGAATTTTTCTCATGCTCGAAACGCTTCTAATTTAACATTTCTCGAATTATAAAGTATAAGCTTGAGTTCATGTAATACTATATCGCAATTTTCAGAATTTTACGAATTAAAACGAATGTATTATGTAACCAGTTATTTGTCTTACTCATATCAACTGAAAATTCAATTGGAAAAAATTTAAAATTAGAACAAAGAATTGAAATCGCATATTTTGTTTCAAAAGCAGTGTCCGTTGTGTACATTTATTAATAAATGTTTGTTTCAATCAGTGACGATAGTTAGGAGACAGAGAAATTGCGATTCCTCTTACTCGTTTCCCATATCCACATCGGTACAGTAGCAGTGGAGCTGGAGCTGGCTGCTCTACTCTGTACCAGCTGATATTCCACATCGGTGACAGTAACAGTTGATCAGCGACGATCGATGAGATGCATACCGGTATCAGGACCGCTAAGCTTCATTGCTCCACTGCTCCACATTGTACCGGTAACTTCAAAAGCAGGTTCCAGCTGCTCCAGTCTGAGACTCGGTTACACGTCACTGCTTCAGCTGTACCGGCACATCTCTAGGTTGAATATTGTGTTCTTCATAAAAGTCTTCAATATTTTTAATCAACCCTTCTATGAAAACGGTTAGTCATCACCTTTGTGGCCAAACAGGAGCTGCTTGCAAAGAGGGGTTCCTTCTCTTCTGCTGTGATCCGATCTGATGATGATCTACTGGAAATAATCGGCGTACTAAATGTATACGACCAGGCATACGCTAACAATACAATCATCCATGGTGATATCCTATCTGACATGCTGTAGGAGGCTATGTTAAGGGGTTATATCCACTTACAAGACAGAAAAAAAGCGGTTTTTTTTAGAATTCTTTATGAACAAGCCTTTTGTTCTATTAATAAATAGAAAAAATGTACATAAGGAGAATTTAATGTACTTTAACCATCAGCGATTCATTTTCAAAAATATAGGATTCCCTTGTTCCTGTAGCCGATCTCCAGAAGGACCTCCAAAAAAAGGTGTCTGGCCATGAGGAAAATATTTCTGCTTCAAATTATCTTAAACCTAAAAACCAAAAGAAAAATATTTATATGATAGATGAATACAGGTAACGATCGAAGGAATAATGAAAATTTTGATTTTTGACAAAAGTGTTTCAGAAATGTTATTGCCAAAAATTTTATTCCTTCGATACTTACCTGACAAATATATTCAAGATGGTTGTGTTAAAATTTCAAGCCGATCGGTTCAGCCGTTTCGGAGAAATTTTCCTCGCCGACTATGTAAGTAGCGTTTCGAGAAAAACGCGTTTCAAGTTTTGGGAACCATTTACACTAAGTTAAAATTTTTTTCCAACTTACATCGCGTCATTTATTCCAGCAACATAAGAGGAACTTTGTTGTTGTCTATTAGACATTCTCCTTTCGCGCGTGCACCCTTGCGATAATTCTATTGCATTCATATAATGAAGGAGAGATGATTTACCGTCATTCAACATCCCGGCTGCAATATATGCAGATATTTGAACCACATGGGATTATTTTTGGAGTTGTTTTCCATATCAGCTTATTGTAATTTTCGTTATTGTTTTGTGTGAAACCATCAACGCATCGGTCCAGTAATTTTTAATTGCTAAGATCTGTATAAATAGGAACAATAGCCACAGCAACGTCAGTTGGTAAGGGTTGACAGTCCTGTTTGTAACTAAACAAAATATTCAAGGCTCATGCTTTTTGCCAAGAACACCACGGGTCTTCTCCTAGCAGGCATTTGTCATGTAGACGATTTTCGTCAGTGGAACAATAATGATAGTGAGAAGCCCAAATGGCGTTATACTTATTTTGAACTGAATCGCAATGTCTCCTTATTGCTAGGCCATAATAAACAGTTAATTTATCAATTATTCTTCCAGTCAGTTTCCCTTTTCCACCTAGTACTTTCTTTTGTCGTTTCTTTCCATTCTTATCAGTAATTTCTATAGTAGTTTTATTCACACACTCTTAGTCATGTACTCATTCTCTTCTGAACATGACCTATGCATCCTTTTTTATAACTTCAATGTCACTGTAAGGAACAGCCTTTAAAATTCCTGAGTAAGTTTTAGAGTCGCCATCGCATATGTAGTTCCTGAAACAAATTCCAAACTTTTCTAATGAAACATGACAATTACTACATCGACTTCCTTTTTTCCTGATGACCCCTCGTGATTAGCAGAACAGACTTCTTTATGCTCTCCCCACTATTCTTTGTAGCTGTATCTCTCAAATCATTTTCATATTCAACACATTTTTTTCTTCAGAACAAGCTTTTTCTGAAAGTTTTCAGTTGCTTCTGGCACACATTCGTGAATATATATTCACGAATATATTCTTGATAATCATATCATAAGTAGTCTGTAACAAAAATGCTGGCATATCCATCAATCAATTGACTGGCACCTTTCAAACCTAATCTAAGAGTTCCCATAACAAATACAAATCTTCTATTTATTTCATACGAGGGTTTGACATAGTTTACAAGAGTTCATGCAACGAGGATCGCACGCATCACATAACACAACAATTTTAAAACCAATACCTCATTCTGATGCTGTTTCGAATTTTACTGGTCTGCTACACGTTTTACATAGTATATATTCACTTATAGCAGCAAACACAGTTATAAAATTTAAAATTCGATATTCAACTAAACTATCACGAGTCACAAAAATTTCATCTTGCGCCTTGAATTTTTCGGCTGAAGCGCTAAAACTGCTGTTATCACATTCTGTTGTTTTTGGATTAAAAACGCCTTTTCGGCGACTTGTACTTTTCCGAGCTACTCTGCTTACTTCACGAGGCATTCTGATAAAGAAAATTCTACACACTAAGAAAAACACAACTTGACTACGTGAAAGACCACGTTCAACTGACAAAATTTATTTATTTTAACCTATAAATTCTAACTATGGCTTTCAGGTATGAAGTGGACCTTTTGTATTCTTATTTTACGATTACAGACATAATAGAAATTGTGAAGGAAGACATAGGTGCAAGGAGAAGCAGCTGCTATTCCGATCGGCGCCCCGCCTACTTTCGAACGCTCGGAGACGTCTTTACTAATACGGTTATATCTCCGAGACTGTTTGTCGGATCAACTTCTAATTCTCGGAGAATATTCTCAAATACACACAACCAAATTTATATGGAATCACTCGGTATTTCGCATTATTGATTGTTTTTAACCATGGATCTTTGACTACTTGTGAAGAATGAAGTTTTTTGTTGTAAAAAAACTGGATAGTATGATAAGAAATGTTGAATTATCATCACATGTTCGGGATATTGTACTCTGTTGTCACTGAGATTTGAAACTGAATTTCAAAATTTAAAAAACCCTATAATCGTAATTAAAATTGCCTCACGTTTAATCGTCCGATGTGCAGAGGGGTCGAATAATTGCTCTCGTTGAAGAAGGGGTGACACAGAGGGATATAGCGTCCACCATGGGGGTATCACAGGGGGTGATTTCAAAAACTTACGCCCGATACGTGGAGCTACAGTCTCTGCAAAATAGACCTAGAAGAACAAGACCGCTTTTTGTTCCAAATTGCAAGAAGTGACCTTAGTGCGTCGTATCCAATAGCCCAAAGGCAATTTCTGGAAGCAACAGGCATCAGTGTATCAGTCGAAACGATACGTCAAAGACTTCATTCAAGGGGTTTATACAGCAGAAGGCTCTTAAGAGTTCCAGAGTTAACCAGACAACAAAAAATTAAAGGATTAATTGGTATATCGAGCACCAAAATTGGAATATTGAGAATTGGCAAAATGTTCTTTTTTCGGATGAGACCAGAATTGGTGTTCGATCAGGTGACCGCCGGATTCGGGGTTTAAGGGGTCGTGGAAGGAAAGGTAGACCCCGAGCAGCAAGACAAATTCCGAAATACCAAGGGGGCAGTGTGATGTTTAGGGGTGGCATTATGCTGGGAGGCAAAACAGATTTGATTTCGTTTCCTGCGAGTGTAACGGCTAGTAATTACGTGGAACTAGCGCTGGAGCCCATAGTGAGACTGGTGAGGTGGCCACGGTGAGAATTTCACTTTTATGCAAGATAATGCTCCTCCGCGTACCAGCAACCTCGCGCGACATCTTGAAACAGAGGAAATCGCTATTTTGGACTAGCCAGCTTGCTCTCCAAACTTAAATCCTATTGAACATGTATGAGATAATCTCAAAAGGAAAATTAGATCGCGCCAGGATAATCCAAGAACCGCACAACAGCTCATCCAAGCCGCCACAGTAGAGTGGCGGAACATCACCCCAGAGGAGGTTGAAAACCTAATCCAAAGCATGCCTAGACGGATTCAGGCTTGTATCAGGGCAAGAGGAGGTAATACAAGTTAGTGAGGTCGAGAAAAAACACCTACTCCGCGAGAAAACAAATTAAAATTTTTTTACTACATGCGGAAAGAGTCTCTTATTTTCTTTCATTTGTTTCTTAAAACTAACTTTACTTCTTTTTTTCAATTGAAATATCTCAAAAAGGATCAATTCTAACAATCCTTCGATATTTCCAAAATCACTGAGGTGATATTCAAAATATCGGGTGATTCCATATAAATTTGGTTGTGTATATGTACATTCGAAAAAATCAAAAAAAAAAGATTTTTTGACAATGTTACAAGTGGATATAACCCCATAACTAGCCAGGCCAAAAGTTTGTGAAGGTGCAAAACTCATTATGCCATTCACCTTTTCTAAGTCGAGTATTTATTCCAGTCGCAGATGAGGCAAAATATCTGTACAGTAGACAGATACCCACTGCGCTTGTATGGAGTATGGAACTGGCAGACAAAAAACAACCCTACTCGCTATATGTGATGACCACCTGTCATATATGGTAGTATTGCTTGATGATATTGCACTCTCAAAAGGCTATCACAGAAAATCGCTTGCATGATGGGTGTTTTGTTTTACATCTACTGCAGCCATGGGACTTTTACTGGATCTTGCTCCCCTTTACCTAGGGATAAGAGGAGTCTCATGAATGTTTATGAACACCATCACTTTTCTGGAAATGGAACAGATATGATCAGTTTCATGCCTGACACTCTAAAGGTTGAAATTGATGGACAACGAGATGCAAAGTATGAGGAGCTGCCCCTCTAGATTATCACCACGCACTGAGTATTTGAGGACCCCCTGGTTATTTATTGAGGCTCCTTAACTATTCAAAGATTTGGAGCCGGAGTGTATGGTTATAGAATTGGCAAAGGGCTGACCATATGTCTAGGCAAGCTAACTACTGTTTCCCAAGCGGAAATATTCGGCCCCACAGCTGCAATTTGCCTGTGTCTCAAGAATTCAATTGGGAATTAAGAGCTTCCAATGGTGATGAAAGTAATAACAACAAAAGCAATGAATTGCCTAAATCTGGTGTTTATAAAAATTTTTAATGGCGTTAGTTGTAACAAAATAAATATAGTTAAGCAATTAAAGATGTTCCTTTTCTTATTGAAGGAAGCAGAAGAAGAAGAGCGCCAAAAGCGCTTAGGTCCTGGAGGTCTGGACCCTTCGGAAGTTTTTGAGAGTCTTCCGGACAATCTAAAGAAGTGTTTCGAAACCCAGGATACTCAACTTTTGCAAGAGACTGTTGCTTCAATGGACGAAGAGGAGGCGAAATATCACATCAAACGCTGTGTCGATTCTGGTTTATGGGTGCCTGATGCCAATAAGAAAAAGGATGAAGAAGCAGAATATTCTGAAGCTGGTGATTCAGCCGAGAATGTTGATGTTGATTGAATTTAGGTATTTATTTATAGTTCTTTCACCCTATAATCATTTTAATTGTGTACTATACTTTTTGAAGTGAAACTTCTTAGGTGGCAATTCGATAATTGTAAGTGGACTAGAATTGAGAGTATAATTTAGGACACGCAACGTTTAGTTACATTTCGATTCATGAGAAAGAGCGAAAATATTAAAGAAAGCAACATATACACGATACAAAGCAACATAGAAGATACTGTCACGCATGCGCGCGTTGCATATATGCCTTCTGGTATACATTTCATATACTGTTTTCTAATAATTTGCAGTTATACGGTTGCTACGTTCTTGCTAGAGGCGAATACTATGTTTCTCAGGGGAGATTTCAATGTAAATTTTTACATAAAATCCTTTTTCTCATATAAAGTTTTCAAGAAATTTCACTTCTTTCATGTGTATAGGACTGCACACTAGGGTGGAGCGAAATATTTTTTTTTCAACGGAATAGCGATGAAAAGTTGCCTTGTTATATGCAAAACAAACATAGAAAATAGCACACAATTATCTTAACGTTCTGATGTGCCCCAGCAGGGATGAAAAACATTTTTTTATGTTTTAATTATTTATTACAAGAAATATCCAGAAACACTAAGAATACAGTTTAAATATCAAATTGATTCTTTGTGTTAAAACTAGGCATACGTTGACGAGATAGTAGTCTTGCTCTTATAAAATCATCTCGTTTGTTTTCCCACAAACTGTACGCGATGCTTCTGTCACCAACTTAATGCAGCGGCTTGGGTGTGGCATGGAAAATCTTTAATAACCTGACATGTGCCGAGACCATTTTTACCATTTTCCTTCAAGGTTTCATCCGACAAATTTGAAGTTAGAGGTGACTCAGTTACGTCACAGTCACGCCACAAAATAATGTCAGTATAGTCTTTAGCATCGAAATTGAACACCGGCACCTTGAATTTTCGAAGTCCTCGAGTATTCTGTGATCTTGTTTTAATAATTCTTCGATATGCCAGATCTCGGATAACCTCTCTGTCATCGCCAAGCATGGCAATGATGATATTTTCTGGATGACCGAAATATCCATTTCGTTGGATTACGCATGAACTGCTGCTTTCGATTGGCAGAATCATCGGTCAAAGAACGGGAACAACAAGGTTTGTCAAAATAGTTTACCCCTCTTTTCCGCGATAAACTTTTTTCTTTTCTTGTTTCTTCTTGTTTTTCACAGTTGCAATCACATCGATGCCGCCTATCATCATTTTTCTGTCTGTTCTTTGGAGTTTAGCGGCCAAGATATGGTTTCATTAAGCTTCTATATTTGTCGTGGTAAAACTCTTTTTACACTCACAGTAGGCAGCGACGATTTTTGCCACATTTTTATAACTTCGTGAGCCAATCTTTCAGATATTTCATGAACTGTTGGATCTTTTGTTGTTTTATAAGGCTTCAACTCATGTTTTATGAACAGATAAATATAACATCGTTATAAGATGATAATTGCGATGCTGGTAACTTTTGCGGCAAACCAAAGACAGGACAGCTCGTTGTTTTTCGTGTTTTAACTTGAGACATATTTCTGCAAACAATACAAAAAATAAATACTCTAATATTACAGTCAGGAATTAAAGTACAAGCATAAAATATGAAAATCACTACTTACAATATACGTCACAATCCCAGTTAAAGATAAACTAATACAATTTGATGCCTCAAATAAATGAACGGCAAACAGATGATGAGAAGGGGTATTTCGCCGAAATACCCTTCCCCCACGTCCCGCTACCAACGGTCTCAACACGCATGTTTCAACCGGTAATAACTGTCGCTCAGGAGTTTTATAAAATGTTTGCGATGTTTTGAAAAATTTTGGCAAAACTCATAATTTGCCTAAATTTTTCAGAACTTTATGCCGATGGGGGCACCTTGAAACATAGCATAAGCCAACTCTTTTTTGTGCTCAATGTTCACCTAAAATAGCAACTTTTTACAGGTATACCGAAGCGATAAAACATAAAAAATGAAATCGCTCCACCCTACTGCACACGCAATATATTTTTCTGTTATACATAACTTTCTTTTTATTTCTTCTTTTCAGGTGTCAATTGGAAAGATCAAGAGAAACTGATATTACTGATTGCTATATACTTAAAATCTTTCTCATTTCAAATACATTAAAATCCGTCTTTCCTATTTATTCTGTTTTTATATCAGGTTAGAAAGTTTTTAGTTTGTAATGTTCCCAATGTTGATATTTTTCAATAAGAAAAGAGTAAGTTTTTCTAAGATAAATATTTTTAAGTATTAATGATTGAAGAAAATAAAACATGAATAAAAACATTCACAAAATAATTATATTTATAAATAATACATATTATATTTGTATATATAGATATATATGTATATAAATATATACATCATATAATATAAAACATACATACAATAAAATTCTTTGTCATTAAGTTGGAGGTGCTGCGTGAGTAGAGCGCCTCCTGAGGAATGTTCTTCCACCTATGGGATATTGTCTGGCCAGTAGAATTAAAGAGGATGCCAAAGCCAATTTCACTGGAGGATTCTGGCCCCCTGGCAAACTCACAAATACTGTAGCCACAGCTGCCAAACCATCATCTGAAATGGAATTATTAACATTTTGAGAGCATTTCCTTTCTATATTATCAGCTATCAGTTGAGATAGAGAATACTACATCAGTATTAATTTGCAAAAGTCATATAAATGGTGATTGGGTGCTAAGGTGGACATTTCCATACTATAGAGCCTCCAAAACATCGCCAGCAAGAATATATGTCTCACCCTCTGTAAAAAGTTTGGGTTCCCACACTTCTTCATTTTTAGTTGAACATTTCCCTCTTCCTACATCTTATCTGAAGATTGTTGAAGGATTAAATCTAATCAGCAATTTACATGGAAGGAACACTGATTCCGAATCATACTTAATTGATTTTTACTTTTAGAGTTCCATAGCCTAAATGGAAATAAATCCACTTTGATGTATGTCTGCTAAGACATTTTCTCAATGGAATGTGTAGGTATAGAGGTGAAACTGATTATATATATATATATATATATATATATATATATATATATATATATATATATATATATATATATATATATATATATATATATTGAAAAGAGAGGATTTACAAAAATTCGAATAATTGTATTTGCAATAAATGCTTATAGCTATAATTTTGGTGCGTGTCAGAAAAACACAATCGTAAAAACAAGCGGATAAATAGAATACCAGCAGAAAAAACAGACCATTCCCGTTCCTTACTTAGGCATCTAAACTCGCATCATGTCTCCTACGATTGCCCCTAAAGTGTGAGCACAGGAAATGTAACAGGGGAACCATACTATCTTGCGTATGATTCAGTAAACGAGTGAAAAAACCTGTGAAAAAAAAACTCGTTTCCCTGTCGCTATTGCACTAGCAATAGCTTGTCTGTTTATGTTGTGTTAGTGTCGCGTGTACAAAAAGAGTACTAAAAATTTTTCTGCTTAGCAGCTTCATTCTCTCATTGTCATCTTGCACTCCATGATTTCCAGAAGACAAGGGTGAAAAGAAAGGGGGATTGGGACTGGAAAAATCTGTAACAATGGAAAAAGAAAACCAGCAGAAAAAAATTTCATTGAAATATGCCTAACTCTTATATGTCTAAACTCACTTGAATCTAAGAACTTAACTAATGCTCCTCTGTTTTTCATCAGAGAACATCTCATACACCTTTTGGGAATGAAGCCCTACATGGGTGTAGCCCTTGCCTTATCAACATAAAGCATAGAAAAAAAACACTAAGGGGGAGCCAAAACTAATCTCCTAAATAGACAAAGTTCTCTACCCAGTTGATGAAATTATCTGAAACGAAATGAATTTCTTGAAAATCACCCGTAAAATGGTAAATAGGACAATCGAGGACTAAATGTCTTATTGTTTCTTCAGCTGCGCCACATTCACATGTCGGACTTTCTACAGTATTCCATTTGAACAACATACTATTATTACGACCATGTCCTGTCCTGAGACGATTTAATGTACACCAATTTTTCCTACTTATATCGAAACCTGCAACCCTATGAGAACTTTATTAAAAACATCAACTTCCTGTCCTTCAGGTCTCCAAAGATCAACAGCCTTCACCCGTGTACGCAAAAAGTCAATCGACCAAATAGGTTTCCTAGATTTCAATCTCAGGTTAGGTGGATTTTGAAGATCGTGTATATTCGGAAAAACTTCTAGAAATGAGTGATACTTATCCCAAGACGATTTAAGAGCTAATTTCCTGCGAATATGGGAAGGAACAATAACAATAACAAATAACCGGAAGCCATGGGGTAGCAGTTGAACTGATACATCCACTTATAACTCTCATAGAACAGTTCAACTGAGAATCAATCTTATTGACATGAGCACTATTCAACCACACCTGACAGCAATATTCTGCTGCTGAATATACTAAAGCTAAAGCAGTAGTTCGCAAAGTAGAGACTCCGGCGCCCCAATTACATCCAGCTAGTTTATGTAGTATATTGTTTCTTGTTTTCAACTTCTGACATAATTTATCAATATGAAATTTGAAAGTTAAAGAACGATCAAGCTTTACACCAAGATATGTTGGAGTGAAATTATGAATTAATAGTGATTGAAGAATATTCTTAGTTGCCTATTCTTCTCATGATTATTCAAATGAAAACAAGAAACCTCAGTTTTTGAAGGATTTGGACATAAGCGCCATTTTTTGAAGAAAATGTTCAGAATTTCTAAATCAGAAGTCAGTGTTTGCTCAATTATTTCGAAGTCATAGTGTCGAAAAACCAAAGCAATATCATCAGCATAAATAAACTTTGTAGAGGAAGTTTCAGGGATGTCAGACATATATAAATTGAAGAAAAGAGGTGCAAGAACAGATCCCTGAGGTAGGCCATCATTGAGAGTGTAAAATCTACTGCTTTTCTCACCGATACAAACTCGAAGTCTTCTATCAGATAACATATTTTCAATCAACTTTACAATTTTTCCACATCGAACTACTTCAAAGAGTTTATAAACTAAACCATCCTTCCAAACTGTGTCACATGCCGAAGTGAGATCTACAAATACAGCGCCTATTTTAAGTTTACTCTGAAATCCTGTCTCAATGAAAGTGGATAAACCTAAAACCTGATCAGAACAATTCCAGTTTTTTCGAAAACCTCCCTGAGAAGTGGACAGAGCTCTGTCAATGATTGGTTCTAACCTCTGATAAAGAAGTCTTTCTAAAATTTTGAAAGAAACAGAAAGCAAGCTGATAGGGCGATAACTACTAGGAAGTTCTGGATTTTTTCCAGGTTTGAGAATGGCAATAACTTTAGCCTTTCTAAATGCAACAGGAATACTACCTGAGCTGAGTATGTCATTGTAAAAGGATAGTAACCACTTTTTAGCGTTATTTCCTAGATGTTTAAAAAATTCAGGGAAAATGCCATCAAATCCTGGAGCTTTAGTAGATTTTATTGCAGATTTGAGCTCTTCTTCCTCAATAGGATTCACTAAATCCTCAACTGTGATAGTATCTCTCCTCCTTTTATGTAAGATTCGTTTCATTCTATTCCTGTCATATCTACTAATCTTCACACTTTTAGAGACATTAACAAGCCTAGATGCTACACAATTCGGATTCATATTAGACGGACTTTTTGAAACGGGAAACTAGAATGACGAAAATTTATACCATTCATCAACTCATTCCATTTATTCTTTCTGCTATCATTCAAAGAACTAAGGAGTGCATCGGCTTTCTCTCTGGAAGGATTTTGCTGATAATCCTTATAAAAAACATTTGATTCCTCTGACCACAGAGGTACATAATCCTTTCGAAAGCCTCTGGGAATATGTTTTTTAGCAGCGTTTTTGACAACTCCTATAAACCGGAAATAATTTCTACCCAAGGGGGAACCCATCTCAAATCACTATCTACCTGTTTAGTGAAATCATTCCAACGAGATTTTTTGAAATTCCATCTTGCTTTTTCTAATGAATCTGCAAATGTAAATTGAAAACCTAACGAAATAATAACTGGCCTGTGTTGACTGTGAGGAAAATCTGAAAGTACTTTACGACGAACAGGAAGAGGAAACAATTCAGAGTCGTTAGAAACCAGACAAAGATCAGGATTATAGTCGCGATTCCATCTGGCAGAATGAAAAGTGCCCTTTGCCTTCGCATCGAATACAAGTTGAAAATCATTTGTTTCCATCCATTCAATTAATGAAATACCACTCTTGTCGTTTTCTCTTTAACCCCATTGATTGTGATGGCAATTGAAGTCACCACAATAGATAGCAGGGTGGGGAAAAATAATACCGAAATTGATGGGCCAAATTTCGCCTTGAGTTTTATAAATATTAACGACAAACACATCAAAAAATTTGAACGCAATATAGAAAACACCACTCAACAGACCCTTTTGTACAAGTTCAATATGATTGAATGATGAAGATTTTACATAGCAAGCAAGGCCATAAATAGGACTAAGGAGATAATCAAAAAGTAAATAACTTGCGATATTTCCTCTTTCGCGGAGATGTTCTTCCGTCGCAGTGTGAGTTTTCTGAAGCATAATCACTTCCACCTTGTTCTTGCTTGCCAATTTTGGAGAATAATCGCATTTATCCTTGGAAATCCCTTCAATATTTAAACTCAACAAAATAATTCCCTCTCTGTTTGACCGAGAGGGCCCCGATGGCCAGGTTCAGTCTTCTAACTGATGCCGATTATGATCTTTAGATGTTCTAGTAGATTCATTATGGACCCAAAAATTTGGGTTGACATCGTCCATATATACGTGGATCTTGATTATATTATAGAATAAATTTGCAAAATTATTTTGACATTCGTATTTAAATTATGACAAATGTCATAATGAATACTCAGGTCGGAAATGACTTGCTACTGAAAAAAATTAAACTTCTAAGTTAATGCAATTCAAAGATACGGCCGTTTATGTTGCATTTTGTGGCATATTTCGACACAGTCAAGAGAATCAAAACCTGTAGGGAACTTCTCGTTAACCTAGAAACATGAAATTTTGCGAAAAGCATCTTAAAATACAGATTTAGGAAAAAATCAGAAAACAGTGAATTTGTGTTTAGATCACTAAAAAATCAATTTTTGCTATAATGAACATATTAACTTTTTTCTAAGAAACGCGTAAAGGCATAGTTGAAATGGATATTACATACTCAGGTCTAAAATCCCTTCAATCTGCGAAAAAATCTAACTTTGCAATCAACGCCACTGAAAAACGGCCATTTATATCGCATTCTGCTGTTTACTTCGACGCTCGCAAGCGGAATCAAAACTAGCAATGTTTTTTTGGCACGAATATAGGGAAAAATTCGAAAACTAAATTTATGGTAACAGAAAAAATCATTTATTTGTGACCAACTTTTCTCATTTCCGATTGGAACTGAAATTGTAATGATGATTTCTAAGCGGTCGCAAGAGTGACATACCAAACTACGAAACTATAAGTACAATAATTGAAGCGATGCGATAAATTACGAATTGAATCAATTAAACAAACACGACTTCTACGAATGTCAGCAGATATTTGATGATTGGATATACGGAGCTATTGTTCGTCAGTATATCAGAAACCTTTGAGGTATCGAGTTTCATCGGGGAATTTCACAGCTGACAGAGATAATAACACAGCTAGCCTAATCAACCAGAATACAATAACTCTCATAAAAAGTAATCGAAAAAAAGTGTGCACATAGGAAGTTCAAGAGTCATAGGACTGCCGAGAATTATGATAATTTCAGTGATCTGCGCCGAAGATGCCAGGCTTTGTTTGTGAGACTTCATGAAGAACATCTGAGAAACGTGGAAAAGAATGTTCGCTGTGACCCGCAGGAGTTTCTGGAGATACGTGAATTCAAAGCGAGGTAATTGTAGTCTACCTGATTTTTTGAAACTTGGGGACACAGGCTCGTCAGAAGGGAACGTCATCGTGGATTTGTTTGCAGTTTTTTCTCGGGGGTTTATAATGGAGAAGTAATTGTTTGTTTGGTTGTTATTCCTGTAACGTGCTCTATTTCCGCCTTTCGGCCAATGACACGCCGGGGAATTTTATCACCTCACTAACGCGGGAATTTTGCCGAACCCCTCTCGTGTCGAGGGAAGGGATCTTTAATGTCCAACACATCTCTGTTAGACAGGACCGACGGCTTTACATCTCCACCAGTAATTAGATATGAACAGACTATCAACATCAGTTCTTGTCGATTTTCACCAGCTGAGATTTTCGAGTTGATTTCTGGTATAAAGCCGAAATTGTGTCCTGGCCCTGATGGGATTCCTGCCTTCATTTCGAGAAAATGTGTACCCTTTCTACGCCTAGCAGTGAACTTTTCAATGCTTCTTCAAAGGCGCACTCTGGAAGTAATGTTTCGTTGTACTAATTTTCAAATCGGGGGATAAGTCCACTATCAGTAAGTGGTGCAGAACGAATCTTCAAGCTTCAAAAGAAATGCCTGCGAAACATACTCAACCTGGCAACAATAGAAAGCTGCAAGAAAAATTTCATTGAACGAAATTTGTACACCCTGCCATCAATTCTAATATACGAGTCGGCAACCTTTGTGGAAAAGAACTTCGACCTTTTCCCACAGGGAAATACCATACCCAACGCGCCATAGACAAGACCTACTAAAAACCAAATACAATTTTACATACCTACAAAAGAATGTGGAATTTACCAATTTCCATCCGAAATCAGAACTTGAAAACTATACAGAAATACCTGCATGACCTTTTAAAGAAAAAAGCATATTATAGCCTAAAGGAATTTATGGATGTTCGACTTTAGACAGTTTTATGCAGATTAGGTGTTTTGTCGTATAATATGAATACTTATGAATATTTTTAAACATTGTAGAGATAATTACCTTTCATGGAGTTGCTCCTTTACTCGATTTTTATTTAATCGTATGTGTATGAATTTTATCCATTGTTTATGTCTGTTTATATCTTATCTTAATTTTAATTCTATGTCTATTTATAGTTAATTACAGACATGTTCTATGCGAAGGGCCAAAGTTGTACATTTACAAAAACTTTGAACGAATAAACTTAAACTAAACTATAAATACCAAAGTAAAAATTATGTTCCTCGTCTGTGGAAGTATTCGATGGTATTCTCTAGCAGCTCCTCGTGCGTTTCCATCGCATAAACCATAAGCATAGATCATATAAACAATAAAGAATAATTATCCATCAAAAAAGATATTCTGACATTTATCTATTAAGAGTAACTTGTGATAATCATTTTACTTTACTTAGGAATGGCTCTTTCTGTACAACAGGACATGTATTTCAATCCATCTATGGTAACACTACAGAATCTTTTTCGTATGTTGAAGATTGTGATTTCAAGACTCGTAGGGATCAAATTTTCGATGCTGAATACCTCCGAATTTGAAAAGATTCGAACCCTGCTGTTCTCACCAGTTTGTCTTGAAATTGATCAGGAATTACTTCTCGAAGTTAGTCATATACTTGGTATTTCGAAAAAGTGTGTTGCAAGCTCAAATAATATTGATTACATTGCTGATAACGAAAATTGATTACAACTAAGATAAAAGTATAAACTCATTTTAGTTTATTTTTTGATTGAAAGATTAAAAATCCACATTTGCCTATAATAAAGAACATCTTATAAAATTTCTGAAATAATTCAAGAGAATATTTTTTTAATTGTCTTGGAAAAGCATAAATGAACTCACCAGTAGGTTCTACAGCAACCGGCCTCAAATCGTAGTGCGTAGATCTCCTCGGTTTCACTCTACCGCTCAAATTCAGCGTCACAGTGGCAAAAGGTCTCTTAGCCATATGAAGCATTTCCACCACGTGCCTTCTTCTTGCCCTCCTCACATCGGCCGCCTGTTTCGCCTTCCAAGCTACCACGCAGGCCGCCAAGAAGAGGAAGAAACAAGAGAAGAATACGGAGAAGAACACGAAAAGATCGATGTGAAGCTGATCTTGCCTTGAGAATACGATACCGTAAGAAACTTTCTTGTCATTCTCCGGAGAATCTAAAGCCTGGAGAACCAGGAAGAATCTCGTTGTTTCTAATGTGTGGTATTCCTGAAAAAAGGGAACAGATTACTCTGATAACTAATTTCGAATGTAAATGAATTAGAATATCAACATTACATCCTGTGTTCCAGAGAAATGGGGACTAGTTCCGAAATCCCCATTTGATCCTTATTACGCTTAAAGATGTGATAGGGCGGTGTGAAAGAAAGTGTTTTAACCAACATCAAATTTGTATAATAGCTTAATTATGTCATGAGTAACTAATGTTATATAGTAAAAAAGATAATGAATCAATCAAATTGATAAAATCACTATATACAGAATAGTGCAAAATTTGCTAGTTCTGATGTTTCCTAGTAAAATGTTCAACTCATCACAAAAATTATTAAATTTCAACCACGTCAGTTCGTTTGTTGAATCAGATATTCTTTATTGTTACAAGTTTGCTTGATCATTTTCAAGAAGTTTGGGTCCTTCCAAGCACTCTTAATGATGTCTTTGCTATGTTCACTTCGATTAAATTCTTGTCCGTTGGAGAGTTTGTGTGGTACAAACCTCAATTGACCTTCGCAAGGCCCAACACTTCGGTCAAATGCGGTATACAGTTGTTTTAAGAATGCCTAATTCAATTTCATTAAAATTTCTGATGAATTCAGGAACTTTTTCGATGTTTTCTTCCGATAATCCAGTTTTGGGACGGCCTGATCTTTCGTCATCATTCAGGGTCTTCCTACCCGATTCGAATCGCTTGAACCACTCGTACACTTGCGTATTTGTAGCATTTGGAGCGTTTCGATGAAAGATTTACCGAGTTTAACACAAAACTCAATTGCAGCTCTTTGTATAAATATAAAACTCATTTTTTGACCAATGTACTAACGCACTAACAACCATGACGCAATAACTCAAGTTGTTTACATACAAATGTCATGAAATTTTTAACAGTTGTCAATGAAAGTGGCAGGTTATCGACGGGTAAAATTTTATAACAGACTAGCTCACCCGGCAGACTTCGTACTGTCTCAATCGATAAATAAAAGACCCAAACTTTTGTATAGAATAAACTTAAAGTAAACAAAATAAATCCGTAATTAATAAGTTCCAATGATATTTTGAACATGTTTACTAAATTGTTGTTCAGATGAAGAAACATTCGTAATTTTTGGACAATTGTTGGAATGTGAGCACAACGCTTATCAACTTCCACATCTGAATTGCACATAAAATAAATTTGTAAAAATTGATGATACGCATCTGGTAGTGTTAACGGCGCCCCAGTAAGTGATAAATTTGTCCTTGTATCTGTAATTTTTAAAGCTTTGTCCAACAAGTATTTCCGATATATATTTTAATTCAAACTTGAAGTTTATAAAAAAATATTATGGTATAACACCTTGAAAGTGGGCATGAAATAGTCCTGTATAATATGTGTAGCGCCAAACGATGTAATCTGAATACAGCTGTTATATATCTGAATGGTGGCCAAGAAGAGCTTAGAATCATTTATAATCCTAGAAAGTAAAGGATCTGGCGGTGGGACCAATTGTGGCAATATTACGTTGCCAGTAGATTCACCATTTATTTTTTCTTCTTGCACGGCGCCTTTATGGGCAACACTCAGGCCGTTTGGCCAATTGTGCTTGCCGTGTTGTATTATTTTGTTTTGTGTCTTGGAAAAACTTTTTGATGAAGCTTGCAAGACTATTGTAGCTGGCCTCCTGGATCATCCGAGCGCTGAGTGTTTCAGTGCCCAAGGTGTTCAGTCTGGTCACCTTATGAGCGGGACATTCGAAGAGTATGTGTTCCGTTGTTTCGTCATTTTCTAGGCAACTACGGCACCGTGTAGTTTTCGATAGTCTCAAGACGTGTAGGTGTTTGTTGAGTTGATGTCCAGTCAATAGGCCAACTACCATCCCAATACACTTTTTATCGGGGGACAATAGTTCATATACCCTCTCCTTTGGTTGCGGTCCCTTAATGAGCCTCCTTACAATATTTACAAATTATTATCATTCCTCCAATTGTTAATGTCGGCTCGATAACCAATTACTGGATCATAGTGGGATGCAGCTCATTCAAGAATTACAGGAGCACTGCGTCTGCGGATTCGCTCAATTTCATTAAGTTGTGTTTGCTGTTGTTGTGTTTGATGTGCACGAACTCGTTGCATTCAAAGCCTATCTACTTCATTCTTACTCACTAAATAACGCAATTCTGACATAGTAATACGACTATTTTCTTGATCTCTCTCTCTCTGGTCATCAGTGCGGTTAGCACGTGAGGTAGCTCTTCGCACATTTGATTGACTGCGACGACCTAAGTCAGGTCTTCTTCTCCTCGGCATCGTAAATTGTAATTGATCAAAGTAAGAAAATTTCGAGCTAACTTAGCAGTAAAGTGTCACTATCACAGAATATCAACAAAAAAAGAGCACATTATTTGGAATGTCACTATCACAAAAGGATAGAAGGATGCATTCATAGATATCGTTATACTTTTTCCGTGTTCTGAAGTGCAACAGGATAGATTGACAATCTAATGTCAAATATTATGGTTGTGTTCAGGAATTTAATTTGTTAAAAAACTTAAGATTTATCAATCTTTAACAACTGAAGTTAGCTAAAATTAAGTTTCGCGAAGCGACCAAATTGAAAATCAGTACTACTAATGATCTATCACATTTTGTGACTATGCAATTTTGTCCCTTTAGCGATTCACTTTTGTTTAATTTGACTCTACATTTTATTTAGAAAGCGTTTGGAAAATAAAAAACGGCTATTTTATGGTTTTCTCGGCAGTTATTCGAATTTTTCTCACCTTTTAAACCTTCCCTAGACCTCCACGAACATTTCAAGACCAAGATGAGATAAGGTAAATCCCTTCAGCCGTTTCGAGAAAATTCGGTTACTTTGGGAAATGGAGGGTGTACAAGATTAAATGATGACATACGTATACCTTATTAAAGACTGAGCAGGTCATAGAGGGGTCGCGAACACTGAGCTATCAAAATGTTTGATAAACAACCAAAGAAAGCAAGGGGGTTACCTTATCTAAAGTATAAGTGTCAACTTAACAGATTATTAAAATTCAAAGTGTTCTGAAGCGTTTATTAATTTATGTCCTGTAATCTCAAATCGATTATGTAGTTGATTAATTTCAATGTCTTAATTTATTTTATATTCATTATAACTGGTATCAGACATCTTAAATAAATCACACAGTAATCTTGTTGTACAAAATGATTCCAAATCTAACCTTATAACTCAACACATCCAAAATCTCATAAATATGCGGCGTTTAATTCAATGATTCATAGGGCTTTTTCCCTGCCATTATCCAAAGAAAATATGTCCAGGGATATGTCAACTATTAAAGAAGTAGGGCAGAACAATGGTTATTCCCCAAATACAATGAACAAACACAAATAACATATCAAACTATTTACCCACGTATAAAATCAACTAATACCGATAAATGCATTTCATTAACATATTTTGGCCCTATCAGCAAAAAGATTGCAAATGTCTGTAATGGCAACGTTGTTACCATTACTAAGTTACACGACATAACACAAGATCAGGCAACGCCGCTATACTGCCACGAAGAGTGGTGCATAGCGCACGATGCTACGACGCAAATTGACAGCGCAGGCGAAACAGTATAAAGGGTACCGCTTGAAACACGGATAGGGATTCGAGGTCCCGAACTGAGAGAATTTGGGTCTAACTCCTAGCTGTAAGTACTGAGTTCAGCTATTTCTATCCTTGAGTGATTGTACGTAGTGAGTTCAATCACAGTCCTAGTCGCTGACCACGTAGTGAGTGGCCACATACCTAGCTGTACGTACTGATAGTTCAGCTATTCCTATCCTTGAGTGGTTGTACACTGCCCTATTCAGTGACCACTATTTGAGTGGCCACATACCTGGCTAGATTGGGAGGTGGAGTAGCAGTCGATCCCCAGGACGACATATTATTGTAGATAGTATATATATGAATATTCAGAATTTATGGTTGATAGTGATAATAAATTAAATATTTAAGAACTCTGTGTTTCCTCCGCTAAGCTACCTGAGCGTAAAACAAAATTCTCAAGAATTTTTCAATAGTAAAGATAAACGTGATAGATTTGACAATACTAGACTTTACAAGTTGTCCTGTATGCTTTGTGAAGGCGTTTTTTATAGGTCAGACTGATCGTTCATTTAAAACTAGATACAAAGAGTATCAATCAGATTACAATAAAGACCAATCTACTTTCGCTTCACATTGTATCGAAGATGGCCATCATTTTCCACCCATAGATCAACGTCAGATTATTCACAGAATATTTAAAGGACAGAAGATTTAAACTCCCCGTAGAGATAATCTTTTGAACGACCAGAATAATACCTGTTTTTAACATAATTCGTTTATTACCTCTTGTTTGCACCCTTATTAATTTTGTATCTACCTATTCATGTATTTCAACTTTAATTCAGTACTTGTTATCAGTTGAAGATAGTCGAGAACGAAATTGCAATCCTGAATTCAAGAAACTCTTGTGATAATATAATATAAACACCTCAAAAGTCTAGGAACACTTACCAATATCTTTAAAATATGAATTTGATGATTCGAATTCATAGAAATCTTTCGGTTTTGTTAGGATGTATTGTATTAATGTATTCCCAAGAAAACAAAATAATATTTGACTTCTCCAAAGCACCTATTATAAAAAAAATTTGAAATTTGAAAATGACGAAATTTGGTAAAACACAAAAAAGAATCCTGAACTAATATTTTCGAAACGATATGGAAGCACTTATATTTTTCAGTACCTAGAAGGTCCACCTCTGTTATTAATGACACTTTGGCATCGTAGCGGCATGCTCAATATTAAATTGTTTATTACATTTTGGCCTAAGTCATTCCAAGCCCCCTGAACTGCTAATCGAAGCTCCTGTTCATGATGGTAGACGTTGTGACGCAGGAGATTTCTTTTTAGGGTGTCCCACACATGCTCGATGGGATTCAGATCTGGGGAGCAGGATGGCCACGGTAGAAGATCGATATCTTTCTCTTCAAGAACGTTCAAGACAACTCTTGCACGATGAGGAAGGGCATTATCTTGTTGGAAGAGTGGATTTTGACCCATTGTTTGGAGATACGGTACCACTACAGGTAAAACTATCTCATTTGCGTAAGAATTTCCCGTGAGGTTGTTCTGTATGAAAACGAGGTCAGTTCTTCCACCATGGCGTATACCTCCCCAAAACATCACTGATCCGCCTCCCTGTCTAACAACTTCTCGAGCATGCTGGAGACGGTTTTGCTTTCCAGGTTCCCTCCATATTCGAATTCTTCCCGAATCGGGATAATAACTAAATCTAGATTCATCACTGAAGAGAACTGTGGCCCACCTCTCTTGATCCTAGTTTACGTGTTCTTGGTACCAAGCTAAACGAGCAGCGCGATTTCCATAGGTCAGTTGTGGAACTCTTAAAGGACGTCTGGAGTGGAGTTGACCTTCGTGCAGTCGATTTCTCACAGTTTGGTCGGAAATTTGTACATTATGAACTCGTGATAGCTCTTGAGCTAATTGAGATGCTGTGGTAGTACGATCTCTTCTGGCTTGAAAAACCAAAAATCGGTCTTGGGCGACTGTAGTAATCCTGAAACGACCTGTATGGCGTTCTTCTACGCTACCTGTTTCATTGAAACGCGACCATAAACGGTTTATGACACTTGGGCTACTTCCCTGAACCCTGGATACTTCCCGTTGGGAGCTCCCAGCTTGGAGCATGCCAACGGCTCGTAACATCTCTTCTCTAGTCAAATGTTGTCTTTTCATGGTCGAATCACAAAACTTGAATATTTTATTTGTGCTTACAACAGAAACAAAGTGCCAACTGATTTCAAACACTACATACATGAAATGATTATAAAGCAGCGTCGCATCTGCTGCATTTTTAGTTTTTCATAAAAAAAACTGGAATCTTTTGCGGCACTACATAATTTGGTGAGAAATTGATGCAGGTGTTCATTTCTTTAAAAAAATCATCCATATTGATCGTTCTGGATACGATATATCGATATTCAGAAGTGTTACCTAGACTTTTGTGAGGTGTTTATAGTATAATTCCTAATTATCATAATAAATGACTAACTTTCTTCATACTTTCAGTTCACTTATAAATAGGTTACCATCAATATTACAAATTCAATCGTCTGAAGAAGCTAGTATGTAGCAAAACGCTTCACAGTTCACTTCTTAAATAATTAAATCTAGAAAGTTGTTCCATTTGAAAGTGTTTATACAATTGAATTTTCAAAACTCACCTCAGGTAATGTGATGACCAATCTATCCTTCAAATCTTTCACCACAAGTATAGTCTTTGGTTGTGTTATTGTGATATAAGTTCTCAGTCCTTGCGCCTCTCTTTCCATAAAGACGTCTTTGGTTTTTTGTGTGCCGTTCTCCCATTTTCCGTAGGTCTGATCCAAGTCAATGTCGTTGGATCCCGTAGTGACGTTAGGATACGACACGTATGTGTCATCGTGGGTGCTCATGTAAACGTTAAGGCGCCCCTGCGTCACATCTATTATTATTCGTATATCGACGTTCATGAAACGTGGTTGGATAACGAAGAATACTGTTTCGCCGGGATGAAGCGGCTTGGGTTTCATTTTGCATTCATCTGAATCAACAAAAAGTCGCATTGTGTCATCATGTATTGAAAATTTATAGATAGTTCTATATTTGAACGTCTGGTAAATGGATCCATGCATTATTTTGGAACTCACCAATAGGTTTCGCATCAAAGCACATCTTGGAATCGACCGACATCTGCTTGTAACACTGATGGCCTGAAGTGGGCGTTCCAAAATAGCCTTCTTTACACTTGGAACATTGCACCATCCAGCATGGTCTTGCCGAATTCTTAGTGGGGCCCCCACCGCAAACGTCACTCTCGGTATTGTTCTTGCAGTTACACTTGTCCCCAGTGATAGGATCGCAGGTATCACCGTGGCCGTGACAATCGCAAGGTCTGCAGGGATCTCGGTGATCTTCCGTGCCACGGAAATTGCCTGAAAAACATCTTTTTGTGTGAAAAATATCTAAACGAACGAGCATCGCATGACGTCTTATAATTTTTTCGCGATATTCTGGATGAATACCATGAACCAAACTTTGACCAACGTGTTTTTTCGTTTGTTTGATGCCTTCTTCTCGAACCAATGGCGCTTGATTTCTTAATAATATTGAAAACAATGTTTCATCAACATCATATTATAATAATAATAGCTTTAACTACAGTTCACAATTTATGATACAAGTACCAAGTACAATAATATCAAACAATTGATAGTATTGATGATTTATCAATACGGCGGCAAGATTATTATAGACGACGCTGATAAATTAGAAATATGGAAAGACTACATATTAAATCTCTTCGGAGACACTCGTTCTGAAATACGTGCATCACAAGCAACCACCGGACCATCAATAACTAGTGATGAAGTACTACATGCTCTGAGGACAATGAAAAGTGGAAAGGTGCCTGGCCCAGATAACATTTATATAGAATTGTTAAAGCTCTTTGATGGCAATGACGGACTCCTGGATCTTTTGACAGGACTATTTAACGACGTCTATGATACTGGCAAAATTCCCAGAAATGGCTTATTTCGAATTTCCTGACCATCCCAAAGAAGACGACTACCGACTAATAAGCTTAATGAATCATATAACTAAGCTCTTTCTGAAGGTTATCCACCGACGAATATACAGCAGATGCGCGGAACATATCTCTGAGACGCAGTTTGGTTTTCGTGAGGGTCTTGGGACCAGAGAGGCCATGTTCTCGTTGCAAGTTCTAATCCAGAGATGCAGAGATATGAGCCAGGATGTGCACATTTGTTTCATTGGCTTCTCCAAGGCGTTCGATAATGTCAGGCACGACAAACTCATCCAGATATTAAAAACATCTAATATCGACGAAAAGGATATAAGAGTTATCACCAATCTGTACTGGGAACAGCGTGCGACAGTGAAATTGAATAATGTGAACATCTCGGAGGAAATGGAAATATGTCGTGGAGTACGACAGGGATGTGTTCTCTCTCCAACACTGTTCAACCTGTACTCAGAAGGAATCTTTCGTGAAGCCCTAGAAGGTCAACAAGGTATAAAAGTTAATGGACTACCTATAAACAATATCCGCTACGCAGATGATTCTGCTATCATAGCCAGTAGCTTAACAGATCTGCAACAACTAGTAGAAAGGGTTAAAGAACACTCAGAACGATACGGCCTGAATCTAAATATAACAAAAACAAAATATATGTTCGTAACCAAAAGAATAGGTATACAGGGATATCTCACTGTCAATGGGGAGAGAGTACAGCAGGTCCACACATTTAGCTATTTGGGAACGACTGTGTATGCTTCGTGGGACTACAAGGGAGAGGTATTGTGCCGAATTGAGAAGGCCAGAGCGACATTTTTAAGAATGAGAAAGATGTTTATTGCTGTCAATGAGACAATTATTAATAAACTGAACGCTTTTGAGTTGTGGTGTTACAGACGTATTCTCAAAGTTTCATGGACGCAGCATGTTACTAACGAGGAGAGCATAAATAGAATGGGCAAGAAGAGGGAAATTGTTCAAACACTGAAGGAACGGAAGCTTCAATATCTTGGCCACATAATGCGACACAAGTATCGACTAGTACAATTGATCCTTCAGGGAAAACTTGAGGCGAAAAGAGGCCCTGGAAGAAGACGTCACTCGTGGATGAAGAATTTGCGCGATTGGTTCGGATTGACTACAACTCAGCTGTTTCGAGCAGGAGTTAACAAAGTGAGAATTGCCATGATGTTAGCCAATGTCCGGAACGGATAAGGCACCCCTAAAAAGAAGAAGATGATCTATTTATTTTATGGAATTTCATTTTCAAAGTAGAACGAAATAAGACACTTTCGTAACTTTTCCACAATTTATTTAATAATCACGACCGGTTTCGACCCTACGGTCATTTTCAAGTTAATAACAATATAACAGATAACTTGCCAACAAATTCATCTCTCTCCCCTTGTTACATTTATGAAGGACTTTGAGGTTGTTTAATGATATCGAGTGGGTGGTTGTTTTTATGTGTTCAAATATTGGCGAATTTTTATCTGAGGAAGTATGTTCCTTGAATCTAGCTTCAAAACTTCTCCCTGTTTGTCCGACATAGGCTACCTGACAATCATTGCATTTGATTTTGTTTGGCATTGAATAATAATCTGCTTAAGTTGGGGCCACTTGAGAATGAAGTAGTTATGTTGAATTTGGAAAAGTAATTACTGATTTTGTTAGAGAGTTCGCCGGTGTATCTTTTTTCCGGGGTTTCTACGATGCTATATAGTAATTGAGAGCTAATACGTTGTTTTTTGCGTTTGATAATTGTATTTAGAAAATCTTGTGGTATATTGTTATTTGACGCAATTTTTTTGATAATGTTGAGTTCAGTTTGGAAATTTTCTGTCAAAAGGGGAACAGAGTAAGCTCTATGAATCATGGAGTTATATAAAGCTAGTTTGTTGCTCAAATAACCGTACGAGTACATTGGGATCGATGCGTCTGTGAATGTTTCTTTTCTATAAATTTTATAAGTGAGATGGTTATTTGAATTTATGATGGTGAAGTCTAGGAAATTAATGGAGTTATTATCTTCTATTTCAGCAGTGAAGCTGATGCAGCAATGTATTTTATTCAGGAAATTTAAAAATTGCTGAATTTGTCTGTTTGAACCACGAAAACCAACTAAAATGTCATCTACATATCTGTACCAGAAAATAATGTGTTTTTTATCGAAATCTGTGTTTAATATTGAGTTTTTCTCTAAATTATCCATGAAAATGTCAGCTAGTAGGGGGCTAGGAGGTGATCCCATTGGAAGACCTGAATTTTCTTTAAAGAATTTAGATTTAAATTGAAAGTAACTTTGAGATAGGCATATTTGAAGAAGATTGCTAAGTTCAATAGTGATATATGGCGGTGTGTTAGACTCTTTAATGAAGTTCAAACAGATCTATTGAACAAAGGACCAAAATTCACCCTGAAAAACAGCAAATTCAAAACAGACAGAAATAACCGGAGTGCAAGCAGAGCTAGCCATCCAAAAACATGAAGATATCATCACCAACCCAAGCCTCCATAAACACAAACTCACAGACATTATCAGAAAATCTGACACAAAAACTAACAATCACAATCAGTTGAAAATAATAAAGTCCAAATCAAATAAAATCCAATCCGAAGATCTCATAACGACTAAAACTGACAAAGGCAATAGTATAGTATACCTCAATAGAAATCTATATGAAGAAAAGATACAGGATGTACTGAAAACTATGGACATCACCGAAATACCAGAAGATCCAAACAAACTTTTCACAAAAGAAATCAAGTTAGTCAGAACACCTAGAACACACAGAATGGGAGAAGAGGAAACTGATTCCAATGAATGTTGGAGCTCCAAAAATGTACGGATTGATTAAACTACACAAGGAAGAAAATCTACAAGACCTATAGTATCATATTTAAACACACCATCAGGTAAACTAGCGAAATTCTTGAATCAAAAATTTCTAGACCTCACGAATTTTCACGCTCAATACACTACTCCAATTCTGTAGATGTCGTGCATAAACTTTCAAATCTCAGAATCTCCCAAGGTATTAAGTTAGTTTCTTTCGATGTCAATAATATGTACCCAAATATTCCAACGGATGAGTGTCTCCCCCTTGTTACAGATATTTTATCCGAGTCTAACACACCGTCATATATCACTAATGAACTAAGCAATCTTCTTCAAATATGCCTATCTCAAAGTTACTTTCAATTTCAATCTAAATTCTTTAAAAAAAAATTCAGGTCTTCCAATGGGATCACCTCTTAGCCCCTACTAGCTGACATTTTCATGGATAATTTAGAGAAAAACTCAATATTAAACACAGATTTCGCTAAAAAACACATTTTTTTCTGATACAGATATGTAGATGACATTTTAGTTGATTTTCGTGGTTCAAACAGACAAATTCAGCAATTTTTAAATTTTCTGAATAAAATACATTGCCGCATCAGCTTCACTGATGAAATAGAAAGTAATAAACTCAATTAATTTCCTAGACTTCACCATCATCAATTCAAATAACCATCTCACTTATAAAATGTACGGAAAAGAAACATTCACCGACGCATCGATCCCAATGGACTCGTTCGGTTATTTGAGCCACAAACTACCTTCATATAACTCCATGATTCATAGAGCTTACTCTATTCCCCTTTCGACAGAAAATTTCCAAACTGAACTTAACATCATCAAAAAAATTGCCTCAAATAACAATATACCACAAGATTTTCTAAATACAGTTATTAAACGCAAAGAACAACGTATTACCTCTCAATTACTATATAGCATCGTAGAAACCCCGGAAAAGAGATACACTAGTCTCAGATACACCGGCGAACTCTCTAACAAAATCAGTAATTACTTTTCCAAATTCAACATAACTACTTCATCCTCAAGTGGCCCCAACATAAGCAGATTATTATTCAATGCCAAACAAAAGAACGATAAATTCAAGCAATCAGGAACTTATCAAATCAAATGCAATGAATGTCAGTTAGCCTATGTCGGACAACTAGGGAGAAGTTTCGAAGCTAGAGTCAAGGAACATATTTCCTCAGATAAAAATTCGCCAATATTTGAACACATAAAATTAATCAACCACTCGATATCATTAAACAACCTCAAAATCCTTCATAAATGTAACAAAGGGGGAGAGATGAAATTGTTGGAAAGTTAAGAGATTAACAAACTATGTAAAAACCTACAATTTACTACCCTTAACAGCCAACTATAGCTTAATACATCCCCTCTACTCAATATCTAGGATAACTTTCTCTCTGTACTTGTACTTACCTACTCATCTGTTATATTGTTATTGATTTGAAAATGACCGTAAGGTCGAAACCGGTCGTGATTATTATATAAATTGTGGAAAAGTGACGAAAGTGCCACTGCAAATGAAAAAATCTTGTTTACTTTGGAAAGCACCTCGTAGATACAAAGATTCTTCCACAAATGTCTTTCAAATATCACGAACATCATCTCTGGTCAAGGTCAGCCAGTTTCGACATCCTACAAAGTAATCCCAATTAAACTTACCATCAATACATTCATCGCATTGCGTTCCAGAAGTCAAACTGGAACATTTCAAACACTTTGCGTTGGATTTTGGCCCTTCCCTCAAGATCTCCTTGAGATAATCCAAGTCCATCCCATCGCTTATATCGATATCTGTAGTGTTGTCGACGCAAATTGAAGTGTGTCCATGACAATAATCCAAGCAAGGAATACACTGCCCACCGTTGGAAGGATCTCCTACAAATAACGGCTGGCATTTCTCGCACTGCGCCCCCTGAAAAAGAACACTTATCAAGCACATTGCCATGATCACTAGATTTTAGGAATATATATAGCCAGAGAAAGCATTAATGATGAGAACCTTTCATCCATAACATTAAAATAAAAAGGGATACAATCTATTCAATAATAGCCTGAGAGGTAGAAAACCCATCCAGTTTAGGGTCGAAAATTTCATTTTCTGAAAGGGTTTTCTAATGAATTCAAATCTTGTTTGAACTCTTGGACATTCTTTATGATCTTTTCAATCAATTTCTGCTGAATTATTAAGAACTTACCATTGTGTTGTTATGACATTCCAAACATTTATCCAATTTATCTGGCCCTTCGCAATTGGCATGTCCGTTACACTGACATTGAATGCTACAATTGGCACCAACATAACCGAAATCGCACTGACATTTATTGGGTTGCACACACTGTCCTCTTACACAACCTGAAAGCATCATACAATAAATTCTGCTTTTCCGAAGATTTGCATTTTTAAGAGTAGATTGATTGAATAGATAAGAGGGATCGAAGGCTTTGTGATATTTACACTTATAGCATGAGAAGGAAGAAGTAGCATTTTTGGAGCTCCTCAAAGCTCACAGTAATTACCTGCCGAGCAAATGGGTTCGCATCCAGTTGGGCCAGCCTTATAACCATTGCCACAAACGCATTCGTATCCCACATCAAGATCTTGACATATCTCAGATTCGGTAGCGCAGCTGTGATGTCCATTCAAGCATTCATTCTCTGGAGGACACTTGACATAGTGCCAGGAGTAGGTAATATTCGTTTCCAACAGACTCTCGTCCTAAAATAACGTACTCTTAAGATGATGTTTTTCTGCCATTTGAGGATCGAAAATTGATATTAGTCTCCTTAAGAACCGATATTTCGGGTGCCACATAAGTTGTGTAATGAAATCGATTTACACCTATGAGTAATTATTAAAAAATTAAAGAAACCAAACATCCACTTACCAATATTCCAATTTTGGCATCCCTATAGATCTCGTCGCAAGTACCATTCATCGGTTTATCGCCGGACCCTTCGGTACACACTCCATCACCCCCAAGACCGGGGGCGGCGCACCATCCACAATACGCGTGTTTCAAGCAAAGCGAACACTGACTGAAAGAACCGCAAGGTTCAGGACAGTACTGCTTATCTTCGTTTTGAAGGACCAAGCCGCAGACTCCACCCGCGCAATACATAGGTTGATAAGACGCAGATATACATTCGTCCAACTGGGTGGACCACCTGCAGTCCGCTGCAGCGAGACATGCGGTGCACGTTGAATAATTAACGCAGGGCTGGGCGCACGTCTTGATATCGTTTGCTAGTTGTTCTTGAAGCACTGAAAAATTTCGTGTCGAAATAACGACGCAAGAACTAAACGCTAACACTTACATGGCACGCAATCTCGTTTGGTGTAACTCCAATCACATCCCGGCAACTGGTGGCATTGTATGCAATCCGTAGCCGTACATCTAGTAAAAGGGCAATGCGAAGCATCGGTCAGCGAGCACGTTTGATTGGATGAGCAAGCGCCGTCGCACCAACGACATTCATGGCCTAGGAGACAAGTGAAACAGTCCTGATGCGCCCAACAGTTATGGGTGCCAACTTGCAGGTCTTGACACAGTTTCCCTTGATTTGATATTACCGACGCTGAAAAATGATGACATTGAACTTTTCGTCAATTTGCTAATTTCAAGTTAATTCACATGAAAGAAATTCATACACAACGATTAGACTGGTTAAAATTGAAGATAAAGCTATGTGAATGGAATGTTGAGTAGGCTTAAGCGATGCGGTATAGTACGTAGGTTCCTTTTAAATTTTGCGCCTACCTAAAAAAACAAGTAATTTAGGGAAAAACATAGCTTTATTATTTTTCAAACTATTATCCATGATCGATACACTTTTGCATGCGTTTAAACCAATTTTCGGAACACTGTCACCACTCCGAATGAGATACCTCCAAAACATGGTTTTGGAAGATGTCCATTATCAACAACAAGCTAATGAGAACTGAATACTCACGTACAATACAGGAATTAACATCAATAAAATGCTAGTAGAGGTCACAGTAACTTGAATAATGGTGATTGGTAGGTAATTAAGTCTACCTGGTCGTTAAGGAGCTTAACCCTTTCTACCCTAGATGCCTTGAAAATTTCCATCGATTCAAAGAAATTGAGTTTATAAGATTTATCACAGGAATGAAGAATTTTTAGCTGTTGAAGTTCTGGAAAAGGATGACATTTATATAGGTCAAACAGAACGCTCTTTCAAGGCTAGATACAAAGAACATTTCCGGTCATTCCTACATTGAAAATATTATTCAGCTTTAGCTGCACATTGTCTGAATGAATTTCATCCTTTTCCAGAACTTCAACAGCTAGAAATTCTTCATTCCTGTGATAAATCTTATAAACTCAATTTCTTTGAATCAATGGAAATTTTCAAGGCATCTAGGGTAGAAAGGGTAAAGCTCCTTAACGACCAGGTAGACCTAATTACCTACCAATCACCATTATTCAAGTTACTGTGACCTCTATTAGCATTTTATTGATGTTAATTCCTGTATTGTACATGAGTATTCAGTTTTCATTAGCTTGTTGTTGATAATGGACGTATGCCCGAAACTGGTCCAACCAATGTAAATTTTTTCATTCTTTACATCAATAAATTAGTGATAGTTAAAACATAGTAACTTGTTTTATTTTATTATTCATTAGAAATAAAGTTGCCTGTTAAATCCAATTGATGAAGTTATCTACTTCTGGCTTTTTCAATGGAGATACACATTTTGCGTTGCTATGGTTTATTTAGAAATAGGACATACACTTGAAACAATGATAAAATTGGAAATTAAACTTAATTCTTACATAAATGTACTTTATAAAAAGGAACTTGTATTGGTAACTCTTTGTTTTTATATGGCACTTTATAATCTCAAAGATAGATAAGACACATCATTGATGGTGGGGAATATTATCATAAAAATCATAATAATCTGCCTTTAGGCTATGCTTCAGTGACTGAAGATGATCATACTTTTCATTTATTATTTTTCTTCTTTCTGCGTAAAGGTTTGGCAAAGTCGAGCTAAAACTACCACGATCTTTATGTTTAATTTTTATTATTATTATTATTATTCATTATTCATTTGCAGTTAAAGCTCCTTCAACTTCACTCCATAGATAACAGTATCCTTCTTTTGTCTTAACGTTGAAAATGGTGAAGTTGTGTACTGCAAGCTTTGTTTTGTAGTACATGGCACCAGCTTTATTTTTTGAAGCTAGTAATACTGACTACAAGTCCATGGTGAAAACAAAATCTGAATCCCCTTCAGAAGTGTCATTTGTTTTTTCGTCTCTAGTTTTTTGTTTTAAGATCAAGTGATGTTGATATTCCCCCTCAGTAATTTTTTGGGTTTTGTACCCAACACATGTATCACACTGGTCTTTCTTAGGGTGCAATCCAAGCGTTGCAATGAACATCTTTTTACACACCCGATATCTGACCAAATCTTTAACCAGATGATACTTAATAGTGTAGTTACGCCGAGAATTTTCTTTTTCCCCTCTTCGTCTCTTCACCGTTTGCACCAATGCAAGACCTTTAACATATTCTCGTTTTTCCAACCATGTTTTCCTTCAAAATAATTCGAACAGTAAACGTCTACTGTTTTCAGTGAGCTTCCTACATTGACCTGAATTTTCTTTTCTCGAAAGCTTACAGTCACATGGATGCATCAAAAATTTTCCTTGATTTTCGACTTTATAATCCCACTTATTGTTGCTTTTTCTTCTTTCCACAGTAAGATAATCCAAATTGCTGTCTCTCCTTATTTATTTCATAATTCTGATCTCTCTTTGTAATAGTCAGCTTTCTTTTTTCGTACGATTGCTTTTGTCAATCTCTTGCAAAACTTCCGAATCATTTTCGTTTTCGTCTTCACTTGCCACATTCAATTCCACTGTTGGTTCATACTCACTTTCACTACTTTCTTCATTATTTTTACTTTCATTCAGTTTCCTCTTTCTTTTTCGTTCATAAGTTCTTGGTTCGTCTTCAAGATCCTTCCGCTGTTGACTGTACTTTGGCTATCTCTTCTTTTTCGGCTTCATTGTTGGCTGTTTTTTTGATATTTCTTCCACTGTTACATTCTCCTGAATGATAATATCTTCGGCTACTTGTTCAAAAACAGTTATATCATGTGTTTGCTCTTCTGCTATCTGAATTGGATCAGTCGGATAGATTTCATCAGCAGTATTCACAAAATTTACCACGTCATTGAGATTGTCGAAGATTTCATTTTCGGTAGCATCAAGGTCAAATCATATTTCATTATCTAGTGCCTCATTTAGAGTACTCATCTCAACCTGATTTGACATAGAAGTTTTTATTACAGACAGGTGTTCAATGAGCGGGGAATCCGTAGGAATTGCACTTTGTTGGATCACAGGTGGTTCTATGTTTAGCATTGCCAGGATTTTCATTGCACGTGACATTTTGAAATGCCTGTAAAAATTAAATAAAGACTATTAAATTGATTCTAAAAATTTTATGTATCAACCAAAAATTAAAATTAATAAAATAGAGTAATCATATCATAAGTTTTGTGTAGTGTTTTCCATTGAGTAAAACGTGTATGTACAATAAGTGTTACTAAAGAAAAGTGAAAACTCCATTGGACCATTAATGTGCATATAGTTAGCAGTAAATAAATGAACGGAAATGATATATCAACAAAAACAATGAATAGAACTCTTACCTTTATGTAGGTTGCCTCAAAGTGAATGTAATCCCACTATTTCACTTTTCTTGCCACTTTTTCACAGCACAACTCATAAGCTCAGTAATGGCTGCGTTTTATACAGGAGTTACACTGATTTATAAACAGTATAGCACACCGCGGAGATACACCTAAATCGGAACTGAATGTAAAGGGATCTTTTTAAAGGAACAGTAGGTTTTGCTTCACGAGGTTAAAGATATGAAGTGCCACCAATAGATGTCATAATATGTAGGATTTCTTTGAGAGTGCAGTTACACCTTTTTCTGGTTTCACCGACGATATGTTAATCGATCTTTTTTAGCATGAACTCCAAGCCCATTTAACTAGTCATCACATCTTGCTTGATGTAAATAAATATAATTTTCTTCCACAAACTCACTGTAGGTTAGTTTCGGTCAATACTTTTCAATTTTGTCAAAGTTTTCGTCAGTATTCGATGTCAACAGCTTACCAAGCCGTTAAGTATCCTTAACCGAGGTATGACTATTATCTGAAGCAATCGTATCACACATAACCGATTGTTTTCGGAAGAATATCGAATCCATGCCATTTACCAACATTTCTAATCACTTGGGCTCTAACAACGTTTGTTCCTGCAAGTTTCTGATCAAAATGGCGTGTTATTCCTAAACCGGCAGCTCTTCTATTATTGAAATCAATAAAACCTTTTTTCAACTATAGTTTTCTTCTCTATACCGAAAAACAATTTAATATTTGAACGAATACAAAAATAATTTACATATTGCGAAACAATCTACTTGAATACTTTGAGTCAGTATTACAGATGTTAAAAAAAGGTTTTCTAGAAAAAACACCACTCACAATTCCACTGCATATTACTATTACGAGGACACTCCTTCTGGTTTGAATAGCACTCTTCATGTACTATCTCATCGCCATTTTTAACGGCGCAGTAGGCACATCCGGCAATTTTAAGACAGCTGTGTTTGGAGGTCCATAACGAACATATGTCATCCGGCAGCTCCAACCGAAGAACGGTGCACTGACTGTCGGCACCCCATCCTCCAATTATATAGGCAGCGTCACCGTCCGGTTCTGCAGCCATGGCTTGGGCATATGTGTGGACCGGAAGGGGCCCCACTTTCTCCAGAGCTGAATATAAAACATCATATATAAATGAAAAAAAAATTGACACACACTGGTTTATATGAGGAGGAAAATATGATAGCAGAGAAAGGTTAATTCATATGTACAAAAGAAAAGAAAATATTCACAATTAAGCAAACAAACGAGCAAGTAATTTTATACTAAGGAGGTTATAGAAAGAAGTATCAAAGTCACTGAAGAATTCTTCAGTTGTAATGTTGAAGTAAGCCTCTATTAAGTGTGATAGTCATATTGAAGAAAGGCATGTGTGGCAAAATAACTTAAAAGGAACAAAAATAACTGAACAACTGTTCGTCGAATTATTCACATCCCGGGTTCGTTACAATAATAACGAATAAAACGATTGTCAAAATTTTAATTGTTGCTAAGTTGGCACAACTGTTTTCTATAGTAACGCGGAGTTTGTTTAAAGTGCTCGATTTCGTCAGAGAATTTGCCTCAAATTTTGTATTGCAAACGGAATTTCGTGTGCCGAATCGCTCACGGCTGAATCGACTTTATCAAAAACATGTTCATATGTATACAGTGCACTCAACAGATTTTCCTCGCTCTGGTCGGTGATCAACATCTTTCACTGAAATCAACATCGATCAAGTGAACAAAATGGTAATTGAGAATCTTTATTCAAGTTCGAGAGAGATAGCCAATGAATTTTCTGTGTCTCACGAATCAATTCGTACCATTTTAAACGATTGTTTTGGCATGAAACGCGTTGCCACTCGACTAGTTCCAAAAGACCTGTTAGACATGTTAGAACGAGTTAATTCCGACCCCACATTCATAAAGCGCATTGTAACCGGTGATGAGACATGGGTTTATGAGTTTGACATGCAAATCAGTCAACAAGCTTCGGAATGGCGCCTTCCAACTGAACCGAAACCGAAAAAAACACAACAAAGTCGATCAAAAGTTAAGGTAATGTTGGCTGTTTTCTTTGATTATCGCGGTGTTGTGCACTCGGAATTCTTGGCAAAAGGTCAGACGGTAAATAAAGAATATTACCTAAGCGTTATGCGGAGTTTGAGAGAGCAAATTCGTCGAAAAAGGCCAGATTTATGGAAAGAAAATTCATGGGTTTTACACGACGATAATGCAGCATCTAACGAGGCTATCATTGTGAATGAATTTCTGACCAAAAACTCAACAAATACCACCGTATTCACCTGATATGACTCTGGCCCACTTCCTTTTTCCAAAACTAGAATTACCACTTCGAGGTACTCGTTTTGAATCGATAGAAGACATAAAAGAGAATTCGCGACGGGAACTGAGGTCGATTCCGGAAAAAGCGTTTGAAAAATGTTGAATGTATTAAAATAAATATTTTCTGTTTTATTGACCAATTCAATATTTTTTGACAATATATATATATATATATATATATATATATATATATATATATATATATATATATATATATATATATATATATATATATATATATATATTTACAAATTATGAGATAATAAGAGATTTACCATTATAAGTTAATATATTATATTTCTTACTAGAATTACATTTTGTCAAAAATATTGATGTGCTGTATTGTTCCCAGGTGTCTAAAGCACTTTCTATTGATTGGTAGGAATATTTATTTTTGAGATGTTCTTCATGTACGCACTTATAGGCACAACGTGATCTTAGATCGTAATTAGTCTCAGGATGCAGATAGCCACATCTGAGGTAGGACAACGATTCCGTTTTATTGATGTTCGGGCCCTCTAGGTGTCCTGGATAGCGGCCATGGAGCGGTTTAGCTTTCCATTCTTCTACCAATTCTGCTGATGTTAGAATTCTTGGGGTCTGGATGTTTTCAGCTAAATTTAACGGTGAGAATACTCATCTGTCGAGCTGCACTCAAGAGCGGTGATTGGGCCTTTCGGAAATATCCTAGTAATTCCCGGACAGCTTTGAGACATGCAGCTTGCAAATTCAGCAGGCCTCTTCCTCCCATGTGCCTGGACACATAAAGGCGGTTCACTGAGGCAGAGTCCTAACCTTCGTATCCAGGTCTTTCAAGTTAGTCGCAGATCATGTTAGCACTTCGAAGGTGTAGGTCATGCTAGGCTTAGCCCACGTATTTATCGCAGTGAACATTGCCTTTGAGTTTATTTTGCTCTGCAGCACCAGCCTGATCCTATGGAGGAGCTTATCACAGAACGCCTGTTTCAGGTTTTAGTGAAGGGATTTCCTTTTGATATTCATCAGCGTTGTAGAAATGTTATTCACGATTTTCCCTAAGGATATCTATTACCGCGCATTCTCCCACGCATGTATATATATATATATATATATATATATATATATATATATATATATATATATATATATATATATATATATATATATATATATATATATATATATATATATATATATATATATATATATATATATATATATATATATATATATATATATATATATATATATATATATATATATATATATATATATATATATATATATATATATATATATATATATATATATATATATAGCGTTCAGAACGAATAACTCTTTAAGCAGATATATTAAAAAGTGTAAAACTAAAATTCATAAAAGAAAGAAATCATTTGTTTATACGCTCTCTTGTGGAAGTTATGATAAAATTTATATCGGTAGAAAATTTAGAAATTTCCATATTAGGATAACGGAGCATAAAAACAGTTTTGACAAACCAAAATCAGATTACCACTATGCAAATCATCTACCAGAAGAAAGCCATTCTTCTGATAATAATTTTGATATTGCACATAATGAAAATAATAGATTGAAACTGAACCCATGGGAAGCATTGGAAATCAATAAACAGAAATATTCCGGAAATCTACTTAATAGTCAATTAGACCTAAATTCATCACTATTACTTAATCTTTTCTGTTTTCAAAAGAAGCAACCTTGTTCGGATTTTTTACTTATTAAGTTAAGTACCTGCATTTACCAATGTAATATATAAGGTACATCATACACTTAAATATACTACTTATCTGAAAAAGCTACAGTATGCTGAGGTCGCCATAAATTTGTCAATATAATGAATATTAAAACATCATAGTTTTAAGTAATTAGAAAATGCACATCAATTTTCATCAAGAAACGACTTCTCCAATCAAAAATTCATAATGTTTATAGTACACATCATTATAATCAAAAAGTTCGTGAGGTCATATTACTATTTTACTAACCGTTCTTGTTCGAATTGGTCATGTGTACATTAATTTTATAAATCATCAATAATATTCGCAGCTGAAGCTAATCAAAATGACTTTATACGCAAAATTTTAATACCTTAGGTTACATTATTGTAATTTTCGTAGTGAACTTCGCTTTTTTTGAGATTTAAATATAGCTTATGTCACTTAGATAAAAATGTAGCTTTCTATAAGTGAAAGAATTTTAAAATCGATTGATTGTTTAAAACGCTCCATGAAACTCAGGTATGCTGTCGCGTTTGTTTCTTGAACACCTCGCCGTCACCAACACAAAGCAAAGTGTGCATCATCGGGATGCAGGAGGAAATCATGGCGGTGAATTACTTTCCACATAAATATCGGGTAGATTCTCTTGTACTCACATGCCTTAATCATTCTAATTAATACAAAGAATCATATCGAGTTTAATACCATCACACATGCCAGGGAAATATAACCTGATGATGAAGAGAAAAATGTGAGTATCTTTCGAACAAAAAATTAATCTGAACTTACACTCAGACATCAAGTTGAACCATTGATTACAATTATACGAATAGGCGTACAGAGTGTCTGTGATGTTCCATACTTGAGTTTTTCCACCCATGACCAACATATAGGTGTTGGTTGTAATTGCAGAATGGAGAAATCTGGGTCTAGGCTGAAATTTAATAATAATAATTTTTTTATTATAAAGAAAATCAAAGCAATACGAACCAAATAAGAAGATGATCCTAAACTGTTCAATTCCCTCCAGTTTTGGGTATGATAGTCCAGTTGGTAAAGATGGTTAGAGAGCGAATATTCTTGTTTATCATATAAGAAGCCTCCAAATACGTAAAGGCTATTTGTTTGTTGATGAAAGACTGTTGAATGTCCGAATATTCCTTTGGGTCCATTTCCTTTAGTCAACCATCGTCTCCAAGATTCTTTTTCGACAGAAAACTCCCACACGAAGTTGAGGAATCCATCTTGACTAGACACGCCACCTAAAAATATTTATCTTGAAAATTCCAATGCAATAATAAGCTAATATAAAATTCCAACATTTGAAGAGATGTTGACAATAGTTTACTGGAATAAATGATCAAATAAGTATTTGCGAGTTTCCTTGGAGTTTGGATACAAAATTCTGTTCAAGACGAGGCTTAATTGGATATTGCAGGATGTAGTAACAGAAGAATCCATAATAAGCACGAAACTGCAGTAATTCCACGACAATTTGCTATTATTGATGATGAAAACGTTATAATCTTAAATAAATTGCAACTTACCAATCAATATTAAACTCTCAAAGCTTGAATTTCGATAAGATGTCAATGTGTGTCCAGCTACAGCTGATGGCCATTCGGAGAACTTCTTGATTTCTCCCCAACGTTGATCTATAATGTTGAAAGTCCATAAGTCTGATAACGTTCTATTTGTAGTCCCTTTGGTTTGTTTCGTTAGACCTCCATATACGTAAATAGATTGTCTGAAACAGAAGGGTTTTTACTGCGGTATTTAATGATGAATGTATCACGATGAAAGCTTCGAAAATAACGCCTCAAAAGTATCATGTTTTGAAGGCCATCACGCCAAATTTTTGGTAATAGTGAAGCTTTATGTGTAAGCAGTTAAGTAGTTGCCTCTAGGATAACCACCTTTATTAGAAGAAGTAGGCAGTAAAGCAAATCGAAGACGAGTTAGACGACTCTCAAGCTTTGCCCCTGCCTTGATGATCATCGCAGTTTTTTGGGATACTCAAGTAATTATACGAGTGCTACGATGTATAATTTAAAAGGCAACCAACTAGTGAGTGAGAGCTGACAACATTGTATTATTAAAAACCCTCATTCTGCATTAGTGAAGTTCTGACTTCAATTGAGTCGCTGCTCCTATAAACTGTACGTGAAAATGACTTATTCTTAGCGAAACAAGGAGTTCTCTAGAAAACGTGTGCGCGATAATCTACTACGATTACAAAGTTAGTTCAACTAAAGAACTTTTACGATTGCAGAGGGCATTTGGTGATGAAAGTCCATCACGAGCAACTGTGTTTCGATAGTATAGTCAATTTAAAAGGGACGGATATCGCTTGGTGATGAGCCAATAGCTGGTGGGCCCAGCTCGTCAGTAACTGTCAACAACATTGAGTGAGTGCGACGTATGATCAAAGAAGATGCAAGATGCACATATCAATATAATAATATTAATATTCACTTACTTCGTTCAGAATATTAAAACACATTATGCAAATGGTTACGAAGTTTCCTAAATTAAAACAAAAACTATCATACAAAGTTTTAGGACGACACAACCACATCAAAAAATTAATTTACAGTAAAAATTCCTGTACACTATACGAACTATGATACAAAACTGACTTCGTTAAATTTGCGTACTTTAATTACTTTGGAGTGAATATTTGCAATATAGAGAAGCCATGGCTGCCTAATACTGCATGACAAAATTGTGTTTTCTCTTTATGACAATAGTCAAGTGGAAACAGATCAGAAAAGATCAGCTCTTAAGTTCAACACTCTGAGGATTTTACGAGAACTACATAATCATCATGAAGACTGTTATTTTTGTATGTATGTTAAACATTACGGGCATAAACTTTGTAAACCAAGGTAAGCGATTATATCCGATATTGTGTTCTGCTCAGAGGCCACTTAAACCCCCTGATCTGTCACCACTCACCAGTGCCAGTATCATCGAGAACATCAATATGTTAGAAATCTGACTACATTGTCAGAAGAAAATTATGAGTCTGATTCTTGATTTCCCACCTAGTCAAGAGACAAATTCTCAACCATTCAATCAAAGTGAGTTAAACCACTACCCACCGGTAGACCTGATTCCATACAATTTATAACATACTCAACAAACGCGTAAATAGCATCATTCGTTCGTTGACTTCTGGACAGAATCATCTGCCGATCCAGAAGCCTATAAGGAAACAGTATAGGAAATAAACCAAATATGGAATAGTATCCCTAAAATGGAATAGTATCCCTAAAATGGAATAGCGCCATTTCTCGCAAAAAATGATCCTAGTTGCTAAGGAAAGTGATCTTCTGTCTCTTTCCGTCATTAAACTCCGTACAGGTTTGGACTTGTCAGTCGGGCGACGCTTGTGGCCGCGGTGAGAGTATTTTATTTTGGCGATGTGAGAAAAATCTTTAAAGTAAGTATTTCTCAATACGTAGTTGGAAATAATATTGTATATTTATGATTATGAGTTGGAGTTTGGGAGGCTTTTACTTGGTAAAATTCCATTATCAATAATAAAAAACAAGTACTGTGTTTAAAAGAATTTTACTTAATAATTGCGATTCGTAACGCGTTTCACTACACCGTAGCTTCTTCAGACGAATGAATGTACAGAAAATATAAATATAAATGTTCTTGAGTAATTAAAAGCTTATTGGGTTGCTTCTTCTTAAGTGGTTATTTATGACTCAATGTGCTTGAAAAACAGATTGACTCCCAATTATATAAGGTTGAAGACACATAACAACAGTCGACCAGCAAGAAGAGTAATCGAGAAAGGCCAACGCATATGGCTCAAAGAGGATATGAAGATCCAGTACAACAGGAGGGACGTTGCCAACATATATTTGAAGGTAATCCATACGGAATTATTGTTTAGATTACACCCTGTTGAGTTTGATATTTCAGACTCTGAATCTAGATACGATGTCAAAATTTTAATTCATAAAAAGTTTCAGCAACAACAGAAAAAGTTGAATTCACTTAAATTCAAAACTTCTCCACCCGAACCTTCAACTAATAAATTTTCAGACCATACATTTTTTGACAGATTCACTAATTTAACTGATACCGATTTTACACAACCACAAAAAGATCTATTAGAAAAAGGATTCAAACATAATTTACATCCAAAACATAATAGAACTAATGAGGTAACACCGTCATCGCGATTAGTAAAACCGATTATATTTCTAAAACTGAAGAATTCTTAACAGCCAGAAACTATATAACATCAACTAAGGATCCTTCCGCAAAATTTCAGAAAGTGATTAAAAACATAATTTCGCCAGCAAAATCATTAATTATAGACCACGAAAAATATAAATTCATTAACTCCAATCCACAATCCCCCGAATTATATTCGTTGATAAAACTTCATAAACTTAATTACCTTATTAGACCTGTTGTTTCTTATGTAACGGCACCTTCTTTCAAACTTTCAAAATTCATTTCTTTCGATGTTAAGAATCTATTTCCTACATACCTCCGAAAGATACGTATTACTTAGTTGAAGAATTATTAGAAAAGAATCATGTCAATACTATCATTAAATCAGATATTCTTTCATTATTACAAATTTGTTTAGATCAAAATTATTTCCATTTCAATAACAAATATTATACTATTGAAGACGGCTTGATTATGGGCAATCCGTTAAGTCCTTTGTTAGCAGAAATATTCATGAATAACTTAGAGAAATTAATTCATAATCATCCACTCAGTAAATATTGTTTATACTGGTATCGCTATGTAGACGATATCATTATTTGCTTCACAGGAACAGATAGACAGTTAAAATTTTCGAAAAACATATAAATTCATTACATCCAAAATTGGATTCAAAACCGAAATAGAAAGCAATAATTCGATAAATTTCTTAGACGTAACAATTTCGAATGAAAATGGAAAACATGTTTTCGCAATTTACCATAAGCCGTCACATACAGATATTATAATACATAACTCGTCGTGTCATCCATATCAACATAAAATGTCAGCATTCAATAGTTTTATTCATAGATTGATTAACATCCTGTTATCACCAGAAAATTTCAACAAAGAATTAAATTTGATTAAACAAATAGCCAAAAATAATGGTTACAATCCCAAACTAATAAATAATATTTTAAATAAAAACAAAGTAGCATCGCATTGAATGAAGTTTACCCTGTCGATAAATTGAAACAAAAATTCAACACCTTAACCTACGTTGGCATTACAAGTGAGAAACTGAAATCATTCTTGAGTAGCAATAATTTCAACATAGCTTTCCAAACTAATAATAATTTAGGCAAATAAATAAAAATAATAAAACCAAACCAGGTAAAAACAATAAATCAGGTGTTTATAGATTGAATTGCAATGACTGTGATAATTTCTACATTGGTAGAACTCATAGAAATTTTAATATTAGAATATCGGAACATAAACGCAGTTTTTCAAATAAAAAATCAGATTCAAATTACGCGAATCATCTCTTAGAAAATAATCACTCTTTCGACCTACAGTTTGAAATTTTGCATACAGATAATAAATATTGGAAGATAGATCTTTGGGAAACTCTAGAAATCAATAAATACAAACACTCAGGTAGACTTATCAATGAACAAGTCGATTTAAGCCCTTCACCTCTATTGAATCTCTTCGGGGAGCAATCTATTCCTTAATTTTATTGGATATACCTGTCATAAATAACCACTTAAGAAGAAGCAACCCAATAAGCTTTTAATTACTCAAGAACATTTATATTTATATTCTCATTTATTTTCTGTACATTCATTCGTCTGAAGAAGCTACGGTGTAGTGAAACGCGTTACTAATCGCAATCATTAAGTAAAATTCCTTAAAACACAGTACTTGTTTTTTATTATTGATTATGCATTGATTACATGTTTGTTTGATTGTTTAAGAGATTTTTTTGTCTCATTGTGTCCAAATATGAAATACACTTTGACACAGACAGTGAGCCTTATGTCGTCATAGGCAGGAAACTCCTGACTCAGATGCAAAGTGTATGTTTTGTAACGGCCTGTTTTCTCAAGACTCGAGGAGAGACATGGATCAGATGTCTCGAGTGCAGGCTCTGGACCCAAGGTGATTGCGCAAGTGCAGAGTTTGATACCTGAATATGTGATTTTTGCAAGTAACTTGAGTAACTTTTCAAAATTATCTAAAGTTACTGTAGTGTCTCATTAAAATAATGCTTTATCATTTATAGTTCTATAGTAGTCCATATTTGGGTACCTATTTCATATTTGAGTACCTTTATGTTGATTTTGTTTTTGTGAAAAGTTTATATTTTAAATTAATATATGCGAACAAGACCGTTCATAACTGGAGCGCAACTGTATGACTGACACAAAAACAAAATGGTATTCCATATGTGGTTACTTTCCTCTACTGGTAAACCTTTGACATTACCGGCGAAAGCGAAATTGGACGATAATTACACAGTGCGTGAAAATGATACTTCAATATTCTAACACGCAGGAGACATACCTAGTGAACCTATATCGGGTACGCTGAATCCAGTGGTAACCACCGTTTTTGAAAGTTAGCTCTTGTTTAGGAGATATGTCCCTTTGAAGTTAGCTGATTTTAGTAGGGTTCGTCGCTTATGACTTCAGTACATTATATGCTTGTAATTCCCAAACCGTTCGGAATATCGCTTTACTGTCTGCGGCAAAGTTTTAGCGATTGTCATGGCCAACAACTTTTCTGAATATACCAACATAAAAAACCTCATTCAAACACCGTTTCTCAACAAAATGTTCAAAAAACTCCATTTCTTTGCCATTTTTTCGTTAATTTTCATCTAAATAATAGAGAAATCAAGGGAATAATAAAAGAAAACACATTTCCTATAGTTAAATCAAAAATTTAAACGCACAATCATTATTTCAACTCAAATTTATTTTTTGCTATGTATTTGTGTACCATTTTTCATAGTCTTAGTTCTGATATTTCTTAATTTGACATTTCTTGTTGAAGTTTCTTTGTTTACACAAGTTATATATTTGGTAAAAATATCAAAATGAATTCGTGCAGTAAATTTAGAAAATTTTGCTACATTTGTGGAAATTTTACTATAATGACAAGCAAGCGTTCAATTTCTGAAAAAATTGCTGAATCGTACACACAATATTTCAACCAAACTGTGATCAAAGATGTGAACTGGGCTCCAAAAATCGTTTGTACTGGTTGTGTCATAAAATTGAGTGGATGGAAAAGAGGTAAAATGAAATGATTTATCATTTATTTCAAAATTATATTAATTGAAGCTATTTTGATTACAGGTGAAATCCTATCTATGCCTTTTGGCATTCCAGTAATTTGGACAAATCCTCAAGAACATAATCCAGATGACTGTTTTGCTTGTGTTAATGAAATTGTCGTATTGAACAGAGCTAAAAAACGTAAAGTTGAATTCAGAGGAACTCGGTTTGTTCAGTTGCCGTTACCACATTCGGAATCCATTCCAATGCCGAAAAGACCCAGTCCGACAGAAGAGTACATTCCATCTACTTTTGATACTATTGGCGAAACGTCTGCATCGGTTTATGTACCATCAAATGTATCTCCACAATGTAATCATGCCGAATTTTCTCAAAAAGATCTGGATAAAATTATTCGTCGATTGAAATTATCGCAGCGTCAGTCCATTATTTTGACTCAGGAATTGAAAAAAAAAGAATCTCTTAGCACCTGATGTGAAAGTATATGGAGCAATCGGCCATCGTATACAGTTCACTGCTTTATTCAAATCCATCGAAGACAATTCATTCGCGTACTGCACTGATATCAGGGAATTGGTATTGAAAATGCATCATGAGTATAAAACAGAAGACTGGCGTCTTTTCATCGATTCGTCCAAAAGTAGTCTCAAGGCGGTTTTGCTTCATGTTACAAACTCAAAAAACAGTGTCCCGATTGCCATCAGCACAAAAAAGAAAGAAAATTGCGAATCATTGAGAAAAATCCTTGATTTGGTGAAATATGAAGACCATCGTTGGAAGATTTGTGCAGATTAGAAGGAGATAAGTCTTTTGAGAGGAATGCAGACGGGATATACGAAAAACATGTGTTTTATATGTTTATGGGATACTCGATATGCCGGCGACCAATATGCACATAAAAGCTGGCCTATGAGACAAGGGTTCAGATTGCGTCGTGAAAACGTCGTTGAAATTCCACTTGTGCCAATCGAAAAAGTGTTGCTTCCACCTCTGCATATCAAGCTTGGGATTGTTGAAGATTTCATCAAGGCCCTAGATCCTGAAGGCAATGCATTCAATGAGTTGAAGCGAATTGTCCCAAGATTGAGTGGAATGAAACTAAAAGAAGGTTTGTGTGAAACTATATACGTACCAATCAAACTAACTCATTCAATATTTTTTCGAATTATTTTATTACAGGCATACTCAATGGACCTGATATTCGACGCTTGATGAGAGATCAACAATTTAAAAACAGTTTGTCGAATTTGCAGCTCGTTGCTTGGGATTGCGTCAAAGGAGTCATCGAAAATGTAATTGGAATTCATCGTGACGAAAACTGGCGCATACACGTTGAAAATATGCTCGTTGCTTTCCGTAACATCGGTGTAAAAATGTCTCTGAAAATTCATTTTTTACTTTACCATTCAGACAAGTTTGCCGAACAATCACCATGTGAATCAGATGAGCATGGTGAACGGTTTCATCAGGTGACGGCTAGGCTTGAATACTGGTATAGTGGAAAAAAACTTTATCTAAATTCTCTATTAGGAGACATTTGCTGGAATTCACAGCAAGATGAAGATGGAGAAGAAGAAGAATGAACATGAATTTATATGTTTATTTGTTGAAAATTGTTGGAATTGGAATAAAAATTTGAGTTAAAATCATGATTGTGCGTTTAAATTTTTTGATTTAACTATAGGAAATGTGTTTCCTTTGCTTACTTCAAGATTTTAAAGCGAAATTCCCTTGATTTCTCTATTATTTAGACGAAAATTAACGAAAAAATGGCAAAGAAATGGAGTTTTTGGACATTTTGTTGAGAAACGGTGTTTGAATGAGGTTTTTTATGTTGTTATATTCAGAAAAGTTGTTGGCCATGACAATAGCTAAAACTTTGCCGAAGACAGTAAAGCGATATTCCGAACGGTTTGGGAATTACAAGCATATAATGTACTGAAGTCATAAGCAACGAATCCTACTAAAATCAGCTAACTTCAAAGGCGAATATCTCCTAAACAAGAGCTAACTTTCAAAAACGGTGGTTACCACTGGATTCAGCGTACCCGATGTAGGTTTACAAGGTATGTCTCCTGCGTGTTAGAATTTTGAACTAGCACAGTGTTATTATTCATAGTCTCGCAATCATCCTTTTTGTGGACAGTTATCCCTTGATACATTTCAATTTTTCAAGGAAGTGACCATTGGAAAAGAAATAATAAATAAGAATGTTAAAATTCAATGAGCTATGGTAATTTTAATTATTTTAGAATATTAAATTTGGGCGAAAATATAAGAGGAAAGAACTCTTTTCATGATCTTTAATCAATAAAATTTACAACGAGTATTTAAAGAAAAATATAAACCAGTTGGAAATAAAGTTAGAGACCAAAATAGAATACATTCAGGTCTCTTATTTTTCATACTTTCAATAAACGTCAAGACTGTTTGGGCTCTGCATTGGATATATGTATATTTTGATACTAATTTATCGATTCAAAATCATATTTTGTTAATACTCTTCAAACTATTATATATGGTGGTTTATAAGCATTCATTACTACGACAAAATGTCCTTACTGGACTTTTTGTCGATACGTAAGTTGCCTTTTAAATTTTGTGCTTCTGGTACATATACTGTTGACAGTTCCTATCCGACAACTGCGTCGTGTATTTGGGCATTTTTTAACCTAAACAATGCAAGCTCACACGCATCAGTGCATACGATGGAGTATTTAAACACCTAAAACATTGAATTAATTAAGGCCATCACCTTAAGGTTCCGATTTGGCACCTAACGACTTCTTTTGTTTGCGCACATCAAAGAAAAAACTGCGTGGGCAACGATTTTCGACGGCAATAGGGGCAGTTGAAATCTTCCCAAACCATGTTTTGGAGGTATCTCATTCGGAGTGGCAAAAGTGTTTCGATAATTGGTTTTATCGCTTGCAAAAGTGTATAGATCTTTATGGAGAATACTTTGAAAAACAATAAAGCTATTTTTTCCTTAAGTTACTTGTTTTTTTTTGTCAGACGCAAAATTTAAAATGCATCCTACGTATCATTTACCCAACATCCTCCCTTTTATAGATCTTTTTTAGAGGAAAATGAAAACAATTCATTAAAATATCGCAAGAGGCGTTGAAAGCCTCGATTGCAACTTTCTATTCATAGACACTGGAGCAATCATCCCCAGAAATACACTTCCCACAAAAATTGTCGCATCATCCTATTTTGCGACAATACTATATAAACTTTTAGGTTGGTCATTCAAGAGTCGCTTGGTAACTTTCAGAAGTGTAATATAAGAAGATATCATTCGAAAGAGATGAGTTTATGATGGAAAATATCAACAATTTTCGAGTTAATGAAAAATTAAAAAATTCTACCATCTTCAAACATTCGCGAAGAGACCAATCAACTAGCATCGAATGGTTACTAATCATTTTCAAAATCGAGTGTTTCCTGCCCGGGTCCTAATTACTGCCAGTATACGTCTTGGAAGCCCCTCAAACAAATTTTGGATGTACTCTTGAGTCACTGAGTTCCAAATTTCAGGAAGCAGATTTTCTAGTTGTTGGAGTGTTCTTCAAGGCATCCTACGTTGCTGAATTTGCCACCCCATGTTGTCCCAAACAGGTTCTATGGAATTCAAGTCGGGAAAGTCGGAAATATCAATTTCGGCATTTTGCAGAAATTCTGTAACTACTCTAGCTACACGAGGCCGAGCATTATCATGCATATAAATGAAGTTTTCGCCAATCAATGGGCCTAAGGGTACAACATGGGGTTCAAGGATATCTGCAATGTATCTGGCCGCTGTCATTCTTCCATTATTCACTAAGTTTAATTCAGTTCGACCATGGAAAGAAACGCCTCCCCACACCATTACTGAGCCCCATCCGAAGTTTTCGGTTTGCCGGATATTGCATTGCTGATACCGTTGCCCAGGTAGTCTGTATACAGGCATGCTTCTATCATTTGATACTAGACAGAATCTGGACTCGTCGGGAAAGGGAACATTCGACCATTCTGGAATACCCTAATTTGCATGTTCCCTCGCGAACTGAAGTCTTGCAACTCGATGGTCTCTGGTGAGACGCGGGCCGGTAGAAGCCACCCTTGGTCTGATATCCTCTTCTCTAAGCCTGTTCCTAACAGTTATATGTGAAATATGCACATTTCTGGAAAGTGTAAGTTCATTTTGTAGCATTCTAGGCGTACAGTGCCGAATTCTTAGTGCAGTTAAACGAAGCCAACGATCATCAACTGGTGTTGTTATCCGATTTCTTCCCTGTCCGGCCCTTCTTCCACATTTCCCTGTTTAGTGGTACCGATTAATTGCTCTTGAAATAGTACTTTGGTTAACATTCAACAAGTTAGCCACGTAACGTTGGTTTCGTCCCTCCTCTAGAAGTGTTACAATTCTTACCACTTCATGATCACTCAAATAGCGTCCAGGACGTTCAGCAGCCATTACAATAAATTCAAAGATTCGAAAATCAACAAGAAACACAGAAAACTTGCATTAATTTAGCGTGAAAACTGAAGAGAAATTGAATACTGAGAGTCAAATAAACTCATTCTTGTTTCAGACGTGTTTGAGATCATATGGAAACAAATGTTACTACATAGATAAGATTTTTTCCCCTCATATGTCCAAAAACATATGTTGATAAAGAAACTGCGATAGAGCTGCTTAATCGATTGTGGAATTCAGAATACCAGGTGATGCGACAATTTTTGTGGTGTGTGTATTATCTGTATGTAAAATTTCAAACTGCGAGTCGAAAAAGTGATTATTTCCTCTTTATCGATGTGTGGTTGATTAATCTTATGGTGATGTCGTCTATGCAATTCCTTTCTTGACCATTGCTCTTGTTTTTCAGTATCGATAGGAACGGTAGATTCAGCTCGTCATCCTTGGTAGCAAGATCTGGAGGTGTATATCCCTTATCAGCCAACGATACCACTCTATGGAGGTCAGAAGTGAGAGCTTTTGCAAAGAAGAATTCTCTGAGAATTTCAATAAGTTCCGAGTGTAAGTTGACAACATTCATTAATCCGCGTCCAGCTTCTTTCCGCTTCAAAGTTGTTCTTATCACAGACGATATTGGATGGTGTACTTTGTCAGCATCGTTCCGGTCTGCCTTTGAATATCATCCAGTTCTGTCTTAGTCCATCTGATTACTCCAAATGAGTAAAGCAACACTGGAATGGCGTAGGTGTTAATTGCGTTGACTAGATTCCCTGGATTCAACATTGACTTCAGCATAGTCCTCAGACGCTGACTGTATTCTGAACAAATCTTCTCCTTTGACTGTTTTTGGTGTTGAAATCTGGCTTGTTGGTATCCCAAATATTTGTACGTTTCGCCATCCCTCATACACTGTATAATATCACCATTTGAAAGTTTGTTTTTCACCATCTATGACTTTTCCTCTTTGAATGTTCAGAGTCTTACATTTTTCAATCACGAAGTTCATATGAACATCTGCCGAGAACTTACTGACAGTTTTCAGCAGATTATCAAATTGATTCTTGTTCGAGGCATATAATTTGATGTCATCCATATACAGCAGGTGGGAGATGGTATGATAGTTCCTACCTGCTTTTATCTTAAATCCGTACACTGTTCTATTGAGCATTGAAGACAATGGGTTCATAGCCAAACAGAACCATAGTGTACTCAAAGAGTCCCCTTGAAAAATTCCACGACGGATGGGTATCTTGTCGGTTTTAATTGAGTTATTGTTCATGTTGACCTGCAGAGACGTGCGCCAGTGTGTCATTGTTGTCGTCAAGAATTCTACGAGGACTGGATGAATTTCGTATACCTGTAATACTTCGACAAGCCAAGAATGGGCGGTACTATCGAATGCCTTCAGATATCGAGAAAAACTGAATGAACATTCCGATGCCCCCTTATGCCTGTTTCTTATTATTATTACAATTAAGCACTTTCAATCAACAAACCACACCGCAATTTCAGGCAATCTCAAAATCACCCAAATGCAATAAAAGAAGAAGAATGAATTTGTTGGAACGTTTGGAAATGAAAACCTCATATTATATTACTCTCAATAGCAACTTGAAATCAATAACTCCCCCCTACTTAACCTTCAAGGAAGAAATATATCTTGTAATCATCTTTGCACCTTATTCAGTATTCAATACTTGAAAATGACCGAAGAGTCGAAACCGCTAGTCTATCAACTAAATTGACAAGAATGTTTTTTCTTTCTCATATTCTAAAATGGATTTCCACAAAATAAATATGTTTTCAACATCATTAATTAGTATCGATGGCTACTTATTCTACAACCGTTCGTAGTCTTACCTTGAATGAACGATATCCGCTCCATGAAAATACCTCCCTTGGGGCATTTTAGCGTCTGGTGTCGATTCAACAGTAACTTGAGTCCATGTACTGTTTTTCGTATCGAAACGTCTGATATCATTCAAGGGTCCATGAGATAGAGAATAACCACCAAACATCCATATGTACCTTCTATCGGAAGTTAGAGAATGCCCAAAACGAGGTAATGTCTTTCTCAGATGCTCCAAATGGTCTGCTAATCTTTTGGTGTTAAAAAGCTCCGTGAAGAGTATTTGTGTCCCAGTTCCTCTGTAACGGAATAATCGATTTTAAAAATCTTGATCAACTAAAAATTATGTTATATGTAGATGTATCTACATATAAGCAGATTTAATCTAATGCTGGTTAAGGTAATAATTGTTCTCTTCTGTTTATTGTATAATTATTTTAGAATTCAAATTGAAACCAGAACTAGCTATTCATTATGAGGGTTAACAAATAAAAGGTATCAATATAACAGACTTAAAGCATAAAAACGCATTCAGTATAAGAGTCCTGTATAAAAAGCGAAATATCAATGTATTCGTGTACTATATTAGAAAAGGAGCATTATTTGTTAGAGAAGTCGAGTTGTATCTTCCACGTCGTATCTCCCCACCAATATACAATTTTTTTCTGGTTGGTTGGCATGGCATCTGTCAAACATATTTAATAACATATTTTTCCATTTTGAAAAAATGTCAAATTTTGTACCGGAAGGTGATGATTTGAGGAAAGCATTAACATTTGAATAAAAGTGCTGTAGAGTCGCATCGAATGCTTTTTGAGGCATATGGTGATCATGCTCTATCATAAGCAACGTGCAAAAGATGGTTTCAACTGTTCAGAGATAATGATTTTGATGTAAGAAATTAAGAACGTGGAAGACCACCAAAAAAGTTTGAAGACGCCGAACTGCAAGCAATATTGGATGAAGATGATACTTTGAGTCAAAAGCAAATGACAGCCATATTGAATATTGCACAACAAACAATTTCAGACCGTTTGAAAGCTATGGGAAAGATCCAAAAGTGTGGAAAATGGGTGCCACTTGAATTGAATGAAAGACAAATGGAAAACCGAAAAAACACTTGTGAAATTTTGCTTCACAAACACGCAAACAATCAATTGTTTATTGTTTCGCGAACACAAACAGGTTCAATCCCATAAAATAGTGTTCACTGAATACAATTTAAAATAAAAAAGATTAGATAATTAAGTAAATAGAAATGGAAAATATGAATAATTTAAAAAAGTACAAAGAAGAAATTACATCAAGAGCAAGTCTTTTACAATTTTTTAGATCTTACGATGTTATTTGAAAAAATGTCAACAGATTAAATTCATTGCCCATGCGTAGCATTCTCGTTAAGGGCGCGTGCTTGGAATAGTTAGTTCTTTTAAAAGGAATGTAGAACAACTCATGTTTCCTCAAGTGGAAATTAGTACAGTTGAAGAATATATTTTCCAGAATAGTTGGTGCACTAACCTCCCCAGCCAATACCTTCTGAAGAGTTAGGATGTCATTGATCTTTTTTCTGTCCTCAAGTAAAACCAAGTGAGATTGTCTTCTTGCTTCCGCATAGAAGTCAACCCCCTCCCCACCGTGAAATTACACAAATAAGCCAGATATTTCAAAAGTTTATTCTGTATTTGTTCAATTCGCGAGATGTAAACTTTATACTGAGGATTCCATATAACGGAGGAAAAGTTGACTTTACTGAATACATAGGCATAGTAAACACTGAGAACTGAACTACAATTTTTGAATATGCGACACTGGCAACATTCTACTTGAAGAGCTGGCAATGCAATCAATGTGTTGATCGAAAACCAACTTTGAATCCAGGATGACTCCAAGATCTCGAATTTTTGACAATATCATTAAAGAATTGTTATCTAGTTGATAAAAGAAAAATTGAACGATTTGGAATTTCGAGTGAACGTGATAGTTTGACATTTTTCAAATTCAGGAAAAGGCTATTGATTTTGCAATATTCTGAAAGAAGCGAGAGCTTCTCCTGTACAACAAGACAGTCAGACAAGCTTCTGATGGTATAATAGATTTTGAGATCGTCAGCGTATAGTAAAAAGTTACATTTTTTAAAAATTTATCTTATATTATTTACATATATGAGACACAGGAGGGGACCACGGTGTGATCCTTGGGGGACCCCAGATGTACAGCAATGTCTCCGATCTATGTCCACCACCAATAGCAACGTACTGTTGTCGATTCCTCACATAAGAGTCGACCCATCGCAAAAGTGAACCACCCACACCAACCTCCTCGACCCGACAACCAAGAATATAATGACAAATTCTGTCAAAGGCCTTTCCGAAATCGGTTTAGACGGCATCTACTTGTAAGCCTTCATCCATAGCACTCAAAATATGCTCGACAAATGTCAATGAATTATTTTTATAGGAGATCAATCTTTTCGTTGGATAGCCACCAACCTGCAGATATACTCTCCATTTTATGTGCTACCACATCACTATAAAGATAAGTCCATTCCTTAAATTTTGTGAAGTCTAGATATTTATTAAATAGATACTTTTGAATCAACTGTGTTCATTTTATTGGGGAGGAACGGTCAACATTGGATACTTGAAGGGAACTAAAATTCACGACCAATTTAAAACGACTGAGCAGGGTAAACCACAAAGTGTGAACCTTTTCTGATTAAAGTCATTATTATTATCATTTGTCATATTTGTGGAACGACTGTCAAAATTTTTTTTCGCAAATTTTTCTTTAAATTATACAAGATCCACGAAGAATTAATATATGGGCGATGTTAACCCAAATTATTGGATCCATAATGATTCTAAAAAATCTATAGATCATAATCGGCATCACTTGAAGAACTGAACCTGGCCATCGGGGCTCTCTCGGTCAAACAGAGAGGGAATTGTTTTGTTGAGTTTGGATATTGAAGGGTTTTTTGCGATTATACTTTAAAATTGGCAAGCAAGAACAAGGAAGTGATTATGTTTCAGGAGACTCACACTGCGACGGAAGAACATCTCCGCGAAAGAGGAAATATCGCAGGTTATGTACTCATTAGTCTTTTTTATGGCCTTGCTTGCTATGTAAAATCTTTTCTTAATTTCAAGTGAGTTTGGACATATAAGAGTCAGGTATGATTGTTGAAATATTTTTCTGCTGGTTTTCTTTTTCCATTGTTACAGATTCCTGTCCCAAACCCCCTTCCTCTCGCCCATGTCTTCGTCTGGAAATCATGGATTGTAAAATGAGAATTGAATCTGCTAAGCAGAAAAATTTTTGGTACTCTTTATATACACACGACACTAACACAACATAAACAGATAAGCTATTGCTAGTGCAATAGCGACAGGGACCTTGCTTCCTATGTAAAATCTTTTCTTAGATTTGTTTAGACATATAAGAGGTATGATTGTTGAAATATTTTTCTGCTGGTTCTCTTTTTCCATTGTTACAGATTCCTGTCCCAAACCCTCTTCCTTTCACCCTTGTCTTCGTTTGGAAATCATGGAATGCAAGAGAGAATGAAGCGGCTAAGCAGAAAAATCTTTGGTACTCTTTATGTACACACGACACTAACACAACCTAAACAGACAAGCTATTGCTAGTGCAATAGCGACAGGGAAACGAGTTTTTTCATTAGGTTTTTTCACTCGTTTATTGAATCATATGCAAGATAGGATGGTTCCCCTGTTACATTTCCTGACACACATCAAAATTACACATATAAGCATTTATTGTAAATACTATTATTCAAATTTTTGTAAATCCTCTCTTTTCAAAATAATTGTATCTGTATATTTTTTGGGAAATCGAATGAAACTCCCTTTGTCTATACATTCAGTATAGTTAAAGATGTATTTGCCGAATTTTTAAATCATTCTTGATAAATTTGTTCTCAAGTCTAGGTGGCTATGACGACTCAGCTGGTTCTAAAATTGTAATGCACACAAAGCATAAACGCAAAACCTTAGCTTTATTTTGGCATGGCGCACATACTCATCATCGTACATTCCAGATGAATAAAAATTTAACAAAACACATGAATAACGCAAAATACACAAATGGACCATAGATGGAATGTCATGAAATCAATTGAGCATAGCTTCACAACAGGTTTTCGAAAGACCCCCATTCTGTGCCTGACGCAGCCTATTGCGGCGAATGGTAGCTCGTAATATATTATCCATTTGATTTGGAAAAACTTCATTTATTGCTCCCCGAACTCTATTCTCTAAATCCTCTCGATTTTCTGAAGCAGTTCTATAAACACGATTTTTCACATGGGCCCACAAAAAAAATCTAATGGGGACAAGTCGGGCGATCGAACTGGCCATCTTGTCAGGCCGTTGGTGCCTATCCACCTTTCATTTAAATGATTAATTAAGTATTGAACAACTTCCCTACAGTTTTGCGATGGTGCTCCATCTTGTTGGAAAATTAAGTTATTAGCAACAGCCAGTGGTAAATCATCAATCAGATCGCTTATTTCGTTTTGTAAAAATCCTAAATATCTTTCCCCTGTTAATGGTCCATCAAAAATGATTGGACCTATGAGATGTCGCCCTACCATTGCCATCCATACATTAAACCCAAATCGCTCCAGGAAATTATCCTCACGTACTAAATGCTCGTTTTCGTGGGCCCAATAGCGCGTATTGTTTCTATTGAACATTCCGTTGTTAGTAAATCGGAATTCATCTGAATATAAAATTTTATAAGGATACCTTGGATCCATTTCCATCTTTTGAAGAAACTGGTTGCAATATTCTAATCTTCGGCCATTATCATTTTCATAAAGGTATTGATGAAGATTGTATTTGAACGAGCGAAATTTATGCTTCTTAAGAATTCTCCAAACACTCTGATGACTTATCCCTATTTCTTGTGCGATTTCTCTGGTAGATGCCGTACAATTCAAATTAATGACGCTAATACATCAATTTGAGAATTTTCGCTTACTATGAAATTTTGATTATCTGCAACAACCGGTTGCTGACGAAACTTCACTTTCAGTTTTGGAAAATAGTGCCTTGAAGGATGTTGCCGTTCTGGATAGCGTTCAGCGTATAAAATTGCTGATGCTGTAGAGTTTTTTCGGCATTCGCCATAATTGAGTAGCATATCTGCTTTTTCATTCTGTGTGTACAGCATTTCGTCTGTTTTTCTGCCGTGAAAATTCAAAAACTCTGAACAATTTATACCAACTCACCGATTCAGATGCAACACAATCTTATCTTATGACATTTAAAATTGAATACAAAAAATTATATGATCTGTGATAGGATTTCAATGCATTTCCAAAGCACTTCAGATAATGAGTTGAAAAACGAGTATTATACTATATCCAGGATTAAGAATGGAAATTTTCAACGAAAAAATATTAATCTGGTATCAAAATATTCGTAAAAATATTCTGTGTATTATAGTGCTAATGAGCCTCTATTATACCTTGCGGAAATAAGATTTTTTTTAAAGAAACAATGTTTGGAATGTTACGAAGACAATAACAGAAGGAATTCTACAGTTTCAGTGATGAATCCAAATGTACTCGATTTCGGTCGATAAATCACGCAGTTTTTTTGTCGTCATAGCCACCTTGACTTGAAAAGAAATTTATCAAAAAAAATTAAAAATTCGGTAAATTCGTCTTAAAATATGCTGAATGTATAGACAAAGAGAGTTTGATTCGATTTCTCAAAAAATATACAGGGTGAGCCATTTGAAAATCGAAACTTTGGCTAGTTTCCTTTGAAACCGGAAACGTTTTAGATAAACTGTCAGTGCCATTCAAGTTGAAATAAATTTTAATTAAGTTCAGAAAATGAAATGAAAATGAAAAATATTGAACAGGAAAAAGTATATATATATATATATATATATATATATATATATATATATATATATATATATATATATATATATATATATATATATATATATATATATATTAGTTTACATCCTATTAGTAATTGGGTAGGTTATAATATCATATTCAAGAAATGATGTTAACAAATCTACTTTATCACAATTAAATGATTTTCATTGTGTTTTCTTGGATTTATTTAAAAATAAAATGGGCGCTTTGAAAATGAGCAACTTTGTATTTATATTCATAGTGTCGAGTTGGAAATTATGCAATTTATCAAACGCACGATATTTGCATAATTTTATTTATAACGATTTATGATTCATAAAAATATCACGTCTCAACATCAGCTCGTGTCCCGTGTTACGTTTGATCAATAACGCAGTTTCCTTGGTACCGTTTCGAACTTAGCAACTCGAAAATGTCTATCAAAACTGACAACATCCGCAATAAATGCAGAAAAAAATGGTACAAGTTAGTAATGTCGAAAACTTCGAACAAGATCCGTACAAATATACGGACGATTCGACGTCTCTCCTTTCCAAATACGATATACCGATAACGCATTTAGATTTTCCATACGTGGAAAAATGTACGAACGGGAAAGAATTGGAAAAAATTCTACACGTTCTGAAATCCGGACAGGAAGGATATTATCCGGAACTGATGAAGGCGGTAGAGGAAAAATTGAGGATTCTCCTCCCGAAAAGCAGGTTCCTCAGAAATTTATCGCGCGTTCTGGAACCACAAGATCTAGAAATGGAAGAGTGGGAAGTGATCCACGAAGATTTAAAGGAATGGGTGGTTAATATATCCAAGGAGAATAAGGAACTGGAACTCAGAAAGGTCAGTGCAAACGTTTTTGATAACTACAGTACAACTTAAAGAGACCGGGCAGATATCGCAGATATCGACTATCGAAATGCCCGAATTTCTGAAGTGACTTGAATATGTTTCATTTTCAAAAAAGAAACAACCCAAAATCTGTTAAAACCGAGTTTATTATAAAAATATCGGAAAGTTGAACAAAAAATAGTTTCTATTATAAAACAGAAATAAATTATAGAATTTCCATTCATTATAATCTTTCCTCATAGAAAATATATAATTTAAATATAAGCTAGTGTACATAAACAACATGCTATTCCTTATGACGTTTAAAATATCTATCGATTTTACTCTGAACCTTTCTCGATGCTGCCATCTGAACTGATTTTACCTTGAGCCTTTTGAGGAGCAATACGTCTTCTATAGGAAGATTATTCTGTTCGGCCCAACTAATAATCAGGGAGAACGTATCTGCATGTTTCACTTTTACCATACTATTTAAACCATCCTCTGAGTCAGAAGATTCCTCTACGTTTTCAAGATTCCTAAAGCATCCTGTATAAGCTCTTCTTCAGTCAAATCGATAACAAGCTCTTTGTCTCCCACAGTCCAGTTGGTAATGTTCACAATGGTTAAGTCATTTTCTGGATCGATGACCCTTAATGATTCGGCAATATTTTTCAAATCATTTTCACTGATTGGACGAAGTTTCTTCTGAAGCTCTGTGAGAGGAATATTTTCATCATCTGATTCTTCTACTTCTGTATTGTCATGCCACAATACGGTCCAACTTTTTCTAATATTTTTTGAAGTAATGGCTTTCCAAGATTGGGCAATATTGTTCCCGGCATCTTCCAAATTATTCTGCTTCAAAATGGAAGTTATCTCTTCGCCTTCATGCGAAATGATTGATTAAGAAGGCATTTTCTATTAGACATTTTAATGTTTTGGATTAAATTCTGATCCATAGGCTGGAGAACGGCAGTACAGTTGTGTGGCAAAAACATAACTCTGAAGTTTGGATCAGTATTAACCTCTTCCTCAGGTGGATGCGATGGTGCATTCTCTACCAACTACAGAACTTTAGAGGGCTTGTTAAACTTAGTTGAAAAATTCTTCATCTCGGGGATAAAAGATGTTTTAAACCATTCATTAAATAATGGTTTGGTCATTCGCCCTTTGGTAGATGTTTTGTAGACAACTGGTAGTGAACTTTCGTTTTTGAATGCTCGTGGATTTGCCGCTTTTGCCAAGACTAGTAAAGGTAATTGGTGAGTTCCAGCCGCGTTGCAGAATGGCATGAATGTTAAGCGGTCTTTTGACACTTTTCGACCTGGTGCTGATTTTTCCCCTTGATGAACCCAAGTTGTGTCTGGTAAACATCTCCAAAAAAATGGCCGATTCAGCAGCGTTATACACCTGAATTTTCCTTAAATGGTATCACAGCAGAAACATCACAGGAATGTTTTTCACCACAAACCTACAAGAAACGAATTTCATGCCTGAGCTTGAATGTTTCTAACCATCCCTAGCTTGCCAGAAAACCTTATTATTTCTGCGATTTTTTCATAGCACTGTTTGGCTTTTGCTCTCAATATGTCTGACGAAATTGGTACGTGTGCGTTGCGTTGTTGAAGAAACCAGTCATACAATGCGACTTCAACATCAGGATTCTCAGCTTCTCTGATAATTTTTCTTTTTCCTACAAAATACATTGGATAGAATAAATTCCAGAAAAGTTTAAAATAATATTCCTACTAGGGATGCACCGAGAGTCCAGTTGGCCAGCCGAGCTCTCGGTCGTGATACTCGGCATGCAGTAAATTTGTTTGGCCGAGAGCTCGGTACTCGGCTTCTTGTGAAAATCCTTGCTCGGAGCATCCCTAATTCCTACTTGTTCCTTGATAAGATTTCGATATAAATTTCCTTATTTTGTCCTTGTTCTTCTTTATGTCAAACACTGTTGATTTTGGAATAGTTTACTTTGCTGCTATTCGACGAGTACTCATTCCATCATCAATAAAATCTATTCTTTTTGATAATTTTTTATTTCTCTGCCAGTGTGAGCGTTTTATGATTTCTCTTGGTTGGAGCCATTATGCACACCCCCGGCGAGATTGAAATGCAAAATGCAACTGTAGAACGATACTCGCCACTCTTAGATAGTACATGTACAGACACGAAAATTATTATTGTTTGTATATCAGCCGGCGTCAACGTGCCCGGATTATAGAGGTAAACATGCCCGAATGAGTCGCGTGACCGAGTTACTGGACTGCCCGATATAGCTAGTAATCGGACTAATGAAGTTGTACTGTATTACTACGTTTTTCCATACCGCAAACTTAACCTAAATATTCCATGTCCCTAACAATTTATTTCCTACTCTGAAGTAAAAATACAAAAATGACCCACCTACCACCTCCATTCAAAAAGTAACCAAACTTTTTGAAAATAGCAACAACCACTATTAATGTTGATATGAATCTTTTTTATTAATCAACGTATTTGCCTTCTGCATTGATCCACAAATTTGCACGCGCCAACAGATTGTCAAACCACTTTTCCATCTCCTTTTTTGGAGTGTTCTTTAACGCGTCGGTCACCGCACTTTCCATAGCCTCAGTCAAATCGTGTCGCTTTCCTTTCATCGTCAAATGCAGCTTAGGGAACAGATGATAGTCACGCGGAGCCAGATCAGGTGAATAGGGTGAATGTTGCAAGGCAATAATGTAATTTTTGATCAAAAATTTAGTTACAACTCTGTGATGTGATGGAGCATTATCTGAAAAACTGCCGTTTTCTCTATATTCGGGGTACAATATTACAACAGATGGCACTAGTAGTACTGTTTTTTTAAACAGTTCGGTTACTTGAAATGGAAGGTGTAGAAGTAGTTTTAAGAAAAAAAAATCCGGTCAAGTTTGAAGGAGACCACTTGCAGTAGGCGTCAAAATATACTGATGAAATTATAGTATAATCAGAAAAGGTGTGGAGTAATAAAAGCTCATTGAAGTTCTATTATATTATATTGGGCTAGGTATAATTGTAATGTCGGTCGACCAAAATGAAATGTCCTTGTTTTTCTTAACGAAATCTGATATAGTTCTCGTCTATATAGAATAACCAATTCTCGTTATCCCTTCAAAACCTCCACTCAGTGGCGTAGAGGAATGTGAGTTATAGGCTTTCTCTGTTAAAACAAGGTCCGATGTGCTTACAGAAGAATGACTGCGTTCCTTTCCTATAAACCTCTCAGTTATATTCATTCTCCGATGACGAATCTTCGGTACATACAACCAACCAAATTTATATGGAATCACCCGATATTTTGAATATTACCTCAGGGATTTTGGAAATTTCGAAGGATTATTAAAATTGAAACTTTTTGAGTAATTTCAATTGAAAAAAGAAATAAATTAAGGTTTATTTTGAGAAAGAAACAAATAAAAGAAAATAAGGAACTCTTTCCGCATGTAGTAAAAAACTGAAAATTGACTTGCCCTGATACAAGCCTGAATCTGTCTAGGCATGCTTTGGATTAGGTTTTCGACCTCCTCAGGGGTGATATTCTGCCAGTCTTCTGTGGCGGCTTTGATGAGCTGTTGTAGGGTTCTTGGATTATGCTGGAGCGATCATATTTTCCTTTTGAGATTATCCCATAAATGTTCAATAGGATTTAGGTCTGGAGAGCAAGCTGGCCAGTCCAAAATAGCGATTCCCTCTGTTTCAAGATAATGTCGCCCGAGGTTGCTGATATGCGGGGGCGCATTATCTAGCAAAAAAGTGGAATTCTCACCGTAGGCACCTCGCCAGAGTCTCACTATGGGCTCCAGCACTAGGTCCACGTAATTTCTAGCCGTTACACTCACTGGAAACGAAATCAAATCTTTTTTTCCTCCCAGCATGATGCCACTCCAAAACATCACACTGCCCGGTTGGTATTTCGGAATTTGTCCTACTGTTCGGCGTCTAGCTTGTCTTCCACGACCCCTTAAAAACCGAATCAGGCGGTCATCTGATCGAACACCATTTCTGGTCTCATCCGAAAAAAGAACATTTCGCCAATTCTCAATATTCCAATTTTGGTGCTTGATACATCAGTTGAGTCTGTTAATTTTTTGTTGTCTGGTTTGCTCCGGAACTCTTAAGGCCTTCTGCTGTATAAACCCCTTGAACGAAGTCTTTGACATATCGTTTAGACTGATACACTGATGCCTGTTGCTTCCAGAAATTGCCTTTGGACTATGGGGTGCGATGCACTAGGGTCTCTTCCTGCAATTTGGCACAAAAAGCGGCCTTGTTCTTCAGAAGTGATCTTCTTACGACTTCTTCTGGGCCCATCACGTATCAGGCGTAGGTTTTTGAAATCACCCCCTGTGATACCCCCATTGTGTCCGCTATACCCCGGGAGCAATTATTCGACTCCTCTGCACATCGGACAACGTAAGGCATTTTCAATTATGATTATAGGCTTTTTTGAATTCTGAAATTCACAGTTTCAAATCTCAGTGATGACTTGGTACAATATTCCGAACATGTGGTGATAATTTCTTATCATACTATCCAGTTTTTTTACAACAAAAATCTTAATTCTTCACAAGTAGTCAAAGATCCATGGTTAAAAACAATCAATAATTTGAAATACCGAGCGATTCTATATAAATTTGATTGTGTGTATATTCACTATAACTAGGTCTTCAATGGCGTCAATAAGATGGTCCAGTTTCCACTTTTATTTTCTTTTTCAATCACGAGGGCTATGCAATTGGTTCAGTTGTAGACTGTCACATTTTTATTGCATTATTTAAAAGCACTTTAAGATCCTTCAGCGTAAACTCTATATTATGCCTTGGCTACCTCACCTGTTACTTTGCCCTAATCAGCTCAATTGGGTTCAATTCTCAACGGTAAGGAGGGAGACGAAGAAAGGTAACTTCCCGATCTTGCAATTTCGTCAATATTATACTTTTTATAGAATTTCTTGTGAAGTTTAACGATTGAAAGGAGTTCTTTTCAAACCATATTTTGTTCGTATTGAATATTCTTTTCTGACCACTACCTGATGATGTCTCTTTTTTTTTAAGAACTCGTTGGTGTCATTTCCACTTGCCGCGAATACTAACTCGAGTTATTCATCACCAATTTCTGATTGACCTCAATATTTTAGATTTCAACATACAGGTCTATAAGAACTGATTTCCTATTATGTTATGTTTTAACCACCTGAAATTCAGTTAGTACAGAACCTGCCACAATTTGGTTTTGGATAACATAGACAAATCCTGTTCTATGAGAGCGTTGTGTATTTTAACAATAGTAGGAATTTCCTTCTGGAAATAAAAACTATGCACTTTTCTTCGAAAGTGATTAAACCCCTCCACAATTACCGCCCGAGATCTCCCTGGAGATATATTTGGAGGTTGCACTAGACCATGTTCAGATTTTCGATCGGCAAGAAATTTGTAAATGGTTGACATTTCATACTCTCATGGCTCACGCCACCACTGCACCATCGCCTCTACATTCCCATTTTTTTCTTTTTGAAAGAAGTACTAAAGCCTACGTAAGCATTATTGTCTCAACTGACACCATTGTACAACTGAACAACAGGAGTCTGATCAAAACGCAAAAGTTACGAGCGACTACAGCGCGTCTGTATCGCTATATCTGCACGTATACGCACAGTAGAGGCACTTTTCACGATCGCCACGTGTGCTTAAGTTACAAGGTTGCGATCGAATCTCGTTTGAATCGCGCATACGCGCGTAATCTGCGCGTCATCGGCGCGTTGAAAATACGAATCTTAAGTGACGAACGAAATAAATGCTCTACGATTGTTTAGTTAGCTTATACTAAACTGACCCTCCTAACATGAGGTGTATTATTTATGGAAAAGGAATCTTATTTTCATTGAATTTATCTGGGTTATTTTATTATATAGCTCAACATGTGGAATTGAGCCCTTCAGAATGTATTTGTTGATCATTTCTTGGAATGAGCCAACTACACTCGGAGGCAAAATTAGCGGAACACTCGAAAATTTAACCAAATTCGAATTCCGATATTTTTCCTAATTCTCAACCGATTTAGATGATGCTTTGTAGAAATTATAAGAGAAAACAAAAAAAATTTGAAAAAAATTTTATACGGGGGCAAAACTAAGTGTTTTTTTGTCAGAAATTCGTAACACCCTGTGGAATTTCGTGGTCCGAGTTGAAACGTACAATATCATGGTCTGTCAAGACACATCTTCCTACAGTAACGCCCTTCTTGTTTTATGCATTTATCTCTATTTTTACAAGAGATATCCAATTTGAAGCGAAAAGTCACAAATTTCAAAAATTTAGTTTTAATCTTGCGTAGGTGCATAACATCGGACGTTAGCCAAAAAATAAAATCAAAATTAGAGAAGCGGAAATCTAACGAAATGAAAATTTTTGAAATTCACTGGCCAATTTTACGCTCCGGGAGAACTCGAAGTACACTGGAAAAATTGTTGATTTTGCACATTTGTTTTAGAATTTTTTTATGTGACACTCTATAATAATTATCATTCCTGTCCAAAATTCAGAGCAGGTGTTTATCCTGGCGATACACTCATGAAATGAAATGAACATGTTGAGATAAATGTTCATGATGACCCACAAAAAAAAAACATTTGAGTTTAGTAGCGAGTATGACCCCCCCGAGCTCTTATTACAGCGCGCATACGATTTCGCATACTCCCAATGATGCTGTCTATCATCTGTTGAGGTATGTTGTCCCACTCTTCCACCAAAGCCAATGTCAGCTCTTCAACGTTGCCTGGATTCCGTTGTCGAACACTTCTTCCAAGAATGTCCCAAACGTGTTCGATCGGGTTTAAATCCGGTGACCGCGACGGTCAGTCCATTCGTGTGATCCCAACTTCATTGAGATATTCTATCACTATGCGCGCAGTATGAGGGCGCGCGTTATCGTGCATAAAAAGGAAATTTTCCCTTATGTAAGGAGCAAAAGGCACAACATGGGGCTCCAAGATGTCTGTTATATACCGATGGGCATTAAGTGATCCATTGCCAATAATCTCCAGTTCTGTTCGTACTCCCAAGCATATGCCACCCCATATCATAACTGACCGTCCACCGTATTGCTCAGTTCCTGCGAAGTTCGCTTGATTGTACCGTTCCCCTCGATGCCTTCATATTCTATCTCTACCATCCACGAAATTCACACATCATCGGCTCTCATCACTAAATAAAACTCTTCTCCACTGATTGATTGTCCATGTTACATGCTCCCTAGCAAACGCCAATCTTGCTACCCGATGGGCTCTATCGAGTCTTGGTGCTCTTGCTTGCGCGTATGATCTCAGACCAACTTCATTTAATCGTCTTCTGACTGTCCTCACACTGACGTTAATGTTATCCACTGCTTGTAAAAGGTTACGTGCCTGAACAGCAGTAAGACGAGGATTTCTTATGGTTTGATTGACGATGAAACGGTCATGTATAGCGCGGGTTCCCGATTTCTTCCTTGTCCTCGCCTCCTCACGTACAATCCCGTTTCCCTGTAACGTCCGTAGATTCGATGGATAACCGACGTCGAGACAGCCAACATGGTACCGACTGAGCGGTAGGTGCGCCCTTCCTTGATCAATGTAACTGCCCTTGCTACTGAGGTTGGTGGTAAATCTCTCATTCTGAATGAAAAATACCGTTTCGAATCGTAAACAGTAAAAGAATCACAAAACACCGCAACCGATCGAATTTGTATCAAATCAAAGAATGGAAAACTTTCATTCTTTAAACAAGTGCAAATGTGGTCATATACAAAAAAACGTGTGTTGTATTTCATATTTGATAAAAAAAGGTGTGCACATGTGTAAATGAAAAGTTTTATCAGTGGTCCCAGAATTCGGTTGTGTATTTTAATACCTACCGACTGTTATCTCCTATGAATTCCAAAATTCACCAAATTAACCAAATTGTCATCAATAACTAATCCAATTCGAACATAAAAATCGCAAACGACAATTTCGACACGCCTGAGTGATACCAAATTGATAGACGAATTATAATGACAATTTCTTGATTCAATGGAATTTCTCCAAAATGGTGATTTTCCACTTGAAATTAAATATATTTTGCAAAAATAGAGATAAACGCATAAAACAAGAAGGGCGTTACTGTAGGAAGATGTGTCTTGACAGACCATGACATTGTACGTTTCAACTCGGACCACGAAATTCCACAGATTGTTACGAATTTTTGACAAAAAAAACACTTTTAGTTTTGCCCCCGTATAAAATTTTTTTCAAATTTTTTTTGTTTTCTCTTATAATTTCTACAAAGCAGAAGAGTTGATCTATAACTTGCCGAACAAATCATTTAAATCGGTTGAGAATTAGGAAAAATATCGAACTTCGAATTTGGTTAAATTTTCGAGTGTTCCGCTAATTTTGCCTCCGAGTTTATAACATTTAGAGGAAAACCAGAACTTTGAAAAACTAGAGAATTCTCTACAATTCTTGCAGACCAATGAGATATCTTCTCAACCCCCAACTTTTGGATAACAACCAATGATTTTGTATCTAATAGAATCTTCCCACTCTCTAAGCAGTCACTGTGATTTTTTATAAAACCATCAGCCCAGTTTTGTATACTTAGTATTCGAATTATTTAAAGAAAGTAAGATATGCTGAAGTGTCCAAGTACAATTTATATCTAGTATACGCATACTACGTGAGTCTCAGACACCTGCGTCTCTCGCGTTAAACTTTTCACCGATTTAGTGTGTTTTTCTTTCATGAAATATAACAATAGCGTTGACGAAACAGAAACACTTACGATTCCTTAATTGGCCTAGTAGGAGTTCACAGGGCGTACAAGTTCAGTGAACATCATGCGCAGTGAATTTCGACTTCAAAGTCTGAACCCATTAAAGAATTTGTATCTCAACTAGTAGTGCAATTACGATTTAAATTTCTTACTTTCAGGGAGGACAAAATACGTACGATTATGCACCAGAAATTCGGCAATCTAAAATATTACTCGAAGAGAAACAATGTAAAACAGAGAGCAGGATAAAATCCACGGATTACTCCACCTGGGACAAGTACGACCCAGATACAGAAATCCTCAAGATGGACTTGGAAGAAGAAAAACTCAAAAAAGAGGCAACCCAAAACCACGCGAAGAAAAAACCCAAGAAACGGGTAAAATTCAATAGTTTTCCCACAGAAACCGAAGCTAACTATGAAGCGAACAGGGAGAGGGAAAAGGGAAACGAATGCTTCAAAGCTGGTGAATACAATTCGGCACTCATACACTACACGTCTAGTCTGCAGTACAAGACGACAGTACAGTGTCTCAATAACAGAGCAGTCACGTATTTGAAGAAGGAACAATACCAGAACGCCGTGGCTGACTGCGATTCTGCCCTAGCTATAGAACCTCGGAATCTCAAGGCGAATTTTCGTAAAGCTCAGGCCTTGGAAAGGTTGCAGCTATTCGAGGAAGGTCTTGGTTGCATCGAGGAATGTATAAGAATTGATCCGAATAATATAGACGTGCAGGAACTGGCTTGTAGGATCAGGAGGAAAAGTGGAATAAGGTTAGAGAGGAAAAGATTTGCTATTGAAGATGTATGCGAAAGAGAAGATAAAGAGGGAGTTCTAGGGAATAATAAACAAAATGGTAACTATGATTATATTTCTCCAAGCAACATGGTTAGTGTAGGAACTTCCTTTCTTCTCTGTATTCTTGCCTCGCCAAGCATTGTAAAAAATCCGATACTTTCCAAAGGAAAGTTTTTTATTATTTTCCAGTTTCATTCAAACGATCTATTTCAAAGATGATTATTTCAAATGAAAGATTCATGAATGTTTTTAATCGAGGTGGTATTCTCGAAATAATGCACAACATGCTGATATTTTGGCCTGTTAACAACACTCGTTTACCTATTCAAGTTCTTACAGTTTGAATGAAACACTCAGCAGTTTTCACAATACTGGGTGATCCATCTGAAACAACCATGAATATTTGTTATGCCATAATTTGCCGAAACACGTCAACTGATCTTGTTTGGGGGGCAGGTTTAACGTATATTAAACGCTTTAACAAGAAACCCCCTGAGAGCAGGAGTTTCAGCGTCTCAAATTCGAATATAGCAAAGGGGTCGAGTGATACCTCATTCGAAAGCTCTTTTCAAGTAATTTTGACGAATCTTCCTCGCAAAAAAAAACATTTTCTATCTCAAACGATCCATCTTAAATATTTTCGCGATTTTCGAGATAATTAAGTGAAGGAAAACCTTCCAGGGTAGTTTGCGCTTACGTGCATTAACTAGTAAATTAACTCACCTTGAGGTTTTAGATAAGCAAAGAAGATTTTGTTTAAATGCCATTTGAAATCCTTTTTTTAGAAACTACTACAATCATTAAAAGATTATATTATTTTATAATGTTAACAATGTAAAAATTGAATCGAATCTTCGAGTTTTCCTCCATTTGCTTCCATACAACCATACCATAATACAATTTTCACGGAAAACCGCCTCTAGCATGGTTCAGCATAGTTGAAGTTATTTGACGTCACTCATCACAATTCGCTGACTTAGATTGTCCATATCTCAGGCTGAGTCACAAAAATTTTGGATTTAAAGTGTTCAAGGTTAAAGGAGACGGGGCAGGCCACTCCATAAGACTTACTCTTTCAATCCAACAACCAGGATATTGCAAATAGAGATATTGTCAATCAGGTGCAGCGTAGTGAGGGGAAACTCCGTCTTGTTCAAGAAGATCATTTTCTAGTTTCTCTGTTATCAATGGATTAAACGCATTTTCCAGCATATCGAGATAAATTTCGCCGTTTAAATTACCATGAATAAACAGAGATCCAATTAGGTAATCTACCAGAATTTCTACCTAGGCATTCAGCTTTTCCGGATATCGAGTGTGAGTCTCTCGAAATACATGAAGCTTTGCACCGCCCCATAATTTCTCAAAACTCTTGCCTTTAATCCAAATCATCATCTTAAATGATGATTTATAAAATAATTTTGTACGGATGGAACTTGTATTTATGAAAAACTCTAAAAACGATAGATTGGCTAACACTGAAAGCTGCAGAAATTTTTCGTACAGATTGCGTGTTTGGCATAAGTTGGACATGTCCCAATACCGCAACAGCTGCTACTTCATCATTCAAAATACCAATGGAAGCCCTTTTTTATTTATTACTGAACCCGTCTCAATAAATTTTAATATCAATTCTATTACGTACTTATGGCGAACATTACGTTCAAGATATTTTTAGTTAAATATGCTTGCAGTCAATAGAACACAATTTTGATTTCGGTAATGGAAGCTTACCAACTCAAAACGTTCTTGCAATGTGTAGACTATAATGATTTTCAAAATTTCAACCACATCAGCGGAGTATTTTTTTGTTCTTTTAACGTGCTCTATTTCTGCCTTTCGGCTAATGACATGCCGGGGAATTCTGCCACCTCACTAACTCGAGAATTTTGCTGAACCCCTCTTGTGTCGAGGAGAGGGATCTTTAATGTCCAAACATCTCTGTTAGACGGGACCGACGGCTCGACATCTCCTCCGAGTCCGACAAATCGCACCGATTTTGTGGGGATTGAACCCAGATGACTCTGCACAGAGGACGAGCGACTTAACCTCTGCGCCACCGAGCCGGTCTCAGCAGAGTAATAATTCAATGATTGATTTACAAAGCCTCAAATGATCGATCAAACGATTATCACATGAACACCTTGCTTTTAATAACATAAAATTAATCTGCAAATAAAACTCTCTGTCTCAAGTCAGCTTCTAACCAATTGATATGTTTTCTGGAAAAATTCAATCGGGCTCTTCGATGTACAGCGATCAGACCTGGCATCTGAGTTACGACACGAGGCTTCAAACTAAATTCTCTGAGACGTTGACTTATCGTTTCAGAGCCAATTTGCACTCAACTGTTCTTCGAAGCTGCATTTGAAGGTATCTAGCAATATGAAACCGTTGTCTCAACGAGGAAATTTTTAAATAACGGTCATGGATCGCCGTTGTTGTCCTTGACCAGATCTCCTTTCATAACTACCAGGCTCACTACCTGCGGATCATTCTAGAAACAGTTGAATGGTACACCCCAAGCATTTGGCATATTCTTGTGCAAGTCCAACCTAGGTAATCTAACACCACTGTTTCAGCACTTTCCAACGGGGTCAAATTTTGTGATTCACGTTGGATTATTACCGAAAATTTAAATTTTCATGAAGAAAATTGATTAACAACTGCTGTTATCAATATGTTGTGCTTTCTTGCAAAACTTCATTTTATTTATTTCTTTCAATTCCTCATGGGACCATGTGTGCCAAGAAAAACAGAATTTTGTTGGCATATGTCCAGGCATATCCGAAAAAAAAATTTGTTAATAATTAGATGCCTACCAAAAAAGAAATTTGAAATACTGAAATTGTGAGTTAATTTTTTGACACAGTGTATTCATAATTTGTTATAGAACAGAAAGAAAAACAGAAAATCAATATCACAGAAAAAGAAAGACAAGTAGTTATCCCAATTCCCGGTACAAGTAAGATGCAGGAACCATACTATGTCGTATGCGAGTCAGAAGATGCCCCCAATATAACGTACACCATATATAACAGACCAGAAATAATCGGATTGATAATAACGCCGCCTCAAGAAGAAGAAGAATGTCTAGTCGACCATTTAGAACATATTTCCTCAAAGAAACATTCTCAAATTTCATCAGACGTTATAACAAGTGAAACAACATTTTGTACCAATGAAGTGTGCAACGAGCATGAAGATCGTCTAAGTATAAAAGAAGAAAACTCTGTGAGAACGAAGAAGAGAATGCACAAAACCATTTTGAATCGACTGCAGGTAAGTCTTTTTGATTTAAAAGGTATAGGGCTAAATTTTAGTCGAAAAAGCGAACACATCTTAGGAAACCTAATAAGTTAATACTAGTGTTTCTGAGAAAAGGCGAATAAGTTCATTATCGCAATTTTCGTCGTGATATATCAACAAATACACATGTTCAATCTGTTTTCTTGTAACTGTGCTACCTGCGATTGTTTTTCGTCAAAATTCATCTTTCTATGTCAGCGAGTAACCTATTTGCTATGTGCATGGAGCCTACTAGCGCCGCTAGCGGAAAGCAGAAAAAGTTTTGGACTTCCTTTTTATAAGTATGCATTAGGCAAAATTATAATATGAAAAAATAAAATCGAATTCGACTATCTTGGAATAATGTAAAAAATCTAATATGAAAGGTACGAAAAAATTAATTGTTTTAAATGAACCAGTTTTCTGTTTCAAGAGATAGTATATAGAATTACTTCAATAAATATTTTACGTTGCCGGCATGATATTCAAATTTTCACTATATTAACAAACGCGTTGCACCACAATGTGGCTTCTTTAGATAAGTAGTGCATTTAAAAGGATGATTTGTCTTATATATTATATTGGTAAAAGCAGGTACTTAGCTCATTAGGAGGAAAATCCAAACAGAGTTGCTTCTTTCAATTTAGGTCTAATTGGCTATTAAGCCAATTTCCGGAATGTTTATTGATTTTCAATGCTTCCTTTAGGTTCAGTTTCAATCTTTTATTTTCATTATGTGAAATATCAAAATTATTATTTGATATTTATGGTATGGTTGCCTTCTAGTAGATGATTTGGATAGTGAGAATCTGATTTTGTTTTCCAAAACTGCGTTTGCATTTCGATAATCTAATTGCAATTTTAAAACGACATAACTCTTATCTCAGCTTCTACAAGAAAGTTTATGAACACTTGAGTTTGTTTCCTTCAAGAATTTTAGATTCACATTTTCTAATATATCTGCCTAAATAGTTACTCGTTCTGAAACTTATATTCGAATTATAGAAGAGAAGAGAAGAATGACTTTAAATTAAGACTGAGTTTAGCAACATAAATGAATTTATTATAATTGCGATTGATCTCTTTAACATTAGGGAAAAACCTCATGGATTGCAGGTTGAAACTGTTTAATTTAAAGCATTCTGACAATCAGATTCCTTCAGTATCTTCATAAATTCAATTCACTTTAATATAAGTACAGTTTTGAAATGGAAACGGGGAATTCCATCAACCATCACATACATATATCACCATTCACAATTCTTCCGCATATCCATATCATAGCTGCTAAAACCGTATGATACATGAACTCTCCACGATACCAACGATGAATAATTTCTCGAAAGAGCACAATATCATAAAACAACAACGGTCAATAATGTTCATAATTCTAGTATGATTGACGGTATGCTTTCTCTTAAACAATTTCAACAAGCAATCCAAGACATCTTTCGATTGCCTTGACTTAGAAGTTTCATTAATTCAAAGTTCCAACGGATTGCCGACGTAAATATTAGGTAATAATGTCCTGTAAAGCTTCCTATTTTCCTTTTGGGATACAGAACCTTCAAAAGATGATAATTTTAAAGTAAAATTCTTTGATTACTCCAGATTTCGAGTATTTCACGAAATCACGTAGGTAGTCAACGAATTAATTGATAAATAATCTTAGTTGGTAGTTTTGAAAATTATATTCATTAACATCTAGTATCGAAATAATTTAAGAATGGATTTAATCAATGACAACTGAAGTGACATTATTTTTGCGTTAGGATTTTGTGATGAAAATTTGGTTTGTCGGGTCATCTAGTTTATCAAGAAATTATTTGAAAATTCTTCAGATAACAGGTTTTATTTATCTTTAAAGAGATAATTTGAATATTTAGTAACTGCCTCATTATTTTTAGGACATCAATCTACAAGATGATAACGCCGGCGGCGAACCTTACAAAACGGAACATGTATTAAACCTGACTGACATCTTGTCGCCTTATACCTTCCTAAAAACATGGACTTCTGCCGGAAACGACCCAACTTTCAAGAAACACGCCGAGATTATAAGAAAATTAAATATGAATCAACTAGTACGAGGTACGTTAGTAAAATATCCAAGATAAGCAATCTTTAATCATTCCTTTTCATCTTGACAGTTATTGGATGTAAACTCGACAACGACATGTTCAGCACCATTCTAAAAACCTTATGTATGCATTTCACCGTAGCAGGTGAACTGGAAAAAATCCGTTCCGTTTTAGTCAATATTCCGAGGCTGCCAAGGTTCGGAATCATCTCAATGTTGATGTCCGAGCAAGATAGAAACCAGCTCAACTATTTGATAAGTTTTTTATATCAACATGGCAAGAGTTTACCTGAAGAAGTGAGAAAGTCTTTGATGTGAAGCAAAAAATTCTGGACAAAATGTTGAAAAAGATTTAAAAAATCGGAAATATAATTAAAATTATTAAAACATAAGATGATCGCGAAGGCAATAAAAGTATGGCAACATTTGTATAGTTTTTGATTTAAATAATGATTATGTTTGATTAGAATCAAAGGTGAACAAAAAAGAATACAGACGGTTTTATTATTATAATTTTTTATAGTATCTTATTGGTGTACGGTATATTTTATGAGAGCTTTAATCTAGTTTAGACAATCCCATATTTTCCAAATGCTAAAAGGTCCGATTCTCGTGTAAAACTTGTTTCTAGCCTCCTTTTTTCACTTCTCAATTTATGATTTCGGCCAAACCATCGATTTCCTATCCAGCACTAGACATAAGCAATAATTTACCTTAATATCATCTAACTTAGACATCAATCCCATGGGGCAAATTTGCTTTTGTGTCATAATATGGAACACGAGTTTTGTAAATCAACCACGGCGTTTTAGTACAGTCAGATGATGTAGTTCTAAAAAAACCACACCCTATAACTCACCTTATATCACACGATGGTCCTACCCAGCCCTGCTTGCAGATGCACCTTCCGTAAGACCTGTCACACTCTCCCAAACCTTTGTTGTAGCTGCAATTTCTTGGGCATAGAGACTCTTCGCAATAGTATCCCACGTAACGTTCTTCGCACACGCACATATTATTCCTACAAGTTCGAGGATAACTGCAATCGTCGCAGTTGAATACCTTATAGAGGGCGCTGAAACCTTCCCCCGGTAAACCCTGTTTGTAATGGACGGTTATGAGACCTGTAAACAAAGTTGGAACCTTTACAACTTGCACCAACGTCTTTTCAACTCTCACCTGTTCTAGATTCTACTGTAGCTGTCGGAAGAGACTCTTCAGAACAAAAAACCCCAAGTAATAAACTTTGACTCGGGCTACCCGTATCAGGTTCTGGCATGCCGTCGTAAACATAAACGGCGTTCTCTCCACAAGTCACGTTTAATTGACTAGAATTGACCTGAAAGGTTCCATTAGTTAATATATGATATTGTTGATGGATTTATTTTATGGAAATTCATTTCAATATAAATAAAATGATATACTTTTGTCTGTATCACATAATTACATTAGATAATTTAAAAATTCTTCTCAAGTGGAATAAAGGGGTGACAATGAATCTGTTGGAAAATTTGGAAACTAACAAACTTTGTGAATATCCGAAATTCACTACTCTCAATAGTCAACTAGAATTGAATCACTCCCCACTACTCAATACTTTAAGATAGGTATAGTTAGCACATTCTTTCTTAAATTATTAGCTCTAGACAATTGAAAATGACGTAACTATCGAAACTTGTCATGTGTTTCCAAAATTAGCATTGTGGAAATCAGACAAAAGCATATCAACTTGTCATAGAGGGTGTACCGGAGGCTAATCGTCTTCGACGCATCCTCTGCAACAGGACCGACCAACATCCAACGTCTAGATACACCAGAAGTAGTAAAAATACAAAGAATGACGCACTGAGACACCTGGCGGAAGGCCACTTCCCAAGTTTTCTCATCGGCGACATAACAAGCCAAAAAACAGATGGAGATGCTGACACCGATGGGTTATGCCGACGATCTTGTACTCTTTATTCATGAAAAAAAAACCTCTGCACCATATGCGAAGTTACGGAGAAAGCTCTGCAAATTACTGAGCAATAATGCAGAGAGAACGACCTGTCCGTTAATCCCAACAAACCAGGCACTCGTAAAAGGAAATTACCGCCTTTCAAGGCACCAATTCTATTTAACGAGGAACTAACGCTAGTAAAATAAGTGAAATATTTAGATGTGATACTTGACACCACACTAAATTCGGACAACTATATCGGAATGCAAGCGCAGAGAGCGCAAAAGATACTCTGAACTTACCGCAAGTTATTTGGGCCCAGATTGGGACTCAAACTAAACCTAATATATTGGTTATACACGACAGTGATAAGACCGCTACTGACCAATGCGGCCATCGTATATTGGCCTGGACGGAACAAGGGGACCAAACGGAATAAAATAAGCAAGATCCAAAGGCAAGCATGTCTAGCAGACAAGGGAGCCTTGAGATCGATACCCACGGCCTCCACGGGAGGTCTGCTCAGCCTCCCCCCTCTACACATAATAGTGGAGGAGACGGTTATGAGGACCTCATTGAGGCTATGGAAGGGGGCATGTGGAAAGACAGAAATCTGATTTCTTGACAAAATGTACATCCCTCAATAAAATTAGAGAACTACGACCTGATATTCTCAGAAGAGGACATCGAATCATTTTGATGAAGCCTTTAAGCCTCCACCAAAAAAATTTGGTCTATGTCTATGCCTTACTCACCAAAACCGGGATGGACACAGGTATCGGCATCTACGGCCCCAGGGTAAACGTTAAGATTGCTCTACGAAACCATGTCACCATAACACGCGGAAGTATACGCTATTCTCAGATTCGTGCAGGAAAACCTACACAGGAACTACAGAGACGCATACATCTACATATGCTCTGATAGCCAAAACGCCCTGGGATATCAGAAAGATCCAAGGGTTACATTTAAATTAGTTGACAAATCCAAAGAAGCACTACGACAACTCAGTACCACAGAGTTACTCGCCTCTGGTGCCTAGCACGAAAGCATACAGCCATGCCAAAAAACGAAACAGCTGTTAAACCGATGGGACCAGAACCTATTCTGACAATACCATGAACCCACATGATCCCTTTCTTCCAAAACTAGAACACCACCGAGGTCCTGAACTATTGGGCAGGCATCTCGGTACTGAGAGAGTCAAAAAGGCTCATAAAAGGCCCCAATCAAAGAAAAGGGTAAATGAACTATTGTCCCTTGCCAAAAAACTATTGGGATGGTTGTTAGCTTATTAACAGGACACCAACTTAATAAACATCTACACGTCTTGGGACTGTCAGAAACCACACAGTGCAGTGGTTGCCTAGAAAATGATGAAACAACAGAACATATACTCTTGGAAGACGACCAGATTGGACACAAAGGGCCTGGGTGCTATCCATAAGGGCGCCGTGTACAAAGATGAAGTAATTTATTTATATCAAGATGAAATGAGAACTTATACCAGTAATTACTTTTAAGTTTTGCTGGAATAAGGCAGCTTTCAAATATTTAATTGTATTTCGAAGTATTCCCACTAAGATTAATACACTTTTGTATGGGATAGAGCCATATCACAAACCTTCTTGAAACAATTTATATTCCGATGAAATAAATTTGAAATTGATGAAATATTAAAGGTTTGGTCCTTTACTCACCTGTAACTGTATAATTGGGGACCCCGCCTCCACCGTGGGCTTAATAATCCAAAGACATTCCCTAGTAACGGTTCCTCCATAAGGTGCCTTGAACGCCTGCATCGAACTGATACCTTGTCCGTCTCTGCCAGTTAGAAGCCCACGTGATTCACACTGATAATAACATTTGTTGCCACCTCTCGGATCGCCATAATAATTTGGGGCGCATCGTTCGCAATTTGGACCCTCTGTATTATCTTTGCAGTGACAAATACCCGTGTTGGGATCACATTCACCCAAATCCCCGATTCCATGACCATTACATTCGCAGGGTTGACAACCTTCAAAAAGCAATATGTATTAACGATAACCGACAAAGTTCACAAAGTACTAATTTTTCAACGAAAACCATTCTATATAATTCTCAATTTACAATGACACCCCCTATTTTCCCTAATTTATGGATTTAGTGTTAGTAGACAAAATTTACCACCACTTCTTAAAATGATTGAAAAAGTATGTTAGGCAAACAAAAAGATCCAGATTAACTACAGTGAAAGAACACTCTCTTCTCAACTGATAAATATTGACAGATAGCCAAGTGCTTCAGAGGTTAAACATATCTTACCCAGTTCAGTTGTAGCATTTCCATAGCTACCAGGTCTACAATACTGACAAAATTCACCCATCGTCCACTCCAGACACTTATCACAAATTCCTTTGCCCTCAGGACAAGTTGAATGATTATTGCAGCCACAATTTTGGGAGCAATCGTCTCCAAACCAACCCAAATCACACCTGAAAAATTATTTATTTGAATATTTTCTGATGAATGGCATCGAAGAATTCCTCTATACATAATATGCAATCATTGGATAGTACATAAGATATGTAAAAGATTTTCAATAGAGCTCTTAAAGATGTGGGTGTTTGTGAATCCATCCTACGTTGCATAGTGGGGCAGGAAACCCTTATAATCCCGTTAAATAAAATAATAATTGATTGTAGTAGATCGAATATTAGTAGACACATGCACTTCAAGGAAGAAAAAATTTCATTTTTGATTTTCTAAAAAATGGCCCTTCACACATCACAGTATTTTCCTCTAGAACGAAGCCGTATTCACTTCTGTGTAACACAAATACCACTGAAATTATCGCGAAAAATTGTGATTTTCACTACACATATAAATCACGTATTGTTTGTTTGTTTTTCCTTTAAGGTATTATATTTCTGCCTAATGACACGCCAGGGAGAATTCTGTCACCTCACTAACCCGGGAATTTTGCCGAACTCCTCTCATGTCGAGGGAGGGGATCTTTAATGTCCAACACATCCTGGTAGACAGGACCAACGGCTTTACATCTCTTCCAAAAGATGGAAACTCAAGCGATTCTCAAGTATTGAATCAAAATGGAAAAATGGATGAATATATATTTTGTGATGATGCGGATGACGCGTGGAGCCTGTGTCTCCAAAAACTAAAAACTAATAAAAGAAATTACACAAAAGTAGTGAAAATTAACAAAGCCAATCAGAAAAGAACTCCTTGTATTAGTAACGAAATACTAAAACCTGTTGAAGAAAAAACAAATTGTACAAAGAAGTTGTTAGAAACCCTCCAAACCTAGATTTACTATTCAATTACAAGAATTACATATTAGTACGTCTTATAAAAATAGCTAAGGAGAATTATTATCGTGGTCAAATCGAATGAAACAGTAAGTGCTCCAAAGGTTTATGAAAGTTTGTTAAAGATCTGAATCCAAGAAATGAAGAACTGACAAGAGTAACATAACACCAATGCTAGTGTTGTGATCGATAAAAGGAAAATAGTGAACGAATTCAATCAGTACTTTGTTCGCATTGGTGACAAACTCGCCAGAAAATTTGAAGAGTCTAATACGGTAATAGATAGTCCAATTAATACATAAAGAACTTAAAAACAGATCTTCTCGTGGTGCTGATCAGCTAACCATAGATATACTCAAAAACATTAGCTAGTGTATCGTTTCACCAACCGCACATCTTATCAACAAGAGCATCGTTTCTGGCATCTTTCCAGAAGTACCTGAAAGTGCAAATGTGATATCAATTTATAAGGCATCTAGCAAAAACGATGTTTATAACTACAGACCTATCTCTTTGACATCCAGTGTCAGTAAGATATTTGAAAAACATCTCAGAAAACGCATTTGTTCGTTTATTGGTAGGTTCACACTACTCTCTAATAACCAGTATGGATTTCAACAGAATAGTTCTACACCATTACGGTAGTAGTATCTCTGAATACAGAAGGCATTTATAGGAAAATCCCAGCATTATGTATTTTTATCGACTTAGCAAAGGCCTTCGATACTGTGGAATATGAAGAACTCTTAGCAACTTCAGAAAGACTTGGTTGGAGAGGACCAGCTTACAAACTGATGAGCAGTTATCTAATTGAAAGAAGACAAGTCGTTGGGATTTCCAATGTGTATAACCATGCCAAAGAGGTTACTTTTGGAGTACCTCAGGATACTGTACTTGGCCCAATACTGTTCCTCCTATATGTAAATGAATTGTTCTCTATCAAAACTTTCCGTTTTTCTGTATGCTGATTCTTGGTCCAAACTCAAAGAGACACAGATTTCCAGAAAATAATGTGGTTTTTACTGTAAGGAAATGTTAATGTCAACAAAACAGAAGTTCTCCCATTCACAAGTTACGAGAACGACTTGCCCTCATTTGAGACCCTATATGTTGTATTTAATGGCAGTCATTCACATAGAGATAAGTGATAAAATGAAATACCTGAGAATCATAGTCAACAGACACCTGAGATGGCATATGCAATCAAACCTCATCATGAACAAAATTAAAAACTTATTACCCAGAATGAAACTCCTGGGAGAAATTTGAGAGGGGAAAAAATGAGAAGAATGTACTAGGTTTAGTTAAACAACACTTGACATACAGGATAATAGCTCAGGTATCGATGGCAGAATGTTTTGGTAAGCACATACAGGTGATGCAAAAATGGATTCTGAAAGCAATTCACAAGAAACTTGTACTTATTCCAGTAAAGAAATCTTTGGAACATCTTATGTATTCAACATCAAAAAGTTGTATGCGTTTGCCCTCAGTCATCAGTTTAAACATAATTATCACTCGAATGATGATTTCTCCCTCCAAGTTGAGTAAATTGCGAACTACCAATTTGTTAATTGTTCCAAGGGTCAAAAAGTCTGTAGGTTTAAGATACTCCATTAATATACAATGCGCTTCCAGAACATATGAGAAAAGTGAAGTCATGAAAGTTATACCTGGGTAAGAATTCAGACGGGCGGTTGGCTGGGGAGACTTGCGAGCACAATCGATTTCAACTGAACAGTGTGGACGTTGTGTTCATTTTCAGCAAAATTCAAATTTCACAAGTTTTCTTGTTACAGTGTTGAAACCCTACCTACGCACAAGTGGCAACACTTCTGTAGGAGAATCTGAATGTGTTTCATCTGATTGATGGTAGAATTGAATATGTATCCCTGTATTTTCTTAGAAAATAAACATTATTCAAACCTTTAGGAGTTTTGGTGAGAACAAAAACAAAACCAACTACATATTAATCTATAAATTCTGAAAAATTTCAACTGAAAATTACTCACAATACATTATAACATCAACTTTATCACTGAAAATTTGTCAGAGCATTATTCTCTTCATCATTATTCTCGTCATCGTCATTAACTCTTGTGGGCGGAGCTTTTAACAAAAACAATGATTCGCTAGGTTGTTTAACTTTAGTTTTGACTGGCTTCTCCTAACTGGTGATTACTGAATCAGAACTCAGTGAGAATAATTGAAGATATTCTTATTAGATTTTTTCCGCTACATTTTCTTTTTTTTTTTGTATAACGTTTATTGCCATTTTACAATCTACTTCTTACAGAGTATTAAGTAAAATAAATGAAAGAAACTGGACATGAAAGTGAGATGCCCACTGGCATCAACACTTCTGCTTAGTAATGTAGGAGGTCTTCAGGCCAGGTTTTTTTCAGTCTTCTGTTGGATGGTCCATCCCTGTACAAGTTTTCAATATGATCATTGGTGTGGTCTGTTGTTCGATTTTGGTAGTTTGTCGTAACTGTTCTGATTTCTTCGCTGATATAGGGTACTTGGAGATCTTCATGTAAGGTTTTATTGGTTACATACCAAGGAGCATTTACTATGGAACGCAATGTTTTTGACTGGAATCTCTGTATGATATTCACTCTTGATGATTTTGCACATCCCCAGAGTTGCAGGCCATATGTCCAGATTGGTTTCAGCATTACTTTGTACAGTAAAACTTTATTCTTCAAGGATAATTTTGATTTTCTTCCTAGTAACCAATACATTTGTTTGAATTTAATATCCAGTTGTTTTCTCTTCGCTTGAATGTGTTTATCCCAGGTAAGTTGGCGATCTAAGTGTAAACCAAGGTATTTTATATTGCTTTTGGTAGGAGGAGAAACTCCATCAATTGCGACTGTGGGACAATTACTATGGCGGGTTGTGAATGTCACTTGTACTGATTTGGATTGGTTTATTTTGATTCTCCATTTTTGTACCAGGAGCTCAGTGTGTTTAGGTGATTTTGCATGTTAACTGACGAGGTGGTTGGATCTTCATTGACGGAAAGTATAGCAACGTCGTCTGCAAAGGCGGCTATGGTCGTGGAATTGGTAACAGGTAGATCGTAGGTATATAGGAGAAAAAGCAATGGACCTAAAACACTACCTTGCGGTACTCCGGATCTTATAGGATAATGGTCTGACATAGCGTCGTTGAGCTTCACTGAAAATATCTTTCTGACAAGTAGGAACTTAACAGGAGGTAATAGTTGTGGTTCAAGGTGATTTTGATCTTGAATTTCAGGCCTCGGTGCCACACCTTGTCGAAGGCCTGTGCTATGTCGAGAAATACTCCAGTACAGTATTGTTTTTCTTCAAGAGTTTTTGAGATGGTGTTGACTATTCTGTGGGCTTGGTGAATAGTGGACATGTTCTCCCTGAAGCCAAACTGGTAATTTGGAAGAATATTCGTCAGGTTATGATCTTCATGAATTCTGCTAAGCAACAGTATTTCGAATATTTTGCTTGTTATAGGTAGTAAGCTGATTGGCCTGTATGATGTTGCCTCTTCAGGGGGTTTGCCGTTCTTGTGTATCATTATTATGTTAGCATATTTCCATATGACAGGGAAATAGCACAATTGTAGAATACGGTTATATATCGTAGTGAGGAAAGCGATCGCTTTCTTAGGCAGTTTTTTGAGGATTTCCGAAGTTATAAGGTCGTACCTTGGGGCTTTTTTATTGTTTAGTTTCCTTATTTCCAGTTTTACTTCTGCTGAATTTATGTGTCGGATCGGTAGTGACATTTGACAAGTTGCATCGAGAAGTTCGTCAATGTTTGGGGAATCAGATGTTTCTTCGGGCTCTTCAAATACCTTGTAGAGATGTTCTGCGAATGTATTTGCTTTTTCTTGGTTTGTACGTGCCCATTGGTTGTTGCTGGCACGTATTGGGGAGACTGGAGGAGTGGGTCTTTTAAATTTTTTTGTCGCTTTCCAAAGGCTGTAATCGTCAGGGATAGGTTTTGTAAGTAGTTATCGAACATTGAGTTTTGTGCTTCCTTGAGTGTTCTGGAAAGTTTTCGTGCTAATGTTCTATAGTGATGTAGATCATTTTGGTTTCTCGATCTCTGCCATTGTCTTCTGGCTTTCCTTTTCTCTGCTATCAGTTTTCGAATAAATAATGGGGTACTCAGATGATTATTGGGATGTTCTTCATGAGGAGTTGCAAACCATGCAGCTTTTGTATAATATCAGTGAAATGTTGAGCTGCTTCATCTATTTCTATTGGTTGCTTTATCCTTATATTCGAATTCAGATTGTCTTCTATAAAAGTCTTGAATTTCTCCCAGTTCGTTCGTGCGGAGGACAACTTGGGATGAGATCTCTTGTTCAGATTGGTGGAGCACAAGTTTATGATGACAGGTGTGTGTTCTGATGAGAGTTCGTAATTGGATTCTGTGGAGCAAGTTTGGGTTGGTATGCCATTCAATATAAAGAAGTCAAGCAAATCTGGTAACTTTCTAGGATCAGTTGGCCAGTAAGTGGGCTCACCATTGCTCAGATGACTATAATTTGCATCGGTTATAGCTCGGAGTAGGTTGCGTCCTTTGGTGGTAATGAGTCTGGACCCCCATTGGGTATGTTTTGCGTTCCAGTCTACATTTTCTTGAATTAAGATTTCTATCACGTTTAAAATTCTTCTTTCTTGCCTCTTATAATTCTTCTGTCAACAGTTCTATTAGTGAAAGTACTAATGATATTATTTCTGGTGAATGACTTGAGTATGTACGAAGAGTAGATGGTATGTTGTACCATACGAAGTACCAGTATCTATCAAGTGCTGTAATTTTTAGCATTCAAATCCACTTGACACACTGATCAAAAATAATATGATACTTTTTTTATTGAATGAACGACTATATTAGTAATTTGTGCAGACACCTCTGTTAATTAAGCTTTTTTTCATTGTTGGCCTGTGTAATACGACAAACTGAGAAGTTACTTTGTCTAAGTACTAAAAATGGACTAATACCATAAAGTAACGAAAGGTAGCAGCAAAATGAATTATTTGTTCGAATCTATACAATGAAAATTGTTGTCATATAGCCACAATAGTTTAATATAGATTAGAATCAATATACAATATTTATTTTCCATTAAATATCATAATTGACCTCACACCTAACTCTGTATCGCCTGCCTAGAAGAGTTCACACAGTGAATAAAAAGAATTAGAACATAGTAGTAAGTAACCTGACAACATGGCTCCTTCAGCACCCAAAACTTTTATTCATTGCAGGTAAATCTCTGATACTGAACAGCTCAGTTTGTCACAAGTACAAACACGCTGTAGTAATGCACTTGTTACGTTATGAGATATTTAAATATTATGAATTAGGCTCTTAGTGTTCTAATTAAGTAATATACGAGAATATTCGCGAATAATATTAGCTGTTCTTAATTTTCAGCGTTTTTTCAAGATAACTGTCCCAGTGTGTGTTAGTCAGAATTCCAGTCAACCAGCAGGTAAAAATTTGATTCGATAGGTCACGAATCCCAGTGTTCCCAGGGTTCTGTTTTGATAATTTCACTACTCCATATTGGGTGTCTTCTTAGAATATAAACCGTTTTCCACATCATTTTGAAGAGGCATAAGATAGGGATCTGGGTTTAATGTTTTATTCCAAACTGATATTTAATGCTCATGTTGTATTAGTAAGATTTGCAAAATAGTTGGTCAAATACTTTGCAAAAAAGTAAAAAATTCTAATTGCCCTCCTCAAAAACTTTGAATAAATAAATGGAACTGAGTAAAACTAGCGTTACTTGAAAAATTATCCATATTAATGGTTATAAGGCGTTCGAATGGAAAACCAAATTGGCAAAAACATTTTACTTTTTAAAGTATCATCATCCATTTAATGTTGTTAAATAAACGGTAAATGTTGATCAATATCAACATCTCAAATCACTCTCATTAATTGTGTCTATCTTTAAGATATCATCTATTATATATCATTTATTAGCCTGCTTCACAAGGTCTACATAGAGTGATTGCAGTTGTCAATTAGTCACTAGGTTTGAAGAACAATTACAAAATATATATCTGAATAAAAACACGTATAAAACATACAGTCTATTCAAAGCTGTAGCATGACAGCCGGCAACACAAAAATTCGTTTATATCATAGAAGGCCCTACGAATCTTCACAACAGTCCTGAAGCGATTCAAAGGCAGGTTCCTCACACCTTCAGGTAGTATATTGATAAAAATTCTGAAATAATAATTTTCGCTAAAGCGGCTTTATGTTAGTATTAATTGTTCGATGTGGCCCTCGTTCTGCTTTTAGGTGTTATAATTGTGTATATCGCTGTTAAGTATATGTGTACTACTATTATTTGAACCAACAATCAGACAGCAATATATGTACAGAGATGGGAATGTCAAGTTACCCAACATGATGAAAGTAGCCTTTACGTCATCCCTAAACCCTATTCCTGCTATGATTCGCACAACCCGGCGCTGTAGACCGAAAATTCTTTTCGCGTGAGGTGGATGACCCCAACCTGCCAGACCATAGGACATGTGGGATTGGACTAACGGAAAGTAACCAGAACGAATGGCTCTGCAGGGCAGAAGACCCACCAAGTTTCTCATGAGGAATATACTCTTCGAAATTTTTGCTGCCACGAGATCTACATGGGCCCCACCGAGAGCCGGGTCGAGTGCAATTCCCAGAAATCTGACATCCTCCGAATTTCGTAGAGAAGTTTTCCTGTGAGTGAAAAAAATCCTAAATGTTTTGGAAGCATTCGCACTGAGCTAGTTCACATTGAACCACTTCAAAAGTCGGCTCTGAACATTTTCTAATGAGGATATCAATTCATAATCATTTTGTCCGCGTCCACTACGCTGGTATCATTAGCGAAGAGCAGGAGAACGGCAGGCCCCACAACTTGTGCAAGATCATTTATATGAATTAGAAATAGTGCTGGTCCTAACACCGATCCCTGTGGAACTCTGCTGACAACCTCACCGCGGTCGGACTCAACTCCATTGATAACAGTGTACTGAGTTCTGTTTAACAGAAAAGATCTTATAAGACCGCAGCTCAAAGCATCGAAATTGTAATTCTTGAGTTTTTCGACCAGAATAACACCTCAAAAATACACAGAAAAAAGAAGTCTGGAATGAGGATAATAGTGCCAATGTCCGCCATGTTACAACGATAATAATCAAATCAATCTTCTTTACTAACGTCCGAATTTTGCTTGAACTTCAAACGGTATACCAATCAATAGATAATTTGAATAAGGCAAATCATTCAAGATCAACATCGTCCTTTCAGTCAGATATGAAGAGGCTACCCATGGCTTGATACAAGTTAATGAGGACAACAGTCATTTCATTAAAGAAATGCAATGGAACATTTTTCAATTTCGAAATCACCCCAACGTCTGGTATAAATAATGACAATACTAGTATTTACCCGTTGGTTACAAGAAATATTGACAGCAACGCAAATTGGATGGTACAGATTTAGCAGAAAGGCAACAACGATTGTCTGGAATATGCTTCTCATACGAAATCATTGATTATTCATCAACAATATATCCAGCAGAGGCGCTGTTATCTGTGATGGAAAATGTCAAGATATTATCTTGAACGGCATCGTCATAACACATACCGCATCATATTCTATAATTGAAACGAAACAAAGTCATATATAATTCAGTTTTAGAAGCATGCGAGAAAACAGAACCGAGCACACTAGAAAATGATCTATTATTGGACCGACCTCAAAGGATTCAGAAGATACCGGTATTGGAGCCAATTCAGACAATAAGAATAAAAAATAAACACAACACGAGATCTCTATCCAAAAATCTAACCATCAATTTTTCATTACTCAATAGAACGGCAACAATAATAATAATTATTTTAGGTACAGTCAATGATAATCGAAATTATATTCGACGATTAGGCTCACTCAAAACATACCAAGAACTATCTCGAACAACCCACTACCAGTCGCAATCGAGGCAATAGGCGACAGTTCGACTTTCCTGCTGGAGCAGCAATCGAGATGCAGTTTATTTCGTCAAAACCTAGTCACGAGAGCAGCACCGTGCGATCTTCCATACCAAGAAGTTCTTCTAAACGTAAAACAAGTCTGGAACCAGATCAATAGTACTAATGCGTGTTGCAACGATAATTGATGCCAAAATCAGTCTTCCTCACTGCCACCAGAATTCTCCACGAATTTACAGTGGTATATCAACTAACAGATATTTGGAATTAGGCTGTAAGTCGAAATAACTTCTGCTTTCTATATAGTTTAAATTAAACTGAAAACTTATTGACTTGATACTTTAAACATATTTTTCTATTAGTGGATACTACTGGGTATAAAATAACATGTGATATATTAAAAAAATAAAACAACCCACCTGCAAGCATAATCGGGCTCTCCTTCACACTGCCCATGAACGCACACGTTATAACACGTTCTGATGCAAGAAGTTCTCCCGTCTCCAATGTAACCTTTCTTACATTGACAACTAAAAGAGCCATCAGTATTCGTACATGTAGCTTGAGCATGGCAATCATGTAGACCCAAACCACACTCGTCAACATCCGGGCACTGGGCGTACGCCCACTTCGCGTTGTCTTGCTTCAGTACTTGAGAACAATTCACGTGGGGCTTGTTGAAATCGCCTTGAACACACATTCCTAAAAGCGAATAAAAAATATTCGAATCAACAAATCCCTCCTTAGTAAAAATCTTTTCAGCTGCAATCTCCAAGAATTGATAGAAATGGACACTTTCTGGGGAATACTACTGTAATAAAAAGTATTGAGACTATTCAATTTAAAACCAAGCAGAAGGTTTTTTAGACAACCGAAGCTCAAGATAAATAAGGTCTGGAGCATCGAGCTCATTCACATTACGGTTGATCTATAATCACTGGTGAACACAGTTTTTGTCGCACGAGCTTGGTGATGAATTTTATTCATTTTGATGTATTCTCATTCGAAAACAATCATTATTTTGTTTCAGTTACATCCTGCTTTTTTTTACCAGTGTAATCGTATTTGTGTACGTATTTGTTCAAATATGTGATCTGTCGTTCATGTATTAATCTAGGTAACAATTTGGATAACTGGCAATGACAGCAAATGTTACAAATAGCGACCTGCGCGACCTCATCACATCGCTGCGAGAAGAACTCAAGGAAACGAGAGAAACACTCAAGAAAATAATTGAGGATTCTAATAAAAGAGTTGTGGAATTAGAGGAGAAAAATAAGAGTCTAAAGAATAAAATTGACCTTTTAGAAAAAAAAGATAAATAAAAAATAATTTGATAATTTATGGTATGAATGTTACCGAAGAAAATTTTGTAGAAAGTGTAATAAAAGAACTAAACGAAGCTTTCAGACCTCGCTGGCTGACTTGCGCGGTTAATTAATTTATGGTATATAGCGTTTACTACGATCAGAATTTATTTGGTATTCTCTGTGTTAACCAATAACTGGGATCATTGGTTAGGCAGGATTTTATAGTTATTTTTTTCATCCACATATATTATTTTATGGCTTCATTCATTTTGAAAAAATGGATGGTGTATTTTAATTGTTTTACTTTTCATGTACAAAATCTGGATAATCCAAACATGAGTTAACACTTAAATAAAAACCAAATAGAAAAGACGAAAATGAATTGAATTGAAAATAAAGGTAGTCAGGTAAAATATTGGCATTCAGAAAAATAAAACAGAACAGCTGGCATTCACGAAGAGTATGTAACCGATTCTGAAAACGATCGAATTGACAAATATGTCGGTATCGTTGTGGAACAGTATAAAGTTCGCGCATGCGCATTAAACTAGTTCTAATGATTCCAGAACAATTCTGAGACCGTTCGTTGTGTAGTTGGAACAAACCTTAGATGAAGATGGCTGAACAAAAACGCAAATTGGTTTCCATACCCTAGTGAACCACGCGAGGAGAGCCGCAGATTTACACTCGTAATATCGAAATAATGAACTCACCTGACATAGGATTCGAAGCATTATAACACCAACCACAGCTCAACGAGCTCAAACAAGTAGAACAATTACTCAAAGCCGAACATGATTTACACTGTTCTTGCACTTTGCCATTCATCAACATGGAATTATCATGTGATGTGATCAAAGGAAATGCCTGATCTAACCATTCTCTGCACATACCAAATTGGTATTCACTGGTATACACAGAAAAGCTAAAGCATTGCTGAGTGGCTTCACACCAAACGCATCTTCCTTTCTGGTCCAGGCAGGATGTGCAATCTTGTCTTTTGTAGCAAGGAACAGGACAGTGTTTTGCTGATATTGCTGCGTCTGGTCGTTGGCCAATACGGGAACATTTTGCCTCTTCGAGCCACCATTCACAAATACCTGAAATATTAATGTTAATCAATGAAAACTATTTGAGTATTGAAACTTTAGAATTTCATTATTAAGATTGTCTCAATTTAAACTAAAGAATGAATTAGAGTGAATAAAAAGAAAATTATTATTTTGTGAATTATTTTCATGTCCTACTCTTTTGCAATTTGATTTTCTCAAATTTTTGCCAATGAAATGAAGGATTGTCTACATTTTTATTCAGTGGTTGATTTCCACTTACTGGAATAACTGGAGCACTTCCTGGCAAGTAAAAATTTCAATGATTAAAATCTCTTTAAAAATACAATTGAAAGATTCTTGGATTCTAAAAATTTGAACGTCTTAAAAACATTTCCCTGTTGTAGATGGTTGAAATCAATTCATTCTGTCAGATGGAACATATTTGGATAAATACAAAATAGAGTTCTATTAAATCTGGCAATTCATTTGTACCATACTAATGAAAATAACACCAAGCACTGAAATAATTTCGAAATTTCCAACATTATTAAACAAATAGTCAATACTACTCAAAATTATTTTAATGTACCTGATGAAGTACAGCTTTCACAAGATATAAAATTTGAGCAATTTGAGCAGGAACTCGGCGACAATGTGAGGTACCTCCAGTTGTCATTATCAGAATTGCAAGTTACCGTTTCATCTTCGGATCTTGGCAAACAAATATTCTTAGAATCGCACCAGCCGCATTTTGAATCAGTCAAACAAAGCAAACAATTACTATATTCTAAACAGCTGCCGTTGAAGAAAGGTTCGAGATATTCAAAAGTAAACACCTGAAAAAGATGAAAAAACTATAATCTCTCAAAATTTAAATCATTCAGATGATAATTCTAATCGAAATAATAGAGCTGCTTGAATGTCTTGGTAAAAGTACTTTAATAAATGAAACCACCAAGTAAATACTACTTATACATCAACATTTGTGTGGTATGATATTTTTTTTTAACTCACCTTAGGTGTATCACCATTTGCCCTAAAATGACCCAGTTCCATCTTACTCTGCTGATGATTATTTGAAACGCTCAAACTCACTGTTTTATGAGTCTCGAAGTCGATGGTCACCTTATTATCGGTAACGGTAAGTGGCCACTTTAAAGTTTTACATATACTCTGTTCTGCTGTGAAATTCGTGAGTTGGGTACCAGACAGTTTCAAACTAGCTGTACAGTAACTAATGCAAACATTTAGAAATTCTTGCCAATCGTCTGGAAGTCTCAGAAAACCTAGAAGTCTAGCTACCATTTCACCACCTGCTGTAGGATCTATCCTCAATAAAGGATTAGAAAGACTATTGAAGTCCACCTGAAAGACAATAATTTATTTTATAAATTGAAGGAAAATGTATAATATCACACTTGAGATAAATTTACTTGTTTATTTCATAACAGAAACAACATAGCTGGTTTTCAGCTCGACCCTAAAAGAAGGAATATAAGTAAATGTGGCATCTGAAATTTTATACACGAAACAACTAGAGACGAGGAATTTATTTCATCAAAACATCCAGTGCGTGAAAAATAAAATTCCAGATTTGGAACTCTTTTCAGTTACACTGCCTGCAAAACCACATGTGTTGTGTCTAACTGAGACCTGGTGCTCAGCTTCGTAAGTTGCATCTGAGATTGCATTTCAGATAATAATTTTGCTGCATCATACTGTAGGGAGAACATCGGACATGGAGGTGTTCGAAATGACTCAGACTTCAAACAGCTTTTTCTTTATGTTGACAGTATTGAATGTGAATTCGACTAATCATGCGCCTTCAGTGGAAATCAAAATGTATTATGTATTACAGTTATAGTTGTTTATAGAACAGCAAATATTAACTTGAATATATTCGGAACTACTCAGTGAATGTACAAATAAGTATAAGAAACAAAAGATAATATTGTATGGTGATTCCAACATAAAAAGATGGAAAAAGATAAACAAACAAATTGCTTCATGAATATATTGAACTAATTGAGTTTTGTACAAATAATTTTTGAGCCTACCAGCGTGTAACATCTCACATTGTGCTCTTTGCCTTGTCAGATCATTAAGGACAATCTCTTACATTAGTTCACTTTAGGAATAAGAACATCTTGTTAAAACAAACATAAATTCTGTATCGAAAGAACCATAGGTTTGACTAGTGAAAGTTACTATTAAAAATATGCAAGCAAATAAAATAAAAGCCACCTAGGAAGTGATTAACAACTACACCAGCCGATAAAAAGACGACCAAAATAAAACGGGAATATAAACCTTAATAATTAACACGGAGATGTCTCACAAAAACAATATAAATAAATTTTTAGTTAACGTTTGTGAAAACAAATGGGACCAGGGTTCAATTGGAATGAATCTGTCTTATCAACGTTTAAACATTTGAAAAACAAAAAGTCAGTAGGACATAATGAAATATCCATTAAGCTCCCCAAATTTGTGGAAATCCTCTTTGCGGAACCAATCATATTATACACACAACCAAATTTAAATGGGTCACCCGATATTTTCAATATTACCTCAGGTATTTTGGAAATTTCGAAGGATTATTAGAATTGAGCCTTTTTGAGATATTTCAATCGAAAAAAGAAAAAAATTAAAGTTTATTTTAAGAAAGAAACAAATAAAAGAAAACAAGAGACCCTTTCCGCATGTAGTAAAAAAATTGAAAATTGTTTTCTCACGGAGTAGGTGTTTTTTTCTCGACCTCAGTAGCTTGTATTACCTCCTCTTGCCCTTATGCAAGCCTGAATCCGTGTAGGCATACTTTGGATTAGGTTTTCGACCTCCTCTGGTGTGATATTCTGCCACCCTTCTGTGGCGGCTTGGATGGGCTGTTGTGGGGTTCTTGATTATCCTGGAGCGATCTAATGTTCCTTTTGAGATTATCCCATGAATGTTCAATAGGATTTAGGTCTAGAGAGCAAGCTGGCCAGTCCAAAATAGCGATTCCCTCTGTTTCAAAATAATGCCGCGCGAGATTGCTGGTATACGGAGGGGCATTATCTTGCATAAAAGTGAAATTCCCACCGTAGGCACCTCGCCAGAGTCCCACTATGGGCTCCAGCAATAGGTCCAAGTAATTTCTAGCCGTTATACTCGCAGGAAACGAAATCAAATCTGTTTTGCCTTCCAGCATAATGCCACCCCAAAACATCACACTGTCCCTTTGGTATTTCGGAATTTGTCTTATTGCTCCGAGTCTAGCTTGTCTTCCACAACCCCTTGAAACCTGGCGGTCATCTGATCGAACACCAATTCTGGTCTCAACCGAAAAAAGAACATTTCGCCAATTTTCAATATTCCAATGTTGGTGCTCTATACACCAATTAAGTCTGTTAATTTTTTTTGTCTGGTTAGCTCTGGAACTATTAAGGGCCTTCTGCTGTATAAACCCCTTGAACGAAGTCTTTGACGTATCGTTTCGATTGATACACTGATGCCTGTTGCTTCCAGAAATTGCATTTGGAGTATGAGTTTCGACGCACTAGGGTCTCTTCTTGCAATTTGGCACAAAAAAACGGTCTTGTTCTTCAGAAGTTATCTTCCTACGACTTCTTTCAGGCCTATTTTGCAGATATTGTAGCTCCACGTATCGGGCGTAGGTTTTTGAAATCACCCCCTGTGATACCCCCATTGTGGCCGCTATATCCCTATGTGTCACCCGTTCTTCAACGAGAGTTTTTATTTGACCCCTCTGCATATCAGACAATCCAACGTAAGGCATCTTCAATTATGATTATTGGCTTTTCTAAAATTTAAAATTCACAGTTTCAAACTGAACGACTGAGTACAATGTCCCGAACATGTGGTGATAATTCAACATTTCTTATCATACTATCCAGTTTTTTCACAACAAAAAACTTGATTCTTCACAAGTAGTCAAAGATCCATGGTTAAAAACAATCAATAATGTGAAATACCAAGTGATTCCATATGAATTTGGTTTTGTGTATATCTAAGTCTGACCTTAGGGATTTTCTATATCTAAAGATAACTAAAATAAAAGAAAGGTTACTACAAATACTTCAATAACTATATACCTATATCCATTCTAAGGAGATAAGGACAATAATATAATAATAATTACGACAAAGTACAAATTTGGTTTTAGAACAAATTCATAATAACTATTAAATTGAACTGCATTGGATAGATTGGACAAAATATCAAGAAAAATGTTCTGTTGCGAAATTTCGACTCCGATTCCGAAAAGTCGAAACTTCCGATTGATATTACTCCTCCGAATTCGACTTCGGTTCCGACACTATTGTACGAAGAACAAGTTTATGCATATTGCTCCGGAAACTCCCTGTCCAGATATAGGCCGAATAATACATTTTTTATGATTAAACCAATTATGAAATCACATGATTCACTTTGTGCATGCGCAACTAAACACAATATCCATTGAAGAATAGCTGGAGCTCAATCACTAGAAAAAAGATTACCCAAAATATGATTGAAGTAATGTTAGAATAGCATTAGTAATTCCATGAATATGTAAGCTAAACGATACATTAGAAGTAGAAAACAATATTTAAATTAACGAACGTATAAACGATCTCAAACTAGTAAAATGTGTCTACTTTCGACCAATTAAATTCGTGATAAACCTGAGAATTTTGTACATCAAATACAATTTGCTTCTTACTACTAGTAGGTAACTACTAGTAACCTGTTTAAAATTTGAGAAAATTTGCTCAATTTTCAAGACTTAGGTAGGTGTATTATTTTTTGAACTGAAATTGATGAGGCCGGATAATATTTTGGTTATTTTAATAAATCTCTGATTGGCCTCTGCCTTCGACTTCGACTACGATTCGGTTCTGATCCCGATTCCCACTTCGGTTCCGTTAAAACTTACATTATCACTTGCCTCTATGCCAAAGGAAATGTAATTAACTTCAATATTTAATTAATTTAATTAATGAAACAAGTTCAGAAACGGTATTTCCTGAAGACCTATTCCTCTAAAATTCATTCTGTTTTTCGAGAGAACTTGTATTCGTCAATAAATAATCAGATGGGTTTTTTCACATTGAGAAGTCATTGCGAAAATTTTTGGATATAATGGAAACAACAGCAACTTGATACTTACTGTAGTAGCATTTATTATCGCAACATGATCTGGCTGGCTGAAGTTCACGGGATGATAGTACTTGATAAAAGTCAACCCCGGCCTCTGATCTAATTCCCGGCACTGCTCCGGCTTCAGAACTTCCGTTCCTTTCTCACCCCACCATCCTGGTATCATACTGGGACTGTCTTCCTTCAATCCGCAAATACCATAATTATCATCCTTGTAATGACATCTGGCGTTCTGAACGCACCATGTACACTCCCCTAACCTCAATTTTTGTGACGCCGAAACCATCGTAGCTGTATTAGGGTGCATGCTACCGTGGATGAGACATGAATGGCAGTCGCCAAGAGCTGGACATATGCCTGGGCATCTAAAATTGGAATCGATTTTTGAAAAAGTTCAGTTTATACAAATGATTTATGCAATATCAAGGAATTTATTGAAATTCATATAGATGGCCTCCTTCGATTGTGCCACATTAATTCTAGATCTTCTCTAATAATTCAATACATGTAGAAAGATTTATATTTCTTCGAACTTCATTTTCATCAATCATCTGAGATCTAGATCCGGAAAATAAGGCTGACGGGAAATTCATTCAAGATAGAGTACTGTTCATGAAATTTCACCATTATGCACTTTTTTACTGCCTATTGGGTATCAATTAATAAGTTACTGATCGCTTTTTTTCTCTCTGAATGCATAATGAATTGTTCAGCATTATTCTTGCTTGAACGGCTACTTTTAAAACCAGCGAACAACTTATCTACAGTCTCGTTGAACCAATATCCAAATTATATTTGCCAAGTCATTGCCTCGGATCTCTTTCTTCTTATTCAAAAACAATATTAATCGATTCGATTCATAATTAATTCGAAATGGTTTCTTGAAATCCTGAAAATTGTGTTAGAATAAAAAATTCCGTTCTGATAATAAACATTTCACGCGCAATAAAGTGGCTTAATTGGCTATTTTGTGTAGCATTTGTTTATAGTCTAGCTGTTGTGCTACATGAGGTACTTTTGACTTCAGTGATGATTTATCTACTCGTGTTATCTGTTCTACCACAAAACTCAGGTTTTCACCCCAGTTTATATCGGAGCTGGGCTACTACATATATGTATATAGTACAGAGCGTTCTTCTTTATAACTGGAACCCAACGTGGAGAAAACCCAGCCATTCCGTAACGATTTTCACCAAGCGACGAAGACATGGAAGAATATCAAATACTTCCACAGTTTGTGGATGAATAATAAAAAGAACACTTTCCAACAAATGGAAACTACTGCAGAGTTAGCAAATAGATTTGCCAATTTTGAATATCATAAATGGCAGGAAGGGATTCAGAAAAAGTTTTGCCCTCAAATAAATTGAAGTAGATTATATCTCTTGGTGTAGGAATGAATTCTAATACATAGATTGATAAAAATCTGAAACGATAACACACAGGCAGAATAAAAACTAACCTAACCTAACCTGTCACTGTCAGTGTAAAAAATAGAAATAGAAATCGCTAACAAAGCTATTACTTCTTGAGAATCATATTGAAAAATAGTGGCACCATCCGACTGAAACTAAGCATTGAAAAGTATAATAGTCTAAAAAATACTGATGCTGATATAACAGGTCCTGAAACTTAAAAGTAGGTCATAATTGATCATTAACAATGTGTTACTAGAAGAATTATCAAATGATTTGCTTTCTAAATCAGACATTTTAAACTTCCTATTCTTTACTACATTGGCAAATATTATTTTGTTTTTCCTTATATCTTAAATGAAAGCTGACTCAGATATCCCTTTTACATTATTTCTTTTCTAATGAATCCCTTATTTACAATTAGAATACATTTCAATTGTAAAGCACCGAAATGTCAACACTATCATTAAAATTTACCACCATATATCTGAATTTCTGAGAGTGGGGGTACCTATCAACTTTTGTAAATTGTCAAAATTAATAAAATCTTATTGAAAACATCAAATAATAGAAAAATAGGTCCTATATTATGTTCCGTTACAAAGAATCATTTTGAATATCAATGGAGTCTGTACAAGATTCAGCCAAAGTTCATGAAATTCAATGCTGTTATACTGCTGTTATCTGAAAGTGATAAAGCCTAAGTATGAGATTCCGAATGCTACAGCTTTTCAATTAAGAATGTCAAAGAACTAATTTATGGATTCAATAAATGTTATTGAGTTCCTATCATGAAATAAATGTAGTATCATATATTTTATTTCCAATAATGATAAAAGTAACAGGGTGCATAGATCACTTGATATCTCGATACCTATAAAAACAAAAAAGGCAGAAACAGATTCTCTTCTTCACAAAGGAGGGAAAGTTGGCTACCAAACGTTTTAAAACTGATTCATCATCAGATATAACCTGTAACACTTCATTCACATGGAATTCTCACATAGAGCAAAGGATCAGAAAAACATATCTTTTGAACAATGCTAAAGAACCATAGGACGATGGTTACTGTTCCCAAAATCGCTGAAATATTATTATTATTAGCCAAGCCATAAATATACTTCTATTTGTATAAAATAATATTAAGCAAGAAGCCTCATAAAACTACGAAGTATGATTACTTTGATACATAAGTACTAGTCCACTAGTGAAATAAAACTGTCGATTACTATTGATGTAAAACAAAAGAAATATTGAGAAGTATCTTTTCACGCGGATCAAAAAAGTGCGTTTTCCTACCAGTATGACCATTCAATACCGCCGTGGTCCTGCTTATTAAAAGTTGAACGTATGGTGGGATAAAACAAACATCAGAAGAACTTCACAAGTTCAATGAGTGATTATATCTACTCTTCATCGTGGGAATCGTCACACTGTGACTTAGGAACCATTCATTTAAAATGGAGGGGACTACCACTGTGAAAGCTGTGAACAAGAAGATTAGATAGCTTTCAGGTATTACAATAAACGGAATAATTTTTTTCTCATAGTTAGAATTTATTCAAATTTTTATTGATATCTATCAAGAATATAATCTAATCAACTTAATGAACTGAGAAAAACGAAAATAAAACCAATAACAAATTCAGAACAATTTCAACCAAATTTATCCAGATCAATCGGCGATTTCCAAATACAGTTGGCAAATTTTAAGAAAATATGATTGATGGGTATGTTAGAAATTTACTGAAAAATGGAGAGGTCGAAAATATATGGCAATATTCAACTTGACGTTCTATACGCTGTTGGAGAAAATCCTCATATTGTCAGTACGCAACAATCACTTGATACGAGAAGTCACACAAGTCATCAAAAAATGTTACACAAGGAAAAGTACCATCGATACAGACTTGGTCTAATTTTTCCGAACATTGCAATTTTGGAAAATCATGCAAACAATTTGTAATTAAAATGAAAGCATCGCCAGAAATATTTCATTCTCATATGAAACTACTCTTCACCCCAAACATAAAGAAAACAGTAAAATTGTCGATGTAGGTCCTAAGAAATAGAAACTTAATCTAAAGGTCGATTATTTGAAAAACAATGTTAGAACCATTTTATTTTAGGTAAAATCTAACTGGCCATTTAATGATATTGATGGCGGATTGTTTAAGGAAATTCTTTTCAATATAAATAAAATGAAACATTTGCGAGTGTCTGGTGCTAACAGTTATGAGGTAGTATGTGCTAACTATATCTATCTTAAACGTTGAGTAATGGGGCGTGATTTAATTCTAGTTGTGAGTTTTAGGTTTGACTTCCAAACTTTCCTAGAGATTCATTATCATCCCTTTATTGTATTTGAGGATAATTTTCAAATTATCTAATGTTATTATGTGATTTTTTTTATTTAGATGTTCAGAAACTGCAGATTTGTTGTTATCTGAGGAGAATGTTTTTTGAATCTAGATTCAAAATTTCGACCTGTTTGCCCTATTTAAAAGGTGGGTCATCATTGCATTCAATTCTGTACATTCCAGACTATCTGAATTTATTAGTTTTTTGCTTGGCATTGAACAATAACTAATTTATGTTGGCAACACTCTTAAAGTAGGTTGTTGAATTAAATTTGGAAAGATAATTGCTGATGTTATCAGAGAGGGGACCAATGTGAGTTAGACATGCGTATTCATTTTCTGGTTTTATTATAATGGAGTATAGTATTTGAGAAATTTGTTTTTGTTCTTCGCGTCTAATAATACTGTTCATGTGGGAGAGTGGAATATTATTAATTGATGCAATCTTCTCAACAATATTAATTTCCGTATTGAAATCTGTTATGGATAGGAGAATGGAAAGGGCTCTATGAATCATTGAATTAATAGCGGTAAATTTATGTGTAATGTGGTTAAAAGAATCCATTGGGATACTTGAATCTGTAAATGCTTCTTTTCTATATATGTTGCAGGTGGGAGTTTTATTGATTTTAGTGTTGCTTATGTATAGGAAATTTATTGAATTGTTGCCTTCAATTTCAGCAGTGAAGATTATTTTATCATGCGTTTCATTTAGAGAATATAAAAACTTGTCTATTTGTCTGTTTGTACCTTGAAAATCCACAAATGAGAAAAACCTCACCAGGCCAGTTGTATCCTACATAAACACACCTACTGGTAAATTAGTAAGCTTCCTTTGTAGACCTGATGATACAGTTTCGACACTTAATAATTTTAATTTTGTCTCATTTGATATAAAAATATTTACCCAAATTATTTCCAATTTGAATCAAAATTTTTCAGACAAAACTCGACACTCCCCATTATCAAATATTTTTATGAACAATTATGATAAATCTATATTGCATAAGTTAGCACAAAAAACTAAAGACAATAAAATTAACTCCACTGTTGAAATTGAACATAACAAATTTTCTAGACAACCATCACTAAACTCAATAATTATCTCAACTACAACATACAGAAAAGAAACATTTACAAGTTCAAGATTTCCAATAGATCTTTTAACCACATTATACATAAATTAGCTGTTTATTATTCAATGATTCATACAGCCTTTTTCAGTCCTCTATCCGTAGCAGACTTTAATACAGAAATCAATATCCTCTTGAAAATTTCAACAAATAATATTCCACTCTCGAACCTAAACACTATTATTAAACGCAAGAACAAAATCAAATTTTTCAATTACTATATTCCATTATAGAAAACTAGAAAATAAATACGCTCTCTAAAAACATCAGTAATTATCTTCCCAAATTTAATTCAACAACCTCCTTTTCCATAAGCAAATTATTATTTAATGCAAAGCAAAAACTAATGAATTCAAACAGTCTGGAATATACAGAATTGAATGAAATGAATGCCTAACAGGTCACATAAGCCAAATAGGTCAAAATTTTGAATCTAGATTGAAGAACATCACTCCTCAGATAACAAATGTACGCCGTTTTTGAACATATTAAATCAACAAATGAAATGATAACATTTGAGTAATTGTCCACAAACGCAGTAAAGGGATGACAATGAATCTGTTGGAAAGTTTGGAAATTAACAGCTTTTATAAAAACCTAAAACTCACCACTTTAAATACTCAACTAGAGGTATAGTTAGCATTCTTTCTCATAACTATTAGCACCAGACCCTTAAAAATGACGTAACTGGCGAAACCGGTTGTATGTATTAAAAATAAACATTCTGAAATCGGACAAAATTATTTCATTTTATTTATACTAACAAGCCATGCTTTTTTATCACTTTTTATTCTGATCTCAATAATATCAATTTGCCGACTCATCATCCTTCTGGACTCCTTTTGTCTGGATGACGAGCTAATCCAGCATACAGCAAAAATGATAACAACACATAGTTATTGTTCAATTTTATTAATTAAATGAAATCTCAATACCTTGTCGTCTGCAGATTGGTTGTACAATTTGCACCAATCGTTCTACCGTAACATGTGTCATCAGCAGAGCACCATCCACACTCCGGATCGGCTGAACAACTAACATAATTCCCATGCCTACTACAAGTACCTTCCGGATCATAATTCAAACCAGTCCTTGAAGAAATCATTGGTGGCACCGTGTACGCAAGTAGATCGCCGTTAACATTTCCATGATACCCTCCTACCAGTAGCAGAGTATTTCCGTTTCGCACCGAAGAAGCATGAGCAAAAACGCCCTGATGTTTTGGATAGCGAGAATCATTGGTGTTTCCCAGGATCTCCGGATTCACCCACGTATGACACCCTAAATGGTAAAGGTACATCTGATTATCGTAGCAAATCTCCTCTTTGTTATGTCTGTGAGAATAACCGCCGAAAATTATGAGGTAATTCCCCAATATATCTGCAGAATGAAAGGCACGTTCTCTGGGTACAAATTTTTCACGTAGGTGTTCCCGAGTGTAATGTATTTCAGTCCAATACCTGTCGTCCAGTTGAAATATGAACATTCGATCGCTCAGTTTAGAAAACCTAGCAACTCCAGCCAAGATTCCACCGTAAACTATCAACGAATTCGTACTTGCATGATATTTTGTAGTGTGCGCTACTACTCGAACGTCCAATTCTTTTCCACCCCTGGCTTTAATTTCGTACCACTCTTCGCTACCATCTGATTCTAACTTGATACTGAATAACCTTGAAGAAAACTCTCCGTTCTCGATACTACCGCCGAAAAGATACATAGTTTCATTAGCCGAGGTGAGTGTGTGTCTGGTTAACGGCGGGGGTTGAATCTTGGAAAATTTTGCTCGTAATTCCCATTTTTGAAGGATAACATCGTAGAACCAAAGTTCGTTCGATAGACTGCCGTTATCTAATTTTCCTCCGTACATTGCGAATCCTCTATCGATTCTACAAGCTGCCTGACCATACCTGAAAGCAGAATGAATTCGTTTTTAATGTACGTAATGAATAATACAGTTTACAATGTTTTGTTACATGAAACATTCAAAGCACTCTTAAATCTCAGCAATTAATCATTTGCTATTTCGTTATACCACCCTGAACAACACGTTTCAAAAATGATCATATGGTGCTCAAGTGATTCCTTAATTTTGTTACATTTACACTGTTGTGATTATTATTCTACAGGAATTTGCGTACACAGCTTGACGCTCCGAAAACTTGCACTTCATTTACAAAGTTAACAAACCTAACAATTATTAGCAGGGCAGTTGTGACTCCTTATAGGCTAAGGAGAGGGGGAGGTGCAAGATATGCTCTGGTTACCTGAAGCTATTAACAGCGATCACCTCCTGTGGTTGAACTTGGGATAGAACCACCCCGAGGTACCATTTAGGTCATAAGAATGAAGTGAAAATCCCATCCAGACAAGAATGAGAGGAAAGAAAGCATTCCTTGCCAGGTGGAGGGTATATCTAGTACACTGATGGGTCGAAGACCAACAAGGGATCAGATAGCGGAGTTTACTGACGGAGAAATGGTAATTGTTTCTAGCTCCCATTGGATAAACATACAACAGCTTTTCATTCGGAGCGACACCTGGCTGTGCTCAGAAGCTGCAGGAACTGGGTACAACTAATGAGTGGATCACGACCTGCTCCAACAGTCTGGCTGCTCTGGGAGCACACAAGGTGGTCTGGAAGTGCGTTCAGGCACTGGAACAACCGTATACGTCTCTTCTGGGTTCTGGGTCACGCCGGGATCAGAGGAAATGGGATTGGGGATAGGCTAAGAATACTCTAATAGGACCAGGGCCTGCAATCGGGATTCAGCCTGTTTTGTTATGACGAAGCTAGGGGACTGGCTAACGGAACAACATAGAAACACCTGGTTGAACGTTCGAGGTAGTGGAACTGATGTAGGGCTCCTGGCACAGATAGAAACGGGGCATGGCAAGCTCAGATATAACATATACAAGATAGGACTGAACGATAATCCTAAGAGGTGTGAAATTGGGGACGAAACACCAATTCATTTGTACACTAAATGCCCCATCGGTTTCGCCTTAGGCGAGTTTGATTGTTTATTATTCCTTTAACGTGCTCTATTTCCGCCTTTCGGCCAATGACACGCCGGAGAATTCTGTCACCTCACTAACCCGGGAATTTTGCCACGTACGCCTTCAGAGCTTCAGAGTGCAAGTCTGGAAAGAATGTTAATAATTTCTCTTGCAAATTATGTAAGCTCTGTATCATAGAAGGATTGTGAGCCTTTACTACAAGTGATCGGATTGTTGAATTATTATCAATAGTTTTCTGAACACACGGAAAAAAAATATATTGTTTTGCAGAGAAGATTACCACAATCGAAGTTTTACATGAAATGCTTTCACTTTATCTTTAGCTGTTAAGATATTTTCTTCTCTCCCTTGGAGGGTTTTGTTTAAGTTGTTGAGATGGCTAAAAGACCTGCAATTTACTATACAATAATCGTTTTAGTTTGTTAAAAGATCAATGCGAAAATGGTTTACCCGACTAAAGAAATAGCTGAAATTGTGTAGTGTTATTTCAAAATAATAGTTGTGCCAAAACAACAGAAAGAATATTAAACGTAATAAATAAGTAATGAAAAGAGATAATAAATTTGGCACGTCAATTTTACATGAATATTGAAATCATTTAATTGCATCATTGTTTTCCTCAATCAACAGACTAAGTAATTGTTGATGGTTAAAGTGAAGGAAATCTGTTTTATGTTCAATCAGTGGCGGCTCGTGACCTTAGAGAGCAGTGCTGCATGTTGCAGTTTCTATCAGTAAAATATGATCATCTCTTCAAATACTCACCTGTCGCTGCTGTTGGATGTCATCCAATATGTATTTAAAGCTTTATTCAAACAATAAAGAAGACAATATACAATTCCAATAAATTGTTTTCTAGGCAACCACGGCACTGTGTGGTTTCCGATAGTGTCATGACGTGTAGGTGTTTATTAAGTTGGTGTTCCGTCAATAGGTCAACTACCCTCCCAATAGACTTTTTATCGAGGGACAATAGTTCATATACCCTCTTCTTTGTTTGCGGCCCCTTTATGAGCCTTTTTTACTGTCTCAGTCCCGAGATGCCTGCCCAATAGTTCAGGGCCTAAGTGGTGTTCCAGTTTTGAAAGAAGGAGAGCATGTGGGTCCACGGGATGATCAGAATAGGTTCTGGTCCCATCGGCCTAACAGCTGTTGCTTTTTTGGCAAGGCTGCCAGCTATCTCTCTGCACGAAAGGAGAGTAACTCTGTTTGTCTCACTGAGTTATCGAAGTACTGCTTTGCATTCGTCAACTAGTTATGAATAGAGTAGTAACCTTCTTATCTCTCAGATATCCAAGGGCGTTCTGGCTGTCAGAGCTTATGTAGATGTATGCATCTCTGTAGTTCCTGTGTAGGTTTTCCTGTACACACCGGAGATTGGCAAATATTTCTGCATGTGTTACAGTGACATGGTCTCCCAGATCAATCGTAATGTTTGCTCTGGGGCCGTGGACGCCGATGCCTGCACCCATCCCGTTTTGGACCCGTCCGTAAACTAGGTAGGGCCCTGTTGGATGAGTAAGGCGTGCGGGGTGTAGACGAAATTTCTTTTGGTGGAATGACGACCTTGAAGGGTTCGTCGAAGTGGTAGGTTAGGTTAGATTTTGATCTCCTCTTGTGAGAAGGTCAGATCGGAGTTCTTTAATTTTGTTGAGGGATGTGGAGTGTTCAGAAGTTGGATTTCTGTCTCTTCACATACCTCCTTCCCACAGTCTCAAAGAGGCCCTCATGGCAGCCTTCTCCACCACTATGTGTAGTGGTGGGACGCCCTGAAGACACTCGTTAGAGGCTGTGGGTGTGGATCTCAAGGCTCCTGTGACTGGTAGACATGCTTGCCTATGGATCTTGTTTATTTTTTCCGTTTTATCTCCTTGTCCAGTGTAGGCCACAATACGATGGCCGCATAGGTCAGGAGCGGTCTTATCACTGTCGTGTATAACCAATATATTGTTTGTTTTGAGTACCCATCTGGTGCCGAATAATCTCCGGCAGGCCTAGAGTGTGTTTTGAGCTCTTTGCGCTCGTCTTTCGATGTGATTTTCCCAAATTAGTTTGGCGTCAAGAATCACACCTAGATATTTCACTTGTTTTACTTGTGTTAGTTCCTCGTTGAAGAAAATGGGTGCCTTGAAAGGCGGTAGTTTCCTTTTTCGAATGAATGGAATCATGTCTGTTTTGTTTGGATTAACAGACAGATCGTTCTTTCTGCACCATTGTTCAGTCATTTTCCTCCAAGATTTTCGAAACTGAAAGATCTAATATGGTATTATATGTGAAGAAAGAAATTCACAAAGACCAGACACAATATAGGGCCCAAAATAGATCTCTGCAGAACTCCCATTTTTAATTTTTTCATACTAGAGATTCTGTTTTTCCTATTCCCCACCAGAAATTGCCAGGCCAGAATATCGAGCATAGGAGCCAGGGAAGAGTAGGTCCCCATCATCTTCACCTTTGCCGATATTATAGATCTACCAGTCCTGAATCCACGTTGGCTATTATTGAGAATAAAATTCAACTCCAAATAATCAAGGATTATCTTCTACATTAAAGCTTTAAACACCTTTGAGATCGCTGAAAGTACAGATATTGCTCCTATTAACGTGCTGCCGCTGTGTTCATCTTATCATAATTATGTTTTATAAGAGCTGTTCATTTAATTTATGAATCTTAATTATTGTTTGATGACTTCATGCAGAATTATTGAATTATGGAAAAGTCCGGGTAATCCTATCTTGTATGATGACGACTTCTGAGCACCCAAAACGAGTCGATCAGCTGTTTGCCGAATGTATTTGAATTTTATACAGTGTTGTCATATTACGAACGAAATAATATTTGGACGCATTGGTTCGTCAGTATGCGAACACAATAATTTAACGCTCTTGTCTATAGTAGATCTTTTCTCTTTTTTAGTGTCTAGTCAATAAATAAACTACTTCTTTTATGTCATATTGTTACTACCGCAAAAACAAAGTTCACGGCATAAATTATTAACTAAATATAGAGAAAAGGAGACAATTCAAAAGTATTTTACTAGTTCTCATTAATAGTTACACTGTCAAATTATTACTCTATATGGTAAGACCAGCTTCGGTGTTTTAAATTATATGGTGAAAACGTTAATTGATCAAATATTAAATCTAGGATATTTTTGGGAAAGTATGGGCAACTATTAAAATTGAAACTGAAAATATTTCATTCCGTTAAATTATCGTATACCTATTCGAAATGGATTATCATGCTCTGTTCCTCAATTATAATTTGTTAGAAATAGAGATAACGAAATGACGCTTATGATTCCAATGACAACACGAGAATTATTCCAATCAAATAGGAATATGTCACAAATCAGACAACACTGTATAAAATTCAAATGCATTCGGCAAACAGCTGATTGACTCGTTCTGGGTGCACAGAACTCGTCATCATACAAGACAGGATTACCAAAATCCGGTTTTCCAACTTAGTTATATTCTAAAAAGGAAGTTTTCACTCTATAAATCATACTGTTGTTTTTGTTTGTTTGTTATTCCTTTAACGTGCTCTATTTCCGCCTTTCGGCCAATGACACGTCGGAGAATTCTGTCACCTCACTAACCCGGGAATTTTCTCGAACCCCTCTCGTGTCGAGGGAAGGGATCTTTAATGTCCAACATATCTCTGTTAGACAGGACCGACGGTTTTACATCTCCTCCGAAAGATGGATACTCAAGCGATTCCCAGAATCCGAAAAATCGCACCGACTTTGTGGGGATTGAACCCAGGTAACTCTGCGCAGGAAACATGCATCATATCTCCTACGCCACCGAGCCGGTTGTATACTGTTGTTTTTATTAGCGAGGAGCATGTCTTCAACCGAACATTAAAAAAAACATGATATAATGCATACTCTTCAAAGTGTATGACACTTAGGGGTACTTAGTGACAGGGATATGGAGGAGGCGGTGGTTCTGTTCGGGGACGTTGATTGGTCGAGTGTTTTGGCAGATAAGGATGTGGGAAAATATTATGAGAGCTTTCAGTCAACTCTTACACAGTTAATGGCTATGGTAGCTCCGAAACGTCTTCATAGAAAAATAACTTCTAAATCAAAGCCGTGGATCACCGAGAGCATAAAAGAGAAGTCGGCCACTCTTGTTTGAGGAACTGTGCAAGGGAAAAATCCTACATGACCAGTATAGGCAATTTTGCAAGGATCTAAGTAAAGAAGTAGAGCAAGCAAAGAGACTAGCTAATTCCAAATACACTGCCGAGTCTGATAACAAGATGAAAGCTACTTGGAAAATTGTGAACACTATTGCGGGAAAGAAGAAAGAAGCTGATTTAGATATATCAGCTCGCAGCCAACAAGCAATCTTTAAACGATTGCTTGATTTCTATAAATCAACACTTGATTGGAGCATGCGCTGGCAGAAATAATCTTAACACGGCAAATATTCGGTTGGTCAAACATAGCAATCAGACTATCTTTCTTCAGAGTACATCGCCAAGGAAGTCTACATATACGATCCCTTAAGAACACGGCCGCAACAGGATATGATGAGATTCCAATTAAATTGATTAAGCACTATTCAATGCACCTGATTGACCCATTGTGTCATATCATCAACTTGTCGTTGGAATCAGGTGTGTTTCCAAACAATCTCAAAAAATTTGTAATAAAACTTATACCTAAGGAAGGTGATAAAACTTCTATTGACAATTACAGACCGATCTCTTTACTACTGACAATATCTAAAATTTTTGAAAAAGTTTTACTGAAAAAGCTACTCGATTTTCTTGGGAAATTTAATGCATTTGAAAACACGCAGAATGGATACCTGAAGGGGAGGTCAACCACAAGAGCAGTTTACCAACTAATCTCTGCGATCTTGGATGCATTGAACAGGGATGAAAGAGCTCTGGCAGTTTTCATGGATTTGTCGAAGGCATTCGACAGCATAAATTATTCTATTCTTCTTTCGAAATTACAGAAGATGGGGATCCGAGGAGTTGCGTATAAGTTAGTGAAATCTTATTTGGAGAACAGACTGCAATGTGTTCTATCAGTATCGCCATCTGGATGTGTCAGAATGGAGGGAGATTGAGCGGGGGGTTCCTCAGGGCTCGATCCTTGGTCCTGTGTTGTTCCTGATTTATATTGGAGATATGCCTAACGTTTTGGAGTTCCTAACAGTCCTGTTTGCCGATGATACATCGGTTGTAGCACATCTCCATCAGATGAGTGGAATAGAGCCCCTAATAGACGAGATGTTGTCGAAGACATGGTTTGCAGAAAATGATCTGAGACTAAATATCAGCAGAACTGAAGTGATGGTCATACAGTATTTCATCCCTAGTTTGCCTATGAGGGTCTTCGCAGGGGATTATTGAGTTAGCCAGCAGTACTTCGTTCTTGGGCCTAAACATTGATTCTCAATTGAACTGGAAGGAGCATATTAACCAGGTTGTCTCGAGGACATCGAGCTTCTATTATGCCCTTAAAATCATATCAAATCAGGTGAGTGTAAAATCCGCACTGGGAGCTTATTATGCTTATGCTAATTCACGGCGCACCTATGGAATAGTGTTTTAGGGAAATAATAAATATCTCTTACATAACGATGTTTCCGTACAATTGTGGGTACACTTGTCTAGTATTTGTTTCTATTTTATTCAGGTTGGATTAATCAGCTATGCTGTATCCTACCTTTTGCTATCTCTCAATGTACAGTAACACTCACTCATACTAAGTTTAAGGCCTTTAATGTAATTGATAGTTATAATTATTATTTCTGTACAAGATGCCGATAAAATGCTATTATTATTTTTATTAATATTAAATTCTGTGGACGTCCATAAAATCTTTCAATCAATCCATTTATTTGTTCCATATAAACATAAATTGTTGTAGAACACGTCATCATAAACATAAAATACATATAAACAAACAGTGTAAACAGAATAAAGACCTAACAATAAGACACGAAATCAGCTGAGGCAAATATTGTCCTCAAAATACTCCTGGAGAGTGTAGTATGGTGTCCTCCTAAGGTAAGTATTCAATCTTCTTCTCAATTTATTTTGCGGCGACCCTCGTGACTTCTGTGGACTGTGATTATAAATTTTCACCAAAGCATAAACAGAGTTGTTCTGAAGGTAAGTATGCTTAAATCTGGTTAGCCTCATATCGTTCTTAGCTCTCGTGTTATGCTCATGTTCACGCTTAGTCTCCACAAACAGGTCTCTATTATTAGCTATGAATATGATTGCTTCATAAACATATAGACTCACAACAGTTAGCACTGATCTTTCCACAAAGTGAACCCTGCATGATTGTGTTTTGCTCAACTTAAGAATCCCACATATACATCTCTTCTGCAAGAAATTAAATTAAAAATTCCCCCATAAAACTATCCCGTATCTAAGCCTACTATCAATATATGCATTGTATGCAGTAAATGCTGTGGAGACATTCACAAGTTTGGACAGTGTTCTTAGTGCATACACATATCTGGCCATATCATTTTCAAGTTGGTCTACATGATCAGCCCAATCTAGTCGATAGTCAACCGAAACGCCCAGGAATTTAAGGTTATTAGAGAAAACCATGGCAGTCTTATATCCATGAGATATGGGTATGTGCTTTTTTCCATATGCAAACCTGACAAGTTTGGTGTTTTGACTGTTCATTTTCAACTCATTTCAAGAAAACCAGGCATCAAGATCAACAAGCACATCGTCCACTACCGAATCCAGAGAAACCGAATCGGCGAGCACCAGAGAAGTGTCGTCTGCAAATTGGACCATGAATTCAGTTGTATAACCAGGTAAGTCATTGGTATATATCAGGTAAAGGAGGGGACCCAAAATCCAACATTGTTGACTGCAGTGTCTTCCCAGTTGTAGGCTCTTTTTCAGCAAAACATTGAGATCTTCCTAATAAATAAGACCGAAGCAGATCCAAAGGCCTGCCTCTAATTCCAACTGCATACATCTTCTCAATCAACTTGTCATGGTTGACGGAGTCAAAGGCTTTTTTGAGATCGATTCACATCAGTGCTGTTATTTCACCACTGTTTAAGTGGTAAAATAGAGAGAATCTTTGTTATAGCCTGATATATAGCTCTTGTCGTAGTCATACCCTTTCTAAAGCCATTTTGGTATTCTGAGAGTACCCTGTAAGTCTCAAAAAAATCCCTCAGAAGTATATATTATCTTAATAGAAGAGACTCATGCAGAGAATTATTCAAGATCAAACAGATACTCACACTACCCTCATTATATGTTTTGGAATGCATACGGTTTGTGAAGGAGCACTATGAAGAGTTTTTCGCTCAGCATGAGATCTCACATACCTATGATACTCGAGGTGTTTTGAATTGTACACTGCAAATACCAAGAATTCACAGAAGCCATGTACATAAAGCCGTGAAGACTAGCATGATAAAAATTTTCAACCACCTTCCACAGAGACTGAGGAAACTTCCAACGAAATTACTTATACCTACAATGAAGAAGGAGCTTGCCCAAAGAGCATTTTATTCAGTGGATGACTTTTTCAATTGCCGCCTTGTCATGGTTGTTTTTTTTTCTAAACGCCCATATTACTCGGGATAATGTTTGAATTGTCTATGTTAATAATTGTTTTTCATTAGTTAATTTTTTATATTATTCAGAATTTTATTTTTGAAATGTTTCATACTCAAATTTTTCTAAATTTCTTTTATTTTAGTTGCACACTTTGTATTATGTATTATGTCAACAATAAATCAATCAATTATTTTTGTTTAATATAATGAAAAAATCTGATTATTTACCTAGCAGTTGGTTTATGCCCTTCCATTGAATGTGAATGTCTTTGCCGTCTTCTTGAAGATGTTGAGTTTTGTCTAACAGTATACAATAAATTTCTTAAAAATGATGTTCCTGAATTTATTCCCCACTTATGTTCCCAATCTGTTCCTGCCTGTTCGATTAAAGCTGACACAGAACCAGGATCTAGTTCATTATATAATTTTTTATCAGGTAAAATATTTCCATTTTCATCTTGCCATGTACTATTCTTGAAACTATATATTGCCATCGAACTTAGCACTACATTCAAGTTATATCCCCCAAACACATATAAAGAGTCTGTTAAATCTACATATATGGCTATGTGAGCTGCACGAGGCTGAAGACCTCCCTCGGAATGTGACAACCAGTGCCATTTATTGCCAACGCTATCATATTCATGCAAACTACATGCCTGTCCGGAATAACCTGTCCGACAAATGCATCCTTGCTCTTGTTCACAATGGCCTCGACCATATTTTCTACCACATTTTTCTGGACACAAATGTCTGGAACAGTCTAACCCACCCCAATCACTACCACAAACACACTGATGTTTATAACACACACCATGACTTGAACAATTATTTGGACAATCCGTTATAGAAAATTCTGCTCGAAAACCATCAAGAACATAATTGGTATCACTATACAATAGTATAAGCATATGCCCAGAGGTAGCTATCACTTGTTGGGGCTCCGTTTTGCCGCTAAAACTGCCTAGTAAAGGAGAACGGAATGAATCTCCATCATAAACAAACACGTAATCGTAAGAACATTCTGTTCCCATATCTCTAAAACTTAAAGTTATAAATTTGTTTGTATTGTTTGCTTTTATTAACCATTCGCAGTGGCTATCTTGGGTGTAGTTGGACCCTACTGGGCCATCTGTGATAACACCCCATGTATCAGTAAAGACCCTTCTTGATTTATCACAGGGAATGAGATCCACTGCAGCATATCCCACTAAAACGAAAAACCATACGAAAATTTCTAGAGAGAACTTGATTATCAAAATCCGCATATTGTCTGGAACAGTAGATATTCATTGAAAGTCTGGAAATGCGGACATATTCGGCTTTTTCAACTCCATTGTTGCAGGAGACCATAGGGTCACACAGTGAGAGACACTACATCGTTCAGATTGATATTTTATTATTTGTTTTTGAAAATTGAAGAAATCATAATTTTAGAAATACCTATGACAGAAATGACAGGATTGTCTGGATCAGTCTGTGATCTCCTGTGACGTTTAACAGCATTCTATGCACTATATTGTTATCAATCCACTTTTGACCTATTTTTTATAGAATTTAAATTATTTATTGATAATTTTATGTATGATGAATAGTTTAATCGACTTATTCCCAATTTGAAATTTTAAGAGAATGGACACATTCAAGGTTTTAATTCATTGTTTTTGAATTACCTCCCACTCCCTATAAACTCTATTTAGGAAACCATGAACTTAGTCACACTATACTCGAAGGACAGTCACAGTGAATAAAAGCAGTGCCGGCTTCCGCCATATACGATTTTGAAATTTTACACAAAAATAAAATTTAGGCCATAATTTGTTAGCGTATAATTTAATAAGATTTTCTGCAGTTGAATCATTTTCACTTTTAAGTATTATACAAGATGTTTCCAAAGTAATCTAAAATATTGTTTTGGACTATTCATCATATATAATACTAAAACGAAGGATTTTCAGAACGTCGCAGCCCTTTGTAAAGTGTACAAAAAGCGCTTTCAATATTTCAAAGGAAATTTCTTCAAAATATGAAAATTTCGTCTTTCCGCACGAGGTGCATCCTTTTTTACCAGGTTGCAAATTTCGAAAGAACTCATTATTTCCGCGACTGTTGACCAAAACTGTGCGTGAAGAATCTTGGAACCAACAGGAACTAGGACGAGAACTCTTGAAACGAAATAAATAGGAAGAAACCAATTTTCGGAGTTAGGTCAGACTGCCTAAAACGGCCAAAACGAAGAGCTAATCGAACGGTGAAAGCATGCCATGAAACCCAGGTTTCACACTCCTAATCTTTCTTTTCCAACTGATCGATAACCTATTTCTAGACAGAATTTTCGCGAAATTCGTTCACGCTAGCAAAGTATTTGCATATTTTAACTCTTCAAAATTGTAAAGATGTCCCTCAAAAATCGATTTTCCGCTGGCATTTTAGCGTTAGAAATATTCTCCGCTAGAAGTAGGATTTGGTACAAAATTGCCTCCACCACTTCTTTACGATAATCAGAAACGCCAAGTCTCCAGCTGTCTAAATCGGACTTTGGCTTTCACTGTTCCCTTATCACTAGGGATTGTTGGTTAGGTTAGATTCGATCAGTAGAGATAAAGCGTCAATGTATGGTAATTTCCAAATATTCTAATATGAAATTCATCTAGATCTTGCGGAAAATATGGGAATCCAGGAAGCGCGTCCTGTAATTTCCCATGGAACCCCACTAAATTTTAAACGCAGTTGCAAAGAAACACCAGGTGTGTATAAGATGGTGAAACTTTCTTCCAGGTGAATTATTTCGAAATCGTATAATAAAACATGAGCTGACGAATTCAATCTAAACCGAAAAGCTTTTATAAATATAAGATAAGGATTGCTTCCTTCTCCATGTTTAGGATGTCAAACTTTGAAAATATCCTTTTAATCGATTTCGTTGAAACATTCCAAGCATTTTAATAATTATAGCTTCCTCTATCCTAGATATCTTTGAAAATTTTAAATTTTCGAAACAAAGGTGTCCAAAGAAAAGCTTTCAACTACTGTAAGAAAAAATATCTCAAAAATGCATTAAGCATATAAAGTTTACAGATTATTCCTGAGATATAATCCTACTTCATGTAATAAGTAGTACTTGACCCAACAAATGAATAATAAAAAACTTTCAGAATTACTACAATAGAACCTAATATGTTTGAACTGCTAAATGAAAAAATAAAAGACCAAATATTTCACTTATTCTCTATTGACAAAATAGGCACATCTACCTCAAAATCGATCCACATAAGGCAGTAACAAAATCTGAAGTTTTGAATGCTGGAAAATAAACTTCCCTGAGAAGCATTCAAAATATCACAATCAAAGTAGAAATAAAAAATTACAATTAGTCACTGTAAAAACAAGTACAAAATACTTGTTAGCGAAACATTTCCAACAATAACAAATGAATGTTTCACTAACAGCAATGATACAGACATGAATTCATCATTAATCTCACAGAATCAGAAAAACATTTTTAAAAGTACAATGTATGTCATCCTGATTCCATGAATTCAGAGAAAATTCATTGCATCTTGAAACTTATAAAGTACATTTCATCTTCTAACGTCTAATATAAGTTTCATTCTATTCTAACTCTTTATTATTGGTTTCTGTTCTATTTTCTGACTTGTTTCCCTTTTCTATTATCTTTTGGTACAACTGTCATATAAGAATCTTCTTTTTCAGAGTGATATATACTTTTTGACTCCCTCTTCTCTTGTTCGATTGCCATTCAACCTAAACAAATGAAATTAGTTAATTTTGTACAATTCTTCATACCATGAGTCAATTTATGATTAATTTTTTTATTTTACAATGTGTTGAAAAATTAATATTAAATATATTTTCCAGACTACAAGTTTATATATCTTTAATGATTCAACTCACCTTCTGCCTATGCTGTTTAACAGCATCTTCACATTTTTCAAGAACCATTTTTTCTGTTAAAACACCATCTTCTGAGGCATATGCTGCGGCTTGCCATGCTACACCAAGTTTGGCAATTTCTCTTCCAGACATACCTTCAGTCAGTTTCGCCATTTTACTGCAGAGGGCGCTGTAGTCGAAGTTATCCAGTTTTAACCTCCTGAATAAGAAAAGCAGAATTAGAACAATGAAATGACAAAAAATTTTTATTATTAAAATAACCATTGGGATTTAGCTTATCGTGAATATGCATCTCTGAATTGGAATAGGTTCATGAATCCAAAACACAAGAAAAGTACAATATTCACGGAAGTAGGGTATACTGTATACTTAAAAACTTGCCACGCCTAAAAGGGATATCTTGGCATTATCTAGCTACGAAAAATATATTCAGAAAAGGTTCCAAAATGAACATGTCGGAATTCTCTCCTTGGTTAGGGAAAAAAGCTCAAGTTCACTTCTAACGTTATGAACCTTGTTATTGACTCGCTCAAGCACTTTGACAGGGTTGCCAATGAAAGGTTTCGCCCATAGAAAATCCCAGCAATTTGCTCATTGACCTTCCAATCACAAGTACACAGAAGTTAGGCAACTTAGGGAGTTGCCGTGAGACCCTCACGGGACTGTAAGTCTCTAGGAAAGATACAACAGTTTCCAAACCAAAGTAAGGGCGACTTTAGAGTCCGCCTGACTTATCCTAGGAAATATAAGGGAGGCAGAATCTATTTAGCAACTGCCACTAAACCTGCAAACAAAAGTAGTGGCTAATATAAGCAAAACGAATCTAATCATATTGTGTCACATTATGTTATAAGGCACCAATAATGCATCAACTGGTCACTCTTATTTGCGTATTCGGAGAAAAGAATAAACTAACTGGTTGACAAAAAAACGATCAAAGAACAACATAATAATAAATTTATTCATTCTTTTGGACATCATATAATGTATAGGACGAGTCAGAGGTTAACAAAATATGATAGAATATACAACTTGTATATATAATAAACACACTGTAATACCCAATATACAACTCGCAAAATTTAAACAATACAACAAGGACAATATTCAACTAACCTGAAAACTCCTTGTCGTTTAAATATTCCCGAATAGTGTAGTAAGCCTTGGGTAAGAGCGTGGCCTTAAATGTTTTTTCAAACGCCGGCCTAGGTAATCGCCTCACCGAATGAGGAAGATGATTGAACAGTTAGATACCTTGGCAAGAGGTAGAAAGTTCATATTTCCTGTTTTTATGTATAGGTAAGCATAATGAGGTTGCACTTCGAGTGGAGCAATCATGAAAGCTAGATAGTGTAACATATTCATGTTGGTTATCTCTTATGTGAAGAAGACTTAAGCAAATGTAGATACAGGGAAGAGTGAGAATGTTGTGTGAAATAAAAACTGGTTAACAGGATTCACGTGGGTTGAGTTTGAAGATCGTGCGTATAATACATTTAGTATGAGCGAATTTTCAAAACACCAAGTGTTGAAAGCGTTTATAATTTTTTCACAAGTCTCGGAGAGATCCCCAGGAGTCCGCGCTGTGGCCGCTAAGGAAGTATCATCAGCAAATATTGTAATTTTATCTGTATTTATATAATCAGGCAAATCATTAACGAAGAGGAGAAACAATAGTGGTCCCAACACGGAGCCCTGAAGAACCCCAAATTTCGCAAAACCAAACTTCTGAATCTTGACTAAGTACGGCTTGAAATTGAATTAGGAAAACTTCTAAAACCTAAATTAAAGATTTTACTTTCCATGAAACTTATAACTAAGCAGTCAAACGCCCGCGACAAGTCGAAAAAGTCCAGCCACAAGAAGACCTCCATCCGAGCTCTTAGAGACAAACTCTGTATGTATCGATATAATTGTCTTGAATCATTATGTGGATACATCAAACAATGTTACGGAGAAATGTGAAAATTAGTAAGAATGTTGGAAACCTCACATTGGAAGAACTAAATAAATGAATACCATTCTTACTGCTAGTTATTAATGACTAAGTTCATTACATAAATAGAATGAAGATTTGATGGAGATATCAAATATATACAGAAGTTTCTAGGTCAAGAACTCACTCTTTATAAGCTGATCACTTCAGCATTATTTCCTTAAACGACTTACTTTACCTTTTTCCTTCAGCTGCAGGCTGTAGCACAAATTTCTCAAAGTACAGTCTCATTAACCTTTCCCTCTCCTCCAATCCAGGCAAATCAAATTCCACCATTTCATCTAATCGATCATTCACAGCCCAATCGAATTGTTCTGGGGTGTTCGACGCTAGAACCAACATGAATTTCTGGCTCTGTTCCCCAGTTCGGTATAAAAATGCGTTCAGAGTTGCACGGAGATCTTCCGAGATATTCTCCGATGATCTTTTTCGGAGGAAAGCATCAGCTTCGTCGACAAAAAGAAGCAGTCCTGGAGAGAATTGAATAAAATGAGGTCAATGTAAGATGAATTATTGATCCACCCCTGTATAAGGGTGGATCAATAATTCACTGCATTCATTTGAATGTTAATACTTGTATGACGTTTACACTTGCCAATATACAAGAGAATAGCATAAAAACTGTTAATATATGAGATCTACAATGAAGTTATTATGGCTAGGGCGATCATGGGAGGCTTATCTTGTTCAAGTTCTAAACATTCTGTTCTATCCCGATCGTGTTTTGCCTAAAAAAAAATTTGGGTTTTTTTGTTATTGTTTTTGTTCATCATTCGAATAAATAAATTGAAATAAGAAAAGGGAAAAGTGTCAGGCCAATTAGAGGCTTTTTTGAGAGAAGAATTTTTTACGAAATTCATGCTCAATTAATGTTTTTTAATTTTTCATACACTATTTATTTTATTGTTATTGATCTATACGAGAAAAAAGGCTGGTGTCTCAAATTTAACATTATTAATGTGTACCTTTTCTTGAAGAGTTTGCCCAGTCAAATACTTTATGAATCGCAGTAACTCCATCTCTGCCCATTGGTGCGATATCTCCACCAGTCAAAATTGCATAATCCATGCCAGAATGCTTAGCTAATTTCTAGAAGAAAATTTACATATTTACTTTCAAGATCTAAGTTTACCTTTGACATAAATTCAACAAAAATTTATACTTTAAATTGATTTAAATTTTATTTTTAGCTGTTCTCAAGTTCTTCAAAGATAATTCATTTATGTATTGAATAATATAGACAATTTTTGTTTATTCAAAACTCACCTTGGCAAACATAGTTTTACCAGTTCCTGGTGGTCCATGCATTAGTATATTTCTGTACATGCCTCTATTCTGTTTAGTATTTTTTGTGGCTATTGCAACATCCCTTAGTCGTTCTTCAAGTTTGGGTGCTAAAACAATACCCGACAAAGCATCTTGTTGTTTTTGCAATCGCAGATCCTTAATTTTCTGCAGTTGTTCCCAAGGATGTTTGAATACATCTAAGAATGAAAACCTGAAAGATTAAAAGGAAGGTACAGTATGGGCAAATTTCAATATTTTAATGTGGCATTTAGGTAAAATAATATAGTTAGAGAAAAATAACCTTCTCTCCTCTCAAGATCCCATTTTCAGAGTTTTTAGGTTCTGTCCAAGACCATGGTTAGATGGAATGGATCGAATGGACACGCTGACAAAGCAAACTGGAACACAGCCTCAATGGTAGTTACAATGTAAAGGGTTCAATGGAATGTAACTACCTTTCAACCATACAAAGCAGTAGGAGCAGATGGTATATACCCTGCACACTTGGATTTGATCAAATTGTCATGAATTTAATCCACATCTTCAGATTCTGCCTACCGTTGGGATACGTTCCGGACCACTGGAAAAGGGATTGGATTGTCTTCATTCCAAGCCGGACAAGATCGTACATAAAATCGCCAAGATTTTAGACCAATTAGTCTCATCTTCCTACTGAAGACTATGGAGAGACTAGTACAAAGATATCTGGGAAAATACCCTAGCAGAGCGCCCCCTACATGTCACTCAACATGCCTACGAGCAAGGTAGATCAGTCGACTTACCACTACACTCTGTAGTAGGGTATATTTAGAAAGGACTGGAAAAAGGCGAAGACACTCTAGGAATATTCCAAGACATAGAGGCAGGTTTCGACAACACATTTTATAGTTCCGATAGATGAAGCTATCGTAAATGGTGGAGTAGACAACTCTATAGCAAGGTAGACGGGACATCTGCTGTCGACCAAGCACATCGAGGCTCACCTCGTCGAGTCGATCGTTTGGGGACCACCATCTGGGGATGCCCTCAGAGGGGAGTACTCTCCTCCTCTGCGTTGGAACCTCGTGCTAGACGGGCTACTGGCAAGCCTCACCGATGCTGGGCACTTTGCGGTGGGTTATGACGACGAACTTGTACTCCTTGTTCGTGGAAAAAACCTCAGCACCATATGCGAAGTTGCGCAAAACGCTCTGCAAATGACTGAACAATGGTGCAGAGAGGAAGACCTGTCTGTTAATCCAAACAAAACAGATATGATTCTATTCACTCGAAAAAAGAAATTACCACCTTTCAAGACATCTATTCTTTTTAACGAGGAACTAGCACTAGTAAAACCAGTGAAATATCTAGGTGTGATGCTTGACGCCAATCAATCACATCGAAAGACAAGAGCAAAGAGTGCAAAACACACTCTGGGTCTGCCGGAGATTATTCGGCCCCAGATGGGGACTCAAACCAAACACAATATATTGGTTATACTCGACAGTGATAAGACAACAAGGCTTGTAGAGGGGCCGCAACCAAAGAAAGGATTACATGAACTATTGTCTTTTCATAAAAAGTCTATTGGAATGGTAGTTGGCCTATTGATGGGACACCAACTCAATAAACACCTACACGTCATGAGACTATCGGAAACCACACCGTGGTTGTCTAGAAAATTACGAAACAATGGAACACATCCTCTTCGAATGTCCCGTTCATAAGGCGACCAGACTGAACACGTTGGGCACTGAAAAACCTAGTGCCTGGATGATCCAGGAGGCTCCCTACAACAATCTTGCAAACTTCATCAAAAAGTTTCTGCTAGACTGAAAACAAAATAACACAACACGACAAGCACAATGGCCCAAAGGGCCTGCCAATGAGGGCGCCGTGCAGGAAGAAGAAAAAGACCATGGATGTATCTACAGTTTGATTAAATTTAGTCTTAGAGGTCAACAATTACTTCTTTTCTTCGTGAATCTGATTCATACTACAAAATGCAATTTCAGATGAAAATTACTATTTCTTGATAATAATTGAGATATCCGTGAATGGCTATTTTCTCAAAATTCGAGAAATTTTGAATAACACAAAATCGGATGGATATCGGAAACATATTTGCACCACTAAACTAGTCCCTGAAAAAGAGATTAAGAGGGGGTGGGTCATTTTTTTTAACTAGAATATTTCACCTAGCTGTCCTACATTGAAATGTGCGAATCCGCACATCATAATTCATGAAAAATTTACAATTTGAATATTAAAATTTCTCTTGTGACTCAAGTAAAGCATTAAACTTATACAATGCATATCAAAAGTGTAAAAGTATTAAATGGTCCACTTGCAGATAATTGCGCTTCTACCATCATATGTTATAAGTTCGTTCATGCACTATGATGTAGACATATGTGAAGCATATTGTCTCCGCATTTGCTCAATTGCAAATTTTTAAATTTATATATAAAATGAAGTAGGGTTCCATTAGATTTTTTGGTGGGGGAAAAAATTCTTCCTAAACAAAAAGACAAATGTTACAAACCTTGAGGTTTCTCTAACCAATGATGGTTTACCAAGTCGTGCTTCAATATATCTTGCAGTGACTCCAGTAGTTCCTTTTGCAGTGTATACACCTAATGCAATAAGTGAAAAGCCTCCTGCAGCAACAAGTACTTTATTCCAATCTGTCAATAACGCTTGAGCACCAGACCCTAAGACTGAACCAGCAGTTCTAAAAATAAATGAAATAATACTACCACTCTCTCAGAGTTCATGCTTTGACTAACTTAATACTTTCTAAGACAGTAATTCTGTTTTCGGTAGCTTTTAATCTTATTTGTTCTAATGTTAGATCCCTATTTTCTCTGTCAACTTTTGCCTTAGCTTTTAACTCAGCTTCCACACGTTTCATTTCATTCTTATGTCTCAAATCCATCTCATGCTCTATTGTTGCTTTTCTCATAGCTTCTTGTTTAGCTACTGACTCTTCTTGCCTTAAATTAATAATTATAAGAAGATTGGAACTCATTCCCATTTTCTTTAAGGAACTAAGGTAATTATTTAGTATGATGTCGATAATCAAAATTCACTGAAAAAGTGTTCACTTACTAATTTTGGGTCCCAGAATCCAAATCTGAAATCACTTTGCACCAGAAGGCTATCGTTTACGAAAAAAAAACAACCAAAATTTCCTTGAAAGTCCTCTTGTATATATAATAATAAAATATCTCTATTTTGATTCTCCTCATCATGATCTGCTCAGTTCAACAGAGGGCTTTCAAATATTCAATACAATAATTAAGTAAAGTAATTTTAGAAGCAACAATTAATATCATGACCTATCAATACTAATCTAAATCTTAACAAAAAATATCACTAAAACAAAAAAAAATAATATCAAACAAACCTACAAATATTGAGTAAGAAATCTGCTGTATCCCAGTCTGAATGCAAACTCAGATATTCCCCACAAAAATTTAGGGCTATATTATACAACATTACAGCCGAGTATGTGAATGATCTCAACAGAGTCCCCCTGAAAGGCTGCAACTCCTGCATGCTAGCACTAGTGTTTCGACTATGGCAATCAGCTCTTAATATGAATTTATCTCTTATATACTGTGGTATACTAGTCCTGATAATTATGTGAAGAAATACTCCAAGATGCAGTTCCCTGCGCTTATTCATGCGTATCCAATTCAGTTGTGCAAGTGCAATATGATCTCTAATATTCAATGAAAAAATAAATCTCATACAACTGTTTTGAATTTTTTGTATTCTGTTAGATGTTATAACATCCAAACATGGTCCATACAATACATCACAATTTGTGTGAGAAAGTACTAAACTCACACAACTGTTTTTTCAAATCAAGACTGAGTATATCTCTGTTCTTATAGAGCATTCTCAAAGACATATAACATTTTTGTGTTAAAGATGCAACATGCTCTCTGAATCTCAAATCGTCACTTATAATCAGGCCAAGATTTTTACTGTTTTACTGCAACTCACTCTAGTACTATTGACCATCAGTTCATCCAAACGGCAAGGCTTTACTTGACTAAAGCAAATAGCCAATGTCTTGTTAGGATTAATTCTTAAAACATGATCAACCGAGTAATCATACACTCAGACACACCCCTCTCAATCTCACTCTCCCCAAAAGTTGAGTATCGCCATCAAATTGATGCAATAATTCACTAGCAGTTACCTCCCCAAGATCCATTGTAAACAAAACAAAGATTAGAGGACCCAAAATAGAGCCTTGTGGCACACCCTGAGATACCAAGCTTGAGCTTGAATTCTCACCATTAATACTCACGAATTGGCATCTATTTGAGAGGTACGCCTTAATTAGATTAATCAATCAAACTCTATAATTGTTTCATTAATATGCCTTGTTACTATTACAATGGATAAAATATACACACATGTACCATTAATTAGAAATTCTATGCACAATTATACATTAATTACTTATTTAAGTGGCTTTTAATTCAAATGTTTATTTTCTAGACAGTTAACCAGCCATATTGACAATGATTTCATGTTACATGTTATGCGACGTACAGTTCAAAACGATGCAAGAGATAGAATCTATTTCTCTCGTTCATAACTGAGGCCGAAATTCAAATGGAAATATTTCCAAACCTAACCTAACGCTCCTGGTTCGAATCCGGGGTCAGGTTATGGATGTTGTCCTTGAACAAAAAGTGCTGAATTTGAAAGAGTCGCCTAAAGAGGGCATAAACTTCCGACGACCAGATAACTTGTAATCCTTGTGGTGGCAGTTATCATTGCACGGTCTAGGAGAGTGGTTCGGAATCCACTATAAACTGTAGGTCCAGCTGTGTAAATGGGCTAAGTTCCCGAGCACATTGTTAAAAGATGCAAGCAAGCAAGCAAGCTAACCTAACTAACCTAATTTTACCTAAAAACCTAACCTACCAACCTATTCAATTCAGAATTATAAATTTAAATTAAGTTTGAGGTTCGGTTAGGTTAGTTAGGTTTGGTTTGAAGAGATTTCCATTTGAATATCCCTCTCTGTTATGACGGGAGATGGCGCCACTATTGACGGGTTCATGTCACGTAGGTCTAGAACTGTAAATGTGTGAAATTGTTGCCTAATATTAAGAATTATGGGGCAATCATATCTGGAAAGAAATATAGTGGGTTAACTGTCAAGAAAATAAACATTCGAATGGAAAAACATTTTAATGGAAAATTAATGTATGTTTGAGCGTAGAATTACTAATTAATGGTACATGTGTGTATATAGTATCCATTGTAATAGTAACAAGGCATTTTAATGATGCAATTATAGAGTTTGAATGACATAGACAAGAGGAGTTTCAAGGAAATTTTGGTTGTTTTTTTCCTAAACGATAGCCTTCTGGGGCAAAATAATTTCAGATTTGGATTCTGGGACCCAAAATTAGAAAGTAAACACTTTCTCAGTGAATTTTGACTATCGACACTATACTAAATAATTACCGAAACTGAGATCCTAATGATCCATTCACTTAGCAATAGCTTCATTGACACACCTTCTCAGATTTTCTTCATTCATCCTTTGTTGTTGAACTAATTGATCATCATATCTTTTTCTTGCCAGCTGGTCTTGGTATTGAGCTCTTTGTTGATGTTGTCTAGTTTCTTCCTGAAGATATTTCCGTTTTTCCTCAGCTTCTGCTCTTTTTCCCTCTATTTGAAGTTGTGCAATATGAGCTTCATATTCTTTCATTTTGGCCTGATGTTCAATTTGTTTGGTGGCTTCTTGTTGTTTCGACAACTCAAGAGCTTCTTTGGCATGTCCTTAAAAATTTTATAAAATGTAAATCCAGGTTTCATAAGTCAAAGTTCACTTACGAGATTGTTCTAGCTCCCTTGCAGCCTGAGCTGCCCTTTCCAGAGCAGATGAATCAAACCTATAGGCTTCCATAGCTTTTTTTTCTGCTTTGGAAAGTCCCATATCTGGAGGTGGAGGTGCACTTGCATTTCCATCACCTGGTGGCGGTGGAAAACCTTGTCCTTGATCATTTTTCTTTCCATAACCGAATATCCAAGACATTGCAAGTTCTTCTTCTGACTTGGGAAATTGTAATATTTAATACAATAATAGTTTCAATTATAACCTATTTAATTATAGTTTTTCACATGTGCTATATCCCACGTCCGGGATGGAAAAGAAAATTACAAAACTAATAAGAAAAGATATATGATAAACCCTGATGTCAGATAGAGAAAAACATATTAGCGTTTGACAATTGGAACGAAATAAAGACAAGGAACTATTATTCTTTTTAAAGATAAGGAACGTTTTGGGCTCGTTAATTTTATAACCAGTAAATATAAAATCACGAAAAATAAATGCATTGATATAAATAATGGAAATTTAATAAACATACAGTAAATATTGAATATGCCGTATGATTATCCAATATTTTTCTAATGATCTGGCGCGTAAATGAAAAACGCCACAGAGTAAAATTTCGGAATTTCATTAATTTAAATAGAGCGGTTTTATTTCAGAGCCAATTGCCAACAACATGCGCGGTTGTGATGTGCAGTAGTGATGATTCAGTACGCCATTGTTGAACTATAAACTTTTCTTTTACCGAAAAATTCCACTAGAATTAGGTAAAAAAACTAAGTGAACGAAAATTTAGTGTAAGTGAATATCCGGAAAACACGTGCAATAGTTTTAATAAGTGGTGAAACAATAAAAAAGACTGGTCAATGTCAGCAGGCGTGTCAGAACAGGTAAAGAATCAAAATATCATTTGACAGTTTATGGATCATTATTTTCATATAAAATAAAAATTTTACGTTGAATCAAAACATATCAATTTTTCTTTCATGTGCCGGTTATGTCACAGCGGATGAAAGGACAAGGAAATCAAGGTATGTAATTTTGAAAATAGGTGTTCCACATTTGATTGCACCGTATGCTTCCTCAATGGAGTAAAAAAATAAAAGTTCTAGGCCCTAACTACCTTCTGTAGTCAGTATACCTTGCCTTTATATCATTTTTATCCAGCTCATTTCTTATATTCACAAACTAATTGAATAATAGATTGGTATTCATCTGATGTTGAATTTCTAGACAGTTATTGCCTTTTCAAAATAACCCAAGTTTTTCACATGCTTGGTAAATACAGTTTTCAACTATTTCATGGTATTATTATGGTAATAACAATTTTCAAATATTTCATGTCATTTTTCTGTGTATTGTGGTTATTGTGGTTATCTGCTTAAGATATATTATTGATAGAAACATTCTTAAGTTAGAGTAATTTTATCATTTTGACTATTTTTAAGGAAATCTACTTGATAGTTTGTGGTTGTTGTTATTATGGTCATGCATACATCATAAGGAAAAGGTAATATTGTGACCACACTTTATTTTCGCAAATGAGTGTACTAAAATTGGTGCTGTTTGCAATAACAATCATGTTTCCTATAGGTTGGGGTTACAAGATTAAATTTACGAACAGAGAAAATGAAATGTATACTTGCGCTCTGTGCCAGTTGGATTTTACTTCAGAACTCCAAATTCATTGTAGTAAGCTACATTGAAATAATCAAGTTGAGGAAAAATGAGTGACTCAAGGAACATTAGATAAATCTTTAATTATATGCTTGAATTAGTAAGGGCTTTTTAATTTGACATAACAGGACCGTAGTTGGTAGATTGGCATCAAATATTATACCAAGATTTCTGCCTTGTTCAACAAGTGGTAACAAAGACCTCCCTATATTAGAGATACCGAATTCTTTATTTTAAACTTTCAGTAGACCTCTCTAGTTTCTATAATCAAGTAACTAGTCTTATTATTTCGTTACATCGAATAGAAAAGAAGTCTTGGACCTGACTTAATGCAGTGAACAATTCACCAACAAAATTTGAAACTGGAGAGTGGCCACAGAAGTAGTATCCCTCTCCCACGATCGACATATCTGTTTTGACATCACAAATGTACTGAAACAATAACCAGTGCCTTGCAGGAACCCCAAAATACGGGGTAGAAACTGTAAATCAGCATCACCTTGGCATGCAATAACAGTTGCCCTATACAATACAATAGAGGCAGGAAGAACACCCTATGATGTACAGCAGAACTCACTGCCCAAAGGATGAAAAGCAGTCGCCTCCTAAATAAAGCGATGCGCACTAGCGATTTTGACAACTACAAAGAGGCCCAAGGAGCATACGAAGGATTGATCGAAAAATCCAAAAAAGAATCATGAAAATCCTACTGCAAAGAAATTGAGGGTGTACCAGAGGCAAACTATCTTAGAGTTATCCTCCCTGCAACAGGACCGACAGATATCTAAGTCTTGATACACCGGAAGGAGTAAATACAGAGACAAAGTATGAAACACTTAGACACCTGGTGGAAGTTCACTTCCCTAGTTTCCTCATCAACAACACAGCAATCCAGAAGTTAAATGGACACGCTGACAAAGCAAACTGGAACACAGCCTCAATGGTAGTTACAGTGGAAAAGGTTTGATGGGCAGTAACTACCTTTCAACCATAGAAAGCACCAGGAGCAGAGGGTATATACCCTGCACACTTAATAAAAGGAATGGACCAAATTGTTATGCATTTAATTCACATCTTCAGATTCTGCATAGCTTTGGCATATGTTCTGGATCCCTGGAAAAGTGTTCAGATTGTCTTTATTCCCAAGCCGGCCAAGAATAGAAGAGAATAGAAAAATGTTTAATGTGTAATAAAATAAAATTACAATAAAGATTATTACACAAAGGGTAATATTCGCTGAAAGCGTTCTTCCATATTACCAAAAATAAAAACATCACTGTAATACAAGATTGAACAAACATAGTAAATTATTTGAGTCATACATAAATCATTAAAAAAACACATTGAGACCTGAGGGCGACTTCTGTCATTCAGTAGACTGGAGGATGAGGAGATATTCTTTGTATTTCTTTCTGAAGGTTTTTGTTGAAAAACTTGCCAGTTCAAAAAAGTGCGGATTATTAAGCATCTTGACACACAAATACGAGAAAGTACTTTGGAATCCAGAGGAGTAGAATCTTGGTAGTTGAAAAATAGAACCTCTAAGGTTTAACCCATGCACTTCCCGTCTAATGATCATCATATCAGTAAGATATTCTGGGCACTTCGATTTCCAAATTTTCTGGGCAAGCAGACCAAGATGAAGTTCAGCCCTTCTCTCATATTTTAATATGCTATGCCTCCTATAGACATGATTAAACTTACGAACACAGAAAGCAAAACGTATACTGGCATTCTGCGCCAGTTGGATTTTTCTCCTAATGTCAAGGTTCAAGTAAGTGTAATAGACCACACTGCAATAATCCAACTGAGGAAGAACAAGTGACTCAATCAACATCAGCTTTAATTTTTCTGGCAATACGTATTTAAATGAGTAAAGGCTTTTCAATTTGATGTAACATGATCGTAATTTAGCTTCGACATGGGATTCAAAATTAAGATTAGTGTCAAAAATGATTCCAAGATTTTTAGCCTGTTCAACATGTGGTAACAAAGAGCCTTTTATATTAGGAGCGATAAAGTTGTGCATTTCAAATTTCTGGCGAACATCTCTTGACCCTATAACACTCTTGTTAGAGTTGAGTACAAGTCCACTCTTAGCAGACCACCCAGCCACACTACTCAGATCATCATTCTCTCTCTACATAGCATTATCTGCATCTTCTGGTAAAAAACCAATGAGGAGTTGGGCATCATCTGCGTATAAATGAATTGAGCGGTTCACCTGCTCAGGAAGATCAAAAGTATACAGGCTGAAAAGCAGGGGCCCCTTACATATCACTCAACATGCCTACGAGCAAGGTAGATCAATCGACTCAGCACTGCTAGTTCGATAGATGAAGCTATCGTAAATGGAGGAGTAGACAACACTATAGTAAGGGGATGGGACGTTTGCTGTCGACCAGGCGCATCGAGGCTCACCTTGGCGAATCGACCGTCCGGGGGACCGTCAGCAGGGAATGTCCTCAGGGGGGGTACTATCTCCTCTCCTCTGAAATCTCGTGCTGGATGGGCTTCTGGCGGGCCATGCCGATGCTGGGCACTTAGCGGTGGGTTATGCCGATGGTCTCGTATTCCTTGTTCATGGAAAAAGCCTCAGCACCACATGCGAAGTTGCACTCAACAATGGTGCAGAGAGCAGAGACCTGTCTGTTAATCCAAACAAACAGACATGACTCTATTCACTCGAAAAAGGAAATTACCGCAGGCATCGCGTCCACGGCACCCTGGGGCAAACATTACGATTGCTCTAGGAGACCACGTCACTGTAACACACGCAGAAATATTTGCTAGTCTCCAGTGTGTATAGGATACCAACAGAGGAACTACATACACACATACATCTAGATATGCTCTGACAGCCAGAACGCTCTTGGATATCTGAAAGATACGAAGGTTACATCCAAACTAGTTGACGAATGAAAAGCAGCACTTCGTCAACTCAGTGCTACAAACAGAGTTACACTACTTTGGTGCCCAGTCCATCAGGGTATCGAAGGAAATGAGATAGCAGACAGCCTCGCAAAAAAGGCAACAGCTGTTAGGCCGATGGGACCAGAACCTATTCTGACCATCTTTTATACTTTATACTTTATTATTTTTCGGCTTGATATTTGTAGTCACAACTATAGTAAAAACTCCTTTTTTTATAATTGTTTTTCTCTTGCTAATGGCCTTGGTGCCAAATTAGATTTCTTCTCTCTGTCCCTCGCAGCTTTTAAATTAAGAGCAACTAGGTTGCTTAGAAATGCTTAGGGTATCAATGTTAAACTGTAGATGTGCTTTGTATGTTTTGCACTTTAGTGAACTTCTTAAGTGTTTAAAATTGGAAAAAAAATTTATTTGTTTCGAGCAACTGAAATGTTGAATAACTGTTGTATTTTTATTTTTGTATAATTCCCTGATATTTGTAATTGTTTTCAAATGGGGGTATCCCATTAGCTGAGTAAATAAATAAATAAATCAATCTTTGCTTATTCGTCATCATGAGTTTGGGGGTACTGGGCCGGCGATAGAGCACAGTTACTATACAAGATATAAGAAAGGGTCATCACAAATTCCTCAAGTGAAAATATCTATTGGGCTAAGATATGGGAGTTTTATCCGACCTCGAGTGCATAATGACTTACCGGATTTCCTAGAGTGCATATCCTCAACAAAGATATTTAAGAAAAAGCTGAAAAAATATATTGCCGACATTGGAAAGGTTCGAGTTCGCTCACCGATCGATTTGGAAAACTATCGCTAAAGATAAGGATATTTTAGATTATTGGTTGTCTCTAAGTAACGAAGAACCGTATTAGTTAATTAAATGTAAGTGTAAGTTAATAGTAAGATTAAATACCCACGCGCGGAATACCTTCCATGTGGAATAATTCGTGGTTTTGTTCAAATAATTTGAAACTTTTCGTCTTTCAAAACTGGAACACTACCGAGGCCCCGAACTTTTGGGCAGGCATCTCGGGACTGAGACAGTCAAAAAGGCTCATAAAGGGGCCTCAGTCAAAGAGGGTATATGAACTATTGTCCCTCGATAAAAAGTCTGTAGGGCTGGTAGTTGGCCTATTGACGGGACACCAACTCAACAAAGTCAAGAATTTTTGTAAATCCTCTTTTCAAAAGTATGTATATATATATATATATATATATATATATATATATATATATATATATATATATATATATATATATATATATATATATATATATATCAGATCATCATTATCTCTATGCATAGAATTATTGACATTCTTTTAATGAACATTCAATGTCAGTTTTGAATTGAGTAAAATACCTAAGTCTACTTCTGAAAGGCGTTTCAAGTCCATCCAGATTTTAGAAGCAACAAAGTAAAAACTGTGCATTTTGATACATTGAGAAACCTTCAGTTGAGGCAGCACCAAACCTCAAGATGAACAAGATCTTTTCTCAATGACATCCTCATAGCATATGTAGAGGGTATTATTTAAGCTAGAGAATTATTTATGCCTCTAAGCAGAGCATAAGTGTAAAGATTATGTATTTGCATTATCTGAACTTTCGGTTGTTCATAAATTTCTTGACATTCACTGAAAATGCAAATGTAAGCTTCACTCGGTCAGCTTTTTATTTACCCTGAACATGACATCACTATTTTTTGTATTTTTGGAAATATATTCAGATACAATTGAAAATGATGTTCTACGATTGCAATTCTTATGCAATTGGTCATTTATGACGGTTCAGCGAACTTATAAATCAAATCCTTTTTTTACTAAAGTTTGGTTTTGTATTCTTCTCTCATCAGTGTCCAATGGCCCTAAAGAACAGCTAGGAGCAGGTGAAGGAGCAAGTGGCTCAGAAGAATTTGAACCATGGAGATCTCAGCAACAGAATTCAGCTGCTCACACACCTTACGGGGGCTCCGTACCTATTTCAAGTGCTACCGATCTCTACAACATGAGTACAGCAGGTAAATTAATTTTTTATTCTCGAAATCTTCTTAATAGAAAATAAGTCATTTGTAAATTTGAACATTAAAAATTAAACCAGTTCGCATTTTGACCCATATGACATCAATCGATTTATTATTCATCTTCAATTTTTAATGCCTGAAAGCAAATTCACAATGAAATATTTAATTAACTAATTAAATCAATCTATTCTGTTCTTTAGATAGTGTAGCAGATTGACCACAAAAAGAAAATTATGTGATCTCATCTTTTCATTAATTGTTTTTGACGGTTTATACCAATCAATGGCTTTATTTTGTCTTCAACAATTTGAACTATTCTTCCAGAATATCAGAATTACAGGGACCAAATTTTTGAGCCAATATAATCAAACATATTTTTATAATAAAAAGCGAAATATGCTGAAATTTATAGTTTTACATATTTGTCATGGTGCAGCAGATATAAACAAACTTTCTTGAAAGCAATCATGGCTTGCTGTCTAAATATCTAATGACGGTTTGACATAAACATCTTGTTAGTTGTGAAAAATATGATTCTGTCCTCGCTTGGGAAAAATATTCAAAAGCATCAAATGTTAAAAAATATCGAGTATCGGAACGCAGTCTTTATTAGCTCATTAAAAAATAATAAAATAATTAATAATAGAAAATTTGACCTCTTTATAATAAATATTATATCTTGGCAACTGACAACAACACAATAATCTATTATTAGTACTCTACAAATAGTAGAACATTGTGAGATGGCTAGCCAAGTCACTATATTTATTATAGAAATAATGATATCTAATGTTCATACTGTCAATATAAATGTAAATAGGTACTGATTAGATAAAACAACTAGGTGTGTTCATAGACACTGAGTTTTAAATAGGGTCTCGTAACTTCTTGCGGTGAAAAGACTGTGTTCTGATACTGGGTTTTTATATATTATATTTTATATTGTTGATGGGTTTTTCATAGGTAATAATCACAACAATTGAGAAGAGTTTTGTAGTTCAAATACAGCTTAGATACATTCGAATAGGTATCTATAGCTTACAGTTGCCTAAATCGCAGCAAATAATATCAGTAAACAAATAAATTAATCTTTGAATTGTTAAGCCAATACCAACAACCAGCAATCAAGATTATAAAGCGATAAGTTGCGTTTCCAGATATATCTGAACAGCTCTATTGATATGTCCACTTTCCTCGCGCGCATCTTTCTTCTGCATCATCAATTACTGCAATTCTTAGCGTATTTGAAAATGAACAATAATCATTACTATTAATTAATTGAATGATACTTTATTTAAAGATTTCTCCAGGTCAAAATGGACGAGTTGTACCATATTGTGTTGTACATACAATATGTTGCCATAAATGTATTTAATCAGATTTGTAAAATAACGTGTATTTATCAACTAACTGAAATTTCGGGATCTAAATTTTGTGCTTCTGATTGATCTTAGAATTTTGATGATTGGAGAATGTGTCAGTGACCAAATTAAGTTGAGATGAGCTTAAACTGACAATTATTCGTAAGCTGTAAGGTATAATTAGAGACAATTTCAAATTAATAAGGCAGTTTGAGTATGTCTCTTCATTGCTGAAAACTCAGACTTGTAGTATTTTTATCCACAAGAAGTGACATGGAGGTCGAAAATGCTGTATTTTGAGAATTTTATGCTTTTCAACAGAAATAAAATTGATTTCAATTGATGAGTAGAATGGAAATATTTTTGCAAAAACATATATATGACAAGGGCTGAATTATATAACTCTATTCATTGATATTCAATTCAACAAATGATGAAAAAACTCCATACTCGTTTATATCTTACAAATGAGCCTACATGCCAAAATATTGACAACAATATCATTACCTTTTTTCTGTATTAGTCACTTTCTATCTGAAATTTGAGCTTTATCAGTTCTATTGTTCAATTAATTTCTTTGTTAATAAAGATAAGGCCTATAAACCTTGAATCTGAATATTATTGAAAGCAATATTAATCAAGGTACGCATTTAGAAACTTTATACATTTGTGTTTACATTATCGAATATAAGTGCTAAATGTTTATATATTTAGATTGATCAAGGTAGGATAATTTATTATTGAATGTGGAATAAATCCTATTTTTCTTAATTATTTACATTGCATTGCAAATTTTTATTTATCGATCGTGCGTTCGTCTTTCCTTGAAAATATATTGATTTGGAAAATAATTCATGTTTGTTAGTTTAGAATAACCTATATACCGTTCCTACTGTAATCGAAGTGTCGTTTCTTGATTTGTGTTTAATGGAAATTCGAGTCTGAAAAATAAAGCAATCTCATGACTTATCTATAATGGAATTCGTTTTAAGCGTATAATTGCAAGAAATTTGGAATCTACATGATCAGTTTTACAACTATCTATATCTAAAATACCAATTTCCCAATAAGCTGAAAAGATATAACGTTTTAGTAGCATATATTCGTTTTCTGATGTGGATGTCATCTTTAATTTTTATCATTTTTGACCCAGTAAATCTGGGGGTCTACTGTAGAACGAAAAATGATCCAGTTTTTATGAATAATAAATTCGTTCACTTATTTGTCAAATTATGCACTCCATAACATTAATTCAAAAATGTTAATCATAAAAAGTTTTATATTTTATAAATGAGATAAAACACAAGGTTTAACTTTGATCTACACTTTATTTGAAAAAATTCGACGACGTTTCGCTGACACAGCAGCTTTATCAAGAATGAAAATAGAATAGAAAATAGAATAGAAAAATTCTATTTTTCATTCTTGATAAAGCTGCTGTGTCAGCGAAACGTCGTCGAATTTTTTCAAATAAAGTGTAGATCAAAGTTAAACCTGTGTTTTATCTCATTATATCATGGATCTACATCAAGTAACGGCCTCCACAATTCAAATTTTATATTTTAGGTGATTTGCCATATAAATCTGTACACAGAGTTTGATTTTAATTGGGCAAATACTAGGTGTTTCGGTTATTCCTTTCCGATTTTTGTAACAGATGTCGCTAGCTATATATTCTGTCAAAAAAAGTAGCGGGAATTGATTATTTAAAAAATCTGCAAAAAACTATTTTCAAAGTTATTATCGTTGCTACGTTGGCACAACTGTTTTCTATATGACGCGGAGTTCAAATACGATTTGTCATTTAGTTTGTTTACAGTGCTGGATTTTGTCAGTTTTCAATGTCTGGTGATTTTTATAATGGATAAAAATATTGAACAAAGAATTTGTTTCAAATTCTGTATTGCAAATGGAATTTCGTGTGTGTACAGTGCATTCAACAGCGGCCGTGGTGAAAGATTTGCCTCGCTCTGGTCGGCCATCAACATCTTCAACTGAAGTTAACATCGATTAAGTTAAGGAAATGGAAATTGAGAATCATCATTTAAGTTTGGCAGAGATAGGCAATGAACTTTCTGTGTCGCACGAATCAATTCGTACAATTTTAAAGGATTGTTTGGGCATGAAACGCGTTGCCGCTAGACTATTTCCAAAAGAATTCTCTTCAAATATTGAATCGTGTAAAGGTGACAGAAGAGTTAATCCCGACCCCAAATTCATAAAACGCATTGTAACTAGTTATGAGATATGATTTTATGAGTTTGACATGCAAATCAGGCAACAAGCTTCGGAACGGCGCCTTCCAACTGAACCGAAACCGCAAAAACAACGTCAAAGTCAATCTAAAGTCAAGGTAATGTTAACTGTTTTCTTCGATTATCACGGTGTTGTGCACTCGGAATTCTTACCAGAAGGTCAGGTGGCGAGTAAAGAATATTACCTGAGCGTTATGCTGCGTTTGAGAAGGTAAACTCGTCGAAAAAGGCCATATTTGTGGAAAGAAAACTCATGGATTCTGCACCACAATGATGCACTATCTCACAAGGCTATCATTGTGTATAAATTCGTGATCAAAAACTCAGCAAATTCCATCAAACAGCCACCTAAGTCACCTTATATGGCTCCGGCGCACTTTTTTCTTTTTCCAAAACTCAAATAACCACATCGAGTTACCCGTTTTGAATGGATAAAAGATAATAATGATAATATGGCTTTATTTTTTTCTCCTCGGAGGAATCCATTTAAAACTGTTCAGTTCAACCGAGGTCATGCAATACAAGATAAAATTGACAATAAAAACTAAAAGAATGCTAACCTAACAATTCAATAAAAACAGCGTTTAAAGAACACAACAACAGTATAACGACACTACAATTAAGATATTTGGCCAGAAACATACTCCTTATATCCCACCCTGAAACTATGGACTGATCTTCTCCACAACTCGTTTGGACTCGAATTATACAACTTCACCACGCATTAAGTGAAACATCTCTCGAATAAAGTTTTTCTGTACTTCGGCAGTTCCATCAAATGAAAACCTTTTATGTTTCTATTGTGACAATCAGCCCTGAACCTCAACTTCTCTCTCCAGTACTGAGGAATCCCCTATTTCAAAACTTAATGTAGGAAACAGGCCAGATGCAATTTCCTACGCTTGAACATATCCAATTCAATTCCTGTAAATATGGAGTGATATGCTCTCTGATATTTAATGATAAAATGAACCGTACACCACAATTTTGTATTTTCTTAACTCTATTTGACGTCACCGCATCCAAGCATGGACCAATAATATGTCGGCATAATTAGTGTGAGATAGCACTAGACTTTCACACAATCGCTTTTTCAAATCGAGAGTTAATATGTTTCTGCCACGATATAATGATCTTAAGGCCATATAGATTTTCTTGTTATGGATTAAACATGTTCTCTGAATCCCTACTGATTATCACTCCAAGGTTCTAGACAGTTTTACTATAACCAACATCCACACCGCTCATAACCAGAGGATAAACGGGATCTGTAATTCCAAAACAAATTACTTGTGTTTTACTGGGATTGATCTTCAAACCATGACTCACGGAGTAATCATCTATACCCTGCAACACGCATTCAGAACCGATATACCTTGCTCCACATTATGCTTCTCGAATGTTCCTACTACCTGCGTGTCATCTGCGAACTGATGAATCGAAGCTCCAGTAACTACCTTATCGAGATCCATAGTAAATATCAGGAATAATAGGGGACCAAGTATTGAACCTTGCGGTACACCCTGGGATACCTTCCTTGAACTTGAAGTAGCTCCATTCATATTAACAAACTGATATCTGAAGGTCAGGTAATTCTTCATGAGCTCAACACATCTTTCTGAGAAGCAATAATAGTGCAATTTGGCCAGCAGAAGGTCATGGTCGATAGTATCAAGAGCTTTGCTATAATCCAGCAATACAAGTATAGAGAATCTTCCGGAATCCATGGCACGTACTACATCAGAAGAGCGGCAACAGTACTGTATGATCTACGGAAACCAGACTGACACATCGAAAAAAGAAAAAAGACGTCAAGAAAGACACTACCTGATCGAATATCATTCTCTCAAATATCTTCGACAATACTGGCAACGTTAAAGATTTATAATTTGTTGAAAATGTCGAGTTTTGTGCGCGAAAATGTGCATTTGCAGCACGCATTACTTTTGTTGTTTCATCATAAGAAAACAAGCCTCTGAAAATCATTGATTACGTCAGGCATCTGAAACTATGGTGCAGAATTGCAGAAGTTATTAGATGAAGACCCAACACAAACTCAAAGGCAATAGGCATATTCAAGTTGAATATGAACCGAGTAGCAATTTGTGAACGATAACAAACGATGATGAAAAGTAGATTTATTGCGAAAAAATCATGGTTAATCAGCTGGCGAAGCTGGCTCATTCACTGTAAAGTCAAATCGCTTTAGTTACAAGACCATGCTCTGTGTGAACCAGGATGGTGTCGTATATTGTGAACTGTTGAAACCTGAAGAAACCATTAACATTCATCGCTACCGACAACAAATGATCAATTAGAACCCTTGAATTGGTCGATAAATCTCCATAATACGCTCGAAGACATTATAAGGTGAATTTACAACATGACAACATAGAGAAAGCACTTGAACGGGAAGTCTTATTTCATTCGCCGTACTCTGCAGACCTGGCTCCATTTGACTACCACCTTTTCACATCGACGGTGCACACGCTTGTAGCCTGAAAGATCGCAAAATGTATGGAATCAAATGGTCAATAGTTTGAATAAATAAATTTCAACTATCTATTGTAAGTAACGTATTTTCTTTAGCGAAGAAACCTGAAAGAAATTACCGTCACACCTTAAATTTCATATTGTGATGTTCCTTGATAGAAAGAATATATTTCATAACCGAAATTGGTTTTGTTTTGGAAATTCGACTACATTCTATGGAAATTATTAAATCACCATAAAATAGGATCAGCTCGGTGGCGTAGGGGATATGATGCTCGTCCCCTGCGCAGAGTTACCTGGGTTCAATCCCCACAAAGTCGGTGCGATTTTTCGGATTCTGGGAATCGCTTGAGTATCCATCTTTCGGAGGAGATGTAAAGCCGTCTCTAGCTCCTTCAAGGGAGGATATTTAACATTCTACGGAAGGTTGAATATCGTCCCTTGAAAAATAATTTTCTTCGATGTGTCTACACATTGCGAAATCTCGCATATAGTAATTTTTTGTTTTGAGATTTTCCAGACTCAAGATTATACAAGTATTCAATATAGATTCCAACTTATTTCCGTTTTGCTTACTCAAAATAGTATTATTGAATTCTTTTTGTCTGTGGTCCTCCATGACATTCATTTATCTAGTCCACTCTATGTACTGAATAAAATGTATATTCTTGTTCAAGTTGGATACATATTTCATCCGAAAATTGATGTGTAGCATCACATAACTTCACACAAAGATTTGCTTCAGGAATATTTGAATCGTCTAAAGATAAATTTTTGCTAAGAATTTAAAATTTTTAGAAAACTTCAAACCATTACGTTTGACCAACTCGTGAATAATCACGGCCTTCTAATAATAATAATAATAATAATGTTTATTGCATCGGAGGATAAAAATACATACAACACACTGAATACAAATGGAACAGAGTTCAGCTACAGCTGTTGTTCCACTCATCCTTAAAATTCAAATACAAGTAGGTCCATAAAACTAAACAACTTATCTAATTGAAAATCAAACACAAAACAAGAAGCTAAAACACCAAAAAACAAAGGTAGACAAAATATATGGGTGGCATGAAGACCCTAAACAGTTTCTGCCTGTAGTTCAAGTAGTTTCGTTTTGACGCACCTTTAGAGGGACAATGCTGTATCACAGCCATGGAAAACTTTCGAATACATATTGAAAATTGTGGCAGAGACATACTCAAAACTATTCTCAAACTTAGCAGTTCTGTGTAATAAGGGAATAGATAAAAGATGGCCAGCCTGACATTTGCATTGTGACACTGGTTTCTTCTCACGATCATCTCACTCAAGTAGGAAGGCTCAGAGAACTTCAAGACCTTAAGGACAATCAAAGCATACTGACAAAAACATTCTCAATTCAACAACCCAAGAGTGATATAGTGGGGTGTTACATGTTCGCGATGCCCAATATCATAAGAGTAACGCAACCTCTGAACCGAAGACCGCGGTACTCCAGTAGCAAATGAAAAATAAACGGCACTACAATAACTGAATGGACTCATAATCAATGCAGAAACTAGTCTCCACTTAACAGCACTGTACATGAACGATTTGTAGCTGTAGATCATCTTGAACTTTATGTATGTAGCTCCTAGCAAGTTCTTGATGTGATCTTCATAGTTTAGCTCACCATCAAATAGTACACTCTGATTTTTTGCACAATCACTCAATTTTAATATAGACCCATTCAGGATGACATTCACACTGACCTGTCTAAATGCTGATTGGTTAGAATGAGATTCTCCAAAATATGACGGTATGACATAAATTTAATTCTAATATGCTTTTTCAAGGTTATTATGGAAGCGGTGGAACATATCCGTACCAAGGATATGGAGTGGGCGACGGAACGTGGTCAAATGGTACAGATATGACATTTTTAGGAGGATATCACCACGAATCTTACTCAATGGAAGGTAATAAAGGACTCATTATTTATCTAGTTACGGAATGAATAGTCCCATGTATTCAGGGGGAAAGAAGGATGTAATTTTTAAGGAATATAATATTGCTCATATTTAGAATATGCCCAATCCTATTTTTTATGAATAGTGGCTTTGAGAAAAATTCTTTCTAGGCATGTTCGGCCCATCGACAACATTCTCGACTCCAGCCACGGCATTTGGTCAACCATCCTCCTTCAATTATTTCCACAGCAATGGCGACTACAACACGTGGGGCAGTCAGCTGGGCGGTCAGAGGAAGTACGATGAATACTATAGAGACCCGCAGAACATGTATCCACAGGCTATGCCTGATTCTGCGTTGAAAGGCGTCGAACAGGGAATGCAAAACTTAGGTAAAGAAGCGTTTGGGGTTAAAGTCGCAGGATAATCAGTGTTGACGTCTATGTCTTTGTATTCTCCTTCATTCATATTGTAACAAGTTGCATCATATCTAGGCGTCATAAAGATACAGAACTTAGTGAAAGATCCTTTCTATTTCGAAAATTTAGCTTTCCTAGACTGTCAAGACTGGTTTGATCAAACTGTGTAATTCGAAGAATTTCTATATCTATATGTTTCTTGAAGAATTGAAATCTTCCGATGGCTCAAAAGATTCTCTGGGAGGACAGAAGAAAGCAACGTGGGCCAGCATTGCCAGCCAACCGGCGAAACCACAGCTCACCGTTCAGAACCCTGGTCTCAAAAAAAAAGGTCCCGGTATGCCTCCAGGACCGATAGTACCCGGAAAGCATAATATGGATATTGGAACTTGGGACACGGGAAAAAGTGTCCCACCACCGTTGCCTATGGTGAATCAGGCGAGTCATCATATTAATATATTCATTTTCTTGTGCTTTATTCAGATTTCCGTTTATTTATTAGGATAAAAGGAAAATATCTCAATATTTTCTTATGAGCAAACTTTCTTAATGATAAATATTCCATGATATTGCCGATGGATTTAATTTTGATATAAATCAAAAGAAACACTTTTATCTGATCTCCACAATGTTTATTTTTAATACACACGACTGGTTTCGACAGTTACGTCATTCTCAACTGTCTATAGCTAACAGTTGTGAGCAAATATGTGTTATCTATACCTATTTTAAATGTTGAGTTGTGGGGAGTGATTGAATTCTAGTTCATTTGAATTTATTAGTTTTTTGTTTAGTAGTATATGTGTAGGCATTTGTTTATGTTTGGACCAACAATTTTTTCAAATTAAATTTGAAAAAATAATTACTGAAGATTCCACATTCAAAAACAGATCAAAAGGACTAACCGACATCCTCCCCCTATTCCATCAGGATGTTAGGCATGGAACACGAAGAAGGAAACACCCTGATCGAACCTTATTCAAAGAATTAAGAAGATAATACTTTTTTATCTTTTCCTTTTTGTATAATTACAATATTATTGAAAATACTATAGGGCTCAAGGACCCCAGTCAATAGCCGATGGTCCTATATTATCTGTGGATTTATATAGGCAATAAAAGCGTTTATTATTATTAATTGCTGATATTATTAGACAGGGAGAAAGTTAGACATGCGTATTTTCTGGTTTTTCTATAATGGAATATAGTAATGGATGGGGGAATGGAAGAAGCTCTATGAATCATTGAATTATAAAAGGCTAATCAATGTGTAATGTGTTGAAAAGAATCCATTGGCATTGTTGAGTCTCTAAATGTTCCTTTTTTATATATGTTGTTGATGAGATTATTATTGGGTTTAGTGATAGTTATGTCAAGGAAATTTATTGAATTGTTCGTTCAGTTTAAGCAGTGAAGGTTATTTCTTTAGCATTCTATTTAGAAAATGTAAAAACTTGTCTATTTGTCTGTTTGAGCATGGAAGACCTACAAGAATATCATCAACGTAACTGTACCAAAATAAAATAATATATTTTTGTGCTAACTTATAATTTATTATAGATTTTTCAAGATTGTTCATAAAAGTATCTATTAATAAGGGGCTGAGTGAGGATCCGATGGGGAGTCCTGAGTTTTGTTTGAAAAATTTTGATTCAAGTTGGAAATAATTTTGTGACAAACAGGTTTCTAAAAGATAACAAAATTCATCTTTTATGTGTGGGGGAAGTGTCATTTTAGATAAAGATATCTTTCATTAGAGGCGGAGATGCATTCTATGGAATGTTTGGGAACTAATTTTTTATATCATAAAAGACCAAATTGAACTTGTTGAGTTTCAGAAAAATTTAAATGGTGTATTGTGAATGAAAATTGGTGAGTTCCATGAATTTGTGGTTCAAGAAGCTTGTTTATTTACCTGCTGGTGTGTTTATGTGGGATACAACTGATCTGGCCATATATTTTTAAACCATGAAGATTCATTAGAATAAGTTTCTTCTTGTTCTATTCTGAATGTGCTAGATTATTCGATTGATCCAGTTATTGTTTGATTTCATTAATGAATTGTTCTGTCGATTCTCTTGAGATTTACATCCAAAGTATCGATGTTGAGTTGAATTCTTTCTTTGCAGTTGTTTTTGTCAAGACACACTATACTATTTTCTTTATCAGCTCTTCTAAGAATTAGATCTTCATTCTCTAATTTGGTTGAAATAGATTTTATTGTTTCGGTGTTATTCCGTCATTGAATGTTATGTTGAATTTTTTAATGATTTCACTGATTTTAGAAAGTTTGGGAGTTAACAAACTTTGTGAAAGTAAAAATTCACCATTTTCAATGGTCAACTAGAATTGAATCACTCCCCACTACTCAACACAACTTCAGCTCTAGACACTTGAAAATAACATTGTGGAAATCAGACGAAAGTGTTTCATTTTATTTATATTAATATTGAATGAATAGTTTATTTAAGTGTAACCACTAATTTGGGAAAGCTAAAACATTGGGCACCTCACGACTTGCGTTTTCCTAACTATGGTAGAATTAACAGTATTATAATAGAAGTATATTAATTTTTTTGGTGTATTTATGTTGATTCACTATTATTCAACTACCATAGAAGCTTTCTGATGAAATTTGCAAGACTGTTGTAGGGGCCTTCTGGATCATATCAGCTGTGGGTATATCAATGCCTACTTTCTTCAGTCTGTCCTTACTATGAACAGAACAATTGAAGAGTGCATGGTGCTACCTCATAATTTTCTTGGCAACCACAACATTGTGTGATGTCCGACAGTCAGTCTCATGATGTGTAGATGTTTATTGAGTTGGTGCCTCGTTAGTGGACCAAGTACCATCCTAATTGACTTCTTGTTGCGAGACAATAATTCATGTACCATCTTCTTTGTTTGGGGCCCTTTTATGAGCCTTTTTGATAATCTGTCGTTACTGTTCTAGTTTTAGAAAAATGGAGCATGAGGGTCCACAGAATGACAAATATAGGTTCCGGTCACATTGACTGACATTTGTTTCCTTTAAGGCTGTCTGCACTCTCATTTCCTCTGGTGCCCTAATCGACTGAATGGCAGAGTAGTATACGCTGATTGTTGCGCTTAGCCTTAATAATGCTTTTTCGCATTCGTCAATTAAGATAAAAGTAACCTTTGAATCTCTAGGTATTCTAGCACTTTAAATGTCAGAAGTTATGTAAATATAGGTGTACTATAGTTCCTGGAAAGTTTCTTTTCTACATATGTGAGTATAGTATAAACTTAACTAGGCAGTTGAAATGGAAATCTCCTTGAATAGAATTACAGCTTGAAGGGTTCGTCAAATTGATGATTAGCTTTCGTGCGATCCTCTCTCATGAGGAGGTAAGGTTCTAGTTCTCCTATTTTATTGAGGGACGCGATGTACAGATTTTAGGCTTCTGTCCCTACACATACCCCCTCCATCAGTCTCATTGAGTTCCTCATGGCCTTCATGGCCTTCTCCTTCACCATTATATGTAAAAGGAGGAAACACAGCAGGAACTGTGGGTGTCGATTTTAAGACTGGTGACAGTTGGACATACTTGCCATTAGATCATGTTAATTTTATCTTGCTTAATCCTTTTACCCTCTATGGCCACGGTACATGGCCGCATTGGATATGAATGGTCTGATCACTGTTGTTTGTAGCTTGTTATTAATGTCCCATCAGGCTTCAAATAGCTTTGCAGCAGGTTGAAAGGTTGTTATGCGCTGTTGGCTGTTGGTGTGGCTGTGTGGATGATATGCAGCATCCAACCTAGATATTTCGCTTTTCAAAAGAATGTTAGTTCCTGGTTGAAACAGGTTGCGCCTTGAAAGGCGGTAATTACATCACAAGTGAATATAACCATGTTTAGATTTACGGAAAGGTCGTTCTTTCTTCACCATTGATCAGTCATTCACAATGTTTTCTGTGCTACTTCGCTTATAGTGCTCATGATTAGATGTGCTGTTTTTACATGCTTGTTTTGGGAGGCTCTCTGTAGTAATCAATATAATCAGAAATGGATTGTGTTTGACTACTGGAGGATATTACACAATACAGATGAGGCTTTCAACGAGAACAAAATTGATATCTAGCTTTTTTTATATCCGATAATGAATTTTTGATTATTTCTCCTTGATGTAATAGCCTTTTCTGTTTTCGATTTTTCATAGCATACTGCTTACAATTATGCTTATTTGAGCCAGTAATGCCCCCTTTATTAGAATTCTTCTCCACAGAGTATGCCTAAAGCGGTGAATCCGGGATTAACTGTTAGGCCAGTGTGGAATGGTCCTCCAGCGACAAGACCGGCTCCTCCACCGAGCGCTCAGAGACCAGGTCCACCACAACATCAGCATCCGATGCAGAATTTCCAACCTCCGACAATGATGCCGCCGCATCTTCCGCCCCCGGTTACTATGCCGGCCACTGGGCACATGCAGGTAATTAAAATTGCAAGATGGTTACACTCTTTTGCATGAGTTTATTATCTAATCATGTCAAATATTTCTAGTTTATGAAAGAGTGAATAAAACTCATGAGTTATTCAACTTTACGAATAGTTTTAAAAGTAGGAAAAGAATACAAGAAATTGATTGGCAACTGAAGAAAAAATTGAACATTTACTACATGACACTGTCTTTATCGATATGAAACTCTTGAAATTAAATAAGCCATCAAATAAATCTATTTGATTAATATGGAGGGTGAAATGGGGTTATGAAATTATCCAATTACAATTGTTCGAATCTTTTCTCCTATATGATCCTTAATTGCAGGGTATCATACCCCCAGCCCCCATGCCGATGATGGTCCAGCAACAGCAGCAGCAGCAGCAACAACAGGCTCCCACCCACCCCGTCCTCGACGAATTGCGCGGCAAGAACAACTACAACCCCACGGACTTTGATCTAACCGCCCCCAACGCCAGGTTCTTCGTCATCAAGTCCTACTCCGAGGACGACATTCACCGTTCCATCAAGTACGAGATATGGTGTTCGACAGAGCACGGCAACAAGCGCTTGGATCAGGCGTACAGGGAGCGCGAGGGTAACGGTGCGGTCTACCTGTTTTTCTCTGTGAACGGTTCCGGTCATTTTTGCGGCATGGCACAGATGGTCTCGCCGTTAGACTACAATTCTAACAGTTCGGTGTGGTCGCAGGACAAGTGGAAGGGACAGTTTAAGGTTAGGTGGGTGTACGTGAAAGACGTTCCCAACGTGCAGTTGAGGCATATCCGATTGGAGAATAACGAGAATAAGCCAGTGACGAATTCCAGGGACACGCAGGAAGTGCCGCATCCAAAGGGACTCCAGGTACGATAAATCGGTGAAGGTCTTGTTGGAAAGGTCAAATTTTGTATGAATCCGTGTTTTTATGATTTAATCTCAAACTTAGGTACAATCCAAGTTTGAATGATTTCCAACACATCACTCAATAATTAAGATGTTAGATTACCATTGAACCATTGAAAATCCATATTATTTCTGTCAAAATTATCATTCGAATGTTATTTACCGAAATTTCATGACAAATTCATACATTCACCATGTCTAAGGTGGTATGACATTTCTATTTGTTTATTAACCATTTCTTCCTTCTAACTTCTCGATAACGCTATGTAATGCTCACCCTTGATTGTAAAATTGATGGTTCATTGATATCAGTGATGTAAAACCGTCGCCCTAAAGGATGTTGCTAAAAGGCCTAAAAAGACTATTGAAAGAATGCAAGAACGATCATGAAGCCTGGAGCAGTAAGGTCGGTGATTCACTTATGTGAGCCTTTTAAGGATCCTGGGGAGGATGACATGCCTGCCTTACTACAGAAGAGGGTGGACATGCTCTTTCCATACCTCATTAGGCTCTTCTGGTCGAGTCTGGCCTGGAATGTTGTCCGACCAGCTGACGAAAGGTCAAGGTTGTATACATCCTTAAGATGGGTAGATCAAACTCGTAGCCTACCAGGTGTACCAGTATAAAGTGAACGTTGAGATACAAATGTGTTGGTAGGGAAAATTTGTTGTGAACGACCCTTAATTTTTTTCTGTTTGGTTGGCATGATATCTGTCAAACATATTCAATCACCTTACAGTCATTGAACAAACATATTTTTTCATTTTGTTGAAAATGTCAAATTTGGTACCGGAAAGTGATGTTTTGCGGAAAGCATTAATTTTTTGTGTCTATTTGAAGAATAGCGCTGCAGAGTCGCATCGAATGCCTGCGAGGCATATGGTGATCATGCTCTATTTGAAGCAACATGCAGAAAATGGTTTCAACGGTTCAGAGATAATGATTTTGATGCGAGAAGACCACCAAAAAAGTTTATAGTCGCCGAACTGCAAGTAATATTGGATGTAGATTATACTTTGAGTCAAAAGCAAATGGCAGCCATGTTAAATGTTGCACAACAAACAATTTCAGACCATTTGAAAGCTATGGGAAAGATTTGAAAGTGTGGAAAATGGGTGCCACATGAATTGAATGAAAGACAAATGGAAAACAAAAAAAAAAACACTTGTGAAATTTTGCTTCAAAATCAGTTTCACATCGAATTGTCACTGACGATGGAAAATGAATTTATTTATCGTAAACGGAGAAAATCATGGGTTAATCCGGGACATTCATCAACATCGACTGCAAAAACAGATCGATTTGTTAAGAAAGCAACGCTCATTTTATACGGATAAACCTGGTTAATCGTTCAGACCAATAAGTCTCATATCTGTCGTTCTGAAAACCCTGGAGCAGGTGTTAGATGGATTGTGGTATCGCTGAAGCCTTTAAGTGAGCATCATAACACAATAATTTCCTTTCAGGAAGGTAAATCAATTGATCTGGCACTTCACAATCTAGTAGGAAGGATCACTTATTTTCTGGACCGCAAGGAAACTGTAGCTGCAGCCTTTATGGACATAGAGAGTGTATTTAATGCGGTCCTCCTAGTTCATTATGCTGGGTTCTGAGAGACAGTGGAGTACCAAATACTGAGGAATGACTTAGCAACATACTAAATGCCAGAGTGATCAACAATTCCCTGAAAGGTGAAATAGTCAGTTTCGTGGCTGACAGGGGCTGCTCTCAGGTAGATGTATTATCCCCTTTCATGACCTTCTGGCTCATTGGCCTCTTGAGCAACAGCTTTGGGATTCACCCGACCGGAGCCTAGGCTTGGAAGTCCCCTGGAGACTCCATGGATGGAATAACTGGTGGTGTGACCTGAAGGTACAGGAGCACTGGCTGAAGTTCAAAAGTCTCTGACACTCGGCTCGCCATCAGTGCACCTTCCACTGCAAGAGCCCAGACTTGGCTAAAACAGAGTTCTGCCATATTAACAGCGTACTGTCACCTCGGAAATCACCAAAATAAGTTAGAATTGATTGAGGGCCATTATGCAGATTATGTGAGGAGGAGATCAAATCAATAGAATACGTCATGTGCGAATGCCCAGCTAGGGATAGAATCAGTCTTGAGGAACTTGGATCTAACAAACTGCAGCTGACAGCTTATGAAGCTCTCACCCATAAAGCAAGAAGGTAGGAGCTTATAGGTGAAATGGATGTAGTGTGCCACTATAGATCACTGACTCACAGTTGCAGGACTGTTAATCAGCCCACACTTTTATATCTTATGTTACGTAAAATTGTGTGTTGGAAGAAATCTCTGAAACGACTCAATCGTTTTTAAATTCTTTCAATTGATAGGAACCTGTATTATCTTTGACTAATGCAGGTTTTTCTCTACTATTCTGAACAAATATCTTTATTGGTGTGCTCTGCTCAAATGGTTGGATATAATCAATGTGGAAAGTCCCTGAAGTGAAGGAAACAATTGATAAGTCACGAGAAAATTTGTAAAATAATAATAATAATATTACTATATGTTTACATCATTACAATGATTACATGACTAGTCAATACAAAATTTACGAAGCAATAATGAATAGAAACAAAATAAAATACAAGCTGTATGAAATTTTTAGACATCAACAATTAAAACTAAAGATCATCTAAAGTGGACCGAAAATGAAAGAAATGACGATTGTGTGTAAAATCGTTAGTGTAAAAATTCTTCCTATGTATGGCTGAGTAGAAGTTCAAACACAGATAATTTATTCCCAGTTGAGTTCTCTTTAGCATGTGATGTTCTATTGGAAGGCAATCGTTCTTTCTTGTGCTATAGGAATTGAATTCAGCATTGGTCCTGAATTTGTTCTTGTTATCATAAATTGATATGAACAAGTATAAACGTTGCCGTCACCGTCAGGATTCGCTGAAATTTGAAAATCTCTTGGCAGCTTATACTTCTGGAGACACCACATAGAATCCTAACCGCCTCTTTCTGCTTTAAGAAGACTTTTTATGTCTGCACTGTATCATCCCCACAAGAAAATCCGATAGGTGGCCACACTGATATTTTGAATAGTATGTCAGCCTGCTTATTTCCTCAGTTGATATTCCTTTCATTCTTTTTATTGTAAATAGGGCAGTGCATAATCTTTTCGTAAGTATCGATAAATAACAACTCCATGTCAGATTCCAATAAAAGTTATACCCAGTAATTTAATCGTAGTGTTATCTGCATTGTTTATACAAAGTTGAAAATTTGAGTCTTCTCTGTATTTAATTTGAGACTATTTGTATTAAATCATCTCTTGATTTGATGGAGCGACTCTATTGTATGGAGTCTCAGCTCCTCAGTTAAAGATGCGACATTTAAGATGTTTGTGTCGGCCGCATATATACGTGTTCTGGCACAAGGGACTTTCGAAGGCAGGTCATTTCTATGAATAGTGAATAATTGAGGTTCCAAGATGGAGCCCTGAGGAACTGCAACGTTCACTGCGGCCTTTTGTGATTTTCAAGTAGCTATTTGTGTCCTATCATTCATGCTTTGGTCTGGTTCTTAATTCAAACTATTAAAGCGTGTTTACAATGACGAAAACTTAGATCACAAAGCTCATGAAGAAAGATGAAAAAATTCGTCTAATGCGAGTAGAACTTGTGCAATGAAGGTTTAGTAGAAGCTTGGAGGTTCTCGCTTTTTCTGTTATGTTTCAAGTTCTTTTTTGATAATCAGCCCTAAAATCTTATATTTACATTATTTGTGCATTATCTATAGTGACGTATCAGATATCCAAGGAGAGATAATATCCGTATCCGTTATTTTTAGAATATCTTAAAGGGATATTTTACATCAGCAGATTTCATTATGTATATTAAATTCTGAATATAGAATTTTACTTCAATATAATTACTTGATTTCTTCATTCATGTATGAGACACGTTTATACTGCAACAAATAGTTAAACAAAAATTAATTTCTGCAATATACTAAAATAATCAAGGTATTGTTCAGTATTACCATTAGATTACATTTTCGGCAACTTTGAAATTGTGTATTTGTCATAATTAAAATTTAGTAATTGTTGTTAATTGCACTTCAGAAGGTATAACTTGTCAAGTTTGTTGCCAAAAAGTCTAATAAGATGGTAATCATTTAGATTTCCAGCAACAAAGGTTAACTTGGAACGCTTGATACCGGCGACGATAAATATGTGTGAGGGATGTGACAGACCTTCGGATTTTCTAATTTCAATCTACCAATACTTTGGTTGGTCTCTTGCTGTCTTCTCTTAAGAATAAATCATATTCAAAAGGATGTTTGCTCCAGATATGTTTTCAAGAACTTTTATCTTACCCTTTCAAGAGTAATTTCTGTCACAAATTTTACATTTGGAATATTCGTCATTTACTATTGTAAAATATTATACCATTAAACCTTTTTTTTATACATTTTTTTCTGTTGTAGTAGTCGTGAAACTAGCCACTTCTAATTTCCACTGGTAGAAACATTCACTGTTATTCGAATATAATCTGAACTAGTCAAACTTTCCTGGACCTAAAACTGTTGCAAAAGAAGATTCGTGCCTTCCGACTAAAATGATATTTATGAGATAAAAACACAAGGTTTAACTTTAATCTACACTTTATTTGAAAAAATTCGACGACGTTTCGCTGACACAGCAGCTTTATCAAGAAAAAGAATCTCATTTATATCATGGATCTACATCAAGTAACGGCCTCCACAATTCAAAAACAAAAATGATATTTTTTAACGACTGAACTTCTTGTTCCCTCTTACAATTTGTTATAATGCCTATCGATAAGCTAGGCATAATTTAAAATAGCGAAGTATAAGAAATGTCGTCACTATTTGTGAGAAATAGTTGGGATCCGTATCCGCGGATGTATGTCACTAATTTAGTATTAGTTTCAATCAAAATTGGAACTCTGTATGAGACGCTTTATGGGAAATAGAAAATTCATGCCTGTCGTGTCCTTCCATTAACCATCCCATATAGACATTACCATTCACGTGATCAGTGCTGGGAAGTACTCGAGTACAGTAACTAATTACTTTTAGTGTACTCAGTATTCGGGAATGATTTTTTTTTGAAGAAAGTAACTGTATTCTGTACTTGAATACTTTTTTCAGGAAGTAACTGTATTCAGTGCTCATTTTTAGTACTCATGATTATAATTCAGTACCCATGATTACAAAATGTACTCATGAGTATAATTTGTAACTATGAGTACAATAACCGTACCATGCTTCCCACGAAAAAGTTCATCGAATACACCGACGTGAGTATTTACAAAGTAAGCAGTCGTCAGTCGCCTCAAGAATTCGTTGTAACTGGTTGGCGTTACCTTGCATTTCACGAGTCCCGCAATTCTCCCTCCGCCAATGATAATTTTTTCGACTTCAATGAGGACTATTCCAGAGAAAATTCCAGTTCCGTCAGGTTAGACACACAAGTACAGTATACGAAAACTGAACTAGAGCTTGTCAAATATTTAAATGACAACCGGCAGAATTATCAGATGTTGAAAGACTATACGAATTTGAAAAAACTTTTTCTGCAGTTCAACACAGTGCTACCTTCGTCAGCACCTGTTGAACGAATGTTTTCATTCGCATCCATAGTAAATGCTTCACGCTGTAATGCTCTAAGTGACGATAATTTCGAGTAACTAGTTTTACCGAAAGCAAATTATACAAGTATTTTCGAATCAGTTTAGTGAGCATGCCTATGCTGTTGTGACCATTTTTTTCATTTCATATTTCAAATAAAATCGGTATTTTCATTATGTCTCTCATTTGTTAGTTGAGTACCTTTCACATTATAACAATGAAGCTTGATATTCTGTTTCACTGATATTCATCAGCCACTGTTGACCCATTATAATGATACATAATAGACAAAGAAACTGCTTCTTAGAGGATCGTTTAATCCAATAGATAAATTTAACAGAAGTTGAGCTGAAAAGTCCATTGTCACATTTTTTTTAGTGAAAATCAATTTTTTTATTGAATATAGTTGCCTTTGGAAGCAGTACAACGATTACACCATCTTTATAATATTATTTCTCTTCAGCATCAAAATAGGCACCAGTTTCAGCGAAGAGTCTTTCATGAAACAGAAAGAAGTCACTGTGGGTTAGATTTATTTATTTATTTATTTAAATTTTCGCCATCAAAAGCAAAGAACAAAAAAAAATTACATGGCAGTCATTTAAATCAACATATCATTTTGTATATCACAATAACACAATAAACAAATTAGTTCACGAACTACATTGAAATAAATTATTGGTCATTTATTCAAAAATTCTTCTATCGTGTATATGGTGTCCTCAAGCAGAATCCTCTTTACAAACGCCACAAACCTTGTCCTCTTTTTGATCATCTTCATATCCTGGGGGAGTTTGTTATAAAGTTTAATGCAGAGATGATTAACTCCCATCTTGGCTCTATTGATTCTATGGTAAGTGATGTTCAAATCATTCCTCCCCCTAGTTCCATACTGATGAAATGCCCCATTTGCTGTAAATTTTTCATTGTTGTCGAAAACATACTTCAGGCAGGTGATAATATAAACAGACGTCACAGTTAGCACTCCCTGGGATTTGAATAGGTGCCGACAGCTTGTGGTATATGGAACGCCGCACTTTGCTCTTATAGCTTCCTTCTGCTTTAGTAACACCCTTTTCAGTCCTGAGCTGTGACCCCACAGGAGTATGCCGTAGGTTGCTGCAGAGTGGAAGTTGGAAAAATATGTTAGTCTACATACATCATGTGTTGATATTTGTTTCATTTTTCCAAGTGTACACGGCAGTGGATAATCTTTTGGTTAGTGCCGTGATGTGTTCGTTCCAATTGAGGTCGCTACCGAAAGTTATTCCGAGGAGTTTGATGGTGTTAGAAAGTGGACCTCTTGTACCAAAGCAGATTCGCTGGGTTTTGTCGTTATTTAGTTTTAACCCATTAACATTGAACCATTCACTAGCTTGTGCAAGCGTACACTTGGTTTGATTGGACAGATCTGCTCCTGAAGTTGCTACATTCAAAAAGTTAGTGTCATCGGCATACAAACAGGCTCTGGTACAGGAAACATTTTCGGGCAAGTCATTTATGTAGAGAATGAATAGAAGTGGCCCCAAAATTGAACCTTGCGGCACGCCAACTTCGATCGCCTCTTCCTTTGACCAACTGTTCTTCCACTCCACCAGCTGCACTCTATCAGACAGGTAGGACTCAAACACTGACAAAGTTGTCCCTCTAATTCCATAGAACTCCATTTTTCTCAGCAGAATCTCCCTCATCACACAATCGAAGGCCTTGCTAAGATCACAGGCCAATATCTCCGCTCCCTGATAGTGATCCAGGGCCTCAGCAATCCCCTCTACCAAATCGATCAATGCAGTTGTTGATTTTTCCGATCGAAAATCATATTGCTGTGGATTGAGTATGCTTGCTCTACCCAGAAACCCAACCAATCTTCCTTTTAAAATTTCTTCAAATAATTTTGATGTCACTGGGAGAATTGATATATGCCGATAATCGTTACCATTATTGATTTTCTCCTTCTTCAAAACAGGTATAACCTTGGCTAGCTTGAGCTCTCGTGGCAACACACCTCGATGTAGGCACTGGTTTATGACGCGGCACAGAAAGTTTGAGATGATAGGGTACACTTTTTTAAATAGGACAGTATTCATTCCATATACATCTGCGGTGTGCTTACTCTTAAGGTTTTTAACCACAATTGCAAGTTCATACTCGGTAGTAGGATAATTAAACAGATCTGGAGAATAGGGTGGATGGAAATACAATTCGAAGTTCAATTCATACTAATTTGCCATCGATTTGATTTGTGACATGGTACATTTCCTTCAGGAAACAACACTTCTTTCTTTTTCTTTTTCAAATGACTGGTGATTTTAACTTTTAAAGGTTCCAATGCTATGTAATACTCACTGTTGATAGTCTGGCCGCTTTTGAGGTAATTGATGAATAAGAAACAATGCGCATCCGAGAATACTAACTCCATTGACTTGCCAGCCGATTGTTGTATCTTTCCACGCTTTAGCTTTGGTTCTTCAGGTCCATCCACACGCCTGACTGTCGATGGGACTCTGGAGTGTAGTGATGAATACAGGTTTCTTTCATGTAGTATATCGACGAAAAAGTTAAAAACAAGTACTGTGTTTTAGGAATTTTACTTAATATATATATATATATTAAGTAAAATTCATAAAACACAGTACTTGTTTTTTATTATTGATAATGGAATTTTACCAAGTAAAAGCCTCCCAAATTCAAAAGACGAAAAAGTTACTCGTTATTATGTTAAATATTGCTAGACAGTGCCCTAAATCATAATAATGTTGTTTTCGATTGATAGTAAGAACTCGCGGCACCCACTTTGCACACAGTTTTCGCATGTCCAAATATTCATGTATTAAATAACCTACACAGTAACAGCCTCTTTCGGTCGTCCGCTGCGTGCATCATCTTTGCCGCTCATTTTGCCTCCTGTATAATCAGCCTTGGCTTGAACAGTAGTTTTGTTCAATAAAAATCAATGTTTTATCAACACATGAAACTCTTTTCTATTAATCTTTTTGAAACTGATAAAATCTGCTTCACTCAAAATCCCATATCTGATGAAACCACTACTCCACAGCTGAGAAATGTACACACATATCTTTTGAAGGTTGGCACTTACAAAAAATCATATGGATTTAATCATGTAATGCCATCCATGTATTAGCCTACGGACTTTTCAGCCAAACTGTTATGAATATCCCTTTGGTGTAGCAGTCTGTAATTTGATAGTGTACATCCTCTGTGTGTTATATGTACTATATGTTTTTACTTTTACAATTTCAAATGACATGCCATGTGTTTTGTAGGTAATGAATGTTATTATTATTATAAATTGTGATGAAATTTATATCGGTAGTACTTTTAGAAATTTCAATATAAGGATATCGGAGCATAAACTCACTTTTGACAAATACAAATCAGATTCTCACTATGAAATCAACTATTAGAAGAAAACCATACTCTCAATATTTCACATAATGAAAGTAATAGATTGAAACCGAACCTATGGGAAGCATTAGAAATCAATAATCAGAAAAATTTCAGACATTAACTTAATTAGTCCATTAGACCTAAGTTTGTCATCTTCACTCAATCTGTTCAGTTCTCAAAAGAAGCAACCCCGTTTGGATTTTCCTCCTATTTAGCTAAGTACCTGCTTTTACCATTTGAAAAAACTACTCTAATTCGTTAACTAAAAGTTAGATTATCATGAAATTTTGACTGAAGTCATTTGAAACTTGGCTCTTTGTCAAATCATGTATTTTCATGTCATGTAATAATCACCCCACGAACTTATTATTCATTCCCCGTAGGTATTACGAATAATGCACTCATATAGGCACTCAACGTCGATATTCGACGATTTTGTGCATTACGAGAAAAGACAAGAAGAGGAGGATAATCGGAAGGTGCCGATGACGAAGGAAGGACACGAGATGCCCCCCCACAGGGAACATAACAACCGGGACAGAGATAATCATCGAGGCGGCGGCGGTGGCAGGAATCATGACCGAGAAAACGATAGGGATAATCATAGGGCGTCTGGGCATCGTAACAATGAACACCATTCCGGGCATCATAAGGTAAGGTTAAACATTTTTAGTATGATATGTCAAGCAGTGTATTTGAATTAGTCCAGTTCGATAGTGTTTTGGCGATTTTTTTCACAATGCGTGAAGATATTGATCAACGTATTTGTTGTTACAAGCGAAAGTTCGTGAGCTGATACATGCTGAAAATGTTGCAAAAGGTTTTTGGTGTATCTTCTCTGTTATAAACGTAAATAAAAATAGGTAAAAAAACTTTTTAAGTTAAACGGTTTTATGTTAAACATACATTGCACTGTTTAAGATAAATGTACTAAAAACCAAAAAATAATAAAATAGATACAGTCGTGGGAATTATAAACATATGCATAGACTAGACTAAAATAAAACCGTGGGGCACGTCAATTGTCTACAAATTATCGACTTAATGTGCGATAGAAGAATCGTTTAATTCGTCGTTAGGCAGTTGGCCCGCAGACGGTGAGAAATTATTTACTATTTTCTTGCTCATGGAAATTCTAATAGTTATACACTCCATGTAAATAAAAGAGATGTTTTAACTAGTTTATCGTTGGACATTCACACTGCTGGCTGGCGAGGAATCGTTTCACTGCTTGTTGTTTGTCTTTAATCGACAAAACATATGACAAAAGTACTACTCGCTCACCACTATGAAACCCTAAAACTCGCTTATAATCGAGCTTGCTAGCTTGTTTCCACATTCTAGCCCTACTTATCACACGTCCATCGTTGTCGGTTGCACAACTGCCTAATAATTATAGTGTAACATTACAAAACAAACATTTTAATCAACGATTGTAGACAATTGACGTGCCCCACGGTTTTATTTTAGTCTAGTCTATGCATATGTTTATAATTCCCACGACTGTATCTATTTTATTATTTTTGGTTTTAGTACATTTATCTTAAACAGTGCAATGTATGTTTAACATAAAACCGTTTAACTTAAAAATTTTTACCTATTTTTATTTTCTAGTTTTTAGTTTTTATTTCGCATTCTTTTTAATTCATTTAGTGCTTCATTATTGCAAGGTTTCTTGCCCGTTAGTTTATTGCAATCCAACTCCTCTATACGTAGTCCCTGCAAAGATCTTACTCTACTAAGAGCCACGTAGGCTTGACCTTCTTCAAACAGTTTCGCACCTAAGTATACGACAGCGTGATCCACAGTGCTGCCCTGCATTTTATGTATTGTAGAAGCCCATGATAGTATTAAAGGCAAGATTCTTCTTTCAGCTGTCCCATAATTGTACTTAGCTGGAAACTGTATGGCTTTCGGGTGTATAAGATGTACTCCGTCTCTTGCGAAATCAATTCGGACGGAAGGTACATCTGTTGCTTACGAAATTGAGGCCAAACGATTTCGGTGATGTAGCCTATAGCGCCATTTACTAATCCCTTTGAAACGTCAATATTGGACCGTAGCATGACTTTTGCCCCCACAAATATTTCCAGTTCCGCTGGTAAACCCCCAGTTTTGTTGATATCAGCTGGCTACATTGTATTCTACTGGTTGAGCCCTTTCATTTGATACCCATATTGATGGGATTGATAAAAGCTATGTTATCCGCCATTTTGTAGCGGCCGCCATCTTGGATTTCAATTTTTTATAGTATATTGTATTCTGCTTGTTGAGTCCTTTCATTTGATACCCATATTGATGGGATTAATAAAACATAAATTATCCGCCATTTTGTAGCGGCGGCCATCTTGTATTTATAATGATAATGAATAAATATAATTATATTGTCACCAAAATCCAAAGTGTATACAAAATTTCAGATTAATCGGTTGACAGGAAGAGGGTGAAATTTGAATTACTAAATTTGACCCAAGAATAAATAAAACAAACGGGGTGAGCTAAATAAAACCGTTTAAAAAGCGTTCAAGGATGGCATACCTCATCCGAAAAGCCTTTAATGAATGTGACCTATAATAACGTCATAAAATAATGGAAATCGTTTCGAAAAACAGTGTGAGCTGTAAAGAGATTACCCAAGAAATTATTGATTATACCTAATGCTATCTTCATGGAACACATAATTACTGTCAACAAGACATGGGTGTACGGGTCCATTCCACCTGGTCAAATGGTCATTACATCGGTTTTATGAGGCGTCTGTGAGAGGATATCCGTCGTGAACGTCCGGTTTTGTGGGCCAACAATTATGAATTCTTCATCCTGATCTCATAGTCATTGTGAATGAATTGCTGGCCAAACACTCAACAAATACCATTGAATGAGCAGCTTATTCATCAGATATGTCTTCCTATGACTGTTTCCTCTTCACAAACTAAAATTGACGTAAGAGCCGATGACCTTCCAGAAATTTTCCACATAAATTGTTTTCGCGAGTTAGTATACGTAGATCGCTTCAAATTGATGTAATTTCTAAGGCGATAAAATGAATTTTGATGATTAATTGAAATTTTTCGTTTCACTCATAATTTCCCTATACTCTCTTAACATGGTGTATATTGCTAGACTAGGGTATCAAAAACTTTTGCACAAGAATTTGTGATTTATGTTTTGCATGCTGTGGCATAGAGGACTTCATTAATCAACTGCCAGTACTGAAATTGAGAACGAGCTGTCAAAGTTCACAAGTTAGTTGAAAAATGGAATTGAACTATGAGCATTTTCGCCCAATAATTCTCTACAGATTTCGATGTTTCGGCGAGTTGGTGGTTTCTGTTCTCGGCGTTGAAGCACCACACCACTCAATTGCAAGAGAAAAATTGGTTCTCCGTTGGAGACCGTATCTGTTGACCGAAGGACATGTCTATAGAGGAGATTAGTAGAGAATTCACAGCGTAATGACCAGAATTACTAAAGATATGTGCGATACATCGAACTCCAATCATATTGTCATTTTGAGTAACCGATTTAAGTGAGCTGAAGACGTTCTTGGTTCCATGTTTGTCTCTACCTCCAAAGTTGGCATTGGTGTTGTCTGCTGAAAATGCAACTAATTTTCCAGTAAATTCGTTTTATTTAAAGTGGTGTGTAAGTAATTTGGTATTGTTTAAGCAGTCTCGTTTAGTAAGACTTGTAGTTCTAGTAAGTTAATTTGAATTTTCCCTTTCTAGGGATTAAAATATTGAATAAGTATAGGAAACAGTTTAGTTGCACCATGATTGCTACCATACGTGGCGGCTCTGAAGTCTTAATATTTGTTCTTTGGCAAACGGACCTAAAACAGTTTTTAGGATATCTTCAGCTTTTGTGCGGGAACAGGTTGCATTTTTGGCTATTTTCGAATCTGGATAGATCCTCTTGCAAAATGGAAATGTGCAATCCAGTGATTTGAAAGACTCATGGTGTTTAACAGTATGATAAACTATAGTGGCTTCACCAGCCTAAATGCTGCGTTGAAAACCTAAATTTACATTCGATTTCATAAAAGTATCTATTCTCGACGTAGAAGCTGTATTACGAATGTTGATTTTGTGTTTTTCTAAGTCAGGTTTGCCCTTATTGGCAATCGAAATTATTTGATCGCAAACAAGACATTTTAACTCCCATGCCTCTCTTCCAGACTTAAAAATTTTATATTGACTTTGTAAGTTGTCAGAAAATGAACATTTTCTTTTAGACATGGTGAGATCTGAAATAAATTTGTTCAACTTGTATTTGGGGAGGTTTGTTAATAACAAAATAGTAAACTTTTGTCATGATTATATGTTATTGAATTAACTAACCACTTACTCAAAAGTCGGCGCTGCTTATCACTAAATGGTAATGAAAAACTATTAGAAATAACCTCGGTACAGGAACATGATACATAAACAGCTCTACAGGACAACGAATTAGTCCACGCTCAGCACGATCTACGTATACTTAGCCCGGACTAAATAAAAATAATATCCAAATCCACTTCCACAAGTTTGCGGCCTGTGTATGCCCGCATGCGCATCGCATACCCCATAGATCGAAATTGGAATATTGAACAGTTCGAAGAGGTATATGATTAAAATCCAGACAGGTCGGACACGAAAATATTTGACCGGCACGAACCTAAAAAGCCGGACACCGGGTAACCCTGCAAAAGAGGGGCGAATATGCGTGAAGTTTTATCTTTCATTTCTTGTATCATGATCTGGACCAACGATTTTCTTGCCTCTATGAAAATCAAGGAAAGAATGGACTACGCGATCAAAGATTCTAATCTCTTCAGAAGAAACAGTCGATTTATCCAAAAACGCAAATTTGAATGTATTCATATCAAAACTGCATTAATCTTATTGGACAATACTTCGAAAACAAAAAAGTCATTAAAAGCAATCCATTTCCATATGAAAACTTGGGATCGATGCCTCGTATATTGCTTTCGGCGTTTTCGTCATTGCTTTCCTGATGACCGTTCTCGAAATTGTATCGTAATATTAACCTCTTGAGACCCCCGGTATCAGTAGTGATACCTTTCGTTAAAAAATTTTTACAACGCTATCTATCGGATTACTAAAGAATTACGTTGATAATAGATGTCGTAGACTTTCTTTTGTTTTCTCATCCGTTACTTTACTTCCTAGCTGTCAAAATTAAACAGTTTAAGGTCAGTGCAAGTTTGAACATTTTTCATTAACCGACATGGTGAATTCACGGAAAGGTAAATATTAATTTTTGTTATAATCTTTGTGTTTTTTTGTTGAAATCTTACAGTTTTGATTGTAATTTAACATTTCGAGTAAACGTTTCGTAATCAAGTCTTACTATTTATTACAAATTCGAAGTTTTTCTCCTAGTGTCATACGTGATACCTTGGGAATTCGTCACTATTTTTGGAATATTTTTCAGGTCCTCTATCTAATAGAGACATAGAACGGGAGATGAATTACGATGAGTATTTCCAGATATGGAAGAACAGTGATGGTGAAAATGACCTTCAAGCATGCCGACAGGAAGCTCCACTCGCAAATGAGGCGGAATGGAATGGATCGGACGACGAACCTCTTTCATCTTTTCGCATACTTCCTCAACCATCTAGGAACCTAAACTCACGATGGAAACGCACCGAAATCTTCGATTTTACTCCAGACGAAGATGATTTGGATGTGTCATTCGACCCTAACGTAACTGTCAAAAGTTGCTAGATTATTTTCCTCATTATATTGACAACGGTTTGTTGGCAATAATGGCCGATTGTACAAATGTTTCCATCGTATTAAAGACAGGAAAATCATTGAATAGAACTCCTGACGAATTGAGACAATTCTTTGAAATTTCAATAGCCATGAGTGTGCTTGGTCTGCCACAAATTAGGATGTATTGGGCATTGGAAACAAAAGTATACTACATACCGAACACTATGACTCGTAATCGCTATTTTCAACTAAGGTTAAATTTAAAAGTTGTGGACGATGGATTAATTTTACAAAATGCCAGACAAAACGACAAATTTTGGAAAATACGTCCCATTGTTTCAGCGATAGAAAAAGGCTGCCGTGAAAATAAAAGAGATAAGCGAGTCGCCGTCGATGAGCAAATAATTCCTTTCACTGGTAAGTGTAAACAAAAGCAGGTCGTAAAAAGCAAACCAAATCCAGAAGGTATAAAAGTTTTTCTTATGGCTAATCCTAATGGTATTCCACTTGATTTGTACTTATATCAAGGGAAAGGCACAACAATTGAATCGGCTTTGTGCCCAACACCTGACGAACTGAATCTCGGTGGGCGTTTTGTGCTCAAACTTGTAGATATTTTACCCCCAGGTTCTTCAATTTTTATAGACCGTTATTTCATTTCTTGACAATTTATTGGAAAGAGGAATCAAGGCAACTGGAACATTAATGAAAAACCGGGTATCTGAATATCAACGGCCAAATGCAAAGAAAAAAATACATGGGCATTGTTCAAGAGCGATGCGTCGTTACAAAAAGCTGGAAGAGGTACTTTCAATTGTGTTGTAAGGAGTGATAAAAAGATTGCCGTTCTGAAGTGGTTAGATAGCAAACCAATTTATGTTGCATCAACTGATGCAGCTGTTCAACCATTAGGAACCTGTCGTCGCTGGAGTAAACTGAAGTAGGTATACGTCGAAGTGCCACAACCTCTAGCTATAAAAAACTAAAATAAATTTATGGGAGGCATTGACTTGCTAGATCGTATTATTGGCAAATATTCCATGCGAAGAAGACTATTAGAACAATATTTCACTTCTTCGACTTTGCAGCAGCAGCGGGTTGGGTACAGTATCGACTAGATTCCGTGAAATCTGGATGCCGTAGAAGAGACATAAACCAGTATTTGGACTTCAAGCTGAACTTAGCGAAACAATTAATTTATTCAGGTCCTGGTCAATCTCTGCCACTATTATCCAGCCCACGCTGTCAAAAGAGTGAAAGAAGCAAAAGATTTGCTAGTTTGTGCTAAGGAAGCTCAAAACAAAAGATCAAAATGTCGTAACAAAGGATGCAGGAACTTGGCATTCGTGAAATGTTCTGAATGTAAAATATTTCATTGTTTTAATGTTAATAGAAACTGCTTTTTTGATTTTCATACTTCCCAATAGATTTTTAACTTACAATTTTGATTTTTTTTTTGTCATTCTTTGATGTGAATTTAAATTAAAAATAATGCGAATATAATCTTGTTTTGAGTAATGTAAACTCAAGGTATCACCTACGATACCATCCCTTATATCAGTTGGGAAGGGGAGGATTTTTTTTCGTGGGTTTCCGTATCAATGAGTGGTACTTATCATTGAAAGGTAACAACCATAAAAGTGGAGTAAATACTTTCATCTTGGGTCTCAGGAGGTTAAGCTTTCGGAAAAAAGTTATGAAATCCCTTAACAAATATCCCATTATTTTTTGTTCCTTTTTGTCTTGTTTATCTAGTAGTAGGTATATTTTATATCATATAGATGAAAATTAATTTCTAACATAGTTTCAATTTTTTTCAGGATCGCGGAGATAGCAACAGAGGTCGCGGCGGCAGAGGGGGGCGCAACTAATGGAAAAAAATATAAATTTTAAAACATGTTATTCTACAAACAAAAATACCTGTCATGGCCGCTCTTTACTGTAGTGTTATCTAGCTTGTTAATTCACATAGACATGATTATTGCAGTTATCTGTTTTGATCCATAGCTCTTTGGCGGTTTCGTTGAAATATTTAACAAATATTGGGGTTTGGAAATTTTCGTAACATCTGAGATGTTGAATATTTTAGCGAAAACGTACATTAGGTCTTCATATTGTCCTTTTACGATTTCTTTTATTTTTGATATATATGATCTGATATTCAACTTAATCATTTTGCCTAAAAATATTCTTTGCTTTTAATTCGTATTAAAATGTGTCGGGACCTCTGGGAGTTAGCTATGATTTTATAGGCTGGGATTTAGATATAATGCTTTTAGTTTCTTATCTTCAATGCAATTTAAATTCTGAAGTTAACAACGTGCAGTAAATTATTGACAAGGTACCTAGTTGGATTTCAAACTTCATATTAAGAATTGGAAAAGTAGTAAATCAGTTCCAACTCGAAATTGCAACAAATGTGATAGTCTTACAAAAGGTTGCATGCAAATTTTAGGCAAAGATTCATTTTTCAGGCTCAAAATTGAGAATGGAATTAAAAATTAAGTTTGATTTTGGTATCCAAATGGTTATTTAGTTTTCTTTTATTCAAGTGGTTTAAAATTTGACCAAAATAGTTGATATTCAAGTATAATGGAAAAATATCACTTTCCAAATGGCCTATTTTACTAGATGAGCAATTTATTAAGGAAGGGCTGGTACCATCCAATTTCTGATAAATCTTTATCTGAAGAAGATCATGATGTAGGTAAAATTTTATACTTGAAAAATCATTCACACTCTACATAAGAAAAACTGAATTTTCATTGCATTGAGTGAGAAAATTTCAAAGCTTCATCAAAATAAACTTGAATTTGAATCTGAGTAACCTCAAAGAACAGAATTGTTTTCAAATATGAAGTCAATAAAAACTGTAATATTATAAATTAACTACAAGAACTTGCAACTATTCAAAACGAATATACTGCAAAATCTCATCTCAACTGATTTGGGCTCCTCTCAGATCAATTTGCATGGACTTTCAATTTATGGTATTCAATAATGTTGAAAATTTTGAGATTATACTTAAATCAGGTATTGTGTGGAATCACACTGAATAGAATATTTCTTTTTCAAGGAACAGTTGAAAATTGGTATAAAATATAAAATTTCAAAAGAAACCGAATTAAGGTGAACTGATATCTTTTTAAACAAAGTTATCAAAAAGAAAGGATATAAGTAAGGTTTTACTTACTACTATTTAAATATTCATTCAAAATTACTCTGGACATTATTCGCGTAAAATGTGATGCCTTAAAGTAATAGCTAGCTCCTAGACAAGTATAAACAAGAAATGAGTCTATGTGATGTTGAAAAATAACTAAACAATTATTTTCAGTTGATTTTTGTGTGGGTTAAACACTTCAATATTGTTTTTGAAGCAGAATGGTATATGGATATGATTATACATTAATATAGTTGTAAATTTTTGAAACGACTACTTCCTGGCCACTATTCGGATTAAATCAATCAAATAACTAGAACAGTGCAGTGCTGATTTGTTTTTCAAAGTGAACGTTAAAATAAATTGAAATATACTATAAAATGAACAATGTCAAATATAGTGAAATCTAAATGAAGTGTTTATTTTTCGGACAGTTTTTCAATTGGAATCAAAAACGAGATCGAGGACTGTCTTATTCTGATCGTTTGAACATCATAAATTTTGGCGAGCCTGGGACGTTTCGTGAAAAGTGAACACTGAAATGAAGCATTTTTCAAGATAGTGGAACACATGATCAAGTTTTACGAACCCTATTTCATCGTTCCTTGATTCTTCTAGTTTAATTGTGTTTTCAGCTATTTTTCACTTTGTGAAACTACACGATCGTGAACTTTTATGCAATTTTAGGGTTATTTGTTGAAGTAATGAATAGTTTAATAACTGACTGGGAATTCTGAATGCTCTGGTCACTAGATGTTTTCGGTATTTGAAATTGTTTCATTTGTCTTCTTTATTAGGTAATTAGTCAAGTTATTATGCAGGAAGAAAGTTAATAGAGATTTTGTATTCTTCAAGTTGGTAATGCTGAGAAATCTTCTTTAGTGTAGGGAAACTAATGGAGTAGTTGACTAAAACTTTATACTCTCATTGAGAGAACGTGAAGCAAACCTCGTGAGTTAAAATTTATATCATTATTGAAAAAATGAAATAAATAAATGTGCTACTGAAAAATATGTTACAAAATCAATTAATGATGTAGTAATTTTGTCTATATGAAGGAGCTATCAGATTCTAGAGTGTCTAAACTATTGATATGAAATTCATTTTTGGTCATCATGAAAATAATTGATATTGAATAATCGATTAGGGACCAAAACTAGCAGAGATACTTAAAACATTATTATCAACATCCAAAAGAAAAAACATCTCATGTTTGTCGACTTATACATTAGTTTTTCTACTCTTGTATCGAAATATTTTCTGATTTCATATTTTTCCGAAAGTTTGGTGATACTGTGACAGAAACTAAAATTACAGATGGAAAACAAATGTTATAGGAATTCTATTATGTAATTATCTTGAAATTGACAAAAAATTGGCCATCAAAACAATTTTATAACAATCTATTTTAATATCATCTTGAAACAGAATTGAAACTTTGGCTGCTAAGATAGCACAGAGGTATATTTATCTGATTGGTTAAACAATCTTTGGTAGGGAGAAGGCCTAAGCCAATGAACCTCAGAGCATACTGAAGAGAGATCTTCTGTCCTTAGTAACCTTTGAGTAATAGTATTATTCGGTTATTTTTCAATAATTTTTCAAAGTATGAAACTGTTCAAAGCGTGGAATCACTTACAATGATGAGTCACAAATCTGGCACCTAAACCAGCTCTCATTTCGTTTTTTGTGCTTAGAGCAAACAGTACATACTCTTGCTGGGTGGTTCTTTTTAGATGTTCCTGGAAGCAATGAAGGGAAATGCCGCCCCTGCAGCCGCAGAGGCGTGTCCTCAGGCGACCTTTTATCTCCCCCACTATTAGGTCTTTCTCTAAAATACTTTGCCAAGATTTCATGAATCAATTCCAAGTGAAATGGAGCTAAATACTCATTCGCTCCAGTTTGTACTTTGTATTGAGTATAAGCAATCAAAACGAACATATCTAGAAAATGGAAGGAAACCTTATATCATTCACTGTTTTCCTGATGCACTCAATTGAACCTAGCAACATATCAGTTTTGTCAACCGCGCCCATGTTGGTACTATAATCAACAACGCATTGATGCTTCATTTTATAAGAATTTGTGGAATAATCCCTCTTGTCCATTGCGCTTTTGTGAAAAGTTGTCTATATATACACCTCTTTCTTGTCAATCCATTTTAAAGCTAGTGTAGTTCATTTCAATTGAGCATCTGTTTCCCCTTTTCTCAATTTTTTTTTAATTCAGGCATGATCTTTCAGTTTCTTTGTGCTGTTCCTCATGCATTTGTTTCACGTTCGTGCAACCACTGAAACAATGTAGGGTTTGTATGAAAATCATCGACATAAAGAGTATGCCGCTTATGAAGATATTGTTGTATTAGTGTGGCTACAACTTTTCCCGATTTTCCCAGTTCGTCCCCAAAGGAAGAAACCTGAGTTCTCGTACCAGTGTAAATGATGAAACCTAGGTTGAAGCAGGTCTGACAACCACAGGAGATAAACTTTATTCCAAACCTACTACTCGAAATAAACACTGTCTTTATACAGCAAAAGACTTTAGAACGCGTGAAATATAAATGTATCTATCTCTGCCCATATTCTGACCAAAAACAAGAGTTTGAATCAATGAGTCTTTGGACCAAAACTCTTGAAACTTAAGCTTTGTAGTTCGTGGCATCAATGAAGTGAGTCCCAAGAAGCAGAACAATTCTTCCAGGTTCAAAATTTTGAACCGTTTCTGCATCGTCTGATTTATATCTCCCTTGTTGTTGAAGTAGGTGTAATAATTATTTGATTCATCAACAATATGTTGAAGGATTGAATAGGACTAAAATAACTTGAAGAACTCCAATCTCGTTGACTGATCACAAATACCCTCTGACCAAAATTCCACTGTCTACTGCAGTAAAGTCATGAAAAACTAGTGGGTTCTGTAAATATCCAACCACCATGACTCACCGGATCTCTTCCCTCGTCATCGGACTCCTCTTCACTGCTGGAGACATCATCCAAAGACTGCCGACAGACAGGCATATTAGGAGCAAGGGTTGATGAAGTTGAAGGATCGCCCAACCTCAACGATAGCCTTGTCGAGCCGCTCATTTCGTCGTGATACCCCTCTCGAAACAAATTACTGTAAATAAGTTCTTCATCGGTGTAAGCACAACGTGATATCCCGAAAAATCTGTACACGGTAACTAAATGCAACAGGTGGAAACAACCACTCACAAGGTCGAAGTACAAATCATGATCATCAAACCGATGCATGGGCGCATCCTACCGGTAAATACTCGAATTCTCTACTTCCAAAAATACGGTACCTAGTGAGTTATATTATTTATTTAATAAAGCACAACAGACCTTGAAGGTCTAGGGCTAGTGAGTTATAAGCAAACTAATTAACTTCCGAAGCGACCGGAGGTAGAACTGCGAACAACGTGAATGTATGTGCGTAGTAGCCAGGCCCATTGCCAGGAAAACGTAATATTTCCGGCCATAGCACCCCCAGCCAGAACATCGTACTCGTATTTATACGTGCGTAGCAAGGAAAAGGTTAAATATAGTTATCTTTGAAAGCATTAATGTGTCATTTTCTCCATTCAATTGAGTCATCCATTTTTTTTTTCTTTTTTGAGTAATCTAATCCAGAAAGACTAGAATTTCACCACAAAGATGAAAAATTACTCTACAAAAGAATTGAATGAACCAAATGTATGTTTGAAGTAAGAAAATTTATACAATTTCTAATTTGATACTTATCTTCATCATTTCAGCAATTTTAAACATTATTCTAGATTCTTCACTGTCATGAATTTTCAATAGAGAAGAAAATTGTGAACAGTTGTAAAACCTTTTGTTTGCCGTCTGTATTTTTTATCACAGTGTTTTTATATATTTCTCAGTATGAATTTTTCCATTTGTAATCTTGTCTTGAGTGAAAGATAAAATTTAAATTTAAAAATACTATTTCATGGGCACTCACAAACAAATAGCAAAATTTTTCAGCTGCTGTTTTATAAACACCATTTTCTTTTTAGAATGAATCGATAAATGTGCCTTTTACTAAATAAACTGAGATAGGCCTATTTTAGTCGTTATTTTGAGTCTCATGAAACAGTTTGATACAATACAAAATTGGAATAAAGCTTTTGAAGAAATCTTTCCAAGCTTAATCGAAATATTTTGTAAATAAGTGTATTTAAGCATATAAGATCTGTATATGGAAACTTAAGTTAATAGTTACAGTTATATTCAAAAATAGAAAAGAATATCTTCCAATGAAAAGTACAATTTCAATTTTGATTTGATTAATGTTTCTTAAATCGAGGTAATGGTCTCATTGACATTTTATGAGATTTCCTCGCTTGAACTTAGTATATCCTGTAAATTGTATTAAGCTTCAATCTACAGAGACTGAAAAATACTAATTAAGCTTTTGAACTTGACTGAAAATATTTTGTAAATAAATGAAAAATGATGGAGAATGATCTTAGAAGTAATTTGAAATTTTGAGTTGATGTAATGTTAATACTTCTACCACAATAATTGTTATGAGAAAGTAGCATTTAGGATTCCTAAGTCTCTTTTTTCACTGTGCCTAATATGTTATATAATACTTAGATATCGCCTTCTTGTGGTGAATTTGTGATTGTATTTGATTGGAATGACAAATCCGAACAGTGGGCAAGCAACATTTGTTGATAGCTATATCAATAAAGCATCAAATGATTAAAAGTAGATATTTCTTACCTGACAAAGAAATTAAATGTCCAGTTAATAGTGATTTTGAGTTTTGAGGAAGAATTGTAGCTGCACAAAAAAATCACACTTTTCTGTCAATCTTCTAAGAAGTTCAGCATCTCTCCGCAAATATTTAAAACTCAACGTATTTTTAGCTTATTCTCTAATTCCAAACTCACACTTAATAATGTTTGTTCTCTTTTTTTATTACACAAGGCTAGACATTCCTTATGGGCACGCCAAATGACTTGTGGAAAGAAATTGATTCTTGTTCTAAAGCAACTTCAGTGGCTATATGTGATGGTGGTGAGTCCACATATCATATAAGGTTCAGCCTTATAAAGCAATCCTAACTCTTGCTTTCTAAATTGCAGAGAACGTCCTGCATGATGATCACTGGAACATTTTGTTCTACAATTACTACAACCATGGATCTGATATTGGCCTTGCACCTCTTCACCTGATGATTACAGAGATATAACGGCTACCTATAGATTCCATCACCTTTCCTGAAATGGGACAAAAATGTTCAGCTGCGTGCCCGGCGATTTGATCTGAAATATAGGACAACAAGATGCTGAGTATAAAGTCTAGCGTAGCAATACCCAAAACCAACAAGGAGCTGTCATACCAGATCATCATTCCTAGCAGTCAGGAGAGGGATAGCTTCAAAGACCGTCTACTCGACGGCCCCTCTTAGTTTACAGACGACTCCAAAACTGCACTTAATCAAATAGTTTATTCCAAGCTGTTGAAGCAGGTGTATATGGTCAAGGTGCTACCAAGAAGCAGTCTGTTTGTCTGTCTGACTTGGCGGGCTTGCGACTGTTTTTCAAGGAGAAATATTCGCCATTGACCACTGCTAACCTGCTATTTCAGATAGCTAAGCTATACTGAAGGCATTGGCATCCAACAACTGCACTCCACCCATTGTCGTTCAACCCTCGCCGAAAAGAAAGAAATATGCTCGTCTGATCTGTGACTCGGGTCACTTAGGCATTGCGGGCAACGGGACGACGGACTCAATGGCTGCTCGTGGATTAGCCTTGGAATTCACCGGACTGGAGCCTAGACTTGAAGTTCCCTTGGAGACCGCCAGTATGGTAAATAACCAGTGGTTGGACCTGAAGGTACGGGCGCACTGGCTCAGCCTCAGGTCTCAGTCTCTCGTCTTGCCATCAGTAGACCTTCCACTGCAAGAGGCAAGGCTGAAAGATCTTATTGCCTTACTAGCGAGGCTCATAAATCATCTCAAGAAATTAGGACTGATCAAGGACCTTCCATGCAAACTATGTTTATTTGTACATTAGACGGGATATCCCCATTTCTACAATATTAAAAGCAAATAAAAATAAAATACATAAAAAGTAATAAAACGAGTAGCTTACACAATAAAACTTGTTGTCCCATATTAAGTGAATTAAAAGCAAAAAAACTGTTACAAACAAAGTGGAAAACAGAACATTGCAAACCCTAAAAAACGATAATAACCTATACTATACAACATTCATGAATAGTCTCGCCCTCAACTTGAATGTATGTGCAGAACCATGGCAAAAATCGATACGTGTACCCAGTCTGTTTGCCAATGACAAACATCTATTCAAGAAGTAATTCGTGGCATAATTCTGACGGCATGTCACAAATCGGAAGAGGGGTCCGCCTCGTTAACCTCCCAGGAAGGTTGAAATCTCAGCCTCAATAGATTCGGACAGTCAACATGGCTATTGAGAATCTTGAATGAAAAACACTGGTCAGACACCCTCCTACGGCTCTCAAGAGAGTCCAGGCCAAACGTCGTCTGTATAAATTGTAGATAGTCACCAACCACACCAGATTCGAAAGCCAAAAACACCTTTTGTGAACCCTCTCCAAGCAATCAATATTATATTTATAGAAGGGAAACCAAATCGATGAGGCATACTCAAGACCTGATCTCACCAATGAACAGTACAGAATCTTGATTGTCCTAGTAGAGAATTCAGAGGCATTTCTTAGAATGAAACGGAGCATCCTTATAGGCCTCAGCAGTAATCTTCCAAGGTGTTGCTTAAAACTTAACCCACTATCCAGAGTGACACCTAGATTCTTAACTGAAGAGGACTGACTAAGACTCTGGTTATTTATAGAATACTGATATAGTATTGGTGACGCCGATCTGTGGAAAGTAACAACACAACACTTCTCAACGTTCAATTTCAAGTAATTCTTTTCGGACCATAAAAAAAATTGTCTCCATTTGACTGCAGCCGATTGGCATCTGAAAATTCTCTAACTGAAGAAAACATTTTCATGTCGTCCGCGAACAACAGAAAATAAAATAGTACTCAACCATTACAAGAGTGATCCAGAAATTCCCAAAGCCTCAAGCTTAGTCACTAGCAAATTAAGGTTCACATTATCAAAGGCTTTGGAAAATTCTGTATAAATAGAATCTATCTGAGATAACAGATATAACATCAAATTAGTGACAGTAGACTATGTGAGGAGGAGATGTAATCAAAAAAACACCTCATGTCCGAATGACCAGCTGGGGACAGAATCAGACTTGAGGAACTTGGATCAAACAAACTGGAGCTGAATAAGCTTATCAAGCTCCACCCCCAAAGCTTATAGCCTTTAGAAGAAAGATGAAGCTCTTAGGTGCAATTTAGGACACGGAGTGCCACAATGGATGACTGGTTATCAGTCGCAGGGCTGTCAATTAGCCCACACTCTATTCTATATCCATCTATCTAACGATATTTATATCATTACAAAAAATTGTTATAACATATTTTTTCCTATTTGATTAATAGCTTTTTAAGGCTAAGAAGATAATCAAATAACAAACATACTTAATATTGCCCTTATATACAAAATAAATACAAGGAAAAAGATTCTAATCATATAATGCTGGTCGACGAGATTAAAAATATGTGGAAAATGAAAAAATATTTATGCTACCGATTATTATTCCTACAACAGGAGTTCTTCATATGAATCTTCACAAAAATATTGAAATTTCAGATCTGAAGAAAATTTGCAGTTGGAGAAGAGAACAGTCATTAAATCTTGTAATATTCTTTGTAGGTAGAGAGAAATAATGAGGTAGTCATAGGTTTTCTCTCCAGTTATTACTGTTCAGAATATTATTTCATATTTTATTTATTTGTATATATGAAAGTTATATAATTTGCTGAAAATTTTATCATTTATATTCTGATCAGTATTTGATTCGATCATTTACCACTTTACCAAAAAAAATGTAATAGCATTCAGTCCTAGTTGACCAAGTTCTGTACACTAGATTTTTCCGAGGATAGAGCCTCTGACACTACTCGTATGTACATTGATGTCAATGGCTGATAATGCTATAGTTTATTTATATAGATTGACATATTTCCATACATTTTAGTTATCTTGATATATAATCATTTCAGGATGTTTTGATTGTAATCATTGCCTGGCAGTGATTTTAATTACTGGGTGATGGATTTAATTTTTTCATGAAATCGCTTCAATTGCATCTACAGATATATTGGTAACAATATATCTGTACATAAAAAAATTTTCAGATTGTGGTATCAACATCTCACAAAAATACCATGATATATATATATATATATATATATATATATATATATATATATATATATATATATATATATATATATATATATATATATATATATATATATATATATATTTCTTTTGAAAAGAGAGGATTTAAAAATTTGAATAATTGTATTTACAATATATATATATATATATATATATATATATATATATATATATATATATATATATATATATATATATATATATATATATATATATATATATATATATATATATATATATATATATATATATATATATATATATATATATATATATATATATATATATATATATATATATATATATATATATATATATATATATATATATATATATATATATATATATATATATATATATATATATATATATATATATATATATATATATATATATATATATATATATATATGTGTGTGTCAGAAAAACACAATCGTAAAAACAAGCGAATAATTAGAATACCAGCTGGAAAAAAACAGACCATGCCTGTTCCTTAATCTGGCATCTAAACTCGCATCATGCCTCCTACGATTGGCCGTAAAGTGTCAGCACAGGAAATGTAACAGGGGAACCATACAAAAAGAGTACCAAAAATTTTTCTGCTTAGCAGCTTCATTCTCTCAATGTCATCTTGCACTCCATGATTTCCAGAAATTCACGAAGACAAGGGTAAAAAGGAAGGGGGATTGGGACTGGAAAAATCTGTAACAATGGAAAAAGAAAACCAGCAGAAAAATATTTCGTCAAAACATACCTAACTCTTATATGTCTAAACTCACTTGAATCTAAGAACTTAACTAATGCTCCTCTGTTTTTCAACAGGGAACATCTCATACACCTTTTAGGAATGAAGCCCAACATGGGTGTAGCCCTTGCCTTATCAACATGGTGTTTTCCTATGGTGTACCATAGGGAAAAAAAACACTGAGGGGGAGAAAAAACTAATCTCCTAAATAGACTTAAAGTTCTCCACCCAGTTGATAGAATTATCTGAAACGGAATGCATTTCTTGAAAACCACCCGTAAAATGGTAAATAGGACAATCGAGGACTAAATGTCTGATTGTTTCTTCAGCTCGCCACATTCACATGCCCGATTTTCTACAGTATTCCATTTGAACAACATACTATTATTACGACCATGTCCTGTCCTGAGACGATTTAATGTACATCAATTTTTCCTACTTATTTCGAAACCTGCAACCCTTTTGGAAGGATCTTCTATGAGAACTTTATTAAAAACATCAACTTCCTGCCATTCAGTTTTCCAAAGATCAACAGCCTTCACCTGTGTATGCAAAAAGTCAATCGACAAAATAGGTTTCCTAGATTTCAATCTCAGGTTAGGTGGATTTTGAAGATCCTGCATTATCGGAAAAACTTCTGGAAATGAGTGATACTTATACCAAGACGATTTAAGAGCTAATTTCCTGCGAATATGGGGAGGAACTATATTACAAATAACCGGAAGCCAAGGGGTAGCAGTTGAACTGATACATCCACTGATAACTCTCATAGATCAGTTCAACTGAGAATCAATCTTATTGACATGAGCACTATTCAACCACACCTGACAGCAATATTCTGCTGCTGAATATACTAAAGCTAAAGCAGTAGTTCGCAAAGTAGAGACTCCGGCGCCCCAATTAGATCCAGCTAGTTTATGTAGTATATTGATTCTTGTTTTCAACTTCTGACATAATTTATCAATATGAAATTTTAAAGTCAAAGAACGATCAAGCTTTACACCAAGATATGTTGGAGTGAAATTATGAATTAATATTGATTGATTGAAGAATACTCTTAGTTGCCTATCCTTCTCATTATTATTCAAATGAAAACAAGACCTCAGTTTTCGAAGGATTTGGACATAAACGCCATTTTTGAAAAAATGTTCAGAATATCTAAATCAGAAGTCAGTGTATGCTCAATTGTTTCGAAGTCATAGTGTCGAAAAACCAAAGCAATATCATCAGCATAAATAAACTTTGTAGAGGAAGTTTCAGGGATGTCAGACATATATAAATTGAAGAGAAGAGGTGCAAGAACAGATCCTTGAGGTAGGCCATCATTGAGAGTGTAAAATCTACTGCTCTTCTCACCGATGAAAACTCGAAATCTTCTATCAGATAACATATTTTCAATCAACTTTACAATTTTTCCTCATTGAACTACTTCAAAGAGTTTATAAACTAAACCATCCTTCCAAACTGTGTCATATGCCGAAGAGAGATCTACAAATACAGCGCCTATTTTAAGTTCACCCTGAAATCCTGTCTCAATGAAAGTGGATAAACCTAAAACCTGATCAGAACAATTCCAGTTTTTTCGAAAACCTCCCTGAGAAGTGGACAGAGCTCTGTCAATGATTGGTTCTAACCTCTGATAAAGAAGTCTTTCTAAAATTTTGAAAGAAACAGAAAGTAAACTGATAGGTCGATAACTACTAGGAGGTTCTGGATTTTTCCCAGGTTTGAGAATGGCAATAACTTTAGTCTTTCTAAATTCAGCGGGAATACTACCTGAGCTGAGTATGTCATTGTAAAAGGATAGTAACCACTTTTTAGCGTTATTTCCTAGATGTTTAAAAAATTCAGGAAAAAGCCATCATGATGTACTTCAGAGGTATAACGTATGGTCGCCTTAGTGCTCTGCTTTCAAGTGTTTCCATACAATGTAACCTATTTTTAGGAATACCTATTGTCTGCATTTATTTTGAGTATTCAACTTTTAATATCAGGCATTTTGGAAAAACTGTAAGATGCCCAAAATGAATGAATTTCTTTTGTTGATATTAAGCTACTAACTATTCAGCTGAATTCAATCGAAAGGTAATATTTTTATTCAATTATTGCTGCGATTTTCAACAATCCTTCATGTTGTATAGTGATGGGAAAAAGTTGTAGATATGGAAAACTAGCCTAACCTAACCTGAACATCAGCACTCCCAAAAGGCAATGACTCTCTACCAAAAGACCTTCCCCTATCTTCAAAAAATACACATTCCGTCTTTGCTGTGTTCGAAATTAAACCATTTTCAGTACACCATCTGTCAGCATTCAATAGTGTAGAGGATTTTTTATCGAGGAATTTAAATTTGAAGCTGTAACCAAGATGTTAGTGTCGTCTGCAAACATAACCATTCTCTGATTCTCTCCCTCAATTATAGCAGGAAAATCATTTATTTAAATCACAAAAAGAAGCGGCCCTAAAATGCTACCTTGAGGGACTCCCATAGTGAGTAGCTCTTTCTCAGATGTGTAGGAAGTACCATCCGCATTTATCGTTAGTTTCTATTTCCTATCACTCAAATAACTTTCAATCAGTTTCTGTTGATTGTCTCTTATACCACACCTCTCCAGTTTAACCAACATCAATTTAAGATCCACACAATCAACAAGTCACCCTTCTCTAATGCCAAAACAATGGCTTGGGTTAATTCAAATTTTGCCGTAACGGAGTTTTTATCTTTCATGAAGCCATGCTGATTTTTAGTTGAAATGTTAAATTTTTTTAAATAGTTTTGAGAATAAGGTTAACAAACTTATTGGGCGATAGTTTCCTATTTCATTAATATCCCCATTTTTATACAATGGCTTGACCACTATTATGCTGGGGTTTAAGAGGCCTTCGCCATTTATTAATAAATAAACAAAAGTTGATCACACCATATAGAAAAACATTTATTACAAAATATTCTGATGTATATTCTTTAGTAGTAAACAATAACAAATATAAAATCGAAATATCATACAAAAATGTATAGATATTACCTTATCCATAGTTATAATCAAAAATGGTTAACATTTGTATAAAGACTGTTTTACAAATTTGTACAAAAATATATTTTCCAAATGTAAACAACTTTAAAACTTAGTTTTAGAAAACCTACAAAGTCTAGAATTAAAACAATTCATTATGGAATTATTTGATTCAATTCAATTTTGAAATGGACTATAGTTTCAGAAAGTATAAAATCTCAATGTTCAAAGATATTTCGCGGATTACAAGCGTGTATACGAAAACGACAACTGATAAGTCATGAGAAGAAGCAGTTTGGTGGAAGGCTTCCTGCATATGTACCAGTTATTTAAAGAAATTAAAAAATAAAAACTTTTGAAATGAAGAAGCATTGACTGAATGGAATTTATCTTCATTTTTCAGTCACTACTGGCTTTCAAAACTAATAAGAAACATTTTACTCTAAGTGGTCTTTAGAATGTTGACATAATTTGGTAGTTTTTACTTTTTTTGTTTTCAAGGGACTAGTAACAAAAGTTTTATTTTGAGAACGAAGCGAGAAAGGAAAAATATTTAGGAAATGAAGTATTTTTAACTGCTTAATCCAAAATTATATCAACTTTTTAAGATGGCTTCCTAGACTTATAAATTTAGACTAATTAGGGATAAATTAGCTTTGAGTTTTGGAAACACCCTGTATATATATATATATATATATATATATATATATATATATATATATATATATATATATATATATATATATATATATAAAAAAAGGCACTAGCATAATTTACAAGTCTCCATATTGTCTTTGTTCTATTTTGAACTGTTTTACATTACTAAAAATTGAGAATATATTCCAAATAAATAATACATAATAACCTATTCAGCAGATAGTTTTATATTAGCTAATATTTTTCTTTCAAAATTAAATATATTATTTTTTTAATGAAATACATCTATTTTACACAAAATGCAAAAAACATAAAGAGGAATGTATCAAAATATAACATATGAATTACTTTAAGTAATTACTTTTTAAAAATATAGTTTTTCTTCAACAGATTTCAAACGACTTAAATTCAAGCAATTATTCCTTATTAATGAGGCAGTGAATTAAAAATGGAAATATGATTTAATTAGTTTTCTAGATTTTGAAATCACAGCAGAATAGGAATATTTGAATTTTTACTAATATTTTCCCAGAAGTTGAAAAACTTTGAGTATTTTCTTAAATCTACTTTGAAGTTATAAAATGAAAATACACTCAACGCTTTTAATGATTATTGAACTGAAAAATAAATTTTTCTATTGTGAAAAAGTTTAAGGATATTCAAGTTGAAATTAAGTAAATTTGTAAGCATACTATCAATTTAACATATGAAATTTCCAGTAGATCAAATACATAACCTAAAATTAATTGCAAAACTTGAATCTCTCATATAAATCAAAACTTGTTAAATTAATTGGCAATTGCCTTGAAATACATAATTTCTATGATTTATATTTACTATCAAGAATAATAGTTTTCAACTTCATCTAATAATTTATCTATATTTCCCTCATCAATTATAACAAATCTTTTAGCACCTCTACTGAAGTAATATATTTCCCTGTATAAATATCAAACCATAAAGCATGTATGTGTAACTGATGTGTTTCTAATCTTCTCTTTAAAAATCCATAACTAGCTATATTCTGTAACTGTTGCAATGTATTTATTTGCGATAATTTATCTTCTATTGCAAATTTATTATCAGGGTCTATGTATGCAACAAATTTCCTCATAGGAGTTTCTGCTTGAAAAATTAATGGTTTATTGTAGTCTGTTATTTCAAGTTGTTGGAATTTTTCTAGAGATGAACAAGCATGTGTACACAACCAAGAACGTAGAGGTGACAGTCTTCGGTTCTCCTAAAAATCAAAAAATGTATAACTGGGATTCAAATTGGTATCAGCTTACTTGTGAAGAAAATTCTTCATCTTGCAGCTTATAGAGAAGATTGATAGCCTTGCAATCACTGTGCCCACAAACTATTATGTGCCTGATATCATTCACTACACATCCTAATTCCAAGGCAGCAGGTTCATTCGAATTCAATTCATCCAAAAAATGCTGCGAATGTGGAATAATGTTACCAGCATTTCTAACTAGAAGTTTTCAAATTGAAATTCCAAAATGCTTAGTAACAAAAAGAATAACTCACCAACAAACATATCCCCACATTTGTTTGTGTAAAACGAGTGGGAATCATTCTACTATCGATACATGTAAAAAATACAGCTTTTGGCTGAAAAATTAAATATTTCATTGGAATCAGCTGATTTAAGTTCAAAAATTTTATTAACTTACCATTGGATTATCTTTGACATTTAAAAATTGTTGAACCATTTTTCTTTCTTAACTTTTCTATATTTCATTATACCTTTTAATATTCTATCCATGATTCATTCTGATATTCGAGCAACTTGTTTGAATTTGAAGAACATAAAGATAGATCAAAGTGCAAAATTTTGACCTCCATTTTCAAATTTCAATATTTTCTGTTGACCTTCCTGTTCCCAATATGATATGAGCGTTTTTGATTAAATAAATCAAATCTATACACTCAACTCAACAGATTAATCACATCTTTATATTTGCCATACTTAAAATGCTACGAAAAATTTTCATTAAGTCCAATAATTGAATTAATAATCAATATAGTATTCAATCAAATGGTGATTACCACAAGTTTGCAGCCCAATGTTTCCAGTCCAGTCGGTCAAAAACTTCACGAAAAATTCCCTTGAAGTAGCCGTTAAAAACCATAGAATAAGATTTATTATTAAATTAACCTAGAAAAATACCCCTCACTGCCTGTGAATATTAATAAAATTCTTGAATTGAAAAATTCAATCAAAATTAACGATGGAACACAAACCTAATGTATCCCAAAATGCAAGTCCTAATGTACAATTATCTAAAGGAATATTAGAAATGAAATTTATGAAGAAATCGAAGGAAAAAGCTTTAAAACAACTAGAAGATGAAGAAAGTAGAAAGTTGTATTCCAAAGAGATATCTGAAGAAATGAAAAGGACAGGCAACATAGTGTTTATAGAGACATCAGTTTTTAATTGTAAGAACATGGTAGAGGGAAGATTTTCTTTCGGAGGAATGAACCCTGATATTGAAAAACTGATGGCAAATGATTATGTTGATATGTTGAATCAGATTGAAGAAAGCAAAGAGAAAGATATAACGGATATTGAGATGGCTAAGGGGTATTCTTCTGTTGTAGAAACAATGCAAAAGAAATTTAACAAAAAAACAAAGAAGAAATTTATGAAACCTTCAAGTGATATTTAATAGAATTGTACAGAAAATGTTCATTAACGACAGTAATTCCACAAGTCATCCTTTTCGATTCCTCAAGTATAGGAAGCATATGTAAAGCCAATTGAAAGTACAAATTTCATGAATTCAATACATACTCTCACTCATATAGGCCCATCTTCATAACATAAGAAGTATATCTTTAGTAGTGTAATTTTTGTTAAAGTTCATTAGAACCTGACCTAATTTTTAGCTTGTTAAGTTATTTAAAGAATCTGAAGCATCATTTAAATTGTTGTGTCAATATTGATTTCTTCCTTTAAAATATATTATTTCCTAGATTAATTAATGCATTATATTTCATTCAAATACCCTTTTCACAAATTTGCTGATACATCAAGTTGTAGTACTTGAAATATATTTACATGTTTCTGCCATGCCAATTTTCAATGTGATTATTTGAAAACAATGTATTGTGGAAAAGTTTTCTGAGAGTGTGAAAGCGAGAAGATCTCTCTTGCCCTCTAAAAAAAAACCTACAAAGACATACATACGAAGGAGTAGACATACTTGAGAGCAATGTTTCGATCTGCGAATAGCACAGTACAGCTGAGGGGGTTACTAAAGGATTCAAAAAGGCAACTGGAAAAAATGATCCACACAGTCAAATGAGAGGCTTGATACAAAATATTGGAAGACGTTGAATAACATGTATTGGGTCTTTAATATCAAATTGCCTCCGAGCATCTTAGGGTAATGAGTTCACCACACGTTTTTTAGGGCAGAAGGAAACGCATCGGGACCAATGGCTAGAGCCAACCAGTGTAGCTGCCTGAGCCAATCCAGCTTGGGGAGGTGGACGACTTAAAGCGGCTAAAACCCAATAAAACTCCTGAAGGATCTATCCTTATACAAATAGAAGGAAGGGAATTGTTCTAGTACTACTGGTTCAAGGAAAAGAACCCTGTATGTTGGAAGTGCGCAAGGTTGGGGTTCATACCCTAGGAAGGAAAGGATCCAGTGGAGCCCTCAGTTCATCGGTCAATTTGCCTCCCAAACGCGATTGGGAAGATGTTCTAAAGAACAATTCTCAATGGTTTGCTGGAAGAAATGAAAGTGCAGAGGGCCTTCGCCAATCTAGCATGGTTTCACAGAAGGTAAATCTACTATGAATCAATGAGGTAATAAAGTTTACGCTCAAGCCCATAAGAAAGATGAGTTATTATAGTCCTCATTGATGTCAAAAATGCATTTAACACTGCCAGGTGGGAGATCATCCTCGATGTGGTAGACCGAGAGGGTGTGTCAGAACATATACACACAATGGGGGTTCCACAAGGTTCTGTCCCAAACCCTACTTTGTGGAATCTAACGTACAATGGCTTATTAAGGTTGAGGCTCCCGGAAGGCAACAAGACTGCCGCCTATGCAGATGATTTGGCGCTGCTGCTGGCTGTAGAGATATAAGAATTTTCGGAACAAGATGCTTTTTGCATGTAGGCTGGTGAAGAGCTTTCTGATGCAAAGCAGACTGCAGCACTTGTCTTTCTACAACAAAAAAAGGCAATACGAATATTGGCTGAGGTGCCGTCAACCAACAGTTGCAGAGATCTCTTTAGAAGGTACAATGCGATGACTTCAACCTGGATATACATAATACAGTGCCTGGAATTCATTCATAAGCATAAGTCCGTCCATCAGCAGCATGCAACAGTACACAGTCACTTAACAAGGACACGAGAAAAATATATTTTACCACAACATCGATTAATGAAAACATACACTCCTTTAGATTTATGGGAACAAAGATATACAACCTACTGCCTGATCACCTTACAAAACTGAACGCTGACAGCTTTAAAAAGAAATTGAAATCTATCCTCATAAGAGGCCTTCTACAGTATTGACGAATTTTTAGTCCATAAATTTTAAAAGCCTAGATATATTTATACTCTGATTGTCATTACTGTGAAGTTGTTCTTGTGTTATTTCTATCTGACTTAGGTTGGCGTATTTAAATGTTTGAATTTTATTTGACATGTCTTGTAATTTGTTGAAGGTAAATAAAAAAAAAGTGTCTAGAAGGCAGAGGTGGTATTACAAAAAAATACATGAAACACCTTAACATCATTAGTGAGTGGAGACAAAGTGCTGGTTAAGAATAAGATTGCTATTGGATATTGGCCAAACTCTAGGAAAGTTCATAAAACAAACCGCCGATTAGATGAAGATCAGAGTTATTGGACTAAAAAGTATCTTGTCCAACGCTAGAAGATTTCTGAGCGTTGTAATTCAAAACGTAGGCTTATATGGGGCATAAATATGGAAAAAGTAATGAAAATAGAGAAACATAGGAAATATATAAATAGGTAAAATGGAGGAAAACAAGTGCAAAATATGGAGGGCGAGGGCAAATAGCGTTGAAACGCATGCAGAAGATGGACTACTCAAAGAGAAGAATTGAAAAGGATCTTTGGTAATGCACTTACTTTTAAGAATAGTATTAATGAAATCATAGAAAACCAATCTAAATGAAGAAATGGTTTCGAAATGCTATCATGTATCATGGAGAGGGGGAAATACAAAATGAGAGCTGAGAGACAATAAACGAGAGGTACTGCTGTAATGGCAATGGCCATTCGCAACCTGTTTCTGGACAAAGTTAATTTACTTTTATATTTAGTCAATGTTATTGATCAAGAATTATAGACGGATATAGAAGATTTTCATTGGTTTGAGGAGGTAAATAGACTGGACGTCAACCCTACATTTGCCAGTAGAGAACCTAATCCTATTTAAAAGGAAGAACTCAGTGTGTTTGATGGAAGGATGGTTTCTCGGAAGAGGAGACTGTACATTTTGGTGTGCCGCAGGGGTCCATTCTGGGACCTTTGATGTTCATCATATTTATCAATGATATGAGCATAAATTTGAATAATGATAATGATATTTATGCTGAAACGTTTCTGTTTTCAGACGACACGCAGTATTTCATGAGGGCATCGAACACAAATTCCCTGAGTCAATTAAGAAAGGATGTACTCGAAAGATCTGATGATTGGTTCAAGAGTAACTCACTCCAAGTGAATGACAGTAAGACTCAATCCATCATCTTTGGAGCAAATAGCGACCGAGGATCCACTGTGAAATTTCTGGGAGTACACTTAGACCCTAGATTATCACGGTAGAAGCACATGAGGCGACTAGGAGGAAATTGTCTGCGGCCATTTTTTCATTAAGGACAGTAAAGAGAGTGTTAACTTATGAAGCAGCATTAACAACGTACTTCGCAAATTTTCACTCTATACTTTCATACGGTAACCTTCTTTGGGGAGTCTCAACGTATGCTGCTGATCTTCTACAACAAAAGAGAGCAATAAGAGTCCTCCTTCGTATAAGACCGACAGATACCTGCAGAGACGCCTTCGAGAAACTGAAAATATTAACCCTACCTGCAATTTATATCTGTGAGTGCACTTTTTATGTACATACCAGCAAAGAAAAATTCGCTATCAACAGCAAATTTCATGAATATAACAGCCGAAGGGGAGACTACTTCAGTATCCCTCTTCATAACAGGGCAATGTTGCAGCGATGTGTCGACTTTCGGGAGTCTAAGCTGTATAACCATTTGCCTGATAGGATGAAGATTACAACAGCTAGAGGATTCAAGAGGGAAGTTAAAAAGCTACTATTAAACGAAACAGTTTATAGTATAAAAGAATATATTTACAATATCATATTGATATGTATGTTAAATTTTCTCATCTTTTTCTGACATGAGATGTAAATAATTGATGTCTTCAATATATTTCACTTTCACTTTGATAGCTGACGCCAAAAAACCCAGTTGGTATAAAATAAAGATTAGGTTAACCTCATCTAATCTTCAGTAAAATATACAAAATATACTTATGGTATTCTTCGCACTATTATTAATTAGATATTTTAGAAATATTAAACAGATTGCGATAATCAATATTAAAAAAAAACTGATATTATTTGTTTTATTTCTGTTTGGTTAAAGAGTATATGCTATAGCGTTAGAAAAAGAAGTAAAATAGTGGGGTTTCTATTTCTGATGTGGGAGCATAGAGTTAATATTCTCTCTCGGGAATATTCGGAACCGGAACTGTTCTTTTAAATCTGCTCACTTTTCAAAGACCTTACGTCAAGGAGTTCTTTTTTTCACTAGCTGTGATAACATTACATGTGACTGGTGAGTTCGTTCAAAATTCCCATAGAAATTCGTTATCAGGATTTAATAATAACTGAAGACTTTAGATTCTACGTTTTTCGTAAATATTTAATATTGGTACGTCCAAATTCCTCTGAGTTGACGTACATTCATGAACCTTTCTAAGGTTATGTAAACTCAGTTTCCTATAATATAAACGATATTTTGGGATTTACTATTCAGTATTATTTGTATGATTATGATTAAGATTGATTATATCAGGTGTAGGAAGTAGTAAATTGAAAAATTTGATCATTTCCAGGACTGGCCAGTTGTATAATGCTCCTGTCACAGGCTCGTCGCTTAAGTGTACGTTTGGTGGTTGCACAGGTAAGAAAAAATTACTCGTTTTTCATGTATATGTTGAAGTTGAGTGCTTCCATTAAAGTTAAAATATTGAATGCAAAAGTTCATACTCTACATGAAACCAATTCAATTTGAATAAATATGCACATAATACTTTCACTAACTTTCTAGTTTCTAAAATAAGAAATTGTTATTTGAGGATCGAATATTAATCAATATGAAAGAATGGTTACCAGATTTTTGACAAGTGGTGTAGAAGATTAATTCAATTAAAAGTTTTAAAAGTTCCTTTTTCAATTGCGAGATTGAGGTTAAGTTCAAGTTGAAAATTTTGAAAATGTAAGACTTTGCTTTGAATTTAAGTATTCCATGTGAACTTCATACTGAATGAAATATTAGTTTCTTGAACATTGTCTTTTCCCAATTGTTTCATTTAGATAACAAAATTCTTGGAAGGTTGAACTTCTTACACTAAACAAGGTAAATCCCATGATTCTATTGGAAATTATGTTTTTCCCAGAAATCACAGTTATTTCGCATTTAATTTTGATGTGAACTTTCTCAGAGGCAACAACTTCATGTTTAATTTTGTATTTATCATGAATTCTTCTATGCAGACTTTGTAATTAATCTTCTCAAACAAAAACCTGAGAAAATTATGAGGCATGCTTAATAAATAAAATAGTATTTGATGAAAAACTTGGAAAAAATTTCTAAATTTCAGATTATTAAATATTTACTGACAACCTTAATCTGAACAGTCTTATCAATATTCATTTCTTTTAAATGAATATTTAGTTTGTTTCTAATAGGTTTTGATATTATAAATTATTGAAAAATTCCAATCATTATTCATTCTATTTGATTTTGAACCTTCAAATCATGTTGAAAGTAATAAAGTTATCTTGTTTGTTCAAATAAAATGAAGTAGCTTAAGATTTCCAGTAATTAAAGATTTGCTTATGACAATGGTTTGACATAAAATACTTGCTTCAGATGCTATCAGTACTTGAAGGAAAAATAATTTTAAGGCACATAAATATCAAACAAGATAAGGTGAATGAGGAATCAAAAACAATCCCTAAAATGGGGAGATCAATTCTGATATCTATTCACTGTAAAAAGAATCCTAATATATAGGAGTCTTCAGATTTTATGAAGAATGCTAGAAAAGGTCAATTATTTCTTAATTTTCCACCATTCGATAGAATCCATTTGTTTTTATCGACATTTTTCAAAAGTGTTGTGTTTTTGTTTGTTTCATTTCATTTTTGGCGTTTTAGATAATTAAACCATATTTTATGGTGTTTCTTAACAAAACAAGAAAGATTCATTCTTTTACTATTCAGTACTTTGAAAAATCCCAAGCTTGTGTCAATTCTCGCGCAATTATGATTCTCTAGATTCAATATGTGTACTTGAGTGAGTTCGCGGTTTAACTGTCTCCATTCCATTGCTAACGTAGATTATTTTATTGTTAACCTAAAATGAAAGAATAAGACTGGTTAATTAAATTTAAAAAAACTGATATTAATGCATTCGAAGTTGCCGCCAAAAATTGAATCTTATATACAAAAACTATCTTGAAAGAACGAGGAAACTAACACTTCAATTTCAATAATTTGATGTAAAACGTATTTTTGTGGTCTTTTTATTGGTGATAGATATTAACAGAAATTGTTTGAATTACGATTCTCTCCAATAATAAGATAGAAAATTGTATCAAGCCATTTAAAATAACGAAGTTGGTTTTCATAGTACAATACCGAAAATACTTTCAGAATGTAGCGTACCTCAAAATCCTTTATTAAAAATTTAGTTATAAACGATACATCCGTTTATATATTATATAATAACGTATTTTTCATTAATAAAAAGATCTTTCAGGCAGAGAGAGGGGGGGGAGACTTGATGCTAACGAAATACTAAAGAAATCAATAAGTATTATTGGGCCAACATTGAAATTCTGCCATGAAATGCGATAATTGAAAGATCTCTGATATACCTATATAGTCAATGGATAACGCCGAGTTGCAAGTTTGTCTAAATCACTCTTATGTGATGACACCTGCATTACTATGTTCGTATCATCAATCGCGAAATAACGCTTTGACTAATAAAAATCGCTTGTCTGAGTTGCCCCTCCCTCAACCATACCAACTATTCTATTAATTTAATCAACATTTAAATGAAGCTTCTCCATAGCTTCATTAGGGTTCCTCACTACTTAAATATTTAAGGATTTTCATATATGTTAGGAAATTAGGAGAGAATTTTCATGATTTCGTTCATTTTTTTGCCATGTGTATGTGTTCTCTTTATTATTTCATTTACTTGCCGACCTTCCAAAAAAATAGTTTTCTTACAATTCTTCGTATATTTAAATACACTTTTTATGTACTTCTATTGCAATACTTAATTTTCAGTAATGGATTATCAAAATTCGCATATTCATCATATAAATCCTATATCGATCTATTTTAGGTTGCACAATTAATTGAATAACAAGAGGGGTATCTCACAGTTGTTTTGGAAAGTCTTAGAAATTGACATACTTGCTACGGGTTTAACATATGGGTCAAGAAGTCTCGGTTCTAACAAATAGATGGCGCCAAAAATATCGAATACGCTTTTGTTTCAGGATGTACCAACCTTTAAAGAAATATGTCAATATTTCATGACATTTCGTTCAGTAAATCGAGGTTGAAGTGAATTTGTAAACAATGAATCAAAACTAGTTTCGTTATATAATAAAACACAAGCCCAGGAATGGCTTGAAAAGTGTTAATGGAAAAATTTGCGTCGATATGTGGCCTTGGATGAAACATGAATCCATCACTACACACCAAAGTAGAAAATAGCATCTGCTGAGTAGAGAGCAGAGGGCTAAAGCCTTCTAAAGCGTACAAAAATCCAACATTCGGCTGGCAAGTTTATGGCTTATGTATTTTGGGATACGCATGGAATATTGTTCATCGACCATCTGAAGAAACGCCAGATGATCAACAATACTTATTATATAGCCGGTGTCAACCATGGTAAAAATCAACGATTAACGCTTGGAATTGTTGGAACATTCAACTTATTCTCTAGATCTCGCAACTAGGGAATGCAATCTCGCATCAAAATATCAATCTCGGTATTCGCGAGATTCAGGAATTCTAATCTTGCGAAATCTCGGTATTGTGCGAGATCTCGCATTGTAATGAAGTGATCATCGAAAATGTACGAAAATTCCTAACATTTATATTTCTATTGGCTCTAATTGTTCTTCAGGGCAAAATAGACAAATAAAATCTCAAGTTAACCAGTAATTTATACAAAAAGTAACATATTATTCTGAAACTTGAAAATAACTCCTCAAAAAGCATGAAGTATCTTGGGTTTCATCTGCCAGCCGACTCCGAATGCTGCATGCCAGATAACCAGCTGAGGAAAACGCCCGTTCTGCCTCGACACTTGTTGGTACTACAGATAAAAGAAATTGGTGAGCGAACTGTAGATTTTGTCGTTTTGACCCTCCTGACTCGTACAAATTGGTTTCATTCTTCAAAATCATATCAAATGACGATGACAAAGGTGCCACACGTTTTTGCGAACGCTCTTTCAATGCCATTTCCAATTCCTCATCAAGACTAAGAAAAGCGTTCGCCATTTCAGGCTCTAAATTTTCTTTTTAACTGCAGCTAATGGAATTGAATCGTCATCACCACTTTAATTCATGGCTTCATCTGCAACTGAAGATGTAGAGGGTTTGTTTTGTATATTGACTGCAATATTGTCATCTTTGGTACTGTTCTTGAGTAATCTTCCGATTATCTTTATTATTTCTTTTTTGATGAAGATTTTGGAGGCGGTTTGAATGTTTGATCACTAACAGATTGATTGAAATATACGTTGTATTGGATAGGGTCTGTCAAATAATACAATTCTGCCGTCATAAATGTTCGGCGTTCATTAATCCTAGCCCTCATGGATTCAGCAAGTTTTTGAGCTACTGGTGTTCCGAGTTCTTCTAACTTTTTCACCATAAATTGCAGAGAAGTTTCGGCAGTTAACAAATCTGAATTTCGACGACATAGTACTTGCACTGCCAGTTTTACAGGCTGAAATACGAGCTCGAAATCTGATGAAGCACGATATTCTTTGTCTGAGAAACTATGATTTGTATTCGATCCAAGATTTCATTTCAAGGCTTTGCTTACACATTGCTTCACGTTATTGAATGTGGAAATCATATCTGCAAGAATAGACCAGCGTGTTTTGCAGTCGAGCACGAGTTGCACATTTTTGCTGAATTCGTCCTTCATATATTTCTTAAGAATGTCATTCTTCGTTGGTGATTTTTCAAAAAGTTTTACTACTTGTCTTACTTTTTTGATAAGGTGATCAAATTCTGGCACTAAGTCATCTTCATCTACAGTGGGTAATCTGCAGTCATCAGCATAGCTGGTGAAGAGGATTCATGAGTCGCCTAACCTTAACCATTACACTGGCCCCATCTGTACTAACACCTACTATATCATCATCTAATGACAAGCCATATTCTTATAATTTCTTCTTCAAAATAGTTATGCAACTCTCTGCAGACATGCTTCTTACTATGCGCAGTTTTATCCCTATCGCGCTGTTGCCCTTGCGCCACGTGTTGCCGCTGGAATAAACACCTCAAAAAAGTCAAGGGAACACTTACCAATATCTTTAAAATATGAATTTGATAATTCGAATTTATAGAAATCTTTCGGTTTTTGTTAGGATGTATTGTATATAATGTATTCTCAAGAAAACAAAATAATATTTGACTTCTCCAAAGCACCTATTATAAAAAAAAATAGAAATTTGAAAATGACGAAATTTGGTGAAATAAAAAAAAATCCTGAAGTAATATTTTCGAAACGATATGGAAGCACTTATATTTTTCAGTACCCAGAAGGTCCACCTCTGTTATTAATGACACTTTGGCATCGTCGCGGCATGCTCAACATTAAATTGTCTATTACATTTTGGCCTAAGTCATTTCAAGCCCCCTGAACTGCTAATCGAAGCTCCTGTTCATGATGGAAGACGTTTTGACGCAGGAGATTTCTTTTTAGGGTGTCCCACACATGCTCGATGGGATTCAGATCTGGGAAGCAGGATGGCCACTGTAGAAGATCGATATCATTCTAATCAAAAACGTTCAAGACAACTCTTGCACGATGAGGAGGGGCATTATCTTGTTGGAAGAGTGGATTTTGACCCATTGTTTGGAGATACGGTACCACTACAGGTAAAACTATCTCATTTGCGTAAGAATTTCCCGTGAGGTTGTTCTGTATGAAAACGAGGTCAGTTCTTCCAACAAGGCGTATACCTCCCCAAAACATCACTAATCCGCCTCCCTGTCTAACAACTTCTCGAGCATGCTGGAGACGGTTTTGCTTTCCAGGTTCTCTCCATATTCGAATTCTTCCCGAATCGGGATAATAAATAAATCTAGATTCATCACTGAAGAGAACTGTGGCCCACCTCTCTTGATCCTAGTTTACGTGTTCTTGGCACCAAGCTAAACGAGCAGCGCGATTTCCATGGGTCAGTTGTGGAACTCTTAAAGGACGTTTGGAGTTGAGTTGACATTCGTGCAGTCGATTTCTCACAGTTTGGTCGGAAATTTGTACATTATGAACGCGTGATAGCTCTTGAGCTAATTGAGATGCTGTGGTAGTACGATCTCTTCTGGCTTGTAAAACCAAAAATCGGTCTTGGGCGACTGTAGTAATCCTGAAACGACCTGTATGGCGTTCTTCTACGCTACCTGTTTCATTGAAACGCGACCATAAACGGATTATGACACTTGGCCTACTTCCCAGAACCCTGGATACTTCCCGTTGTGAGCTCCCAGCTTGGAGCATGCCAACGGCTCGTAACATCTCTTCTCTAGTCAAATGTCGTCTTTCCATGTTCGAATCACAAAACTTGAATCTTTTATTTGTGCTCACAACAGAAACAAAGTGCCAACTAACTGATTTCAAACACTGAATACATGAAATGATTATAAAGCAGCGTCGCATCTGCTGCATTTTTATAAAAAAAAAACTGAAATCTGTTGCGGCTCTCTACATAATTTGGTGAGAAATTGATGCAGGTGTTCATTTCTTGAAAAAAATCATCCAAATTGATCGTTCTGGATTCGATATATCGATATTCAGAAGTGTTCCCTAGACTTTTTTGAGGTGTTTAGGTACATTGTTTACATACGTCAACAACAACATGTGAAAGCACTGAAAGCTAACCAAAATTGACATAATACCAATCTTGCAAATCTTGCGAGATCGCGCATGATTTTGTGTGCGAGATTGATCTTGCAGAATAGGTGCGAGATCCCGGTATTGCAATATCTTGGTGTTTCAAGATCTTGGTATACCGAGATTGCATTCCCTACTCGCAACCAGTAATTACTGGCTCTCTGCTGATTTTAAAAAGATGTTCCAGGGAAATAAATTTTGCTTAGAGAAAGATGTTATTGCCGAAACTAACGCCTATTTTGAGGCTAAAAATCGTTCCATAAGAAAGGCATAGAAATGTTACAGAAACATTGGAATGATTGTATAATTGTAGAAGGAATGTATAAATGAATACGTTCTAATTTTGAAAGGAAATTGTATTTTCATTGTTCCCGTGACTTTTTGACCCATGTGTTAGTTACTTTATCATCAATCATTGTTAATTAATAAACAATTCTCAATGTCTAATATGAAATTAACCTCCAAAATCTTCTAAAAATTGAGCATTGACTCTTATAGGACAATTATGCGAAATGATTTCTTTTCGCAATCTTTAAAGCTTCCTTTTGTAATATTTATAACGAAAGTCTAAGTCGGTATCATAAAATGAATGACCCCTACCTTATGTAAGATATAATTTAATTAAAAGCTACCGTTTTTCTGAAACGTTGAAGGTTGTTAGACACCTAATATTGCATTGTATTATATAATACAAGCCAAAAGAATGTCATGTGAATATCGTGCATTATATCGTATCGTGCCAAGCGAAACGATGTGCAATGATCCGACCTAGACCTTTCGCATGATATAATAACGGCGCCTCTTCTGCTAATAATAGTCTGCCCGTAATTATATTCTGCGTCTCGAAATTTCGTTTGCCAATTCGAATTTTTCAGGATTTTGAGGGTTTTTGCCAATTTGCCGGTTGCAAACAATGATGAAATGAATGAAAATATGATTCACTGACTCAACAGTGAATCATATTCTCATGTTTTCTGAGGATATTTTATTCTTTCAACTTTGGATATTAAATAATGGATACGGTTTTTTTTAAGAAACTTCGAGCAGAAGAAAAGATCTATTACTTAGGCGAATTAATAAGTCAGGTGAAAATTAATAAAGTGGAGACACTATTACAAGTTATAGCATGTTTGTACGATACAATGCCTTGAAATGTAAACGTTATTATTGAAAGAAAGGTGGTTTGAAGTTTTAGCTTGATAAAGGAAAAGCTTCTAGGAATTTTAAAGCATTTCATTGGAACGAAGTTCCTTGACGTAGCTTGTGGTAGGACTAAATTTATAAAAGATATCAGTAACTAACAGCTTCTTCTTCTAGCGTATATGACTGGATTGCTAGTATTCAAAATAGGAGTTCTAACCGGATAACAATGGCCAGCGCCAAGACCGTTGTATAATCTCAATAGCACGTAGCAGTTTCGTTAGAATTCATTTTTTATTTGTGGATTGTATTTCTCATTATATGAGACGCTGATGGAATCACAATATAACAAACACTCATACAGAAAACATGGAATTGATAATGTTCAACAATAAATTGAATATTACGCGTTCTTCAGTAGCATTTGTTGAGTTGTTTTAGATGTAGTGAATGGTGTTGAAATAGTTATTGCATCCATTTATATATTTCCAAATCTAAAATTGAATACTTTACTTTATGCATTTATTGGTCGCTGTTGAAATATACTGAGGAGGTCCTAAAATACAAACATTATCACTCCACTTTTCAACTGGATTCTTCAATGTTAACTTCAATAATAAAGAAATTTAGAAATTTTGAAGGACTCAGGATTAAGCGGATGAATTCAATTTAAGAATCAATCTAACGCAGTTCTACAGTTGATGCTGTTTTTTCGACATACTTGGACAAAATTGAATTATTTGAATATTTTTTATTCATCATTTCAGTTGCTGTGAACCAATAATTGCTAATAAACTCTCTTATGATATATGATTATGATATGAATTAACTGCAGTCTTACCCAGAGAAGCGACATACATAGTCTGTCTCAAAGTAAACAGGACTTTACCTATAGGGACGTTTCTGGCGGCGCCACCCGTATGTGACTAGAAGCGATTGAAAGGTACATCTTTTCCAGACTTCCAAGTCAAAATTTCATGACATTTGGTTCACTGGAAGCAGAGTTCTTGCGCCTAAAGTGACAGTATGTTTTGGTAGTCTGCACAAAAATGAGCATCAAACAAAGAGCCAATATTAAGATTTGTTTAAAAGTCGATCATCGAAACGTTTCAATTGATGCAAGATTGTCTATCCCAGGGGTGCTCAAACTTGAACTGCTGGCGATTTACCTCTATATTTTTAAACTGCTTACGATCGACTCTGAGAGGCTGCAAGTATGTGTGATGCAGGGTTGTCGTACATACACGATATACCCTACATACCTACCCACCTAGGTAGGGTACCGTAGCATATATAGATATTAGCTTTCCGCACTATACATTATTTTAGTCAAGGTTTGGGTTAGCTTTAGTTCTTCTCTATAATTTTCAATGAAAAACTCACAGTTATTCAAAATTACGAGTTGGTTGTTACAAATCAAAAGAGTTACATATAATAATAATAATAATATAATATTGTTTATTTTTCTATACAATTTTGTGTATACATAAGTTGTAAAAACCAGGTTGTCGACAATAAACTCAGAAAATAAACATAAAACTGCAAAGTCATATGACTGTCTGCAGTGTACTAATCTAATTTTTTCCTTAAGTAAACCTAACACTTAAGTGTTAAACTTAACTAAGAAGTGACTTTGGATATTGAAGCGTGGCACTGCATGTCCTCAGCATACTTTTCATAAGATGGTACGTAACCACTGAGTGCTAATCGCAAGCATGATGACATATGATCGTCAGTTAGTCGATTGCGATATTTTGACTTGATTATCTTCATTTCAGAAAATGCAGACTCACACAACTAAGTTGACCCAAACATTGCCCTCAGTTGAAGGGCCATTTGCATTAGATTCGGATATTTATCTTCAGATATAAAACACCAGAAGTTTGTATTAGATGACGTAACTTTGAGTAAAAAAATTCCAACACTTGAAAAACATCTTTCGCCAGTCCGTGAATCACATCGACGTTTGAAAACGAGCGAAATAATCTCGTTGGATTTGGTGCTCTAGGCCTCTTTTTTCCAGGATAAAACCTCCTTTCGGTAAATATTTGATGAGACAAATATTTTTCGCGATAAACTTCGCGTGTAGTCCACATATGTAAACTTGAGACAAGAAGAATTATTCAAAAATCCGTAGATCAATGAATAACCCTTCCTGACAAGAGCTAGTTCTCAAATCTCACCGCCATGCAATTTTTTAACGTTCTCACATCTGTTTGTTATTTTTCGTTGCTTTCTCGAAGTCCGGTATCGGGTTCACCGTCTCGGTCCATAGAGGGCGTATGTACGAGATGCGTCCTTTCTGGAATCGTTAGGGTACCCCGATGTAGACTGTGTATATAACAGAAAAAATAAATACAAAATGTGTGTTTACTACTATTTGCTGATGACATAGTGGTAGAAAGACATGCCAACAGTTCACGTCAGCATCCCTATGTATATACAAAAAAAAAACATTTATCCGCAACCAGAAATTAAGAAACTCTTCTCCATGTATATTCCTATATACCTTGAGAATCCAGATTAATGTTGAATATCTTGGTAACAACTGGACACAGTAGGACTTGGAGTTGACCACTGGTCTATCAAAAAATGACAATCTTGAAAACAGTACAATAAAGGACTTATTTATAAGTAAAACTGTATAAATTACAGAACAGCCAGTGTCTAGTAGTATAAGTTGATTTATTTCATTTATTAGAGGAAGTTGAATGTTATTTTTAAAAGATTGTTTTATAGTAATATTAATTTCGGTTTTGAAATCCTCTATAGAGAGAGAATGGGGAAGCCTCTGTGTTATACCTAAAATTTTTATTTGGATTTATTATGGTCAAGTCAAGAAAATTTATAGTTATTTCTTTTTATATCTATGGTGAATGTTATGAGATTGAAGATTTCATTCAAAAATTTAAAAATTGATTTACTTGCCTATTTGAGCCATGGAAACCTACCGAAATATCATCCACATATCGGTACTAAAACACAATATTTCTTTTTTCTGATCACTGTTCAATATTGATTTATGTTCTAAACTATTCATATAAAGATCAACTGAAAAGGGAATAAGTGTTGATCCTATGGAATGTCCTGGTTATTCTTCATAAAATTTTTTTTGGAATTGAAAATAATTTTGAGCCAAACAAGTTTCAGAAAGGTCGCAAAAGTCAACAGTGACTTTCGGAAGTATGTTAGTTTCGGAACAAATTTCATGGACTACAGGGAGGCATTCATCTATTGTTTATCAATGTTTGTACTGAGAAGGCTTGAAAAGGTGACAATACATCCAGCAAACCCTCTTATAACATTCAATAAAATTCTGTATAAACTCAAAACTATATGAAACTTAAGAATGCTAGCACAAAAGTTCTGTAGAAAAAGAAAAATATGACCGTTATAGAATACATCTGATTAAAAAGAGAATAACAGTCCCTACAGATATACAAACCCAGAGAAGTTCCTATGGGAGACAACATGGAATAATAAACGCATAAAAACATAAAATTATTTTATTTTCACTTTCAAATACTACTAAATATTCTCTATACTAGTTAATGTATGTATGTTTCATAGGTTGTACACCTTAGACCTTGAAGCCTTTTGAAGGAACTTTTAGTTGCAATATTTTTTAAAATTATAATAGTTGAGCATAATTAAAGTAAATATTTAACCATATTTCTTCTTTTCAGAACACTAACTACATTGGCAGAAGCAATGCTGATAAACTAGTGTTTCCCACAGCTTTTCTTCTGGCATCATTAGGAGTAGGAATTTCAACATACAGTCTCAAGCAACTTTTGAGATCGAAAAACGTGAAATGGGTTTCTAACTGAGCTCATAAAATCGTTTCATTATGATTAGATATTTTTTTCAAGTCTGCCAATATGTTTTTATAGGCTTTAATTTTAGGACTGACTGATATTTTTAGGCAATGTACACAATTGTATATCGAAACATCAGATGTATGAGTGATTGTATTACTTTTTAATTTATTATTATTAAATTTATTTGTAATAATAAATGAATCGCCAAGAATTGACTTTGTTATTGTATTTGTATCAACGTAGTGTTGTCCTGAGTATAAATAGTGTGGATATTCACCTCATGATTATAGTCAATTATTTGAGAATTTTCAGTTGTTTAAAAATCTCTTAATGGTGAGCATAGTTTCCCTTCTATTGTAAGGTGGAAATCAGTTCTGAATATATGATTTCACTATCCAAATTACGCAAACTTCAATGTAATACCAAGAAAATAAAACAAACAAAATACGACTTAGAGAAGCATTTTAACTAGGCATTTTGGAAATTGTGGACTTCTAATTGATGAAACAAATATGTACACTAAACTAATCATCTTGATATGTTTTATTTTTCAACAGAGCTCCTCTGACTTTTGAACCTGGTTATTCCTGTCGGTTTCAATGCTGTAAATTCAGCACAATAGTAATATCTCAATAATGATAGCATACGAAATTTATCGCAATATGTGTAAACACATTGAAGACTTTTATTCGGGGAATGATATTCAACTTTTTGTAGAATGTTAAATAAATTCCCTGAAGGAACTGGTTTTCCAATCCACTCTTCATAATCATCGTCAACCAGGCCACATAGTAATGGCGCAGTCCGATCGGATGTCATGAATATGAGCAACACACTGCAGTTCGATCTCGCTCGACCTCCTCAGTATTGCACAGCCATTCATAACACCAGGCCAAACTGCCACCTACTCATCTCAATACGTTTGAGCGCATCAAGTACATGCATATATATGTATATACAATTGGTGAAATGATAATACTAAAAATAATAATAGAACCTTTATTATGCTCTGAAAATACAAATTCATAAATAAAAAATTGAATTAAAAGTACCTGAAGACAGCAAACAAAGGAGGCAGAGTTTTTTTTCTCTTTGAAGTACTGAGTACTTTTATGAGAGAGTGGATGTCACAAAAATAGTTTTCCAAGTTGACAGTTAGTTTTTTATCGGCAGAAATGTCTTTCCAGCATTGACCTGAGAACATGTAAGTTCCAGCAGCCAACCCGAAATTAGTTTTTTAATACGAGAAAATTTTTAATTGACTTAAATCTGCTTGGCAACAGGTCATAAAGCCTTAAATATATATACTCATGGGTTCTTTAGCCAACAGCTTTAGTCTTTTTTTCCTTCTTTGTAGTCAACATATTATACCTTGTGTTGTAGTCATGTTCAAGAAACAGAATTACTGTTTCATTTCGAAAATGATGCGTTAGAATTGAATAAAAATATAACTTTCTCACATTTAACACCCCAGCTTGTCTCATTGTCTCAGCGCTAGAAAAAGTAATTTTTTTTATGTAGAATAATTCTTTACACCCACTTCTGAATAATCATAAGTTGGTACAAGTGTACATCTAGGACTCCACCCCACGCTACTATTCCATATGAGATATGCGACTGAACCAATGCAAAATACAAAGTGTGCAACTGTGAAAATCTTCAAAAAAATGACAAATACCTTAATTTAGAAAGCAATCCCCTAATCTTCCTCATAACGTGTGAAACATGAATGTCCCAGCGTAGGTGTTTATCCACAGTAATCCCAAGGTACTTAATTGAATCAACAGAATGTATATTAACATCTTCTAACTGGAAAAAAAGATGAATTTGGTCTTGTTTGTATTCATAGTGAGTAGGTTGTAATCGAACCACTGCTTAACTTTTTTTAATACCCCTTCCGATTCTATCTTTAATTCCGCCCAGCTTTCTGACCTGTAAAATATCGCCGTATCATCTGCGTAGCTAAAGATATCATAAGAATCGCCCTGTGCCTCCAACAGGCCATTAACATAAATAACAACAACTCAAGGCATCCTGAGCTGACTTGTTTTTCCTAAAATCGAATTGTTTTTTTGATAAAAGGTTCAAGTGATCAAAAAATGTCAATATTCTACTTTGGATGGCTTTCTCCAGAATTAGTTATCAATGTTATCGGCCTATAGTTTATAACTTTCGTTCTTACCCTTCCTTGAACAGAGGTTTAATAATAACAATTTTGAGACAACTGGGGAATATTCCTGATTCCAACTTTTATTTACCAACGTTGTAAGGGGATCAACTATTTGATTGCTGATTTCATGTAATGTTTTAGCTGTAATTAAATCATATCCAGGCGCAGTCTTCAGCTTCAGCTCGTCAATATAACGAGATATTTCTACTTTTGAGGGGGGACTTAAAAATATTGAGTTTGCAGATGAATATGTGTCATTGAAGGGGCTACATTTGGGTCTCTTGATTTTTGACGTCAGATTTTTTCCAACTGTCGAATAATGATTGTTATAAATATCAGCAATTTCCTTCTCTGTGTAAACAAATTTCGAGTTTTCATTTGCGCAAGTTTTACATTTCTTTGAATTTGTAACTTCACCAATCCAGTGCCACAACGTTTCAGGGGATTTATTTTGTTCCTCAAAACATGATCTGTAATAATTATTTTTAGAAGTAGTAGATGAAAACAAAGAGTAGATCAAACACAAAAACATGAAGAAGCCTGACTAGTTCGACCATCTACAGCAACGCAACACTCGTTTGAAAGATGCGATCTGTCGAAAAGCTAATGCTCCAGCACTTGGCCGGCTATTAACCAGGTGTACATCATATCTTAGTAATGATATCAATGGAAATATGTCACTATATGTGTAAACGCTTTAAAGACTTTGATGCTTGAATTAATGAGTTCCTTAGGGAAGGATATTTGACATTCTACAGAAGGCTGAATATTGTATCCAATGTGTTTACACATATAGTGATAAATTTCGCATGTTATCATTATAAAGATATGATGTACACCTGGGCAACAGTCAGACAAGTAATGGAGCGTTAGCTTTTAGACAGATCGCATCTTGCAGACACAGTGTGTAGTATGGTTTCTTGTTTTCTGTTTGATCTATTTTTTTGTTTTCATCATTTCCCAGTGGCGCTGGTAGTAACTTCTGTGTCACTTCGTTGAAGGGCGCAATTGTATATGTATTCAGTTATAAATGTATTTGATGCGCTCCAACGGTTTGAGATGAGTAGATGGCAGTCTGGTGAGGTGTTGTGAATGGGTATTCAAGTAGAACATTCTCGATCACCGGACATGTAGAATTTTATCTGTTTTTATTTATCAATATTGTTCTGGATAAATCTGACCTCGCTTTAATCACGATTAAAATTGAAATATTTAAGGATATGTTGACCTTACAGCCTTGCTATCAAATCTGTGTTTTTGTATTCTAGATATAACCTTTTTTCAAGAATGGTAAGAAAAACCTAATTAACAACTATATGCCGGTGTCCATTCTGAGTCGCTTTGGTAAAATATTTGAATCGATTATAACTGATCGACTTTTTCATCTATGCAGTTCTAGAATCACAAAGTATCAGCACGGTTTCTTCAAAGGGAAATCAGTTCTCACGAATTTAACCCCATATATGAATTTGTTGTCCCAGTCTTGATATTGATGTTCAGGTGGACGCGGTTTATACGGACATGGCTTAGGCATTCGACTGGGTACACCATGCTACTTTATTAAGTATTCTCTCAGACTTTGGTATGGCTGAATCAATGACGAGATTGTTGCAATCATATTTGATGAATAGGTCACAGTTTGTAGTGATAAATGGGGTCTCTTCATAGATACACCTTTTAACATCCGGGGTACCTCAAGGTTCTCACCTTGGACCCCTTCTTTTCGCCATATATATCAATGACATTTCTGAGTGCTTTCCTAATACTTCACATGAACTATTTGCTGATGATTTGAAAATTTACAAACGAATTGAATCTCATGCTGATACACAGTTGTTCCAAAGTGATTTAGATCTCTTTTTTTAGTTCTGTAAGTCCCGATATTTTGAATTGAATGTCAGCACATAACCTTCACAAAAAACATCAACATCATACATACCTCCTTTTCTCTCAATAATCAGGATGTGACTAGGGTTGAACAGGTTAAGGATTTGGGTATTGTCTTAGATGTCAAACTTTCATATGCACTTCATGTGGATTGCATAGTATCGAGAGCTTTTAAAATGCTTGGTTTTATACTTAGAATTACTAAGAACTTTAAGAATATTCAGTCATTGAAAACACTATACTTTGTCCTAGTCAGGTCAAATTTGGAGTATGCTACACCTATCTGGTCACCCTTTTACTACGTTCATATTGAGAGAATAGAGAAAGTTTTTTGAAAGTTTAAATTACAGATTTAATCGCAATTTACTGCAAAGTGATTATAAAGTCAGCTTGTGCCGATATCGTGTCTTAAGCTTGGAGGGTAGACGTGCTCTATTCGATGGTGTTTTTTTGTACCGAATTTTTGAATAATTATTACAACTACCCTTTGAATAATTTCCTCACTTTTAATATTCCTCAGTATCATAATCGTCATAACACCTTATTTTACGTACCTAAAGCCCGAACTGCTCTATACTACAACTCTGTCGTTTTAAGATTGATGCGTTTCTGTAATTACCACTTGAAGAATTTCGATTTGTTTAATATGAGCTTGGTTTATTTCAAGAAAAAATTGATTTTATATCTAGCAAACCATTATAATTCATGAAATGAAGCTACAATCGACAGCTTTGTTTCTACATGAATTCGATTTTTTTCTTGTATCATTTGAATTGAAAATGTTTTTTTCTGTTTTTCATTAGTTAGTCAATATTGATAGAATATCTGTCGAACTTTATTTATAATCATCTTGAATTGTTTTTGTAGAGAACCCCTGTAATTGGAATTTTCTGTTTGGGTTCCTGATTCAGTAAATAAATAACAAAATAGTTATTAAACAAGTTTTCACGATGTCTTAAATATCACCAAAAATGTATACTCCATTATTCATAATAGGCGGGCAATATGATAAGAACTATTGTTCGTCACTTAATTGCCAGAGTAATAAAAAGATGCGTTATTAAATTAATTCAACGTGATGTCCGAGCGATCTCTGTGGGGCATGAACGTACCTAATAGGTCTTCATGAAAGTTCTGAAGGAATGGTTACCCGCAGAATGCCTTGGTTTGTGAAGGGTGTGCGTATTTATAGTATCTTATTTGCGATCATCGTATTCTCTTTTGCGAAGAATGACGGAAATACGAATTTGTGTCAAATTTTGGTTCTAACACAGAGTTGTGCGCAAGATAGCATTTGGAAAGGAGTAGATGCGCTGAACACTAACAAAAGAGTGTTATAATACGGTTCAAAGATGACAGCACATCCGTTGATAGTGACCCCACTATCACATTTCACATTTTAATGGTGAAAACAGATAAACATGGATTCACTTTGATGATAAACACCTCAAAAAAGTCTAGGAAACACTTCTGAATTCTGAATATATCGAATCCAGAACGATCAATATGGATGATTTTTTTAAGAAATGAACACCTGAATCAATTTCTCACCAAATTATGTAGAGTGCCGCAACAGATTTCAGTTTTTTTTTATAAAAAACTAAAAATGCAGCAGATGCGACGCTGCTTTATAATCATTTCATGTATTCAGTGTTTGAAATCAGTTAGTTGGCACTTTGTTTCTGTTGTAAGCACAAATAAAAGATTCAAGTTTTGTGATTCGACCATGGAAAGACGACATTTGACTAGAGAAGAGATGGTACGAGCCGTTGGCATGCTCCAAGCTGGGAGCTCACAACGGGAAGTATCCAGGGTTCTTCGAAGTAGCCCAAGTGTCATAAACCGTTTATGGTCGCGTTTCAATGAAACAGGTAGCGTAGAAGAACGCCATACAGGTTGTTTCAGGATTACTGCAGTCGCCCAAGACCGATTTTTGGTTTTACAAGCCAGAAGAGATCGTACTACCACAGCATCTCAATTAGTTCAAGAGCTATCACGAGTTCATAATGTACAAATTTCCGACCAAACTGTGAGAAATCGACTGCACGAAGGTCAACTCCACTCCAGACGTCCTTTAAGAGTTCCACAACTGACCCATGGAAATCGCGCTGCTCGTTTAGCTTGGTGCAAAGAACACGTAAACTGGGATCAAGAGAGGTGGACCACAGTTCTCTTCAGTGATGAATCTAGATTTAGTTATTATCCCGATTCGGGAAGAATTCGAACATGGAGGGAACCAGGAAAGCAAACCGTCTCCAGCATGCTCGAGAAGTTGTTAGACAGGGAGGCGGATCAGTGATGTTTTGGGGAGGTATACGCCTTGGTGCAAGAACTGACCTCGTTTTAATACAGAACAACCTCACGGGAAATTCTTACGCAAATGAGATAGTTTTACCTATAGTGGTACCGTATCTCCAAACAATGGGTCAAAATCCACTCTTCCAACAAGATAATGCCCCTCCTCATCGTGCAAGAGTTGTCTTGAACGTTCTTGAAGAGAATGATATCGATCTTCTATCGTGGCCATCCTGCTCCCCAGATCTGAATCCGATCGAGCATGTGTGGGACACCCTAAAAAGAAATCTCCTGCGTCAAATCGTCTTCCATCATGAACAGGAGCTTTGATTAGCAGTTCAGGGGGCTTGGAATGACTTAGGCCAAAATGTAATAGACAATTTAGTATTGAGCATGCCACGACGATGCCAAAGTGTCATTAATAACAGAGGTGGACCTTCTGGGCACTGAAAAATAAAAGTGCTTCCATATCGTTTCGAAAATATTAGTTCAGGATTTTTTTTTGTCTCACCAAATTTCCTCATTTTCAAATTTCAAATTTTTTTTATAATAGGTGCTTTGGAGAAGTCAAATATTATTTTGTTTTCTTGAGAATACATTATATACAATACATCCAACAAAACCGAAAGATTTCTATAAATTCGAATCATCAAATTCATATTTTAAAGATATTGGTAAGTGTTCCTAGACTTTATTGAGGTGTTTATGTATAGATTTAGTTAATTTTTGAACAAGTATCCAACGGACCCCTACATAATGTCTTCTATTTTGAAAATTTATTTCTCAAAACAATTATCAGTTAATTAATTCATATAACTCTACAAGAGACTTAGAGAGCAACTTTAAACCGCTGTAGACGTTCAAAGTTTTGATTCTGAAGGAAGCAGTGTTATATGAAATGAATATCGATAGTAGATTCAATAAGAATTTGTAAATGAATAAATACAAATTGCTTGGATTGTGAGAATAATCTGAATGTTTTTGAAAAATTTAGTAGGATATTGGAGCACACAAGTTCCTTTGCTAGAGGGGACAATTAACATGAAATAAGCTTGTTTAGATGTTCAAGTTTCTGGTCAATGGTAGAAGGGGAATTCACAAATGTAAAATAAACATAATATAATAAAATATTTTCTTCAACATTACAAAATTTAAAATACAAATTCAGGGATCTGTCTTGAATTAAAAGGATAAGTAATGGCACATACCTAAAACCAACAGCACAATGCAGGAAACTACAATACAAAAACAAAAACAAGATCCTGTAATTACGTTGTTGTATAATTTTGCATGAATTTTCAAAGAAGATGTATAGAGTAGAACAGAATCCAATTCACTTCTAGGAGTATCGCTGTGAACAAAGGGCATAACCCTGACCTGTTGTCCTACTTCTTTAACCATCCTACATGCGTTCGTGAGACGAATTGCCTAAAAAGAACATATGCAATTTATTTTAAACAGATCATTTGGACATGTTTTCATTTTAACTTATCACTCAATAAATACGTGGGATTAGTTATCTCACATATACATTATTCAAGTCGCCAGGATCAAATGGTATAATACATTGCATATGAGGGAAAATTAACTGGTGACAATAATATGCTTTGCAAAAGGAACAGAGCAAACCTGGCTCTAGGATGGACCCCACAATCCTGGAGAGAAGCAAACGTAGTCTTATCTCTAACTTGGAAGAAATTTCTATTCTAAGTCATATACATTAAGTCTAACTTCTTTCATTTCGAAAACATTAGAAAAACTTGTTGACAGGTATCTTGGGGAATCAACTTTATTAGAAACACCATTCAACCATAATTACTATTCGTATCAACAGGGAAAATCCAATCAGCATTCACCTAGCTCACATTCAAGCTGGGTAGCGCCATGCAAAGCATTGAATAGCATTTCTAAACATTGACGGAGCATGCAAACACACTCCCCTAAAATCAATGTTCGATGCAGTTGAGGAGCCTGAAGTCAGAAATGTTTTGTAAAGATGGAAAGGCAACTTATCCCACAGAAGATTCGCCTCAGCAAAACAGTATGGTGATTCAGAGAGTGTCTGTTCTTTTCTTCTGAGGAAGAAGATAGTGGAAACCCTCCTGAACGAGCTAAACAGTAAAGTCTGCGATCGAAATGAGAGATGAAATATCTGGGAGTCACCTTGGACAGAAAACTCACATGGAACAAATACCTTGAAAGCACGGTCGTCAATGGGAGATTCGCCTTCATGGTCATCAAACGCGCATGTGGAAAGTCCTGGGGACTAAAGTTAAAGATGGTATACTTGATATACATATCGGTGGTAGGACCCATACTAATTCATGCCGCACTAGTTTGGTGACCGAAAGTGATAGACATGAGAACAAGTGAGGAACTAAATGAACAACACACTAATGACAAGCATGGGGTGATTTCGAACTTGTCTACAATGGTTATATTTATTGAGGCAAAGGCTGGGAAACCAGCATACAGACAAATCCTCCATAGCGAAATCTCTTAACAAAGGGCACTCCAGAATACCAGAATTGACCTAAGATTTGTAGAGAAATTCACAATGCTTACCAAAATGATAGAGGACATATCCTACTGTACTATCATCTGTGAAGTCAAGGAGCATTTGGTACATAGTATGGACGTGGACGGTTTCGAAATTATGAATGTATCGCGTTCAGGGATGTTTTGCTAATAACCAGAATTTAATATCACCTGGCATATACATAACGGCTTTTTAGACAGAAGACTGGTACTAAGGACATGATAAATTTGATCTGGATGCCAGAACAAAGACATTGCAGGAAATGAGGAAAATGGTAAGAAATGCTTCATCGGAATGGTTCGTAGGATCAAAACTCATTCAAGAATGTGTCAAGAGGTGGAGAGACATGGCAGGACACTGTCAAAGCAATTACATGGGGAATCAAGTAAACAGCTTGCAGAAGAAACCCTAGAATTAACTAGAGACCAATTAAGAGCCTATGAATACTTTGCGATGAACAGGAGGAAACAACAACACATAATATTGAAATGTTAAATGCTAACTTCAAAATACAAGCAGTTCTGGGGATCAAGAAAGAAGCAATTTCGTTATGAATACCTGCTGAAAGGGGTTATAGACCTGACTAGGAAAATAAATCTTCAAACAGAAATGAGTGCTTTGAGGGAGACACAAAAAGCCCTTTGGGATGAAGTCTAAAGTCCAGAAACACAGCAACGATGATCAATGATATACAGGGATATCCACCGGGATCGTCCGTTGAAAACTTTTTAAGTTCCAATTACAATATCAAGCTGAAATTTTATACGCGGCCATAACTAGTGATTTCAATTGAAGTGAAATATTTTCGAAGTGATACCATTTCCGGTTATACCGGAAGTGGGTCATCACTTTGTTATTTCGAATGGCAATCTACCTTTTTATTATACATCTAGAACCGACATTTGAGCAAGGCATAAAATACCCAAGATGTTGGCACTTATCTGTCAAAACTTTTGACAGATTTAATTATTTTTGTTATAAACTTGATTTTTGAGGAACATTTAAAAAAATTGTAGCTCGTAGATCTTTTGCACTACAGACACAATTTTCGCTTGGGTGGATAGAAGAAGGATCAAGGAATTTTTTAAGCAATCTACACATGTCAAATGTTTATTGCGTTGTTTTGTATGATTTTTTCAATTTGGCGTTTTTCAAACAGCAATAACTCAATTTTTTCAAATTGCACGTGCCAATTTTTATATCGCCATCAGATGTAGCGTCAAATTTCAGATGGAATTGTATAAGCATGTACTATACCCATCTCTTATAGTTCCGAAATAATTTGGGAATATATTGAATTTTGATGATTTTGCAAGAACTAACAGAGAATGCTTTGAAATATTTGAATCAAGTAGCTGAACTGGCTACGCTCATCTGACAGGTGCCTAAAATAAATGTACTTATCACTTCGTTCATTCGAATTTGATATTTCAACAAGAATTGTCGTTATTTCAGATTGAAAATATCCGAAAAATACAACACATTTGGAATAAAACCACTGGTTACTCAAACGAAAATATATTTAATCTTTTTTAAATTCATTTTAGAATGTCAAAAAATAGTGGGTAGAAATTGCAGGTAATTCAATAACCAATTTCCAAATTTCCATGAGTAAAATGAAATTTCGAAGCATTAGAAGCAATTTTCTACAATTCGGATGAATGAAAATTGTAGGAACTTACCGAAAACCAATCATCTAAGATAATTACATTAATACGAATAAATGATAGCAAACATCATAGGAAAAAACTAATTTACGATCTAAATAAATGTTCAATATGGGCCCCATTTTGCTCGATACACTTGACAGCTCGTATACGAACATGATGAGTTGTCCTCCTAGTTTCCTCAGGATCAATATTGCGAAAAGCATTATGAATGCGCTCTAGTAACTCTTCTTTACTTCTCACAGGAATAAGATACATTTCACTGTTGATTTTGCCCCATAAATAAAAATCAAGGGGCGTCAGGTCCGGAGAACGCGGAGGCCATAAATTTGGTCCTTGATTACCCCACCATCTATCCTCGAACATTTCTGTTAGTTGCCGATCTACAGCTCGTATTTTATGTGCTGGTGCACCATCCATTTGGTAATAGCAATCCCTCAGAATGTTGAGGGGTAATCCATCTAAAAAATTTGCTAATGTTCCTCTCAAAATTTCCAGGTATCTTTGTCCATTAAGATTTTTCTCATAAATGTGATAAGCCAACAAATCATTCATTAAAATTTGCAGAAACGTTCACGCTGAATTTATTTTGGAAATCAATAACCTCAATGAAATGTGGATTTTCTGTGGCCCAAAAATGTCGATTTCTCCTGTTGGTTATTCCACTTTCATTGAACTTGGCTTCATTAGACTATATAATTTTTTGCAGAATTGTCACATCTTCTTGAAGCCGAATTAATAAATTTTCACAGAAATTTAGCCGCTTGGGAAGGTCAGTTGGTTTCAATTTTTGTAGTCTGATAAAAGAATACGGGTGCATGTTATGTTTCTTAAGGATCCTTTGAACAGAAGTATAACTCAATCCAATATCCATTGATGCTGACTTAATGGACGCATGTGGATTGGCACGAAAATACGCTTCTAGTTTCTATGTATTTTGTTCCTCCAAATTGCGGAAAATTGCTTCTAATCCTTCGAAATTTTGTTTTACTCATAGGCGCCAAATTTGGAAATTGGTTATTGAATTGCCTGCAAGTTCTATCCACCACTTTTTGATATTCGCCATGAATTAAAAAGAGATTAAACATATCCTCGTTTGAATAATCAGTCATTTTATTATCAATCTGGTGTTTTCTGAAAATTTTCACTTCAAATTATTAACAATTCTTGTTGAAATATCAAATTCGAATGAACGAAGTGACAAGTACATTAATTTTAGGCACCTGTCAGGTGAGCGTAGCCAGTTCAGCTACTTGATTCAAATATTTCAAAGCATTCTCTGTTAGTTCTTGCAAAATCATCAAAATTCAATATATTCCCAAATTATTACGGAACTATAAGAGATGGGTATAGTACATGCTGATACAATTCCATCTGAAATTTGACGCAATAAACATTTGACATGTGTAGATTGCTTAAAAAATTCCTTGATCCTTCTTCTATCCACCCAAGCAAAAATTGTGTCTGTAGTGCAAAGATCTACGAGCTACAATTTTTTTAAATGTTCCTCAAAAATCGAGTTTATAACAAAAAAAATTAAATCTGTCAAAATTTTTGACAGATAAGTGCCAACAACTTGGGTATTTTATGCCTGGCTCAAATGTCGGTTCTAGATGTATAATAAAAAAGGTAGATTGCCATTTGAAATAACAAAGTGATGACCTACTTCCGGTATAACCGGAAATGGTATCACTTCGAAAATATTTCACTTCAATTGGAAATCGCTAGTTATGGCCGCGTATAAAATTTCAGCTTGATATTGTAATTGGAACTCAAAAAGTTTTTAACGAACGATCCTGGTGGATATCCCTGTATATTGATATGTGCAAACCGATAGTTAATAGTGATTGCCTTCTAATTTTATATTCAATTTTGTTTCGTTCATATCGATTCGTGACGAGATTATTCGAGTGTTTTGGTATTCGTATATGTACCTATTATTTATTTTCTCACCTGAATGAATGGTATAGCTGATATAGAGATCCATAGTAAAATGATTAGTACACTTATACCTACGATAGGTAAAGTTTTTCTATCTACAAAATCCAGCTTAAACAACCACAAAGTTCCAGATAGAGCGTAAGATATATTTACTAGAGTGAATATGCTAATAGATATTGCCACTTCATTGTTCAAGTAATGAAGCATCTTTTTGAACTCTTCTACGTCCTGAAAAATATTTATATCCATTAAACTATGAGAGTTTCAAAAGCTGAGAATAGAGATATTTTATCCATCGAATGATTAATTACCGACTTGAGTAATCAAAACCTACCCGCATCCAATTGAGGGGATCCACAGCGTATTGAAGTAGCCTCTCTCTTAGAAAAAATAGATATGAAATCAAAAGCTGACTTTGTAGACAATAAGTTGAAATTATGATAGCTTCGACCATATCACGCCATAAAATGGAAGCCACCAATAGTATTTTCAATGAGTTATCTGAAATGGTAGATCTGAAAAATAGTTATCGATTACATACTTATTAGCTACTATAAATTTTGTCGATACCTTTCTATAGGGATCCATTTAAATTCTATATTCCCTTCTGTTATCAGAGATGTTATAGAGATGGTAGACATCAGCATCCAAATTACACTGACCGTTATGAAGAGGGATAATATTCTCATCAACTTTTTCTGAATCACAAAACCGTTTGAAAGATTGCTTGAAGCTAAAATCACCTGAAAGATTATAATTGGTCTCTCTGCAACATTAACATCTAAAACATTTATTATTTTGAGAAATAAACCGACATTTTTTAGACGGGTATTACAAAATCGTTAGTTAAGGTAAGCAGAAAGGGAAGTGTGATTGGTTGTAGATACTCACTCGTTCCATGAGAATGGGTAGCTGATCATCATCAGAACTCCTTATTACATAAATAGCATGTAAATATGCCACAAAATGTAGTGCACTAGGCAGAATGAAACTGAACAAAGTAGATCCATAACATATTCTTTCTTGAATGTGTTTGTCACTATTTCTCATCTCCTCAAATACATTTGAATTTGGTACTAAGTAACAAAACCCTCGATCTCTTCGAAAACATGACATATATTGCAGGAAATACCCCAAGACCATGAAGAATATTGAAAAAACTACATACGTGCAGTTGATAAAATCGACAATTGGACTATATTCTTGCATATTTATTAGTGGACGAAGACTTATGATGCTGAGTAATCGAAGATAAGGATTCAGCATTTTTTCCTTGCAATAGTTTAAAATTGTTGTAACGCTGAAGTTGGAGGATACCTCTGGGTATATTTCTGTGATGACATGGTCCTGTTGAAAATAAGTGATGCTAAATTTTTTATAGCAATTCACCTACTGTTGGTTGAAATAAATAAATGCGAGGTGTGCAAATAAGTAATGAGACTGGCAACGTCGTTTCCAATCCTGCAATGCATGAGACGGGAGGCTTTGAGCAGCGTCAAGTGCACATGTGATACACCTCCAGTATGAGTTTGAACTCACTACAATCATTTTTTTCTCCCTAGCGTTAGCTTTTGTGAAACAGTTTTTCCTTGTGAGTTCCTAAAATGAGTGGCATCAATTTTGGGCAACGGTGTGTAATCAAGTTTTACTTGAAACTTGGAGACAATGTCAAGTACCAGTTTTTCGGTGATTGAAGGCATTTTCAGAAGGAGATAGTCGATTGAAGATGAACCACCAAGCGAAAGGCCTTCGAGTGCAAACACTGATGAAAATGTCAGCACAGTCCGGGACTTTGTGCGTTCAAATCGACGGTCGACAGTCAGAATAAAGACTTTGAAAAAGAGTCTTTCGTGTGCGGCCAAACATTTAATAATAACGTTTATTTAAGAGCTACCCCCTTATTCAGTAGATTACATAATAATTTATTGAATTGCAACACTGATACTAGCTAAAACAAAAATATACGTTTGAATTTCAAAATTTTAGAGCCGGTAAAAGGAACATTGAGTTACGTCACAAAACAGTATCCTAAGTGTCATGATAAGGGAATTTTGAAGGCTTGGTTAGATCATTATCTGAATGCTTACTAAACCCTCTTCAAACTAGAATTGAATTTATTCAAAGTTGTTCCAATAAATTCCAGGCCTCGCACTGCGTGTTGCATCATGGCAATGCGCTATATCACACTGTAATCTCAAAAATGGAGTTTTTAGCCAGCAAAAATGTTCCTGTCGCTCCTCAGCTTCCTTATTCACCAAACTTGAGTCCTTGTGACTTTTATTGTTCCCGGGAATTAAAAATCACCTCAAGGGATTTCATTTTGGGACTCTTGAAAACATTCAAATAGCTGTAAACGGCCAGCTGAAGGCTATTCTAGTATCCAAGTTCCAGCAATGCTATGATGATTGGAAGGACCGTTTCCAGCGCTGTGTGGCTTTCAAGAGAATGACACAATATTGCATTGTAATTATATTTGAATAAATAATTGAAAAGAAATCAGTCCCATTACTTTATTTACACATCTCGTAGGACACTAATTTCACTATAAATTTACATTATTTTGAGGAATGGTATTAGTTTGTTTCATTGTGAAATACACAAAATGTCGGGCAAATGCAGTAGAATTTATGTATTTGGTCTGGGTATATGACTTCTAAGACAAAGCAATACTGAATGATTGGTCATCATTAGAAGTTAAAGTACATTAAACGTGGATAAATTCAATAGAGAACTAATTTAAAATTATCAGAATTTTTATTTCTGTTGATTTTCTGTATCCAAAAGTCAGTTTGAGGTGTTCGTAAATATAAGGCTAGAATAGAACACGTTTTGGATTCAAATAAGTTGGTTTGTGTTCAAAGATTCATATTTCGTTAACTGCTACTAAGTAAAATTTTTGTAATATATATATATATATATATATATATATATATATATATATATATATATATATATTTATTGTAGTCGGTTTAAAACTTTCTTTTGGTATCTTCTGGGGTGAGATTTCTCTCTCTCATTCATTGACTTATGGATGATACGTTCCCACTCGAGTTTGGGCCTTCCTCTTTTCCTGCGTATATTCGGTTGCCACAATAGAACTTTTTTAGGTAGCCTGTAATCTGCCATGCGTTTCACGTGCCCGTACCAGACAAGTTGTTTTCCCTCTATGTCTTTCGTGATATTGTTCTCTACGCCCATCTCCCTTTTTATCACTTCATTTGGAACATGCTCTCTTCTCGATGTTCTAGAAGATCTTCTAAGTACGACTTCTAATCTTGATTTGAACCTTTCTGTGAGTCTCCATGTTTCTGATCCATATAGGAGTGAACTTTTCACCATTGCTTCAAACATCCTCATGTTTCTACATTTTGTAATTTCTCCGCTCCAAAAAACACTATTGAGACAGCCGATCACCTGTTTCGCTTGTGTTATTCGTTTTTCAATTTCTTTTCCATCTGTCCTGGTATCATCAAAAGTAACTCCTAGGTACGTGTATTTTCGGCTGCCCGAAATTTCCTTGCCCTCATCGAGTTCAACTGAGTTGAAATCATTTCCTACGCAGAGATATTTAGTTTTTTCAATATTCATCATGAGTTCCTTATCACCGCTTATTATCACCTGATCATCTGCAAACTGGATGGTGTACACACAATCTTTATCCAGCTCAACTCCCATACTATGTACCTTTCGCTTCCAGCTCTTCAAAGCCGCTGCAACATAAATTTTGAAAAGAGTTGGTGAAATACAGCATCCCTGTCTTAACCCTTTTGTAACTAGAAACTCTTCGGTCAAGTACTCTGGATTTCGATCCTCTATAAAGTTCTCTAAACGCCATAATGAAGGTATAATTGATATATGATTAATAATAATAATAATATAATACAACAACCATCATCCAAAATCGTCTGTGATACGAACAACTTTGAAGCGGAAAGAAGGAGGGCGCGGATTAATAGATGTTGTCAATTTACACACCGAACAGATAAAAAAATCTCAGAGAATTCTTCTCTGCAAAAGCTCTCACTTCTGACCTCCATAGAGCGGTATCATTGGCTGATAAGGGATATACACCTCTAAACCTTGCTACCAGAGATGACCTGCTGAATCTACCGTTCCTATCAGATACTGAAAAACAAGAGCAATGGTCGAGAAAGGAATTGCATGGACGACATCACCATGAGATTAATCAACCACACACATCGACAAAGAAGCCTCCAACAAATGATTGATGAAAGGAGAATTATTCGCTGAAATAGAAGGATTCCTTATTGCCATTCAAGACCAAGTCATCGCTACAAACAACTAAAAAAAATTATAATTAAGGACGGAACATTACAAACACATAAGTGAAGGAAATGCCATATAAGATCGGAGACTATACAGCATATTACGTCCGGCTGCAAACAACTTGCCAATACAGACTATCTTCACAGGCATATTCAAGTGTGCAACATTATCTATCAGAAACTTGCACACAAGTACGGACTTCTAAATACCTTCCAGCTATATTACAAGTATCAACCGGCGCCCGTATTGGAAAATGACTCTATCAGATTATACTACGACAGGCCTGTTATCACTGACAGAATGGTGACGAATAATAGGCCGGACATGGTGGTGTATGATAAGAGAGCCAGAACAGCTATGCTGGTGGATGTCGTCATACCGAATAATAACAACGTGCTGAATAAGTTCCAGGAGAAAAAGTCCAAATACACAGACCTTGCTATTGAGATCAAGCAGATGTGGCACCTCGAGAAAATAGATATTGTTCCTGTCATCGTATCCTTGACTGGGTTAGTACCCAAAACTTTGCATGATAGCCTTAAGAAATTAGAATTGCATAAGAATACATATATAGAAATGCAAAAAGCTGTAATTCTAAATACATGTAGGATAGTTAGGAAATTTATGTCAAGTATATTGTAATCGAGCCTATTCCCTTTGATTGCTGAATTTGGGAAAGGTAAATCATATCCAGCTAACAGCTGAGATAGTGCATAAGTCCACGATAATGAATAATAATAATAAAGCTGTAATTCTTAATACATGTAGGATAGTTAGGAAATATATGTCAAGTATATTGTAATCGAGCCTATTCCCTTTGATTGCTGAATCTGGGAAAGGTAAATTGTATCCAGCTAACAGCTGAGATAGTGCATAAGTTCACGATAATAAATAATAATATAATAATATTGTTTATTTTCCTATACAATTTTGTGTGTACATAAGTTGTAAAAACCAGGTTGTTGACAATAAACTCAGAAAATAAACATAAGACTGCAAAGTCATATGACTGTCTGCAGTGTACTAATCTAATTTTTTCCTTAAGTAAACCTAACACACCGACACTGATCCGCTGAACAAAATAGAGAGTGAAAACAAAACTCAAACAGAAAAAAACTCAGATTTAACAAAAAATATATTAATTTCTCAACTTTATGATGTCATGAATTTTATCCCTACCATTACAAAGGATAATCTTCTTCTAGTACTTTCCGAAATTTGGACATTATTGTAGGCTTTTTGAAGGTCAATGAAGACGATGTGTGTTTCCATGTCCCTAGCACTCCGTTTCTCAATAATTATCTTGAGACAAAACACATTATCATCTTCCGGCTCAAAATTTGCATTGTTCTTCTTCTTCATCCTGCTCAAAATCTTTTTCTATAAGGTCTTCCGTATAGCCTACTCATTGTACTTGTCACTGATATTCCCCTGTAGTTGTTGCAATCTCGTTTGTCCCCTTTTTTATGTATCGCTGTTATATGAGCTACTTTCCATTGCTCTGGAACCATTGAGACATTCGTTTATTACATACGTAAGTCTCTCGAATAGTTTCTCACTCCCGTTCTTCAGCATTTCGGTGTATATTCCTTCAGGGCCACTTGACTTTGACCCTGTTTTCATACTCATCACAACCTTCTTCTTCGTTGTTTTTACTCAAATCTCAACTTTCTCACCTCGGACTCTTATATTCTTTTTTGGGGATTCGTCTCTATACTCTGTTCTTTTTTTCCTGAAGTAAGTTGGCGTAATGATCCCTCCATTCCTCGGGTTCGATGATAGATATGTGATCTTTGTCCTTATTCGGGCTCTTTGAACTTCTAATGAATTTCCATTCAGAACATCTCTTTCCTCCTATCAATGTTTTTATCTGTTGACAGTGTTGATCCCAACTGTCGATAAAAACAAATTAGCATTGTCTATCTTTGTTGATCTGACCAAAGTCTGACACTGTAGATCATGTGGAGATACTGCAGACGTTGGAGTGTGAGATTCAGAGGAGTTTCATATGGGCCCTAACCTAACCTTACAAATAGAAACAGCGCGTTGAAAATGGAAATATTTTTAGTGAGCAGAGATAAACATCTGTAGGTGCACCACAAGGTACTGTTTTAGGACAGATAATTTTTTCAATCTACCTCAACGAACGGTTTTCAATTGATATGGATGGCCAAATAATAAGGTTTGCTGGTGATATGGCTGTTTTTTTAAAGAACCTATTCAGCCTGAGTTCAAAGAAAAAAACACAAAATGAGTTCAGGAAAGTAATATATTTCATTTCTGCTAAAAAACTTTCAATCAATAAGGAAAAAACATTTCTTTCGTTCTCTAGGCTGAAAAAAAGTTTGGATCGGTTCGAAATAGAATCCGGTTGCACCATCTTTAAAAAGGCATCAAAGAAAATTAAAAATATCTCGGAGTTACAATTGGCAACAAGTTGAAATGGTTGGTTAGTTTTCTAGCTTGTACCTCCTATAATAGGTACGGATATGCGAGGTTCTACTAGATACAGACTCAATTGTACAAAAGTTATACTTTCGTTTATGCAGAAAAAGGACCCAAAACAATTCATCACGGCCTAGTGGAACCGCATCTTATGTTTGATAAAGGCAGAATGCTATCGAAAACGAACCGAGGTGCATCAAAAAATAACCTTAAAATCAATATATAATCGGAATATTAGATATCCTACGGAGGATTTATTCAATGAATCAAAAGTTTTTTACAGTCCATCAAATTGCTCCGCTTCGAAACCAATTTCACCACAATAACACTACAAATCAGTGGGTTAGTGAATATATACTAAGACTTCTTAACCTCCAAGTGATTCCACACATGAGGAAGCTACTAGAATAAAGATATCGCTTCTACCTCGGCCACTTCTCTTCAACCACCTGCCTATTGATATACAAAACATCAGGTCACAAAGTCCTACATAAAAATATACTTATTTTTTTATATGTTTATTCAAAAATAAGAATATTTGTGAATGTAATTATATTATGATTGAAGGTGTTAAATAAAGATTATTCTATTATATATTGACGGCAGCGCCTTTAGAATGCATGCTGCCGTTTGCGGAGATATGATCATGTTTTTGCCAAAATTCAAAAATTGAAATGGCTGTAGATTCATCACTTACTACATTGGTATAACGCATTCTACATTCGGGTGCACCTTCTTAAGAAATTAATGTTTAGGAGTGATATACGCAGTACTAATCTGTGAAATTTTCTTACACTTTCTCTGCCTAGATTCCATTTGGCTTTTTTTCAGGAGATCGTTCACATACAACTCTGTGAATATTTATAATCAGGTTTCAAATAGCTTCAAAAATCTTTCAACAATCTCAATGCGTACTAGTCCGAAACAACACCCAATCCATTTGCAACAGATTGGGCTTGATTAATTTGGCAAATGTATCTCTACTTCTTTCTTCACAATTAATTTTGCTCGTTTTCGTTCCTGCTGCCCTGGGATGGCCTTTGTTTTCATTTCGTCTTTGTCCTTTATCTTTTTCACAGTAACCTTCGATGGCTTTTGCATTTATCTTGAAAACAATTGTATTTTATTTTTGTTCTTTTTATTTCTTTCTATAATTTTATTATATATTAAGGTTAAGTAGGAATAGCTCTGCTAGACTTCGCCTCAAGTGTTATTCTGCTAGCAAGATAAATTGCTCACAAATAAAGACCCTTTATTATTATTATATTATCGTGGACTTATGCACTATCTCAGCTATTAGCTGGATATAATTTACCTTTCCCAGATTTAGCAATCAAAGGGAATAGGCTCGATTACAATATACTTGACATAAATTTTCCTGCTATCCTACATGTATTGAGAATTACTACTTTTGGCATTTCTATATAAGTATTCTTATGCAATTCTAATTTCTTAAGCCTATCATGCAAACTTTTGGGTATTAACCCAGTCGAGGATACGATGACAGGAACGATATCTATTTTATCGAGGTGTCCCATCTGCTTGATCTCAATAGCAAGGTCTGTGTATTTGGGCTTTTTTCCTGGATCTTGTTCAGCACATTGTTATCATTCGGTATGCCGAAATCCAGCAGCATTGCTGTTCTGCTCTCTTATCATACACCACTGTCTGGCCTATTATTCGTCACCATTCTGTCAGTGATAACAGGCCTATCGTAGTAGAATTTGATAGAGTCTTTTTCCAATATGGCTGGAAGGTATTTAGAAGTCCGTACTTGTGTGTAAGTTTCTGATAGATAATGTTGCACACTTGATTATGCCTGTGAAGATAGTCTGTATTGGCAAGTTGTTTGCAGCCGGACGTAATATGCTGTATAGTCTCCGATCTTATATGGCATTTCCTTCACTTATGTGTTTGTAATGTTCCGTCCTTAATTATAATTTTTTTTAGTTGTTTGTAGCGATGACTTGGTCTTGAATGGCAATAAGGAATCCTTCTATTTCAGCGAATAATTCTCCTTTCATCAATCATTTGTTGGAGGCTTCTTTGTCGATGTGTGGTTAATTAATCTCATGGTGATGTCGTCCATGCAATTCCTTTCTTGACCATTGCTCTAGTTTTTCAGTATCTGATAGGAACGGTAGATTCAGCAGGTCATCCCTGGTAGCAAAATTCAGAGGTGTATATCCCTTATCAGCCAACGATACCACTCTATGGAGGTCAGAAGTGCGAGCTCTTGCAGAGAAGAATTCTCTGAGATTTTTAATCTGTTCGATGTGTAAGTTGACAACATCTATTAATCCGCGTCCTCCTTCTTTCCGCTTCAAAGTTGTTCTTATCACAGACGATTTTGGATGGTGATTGTTGTAATTTGTAAGTATTGTTCGGGTCTGCCTTGGATTATCATCCAGTTCAGTCTTAGTCCATCTGATTATTTCAACACTGGAATGGCGTAAGTGTTGATTGCCTTAACTAGATTCTCTGAGTTCAACATTGACTTCAGCACAGTCTTCAGAAGCTGACTGTATTCTGAACGAATTTTCTCCTTTGACTATTTCAGGTCTAGCAATCTGGCTTGTTGGTATCCCAGATATTTGTAAGTTTCGCTATCTCTCATACACTGTATAATATCACCATTTGGAAGTTGTGTGTCACGATCTATTACTTTCTCTTTGAATGTTCTGGGTCTTACATTTTTCAATTCCGAATTTCATAAGAACATCTGCCAAGAACTTACTGACGGTTTCATCAGATCATCCAATTGCTATTATTATTATTATTTGAAAAAAGTTTTGCATTGCTCTCACCTTCTTTATAACGAAATTCTATGCAAAACATAACGAAAAAATGAAAAATATTGCCTGACGTTTTAACTGAATTTATTACATTTGAAGTCCACACTCTGTATAGATTATTTACATTCAAACTTAAGGTAACAAACTTTGAAGTATTACCGAAGTGTTGTATAAAACAACGAGTCTAATTTGTAAATGTTTTTAGTGAGCAGAGACAAATTATAGCATCACCCTACTTTTACTACAATACTATATAAACTTTTAGGTTGGTCATTCAAGATTCGATTGGTAACTTTCAGAAGTGTAAAATAAGAAGATATCATTCAAAAGAGATGAGTTTATGATGGAAAATATCAACAATTTTCGAGTTGATGAAAAATTAAAAAATTCTACCATCTTCAAACATTCGCGAAGAGACCAATCAACTAACATCGAATGGTTACTAATCATTTTCAAAATCGAGTGTTTCCTCCCCGGGCCCTAATTAGTGCCAGTATACGTCTCGGAAGCCCCTGAAACAAATTTTAGATGTACTCTTGAGTCACTGAGTTCCACATTTCAGGAAGCAGATTTTCTAGTTGTTGGAGTGTCCTACAAGGCATCCTATGTTGCTGAATTTGCCACCCCATGTTGTCCCAAACATGTTCTATGGGATTCAAGTCGGGACTTCTGGCTGGCAATCTTAAAATATCAATTTCGGCATTTTGCAGAAATTCTGTAACTACTCTAGCTGCATGAGGCCGAGCATTATCATGCATATAAATGAAGTTTTCGCCAATCAATGGGCCAAAGGGTACAAAATGGGGTTCAAGGATATCTGCTATGTATCTGGCCGCTGCCATTCTTCCATTATTCACTAGGACTAACTCAGTTCGACCATGGAAAGAAATGCCTCCCCACACCATTACTGAGCTGCCTCCGAAGTTTTCGGTTTACCGGATATTGCATAGCTGATACCGTTCCCCAGGTAGTCTGTATACAGGCATGCGTCTATCATTTAGTACTAGACAGAACCTGGACTCGTTGGAAAAGAGAACATTCGACCATTCTGGAATACCTCAATTTGCATGTTCCCTCTCAAACTGAAGTCTTCCAACTCGATGCTCTCTGGTGAGACGCGGGCCGGTAGAAGCCACCCTTGGTCTGATATCGTCTTCTCTGAGTCTGTTTTTAACAGTTTGCAATGAAATATGCACATTTTTGGAAAGTGCAAGTTCATTTTGTAGCATTCTAGCCGTACAGTGCTGAACTCTTAGTGCTTTGGTTAACATTCAACAAGCTAGCCACGTAACGTTGGCTTCGCCCCTCCTCTAATTGTGAATTCTTACCACTTCATGATCACTCAAATAGCTCCAGGACGTTCAGCAGCCATTACTATAAATTCAAAGATTCGAAAATCAACAAGAAACACAGAAAACTTGCATTAATTTAGCGTGAAAATTGAAGAGAAATTGAATGAATATTGATAGTCAAATAAACTCATTCTTGTTTCAGACGTGTTTGAGATCATATGGAAACAAATGTTATAATAGATAAAATTTTTCCCCTCATATGTCCAAAAACATATGTTGACAAAGAAACTGTGATCGAGCTGATTAATCGACTGTGTGGAATTCAGAATACCAGGTGATGCGAAAATTTTTGTGCTGTGTTTATAAATTCAACAAAGAAAATTAAAAATCTAGGAGTTATAATGGACAACCACTTGAAATGGTCGAACCACGCAGACTCAATTATACGAAAGTTAAGAGCGATACTACCAAAATTCAAATTTATCGAAGAAAAAGAACCCAAAACAATTTATCACGGCCAAGTAGAATTGTATCTTATGTATTACTAGCTGACTCGTTGCGTGTTGCTGCGAGAGGAATATAATTTTAAGAAAACTCGACATGAAAAATTATATTTGAATCAGTTTTATTTCAATTTTTTTCTCTTTCGTGCTTAGGACGGAGATCAACCAATCGATGCTTTTTTGGGAGGCATGCTTGACTACGAAACTGGTAAAATGAAGAAATGTAAAAATGAAAAAAGAAAATTATGGAAACAAATGTAACGATCAAATTCACAAAATATTTATTTGAAAAATTTTTTTTCACAGTTTATCAATTGTATGCAACTGCTTTGATTCGAAATCAACTTCACCAAAATAACACTAAAAATCAGTGGGTTCGTGAATATATACTAAGACTTTCAAATCTCCTAGTGATTTCATACACGAGGAAGCTACTAGAACAAAGATCTTGCTCCAATTGTTCTATTTTATTACAATATCTATTTAACCACCTGCACATTGATATACAAAACATGAGTTCTTAAAATCCTACAAAATTACAGAAAAAAAGTGAATATATGGGCGAGGTAAGATTGGGCCAGAGAGTATGTAAGTTCTTTTTTAAATAGACTCAATTCTGCTTGAAAATGCTGTAATACCTATTCCAATTGTATGGTATTTAACTACTCCATGTTGAAATTTTCATTTTTTTGTAGATTTAATAGTGCCTCCCTGACAAATGACCGCTTTTGTGAGACGGTCTAGAATATATGTTCATTCAAAAATGAGAATATTTGTAAATGTAATTATATTATAATTGAATGTGTTGAATAAACATCATTATTATTACTTGAAAAATACAGGATTGTTTCCACCCTCTTTATCACGAAATTCTATGCAAAACATAACAGACAAAAATGAAAAATATCCCAGACGCTTTACTGAATTTTTTTCACATTGTATAAATTATTTACTTGCAAACTCAAGAAAACAAATTTTGAAATAAGTATTACCTTTCTAAGAAGTTAGGAAATTAAAAACTCTAGTAATTGGGCTAATCAACATCCTACTAAAAGTGTAGAATAGGGTGTGAAGTCTTGACTTGACGGCAATTTTTGATTTTTTTTTAAATGCATAACAAAACGGTTTCGATATAAGCTCCTTTTCTGATTGAAGTCTTGACGGCAATTTTTGATTTTTTTTAAAATGCATAACAAAAAGGTTTCGATATAAGCTCCTTTTCTGATTGAAGTCTTGACTTGACGGCAATTTTTGATTTTTTTTAGAATGCATAACAAAAAGGTTTCGATATAAGCTCCTTTTCTGATTGACTGTAGCATAATTTCACGAGGGAGAAACGTGCTAACACAATCACGATAAACAAACTATTTGTCACACTGACCATAACAAACTAATAATGTATTTTATATGGAATAAATAGCTAGACAACAATTTTTCTGACTTTTAAAAAAATCGACAGATACGTTGATACCAAATATACATTAATATTTTATTCAAGTAAACAAATAAACAATATATCGATTTTACTTGTGCAGAGTACTCATCCTGTATTAGATAACCTCCATTCGGGATCCTTACTTGATTCTCTGAATCCATCTTCGATTTCGGTTTAGCTTCCGAAACTGCAACATTATTCAAGTTTGATTCGCGCAAAACGAACGACATTTCAATTTTAATTCTAACATTGTTGAATTTGTCACAGCTGTTGGAAAATGCAATAAAAACACTTACCCACAAAAAATTCACAAGAATGAGAGTTGCACCTTATCAACTGACCTTTATAAATTTAAGAAACGATAACCTTTATTCGAATGAACAAAATGAATATACAAATATATTTATTTTTGAATGTTTATAATTTCACTTTTTTCTAAAGAAATTCGAGTTCTTTTTGAATGGAATTCCTTTAGCAGGTCTAACTAGTGATTTTCTTTCTTGTCGATGTTTTTTATTTCTATCCTCAAGAGCACTGCTGTTTCGACTTCTTTTCTTTGTTGAAAAGGTCATCTCTCTGTTGCCCACCAAACCTATGTTCACTTTCGTATCTTCTAACTTCAATCGGTCTTCTAGAGCCGTTCTGAAAGATTAAAATTGTTTATGTTAAGCTGATAATTGTTTGCTTGTACATCGCTTAAGCACGATTGAAATTGCATCATTTCAAAACAAAGGGGATGCGATATTTATATTTAGTTTCTTTCACATTCAACATTTCAATCACCATGGAAACAACTCTGTTGAAAATTTGTTTTCGATACTGGGGATTTCACGCATTCTTTATCTTAAAGTGGCCAAGCATTTTTATTCTTTATTATCGGATCCGGCAGACGTTGTCCTATCATAGGGCCCGTAATTTGGCACTAAGAACAGAGTATAATATATATATATATATATATATATATATATATATATATATATATATATATATATATATATATATATATACAGGGTGTCTACTTTAAAAGGTGCCAAACTTCAGTAGGTGATAGTACAAGTCATTTGCAGCAAAAAAATGTCCTATGACATTTTTTCGAAAAGTCAATAATTATCTAGTTATTAATCACTTCTTGATTTTACGAATTTTTTTTGCTTCCCTTTATAAAAACAAGAATATCTCTGTTACTCTTACAGCTACATCAAATCTGACCATACCATCGGAAAGAGCATTGAATTTGCTATGTGATAGGTAAGTACTAATGGTAAGAAATTTTGTATACCGGGTGTTGTAAAAGGCTAAATGAAAAAATTGTGAAATGAACAAAATTAGTGGTATTTTCTTGTTAGCTGTACCACTGAAAACTGATCGATAATTAGCCATTTTGTTTTTGGAAAAAACTACTACATTGATCTGGCTTTTGAACGGTATATCAACTTTTGAGAATACCATTTTTTTTCCAGCAATATCATGGGCAAGAGTAAGAGTAAGAACATTAAATTCTCTTATCCTTCGATCACAAATGAGCTAGTTTCACCGGAGCGTATAAACAATTCCACAAATGACTTTACAATAATAATAAGCGATAAACAAATAACATATCTGGATATTGAATGTTTAAGAAACTAGGAATAATTAATTTTTCTCGGATTAGAAGAAGAAAATAAGAAAAAAGAATCGTAAAAGAATTAATCACAGAAGGCTTGTATTACTTGATTTTAAAACGAATAAAAATATTTAGAATTTGACAGGAACTGTCATTCAATGAATTAATGAATTGAAGTTTATATTTTCCCCTTTTACGTTTCCATTTTCCTTGTCGATAAAAAAACATGCCTAGTTTCTCAAATATTGAATATCGAGATATGTTATTTGTTTATGGCTTCGCGAATGAAAATTCCCGTGCAGCGGTGCGGGGGGTGTGCATTGCGCTTTCCAAACAGACATCAACCTTGCAGAAAGACATTTGTTGAAGTGTTTGGGAACTTCGGAGAAACTGGTTCATTCAGTGGTTCAAGAATTAGAGAAGGTGGTGGAAATGCTCAGCAATGGAGACAATTTAGTAAAATCAAGAATAATTCGATAATTATCAACTTCTCGAGGAAGTAGTTTGGACTCGTTGAATATGAAACGGGTACAATAACAAGTCGTGGAGAATCCCCAAACTAGAACATGTGAAATATTCAACTGATTTTCAATTTTTCTTGTACTCACATGAGGATTCAAATCAATACAATTCAAAATTGCTTCCTCAATATCTGGAGTTCTCATAGTTTGAGTTGCACCTTTTGAATGATTATTGAAATGACATTTGTCATATTTTTCGAAGGTGTCAAAATTTTTTCGCGAATTTTTCTTTATATTAAACAAGTTCCACGAATAAATAATAAATGGGCGATGTCAACCCAGATTATTGGGTCCATTATGATTCTAAAACATCTATAGATCTTAATCGGCATCACTTTGAAGACTGAACCTGGCCATCGGGGCCCTCTCGGTCAAACAGAAGGAATTTGTGGAAATATCGCAGGTTATGTATTTTTTTATTATCTCCTTAGTCCCTTTAGATTTGTTTAGGCATATAAGAAGTTTGATTGTTGAAATATTTTTCTGCTGTTTTTCTTTTTCCATTGTTACAGATTCCTGTTCCAAACCTCCTTCCTTTCACCCTTGTCTTCGTTTGGAAATCATGGAATGCAAGAGAGAATGAAGCGACTAAGCAGAAAAATCTTTGGTACTCTTTATGTACATACGACAACAGACAAGCTATTGCTAGTGCAATAGCGACAGGGAAACGAGTTTTTTCCTCAGGTTTTTTCACTCGTTTATTGAATCATATACAAGATAGTATGGTTCCCCTGTTACATTTCCTGAGGTCACACTTGTGTTTTTTTCTGACACACACCTAAATTATAGATGTAAGCATTTATTGTAAATACAATTATTCAAATTTTTGTAAATCCTCTCGTTTCAAAAGAATATATATATATATATATATATATATATATATAATGATTATTTGCAGTAAAAGTACCAGTTTCCCTCAACCTTCTGTGGATATTTGAAAATGTTCGCCTGTCTGGTGTTACTCGATTTGGAAAGCGCACCTGATATAATCGCCTAGCTTCTGTTGTGTTTTCGTCAGCCAGACCGTAATGGATATCAGCCAATTCGGCGTTACTAAAATTAGCCATTTTTCTTACAGCAATAACTTCAAAAATCTCAAAACTAATCGTTAATTTGATAAACAATTCGAGCAGACACTGGCAACTGTCAAAATAAATAAATAAATGAAAAAAACAAAGCCTACTAGTCAATTTTTTAATTAGAAGTGTTTTCAATTCAGCGAATGTATACAATCGTTTAATAGTTTTTTGCTCGAGAACGGTTGGAGATACGAAAAAAAGTGTCAAAGAAGTTTCTAAATTGAACGAAGATGACGAAAATTAATTGTACGCTAATCAGTGACGTACTGCAAAAATAGTTTGAAAGGGCAAAAGAAGACACGTCTCCGGAAAAGAAAACACCTTGTAGATTCTAGTTAAAATTTAGGACGTGAAATGATGGAGGCCGTAAAAATAGCTTGCAATCCAAATTTGGGCTGAATATCTCAAAAACTGCAGGAGTTTTGAAGATGAAAACAATTTTTTCCGGAAATTTCAACACCCTGTAGCTCCTTAACAAAGCTTTTGAGGACCTATGATTATATGAACTTTTTTCTTGAAATTGCACGTAGATCCTTTCAAGTTGTGACATATAATTATGTATCACCCTGTATACAGGAAATTTGTCATAATTGAAGTGATTTTTGTCGATAATACATAGACTTTGGTGTTCTGAGAAGTTAAAATAGTAGACCTTTCAAGAATTGGCAGATATTCACCTATTCTATGGCTGATCATGTGGTAATGCAGTTAAAGCCCGAAGACTCTATCTTGCAGCTTTTCCTAATAAAAATATTCCTTCAGAGAAATTTTTCTTTCCATTGACCGTTTGTTACATGAAACCGGACGGTTTGAACCAGCCAAGAAAATTCTGGACCAGATCGGTTTGTCAGGACACTGACAAATGAAGAACTGATTCTAGGTGGAGTCCATAATAATCCAAGAATCAGCACTCGAAGGCTATCTCTACAGGTGGGCGTATCACTTTGGAATGTTTGGAAAACATGAACAACTGTTAACCCCTACCATATCCAGAGGATTCAAGCCCTAAAAGCTAAAGATTTACCCAGAAGGCTCGAGTTTTGCCAACAGGTACTACTAGGATGTGCTGAAAATGCCGAATTTTGTAGGAACATTTTGTTTACAGACGAAGCATGAGATAATTGAGCGTAGTCATCATGGAAAGTTTAGTATCAATGTTTGGGCCGATTGATATGGTGGCAGATTGTTGAGGCCAGTAATTGTACCTAACAGATTGAATTCTCTAGCATACCTTGACTTCCTGCAGAACACTAGTTAATTTTTTCGATGATCTGCCTTGTGTAAATAGAAGAAGAATGTGGTTTATGCTTTATGGTGCTTCCCAGCATTTTGGACTAATAGTGAGGAATCCTTTGAAGCAAGCATATTCCAATAAATGGATTGGTAGAGCCGCTTCTTTAGCTTGGCCTCCACGATCCCCCGATATGAATCCCCTAGACTACTTTGTCTGGAGGCATTTGAAAAGCCTAGTATATTCACAACCTGTTGCAGGATTGCATGCACACGTTTTGGATGGATGTGAGAGAATAAGAAATAAGTCAGCCATTTTCTATCGGATTTTGGCTTCAATGAAGCGCCACATAACACTATGTGTATAAATGTAGAAGATGACAAGAGTTTAACGTGCCACACCTGCTCCGTAGAGCATATTGCCACGGCCCCAAGGGCGAGGGGTTGAGATACGCCCAAACCAACGCGTAGGAACTGCCAGTATAACTGTCGCAGTCCGCAAATCCCAGTAACAGATCGAGTCACAAGCTCGAAACACCTGGTCCAAGGGAGGCACTATTCAAAACTCTTCCAACAAGCGGGTTGGTACCCGAGTTGATCACGCAACTCACACGCCGGTTTTTTTACACCCTAACCCAGCGAGCGGGCTATAACCACTATATCCCCACGAGTCCTTCCTCAATTGGGGTGGCTGGCTGACACAACGTCAACCGACGGCTTTCCACCCCTCCCGTGGTACCAGTCGTAGCGACACTAGTCGGACATGCTTTGGGAACGCATTCCCCTACAAAAAGGATCCTGTGAGTCCAGGCCTTGGTCAACCAGCTCGGGTACGTGTGGACGCTATTCCACAACAGCCCCTACTGAAATAGGCCAATAGTAGGTAAGCGCTGCCGACACAAGGGGAAAAAATTCCTAAAAACCCTTTGTGGCGGGAACCTCCACGGTTTGGACATTCAACCAGCGGTAACTACCCTATGTGTCACTCTAGCATTCACTCACCAACCCATGGCTGCAACCGACATTCACACCATCAGCTCTCTCCTCATACCAAACACAGCACTCCCATACACACACAGTCTCTTATACATATTCACACTATTTATCAAATATGACAAATCATCCACTTTCAGCAGCTCATTTTCACCAAAAATTCTATTCCTCACGCTCAAACAACACATGCTCCCAGTCTTCCACACCACCACACACACATAAATCTCTCTCGCTCAAGCCACGAACGAACAGATACGCATTCATACTACAATGCCCCGTTACTAGGTAACCTATATGCAGGGGCAGGTCAAACCAAACATTTTCATTAGCAAAAGTCACTCCAGATAAAAATCTATGGGTGACCCTACCTCTTTCATTCTCATTCCATCTCAATTGTCACTCTTCACACAATTTACCTCCCAATGTCCTCATACATTCTTTTTTGTTCATTCTCACATCCTCTACATTTATTCTGTCCATATCACTCAAATCCAGATTCACACGCAACTTGTAAGAAATCGCCTTCTCCACCGCCAGGAGGTCCCATGGGCAAGCCCCCATGAGGACCTGCATCGCCTCCGCAGAGATGGTTCTATACACTCTCAAACATCCATACAAAGACACTCGTTGACACCCATTAATCTTCCTTCTCGCATACTGGAACCTCATACTTTCATATCATACGCTAGCTTAACATACTTCAAAATTGTCCCATTTACTCTTACATTAGGTTGTCTTGCACTGGACAAACGCCCCTTTAAAAGCATACATACAGTCTTCTTTTTCTCAGATACACCAACACCCATCTGTTCAGCACATTCAAACACAATATTCATACAAGCCGTCCCCTCTGTCTCCAGAGCAAGACGGTTATCACCCCTTATAAATAGCAACAAATCATCCGCATATGCCACAAACTCACACCCATGCTCACTCAATCTGTTCAATAAAATATTCATACATAAGTTCCATAGCACAGGTCCCGATATGGAGCCCTGTGGAAATCCTCTCTCAACATCATACCACACATTCTCATTTAAACCTCTAACACATGCACGCCTGTCAGTAAAATACCTAGTCCAAAAAGCCAGTTCATCACATTCAACCACAGACAATTCCCTCAGTATTTCCCTCCATCCCAAATGATCAAAAGCACCTTTAAAATCAGCAAACACACCTAAAACATACCTCTCGGTACTTTCTCTCACAACATTCAAAACCCTATTCCATGCATCCTCCGTAAATCTACCTTTTCTGAAACCATACTGTCTGTCATTCATACCATGCAATATCTCCTCTAATCTATTAACCATCAACCATTCCATCACTTCACACATCGCAGGGAGGAGACAGATCGGTCGATATGAACTCGGGTCCGTTCGAATACTATACCGCTATTTTAGTAAGACAACGACATCCGCACTCTTCCACTGACTTGGGAACACTCTCTCCTTTACACACTCATTAAACATAACACACATATGCTCCGGTATAACCCTCCATACACACTTAACCATATCTGGACTTATCCCATCCATACCAGGTGACTTCCCACTCTTAAGCCTTCTCACAGCAATATCTATTTCCTCAGTACTGAACTCATTCATGTTTCTATTAAACCATTCATTCTCATATTCATATTCTCTATTTTTTCTTGGAAAGAACCCTTTCACTAGAACATTCACACCCTCTTTCCCTGTTTGGGTAGAACCCCATTCACTCTCATACTACACATCGTTCCTTTTCTTCTAACCCATACAAAACTTATACACATCACTACATGGATCCTCATTCCCTTTTTCCATGCAATATCTTTCGCTTCCTTCATCTCACTCTTGTATATCCTCAATTTCTCCATATATTCCTCTCTCGTCTCAGCTACACTGCCATCTCTCTTCCTCTCCCTTTGAAACTTTTCCCTCGCCTTCTTAACCTGTTTTTTCCGTTCACTCAATCTACCGTTCCACCATTTTACACACTTTCTCTGATCTTTCTTCTATTTTGAAACTCTATCATTCGTTTCATTTATCCAGTCCATTACCTTACATACCATATTTTCTGCACTCAACTCACGAAACCGCTGTAACCCAAATTCACCTGCCAGAATCTCCACAATTCCTACGTAGAATTCCCAGTCTGCACCCTTGGTAATCCACTTATTTCTTGACCTCTCACTTCTTCACTAATCACATTCAATTCTATCCACACTACATTATGATCACTCACCCCCAGTTATGCTTAACACACCATTTATACTCCCAATTACTAGCAGCCTCATTCACAAACGTAACATCAATATCACTCTCACCCATCGGACCACTAAAGGTATACCATTCACTCGGCTCATTCAATACAGTTGGGATATTTACCCCAATAAACTCCTCAAACAACATTCCCCTAACACTCCTATCTCCACCCACCTTTACTAAACCATAAACAGGATACCGCATTCGCATCAATTCCGAAAATGACAGGCCAGAATTCATCCATATATAATGTATAAATGTACAGTGGTAATTTCGAACACATGCTTTAGTTCAGTTTAAAAAAGGTTTTTTCGTTTGTTGCTTCAATTTTCTTAAAATGCCGAATATCGCCATCCATCAGCTTTCTTATATTTCGTCATATTCATATGTAAGCTCTTATAATACACTTTTGTCCGAAATAATCTGATTTTCACCAGGGTGTTATAATTTCCACTAAATAGATTGAACACTCTGTATATTCAAACTCAAAATGAGGAGAAAACTGATTCAAAAAGCAATTGTCCTAGTTTGTAAAAAAATTATGTAATCTGTTTCGCTCCCATCTTTGAATTAAGGATTATCGTCCCCCACTTCAGTTGATTCAAAAAACGCGTAATGTCTCATGTAAATCATTGTTTCACTCGAAAACGGTTGCAATCTCGAACAAATTTCAGGAGATGAAAAAATTGAATTGGAAGCTCCCCAATAATATTAGTTTGGTGGTGTCAAAGGAAGCATGGTTACAAGAGTTACCACATAATTTATTGAATTTAAATGTGACTTACTTGCTGACTTTTCGTTTGAAATAACCAGTGGAGTCCATTTTCCCTTCAGTCATTTTTATTACTTTGGGCATTTGATTAACAGTTTCTTCGCGTTTTCTAGCCAGTTCTTCCTCTTCCATCCTTTCTTGGATTTTGTGTTCTCTCTTGATTATTTTATGCTGTTTCTTAACTTCTTTAGTCCATACCATATCGTCGTCTGAACTTTCTTCCTCTTCATCTTTATCTTCGAATTCATCAGAAGATTCATCTGAGCTGTTTTTACCTGGAAATATATTATATATTAACAAACTTAAGATGATGATGACAAGCTATGTAAATATATATTATTGAAGCATTTGCTGCAATTATGGTTCACCTAAAGCATCGTTTCTCATCAGGGGGGGTCGCGTTTGTTATTAAAGTTTGACAGTCAGTCGGTCTGTCGCAGTATGACTTCAAAATATACAAAATAATTCGTTTCTCTTTATTTAGGCGTCAAACATGATTATTCATGAACATTAATCAATTAATGCGATGTTTGTCATTGTTTTTTACTTGAAAGTATTTCTATACATGAATCATTTTTGCAAACACTCAAAGTAAATTATTTTTGAGTGATAACAGACGATTTCTGTATTTAGGTTTTCAAAGCCACCATAGACAGAAACCTTTTTCGCATTAGTAAGAAGTTGCAAAGGGTATCAATGTTTTCAGAGCTTCCATTCTCATGTCGTCGTGAAAGTCAAAATTGCTCTAAATATTGAGATAAAAATTTCAGTTGTAAAGTTTTATCGACCGATAGTACAATGAGTTGATTGTAAGTTTTTGTTCGCAAATCGGCAGCTGCAGCACTATTGTAATCAAACGAATTGAGAACCCATATTTTCAATAAATTAATATTGCCCATTGAAAAATATTTTAGTAACTGACTCTTGAATCTTCAATTCACCTAAATGAGTTTTTATGCTCTTCAACAGGCGGTCGATAACTGAATTATCTAAATTCGATTTTTTTTAAATATAATCAGAAATGCATCAAAATTTTATCTTTCAAGGTATAATCCAAATATTGAGCTTCTTAATAAAGTTATGAGGATTGCGAATATTACTACGCCCAAAATATGATGGAGAAGTTTATTCAACGTTAAGGTATTTCGAGCTTTCGCTCATCATCAGACAAATGTGAGTTTTAAACTAAAATATAAAGTTAGCAATTTCCTTATACATAGGTACCGAGAATGGGTAAACACACAAGGTAAAATACATATTAGAGATTAACATTGGGTACTAATACATAATTGAGAACTACTTATTTTTTTATTTATTAGTAGTAAAACCATTAATCAGCTATAATAGAAAGCTGTTAGCATGGAGTCTCATAAAACAAGTAATAATTTATAGTTTTTCAAATCATGATATTACAAGGATGAGTGAGCTTTGATATAAACAAAAGAATGACACAGTGAAAAAAATGATGTTATGTATGATGTTACTATTACATTTCCATAACTTTTTAGGTCGTTTATTTCTTTGGGTAGGCTGTTAAATAAGATGATAGCTTGATAGACAGGCGATTGTCTTCCCTTCTCCGTCCTGATGTTACTGTGTGTTAGGTTATTTGCGGCTCTTATATTATAATGATGTACTTCTTTGCTTCTTAGTCTAAAGGCTAGTTTCGAGTTCTCAAGTATTTTTAATTTTTTCAGTGGTAACACATTAACTTTTCCGTAGAGTTCTGAGGTCGGAGTTTCATATGGCAGATTATATATATATATATATATATATATATATATATATATATATATATATATATATATATATATATATATATATATATATATATATATATATAAATAGCTCGATTCTGCAGCCTTTCTAGTCTTCTGAGATTAGAGGAGCTTGTGTTACCCCAAATGGTTATCAAGTACATGAGAGACGATTGAACATTTGAGTTGTACAGAAAGTTTGTACACTTCTTTGACAAATAACTGCTAATGTGTTTTATTCCACCAATTAACGAACGTACAGTTCCTGTAACTCTATCAGTATGTTAAGTCCAATCCAGTTTTTCGTTCCAAGTTATTCTTATTTATATGAATTAACACTTTTCAGTTTTTTTTTGTTTATTATTATATCTGCAATATCTACGAATTCAACTAATCGATTGTTTAGAACTTTTTCCAAGTCTTTGGAGAATATGGATGTTATCGCGATCGGTCTGTAGTTGCCAGGATCCTGTCCATAACCTCATTTGAATATTGGGATAATTTTTGATTGTTTGCAATTGTCAGGGAACTTTCCGGTTTTTAATGCTGCATTAATTTCATTTTGATAGTTCCATAAATTTGTTTTATATCTCTTGCACTTAAGCCATCAGTATCCTCAGCCGCAGAATAGTGAGCCAATTATGGCGCCCAGTTCTTTTTCATCACATTTTCGAAGGTATAGGCTTTTGTCGCTTTAATATTCTTGATTATGTATGGTGTCTCAATAGTTATTCTTTCAATGCAGAGATTTAGCAATTGTTGCGTAGAAGTTGTTCAAGCACTGGACTATCTCAGTTTTGGTTGTGTAGATATCATTTCCAATTTTTAGTTGATTTATTATCTTTATTATTAAAAATCCCAAATATTGGGGAATAACATAAATCAGTCAGGTCGTTACGTATTATTTGATTATTGTCTGTATTGTGTTTGGCTTTGAATATTTCTAAGGATTCAAGATAATTGGGTTTTAAACCTTTTTGTGCTCGGTATAGAATCTGTAGATTGTCTATTGACGGAAAAATATGGTAGTTTTCTATGCAATGTTGTGCCAGAGTGGAAAGAAAGGTGAGGTAAGAAGATTGTTTTGTCTAAAAAGGGTTAAATCTAAAAATTAATTTATTTTATTTTATTTATATTTATTTTACTAGTTTAAATTCATATATATATATATATATATATATATATATATATATATATATATATATATATATATATATATATATATATATATATATATATATATATATATATATATATATATATATATATATATATATATATATATATATATATATATATATATATATATATATATATATATATATATATATATATATATATATTGCTCAGAATCTCATTTCATATTTTATTTATTTGTTTATATAAATGTAATATAATTAACTGACAATTTTGTCATATTTATATTCAGAGCAGTATTCTATTCGATCGTTCACCACTTCACACAAAGGAAACTATTAATATAACATTCAGTGTTACTTGACTAAGGTCCGTACACTGGATTTTTCCGGGAGAAAGCCTCTGACACTACTCGTTGGTACATTGATATCATTGTCTGATGATGCTATAGTATGTATATATTCTGGTAGATTGATATATTCTCATAACATTTAACGTTATCCTAATATATAATTACTCCAGGATATGTTTTGATTATAATCATTGCCTGGCAATGGTATTAATTACCGGGTGGTGGATTTATATTTTTCATGAAATCAGTTTGATTGCATGAACAGATATATGGGCAACTCGTCGGGGTAAAACCCCTATAGGCATAAAACTCAAACTTCCGAAAGTACTTGAAATTAACAGATTTAGGTATTCAACGGAAATTCTTAATGATCAGGTAGACATAAATATCTCACCCTTATTAAATTTATTTCCTAAACATTAGTTCAAGTACAGATAGCTTCGCATGGATTTCCTCTTTAGTATATATAAAAATTTGTTAGTAAGCAGCAGGTAAAATGAGTGTTCCTGCAATAATATGTGGCTTAAATTCACTGGCAACTCGCAGTGCTATTCAGTAAGATGCGTGAAGTGCTGTAGTCTCATGATTACTGGATTTTTATAACAATTTTTTGACTTTTCAGAAATTCTCAAATGTGCGGGCGCGATTCACACGCCCGAAGTTTTTTATTACATTTGAATATTCATAACGCGCGGATTAGCGTTTTCAACGTTTTCAAGGCTGGGAGAGCCTTGAAAATCTACTATTCATTAAATTACTTATTCAAAATAAAATCTTTTGATCGATAATATGGTGAATATTATGATAAGTCCGAAAGAAGCTAAACATATAAAAGCTATACCCCTCTTAAATGGTACAATATCGAGAAGCAATGAAATAAAATAATAAAAATTAGTTATTACACCTATAAATGAACTATTGATTAAAATATTATTACAATTTTATATTGACGGAGTCGCAAGGCTTTCTACTAAAGTTTTTGTCTTTTTTGTGGGCCGTGACATAAAAATGGCTGAGAAACGATGATCTAAAGCAATTCCAACAACAGTAACACTCAGCTGAGATATTGATGAATAAAAGCAATTTCTAGATGACTCAACTAGAATTGTGTTTATGTGAATGTCTTACCTTCGAGTTCCTCATCTTCTTCCATTTTATTTGCTACCATATTCTTCAACTCCTTCTGTTTCGCTTTATCCAACTTCGAGACGACAGGATTGAGTAACCTGTACTCTTCCGTATTTTTATCGATCTCGAAATCAGGATTGTTGAACAAATTCTTGAATCGATCGTCAGAAAGCAGACTGGTTTGCATTTCGTTCTTCTTTTTATTCTTTGAATTAGTATCCATGAGTTTGAGAGCCAACTCTTTGTTGACTTTTGGAAGTTTGTCAACTTGTACTCTTGTAACGCGATCTTTTTCTATAACTTCACGTATTTTCTTCTTTCGATATTCTTCGAAGGCAAATGGATCTGATACTGATTTGGCTTTTCTGTAGAGTCTCACGTCAACGAAATATCTAAAAAATCATTCAACTTCTGTACACAGTTTCATAAGATAATCTTATTTTGATTTTATTTCAATTCTCAAACTTTATTAAAGGGAATCATTCAACAATTCGTGAATTATTTAATATTCCTCCATTATCAGAGATGCCAACTCAGATTCTAGATGACAAATTCACTACCAACGAATAAATTAAATTGGTAGATCACTGTTACCGCGGTTTCAAGCTGTCGTTCATCGTCGACAGTAATGATTCTTTTAATTTCACAGGTTACAATCGTAGTATTACAGATATGAAGGTGAACATGGAGGTTCAATCATTTTTGTTAAGAATAATGTCCAAGCTATTCAGTACCAAGTATGGCAGTACATTATGAAAACAGTACAGTAGAAATAAGGTTAGGAGGAAACCATAAGTCTATCCTAACCTAATTACCGCCATATGGTCTATGGGCATTTGAAAGCCTTGGTCCACTACATTATCCTTGCAGTGACCTTGAAGTCTACGAGCAACCACTGTGAATGCTTCTTCATTGAAAATTCTGCTGTATCGGGTTTTTGTTATTCTTCGATGAAGTTCACTTAAAAATATATGTCCTGGTGGTCTGATAAAGTCTACCACTTGATATTTAACATTTACACAAAATCTGAATTAAAAATTTATGCGACCGTCTTTTCCTCAATACTCGTGGGAACAACATGAGAAATAAAAATAAAAAAACAAAACCCGAAAGGGACATAACACTAGGAGAGACGCTTGTGTCTTTGCCAGCAAAGCCTGAGAAAACAGGTACATCCGGGACTGCGTGACCGGGGACCGAAAAGAGCCTCCTACGGAGGGGTTCCTCCGGGCTCCGGACCAGTGGACCCGAAAAAAACAGCGACAGTCCCCAAAATCAGTCTGACGCAGAAAAGAGGAAGAAAAATAGGGCTAGGGAAACCTGAACCCTTTTCAACCCTCAACACCTCCCTTAGCTGAGGCGGCCAGTCAAAAAAGCCAACGTCTTTTACAGCGGAGCTGCGAGGGTGACCATCAGAGTGTTACTGGTTCCGGTAAAATTACCCAACAGGGCCCTCACAGAGGAGGGAGGCCGAAAGACTGAAAAGTCTCTTGAAAAAATGATGGATGCCACTCCAAGTAAAGAGAAATATCCATTACTTAAAAACACCACATATGTGGCACCAGGTGTCCTGTCAGTTGTCTGCGAAGACAACTATGGCAGAGACTGGCTAAGAGCCAAAGTCAAAACCCTGAAACTGGCGAAAGGACTCCGCCTGAGCCGACGGGGCTGATCCTAACCATGATCCAAAGGGCTACTCCCACGGTAAGAACCAAAATCTGGCGAGTCTATAGGAGGAGTGAAAATTCGTCTTCATCCAATTAATATTGAGCAAAGACGAAGCCTCACTGGTCATAATAAAATCGAAAAGGAATCGACTTCATGCTGGCCTTAGGACAGCATCTTTCAAGGTTCTGAAAAATCCTAAGAACAGTTCAAAAACGGTGGCCGAGAAGGGGGGAGCTCTGCATCAAATAGTGGTGTAGAGAATAAGGCACTGGAAAAAACTATAGGACCGGAACCTATGGACGTTGGAGGAACAGTCGAGGAGACTGTTCCGGGCCCTGACCCCTGCCTTCCCGACAGAACAAAATCTGTACAGGAATTGGTGAACTACTGTTGGGTGTGATGCCACTGCTTCTATGGTGAAGCCGAGGCAACAACATCAGAGGAGAGAAGTTAGTCGAATATCTCTACAGCACAAACTTTACACTTTCGTCACAACGAATAGAAAAGAAGTCTTGGACCTCTTTATGCAGTCAACAATTCACCCCAAAAAAAACCGATTGGAACCGATACCGGGAACAACTATCGGAAATGGTGGAACCAACAGCTAAGACACTGAAAAACATAAAGGATCTGGAAGCTACCGTTGAGATACTGCAAACCAGCATCACCTTGGCGTACAATAACAGTTGCCCTATACAATACAATAGAGGCAGGAAGAAAACCCTATGGTGGACAGCAGAACTCACTGCTCAAAGGATGGAAAGCAAACGCCTCCTAAATAAAGCGATGCGCACTAGCAAAAAAGGCGATTGGAACAACTACAAGGAAACCCAAAGAACATACGAAGGATTGATCAAAAAATACAAAAAAGAGCATGGCAATCTTACTGCGAGGAGATAGAGGGTGTACCGGAGGCAAACCGTCTTCGTCGCATCCTCTCTGCAGCAGGACCGACGGACATTCAAAGTTTTGATACACCGGAAGGAGTAAAAACATAGACGAAGGATGAAACACTGAGACACCTGGCGGAAGTCCATTTCCTGGGTTTCCTCATCGACAACACAACAATACAGAAATCCAATGGACACAATGACAAAGCAAACTGGAACACAGCCTCAATGGTAGTTACAGCGGAAAGATTCGACAGGCAGTTAATACCTTTCAACCATATAAAGCACCAGGAGCAGATGTTATATACCCTGGACACTTAATAGAAGGAATGGTCCAAATTTTTATGCATTTAATCCACATCTTCAGATCCTGCCTAGCTTTGGGATACGTTCCGGACCCCTGGAAAAGGGTTTGGGTTGTCTTCATTCCCAAGCCGGGCAAGATCGCACATAAAATCACTCAACATGCCTACGAACAAGGTAGATCAGTCGACTCAGCACTACAATCTGTAGTAGGGCATATCGAGAAAGGACACGAAAAGGGCGAAGCCACTATAGGAATATTCCAAGATATAGAGGGACCTTTCGACAATACACTTTATAAGTCGATAGATGAAGCTATCATAAATAGAAAAGAAGACAAAACCATAGCAGGGTGAGTGGGACGTCTGCTGTCGATCAGGCACATCGAGGCTCACCTCGGCGAGTTGACAGTCCGGGAGACCGCCACCAGGGGATGTCCTCAGGGGGGAGTACTATCTCCTCTCCTTTGGAATCTTGTGCTGGATGGACTCCTGGCGGCCCTTGCCGATGCTGGGCACTTCGCGGTGGGTTATGCCGACGATCTCGTCCTCCATGTTCGTGGAAAAAACCTCAGCATCTTCCAAGGCACCCATTCTTTTTAACGAGGAACTAATAATAGTAAAACATGGGAAATATCTAGGTGTGATGCTTGACGCTAAACTAAATTGGCACAATCACATCGAAAGACAAGCGCAAAGAGCTCAAAACACACTCTTGGCCTGCCGGAGATTATTCAGGCCCAGATGGGGACTCAAACCAAAGCTAATATATTGGTTATACACGACAGTGATAAGACCGCTCCTGACCTATACGGCCATCGTATGTTGGCCTGCACTGGACAAAGAGACAAAACGGAACAAAATAAATAAGATCCAAGGGCGAGCATGTCTAGCGAGCACAGTAGCCTTGAGATCCACACCCACGGCATCTATGGAGTGTATTCTGGGCATCCCTTCACTACGCATAGTGATGTAGGAGGCGGCCATGAGAGCCTCTTTGAGACTGTGTGAAGGAGGTATGTGAAGTGACAGAAATCCAACTTCTGGACACTCCACACTCCTGAACAAAATTAGAGAATTCCAACCTGACCTTCTCACAAGAGGAGATCAAATGAGAGCCACTTACCACTTCGACGAACCCTTCAAGGTCCTTATTCCACCAAAAGAAGTTTGGACCACACCCATACGGCCCCACCTGTTTCACGGACGGGTCCAAAACCGGGATGGGTGCAGGGTCACCATCACACGCAGAAATATTTGCCATTCTCCGGTGTGTACAGGAAAACAAGACCTATATGGTGACTGGACTGGGTATAACTTTCAGATGTCTAGATGCACACATTTGTGAGTGCACCCATCAAATAAGATGCTTGCTCCCTGCGCTATAGCCTAAACAGCTGGTTATCAAAGAGGTTCAATAATTCTTTGGGAAATTATATCATATCAAACCGATCTTGTTGTTTTCGATAGAGGCAGCGTAAATGCTCATAGGTACGAAGACGAAGATCTTCAAGACTCAATAATTCCTTTTGCTCCATTTATCGAAGAAAATTTGCATGATAAAGCGTGTGTAATCCTGACCTTGATCCCAATGAACACATTTGGAACAACCAAAAAAGGTGTCTTTGGCACTGGCCTAATATCTCTCAACTGTTCATCTTTAACAGTCTTCCTAAAAGGCTTTGAGTAGTCATTAGAGATTGGGGTATTAACACTTATTAAAATTTTGGGTATAAGGATAGAATCATGCATATATCTTTGCTTTTGAAAAAATCCCAATAAATACCTTTGTTCTCAACTTTCACAGATTTCTTTAGAGATATTCTTTAAATTTGTGTTGAAAATTACAATTTGGCAAACAGTAGGAACTTGGGTGGTTAACTGTGGCTCTGAGTGTATTATATGCTGTGCTATTTTTTTTACTATTGTAAAAATTAAATACTTATTTATGAATTTTTGAATAATTCCTCTATCTAAAATTTATATATCTTACCCATGCATATATGCTCGTAACAAATTTGTTCCAATAAGATGGTCTAGACCCAAAGCTTCTAATTCTTGTTTAGTAACGAATTTATAATCATCATATACATTTTCAACATTGGATTCTTCTAATTCTTCAGTCAAAGAATCTAAGAAACTTGCCCATTTCGGTGCTGGACCTATGCTCGGTATATAATATGTTTGAATTTTGGTATTCTCATTAGCAATAAACATTAATCCAGTTTCTGGCACAACACAAAGATTATTAAATTCTGTTGAGGCTTCTATCGATGTGTACTGTTTGCCCTAGAATTAAATTAATTTTTGAAACTTTGATGCCGAGAAAATTGTGGGAAAAAATAACTTATGCTGAAAGTCGGGTAATCCTGCATTGAACGCAGACCGCACGCGCATTGTGTACCGATCGATTTGGATTTCAAGCCAGTGTTGCCAGATACCTTTCCTGAAGTTCATTTCAATTTCACGTTCAAATAAGAGAATAAATGCTTGATCTCGAGGTAATTATTTAGTACAGTGTTGATGGTCAAAATTCATTGAAAAAGTGTTTACATACGAATTTTCGGTCCAAGAATCCAAATCTGAAATCATTTTTCTCGAAAGGCTATCGTTTAGGAAAAAAAATCAAAATTTCCTTGAAAATTCTCTTGTCTATGTCATTCAAACTTGCTTCATTAAAATGTCTTTATAGTATTACAATTTATAGTAATTCTATGCTCAATATTAGGCAACAATTTCACACATTTACAGTCCAAGACCTACGTGACTTGAACCCATCAATAGTGACGTACTCGTCATAACAGAGAGGGACATTCAAGTGGAACTCTCTTCAAACCAAACCTAACCTAACCAAACCTCAAACCTAATTTAAATTTATAATTTTGAATTGAATAGGTTAGTAGGTTAGGTTTTAGGTAAAATTAGGTTAGTTAGGTTAGATTTGGAAATAATTCCCATTTGAATTTCGGTCTCAGTGATGAACGAGAGAGATAGATTCTATCTTGTGTATTGAGCCGTAAGTCATATAACATGTAACAAGAAACCATTGTAAATATTAACTGTCTAGAAAATTAACATTCAATTAAAAAGCATTTTAATAAGAAATAAATGTATATTTGAGCGTAGAATTACTGATTAAAGGTACATGTGTGTATATTTTATCCATTGTAATAGTAACAAGGCATTTTAATGAAGTGATTATATATAGAGTTTGAATGATATAGACAAGAGGACTTTCAAGGAAATTTTGTTTTTTTTTCCTGAACGATAGCCTTCCGGGGCAAAATGATTTCAGATTTGGATTCTGGGACCCAAAATTAGTAAGTAAACACTATTTCAGTGAATTTTGACTATTGACATTATACTTAATAATTACCTTCAGTTAATTTTTTGAATAGATTGTAGTGAATGAGCTGAAACTTTTCTTTCTATCCGGTTTGACATGAACAAAAAAACTCATGTTCCTTCCGCGCCCGAGAAATTACGTGATCTATCGGTTTCACTTCAATAGTACATCTTATAACCTTTGCTATTTCATTTTCAACTATAGGTAGTCAAATCTCCGACGTGAGATAAATCGTGGCAACACTGGCTTGAAATTCAAATCGTTCGGAAACATTTCTCGTCAACTCGATGCGTGCAGTCTGCGTTCAATGCAGGATTACCAAAAGTTGAATAAAATCAACATTTTACTTACTGTGTTTTTATCCCAAATTTTTACTATACTTTTATCCATTGAATATACCAAATTTTGCCTACTGTTGAAGTCTATATCTTTGATTGGGTATTCTTCCATATGGTCCTTAATATAATATGGTTTATTTGATCTTATATCATATAGTAGTATTTGACCAGTAGCAGTTCCAACTCCTAAATGCAAAGCACCGTCAAACTTCAGGGATGTGATTGAAGGAAAATTTTCTAATCTAAAAATTAGAAGTGAATTTTATTACAAAAGAAAATAAATCATGCCAAGAAGAATCTTGCATCTACTTTTTCTAGCAACAAAATAAGAAAAAGGTAATTGTGTCTAAATCATATATAATTATTTCTACAACAAATTATAAATAAAAACTCACTGCTTGTTTTCTTTCACACAATTGAAAGCACAATCCAATTTCCCTACTAGCTCACGACTTCTTGGGTCCCAGGCTTCAACCCTTCCTTCCTGTGTTCCACAAATGAATAGATGGTGATGTGGATTTATTGTACATTTATTAATTGTTGATGCATCTGATGAAAAAGGTGTCATAAATTGTCCTCTTTCTAAATTAAGTCGATATATTTCTGAAGAAGTTCCAACTATATAAAGTTCTGCACTAGGAAAATGATATTTCATATCTCTTCCAAATTTTGGTATACGTAAACGATGATGCCTTCCATGAGCCACATGAAATTCTATATAGCGATCACATTGTAAAAATACTAACTGAAAGAATCAAATGCATATTAACATGAATTACAAATTGCTGTTATTTACCTTGCTATAATCATCACTTAAAATCTCAAATGTCACAGCTTCAGAGTCAAAACACCTTTCGAATTTTTGTGATAAATTATTCACATCAAAACATTTTACTCTAGGTTTGTAAATGCCAGTTGCTAAAATATATTGGCCATCTCTAGATACTTGGACTGAGGTACTGAGTCCTGGCATATCAAAATCCTGGATAAGTTCAATTCTTCTTCTGAGATCCACATCTTTTTTGAGTAAAGCTCTTCGTTTTCTTTCGGAAAGCCACTAAAAATTTGAATTTGAGAAATTGATAAACTACAGATTAAATAAATATTTTGAATTACCTCTGGCAAAGATTTACCAGCACTTAAATTATATATTTTCACATTATTAGGGTCTGACACTTGCATCTTCTTATTTAAAATTTATTTCTTCACATCTAAATATTTGTATGAGATAAATAAATGGTCCATGTGCGATTCAACTTATGTGATGAAATAAAGAGTTAGGTTATAGATAAGTAGGTAAATCGTATGATACAATAGAACTACAAGTATAAATTCTATCGTCCTTAGCAGTAATTTATTTCAACCAATACATAAAAAGTCTGTGCCTATGAAAATTCATATCAAACATCCTTATGATTCAGTTCAATTGCGATGATATTGATGAATTTATTCTTCCCTTTCAGGAAACATTCTAAATATGAAAATTTCAATTTTTTTTACGAGATCATATCATCTTTGTTCTACTTTTCTATGAATAGTAGGTCGAACGTACTGATGCAAATTTTTGATTTGTCATTTCGTTTTACCAGGCATAGCCATAAAAGAAAATTCGAAGTGGCAATAGTTTTGAATTTTGATTGAGATATCAAATCAAGTCACTAAAACAGAATGCCTAGTTCAGAGGTATCTACTTCGAAGGTGGTAGTCCACCCGTTAGTTTTGTTAAGTGTGGTGGATCACTTCAATCGTATGGGTAAAATCGGTAACCAGAAGCGAGTTGTTGGAGTTTTGTTGGGTTGTTGGAAAGCTAAGGGTGTTTTGGATGTATCAAATAGCTTCGCCGGTGGGTACCTTCAAATTGTTGCTATTAAATTATAATAATGTATAAAATTTTTTCAGTTCCTTTTGATGAGGATGACAAAGACAAATCTGTGTGGTTCCTAGATCACGATTACCTTGAGAATATGTATGGTATGTTTAAAAAGTGAACGCTCGTGAAAGAGTTGTAGGATGGTATCACACAGGACCTAAATTACATCAAAATGATATTGCAATCAATGAGTTGGTTCGTCGTTATTGCCCAAATTCAGTCTTAGTCATTATTGATGCAAAACCTAAGGATCTAGGTCTCCCCACTGAAGCTTACCAAGCTGTTGAAGAAGTACATGATGATGGATCTCCAACATCAAAAACTTTCGAGCATGTGCCTAGTGAAATTGGAGCTGAAGAAGCCGAAGAGGTTGGCGTGGAACATTTATTGAGAGATATAAAAGACACAACAGTTGGAACATTGTCACAGAGGATTACCAACCAGCTTTTAGGACTGAAAGGCTTACATTCTCAACTCCGGGATATCAGGGACTATTTAATTCAAGTTAGCGAATCAAAATTACCTATAAACCATCAAATTATATACCAACTCCAGGATATTTTCAATTTGTTGCCCGATATTAATCATGAAGGATTCAACAAGTCTTTTTATGTCAAAAATAATGATCAAATGCTTGTGGTTTATTTGGCAGCTCTTGTTAGATCAATTATAGCATTGCATAACTTGATTAATAATAAGTTGACTAATAAAGATGCGAAGAAGGAAAAAAGATGAGAAAAAGGATAAAGATAGCAAAGATAAGGATAAAGATGTAAAAGATAAAGATGCTAAGAAAGATGATAAAAAGAAATAAATTTTATCGTATAAGATGTGAATGTGAATTTAAACAGCATATTTATAAATTGGAGGACATTTCTTGTATGATCAAATGAAATGTACAATTTTGTTAACATGATTGGCATAATGATTTTATAAAATAAAAATTTCAGTATGTAATATCCTTTCATTTTATTTCTCTTTATTTTGATGATGATTCAATTTTGTTTTCATATGTTCAATAATTGACAGGAATCAGTGTTATTCTTTCAGATTCTTCATATACTAAGATGTTTATAAGAAACTGAAAATTTATTCAAATTTAGATCTTTTGAACAAAAATAGGAAGAAAATCGTTAAAAGAAATTGGGATATATGGAAAAGAATGTAGAACGTGAAATTTGAGAAATTGAGATTTCCTTGCAAAAAGATTCCTAATATCTTGTGAGCAGTACAAGTCTCCCAATCTTATTAACTTCCTTGGGTTTAATTATCAAATTCTGAGGGATATTGGGTTGTATCTGTGAAAAGATACAAGTATCTATGCAGTTGAATTGAATTTTTGAAAGAAACTTATGTTCATCTTATTTCGTTTTTATTGGTAATATAGTATGTGAAACCACATATATGTGATTATTAATGAGAATTCTGTTCTACTCCTTTTGTTGTGTAAATTATCACAGTAACTGAGCAGGACATAAGGAAATTTTCTAGTGCCAAGACATCTAAACTGAAATCCCTTAGCTTTGTTAATTCATGTGGTAAATTAAATTTCTATTACTGGTTAGTAATAATAATGAGAGTTTTTACAGTGTGGTGGAGTTTCCTCTCAGGATAAAATCCCTCTCTTATTGTCAGTTTAAGTAGACTTTTGATGTGTTTAATTTTAAGATTATTTGTGGTGATTACATTCCACATTCTAATTTTCGTATTTTATTTATTATTTTTGAGGTTAACCGCCTCGGTAGCTGCACGGTTAGTGAGCAAGTATGTAGGAATATGCTTAGCCGAGGTGCCTGGTTCGAATCCGGGTTCAAGTCATGGATGTTGTCCTTGAACAAAAAAGTGAATTTGACAAAGACATACATAGAGATTGGACACATAACCATAGTTGTTGGTCCATAACCTCTGAAGGCCAGATAACTTGTAATCCTGAGAGGTAGCAGTTATCATTGCACGGTCTAGGTGAGTGGTTCGGAGTCCACTATAAACTGTAGGTCCATAGAAAAAACAAACAAACAATTTTTGAGGTTAATAAATCTATCTTTCATGTTTCTGTTTTCAACGACTCAATTATCAATTCACATAAAATGATCCAATTGAGTGATGTTTATCAAAAAGTAGAAACCTTAAATATTAAAATTGGGTCTGCACTGATCAACAACACTGCTACTGCGACTTTGAGGTCTATTGTGGGACTCTCTGTCCTAAATTTCACCCACAAGCTCCATCCTTCTGGTAAAGGATATGAGATTTGTTGTGGTTGAGAGCTTGATAAGCTCAGTCAGCTCCAGTTTGTTGTCCAAGTTCCTCAAGTCTGATTCGGTTTCTAAATGGTCATTCGGACATGACGTGTTCTATTGTTTCTATATCCTTCCCATTTAGTCTGCATGAAGGGTCTTTGATCAATCCTAACTTATTTAGATGATGTCCAAGACATGACAGTGCTCTGTTAATATGGCAATCAGAACTCTCAGGTCTAGCCTGGAGAGGTTCTCGCAGGCAGACCGAGAGTGTCTGAGACCTGAGAGGCTTAGCCAGTACTCCCTTACCTTCAGGTACAACTAGCGGTTATGTTCCATCCTAGCAGTCTCCAGGGGAATTCTAAGCCAAGGCCCAATGTTCCAGAGTTGGTTTATTATATTTTTATGAATGATTCAAAAAAAAAGTAGTTCATATATTAACTAAGCGTCATCTGAGGAGTAATTCTTTAGATTTCCACACAACAAAAAGGAAAGAAGTACATTTATAGGATCACTTTGTTGTCCGTCTAACTGCCTGTCTGTATGACCCTTATTCACGGGAACGCATGGTCATGGTAGAACGTTAAGATCAATAGTAAATAGACAGAATGAATGAATGTCAGTAAGACGAAGGTAATGGTATGTCAACCAATTATAAATTGAATAATATTGATCTAACTAGAAATAGTGTTTTGGTTAACGGGCAAAAAATTGATTTTGTTCATGAAGTCAACTACCTTGGTTTCGTTTTGAATGATTGTTTGACTCACACTTCCCTTTCAACTATATAACGGAAAAAATTTCGAAAAAACTGTATTTCTTCAGTAGAACTATCTGAACTATCAATGTAGTATTTATTCATGGGTAATCCTCTGAGCCCTCTGCTCGCTGAAATTTTCATGGATAATATTGAAAAAACTATCCAAGAACATCCGTTATTCAAACACTTTATTTATTGGTTTAGATATGTCGACGATATCATTTGTTGTTTCACTGGCACAAACAGACAATTAGAGTCATTCAAAGCATTCATTAACAAACTTTACGATAATATTAAATTCACGTTAGAGATAGAAACAGAAAACTCCATTAACTTTCTGGATTTAACTATTACTAAAATTAACGGCAAACATGATTTTTCTATTTTTCATAAGCCATCGCATACAGATATCACTATTCACAGCTCATCTACACATCCTTATCCACATAAATTAGCAACTTACAATAGTATGGTACATAGACTCATTAATATCCCAGTCGCAGTCAATAATGGTTACAGTCCAACTATGATCGAGAAATACAACAGCTTAACTTATATTGGTAATCCTAGTCTAAAATTAAAATCATTCCTCTCGCATTACAATTTCAATATAACATTCCGAACTGATAATTCTTTAGGCCGACATATCAAAAACTGCAAATCTAAAATTGATAAAAGTAATAAATCCGGTGTTTATAAACTGTCTTGCGGGGATTGTATTAAAATTTATATTGGTAGAACTTTCTGAAATTTCAAAGTTAGATTATCCGAGCACAAACGTAGTTTTAATTATCATAAATCAGATTCCCATTATTTTAATCACTTATTCGAAGAAAACCATAACTTTAATGATAATTTAAAAATTTTACATAATGAAAATAATAGACAAAAACTCAATCTATTGGAAATTTTAGAGATCAACAAAGAAAAGAATTCAGGTAGATTACTTAATAGTCAATTAGATCTAAATCCTTCTCCTTTACTCAATCTTTTAATTCATAAAGTAAGCAACTCCGATGGGTTTTCCAACATACCTCTTGTACTTGTAACTATTGTAATATTAAGTAGGAAATAATACTAATATATAAGGAATAACTCTGTTCATTAGTTTGTACCCTAGGAGACTACGAGGTAGACGAGCCGAGAAAATACAAGAGGCCCAGGATGGTGCTTCGAGAAGACCCGGATTAGCTATAAGAATCTTGTAAAATAAATATATTAAGACCGTTGTCTCTAGGACGACAAAATGAATTTGTAGGTACTTAAATTAATCATTTTAGGTTACATTCAGATCCCTCAGATCACGGCTTAGAAGCCAAATATTGTTCACTTTTCTATCAATCAAAGAGATGTAAAGTTAAAAGTTGTAAAACTGGTACTTAAATAAAGCTTACGTTAAATGAAAATGAAAAATTAGTTTGTATCTATCTGATGAAGCCACAGTGTGGTGAAACCGGTCATAGTTGTTAATATAGTGAAAACCTAGATAATTCGGTTTTATTTCATTGAAAAAATGTAGTGTTGATTGATTGATTGATGTATTGTTCAGCCCCATTTAGATGATTGTTCTACTATGTTTTCTCTCGATGTTGGCAAGAGTGGTGTTCTACCTACAAAAATTGCAAAACCGAGCTATACGGATCAATTTAAGGTGTAATAGGTACACAAGAATAACTTCTATGTTGGATTGCCTTCAGTGGTTCCCAGTTGCAGCAAGAGTATTTCAAACTGGTATAATATTTATATTCAAATTACTGAAGGGGAAACTTGCCATATACCTGAATGAATTCATCACTCTTAAAGGACAGATTCATGAAAAAAAATACGAGAGAGAGCAAGCAAAACTTTTTCCATGTTGAGAGATGTAATTTGTTTTTGACTAAAAGGTCCTTGTTTTTTGGCGGTTTGAAAGAAGGTTGGGTATCTATACGAGGGAGAAGCATGGATTGCAATCGATTTAGTTTTCCTAATATTTCATAAGGAGATATTGATTGATTTTGTTGATAGTCAATAGTTATTAGTTTAAGCTTTGCTATTATGTGCGCGATGAATATTGCACTTTATATGAGAAAATATTATTTTCTTTATTGTATTATTTTATATTTGTATTAGGGATTCCCTATGGAATCAATAAACTATTTATTATCGTGGACTTATGCACTATCTCAGCTGTTAGCTGGATATAATTTACCTTTCCCAGATTTAGCAATCAAAGGGAATAGGCTCGATTACAATATACTTGACATAAATTTCCTAACTATCCTACATGTATTAAGAATTACAGCTTTTTGCATTTCTATATAGGTATTCTTATGCAATTCTAATTTCTTAAGGCTATCATGCAAAGTTTTGGGTATTAACCCAGTGGAGGATACGATGACAGGAACAATATCTATTTTCTCGAGGTGCCACATCTGCTTGATCTCAATAGCAAGGTCTGTGTATTTGGGCTTTTTCTCCTGGAACTTGTTCAGCACGTTGTTATTGTTCGGTATGGCGACATCCACCAGCATTTCTTTTCTGGCTTTCTTATCATACACCACTATGTCCGGCCTATTATTCGTCAGCATTCTGTCCGTGATAACAGGCCTATCGTAGTATAATCTGATAGAGTCATTTTCCAATACGGGCGCCGGCTGATACTTGTAATATGGCTGGAAGGTGTTCAGAAGTCCGTACTTGTGTGCAAGTTTCTGGTGGATAATGTTGCACACTTGATTATGCCTGTGAAGATACTCCGTTGTTCGCATCTGGACGTAATATGCTGTATAGTCTCCGATCTTATATGGCATTTTATGCACTTATCTGTTTGTAATGTTCCGTCCTTCATTATAAATTTTTTGTAATTGTTTGTAGCGATCACTTGGTCTTGGATGGCCATAAGGAATCCCTCTGTTTCTGCGAATAATTCTCCTTTCATCAACCATTTGTTGGAGGCTTCTTTGTCAATGTGTGGTTGATTAATCTCATGGTGATGTCGTCCATGTAATTCCTTTCTTGACCATTGCTCTTGTTTTTCAGTATCTGATAGGAACGGTAGATTCAGCAGGTCATCTCTGGTAGCAAGATTTAGTGGTGTATATCCCCTATCAGCCAACGATACCACTCTATGGAGGTCAGAAGTGAAAGCTTTTGCAGAGAAGTATTCTCTGAGATTTTTTATCTGTTCGGTGTGTAAATTGACAACATCTATTAATCCGCGTCCTCCTTCTTTCCGCTTCAAAGTTGTTCGTATCACAGACGATTTTGGATGATGATTGTTTTACTTTGTCAGCATCGTTCGGGTCTGCCTTTGAATATCATCCAGTTCTGTCTTAGTCCATCTGATTATTCCAAATGAGTAAAGCAACACTGGAATGGCGTAGGTGTTAATTGCCTTAACTAAATTCCCCGAGTTCAACATTGATTATAGTACTGTGTTCAGACGCTGACTGTATTCTGAACGAATCTTCTCCTTTGATTGTTTTTGGTCTAGCAATCTGGCCTGTTGGTATCCCAGATATTTGTATGTTTCGCCATCTCTCATGCACTGTATAATATCACCGTTTGGAAGTTGTGTTTCTTTATCTATGACTTTCCCTCTTTGAATGTTCAGGGTCTTACTTTTTTCAATCCCGAATTTCATATGAACATCTGCCGAGAACTCACTGGCAGTTTTCAGCAAATCATCCAATTGCTTCTTGTTCGAAGCATATAATTTGATGTCATCAAATTATTATTGTATGATAATTCCTTTCTGCTTTTATCCTAAATCCGTATCCTGTTCTATTGAGCATTGAGGACACTGGGTTCATTGCCAAACAGAACCATAGTGGACTCAAAGAGTCTCCTTGAAAAATTCCACGACGTATGGGTATCTCGTCGGTTTTAATTGATGTATTGTTCATGTTGACCTGCAGAGACGTGCGCCAGTGTGTCATTGTTGTCTTCAAGAACTCTACCAGGGCTGGGTGAATTTTGTATATCTGCAATACTTCAACAAGTCAAGAATGGGCGGTACTATCGAATGCCTTCAGATAATATAAATAATATAAACTTATTATTATTATTATTATTATTATTACTAAGGTTTGCAGTTATGAAAAAATCAATCTTCTGAGCCAACGCAATCAGAAGATACGGTCGTTTATATCGCATATTTTGACACTCGCAAAATTAAAATCTTTTCTACTTCCTGTTGATCTTGAATCATAAAATTTGGCTAGAACATGTTTTATTACACAATTAAAGGGTATATTAGTAGTCAATTCTTGTTCAAATTAGCTAATTGAATTTTCAATTTTGGTATGTACTGCTGTTCATCACAATTTCGTTTATAAAGACATTTTAATATTGTAATTTATTTATTTATACAAATGAAAAATAAAGTAGGTAACGAAATATTGGATGGCTACATGGATTATGTCATAATGTCAAATTTTGGTGTGGATCAAAACACGATCGGAAGAAAGCTCTTTGTGTTAAATGGATAATTACCATAGATACCCAGCTTGCAATGATCGTCTCTAAAGTGTTAGTTCAGGAAAATGAGAAGAAACAGATAAACCCTACATAAACTTTTATATGAATCAAGAGTAGAGTGAATAAAAAAAAACCTGTCTCTCCCGTCTCAGATACATCAGTTACAGCTAGTTTGTCAGCGAGTCGTGAATACAAAGTTTAATCAGAATAATTGTGTTTACTCTTCATTCTTTACTCCAAGCAGATATTAGAATGGTAGTGGGACGGCGGAAATCTCAAAAATAGAATAGGAAAATAGCACAAGTATTAGGTGCGCAACTAAGTTCTCGCTGTTTGTCAATAGATGTCTCCAGCAGTAAGTGCTGGTCAATTTTTACATATCAAGAACAAAGCTTAGACATATGGTAAACAAACCACTGTGACACATTAGTGATTTTTGTTTTTGCGTCATAAACTTTGTCGTGATAAAATGTCTGATTTGGTGCCAAATAATCGTCATTTGCGGGAAGTGTTGATTTTCTTCTTTCATTCGAAGAAAACGGCGGCCGAAGCTCATAGAGAGCTCCAAAAAGTTTACGGAGATGCTGCTGTAATTGAAACAACGTACCGGGATCTGTTCCGTCGCTTCAAAAACGGTGATTTCGATGAGGACGACCGTCCCCGTGAAGAAAGGCCAAAAATCTTCGAAGACGCTGAATTGGAGACATTGCTCGATGAGAATCCGTGCCAAACGCAAGATGAGTTTGCTTCAGCCTTAGGAGTTACCCGTCAGGCCACTTCTAAGCGTTTGCATGCGTTGGGAATGATTCAAAAGCAAGGAACTTGGGTTCCCTATGATTTGAAGCCAAGAGACGTTGAGCGTCGTTTATTCGCCTGTGAACAACTACTCCAGCGGCAAAAAAGTAAGGGTTCATCGCATCGTAACGGGTGATGAAAAATGGATTCATTACAGCTGCCCGATCATGCTTCTACGTCATCGCCTCGGCCGAATATTCACGGTGCGAAAGTTATGCTGTGTATTTGGTGGGACCAAGTCGGTGCTATTTATTATGAGCTGTTCGAACCGAACGAAACCATCACTGGGGAACGGTATCAAATTCAATGGACCACAGGAGTAATGACGTAACGACGGCCATTTTGTTGGAAAAGGTCAGTGTCTACTTTCCAAACAAAGTTAGAAGCAGTGTTAATTTCCATAAGGACAATTTCAAATCGTGATTATTTTTTATCCAGGAAGTTCCTGAACATGTGAGTACATTTTATGATTGAATTATGTGATGAATTAAAGAATTTCACTAATAGCCAATTCTTATGCTCGTAAGAATATGTATTTAGACCTAGTTATTGAACTAGTTAGGTTAGGATCTGTAGATGATTATATACGTTTTACATATTTGGTGTTTTGAAACTATTTCAGAAGAATTTTCAATGACATCTAAACATGTTCTCAATTTATCCTCAATTTTGGAGTTCTTTAAAGACGATGCCAAGCTTGTAGCTCGAGGAGAAAATGCTGTAGAGTCCGGTCATGTGAAAGACATGGCATTTGATGGAGAACTTCTCATCATTCGCGGCAATGTTCATGCTAGCATGCGGATCGTTTATATAAAAGTAGAGGTATGAGACCAAAGTAGCGAATGTGTTCTGTAGCATACTAAAAATTCATTTTCTAGATAAAACTTGACACAGACAAGTGTATCGAAAAAGCCAGTTTGTACTGCATTGGTATGAGGTTTTCTGCTCTTCCATGTACAAGTTATATCTGTTACAGATATATTGTGATAACCAAAATCGACAATGCTGCCATGTGATGACACATACATGAACTGACCTGTGATCTTCACAATTACTGAATGAAATTGCTGGTAACTTCGTGATGCGACTGAGTAAAGCACTGCGCGAAAAACGGTCACAATACGAGTAGAGACACGAAAAGTAATTCTACAGTATGACAACGCTCGGCTTCACGTTGCCATACCCGTTAAAACCTACTTGGAAACGCTCAAATAGGAAGTACAACCCCTTCTGCCATATTCCCAGATATTGCATCATCCGATTATAACTTGTTCCGTTCCAGCACATGGTCTGGCTGATGAGCAGTTTCGCTCATATGAAGAGCTCGAAAAATGGCTTGATTCGTGGATAGCCTCAACAGACGTTCGTTTTAAACGGTTTTATTTAGCTCACCCTGTTTGTTTTATTTATTCTTGGGTCAAATTTAGTAATTCAAATTTCACCTCTTCCTGTCAACCGATTAATCTGAAATTTTGTATACACTTTGGATTTTGTGACAATACAATTATATTTATTCATTATCATTATAAATACAAGATGGCCGCCGCTACAAAATGGCGGATAATTTATGTTTTATTAATCCCATCAATATGGGTATCAAATGAAAGGGCTCAACAAGCAGAATACAATATACTATAAAAATTGAAATCCAAGATGGCGGCTGCTACAAAATGGCGGATAACATAGCTTCCATGTGGTCCATTGATGCGACTGAGTAAAGCAATGCGCGAAAACGGTCACAATACGAGTAGAGACACGAAAAGTAATTCTACAGTATGACAACGCTCGGCTTCACGTTGCCAAACCCGTTAGAACCTACTTGGAAACGCTCTAATGGGAAGTCCTACCTCACCCGCCATGTTCCCCAGATATTGCACCATCCGATTATTACTTGTTCCGGTACAACTGCTGCATTAACATACTTACCTGTTCGATGACACATGGTCTGGCTGATCAGCTGTTTCGCTCATATGAAGAGCTTGAAAAATGGCTTGATTCGTGGATAGCCTCCAAAGACGAACACTTCTACCGTCACGGTATTCTAGCTCTGCCAGAAAGATGGGAAAAAGTTGTAGCTAGCGATGGGCAATATTTTGAATGATTCATTTGTAATCATTTTTCACAATAAAGTTGTATTTTCATAAAAAAACAGCGAGAACTTTGTTGCGGACCTAATATTAAATATCCTTTTGTACCGATGGAATACAATTGAAAGTTGAATAGATGATGTCTAAAAAGTAGTCGCCGCGAATTCTTTCATGTCTTTCATCGATTCAAAATGGCTACCTCCAAGTGGTAATTTGAGTTTTGGAAAAATAAAAAAGTCGGCCTGAGTCCTATTAGGTAAATACGGTGGTTGTTCGATGGTATTTCTTGAGTTTTAGGACAGAAGTTCATTCACAATGATAGCCTTGTAAGATTATGCATTATCGTGGTCCAAAATTCATGAGTTTTCTTTCTACAAGATCTGGCCTTTTTCGACGAATTTTCTCTCTTAAACATCGCATTACGCTCAGGTAATATTCGTTATTTACAGTCTGACGTTCTGACAAGAATTCCGAGAGCACAACACCGCGATAATCAAAGTAAACAGTTTGCAGTACCTTGACTTTTGATCGACTTTGACATGGTTTTTTCGGTTTCGGCTCAGATGGAAGGCCTTATTCCGAAGCTTGAAGACTGGTTCGCATGTCAAATGCATAAACCCATGTCCCATCACCAGTTACAATGCGTTTTATGAATGTGGGGTCGGTATTGACTCGTTCTAGTATGTCTTCAGCGCGATTCAATTATTGAAGAAAATTCAGGTCTTTTGAAACTAATCAAGCGGCAACGCCATTCATGCCTAAACAATCGTTTAAAATGGTACGAATTGATTCGTGAGACACAGAAAGTTCATTGCCTATCTCTTTAAAACTTAAATGATGATTTTCAATTACAACTTTTTTCACTATATCGATGTTACTTTCAGTTGAAGATGTTGATGGCTGATCAGAGTGAGGCAAACCTCCAACCACATCTCGGCCGCTGTGAAAGGCACGGTACCACACATATGCACGTGTTTTTGATAAAGACGATTCGCCGTAAGCCTTGACTGACATAATCGAGCACTGTAAACAGGCCCGCCGCTAGCGGTTTGAACGCCGGTGTGCAATTCCTATCGTGCCGCCCCTATCTAACTACAAAACCTAGGTGTTTATAAAAATGTGAAAAAAAAAATGCTGTACAGTGAAAAACTATGTTATATTAGGTTATTTTATACAAGATAGATACACTAATACGACATTAAATGAAAAAATGAAGGCAAGAAAGGTGCAGTTTATACATATTATGTAGGTAGGTATAGGTATTAAGTTATTTTACAGAAACTGCACCTTTCTTGCCTTCATGTTGGCAAAATCAGCTATAATTTTTTGGTGTCTAGTCTATTTAGAATCTCATGTTCAATTGAAATTATTGCTAAATTACTTAGTCTTTGCTGGTGCATCGTTGATCTCAAATAGTTTTTATTATTTTTAACTTTGAAAATGACCTTTCACCATATGCAACTGAAACGGCAATGTAAGTAGTATCCTTAGCGCTATTGCTGTATTCGGAAATGTTGACATTAATTCATTAGCAAAAATGTATTGCAATAGGGTTTGTGGATCATTAGACTGGTTTTCAGATAAATGCAACTTTAAAGCATTGATTTCATTAAACATATCTATACCGTCAATATCTGCGTCACTACTTGAACTATCTTTCAGCTTCACATTCAAATCTTTACAATGTTTCATTAAATCATCTTTGGAGTAACTAAACAAGTTATTATTGGTGAAAAAGCCAAAAACGTCGGTAAAAGTTTCCAACTCATCGAATCTACGTTTTAAAGAAGTTAAAGTTTGGTCCAGGATCCTAAAAAAACATCTATCTTGTATTTTGTTTTAGGGTATAGTAAGACTTCATCACTCTGTTCATACTGAAATTGAGTTGGTTTTCTTCGTGGACGAACGGTATCTATAGGTGGAAAATCTGCATCTACATTAAGTTCCCGAGCCACAGTGGTAGCTTCTTCTAACACCCTTTCGAAATGCTCATCTGTGCGATATTCGGTGAATTTATGAATCAATTTATTTAACAAATTTATGCAGATTTGAGTATTTATTGTGGGTTTTGCATCATTTTGCTAATAGCATTAATTTCGTTTAAAATATCAAACCAAATTACAACTAAGCAAATAAATCTATAATTTTGAATATTCAAAGCAAGCGAATGTGCTTTGTGAGTTGTTGTACAATCCCATTCCGACGAATTGTTATCTGATATTTCAAGTAAAGCGTCAAATATTTTTTCGAGGTGATACCGTAAAGGTTTGACTGCATCGATTCTGCTAGACCATCGCGTGGCACTTGATGCCTTTAGTTTTAAATCAGGTAAATGCTTGCAAATTATGGACCACCTTTTGGTAGAAGACGAAAAGAAAACGTAAATTTCTTGAATTAAGTTGAAAAAGTTGACCGTGTCGTGCGTTATATTTGCCGCATCGTTAACGACCAAATTGAAACTATGCGCCGAGCATGGAACGTAAAATGCACGATTATTCATTTCCAATATTTTTTTTTGTAATCCATTGTGTTTTCCACGCATATTGGAACCATTGTCATAACCTTGGCCACGTAAGTGTTTAATATCAAGGTTTAATTGCGAAAATAAATCTAAAACAAAATTTAATAGTCCTTCACCTGTGGAGCTGGTTATCGGACAGATGCCAATAAAACTTTCGCATATTGTAACATTTTTAGTTTCACTGTTTAAAACAACATACCTTAGTATAACTGTAATTTGTTCTGTCTGACTTACATCTGGTGTGCAATCTAATATGATAGAGAAATATTTTGATTCTCTGACTTTGTTCAGGATATAATTCTCTTGAATCTTGAATTCTGTGAATATGTTCCCGCATAACTGAATCATAGGATGTCATCATTTCTATTGCTTTGAGAAAATTACCATTATCATGCTCATATAATATTTTGGACGAGCCCCTAAACGCCAGACATTGATGAGATAAAAATTTTATAACAGCTATGATCCTTTCCAATACATCACACCATTGTTTTTTTCAGATTCTAATAGTCTCAGTTGCATTTGATTTACAGTAGTTTTATTTTTTAACAAATGATTTAGTTGGACCCAACATTTTAAGTTTTCGCTATGGGAAATGTTTGTTTCGTGTCGTTTTAAGGTAGATGACAGATGTTGCCAATCGGAAAAACCGCTGGGAAGCTGACAGACTACTTACAGTTTTACTGAATATTTTACAACAAAAACAATAGACTGAAACTTTTGACGTAGAGTAAACAAGCCATTCTCTGTTAATTTTTTCTCCATTAGAAAGATTTTTAGAGTAATAACTGTTTGCAAATTTTCTTCCATCGATATTAGCAGGAAAATTGTGGTTAAACAGCTGCACGGGACCACGGCTAACCAAAATATTAACAATATCATTAGTCATACTGGCGGGCCACGAACCGGGATCATCACCACAATCTAAACAGCTACTTGATGACGATAAATTGCTTACAGGTTCTTTAGCACTACTTTCTCTTTTTTTAGTTTCACTGGAGTCACCTTCTGAAGGACAAACATTTTTCTCTTCCTCCATAATTTCTAGATTTAAAGCTGCGCTTGTTGAAGCTACATCTATGTCAACATTCTCTTGACATTCAGAGTCCCTATTTTCTGGTTTGCTAAAAAATTTCTCAAGAGATCCCGCTAGTTTTTTTTTCTGTTTCTTTTTCTCGTTTTTGCCGTCGAAATTGAGCTCCTCAAATTTTTTTCCTTTTTTGCGGTTCCTGGAATTTTTTTGAAAAAGTTTAGTATACGGTTGTACAAAAATAACTTAAATCCCAAAAGGGGGTCGATCATTCCACCCATTATTGCGAACAACCTTTACTAGGGGGTCAACACTGAAATCGCGAAAAAAAATCAGCTTTTCCATACGTTTTGTATGGAATAGTTATTTTTTTTCGCGATTTCACCGCTGACCCTAAAGTAGAAGTTGTTCGTATTTATGTGTAGAATGACTCCCTTTCGGGATTTAACTTACTTTTGTTACACCCTGTATAGGTATAATTTCAATATTTTTTTATAAATCTTCACTCTTAAGTTGTATAACAGAAAAAATACCCTTTAAATCACAATAATAATCACAATACTACTGCGAAAAAAAATGTTCATACCTACTGCACACAAATGTAATGGAATAACTAATTTTTTTTCGCGACTTTAGAGTTGACCCCATAGTAAAAATTGTTCGTATTGATTAGATGGAATGTCCCCTTTCGTTACTTAAGTTACTTTTGTTACACTCTGTATTAAATTCAATACATTTTTAATAAATCTTTACTTTAAGTTTTTCAGTAAAATAACCTTTAAATTTTACATGAATACCTGCTGTTTATATGAATGCGCCCATATGCTGATTAATTAAACAAAGACACTTACCATAATTATGATTTTTGCGCCGACGGATAATATAAATAATTTTCTAAATTATTTTATAGTCACACTTCGCACAAAAATATACAGAGTATTATTAATTTTAAGTACCCTGGACCGTTTCCGGATCTCACATTAGGGCTATAACCAAATAATTGAAGTTTGTTGTTCACTCACATCACTTTCGCGTTTGTGTTAAATAAGTAAAAACAAAGAAATTAGTATATAGTTTTAAGGGGATTTCCCCTGATATCTGTGGGATTTCCCTATTTCGCATAGAGCACGATACGGATTAACTTTGTTCTCGTGAATTTCAATAGATGGCGCTATGTAATGCTACGATATAAAAGAAATATTTGGGCGCCGTTCATCATATTATTTTTATAAGGATAATCTTTTTAGTATTGTGAGGTGACAATGTCTGAATTTTAGTCGATGATTGTCTGATTTGCCGCCCCCCTGAATGCGCCGCCCGCGTGAATTGCACGCCTTGCACGCCCGCTTACGGCGGGCCTGACTGTAAACAAACTAGATGAGATCGCGTTCAAACTCCGCATCAGTATAGAAAACAGTTGTGCCAACTCAGCAACAACAAAAATTTTGATAATCGTTTTAATCATATTTTTTAAATAATCAATTCTCGGTACTTTTTTGGCAGAATGTACGTAACACCAAATACTATATTGTGCTTGAGTGCGCATGTTGTAGATGAAAAAAGAAATTCGTAATAATTGTAAGAAGTCAAGGAGAAACGTAAAATTTCATACGATTTTCTAATGAAATAAACAATGGAATTGTTAGAGATTGATCCATTTATTAAGTGCGATCACTAAACCATCTTCAATTTCATCACATTGGGAAATGCCATTCAAACAGTTCACTGAAGCATCCAGAATGAGTCTGAATCACGATGCATTTTTCATCAAAGGATTTGAAGCGACGCCTTTTAGACACATATTGTTTATGTAATCATAACTGTGAATAAAACTGTTTGTCAATTTGTCATGCTCTGTTGTACCTGTCGGTACGGATAAATGTTTACAGCATTTGAAGGTTTATGATTGCGATTATAATGCCATCATAATTCTAGTTCATTTTGCAGCACTTTGATATCTAGTTTAGAAGAGCTTTTCATATGTTTTGTTTACAAATGAGTCGAGATTTTGTCTTTTTTATTGCGATCGACGTTCTCTAGTGTACAGACCAAGAAATGAGAGATATGGCCATTGTAACTTTTCGCCTACCTACGGTTTTGGTGGAGGTTCAATAACACTGGTCTACAATGGTTTTGTTGCTCTAGATATGAAAATGATTTTGGGTCTATTTATGCACACAATTCGTGAAACTATCAATGATTTTGTAGGATTTGCTCTGATTTCTTTTTAAATCTTTATTTTCATTTTACATAACAAAAATCGTAAAACAAGAAACAAAATAACAGATATATTTATAATGTCAGTTATGTTTTGAGAAATTCGGATACATCGAAGTAAATAAAGAGGAAAATGTCGAAAATATATTTCATATTTCCATAAAACGCCTTTTATGAGCTTTTCTTCTATAATTTTTCAGGGACAATCTCTTTTCAAAGACCAGCAGTAATCTGCCATCATGTGACAATCCCATCGACCTTGACACCTTTCTTCCATCACTTTTAGATCTTGATGAAACCGCTCTCCCTGTTCCTCACTATAATTTCCTAAATTATCCGGAAATTTATCTAGATGATTGCGGAGATAGTGTAACTCAATACTCATATTTGCTCCTAAAGTCTGAAAGTTTGTCAGCATATTTTGCACAATTTCTTCATAATTTGCTGCTTTATGGTTACCTAGGAAATTTTCGACAACCAACACAAAACTTTTCCAAGCTTTACTTTCCGGAACAGTCATAACTTTGATAAAATCTGAGTCTTTCATCAATTGCCGTATTTGAGAACCATCAAATATTCCACCTTTCAATTTTTCTATACTAAGCTTCGGGAATTTTCTGCAAATGTAATTAAAACAATTTCCGTCTTTGTTCAACGCTTTTACAAATTGCTTAATCATACCTAACTTAATATGTAATGGTGGAAGTATGATTTTGTCTCTGCTCACCAGCGGCTCCCTTATTATGTTGGCTTTACCGACAGTTAAAGAATTTCTTACCGGCCAAACATCTTGTTCCCAATGAAGTTGCTTTGCTCTACTATTCCACATACAAATAAAGCAAGGGTATTTTGTATATCCACTTTGTTGGCCAAGTAAAAATTAACCATTTTAAATCCACACAGATCGGCCATTGATGCTCAGAGTATTTAATTTTCTAAAACTAATTTTACATTTTCATATTCTTCTTTGAGTTTCGTTGAATGGGCAATTGGAATTGATGCAAATTTATTTCCATTGTGCAATAAGACGCATTTTAAACTTCTTTTGCAACTATCAATAAACAGGCGCCATTCAGTAGATTTGTACTCTTTTAAACCCATGTCTATAAGCAACTTCGCGATATCATTACAATACACTAATCCTTCATTTTCACTAAAAAATTGTAATAACTCTTTTTCTCGCGTTCTGTATGTTGTAATTGTTACTGTTGGTGCCAATAAATTTTTTTCTTTCAATCTTGAGGCTAACAGTTCTGATCCTTGTTTTGATAAATTGAGATCACGTATTAAATCACTGAGTTCATTTTGAGAAAATAACTATGGCGTAGATGTTTCACCTTCCCATTCACTTCCACTAGTAGATGGTCCCGATTTCTGTGAATTTGGTAACATCATTGTTTCTGAGGGCATGCGAATGACTTTCGAAATGTATATGGGCCGAGGGAGATTTTCACTGTGTAGAACTGGACATTTCGTAGACTGTAAGTCTGGGCATCTCCACGTTTGATTTCGATTAAAACCTTTAACATCTACTACGCAAAAGTAACAATCATCTAAATGATTCGTAGGCTCCATCCAGATCATAGGAATACCAAAGTCTAATCCAGAACGTTCACCTTTTTTCCACAACCGTGAAGACTCAACACAGGACTTACAAACTTTATTAGGAACCCATGGTTTACCTAATTTGTCCATTTCGAAACCAAAATATTCAACATAAGTCTCCTTGACATAGTCTGTGATATTTCTTTTTTGTTTTTTTGGTATATAAACACCGCAAATATAACAAAATAAATCACTACAATATTTACACTTTCTTCGTGACGAACTCATATTTTAGACTAGAAGACAAATATATAAGAATGGACATTCAGTAATTGAAACAAAATATTAATCCATGACACTTTATCCAGATTTACGTGTATATGTACTTCAATATTGTCAAATAACTGAGATCTCAGCTGTTCTGTGGAGCAAGTGGTCTGAGAGTGGGTATCAGGTGATGTTTGTATGCGCGAAAAAGTTGCGCAGAAGCCTAATCATGACTGGAAAATTAAATTTTATTTCTAACAAGCTTATAATTGTTCAAAATATAAGAAATGCAGAAATCATGAAAATACGAGCACATTGAGAACTTTCATTAATATATTCGTAATCTGGGCACTTGAAAACATAAAAATTTGCGATGATATCCAGGGCAACAATAAAAAAATTTTTTTGTAGAGCTGTGTAATGGTGTGAAGAGGAATTTCTTTGAACACGCGCATTGATCTGGTCGTCGGAAATAATGGAAGCCTGAATGCTTAGAAGTACGTTATAGACAGTTTAGGAGAGCATGTCTTACAAACATGTATAAAAACTTTCTGTTTGTGCATGATTAACGTCAGACCTCACCAAGCTCATATCGTTAGGAGCTACCTTCAAGCTCACGAAATCCCTTCAATAAAGTGGACTGTACAAAGCCCAGACCTCAATCCCATCGAACATGTCTGAGACATTCTCAATAGATATTAAGAAACCAGCAAAACCATCCAGCCTCCGAGAGTGAGTTAAGGAACATCATGCAGTAATTCTCATCAGAGGATTTAATATCCGCTATTGAAGGATTTTTGGGGACTTTGATTTATTCCAAAAGTCTTATATTTTTCATTATTAGTTTTATTTTAAAATCTATGAGAACCGTTTTCATTTCGATTGCTCTCAAGCATTTCTGGTGATGGTGGATGACTGGGAAAATAATTCAGCATATATAAACTTCTTCTGAATGAATTTGAATATTTGTCTTTGTGCATTATTTTCTTAGATCAGTGTATATAAACATAAGTTTAAAATTTTTTTGTTGATGACATTCGATCTGTTAATGCTAATGTCATGGGACCAGCTGTGACAAGGACGATAGGGGAGGGAGGGGGAAAAAAGCATGAAATTTGTGTGACACAATTTGTAGAAGGTCCCTTATTGGAAAAATAGATCTTCTCGAAACGGTTTCTCTTTCATGATCATACTGCAACTGCTCATCTTTTCTTCTGCAAACAAGTGAAGAGTGAAGCATATGGATTTACAGTTGTTGGTTGTATGTACATCCTTGGCCTTCTTCTGAATGAATTTCAATTTCAGATTTGGTGTGTTAATTTCTTGGCGCAGTGTAGTGGGAGCCCGCAAGAAGACAGAATTTTGAAGTTAACAATAATGGGAGATGATATTTCCGCAACATCTCCTCATGACTACAGAGGGTAATATCTTTCACATTGTAACACCAATGAGTTAAGGGTGATATCTCAACTGACTGAAGCTAGTTATCTTTGAGATGTAGTCGTATGAGCTCATATATAGCAAGTACCCGATCATATCCCTCCAGTTTTAACCGACTCGTGGTAAGAGATCACCGTTGAAAGTCTTTCTGCTGATGAATTTGTGAATGCCGATTCACGTTTCTGGCCTGGGTGCTTTCTTGGGCCAGTTAATTTTACTAATGTTCGAGTATCAACCAAAGTGAGTAAGCAAGAAGAGATTCAGAAAATCCGGGCGTAAGGTGTTTTCCTGTTCTGATTAAAGTACGTGTTAACCTTTTCTCCTAATTCAATTTGTTTGGTGCAGAAAGATTAAAGACTCCCTTCGCTTCAAAACAGTAAGTGAATATATTTTTGAAATGTACAATAGATTGCTGAGCGAGATGTCTTTTAAGTTTTGCAGATGAAGTTAGAATGAAATAGTTTAGAGATTTTAAATATATATTGTTTTTTGAGGTATTTTCCGCGAAGACTAATAGCAGTTATTGCTGCTACGTTCAGTATGGCTTCTCCTGAAGAATAAAACATTTGATCACGCAGTCCGTTATTGATTTAGGGAAGAGTAAACAAAAAAATCGTTGGACTTAGATGTGATCTGTACCCAGGATGATGTATTAGGTGTATCTGTTGAAAACCTCCTTTTTTTTGTTAAAATTGAGCCTTTTTTCAAGAAAATGGATACAGATAGTATATATATATATATATATATATATATATATATATATATATATATATATATATATATTCTTTTGAAAAGAGAGGATTTACAAAAATTTGAACAATTGTATTCACAATAAATGCTTATATCTATGATTTTGGTGTGTGTCAGAAAAAAAAACACAAGTGTAAGCTCAGGAAATGTAACAGGGGAACCATACTATCTTGCATATGATTCAATAAACGAGTGAAAAAACCTGATGAAAAAACTCGTTTCCCTGTCGCTATTGTACTAGCAATAGCTTGTCTGTTTATGTTGTGTTAGTGTCGTGTGTACATAAAGAATACCAAAGATTTTTCTGCTCAGCAGCTGCATTCTCTCTTGCATTCCATGATTTCCAAACGAACACAAGGCTGAAAGGAAGGGGGTTTGGGACAGGAATCTGTAACAATGGAAAAAGAAAACCAGCAAAAAAATATTTCAATAATCATACCTCTTATATGTCTAAACAAATCTAAGAAGAGATTTTACATAGCAAGCAAGGTCATAAAAAGGACTAAGGAGATAATCAAAAAGTACATAACCTGCGATATTTCCTCTTTCGCAAAAAAACCCAATATTCATGCTCAACAAAACAATTCCCTCTCTGTTTGACCGAGAGAGTCCCGATGGCCAGGTTCAGTCTTCCAAGTGATGCCGATTCTGATCTATAGATGTTTTTGAATCATTTTGGACCCAATAATTTGGGTTGACATCGCACATATATTATTTCTTCGTGGATCTTGTTTAATTTAAAGAAAAATTTGACATAAAATTTTGACATTCGTTCGAAAAATATAACAAATGTCATACAGATATTATAAATCGAAGCATTGACCATCTTTTATTATACTTTTTTCCCATTTGATTGGGACATGAATGCCATGATGATAAAATGAGCCATTGACAAATGGTAATTTGATGGAGCACATTCGGTGGTTAGCCGCATGTGGTAGGACGTCCCAACGAAGCGCTTCGAGTGTTTATTTGACGGCCTTTGTGACATGCCTATGAGCGTTACCATGCAACAGGATGTCTTTAGGCCTGTGACTTTTTTAACTTGTTTAAGAAGCTCATGGTGAATGACTCCTTTTTGATCCCACCAGATGCAGTGCATAGCCTTCTATACATGAATATTGCGCTTTGAAATCGATGTTGATGGTTGGCCAGGGTCACAAATGGACTTTCGTCGCTTGGGATTGTCGAAATATACCCATTTTTCATCTCCATTAACAAGACGATGGAGAAATTCCTTTCTTTTCTGTCTAGCCAGCAGCATTTCACAAATAGTTTGTCTTCTTTAGATGTCTCTCACCTTTAGCTCATATGGCACCCATTTTCCGTTCTTATATACTTTACCCATTGCTTTCAAACGTTCAGATATACGCGACTGAGCCACGTTTAGTGTTGTTGCAAACATTTTTTGAGTTTGGCATGGGTCTTCGTCTATTAAACCCTGTAGTTCAGTATCTTCAAACTTTTTTTTCGCTCTTGAGTGTTCTTTGTCGATTACACTAAAATTCAACATTCGATCATTCAATTTGTAATTCCCCATGAGTGAAGAACTCAATCTATGAAAGGTGACCATTCGACACTTCTCCACGTTCAGACCCAAAGAATTCGAACTAGCCCACTGGGAGAAGCACTCGATCTGGCCCTGTAAATATGCTTTATCCGAATCATCTCGAATGACCGAATATATCTTCATGTCGTCGGCAAAGAGTAAAAATTTCGTAGTCAGTACGCTACTGACATCATTGATGAAGAGATTGAATAGAAGACGCCCGAAGTGCGAACCTTAGGGAACACCAGACGGCACGATGAACTCTTTAGATAGGAACTCCTTATATCCCACCATTTGGGAACAGCAATACAAAAAACTTCTCATTCACGATGAAAGAGGTTCCGAAATACCCAATGCCTCCAGCTTGACCATCAGAAGGTTGATATTAACTCTGCGAAGGCCTTTGAAAAATCACTATAAACTGAATCCATCTGGTAGCCTCGTTCAAAGCAATCTAGTATATCCTTGACATACAGAACCAAATTGGTGATGTTAGATCGTCCCTTCCTGAATCCATGCTGTTCATTTATTAATATTCCACTACAATTCTAAGACAGAAAGCTGCAAACCAAGCTGTCTAGCATTTTGGGTATAGCAGACTGAATAGCTAATCCTCTATAGTTCCTAACATTGGATTTCTGACCCGATTTAAATAACGGAATGATGAAACCCCACTTTCAGAATGATGGGAATTGACCACGACTGAGAGACATATTGAATAAGGAACTAATTGGATCAGACAAAACACTCATACACTTTTTTAAAAGGAAACTGGGTATACCATCAGGCCCACTACTCAACTAAGGCTTCATGGCAGAGATTACCTTAAATATTTCACGTCGAGAAAATCTGACAGACGACACATTAGTAGTTTCAGAGTACTCAAACTTCTGTGGAACCAACACTTTATCGCTGTATACTTCCACAAATAACTGAGCAAATAGATGCTGCACAACTCCTCCCTCAGTTCAAACGGTCCAGAGTTTTTTGACATCAATTCAACCTTGCAGCTTTCTGTTCTTAGGTTAACAGATGCGGTATCCAATGGGAAACTAATTTTTTCACATGCAATTCTTCGTGCATAATTTTTTGAATTGAGGTCTTTCATATCGGCAATGATGCTTCAATCTCTCGACACTGTTTTTGATGCACCTGCCAATGAATCATGGCTAAGCCCAACACTTTTGCGTTCAAATTCTCCATACCAATGGGACCCTGTTAACTGGTGTGGTGCTTCGATGCCGAAAACAGAAACCAAGTCGTCGAGACATTCTTGTTTGAAAATTGTAGAAAATTATTGGGCGAAAATGCTCACGGTTTAATACCATTTTTCAACTAACTTAGACAGTTTGTTTTGACTAAAACACAGTACGCATAGACTTTTGGATTTATATTAACAAATCATAGATGTTCAATTTTAGTTCTGACAGTTGATTAATCATGTCATCTATGTACCAGTACGCAAAACATATAAGATATCTCTCGTATGACCAGTACATTAAAAGCTGTTCTTTTTTACTGCATTTAGGCATTTAATAACAATAAAATCGAAAGCACAATGTTCACTCGAAGGTTATCATATCCATTTAAAACTGAAGTGTATATGTAACAAAATGATAACATCTAGTGCATATATCAACACTTTCACTGAATTTATTTCCTAGTAGAAACGATGCCTAACAATGGTATTGTTTGTTCGGCTTGGGTAAGATCAGTTTCTAGAACGCTACAATAAACCAAAATTAAATGATTTTGTTCGTCTTGTAGTGCGAAGAAGAGTTGGTAGGAGAATTATACATACCATTGTTGACTTTGTTCGAGTACAACCATTTGAATCTGATATTAACAGTGCGGAATTTAAATCGATTTCTATTTTATTCAGTTATGTTTTGTAATTTCATTTTCTATATTGGACTGAATCGGGTGGGAAATCACTAACTTTTTTGCAAATGTCATATTACACCTAATTGGAAAAGTTACTTAAGGAAATGGACAACTTCATATTATAATTACAAAAAACGTTAATTTTAAAAATTAAAGAAAATTGAAGCATCAATCGTATTTGGCAATGTTTTTTCATTACTTTTAACGATATGAAAAATCCTTTTCGTTAGACGTATAGTTTCCTTCTGGTTTTTTTCATTCTTAACTTTTGGGAGGAGGTGTGGTCGTCCAAGACGATTCAAAGTGTGTGTTCCCTCGCATTATCGGAAAATTTTTGATGGAAGCGAGTTGGACCGTCTGCTGATTAGAATTTTTCGTGAGCTTCGTTTTTCCTTGGAACTGGATTCTTTCCGGAACCAAGCCTTTCAGTTCTTCAAAGCATTGACCTTGAAAGTAGAAAAGAGGAAAATCAGCTACCTGCCGCCTTTGAGCGGGAGGCTGGAGATCACTTGTGACCTTCGGCTGGTCGATGAGGTGTACTGTTCTTCTCTGGACACTGTCCAATAAAGGTAATTAATGGGATGAAACAATCTCCAACTTTTCTCAAATGGCATGATATTTCATATTATACCTCATTGAAAAGGATCCTTAACCTTCAAGCGGGCGCGTGGTTGTTTTGTAACGGTAACGGTCGCGCGTAATCGATAAGATCAATTAGTAGAAGATCCAAACATAAATCGACCTGTACCGAGCTGATAATAGAAATATTTCATAATAAATTTAGTATATTAGAAAATATATTGAAATTGGGTTGACTGAAAAATCCTTGATAGACTATTTTAATAATTAAAAAAATGATGTTGCAACATCAAGATAAAAAGAAAAATAATTGATCGATGAAGCCTGAACTACGTGATAGTTGATATTCATAATGAATAATAAAATAAAACAAGTTACTATGTTTTAACCATCACTAATTTATTGATGTAAAGAATGACAAAATTTTTACATTGGTTGGACCGGTTTCGGACATACGTCCATTATCAACAACAAGCCAATGAAAACTGAATACTCATGTACAATACAGGAATTACCATCAATAAAATGCTAGTAGAGGTTACAGTAAATTGAACAATGGTGATTGGTAGGTAATTAAGTCTTCTGGTCGTTAAGGAGCTTAACCCTTTCTACCTTAGATGCCTTGAAAATTTTCATCGATTCAAAGAAATTGAGTTTATAAGATTTATCACAGGAATCAAGAATTTTTAGCTCTTGAAGTTCTGGAAAGGGATGACATTCATTCAGACAATGTGCATCTAAAGCTGAATCATATTTCTGATGTAGGAATGATCGGAAATGTTCTTTGTATCTAGCCTTGAAAGGGCGTCCTGTTTGACCAATATAAAAGGAATTGCACTCAGAACATGTTAATTGGTATACTCCTGATTTTTCGAATTTATCGGTTTTATCTTTTGTGTTGAAAAGCAGGCCTGACAATTTGCTAACTGGTTTAAATGCAATATGAAATTTTTTACTATCAGACAAAACTCTAGAAACCTATTCTGACGTCCTCCCAAAATATGTTAGAGACATACATTTTTCGGGCTTTTTTCTCTTGGATTGGGGATATATCATGTTGAATGTGTTGTTGCGTATTTTTCGATTAATTAAACTCTCTATTGCTCTTATATCGAAGCCGTTGTTCTCTACTATTAACATAATGATGTTAAATTCTGATTTTCGGTCCATGTCCGATAAAGGCGAAGAAATCGCACTGTGAATCATGGACTTGAAGGCTGCTATTTTGTGAGAATACGGGTGAAATGAATCTATGGGTATGACATTATCCGTGTACGATGGTTTTCTGAAGATATTAATTGATAAACGGTTATTATTCTCCCGGGTAATTGTTAGATCTTAGAAATTGATTTTACTATCGACTTCTGTTCCTACTTTGAACTTAATTTTAGGATGAATGTTATTAATGAAATTCAGGAAGATTTCTAGTTGTCTATTCGTTCCAATGAATGTGCTAAAATGTCATATCGGTACCAAAATAGAATATGCCTTTTCGTCAAAGGTGACGTCATAATTTTAGTGTTTTCCAAATTAGACATGAAAATTTCATATAGAAGGGGACTGTGGGTACAATATGTACAATATGAGGAAAAAATGGAAGATTTCATTAATAAAGAAGCGCTTACACTCGTTCATAAAGACCCAACACCACTTATACAGAAACAACTTAGAGCAGCCGCTAGTGATATGCAATCACTTTTTAGTAGCTTCGAGAGAAACAGATGGATTAAAATGAATCCTAGAATTCCTAAATTATATGGTCTCATTAAAATACATAAAGAAAATAACCCCATTCGTCCAGTTGTGTCATATACCAATGGTCCAACACAAATACTTGCTACGCAACTAAAAACCAAATTCAAATCAATTTCAGATTTTCATTCACAATATAGTATAAAAATTTATTAGAATTATTGAATAAAATAAATAATTTCCTCATGCCACCAGCCGCAAAATTTATATCATTAGATGTAGATAATATGTTTTCGAATATACCTGCAACAGAATGTGTCCCCTTAATATCAAGTATTCTAGAGGTAAGAAATCTCAACGTGGTCTGTAAAGATGAGTTAATTTCTCTGTTTGATTTATGCTTGACCCAAAATTATTTTCCGTTCAATAATAAGATATATTCACAAAATAATTGTTTAGCTATGGGTTTACCCCTCAGTCCCCTTCTATCTGAAATTTTCATGTCTAATTTGGAAAACACTAAAATTATGACGTCACCTTTGACGAAAAGGCATATTCTATTTAGGTACCGATATGTTGATGACATTTTAGCCTGTTTCATTGGAACGAATAGACATCCAATCCAATCCAAGAGAGAAAAGCCCGAAAAATTTATCTCTAACATATTTTGGGAAGACGTCAGAACAGGTTTCTAGAGTTTTGTCTGATAGTAAAAAAGTTCATATTGCATTCAAATTGTCAGGCCTGCTTTTCAACACAAAAGATAAAACCGATAAATTCGAAAAATCAGGAGTATACCAATTAACATGTTCTGAGTGCAATTCCTTTTATATTGGTCAAACAGGACGCCCTTTCAAGGCTAGATACAAAGAACATTTCCGGTCATTCCTACATCAGAAATATGATTCAGCTTAAGCTGCACATTGTCTGAATGAATGTCATCCCTTTCCAGAACTTCAACAGCTAAAAATTCTTCATTCCTGTGATAAATCTTATAAACTCAATTTCTTTGAATCGATGGAAATTTTCAAGGCATCTAGGGTAGAAAGGGTTAAGCTCCTTAACGACCAGGTAGACTTAATTACCTACCAATCACCATTGTTCAGTTTTCTGTAACCTCTACTAGCATTTTATTGATGGTAATTCCTGTATTGTACATGAGTATTCAGTTTTCATTAGCTTGTTGTTGATAATGGACGTATGTCCGAAACCGGTCCAACCAATGTAAAAATTTTGTCATTCTTTACATCAATAAATTAGTGATAGTTAAAACATAGTAACTTGTTTTATTTTATTATTCATTATAAAAAGAAAATTTTATCCTGACTTAAAGTTTAGAACGTATAGACTGTGCAGCCGTTGGGTTGCCTATTATCTACCTGGACGAACTACTGGGTTCCTTCACTTTCTTTCTTTTCAGCCCTCATTCATCCAATGTTGGATATAGGCCTCTTCTCATTTCTTCCATGCATTTCTGTCTCTACCATTTCTCATCCATTGCTTTCCTGCTACTTTCACATCGTCTAGCCACCTTTTTTGGGGTCTTTCTACACCTCTCTTCGTTGTTCTTGGTCTCCAGAATATTGTTTTATCTGCATCCTGTCTAGCGACATGTCCAACCCACTGCCACTTAAGGCTCCCCACCCGTTCCATGATATCTGTTATTTCGGTTCTGTTTCTTATGTCATCGTTTCACACTTTATCCCGTAATGATATCCCTAGCATGGTTTTCCATAGCTCTCTGCGTGACTCTAAGTTGGTCCGCCTCTTTTCTCGTTATGGACATGGTTTCCACTCCATACGTAGCCACAGGGATTATGCAGCTATTATATACTCTTCTTTTAAGAGAAATTGGTATATTTCGGTCCTTCAAGATAAAACTGAGTTTCCCAAAAGCGGCCCATACTAGGTGGATTCGGCTTTTTATTTCGGCAGTTTGATTTTCCTTACCGATTTTTATTCTGTGGCTTCAGTAGTTATAATGGTCCACTGTTTCCAAGATGACGTCGTCGATATCGATTCTGATGTTGCTATTACTCATAATTTTCGTTTTGTTCAAATTCATTTTGAGTCCTGTTCTTTTCGAATGATTGTTAAGCTCGGCCAGCATTGATTTCAATTCTTCTTCGTTGGAGCTAATCAAAACAATGTCATCAGTGAATCTCAAGTGGCTCAGGTATACTCCGTCGATATTCAGCCCCCTTTTCTCCCAATTCAGCTCTTTAAAGATATTTTCCAGTGCTAGTGTGAAGAGTTTGGGAGAAATGGTATCGCCCTGCCGAACACCTTTTTCTAGAGGTATTTAATCTGTTCTTAAATCATCGTGTATCTTAACAAGAAAAGTGGCATTTCTATAGCTGTTTTTGATCAGTGTAGAGTACCTCGAAACGATTCTTGCATTGTCCAAAGCACTGAGAAGTGCCCATGTTTCAATACTATCAAATGCTTTGTGATAGTCGATGAACGCAAGATGTATAGAGATATTATACTCGGTAGTTCTTTCTATTACTGTTCTAACAGTTTGAAGGTGATCTATGGTCCCGTAGCCCTTTCTGAACCCCGCCTATTCAACTGGTTGATATGAGTCCATCTTCTTGGTTAATCTATTAGTTACAATTTTCGTCAAGAGCTTATAAATATAGGAAGGCAGACTTATGGTCGATAGTTTTCAATATTCGCGCTGTCGCCTTTTTTGTACAACAGAATTACCTCAGCATTTTTCCATGATTCTGGTATTTTTCCCTCAACTAGGCATTTATTTAAAAGTAATTTTAAGACTGGTTCAAAGGCTTTTCCTCCTATTTGTATCATTTCAGAAGTTATACGATCCTCCCCTAGAAACTTTCGTTGTTTCATATGTTTGAGTGCATGTATGATCTCTGAAGAAGTTATTTCAGGCAAGTCTTCAGATCCTAATATGTTCAAGATGTTCTTGTGTATGCTATCAGGATGTGGCATGGTCGAAGTATAAAGTTTTCTATAGGATTTGTGTATTTATTTTGCAATTCCTCCTTTATCTGATATAAAATTCCATTTTGGTTCTTGATTTTTGAAATTTTTTGTCTGCCTTGGCTCAACCTGGATTTCAGTATTTTCATTGAGAACCTAAGGCAAGCTTTCTTTCATCATCATCATTAGCCTATAAGTTTGTCCATTGTTGGACGTATGGTTCCCGTGAATGCTTTCAAAACTGTCTATTCTGTACACTCTGAATCCAATTAGTATGAATTCGTCGCAGGTCGTCAGCCCAGCTGGTTGGTGGTCTGCCCCAGTTTCTCAACGCTTCCTGTCTAGGCCTCCACTCTATGAGCCGTTTTGTCCATCTATTACCGCCCATTCTGGCAACATACCCAGCCCAATTCCACTTCAAAGTTGCGATCCTCTCAATGGCATCTATCACTCCAGTTCTTCTACGGATTTCTGTATTGGAAATTCTATCCCTAAGCGATAAACCTAGAATCGATCTTTCCATTGCACGCTGTGTAGTTCTTCTTTTAGTCACAGATTTCTTGGTCAAAGTTAATGTCTCTGCACCATATGTGAGAACGGGGAGAACACATTGGTTGTTAATCTTTCTCTTCAGGCATATTGGAAGGTGAGGTTTGAAAATATGTCTTAGGTTTCCAAAGGCTGCCCATGTCAACCCCACTCTCCTGTGAAGTTCACATGTCTGATTATATTTACCTAACCGTATTTCATGACCTAAGTAAACACCTCAAAAAGTCTAGGGAACACATCTGAATATCGATATATCGTATCCAGAACGATCAATATGGATGATTTTTTTTTAAGAAATGAACACCTGCATCAATTTCTCACCAAATTATGTAGAGTGCCGAAACAGGTTTCAGTTTTTTTTATGAAAAACTAAAAATGCAGTAGATGCGACGCTGCTTTATAATCATCTCATGTATTCAGTGTTTGAAATCCGTTAGTTGGCACCTTGTTTCTGTTGTAAGCACAAATAAAAGATTCAAGTTTTGTGATTCGACCATGGAAAGACGACATTTGACTAGAGAAGAGATGTTACGAGCCGTTGGCATGCTCCAAGCTGGGAGCTCACAACGGGAATTATCCAGGGTTCTGGGAAGTAGCCCAAGTGTCATAAACCGTTTATGGTCGCGTTTCAATGAACAAGGTAGCGTAGAAGAACGCCATACAGGTCGTTTCAGGATTACTACAGTCGCCCAAGACCGATTTTTGGTTTTACAAGCCAGAAGAGATCGTACTACCACAGCATCTCAATTAGCTCAAGAGCTATCACGAGTTCATAATGTACAAATTTCCACCACCAAACTGTGAGAAATCGACTGCACGAAGGTCAACTCCACTCCAGACGTCCTTTAAGTGTTCCACAACTGACCCATGGAAATCGCGCTGCTCGTTTAGCTTGGTGCCAAGAACACGTAAACTGAGATTAAGAGAGGTGGGCCACAGTTCTCTTCAGTGATGAATCTAGATTTAGTTATTATCCCGATTCGGGAAGAATTCAAATATGGAGGGAACCTGAAAGCAAAACCTTCTCCAGCATGCTCGAGAAGTTGTTAGACAGGGAGACGGATCAGTGATGTTTTGGGGAGGTATACGCCTTGGTGGAAGAACTGACCTCGTTTTCATACAGAACAACCTCACGGGAGATTCTTACGCAAACGAGATAGTTTTACCTGTAGTGGTACCGTATCTCCAAAGAATGGGTCAAATTCCACTCTTCCAACAAGATAATGCCCCTCCTCATCGTGCAAGAGTTGTCTTGAACGTTCTTGAAGAGAATTATATCGATCTTCTACCGTGGCCATCCTGCTCCCTAGATCTGAATCCCATCGAGCATGTGTGGGACACTCTAAAAAGAAATCTCCTGCGTCAAAACGTCTTCCATCATGAACAGGAGCTTCGATTGGCAGTTCAGGGGGCTTGGAATGACTTAGGCCAAAATGTAATAAACAATTTAATATTCAGCATGCCGCGACGATGCCAAAGTGTCATCAATAACCAAGGTGGACCTTCTGGGTACTGAAAAATATAAGGGCTTCCATATCGTTTCGAAAATATTAGTTCCGGATTTTTTTTTGTGTTTTACCAAATTTCGTCATTTTCAAATTTCAATTATTTTTTTATAATAGGTGCTTTGGAGAAGTCAAATATTATTTTGTTTTCTTGAGAATACATTATATACAATACATCCTAACAAAAACCGTAAGATTTCTATAAATTCGAAGTGTTCCTAGACTTTTGGAGGTGTTTATTTATAAGATGTTATCATTTCTATTAGGATGCTATTAGTATTCATATTTGCGCTCAGAACAAGATTTGTCATCAGTTGAGTTTTCGAAACATTTATCTTTAGCCCTATTTGTTGGGAAGCCTCGTTTAGTCTTCCGAGAATTTTCTTAGCCTTTTCAATGCAATCTGCAAATAAAACCACCTCGTCTGCAAACCTGAGATGATTGAGCATCTCGTCGTTAATATTTATACCAAAGACCTCCCAATCTATTTGTTTGAAATCATATTCAAGAAGCGTGGTAAACAATTTTGAAGAGATAATATCGCCTTGGCGTACACCTCTTCCAACTGGAATTTTTGATGTATTTTCATGAAGTTTGACACTTGCTGTTGCATATTCATAAATATATTTTATGATTGTGGTGTCTCTATAGTCTATTCTATAGTCTGATAGGGCCTCAAGAATCTTCTGTTGATTAATCGTATCAAACGATTTCTCGTAATCACCGAATATAAGGAGTAGTGGTTTTTGTACTCAACTGATTTCTCAATAAGATTTTTTACAACTAAGAGAGGATCATTTGTGCCAAATCCTGATCTGAATCCTGCCTGCTCTCTTGGTTGGTATAACTCAAGCTTTGCGTTCAGTTGGTGAGAATTCTGGTGAACAGATTATAAATATGAGACAATAGCTTATTGGTCGATTGTTTTCTAGTTTTGTTATGCTACCTTTCTTGTGTATGAGTACAATAATGGCATTATTCAACTGTTCTGGCGTAGTTCCCGTGTGGAGGCATTCGTTGAAGAGTGTTTTCAATGCATTTAGTAGTTTCTCTCCACCTGATTTAACAGTTTCAATCGCTATCTCATCATCACCTGGTGACTTATTATTTTTCATTTCAATGAGTGCATTTTGTATTTCAGGAATGGTTATTTCGGGGATATCTTCTGAGAGCCATGGTCTACGACTTGTCGGATTTCATTATTATTTCTGAGCTGTGGGTGACGCCTGAACAATTCTTCATAGAAATTTTCTGCAAGAATATCGTTTATATTTGTGACTAGTTCGCCTTGTGCGTTTGTTAATTTAAAGATATATTTTTTACCATTTACCATTTTGTCTGAGAACCTTCAGACTTTTGTTATCTTCAATCACCTTAGTCATCATGTTTCAGATATACGTTCTAACATCCTTTCTGACTATTTTGGAAATGATCTCATTCAGCTGCCTCAGTCCTTCATAATTTCCACCATATTTATCTGTTAAATTTCTTCTCTCCTCTATCTTTTGTTTCGTGTTGTCATTCAATTTCTTCTCCCCTACAGATCTTTTATCACAGTATTTTCGTTCAGCCTTTTTAATTCACATATTGAACTTTTTGGTGTCTACAACATTGTTTCGTAAATATTCCACTCTATCTAGATGCCTTTCTATTTCATTCTGGAACTGTGTCTTGTTTTGAGGTTCTGTCCATCCTTTTCCTCTGGTTTTCATAATTTGTTTTGTTTTGCTTTTAAGATAGGTAAAGATAGCTCGTTCACATAAAGAAAGAACGAGTTTTCTTTGCCTTTCTTAAAATCGAGACTTTATGATCAAAGCTCCAAAACGTCGAAAGAATCAGTTGTAAGTATCAAACTAGAATAACTATCAGCAGAGTTGTATCGAGCGCATTTCTTGACCAAATTTGAGTTTCGTCCAAATATACAAAGAATTTCAAGTCACTGTTTTCAAACTAAGTAAAGAGGTTGTTCAATGTGAAATGGATTTCCCCTTCCGAGTTTTACAGCTCGGAAACTGAATCGTCTAAAGTTAGCCATGCGAAAAGCCCTCTTAGGAAGACTTCTCTCTGATTTCATATCATATACCACTCTGTTTGAGCGTATGTCGTGATCTTAAAAATATCTTCTAGTTATTGTGAACGCGTTTGTGTGAAGTGCATATATAATGGTTTATGTTGTCAGTTTTTACCTGGTACGTTCTTTCTATTTTTCGTGTTTTATTATGATTCAAATATCAAAAGAAAGAAATAGAATGTTATCATCGCGTAAATATAATATTAAGAATTCAAGTCTTTCACGTAAGTCAATATTTGAAGCTTACATTCCTTTTTCTTTTTATTTTGTTTTATTTCTTATTGAAGAGTGAATGCGGAGACAACTAGGTATACTTCGATGCTGAAATACTTAATCAAGTTCATTTATATATATATATATATATATATATATATATATATATATATATATATATATATATATATATATATATATATATATATATATATATATATATATATATATATATGTATATATATGTAAAATAAGTATTGCAACATAAAAAGCTCTCATATCCGCATCGAAAAGTGAGGTTTTGGTCAGATGTCCATAACGTCAACGTCAGGTATAGGCACAAATTGGCATTGCTTAAGTATAACAGTTCTGTTCATAAAAGCTGGTACTCATACAATATTGTTGAACATATTAATATGATACCAAGTGAAAAAATCAATTTGACTTTCATTTCGTTTAGGAATGAGTGTAAGAAATATTTATTTGCATTACAGTGCAGATAGATTGAGTGTGTCAGCTTCAACATTTATTTGTTTTTTTATTCTTTCTCGGTCTTCCACAGTTGTTTCAGTTGTTGATCTATGCATAGGTAATAATATCCTTTTAGAATATTCGATTGTTCAATGCTATGATGTTGTAGGTAGGATTAATCGGCTATGCACTAAAATCTATTGTATTATGTAATTTTTTTACCACCTTTTCACCAGTGCGTTTGTATGATACCACTAAAGTTCTTTATTATTATTATTATTTATTAATTCTTATCGTGGACTTATGCACTATCTCAGCTATTAGCTGGATATAATTTATAATTTACCTTTCCCAGATTCAGCAATCAAAGGGAATATGCTCGATTACAATATACTTGACATATATTTTCAACTATCCTACATGTTTCAAGAATTACAGCATTTTGCATTTTTATATAGGTATTATTATGCAATTCTAATTTCTTAAGGCTATCATGCAAAGTTTTTTTTTTCGGCCTATCGTAGTATAATCTACGGGCGCCGGTTAATACTTGTAATATGGCTGGAAGATATTCAGAAGTCCGTACTTGTGTGCAAGTTTCAGATGGATAATGTTGCACACTTTCATCAACCATTTGTTGGAGGCTTCTATGTCGATGTGTGGTTGATTAATCTCATGGTGATGTCGTCCATGCAATTGCTTTCTTGACCATTGCTCTCGTTTTTCAGTATCTGATAGGAACGGTAGATTCAGCAGGTCATCTCTGGTAGCAAGATTTATAGGTGTATATCCCTTATCAGCCAACGATATCACTCTATGGAGGTCAGAAGTTAGAGCTTCTGCAGAGAATAATTCTCTGAGATTTTTTATCTGTTCGGTGTGTAAATTGACAACATCTATTAATCCTTGTCCTCCTTCTTTCTGCTTCTTACAGACGTTTTTGGATGATGATTATTGTAATTAGTCAGAATCGTTCGGGTCTTCCTTTGAATATCATCCAGTTCTGTCTTAGTCCATCTGATTATTCGAAATGAGTAAAACAACACTGGAATGGCGTAGGTGTTAATTGCCTTGACTAGATTCCTCGAGTTCTACATTGATTTCAGCACAGTCTTCAGACATTGACTGCATTCTGAACGAGTCTTCTCCTTTGACTGTTTTTGGTCTAGCAATCTGGCTTGTTGGTATCCTAGATATTTGTACGTTTCACCATCCCTCATGCACTGTATTGTGTTTTACCATCTATGCCTTCCCCTCTTTGAATGTTCAGGGTCTTACATTTTTCAATCCCGAATTTCGTATGAACATCTGCCGAGAACTTACTGACAGTTTTCAGCAGACCATCCACTTGTTTCCTGTTCGAATCATATAATTTGATGTCATCCATATACAGCAGGTGGGAGATTGTATGATAGTTCCAATCTGTTTTTATTCTAAATCCGTATCCTTTTCTATTGAGCATTGAGGACAATGGGTTCATAGCTAAACAGAACCATAGTGGACTCAGAGTCTCCTTGAAAAATTCCACGACGTATGGGTATCTTGTCGGTTTTAATTGACTTATTTTTCATGTTGACCTGTAAAGACGTGCGCCAGTGTGTCATTGTTGTCTTCAAGAATTCTACCAGGGCTGGATGAATTTTGTATATCTGCAATACTTCAACAAGCCAAGAATGGGCGGTACTACCGAATGCCTTCAGATAATCGAGAAAAGCTGAATGAACATTGCGATGCCCTACGTGTGCCTGTTCCATTATCACAGAATCGATGATGAATCCTTTCTGCTCCTCTGCTAATATATTGTTGTCGTCAAGGTGTTGGTATATTCGATTGGATATGCATGGGGTCAGTATTTTGTAGAGTGTTGGCAAGCAAGTGATTGGCCTATATTGAGACGGATCCTGTGTTCTATCGCTCTTAGGTAGCATATATGTTAAGTCTTGCGTTAGGAAAGTGGGTGTTTTCTTGGGATGTTGAAGAACATACGTGAGCTGTTTCGCTAGGGCTCCATGGAGCTTATCAAACTTCTTGTACCAGTAGTTGTGGATATTATCTATACCTGTGGCCTTCCAATTGTTGGTTGCTCTAATTACTGTTGTGATTTCTTTCTCCGTTATTCCATCGAAGTCCATATGTCTGATATCGAGGCGTTCTTTTTCATTCGTGATCCATTCCGCATCTCTATTGTGTTCTTTGGGGTGCGACCATAGTGATGACCAATAGTCGGTCAAGCACTGTGCGTCAGGTACTTCTCTGTTATTGCTGGTCGCAGTTTTGTTATTTCCCTTATGAAAATTGGCTGCGTTTTGGAGGAACCTTTGGTTTTGGTGTTTCCTTTCAGTACACTTGACGTATCTTGAAAGCCTCTTCGCTTTCGCTTGGAGCTTCTGCTTCAAAGTGTCCATATACACGTCGATGTGTTGTTTGTGATCAGGGTGTTTTGTGTTCGTACCAATTTTCCTATAAATTTTGCGTATATGTGATTTCAAGCGCCTTGAGGGATTTCTGTTTCTCAGGAATTCTGTGAGGCGACCGATTTCTGCTCTAATATTATCAATATCCTTCTCCAGTCGTTTTTGCCATGGTGGTTTTCTGACGCTTTTTGGCTCAGCTTGAATCAGAGTTGTGGAGATTTGTTGTTTGTGAAGTCGAAGAACCGCTACTGCTCCACAGTAAATCAAAGTGTGAATCTTCTCCAAGGTGTTCTGGTCGGTATATTCTTCAAACACTGAATTCACGCTTGCTAGGATAATATGGGTGTTCTTGTTCGTCTTGAGTTTGGGCAGTTTAGGTATTTTAGTTGGGTTACTACCACTGAATTCAGTTATTGCTCTGTTGAGTTCCGATCTTGCTAAATACATATATTCGTCCCGCTGATTCTGCTCAGGAGGGCGTTCCATGTTAATATTCGTTTCCGTGGCTTCGATGTTATCTGTAACACTTTCATTGACTCCAGCAGGTATACCGTTATGAGTATCGTTTTCGCTTCTGAGTTCCATTACGACCTCTTCTCGTATGCTTTGCAGCGTTTCTGAACAAAGTAGCCTGTTTTTAACGATTGTTCTTCTTTAATCCGAAATTCTCTGCTCGGATATGTGCTGTAATTCCGGATATTTTTCTACGAACGCAAGGTGTAACGCGTATGTGTATGCTGTCATTTCCGATTCCAAGTTTGTAATCTTGTAATAGGAACGCATAATGAAGGTATTCATTTCTGGAGTCCACTTCATGCGTTTCCTAGGGAGTCCGGCTCTCGTGGTCGTAGGCATAATGGCTTGCGCCGCCGTTGAAACATCAAGAGTCGGTTGGGAGGTGTTGATGTTATTTCCCACTTGGTTTTGTGTTGCAGTATCCCTACTCGATATCACGCTGCTTCCGTCGCTAACCGAGGGAGACTGTGACTCACTTTCCGAACAAGACCCTCTTCCTAAATCTTGAACGCGACAAGAGGTTATGGTGGTACAATGTCGATTCACCCGTTCATTCCTTAGATTGTACATCATTGGATAAGTTGCATTTTATACCTACTGCCAGGTTCAGCTTGGGTACCTCGGGTTTGTTAAGCCCGTACTCAGAAACAATGTTCCTGAGCCCCTGAGGGAATTATTATTATTATTATTATTATCGTGGACTTATGCACTATCTCAGCTAGTAGCTGGATATAATTTACCTTTCCCAGATTTAGCAATCAAAGGGAATAGGCTCGATTACAATATACTTGACAGAAATTTCCTAACTATCCTACATGTATTAAGAATTACAGCTTTTGCATTTCTATATAGGTATTCTTATGCAATTCTAATTTCTTAAGGCTATCATGCAAAGTTTTGGGTATTAAACCAGTCGAGGATACGATGACAGGAACAATATCTATTTTCTCGAGGTGCCACATCTGCTTGATCTCAATAGCAAGGTCTGTGTATTTGGACTTTTCTCCTGGAACTTATTCAGCACGTTGTTATTATTTGGTATGGCGACATCCACCAGCATTGCTGTTTTGGCTCTCTTATCATACACCACTATGTCCGGCCTATTATTCGTCACCATTCTGTCAGTGATAATAGGCCTATCGTAGTATAATCTGATAGAGTCATTTTCCAATACGGGCGCCGGTCGATACTTGTAATATGGCTGGAATGTATTCAGAAGTCCGTACTTGTGTGCAAGTTTCTGATGGATAATGTTGCACACTTGATTATGCCTGTGTAGATAGTCTGTATTGGCCAGTTGTTCGCATCCGGACGTAATATGCTGTATCGTCTCCGATCTTATATGGCATTTTCTGCACCTATCTGTTTGTAATGTTCCGTCCTTCATAATAAATTTTTGTAGTTGTTTGTAGCGATCACTTGGTCTTGGATGGCCATAAGGAATCCTCTGTTTCCGCGAATAATTCTCCTTTCATCAACCATTTGTTGGAGGCTTCTTTGTCGATGTGTGGTTGATTAATCTCATGGTGATGTCGTCCATGCAATTCCTTTCTTGACCATTGCTCTTGTTTTTCAGTATCTGATAGGAATGGTAGTTTCAGCAGGTCATCTCTGGTAGCAAGATTTAGAGGTGTATATCCCTTATCAGCCAACGATACCACTCTATGTAGGTCAGAAGTGAGAGCTTTTGCTGAGAAGAATTCTCTGAGATTTCTTATCTGTTCCGTGTGTAAATTGACAACATCTATTAATCCGCGTCCTCCTTCTTTCCGCTTCAAAGTTGTTCGTATCACAGACGATTTTGGATGATGATTATTGTACTTTGTCAGCATCGTTCGGGTCTGCCTTTGAATATCATCTAGCTCCGTCTTAGTCCATCTGATTATTCCAAATGAGTAAAGCAACACTGGAATGGCGTAGGTGTTAATTGCCTTGACTAGATTCCCGAGTTCAACATCGATTTCAGCACAGACTTCAGACGCTGACTGTATTCTGAACGAATCTTCTCCTTTGATTGTTTTTGGTCTAACAATCTGGCTTGTTGGTATCCCAGATATTTATATGTTTCGCCATCTCTCATGCACTGTATAATGTCACCGTTTGGAAGTTGTGTTTCACCATCTATGACTTTCCCTCTTTGAACGTTCAGGGTCTTACATTTTTCAATCCCGAATTTCATATGAACATCTGCCGAGAACTCACTGACAGTTTTCAGCAAATCATCCAATTGCTTCTTGTTCGAAGCATATAATTTGATGTCATCCATATACAGCAGGTGGGAGATTGTATGATAATTCCTTTCTGCTTTTATCCTAAATCCGTATCCAGTTCTATTGAGCATTAAGGACAATGGGTTCATTGCCAAACAGAACCATAGTGGACTCAAAGAGTCTCCTTGAAAAATTCCACGACGTATGGGTATCTCGTCGGTTTTAATTGATTTATTGTTCATGTTGACCTGCAGAGACGTGCGCCAGTGTGTCATTGTTGTCTTCAAGAACTCTACCAGGGCTGGGTGAATTTTGTATATCTGCAATACTTCAACAAGCCAAGAATGGGCGGTACTATCGAATGCTTTCAGATAATCGAGAAAAGCTGAATGAACATTGCGATGCCCTACGTGTGCCTGTTTCATTATCACAGAATCGATGATGAGTTGTTCCTTGCACCCGTGGTGTTTCTTTCTGCATCCTTTCTGCTCCTCTGCTAATATATTGTTGTCGTCAAGGTGTTGGTATATTCGATTGGATATGCATGAAGTGAGTATTTTGTAGAGTGTTGGCAGGCAAGTGATTGGCCTATATTGAGACGGATCCTGTGTTCTATCGCTCTTAGGTAGCATATATGTTAAGCCTTGCGTTAGGAAAGTGGGTGTTTTCTTGGGATGTTGAAGAACATACGTGATCTGTTTCGCTAGGGCTCCATGGAGCTTATCAAACTTCTTGTACCAGTAGTTGTGGATATTATCTATACCAGTGGCCTTCCAATTGTTGGTCGCTCCAATTACTGCTGTAATTTCTTCCTCCGTTATTCCATCGAAGTCCATATGTCTGATATCGAGGCGTTCTTTTCATTCGTGATCCATTCCGCATCTCTATTGTGTTCTTTGGGGTTCGACCATAGTGATGACCAATAGTCGGTCAAGCACTGTGCGTCAGGTACTTCTCTGTTATTGTTGGTCGCAGTTTTGTTATTTCCCTTATGAAAATTGGCAGCGTTTTGGAGGAACCTTTGGTTTTGGTGTTTCCTTTCAGTACACTTGACGTATCTTGAAAGCCTCTTTGCTTTTGCTTGGAGTTTCTGTTTCAAAGTGTCCATATACACGTCGATGTGTTGTTTGTGATCAGGGTGTTTTGTGTTCGTCCCAATTTTCCTAAAAATTTTGCGTATATGTGATTTCAAGCGCCTTGAGGGTTTTCTGTTTCTCAGGAATTCTGTGAGGCGACCGATTTCTGCTCTAATATTATCAATATCCTTCTCCAGTCGTTTTTGCCATGGTGGTTTTCTGACGCTTTTTGGCTCAGCTTGAATCAGAGTTGTGGAGATTTGTTGTTTGTGAAGTCGAAGAACCGCTACTGCTCCACAGTAAATCAAAGTGTGAATCTTCTCCAAGGTGTTCTGGTCGGTATATTCTTCAAACATTGAGTTTACACTTGCTAGGATGATATTGGTGTTCTTCTTATTATTATTATTATTATCATTATGAAGTATTATGATCATTATAAAGTATCATATGATCACGAAGTTGTATCTTAAATTTTTTGTAACTCGAGGATTTGTCTTTTTCTGTTCTCAGTTTCTTCCAAAACTCGTATCCCAGACGTTAATATTTGTTCTTTACATAAAAAAGTAACGGCGATAGCTAAACGCGTATTACGCGTATATTACCCAATATAGTGTAAACTACAAAATATTTTGTCGTCTTTTTATTTTACTGGAAAAACATTTGTATATCGTAATAATTCGAAATAAAATATGTACTGTTACTTGCTTATTTCACTAGCTAACCAATTCAAGCCTTCATTCAACCCAATCATTTGTAAAGCGCACGTGCTTTGAATATACCATTTCCTATTGCGAATTTCGTGCAATTTCATTAAGTCGGCAATATCAGCTGTCGAAATCGCACCTGGTACGTCCTGTTTGTTCGCCATTATCAAAACAACAGCATTTCTCAACTCATACTCTTCCAATATTAATCTTAATTCTATCGAGGAGTCTTTGAGTCTATCGACATCACTGGAATCTACAACAAATATAATACCATGGGTGTTTTGGAAGTAATGTCTCCATAAACAACGCAGTTTATCTTGTCCACCAACGTCCCATACGCTGAAAATGATATTTTTGTGTTGGACAGTTTCGACATTGAAACCGATCGTAGGTATTGTTGTTATAGTTTCTCCCAATTTTAATTTATAGAGGATTGTTGTTTTTCCTGCACCGTCCAAGCCGATCATTAGGATTCTATATTCTTTCTTTTGAGTTAATCTGTTGAAAAGGGATGCTAGTTTTAAACCCATTTTAACGATGAGAAAACTACGTCATTAAAAAAATTAATTGGTTACAAAATGCATGTCAAGTATTGACAATAAGCGACCACAGAAAAACACAGAAGGAGAAAAATATAAAAACGAAGACAGAGCAAAAACTTGAATTCTTGAAATAGCATTGTTTATACTGGGTGTCCCCTAAGCTCTATGACAAACTTTGAGAGGTGATTCCTGAAGCAATTAAGATAAATTCGTGAGAATAACACGGTATTAATCTTTTCAAATTCAGAGATATTCAAGTTCAAAAATTTGTAAAACTCCTTATTCGCGCTTCCTATTTTCCTTTTCGCTATTCGCGGATGAAAAAAAATGCGACCCAAATCTTTTATTGCGGCTAAAGATTTTTTTAGTCGGTATTTCGATACAAGTCGACAAGAATATCTGTGCGGTTGAGATTCTTATAAGATGCGCAAAGAATATGCTCCAGGGTTGTTTCTTTTTTGGAGAAGTATGGGCTTCTCGCTGGTAGGAAGTTTGGGTTTAGAAAGGGGAAGCGAACTGAAAATGCCATTTATCTCCTGGTGAAAAGTGTTTATGGATATCTGGATGAGGGGACGAGATGTATAGGAATTTTCATCGACCTTTAAAAAGCTTTCGATACTGTTAATCATGAAAGACTATTGACTAAACTGGAAAACGTGGGATTCCGAGGTAAATCCAAAAATCTATTGAAATCATACCTTTCGGGTCGATCGCAGTGTGTAAGAATGGGCGACTGCTGCAGCGAATTCTCGCCGGTTGAATGTGGAGTACCTCAGGGCTCAGTCCTGGGCCCAGTTCCCTTTCTAATTTGTGTTAATGAATTCTTTCATCTTCCTCTGAAAGGCTTACCTATAGCCTTCGCAGACGACACTGCAGTAATGTACGGTGATGTATCCTGAAAGAACTGATCGAAAAAGACTTGGAAGTGCTGTTCGAGTGGTTCACAAGCAATTTACTCACGGTCAATATTGAAAAAACCCTCTTTGTTCCGTTTGTTCTCCAGAGTTCATCCTCGCCGCAGTTTGAAGTTTTGGAGGTCGCCACTAGCATTGAGGGGGAAAATTGGTTATAGAAAAGAAATATAACACTACTTACCTTGGAATCCATATTGATGCTCATCTGAGATGGGATGCTCATATTGGTAACTTACTGAAGGAACTAAGATGTATTCTCTATAAGTTTCGTTTTATAAACAATGTGGCCGATGAGCAAACTATTAAAATGGCATACTTGGCTCAGTTGGTTTAGTTACGGCATTTTGTGTTGGGGTACCGCTCTCACGACCTACATTAACCCCCTTAAAGTAGTTCAGAAGAGATTTTTCAAGGTAATGCTCAGCAAAAACCAACGATATCCAACGGACCTATTATTTAAAAAGGCAAAAGTTATAGATCTAATACAATTATATTATTTGAAAATGGCAATCGAAGTCGTTAGGTATGGAACGAGCGAATTGTCACAGATAAATCACACGAAGGAGATATCCTTATCTTGCACCAAGAACTGCATCTGCGAAGGCTCACAGATCTCGAGCATATATGTCAGTTAAGATCTTCAACTCCTTGCCGGAAGAGCTGCGTTTTATTACTAAACCAAAAAAATGAAGAAGCTCCTGAAAAGAAAAATACTCTCATCAAAAAAAGTGAAAATGGAGGAATTTATAGAGGGCAGGCTCGCCGCTAGCGGTTTGAACGCCGGTGTGCAATTCCTATCGTGCCGCCCCTATCTAACTACAAAACCTAGGTGTTTATAAAAATGTGAAAAAAAAATGCTGTACAGTGAAAAACTATGTTATATTAGGTTATTTTTCACAAGATAGATACACTAATACGACATTAAATGAAAAAATTAAGGCAAGAAAGGTGCAGTTTATACATATTATGTAGGTAGGTATAGGTATTAAGTTATTTTACAGAAACTGCACCTTTCTTGCCTTCATGTTGGCAAAATCAGCTATAACTTTTTTGGTGTCTAGTCTATTTAGAATCTCATGTTCAATTGAAATTATTACTAAATTACTTAGTCCTTGCTGGTGCATAGTTGATCTCAAATAGTTTTTTATTATTTTTAACTTTGAAAATGACCTTTCACCAGATGCAACTGAAACCGGCAATGTAAGTAGTATCCTTAGCGCTATTGCTGTATTCGGAAATGTTGACATTAATTCATTAGCAAAAATGTATTGCAATAGGGTTTGTGGATCATTAGACTGGTTTTCAGTTAAATGCAACTTTAAAGCATTGATTTCATTGAACATATCTATACCGTCAATATCTGCGTCACTACTTGAACTATCTTTTAGCTTCACATTCAAATCTTTACAATGTTTCATTAAATCATCTTTGGAGCAACTAAACAAGTTATTATTGGTGAAAAAGCCAAAAACGTCGGTAAAATATTCCAACTCATCGAATCTACGTTTTAAAAAAGTTAAGGTTGTATTTTGTTTTAGGGTCTAGTAAGACTTCATCACTCTGTTCATACTGAAATTGAGTTGGTTTTCTTCGTGGACGAACGGTATCTATAGGCGGAAAATCTGCATCTACATTAAGTTCCCGAGCCACAGTGGTAGCTTCTTCTAACACCCTTTCGAAATGTTCATCTGTGCGATATTCGGTGAATTTATGAATCAATTTATTTAACAAATTTATGCAGATTTGAGTATTTATTGTGGGGTTTTGCATCATTTTGCTAATAGCATTAATTTCGTTCAAAATATCAAACCAAATTACAACTAAGCAAATAAATCTATAATTTTGAATATTCAAAGCAAGCCAATGTGCTTTGTGAGTTGTTGTACAATCCCATTCCGACGAATTGTTATCTGATATTTCAAGTAAAGCGTCAAATATTTTTTCGAGGTGATACCATAAAGGTTTGACTGCATCGATTCTGCTAGACCATCGCGTGGCACTCAATGCCTTTAGTTTTAAATCAGGTAAATGCTTGCAAATTATGGACCACCTTTTGGTAGAAGACGAAAAGAAAACGTAAATTTCTTGAATTAAGTTGAAAAAGTTGACCGTGTCGTGCGTTATATTTGCCGCATCGTTAACGACCAAATTGAGACTATGCGCCGAGCATGGAACGTAAAATGCACGATTATTCATTTCCAATATTTTTTTTGTAATCCATTGTGTTTTCCACGCATACTAGAACCATTGTCATAACCTTGGCCACGTTAGTTTTTAATATCAAGGTTTAATTGCGAAAATAAATCTAAAACAAAATTTAATAGTCCTTCACCTGTGGAGCTGGTTATCGGACAGATGCCAATAAAACTTTCGCATATTGTAACATTTTTAGTTTCACTGTTTAAAACAACATACCTTAGTATAACTGTAATTTGTTCTGTGTGACTTACATCTGGTGTGCAATCTAATATGATAGAGAAATATTTTGATTCTCTGACTTTGTTTAGGATATAATTTTTATGGTCGTGCCGAGTAAATCAATGATTTCATTCTGAATCTGATCTCCTAAATAGTGATTCATGCGAGTTGAATCGAATTTCGAGTCTTGAATTCTGTGAATATGTTCCCGCATAACTGAATCAAAGGATGCTATCATTTCTATTGCTTTGAGAAAATTACCATTCATGCTCATATAATATTTTGGACGAGCCCCTAAACGCCAGACATTGATGAGATAAAAATTTTATAACAGCTATGATCCTTTCCAATACATCACACCATTGTGTTTTTCAGATTCTAATAGTCTCAGTTGCATTTGATTTACAGTAGTTTTATTTTTTAACATATGATTTAGTTGGACCCAACATTTTAAATTTTCGCTATGGGAAATGCTTGTTTCGTGTCGTTTTAAGGTAGATGACAGATGTTGCCAATCGGAAAAACCGCTTGGAGCTGACAGACTTCTTACAGTTTCACTGAATATTTTACAACAAAAACAATAGACTGAATCTTTTGACGTAGAGTAAACAAGCCATTCTCTGTTAATTTTTTCTCCATTAGGAAGATTTCTAGAGTAATAACTTTTTGCAAATTTTCTTCCATCGATATTAGCAGGAAAATTGTGGTTAAACAGCTGCACGGGACCACGGCTAAACAAAATATTAACAATATCATTAGTCATACTGGCGGGCCACGAACCGACATCATCACCACAATCTAAACAGTTACTTGATGACGATAAATTGCTTACAGGTTCTTTAGCACTACTTTCTCTTTTTTTAGTTTCACTGGAGTCTCCTTCTGAAGGACTAACATTTTTCTCTTCAGATACCTCCATAACTTCTAGATTTAAAGCTGCGCTTGTTGAAGCTACATCTACGTCAACATTCTCTTGACATTCAGAGTCCCTACTTTCTGGTTTGCTAAAAAATTTTTCAAGAGATCCCACTAGTTTTTTTTTCTCTGTATCTTTTTCTCGTTTTTGCCGTCGAAATTGAGCACCTGAAATTTTTTTCCTTTTTTGCGGTTCCTGGAATTTTTTTGAAAAAGTTTAGTATACGGTTGTACAAAAGTAACTTAAATCTCAAAATGGGGTCGATCATTCCACCCATTATTGTGAACAACCTTTACTAGGGGGTCAACACTGAAATCGCGAAAAAAAATCAGCTTTTCCATACATTTTGTGTGGAATAGTTATTTTTTTTCGCGATTTCACCGTTGACCCTATAGTAAAAGTTGTTCGTATTTATGTGTAGAATGACTCCCTTTCGGGATTTAAGTTACTTTTGTTACACCCTGTATAGGTATAATTTTAATATTTTTTTTTATAAATCTTCACTCTTAAGTTGTATAACAGAAAAAAATACCCTTTAAATCACAATAATAATCACAATACTACTGCGAAAAAAAAATGTTCATACCTACTGCACACAAATGTAATGGAATAACTAATTTTTTTTCGCGACTTCAGAGTTGACCCCATAGTAAAAGTTGTTTTTATTGATTAGATGGAATGTCCCCTTTCGTTACTTAAGTTACTTTTGTTACACTCTGTATTAATTTTAATACATTTTTTAAATAAATCTTTACTTTAAGGTTTTTCAGTAAAATAACCTTTAAATTTTACATGAATACCTGCTGTTTATATGAATGCGCCCATATGCTGATTAATTAAACAAAGACACTTACCATAATTATGATTTTTTGCGCCGACGGATAATATAAATAATTTTCTAAATTATTTTTATAGTCACACTTCGCACAAAAATATACAGAATATTATTAATTTTGAGTACTCTGGACCGTTTCCGGATCTCACATTAGGGCTATAACCAAATAATTGAAGTTTGTTGTTCACTCACATCACTTTCGCATTTGTGTTAAATAAACAAAAACAAAGAAATGAGTATATAGTTTTAAGGGGATTTCCCCTGATATCTGTGGGATTTCCCTATTTCGCATAGAGCACGATACGGATTAACTTTGTTCTCATGAATTTCAATAGATGGCGCTATGTAATGCTACGATATAAAAGAAATATTTGGGCGCCGTTCATCATATTATTTTTATAAGGATAATCTTTTTAGTATTGTGAGGTGACAATGTCTGAATTTTAGTCGATGATTGTCTGATTTGCCGCCCCCTGAATGCATCGCCCGCGTGCATTGCACGCCTTGCACGCCCGCTTACGGCAGGCCTGATAGAGGGGGATGCTGTGGTGTTCGATTTGTGGACTTATAATATGGTGTTCGTACTACATGAACTGGTAAATTCGGATTGATCGAGTGTTATGAACTGTGTTCCTTTGTGTGTGAACGAATGTCTTTTAAACTGTTTTTGGTTCCTGATAGTTTTGCGGCACCCCGTTCTTGTTCGAGTTTGATATTTAATAATTGTTATTATAAATATTTATATATCACTGGATTGTTTGTTCGTTTGATATATATTATGGGTTGTTCACATAAGGATTCCTTATTTTGTTTTCCGCTGCTGTTCATTATTATGGCCCATATACAAACCCTCGGGTTTCTATGGGTTTCTATTTGATATATTTACTTACCTTAAATTTTTATGTTCATAGTGAGATTACCTTTATAATATTATATGTATATATATATATATATATATATATATATATATATATATATATATATATATATATATATATATATATATATATATATATATATATATATAGGCTTTCTCCCGGAAAAATCCAGTGTACGGACCTTAGTCAAGTAACACTGAATGTTACTCATTAATAGTTTCCTTTGTGTGAAGTGGTGAACGATCGAATAGAATACTGCTCTGAATATAAATATGAGAAAATTGTCAGTTAATTATATTACATTTATATAAACAAATAAATAAAATATGAAATGAGATTCTGAGCAGTATAAACTAAAGAGAAAACCTATGACTCTACCTCATTATTATTTTCGGAAAGAAAACTACGAAGAATATTACAAGATTTGATGACTGTTATCTTTTGTAACTGTTCAAACAAATTTTTCTTCAGACCCAAAATCTCAATACTTTTGTGAAGATTTCTAGGAATAACGCCTGCTGTAGAAATAATAATCGGTAGAATAAATATTTTCTTCATTTTCCACATTTTTTAATCTCGTCGCCAAGCATCATATATTTAGAAATTTTTTCATTGTATTTATTTTGTATATTATGTGTGTCGGGTATAGCAATATCAATTATATATGTTATTTGATTCTGTTTATCATTAAGAACGATATCTGGTCTATTGTGTTTTACAGCTCTGTTGCAAAGAATTGTTTTATCAAAATAAAGTTTATATTTGTCATTTTCACAAATAATCTCAGGTTCATATTTGTGACATTTTTTTCTTTTGGGAATTAGGTCATGTTTAATTCCTAGATTAAAGTGAATAATATTAGCGACGGCATTATGTCTTTCTAAATAATCTGTTGAAGCAAGGACTGAGCAAGATGATAATATATGAAAAACTGTTTCTGAAGAACAGAAACATCTACGGCAAGAATCATCTATATTTTGTTTGATGATGTGTTTTCTATAATTCCTCGTGATAACAACCTGATCCTGGATCGCAATTGCCAAGCCTTCTGTTTCAGCAAACAATTCTCCAGATACTAACCATTTATTCGATGCAATTTCATCAATAATATATATATATATATATATATATATATATATATATATATATCATAAAGAGATAGCAAGCGGAGGAGGTACGATGAATAATACGTTCTGCAATGTAATGATGTAATGGCTAATAGGTAACAGGGTCGGCGTAAGGGCTTTTTGAGGAAACTATCCCTTTTAGGCATTATTTTTTGTTTATCATAGAGTTAATGCATGCAGTCTATGTTCAGAGGTTTCACAACGGGAGGTGCATATAATGGTGAAGAAGAGAAACTTTATTGACGACAATTGGCACAATTCTCAATCAATATTCGAGTTCGACCCAATAAAATGATGGGAAAGGTTCAGTCTAGTGATTGAATCACGCAGTTGATTCATTACGACCGCGAAAAATTTTTAATGCGCGGGAAAAATTGTTAATATTTGAGGAAGTCGGCAATTTTGAATTCGAACGGACATCAAATTTTAGGTTGGTTTCAGTAAAATATGGTTCTTTGTCTTCTTAGAACATCCGTGGAAAACACAATAACTTCAGGAGTGTCAACGCCATTAGGTGTAAAAATATTTCGATTTCAGTTGAAAATCAGAATGAAAAAATTCTTCACGCTACTTTTTTACCAATTCTTGGAATATTTTTAAGATCAATATGTCAAATTGTTCAGAAAACACTTAATTATCGACTGAATGCCCCATTAGAATTTTTTAGTGAAAGAAAAACCCTTCAGCGATTTTAAAATATGGCTCGTTTTCGAATGAGTCAGCAATATTGGATTTCACCGGAAGTGAAATCTCGATACAATTTCTGAAAAACCTAGTCCTTTGGCTTTTCAACGAGGCACGAACGAATGATCTAGCTCTAAAATGTGAAAGTTATAACGGAAAAAAGAATGTCCGTTTCTCTCTGGCGCACCCTATATTTATTGTAAGAAGAATTTTGTCCTCCTAAATATTTACTGATCGAGCACAATATATTCTATATCCGTTAGAGAAGGTCAAATGAGTAGATCCGTTCTTCTAGGTGATGATAATTATATTAAACTGCAGCATCAGAAACACATAAGATTAGTAGTACTTTTCAAAGGGAAATTCATTTGTATTTCTGGAACGACGTCGAGAAACAAAAATTCAACAAACTAAAAACTGACAGCTTGCAGTAGTGAAAACTTGGGGATTAACATCACAAACATCTAGGTGAATTCTTTGAGCTGTTGTTAGGTTAGGTTAGATTGCTGTAGTGGCCTGGTAGCCCTAAATGAATTAAACCATTGCTGGATAATGAGCTGAGACTTGAGTGTCTTTAAATTATGGAAGCCATGTCTAGCACCCTGACCGATGCCCTTAACACATTATTCGACTTGCCAGCTTTAAACATATTTATTGAGGAAGCTAGAATACATACGTATGGACTGGAGCACATGGGACACCGGAAGCATGTACAAAGGGGTCACTCCAATATCAGCTCTATTATACTGGAGGATTACATGCTTATGCCATCTTCAAGCATTCATTCCAGACAGTTATTCCTTCCTTCCAGAGGAGGATGGACTGAGGAGACCTCGCTGGTTGAACCTGGAGACATGGTGTGATACGCCTCGAAACAAACCATTGTACAGTTGCTGGAATCTACGAGTCAACTCTTGAAGAGATCATAAGCATAAACCTAGATAGACACTGCACTATCCACAAAGTTGAGGTACATGGCATTGGTCAATGCGTTCTAAAAAATATAAATCTAGTATGCCATGTAAAGTCTATTTTTATATTCTCTGATAGTCAGAACAGATACAGATTTTAATCAAATGAAAATTTTAAAAACAGGCATGATATGGTACACGGTTGGGAGAGAAATATTATGTTTGTTCGTGGAGATGCCAGACACAGTTGAGAAATGAGAATTAATATATTGTCTTATATGGAAGGATAGCCACACTTTAGGTATTGAGTCTGTCACTATACGATTAAAAAAATTATGCTGAATGAAAAAATGAAAATAAATTGTACTTTCATTTAAAAATGCTAGAAAAGCCGATGAAGTATTTTTTATGATCAAACTGTAAATTTAAGGAACCTATGTAACTTTTTTTCAATTCTCAAATGCGGTTTTAAATATGTTCTTCAATTTCCAAGGGAGTAGCAGCCCCTTATTGTTCCCCTTTGCCGGCGCTCATGGTTATCAGGTAGGTACCGTAAACTAGTAGAAAATAAGATGAAATTACCGTTCTCAGTCACGGTTTCATAAAGATTCTCATCTCTCATAATGATATGTACTCACAATTTGAAATGTTTAAAACACGTGATAAATTATCTAGTTTTGCAAGAACGAAATCTAACTGCTCTGTGGACGACTTCACATACACAAAATTATTTTAAATTTCAACGTTTAATTTTTTCGCGGTTGGGAACAATGTTGTAGTTTCCGAGAATTGTTGGTGGAATCGTATTTATTTCTCGATATATATGTGAGCTAGAAAAGTGTGTACTCATCAGCAGCGACAGAGTTTCCGTGTGTGTGTTGGTCCAGGGACCTCGGTCTCTTCAGAACTCTTTAGAACCTCTTCGATAGAACTTTATGCTGTCTGGCAGCAGTCGGTGTATCTTCTCTACTTTGGCAGAAGTTCGGCCACGACTTCCCCTTTTCCGCTCTCAGTCATTTGCTTTTCCATACGCAGACCCTCAATTAGTTTATAGGCTGCTTATTTATTGAATAGAGTGCGGGCTTTATGGTAAAGTAAACCAAGGTTGTTATTCCACTATAGTACGCTGCTATTTGATTTATTAACGCGAGGTTAGAGCTCATAGCTCGAGATGATCTGGTCTTCTTGATGGTGCGAACGGAGGGATATTCTCGAAGTTGGAGGGTTGGGGGTTTTTTGTATATCAACCTGATATGATGTAGTTGGTGTGTATCCGACTGCTATAGATGCCGAATTTCCAGCAAGAAGAGTTGTCACTAATAGTTCACTACCTGCTGCAGGGGCTAGTGGGTTGCCTAGGGTCTTGTCTTTCTTAAGAATGAACTTGACAATGCCTAGTCAGTTTTCACGTTCAAGGCGACGTATCTGGTATTATTATACGACCTTGTCCGCGTAGGCATGAGAGTGCCTGTGCTCGCATAATAATCGATATCTTTTGGGTTCTGTTTTTTCAGCTGCATGGTCTCGATTCTGATCTTACCCTATTGAGGTATCACGGCTTCTCCTGAGGACCTAAGGAAGGCTCCTTTCTCCTCGATTATTGATGAAGTGAAAGGAGTTAGATCAGAAGAAAGAATCAGAGTTTCCTTAGTTTCCATGTTGAGGATTGAACCTTGTCAAGTTGGATCTTCAAGAGAGCTTCTACAAGAAGGAGGTACCAAGGGTAGTACCACTCTCGTTACTAAAACTTCTCGATCCCAGAAAAAATATTTCTCTTTTTTTCAGATTTTCACAACCGCTTCAGTGGTCTGATAATGTCGACTTTAAAGAAGCACCAATATTCAAAATTGAAATGAATATCTCGAAAACTGTTAAGGCCAGAAGAAAAATCGAAAAAAAAAGGATTTCAACACTCTGTAGATTGGTAATGGAGTGTTTATGGACATATGTTTATAGGGACTTTTGTCATAAAATGACACCTTCTAGGATCTTTTGCACTTATTTTAATACATATTGCATGTATTCTGTTATATGTATGAAATTCTTGCTTAACACTTGAAACATAATCAAATAATGATGGGTTTATCACTTGGCAAAGGTTTCACAAATATTTATTAAAATACTCGACATATGTTTCGGGTTATTAGCCCATTATCAAAAGTTTGTTTGTTTGTTTTTCCTTTAACGTGCTATATTTTTGCCTTTCGGCTAATGACACGCCGGGGAATTCTGTCACGTCACTAACCCGGGAATTTTGCCAAACCCCTCTCGTGTCGAGGAAGGGATCTTTAATGTCCAACACATCTCTGTTAGACAGGACCGACAGCTTTACATCTCCTCCGAAAGATGGACACTCAAGCGATTTACAGAATCCGAAAAATAACACCGACTTTGTGGGGATTGAACCCAGGTAACTCTGCGTAGGAGACGAGCATCATATTCCATACGCCACCGAGCCGGCATTTATCAAAAGTAATACAATACTAAATTCAAAATGAGTGATTTCACTTATGTGTAACGGCATTCACAACAGGAGGTAATTTGAAGTCTAGTTGGTCAAGTCATATCTCTAATTAAAAAGTGTACAAATTTATTGCAAAAAGATGGGTTGAAATTGACTGTTATGAACCCGAAGCTTCAATTTTATATTCATTACCCTAAATTCACAAGGTAGATTGTCCCATGAGACCTATTGTTTCATATTTAAGTGCTCCAGCTACTGAATTATGTAAATATTTGAACAACATACTTCCATATTTGATACAACACAATCCAATTTATTCAATACAAAACTTTATAGAATTAACCAATCACCTGTAATCTAAAAATTCCGATAAATGCTTAATTAGTGTCCTTCGATATAATTAATCTATGTAATGTAAGATTTCTGATTGAATTACCGGATTGACTTTATTAATTTGAAGGGTGTTGTTGATGACTTTGAATTCACGTTAGAGATAGAAACAGGAAACTCCATTAACTTTCTGGATTTAACTATTACTAAAATTAACGGCAAACATGATTTTTCTATTTTTCATAGGCCATCGCATACAGATATTACTATTCACAGCTCATCTACACATCCTTATCCACATAAATTAGCAGCTTACAATAGTACGGTACATAGACTCATTAATATCCCAATGTCACAAAATAATTTCATAAAAGAGCTAAATATAATTAAACAAATAGCAGTCAATAACCGTTACAGTCCAAGTATGATTGAGAACATGATTTCACGCAAAAATTTCAAAAAGCAATCCAGGAACAAAATACAACAGCTTAACTTATATTTGTAATCCTAGTATAAAATTAAAATCATTCCTCTAGCATTATAATTTCAATATAGCATTGCGAATTGATAATTCTTTAGGTCGACATATCAAAAACTGCAAATCTAAAATTGATAAAGGTAATAAATCCGGTGTTTATAAACTGTCTTGCGGGGATTGTAATAAAATTTATATTGATACAACTTTCAGAAATTTCAAAGTTAGATTATCCGAGCTCAAACGTAGTTTTAATTATCAGAAATGAGATTCCCATTACTCTAATCACTTACTCGAAGAAAATCATAACTTTAATGATAATTTCAAAATTTTACACAATGAAAATAATAGACAAAAACTTTATCTATTGGAAATTTTAGAGATCAACAAAAAAATAATTCAGGTAAGTTACTTAATAGTCAATTAGATCTAAATCCTTCTTCTTTACTCAATTTTTCAATTCATAGAGTAAGCAACTCCGATGGGTTTTCTAACATACCCTTGTACTTGTACCTATTGTAAGATTGAGTAGAAAATAAGACTAATATATAATTAATGACTATGTTCATTAGTTTTTATCTATCTGATGAAGCCACAGTGTGGTGAAACCGGTCATAGTTTTGTTAATATAGTGAAAATCTAAATAGCATAGTTTTATTTCATTGAAAATATAAATCATTTAATCATGTATTCGGTTAGACTCTTCATTGAAATTTTGATAGGGACATCTGTCGGGCCAGTTAGTAAATAAGAGTTGATTTTCTCGCCAATTTTTACATATTCTGTTGAATTTGCACATCCTGTCTGATATTGAAAACGAGTATGAGGTCGAGGTATCCAGATCGTATTTTAGAAACAACATCCTGCGCATGGTCGTTCAATTGTGAAAAGTAGGTTTGAATGCAATATCTAATGCATTTGTGAAGAAATATCTATCTATTCTTTTCGATAAAGAATGGTATCATTAAATCCGGTAGCATTGGGTGTAATTTATCAAGTATTCCACGGAGAGAATTGAATAGACCACACCAATTAATTTCATTGTCGTCATTGAATAGAAGACAACAATAGATTTGGCAAGTTTTGATCCAATCGCATCATAACTACCTAAATTTTGATCACTTGGTTATTTCTTCATGAAAACTAGTTATAATCAACCAATTTTTGTTACTTTATGGTGTTTCAACGTTATTCATGAATGATGAAATGCTGTACAAGGTGATTCATTTGTCCTAAAGAGCAGATGATGGAAGAATTACTGTGTAATAACTTATTCTTCATTAATAAAGGTCTGAATTCAATTGAATCGCCGCTCCCATACACTGAACGAGATAATGACTATTTTTTAGCGAAACATGGAGTTGTCTAGAGCAGGGGTGCTTAAACTCGAACTGCTGGTGATCTACCTTAATATTTTTAGACTACTTTCGATCGACTCTTAGAGGCTGCAAGTGTGTATGATGCAGTGTTGTCGTACATACACGATACACCCTACCTACCTACGTACGTAGGGTGTACCGTAGCATATATAGATATTAGCTTTCCGCACAATATACATTATTTTAGTCAAGGTTTGGGTTAGGTTTAGTTAGGTTCTTCTCTATAATATCAATGAAAAAACTCATAGTTATTCAAAATTGCGAGTTTATTGGTTATTACAAAACAAAAGAGATACATAAGGTGTTAAATTTAACTAAGGAGTGACTTTGGATGTTGAAGCGTGGCACTGCATGTCCATGTCATATTTTTCATAAGATGGTACGTAACCATTGAGTGCTAATAGCAAGCATGATGATATATGATCGTCAGTTAGTCGATTGCGATATTTTGACTTAATTATCTTCATTTCAGAAAATGCAGACTCGCACAAGTAAGTTGAGCCAAACATTGCCGTCAGTTGAAGGGCGATTTGCCTTATATTCGGATATTTATCTTCAGATGAAAAACACCAGAAATTGGTATCAGATGCTGCAGCTTTGAGATATGTATCTGATATAATCTGCACCAACTCATTCTCAACAGAACATGAGTTCATATTAAACTGAGTTGCTATTTCAGTTGCTAATTCCCCAATGTTTTAACATAAAAAGGATAACTCATAAATGATGCTATATCATCTCAATAATAGTTTTTCCCTTACCTTGAAGTTCCAATTTAATGGTGTTTAAGTGCATTAGTAAAGCTATTGGCCCCGACGGAATCTATGCAGAGACGCTTAAGCTAATGACACAGCAAGAAGGGGCTGGCCTTAAGCTCTTAACAGCACTGTTTAATAACATCTATAGAGCCGGTAAAATCCCAGCAGACTGGCTCAAATCTGTGTTTGTCACCCTGCCCAAAAAGACCAATGCGACAAATTGTGATGACTACAGAATGATTAGCCTAATGTCGCATGTTCTGAAAACTTTTCTACGAATTATACATACTCGAATCTACACCAAATGCGAGCGAGAAATCGATCCAGTTCAGTTCGGTTTCAGAAATGGCCTAGGAACGCGTGAGGCTCTATTTTCTCTTAATGTACTCACCCAAAGATTTAGAGACATGAATATCGATGTTTACGCCTGCTTTGTTGACTATCGGAAGGCTTTTGACTGCGTTTCACATAAAAAAATGGCGGAAATTTTAAAAAATACCGGGGTTGATGAAGAAGACTTACGCATTATTACAAACCTTTATTGGCACCAAACTGCACAAGTGAGAGTTAATGGGCTAACATCTGAACAGGTAGCAATACGGAAAGGTGTACGTCAAGGCTGTGTGCTGTCGCCTCTATTGTTTAACATTTACTCAGAAGCAATATTCAAAGAAGCACTCGAAAACATAGACACAGGCATTAGAATAAATGGAAAACTACTTAGTAATATCCGCTACGCAGACGACACCGTGGTACTAGCTAAAAACCTTCAAAACTTGCAGAGAGCCATGAACCTTATTGTAGAGCATAGCCAACGCTTTGGACTATCTGTTAACGTTAACAAAACTAAAAGTATGGTGTTTTCTAAGCAAGTAGTGGAGGCTGTAATACGCATTAACAACCAACCTGTGGAACAAGTGCATTCGTTTCGGTATTTAGGAGCCACGGTGAACGACTAAAGTGACCCGAAAATAGAAATCAAATCTCGAATCGAACAAGCCCGTAAAACTTTCGTTGGCATGAGAGACCTTTTCGTCAACCGCGGACTTAATCTTCAGCTTCGTATGCGACTACTTCGTTGTTATGTTTTTCCTGTCCTTACTTATGGATGTGAAAGTTGGACGTTTAATCCAGAAATGGAGAGACGCATAAACGCTTTCGAAATTTATCTATACCGTAGAATATTGCGTATCTCTTGGATGGAAAGACGGACAAACATCGACGTTCTAAATACAATCGGAAAATCACGAGAGTTGATGAGAACCATCAAAGAGAGAAAGCTCCAGTACATCGGGCACATTATGCGCGGCAAAAAATATGAGATCCTTCGCCTGATTATTGAGGGGAAAGTCCAAGGAAAAAGATCAGTTGGACGACGCCAGAACTCATGGCTGAAAGATCTACGGAGGTGGTTTGGAAGAACGTCTACTGAAATTTTTAGAGCTGCAGTGTCGAAAACAATTATTGCCAATTGGATCGCCAACCTTCGTTTGGAGACGGCGTCATAAGAAGAAGAAGAAGTGCATTGTGAGTCAAAAATGCCAAATTAGTCAGCCATTTTTCGTTTTTCAACATCTAAGTGTCATCACCTCTTTCATCTAGAAAAGCTGTAATTTCGGGCAACAATGGTTGAAACCTTTCTAGGAATTTTCCGCGACTCAACGAATCGAGATAACTGAAGTTCTCTAATAGCAGACATGATTTCTGGTTTATTTTTAAAATCTCCAAATAAAGTCTCACCCGCTTCAATAGATGCTTCCTTCATAACCGATCCATCTTCGAATAGTTTCTTGTGTTTCGTCAATATATGAGATATTTTGAATGACGCGATCGTAGCAGATTTTGATTGTTTGTCTAGTCTTGTGAACATGGTTTGTTCTTAATACCACGCTTAGGTATTGCAACTGACGCACGACAAATAAGACAAATGTACCTATCCTTCACCATACAAGAGAAACATTCTTCCTCACAATCGTTATTAAAACGATACGTTTAAGATTTCTTCGCTGCACTCATTTTGTACTATTTAATAATAAACTTTGTATCGACGTAGTATAGCCTTCAAGCTACAATTCAGAATAACTCCAATTCCTGTAGGAGCAATATTTATATTGGCGTGAACGAAAGTGTTGAATGTTTCCGTCAAACGCGCTGCCCAAAATTTCTAGAAAAGCGGCAAGAATAAAAAACGCGGCTATTCTTTGACAAGCACCGTGCGTTCCTTTGATGAAGCCGCCTTTTTCCTCTGGCAGAGTGTTATTTTATGACGTAATAAATTTTTGTAGTGTAGTTACCTACTTATTAAAAACTTTTTTCTTCTCGAGATCTACTCAAAAAGCACCCGGGATCGACCGTTTGAGCACCTCTGGTTTAGAGAATATTTTAACGTGAGCTTTGGCTAGAGATTCGAGGCTTGAATTGACTTGAAATCAAGTCAAGCTTTTGTTTTCGGAATTCAAGTCCAGTCACAATAGCTCGAAAATTCAAGCTTCATGAATCGTAAGAATTTGAAAGCTTGAATCAGAACACAATTGCATCAAAAATTGAACTCTCATATTCAATAAGAGCTGGAATAAAGGTTCAAATAATACTGAACATTTGATGGGGAAATATTTGAATGAAATTCAACGTAAAAATCTGAAAAGAATTCATAGAGTTGTTGAAGGAAACACAAATACAGAAAAAGAGCAAGAATGAAAGAGAAATGTATATTTTCAAATAAAAACATCACAAAAACAAACAAACAACATCAACTTTCTATAAAACAACTGAAATAAACTTCTGTGAAAATAAAAACAGCAGTATTTACCTTTGCGAAAATAAGAAATATCTACATTGAAACTAAAGTCAAAAAGAATAAGAATATGCGAAAATACATTCCCACTTCGTCAAATACTTGTTACTTCGCTATTTTTGAACCAAGAGTTGAGACACATTAACGTTCGAGCTGATTTGTGACACAATCTGTTTCGAGTTTTAAATGGTCTTAATAGTTAATGTAGCTCCTTATAGAACTGCCTCACTATATGAGCCGAACTTGGAGGAATTGCCAAAAGTCTTTTGCCATGTTCCCCAAATTTGAAAATATAGCGTCGTGCTTTTTCCATTACTCTAAAATGACTTCTGAGATTTCGACTCTGAAATGACTTTTGAGCTTTCTGCAAGAGGGTCACTCAGGCATTTATCTATCTGATATAGCCACATATCCTCATTCGGTTCGAGAACAGAAGTCTTCAGAAGACTTTTTGAATAGACCTATTACTTGAATTGACTGTAATTCATTTATCGCCATCATTTCGATGCAAACGATCTTGATGGAAGATGTGGGCTTGGGTTGGGCCTAAAATATTTTGTCCACAGTACAACCAGCTGCTTTTTTTTTTAATATATAACGCTTTTATCTCTGGGCTCCTGTATGCTGCATATTATTCATTATCTAATCATCTCTTTCTAGATGATAGTCAAGCTCGATAGCCTAGTTTTCTAATTTATCTTTTATCATGTTGATGCCAATAACTCCTGTACAGTAGGTTTCGCCTCCTAATATTGTTAAAATAGTTTTGAACAATTTGATATGTCCATACAGTTCTTCTATCAATGGCCAACTTGAGTAATTTCAAATCACTTGTTTCTGTATTATTACGAAGTAGTTAACCCATATAACCCTGAAACTATCGTTTTTTTATGAATAGACTTATTTTCGTGGATTGAGGTTGAGAGGGGGACTATAAAGTATTCACCATTTTTTTTTGAATTTTAGAGTGTTGCTATTGGTTGAAACTATGCGTCCTTTTAAAAGGACAGTAGTACTATAGCATGCTCATATAATTTTATCGATTGATTTCAAACAAAGTCCTTATTTTCATCTAAACATTAACTAGTATGATAAGAAACAAAACAATCTTTTACAAATTTACGAGCAGATGTAGAAAAGTTTGTTAGAAAATGTCATGATTGTCAAAAATTCAAGTACTCAAATATCAAGAAACAACCCTTGACAATTACAACTACTGCTACTGCTTCCATGCAGAAAATTTTTCTTGATCTCATAGGTCCATTAGAGCCCGATTACGAAAATAACAAGTATATTCTAAGTATACCATGCGAACTGTCAAAATTCGTAGAATACTACCCTTTGATGAATAAAGAATCAGAAACAGTTGCTAGGTCGTTTGTTGAAAATTTTATATTACGATTTGAAATTCCAAAAGAAGTAGCAATTGACCAGGGGACAGAATTTATGTCAAAAATTTTTGAGGAATCTTGCCAACTTTTGAACATCAAACAACTAAATTCTGCTGTTCATCAACATGAGACAATTGGAGCTCTTGAGAATACACACAAACTACTAGGTGCATATCTTAGAATATATACTAAAGAACATCCTGAAACATGGAGCTCTTGGTTACCTTTTTGGTGTTTTTCTTTTAATAACACGGTGCATACGTCACATAAATACACTCCGTTCCAGTTGGTATTTGATAGAACTTGCGAAATGCCATCAAGTATCAGCTGCACCCCTGACCCAATTTATAATTTTGACCATTTCCCCTTAGAATTGAAATATAGACTTTAAGTAACTTGCCATGCAGCTAGGAAAAACTTAGAAAAATCTAAGGCAATTAGAAAAGGAAAAGTCGATCAAAATACTCAGCTAAGAAATTATAATGTTGACGAAAAAGTTCTTGTTCGAAATGGTTCAGGCAAAAAGTGACACAGTAATCGGAGAAGATGACCCAAACATCTTCATAGATAAAGATGCTATAATAGTTAAGGTACATAAAATTAGAGTTAAGTCATATGTAGGTTAGTGTAAGCAAACATTTTTTTTTCTCGTTTCAAATAAAAAAAAGTGACGAGGAAGGTGTGATGGATATGAGTAAATTATAATAAAGGAAGTTCATTGAATTGATATTTAGTAACAGTTCAATGAACTAGGAAATATATCCATTCTTCTTCTTCTTCTTTTTTCACAGCCTCATCTCGTCCACTGCTGGACATAGGCCTCTTTTAACCTTTTCCAATTTGACCGGTCTTGGGCATCCTGAATCCAATTTGTGGAGATCCTTTTATGTCGTCCGTCCATCTTGTTGGCGGTCTGCCTCTGCTTCTGAAGGCTTCGTGTCTAGGGCGCCACTCCAATATCTTTTTTGACCATCTGTTGTCTGACATTCTTGCGACATGGCCTGCCCAGTTCCATTTTAAACGTGTGACCCTATCTACAGCATCTGTAACCTTACTTCTTCTTCGTATCTCCTTATTCGAAATCCGATCTCTCAGGCTTATTCCCGACATGGATCTTTCCATGGCTCGTTGGGTCACTTTTATTCTGTTGACAGTCCTTTGGGTAAGTGTTAGTGTTTCGGAGCCATATGTCAGTACCGGAAGGACACATTGATCATAAGCTTTGCGTTTAAGACTTATTGGAATATCAGACTTGAAAATGTGTTGTAATTTTCCGAAGGCAGACCAGGTAAGTCCTATTCGTCTGCTTAGTTCAAAGGTCTGGTTGTCTCTTCCAATTCGTATTTCGTGCCCTAGATATTTATATGAGGTTACAAATTGGATTTCTTTTTCCCTTAGTTTTAAGTAACAGCTGGGGACTAAGTTAGTCATGAATTCTGTTTTAGCGGTATTGATCTTTAATCCAACTTGTTGGGAGATACTTGACAACTCTGAGAGCATTTCGTATGCCTCATCTAGGCTATCTGACATTAAAACAATATCGTCGGCGAAACGCAGGTGATTTAGCATTTCCCCATCCACACGTATGCCTCTATTTCCCATTTCGAGCTTTTTAAACATAAACTCTAATAAAGTTGTGAAGAGCTTGGGAGATATTGTATCGCCCTGACGGACACCCCTTTCGATTTTAAACTGGTTTGTTTCTTCGTGAAGTCTCACTTTTGCTGTGGCGTGTTCGTAGATATGTCGTAGTAGGGAGATATATCGATGATCTATACGACAGTCGGCAAGAGCTTTAATCATTTCGTAGTGATTTATGGAATCGAACGCTTTTTCATAATCTACAAACGTGAGTACAAGTGGTTTATTGTATTCCACACATTTTTCTATCAGTGACTTTATAACCTGTAAGTGGTCGTTTGTTCCATATCAAGCTCTAAAGCCCGCTTGTTCTCTTGGCTGATATAAATCCAGTTTGTTCGTAAGTCTGGCTGTTATGATTTTAGTAAAAAGCTTATAAAGATGTGTAAGCAGACTAATTGGTCTGTAGTTTTGTAGGTCGGTGATATTACCCTTTTTGTGCATAATAACAATGATGGCGTTGTTCCACTTCTCTGGGGTTGTTGCTTCATCTAGACATTTGTTGAAAAGTCGAGTTATGGACTTAAGTAGTTGTTTTCCTCCCATTTTTATAGCTTCTGCAACGATGCCGTCTTCACCTGGTGCTTCATTGTTCTACATTTCGTTAAGCGATCTTAAAACTTCATTTTCAGTTATTGCTGGAATATCCTCTGATCCCTGGTTTACTATATGGGGTAAAGGAGGTGCATTTTTTAATATTCCGGCTTGGTGTTGGTTACTGTATAAGCTGGTATAGAAATTTTCGACAATTGTGATTATCTCCCTTCTGTCGTTTGTTACTTCTCCCCTTTCATTTTGTAATTTAACTATTTCTGTTTTTCCCAAACTCAGTTTGTTTTGAAGTATTTTCATGTTTTTATTTTCTTCTATGGTTTTGGTTATCCATTTTTTATTGTATTTTCTGACATCGGCTCTTACAGCTTTTGTTATATCTTTGCTTAGTTGTCTTATTTGGTCTCTATGATGTGAATGTCTTCCTAGCAGCTCTCTTCTTGTTTAGTATACGTCTCTTAATTGTTTAGTATACGTCGTTAACTTCTCCTCGTTGTTCATTGATTTCGGGCAATGTTTTTTCTGAGCTTCGTTGATTGATTTGACTATGTTGTCGTTTAATTTTTCAATGCTCATTTCATCAGGGTTTTCAAGATTCTCTTCTATTGTCTTCTGATATTCTTCGATGTCATCTACATTCGTCCACTTTTTATTATTTTGTTTGTTAATCAATTTCATTCATTCATATCCATTGCTACACCCGAATTGCTGAGCTGCAAAAAAGTGCACGGTTACTGTTATAATTATAAATAAGAAATAGTTCCGAATGTGTACATTCGGCAATAATGATTTGGTCGTATGAAGTTGAATAGACGACATTAGACTAGTGATAGATATACTAAATCAGGGTTAACATATCATGTAGAAGTAGAATGGTTTATCAATATAGTAAGTTGGTAACAAAACTCCTCCGTGTTTCTATTACCCTTTGAGATCTTCCATCTCACCTAAAAATTAAACAGAGATAAATACTCTGTTTACGACAATCCGTTGGAAACAAACATTTCTTCTGTTTATTCTTCGTCGTCGCAATTCTGGGATAAAAAAGTTCTCCAGCATGAAAACATATCGCTTAGAGTTTACAGTTACGGTTGCCCTTCTTTCACTTTATCTTTGTGAAGTGGCGATTGATGTAGTTTGTGGGGGTTTTCTTCTGCCCAATATCGGGTTTTCCGTTTATTAACCGAACGGCTCAAATGAAAATGAGCCTCATCACTCATCATTATCACTGGTTCATTTTCATCAGCGATAATCATTTGCATTTTTTCGGTAAACTGCTGGAGTTGTGCAAAATCTTCTTCTGCTGGACAACCATGAGTTCACAGGGGTGAAAGCGGAGGTCTTGGTTTCGGATTCATTGCTGATGGAGTCGTTCTGAAATTCTGCACCTATCGGGTGATTGTGTCAGGTTTCGGAACTGAAACGTTACGACTTATGTTGAAGCGCTGGCGAAAGCGCCGCTGCACGACAATGACAAACTCTCCCGATTTTAACTACTCTTCAAGTGCCAACGCACGGTGTTCTCATCATCTGTCATCCATCCTAGTCCACTGCTGAACATAGGTCTTCCTCAACGATCTCCATTCCGCGCGATTTTGGGCCGGATTTATCCAGTTCGTACATACTCGCTTGATATCGTCTTTCCAACGAGCTGGTGGACGTCCTCTACTTCTGTGGGCTTCATCTCTGGGACGCCACTCCAAAAGACGCTTTGTCCATCTACCGTCCGTGGTTCTTGCTAGATGACCGGCCCAGTTCCACTTTAAATTAGCTACTCTCTTGAGAGCATCCTGGACTCTAGTTCGTTGGCGTATGATATGGTTGGGAATTCTGTCCCGTAGTGTTATGCCTAACATAGCTCTCTCCATCTTACGCTGAGCAACACATATTTCATTAGCTGATTTCTTTGTTAGGGACAGGGTTTCTGCACCGTACGTCAAAACTGGTAAAACGCATTGATTGTATACTTTACGTTTCAAACAAATCGGTATCTCTGATTTGAACAGATCTCTCAGTTTTCCAAATGCAGCCCATGTCAGCCTTATTTGTCTTCTTATTTCTGTTGTTTGGTTGTCCCTGTCTATAGTTATCTCATGCCCCAGATATTTGTATGACGTTACTTGTTCAACAATTTCACCATCGATGGAAACTGGTTGGCTTGGTACTAAGTTGGTCATCATCTTAGTTTTCGACATATTTATCTTCAATCCGATTTTACTGGATTCCTTAGACAACTGCAAGAGCATCTCATTTGCATCATCTAATCTGTTTGCTATAATGATGATGTCGTCGGCGAAACGAAGATGACTTAATCGCTCACCATCCACATTTACTCCCCTTTGATCCCATTCCAATTGCTTGAACATATATTGCAATAGGTTTGTGAACAACTTCGGGGAAATAGTATCACCCTGTCTTACTCCACGTCCGATCCTGAATTTTTCTGTAGAATTGTGAAGGCACACTTGTGAAGTGGCATGCTCATATATATATTTAATGATGGCAGTGTATCTATGATCTATTCTACAGTCAGCCAACGCTTTAAGCATAATCGCCTGTATCACGGTATCGAAGGCTTTCTCGTAATCCACGAATATGAGAACCAGAGGCAAGTTGTATTCTCTTTTCAATCAAAGTCTTGAGAGTTTGGAGATGATCATTAACACCAAATATTACCCGAAATCCAGCCTGGTCTTGAGGTTGGTAGGTGTCCAGTTTGTTTGTGAGGCGCTTTGTTATTATTATGGTGAAGAGTTTGTATAAGTGCGATAGAAGGCTTATAGGTCTATAGTTCGAGAGATTTGTGGGGTCTCCTTTCTTGTACTATTATAGCATTATGCCAAGACTCTGGTACTTTTGCTTCAGCTAAACATTTATTGAAAAGTTTCGTTTCGTTTCGTTCATTTCATTTGAATCTATTCTGTATTATATAGAAATCTATTGTAGGTTGAGTGTTATTGTTGAATACAGAAATTCTTTGAATTGCTGAAATGGCTGCTGGTTGATTTCTTCCCTCTTTGGTTCAAAATAACCAAATTACTCTCGGAGCTTGTTGCGCTGTGCAACAAATTTACTAGATCGAACGTACTAGGTTTTGAAATCCCAGTGTGTCGCAGCCTATCGACTAGAGACATTACCTACTTATTTTGCACATTTACAGGTACGGCAACTAGCGATTAGCAGGTGAACTCAACTTTATGCTCTCACAAATGTCAAGCTTTCAAGCAGCTCATAAAAGCTTGATATCAAGTCAATCTTCTGGGTTGCAAAATCAAGTCAAGTCAAACCTTTGATTTTTCAAAAGCTTGAATTTCAAGTCAAGTCAAGCTTTTCGAAAAAATTTCGAACTGTTGACTTGATGAAACCCTTTTGGCTCAGAAGTTTCATCGCATGATAATCTTCTATTTTGTGAAATACCATTCCAGTCTTATTTTCGTTTATCTGTTTCAGAATTGGAATACTATGAATTGATGAGGCTTTAACATGTCACCTTTCGATTCTACCGGTATGTTGAGTTAAAATGACCATAGCAAGATATTGCATTTATGTAATAGTCTTGATTACCATCTGGAACAGATCTGTGCAAGGAGCAGGCTGCCCTTCAGCTGATATCATCTTACCATGTCGATGTTTACTGAAGGCAAAAGAATATCAAGTATGGTATGTAAACCAGTGATTTAGAAAGTGATCTAACCTAATCTATTCTATACAAAATTTCTCATCAACCTACCCATTTTATTTTCTGCATTCTTTCCTCTACCTTATTTCTCTACCTAGTGCTTCTCTTAACTCTTTGATAAAAAATAACAATATATATTGCCTCTTATCACACTATTGAGATTGAAATTGTACTAAATTTAAAGTATTAAAGATACTAGGGATTACAAGTATGAATATGAATCTGATACTTTTACATATTTGAGATCAAATCGAGTAATCGAGTCTTAAAGAAGGGACAAACTTCACACATACGTTTTTTGAGATCACTGAGTACGAATCTGTATTTAGTTTTTTCACCTTTCACCTTCCACCTTTCCTTGAGGTCATTAAAGGTTTCTTCAGGATTATTAAACAATGGTTTCATAGTCTTAATTGACCATTAGGAAACGTTACACAAACTCATTGACCCTTGTACTGAGCGCTTAAAAACATTAATATGAATTTTTTCAGATTTTTCAGTGATGATTCCCTCAATTTGACCTTGAAATGAACTTGAATCGGACGTTATGAAAGTCAACATATATACTCGGATTCTGTGGCCTCAAAAACTTTCAATTGCTTTGTTAAAATTTATCCAATTGAAATGGCTTGGAGGTCTGTTTGGATAAATACCTGTTCATTTCTTTTTCTAAGATAGTGTAATTAATTTTGATTACACTATCAATAGCACCGAACTCTAAAGGGTTAATGTTGTCAGAGATCTCAGTGTGTTCATCGATTCAATTGTAAACCGAGCCTTCAAAACCTTTGGCTTTATTAGACGTAACACAGCTATGTTTACAAGCTGTGACATTTTGAAATTGCTATACAATTGTTATTGCAGGCCTATTCTTGGGTGATTGAGGGGGTCCAGAACAAACTTCTTCTTTATATATCGTATAAAATGTCTATCCCTAGGATACAGTTTTCTGCAACATTTGTCAGGGCTGAAGTGAACATAAAAAAGATATCCGAAGGAAGAATTTTTCTGGATCTTCTCTTTCTCTGTAGATGTCTTGATGTTGAGGTGGATTGTCCCGATTTGTTGTATCAGATTTCCTGTTGCAACGATTAGGTAATAAGTAACTTAATGCAGACTGGTGTTTCACCCTTTCGCCTGCTGAATTGAAGTCAAAGATTCATTCAATTATTTCTCCTACTGAGTATTTGAATGATTTCAATTCATGCATATTGTTTTTGTTACTTTTTTCTTGTATTGTAATTTCAAGGTTCAAACCGTTAATAAATAAATAAATAAACAAATAAATAAATAAATGAATAGATAAATAAATAAATAAGTAAATAATAATAAATAATAAATAAATAAATGAATGAATAAATAAATGAATAAATGAATAAATAAACAAATGAATAAAAAATTTGAATTTCACCAAAAAATGTGTTTTACTATATTAGTTTTCGAGATATCCAGCCCACCTGATTCATCAATACACTTTTGTAACCGAAGCTTCCACAGCTTCTTAATTCTTGGGAGGAGGGGATGCCTGTCATGCCACATCTGTGGCCACCCAAGATGATTTGATGTGAGTTCACTCGCTTCTTGAAGAGGGCCAAATTATAAGTTATCGAAAAGATGTTCAATTGAAGCGAGTTCCACGGTACACTAGCCCTGTAAACGAAATAATTTTTATAGAGAGAGGTACAAGTCTGACGAAAGTTTTCCGCAAACCTAGTTCTTCTTTGGAACTGAATTCTTTCCGGGATTGAGCCTTCAGTTCTTCAGAGCATTTACCATGGAAGTATCTGTAAAAAAGAGAAAGATCAGCAACCTACCGCATTTAAGCGAAAGGTTGGAGAACACTTGTGATCTCGGGGTGGTCAATGAGACTGACTGCTCTCTTCTGGACACAATTCAATAGATGTAATGAATGTTTGGGTGCGGAGCCCCACACATAGGAACAATATTCCAGACTAGATTGCTCCTGTGGCTTGTATAAAAGCATCAGCTATGATGGCGTGAAGTACTGCTTACTGCCGAAAACAAGACTTAACTTAGCAGATTCAGATTTGGTCAATAGCTGACAAAAGGTCATGCTTGCGAACTCCAGTGTTGACTGCGACGCCAATCAGATGCATGTTCTTTTCTGAGGAAATTTGATTGCCTTGCATGACTAGAGGAGGTTCTCTAGTCTGATATAAGTGACCATTGTGTTGGTATCTTTGTCGGTGTGACTCCTCAGTAGGGCGCTGACTATAAAATGAGGACCGAGAATATAGACGTCCGCAAACCATTTTTTATTTTTTCAGTGGTCTCAATATGGAGACGTGGGGTACTCCTCCATTAACCTGAAAAGATTCACTCGTTACACCATCAACCACTACTTGAATCTATCGATCTACTGAAGAGAAAGCTACTAATCTAACCACGCAATTCTTCGGGAAGTCCATATGCGATTAGTTTATTCATCATGGCTGCGTGCCAAAAGCTGTCGGCATTTGAGATATTAAGAGCAATGTCTCCTGATTCGGCACAGTTTCCGCTTATCGATGTCCACAAATGAGTAACGTATGCAAGGAGGTTACCAGTTGATCGTTATCTACAGAAACCGTATTGTCGAATGCTCCTAAATAAATGATAAATTGCGTCATCAATTTCTTTCTCCGTCGTGAAACGTCGACTATGTGAATGATATTTTAGGTTAAAGAACAACCAGAAATCACACATGGCCAAATTAGGCGGGAAAGGTGTATGTGGGAAGATTTTCATCCCTTGTTCAAGTTAAAATTCTACTATTTGCTATGCTGTTGTCTGACGATGCATTGGTGTGTTGCAACATTATTCCACGAATCCTGACTGCGAATATTATCCTGCAGTGCTTGCACTGCAGGATAATGATGGTCCAGCAGATTTGGTGGATTTATGACAACGGATTGTAGTCGAGTGTGGTTGTATAACCCCTGAAATGCTACGTCATTTCCAAGAACGTTTCGAGAAAATCTGTATTTGTATTTGGAAGGTGGCGGCGAAGACTTTGAACATTTGTTCGATTGATACCGAATTGACCTATTAAATGTATAATAAATTCAATTTTTCAATTTTCAATTTTTCACTACTCACCAACATGTTTTTAGTTCCATGAATAAGCTCTATTATTTGAAAACTAAACAAACGTGTTCTGAACCTCCATCCAAAATCAGTAGACCTCGCAAAAACTGTATCGCTCTCTATCAATTCACCCTGTATCTTCATCACAATGCAGATGAGGATATTGTCTACGATATTCTAGAAATTCTAAACCCTTTCTAATGAAATATTACTCAAACTAACTGATCAATTCGAAGATTTGGGGGTTGACACCCTTATCTGAGGGGTGTCTGAGTGAAAGCACCACTGCTTAATAATATTTTTTCCCAAAATACAACAGTATTTCGGTGAATGTTCATTCGAAATCGCGAGATTTTGCAATCACTGAGAATAACTCGTCTTTTGACGAACCAGCCTGTATCTCCCCCCGAATATGTCAAAACTCAAAAATTAATACTAATTTGTGTTGAGAATCAAAATAGCTTTCCAATGAGGTATCACTTGACATATCTTGCATTTTCAAAAAATTGAGTTTTATGCACTCCTGCTTAGGGGGTTTAAGTAAAATAAAATCACCGTTTGTTAAAAGATGTCCTCTTTCAGGCAAAAATGGACCTATTTCTGTTTTTTTTGTCCCGAAACGAATAGTTTAGCAGTTATTGAGTCTTTTTCGTTTTAGTTGCCCCACCTGGTATAATCTTGACAACGTGCCCCTAGAGCCTGTTAATGTCATCAAAGATTGGGTTATTTACCTTGATTCGAAGTTATCTCATATCTTTCATATCGACTCTGTAATTGAACATTCCAACAAAATGCTTTATTACTCGATCAACTAAACCGTTTTCAAAAATGCACTCCCTCATCATATTATCTGTTTCCATTGTTCGTCCCATCATAGAGTATTGCTGTGTAGTATAATCACCCGCGTATGCAACTCATGTCAGTAGTTTGAAACGAATACAGGGGAGGTTCATCAAGTTACCATGTCTTAGAAGTGGTATTGTATTTAAAACCTTCAGTTTCGAGATTCTCTTATACCATTTCTCCTTGTCGCATATTCTATGTTGTGGTACATATTTCCATATCTTGTCCGCCTTGAAAGTCATCGACGCGCTCGTAGTTTGTCCCAGTGTATTGGAGCTATTTTTTTTCATGTTCCACCCTGTTCATTCACACAACAAAGTTTTGAATGTTGACTTCCACTTTTAGCCTTAACTCTCACCAGAATCTAGAACAGCGTGAATTTGCTGAATGATAAATACATATCTACTAGATCTCTTAATTACCAACGACCCACAAATTTTCAAACATTTCAAATGATCCGCCAATTGGAATATCGGATCATTGCGTAATTTCGACCAAAATGCAATTTTTCAGTCCTCTGAAGCAGAACCTTAGTAAAAGAAAAATCATAAAAACAACGAATTTTGATCAGGTAACCCATGACCTGGAGAATATAGATTGGGACAGTATGTTTTCTTCTAATAATGAACCAGATTCAATGTGGAAGATTTTTTCAGAAATAACAAACACAATCATTGCGAACAACACTACATCAAAATTTATCAAATACAATAAAACCAAACCATTGATTACAAACGATATTCTGCAGAATCTAAAACAAAAAAAGAGTCTGTGGCAAAGATACCGTAGTTCACGTAACCAACAAGATTTCGATACTCACAGAAACTTGTTAAATAATATTTCTAAACAACTGAAGGCCGAAAGAATAAAATACTAAGAGTCCCTAGCTACTAGTAGCACAAAAATATTGTTTGAATACGTGAGAGGTTGCTTCAACTCCACAGTCTCCATTCCACTTCTCAAAAACCAAATTAGTAAAACTAATCAAGAGTCAGCTGACATCCTGGCAGATCCTTTTGGTACTGTCCCCACCAATGACCCAATACCACAACTTACTAGTCTCCGTAATACTAATTGCATCGAACATGTTGACTTCACAGAAGAATAGATCATGAAGTACATCAAAAATCTCAGAACAGTCAGTTCACCAGATTTAGATGGCTTCAATTCAAAGTTCCTGAAGACGTGTGCCACCGCTATATGTTTTCCACTAGTCAAGACAATGACCATTTCATTTGCATCTAATAAATTACCTGTTGACTGGAAGTGAGCTGGCGTACTAGGTATATACAAGAAACGCGATAAACTCGACAGTAATAATTACAGACCTATCAGTTTGGTGCCCATAATATCAAGAATCATGGAATCTATAATCAAAGAAAAAATTATGGATTTTATACTCTCAGAAAAGATCGTTCCGCTTGAGCAAAATGGATTCTTACCAGGAAGATCAGGCTTTAGCCTTAGGACCCATCTTATTTTTGTTATTTACTACTGACCTAAAGAATCACATCATTTCAAACTTCTCTTGCTGCGCAGACGACATCAAGATATACGGCAACGCCCTGACGGATAGTGCAGGCTTGCAGTTCGAAGAGGGAATTGGTGTCGAGATTGGCTGCTGCCGCTCAACTCAGAAAAATGTACAGTCTTGCATATGGGTGTCAATAATCCAAAAAATGAATATACTCTCGACATGCAGAAGATTTCGCCAGTGGAAACTCAGAGTGACCTGATTGTGATAATAACTAAGGATCTGACATGGTCCAAGCACATTTAACACGTTTGTAATCTCGTCTTTACCTTTTGAAGAAAGCTTTTCAGAATGCTTCTTTCTCCACTTTTGTCAGCCTCTACAAAGTATACGTGCGACCGATTCCTGAGTACGGGGGACCCGTTTGGAGTACCGATCTTGTGCGTGATAGAAATGCTCTCGAAGCAGTACAGAGACGTGCGATGCGAGTCTCTTTTAGAGGGTGCGCCCCTCGTATGAAGAAAGACTCAGACAATCTGGCTTGCCTTAATTCGAGGGCCGTAAACAGCACTGCGATCTCATAACAGTTTTTCGAGCCTTAACTAAATACAGACAAGCATTTTCAATTAACCGAGTGTTTAACGAGTGGAATGCTTTACCACAACAAGTAGTGACAGCGGAAAGTGTCAATGGGTTCAAGAATGGACACGATGCATACAAATTAGGCTTTAGGACTGTACTTAATATCTTTTTTTCTTCTTGTTGTATCTGTGCTTTTGAGTATAGCCTTAAATTCTGAACTGAGTAATTTCGATTAAGTGAAGACTTAGCTCTGAGCACAACTGATAAAATCGCAAACAAATCTTTTCTTGTGAAGAAATTTCGATACTTCTTGAGGGTTTTGATGTTTAAGTTTCATTGAACAGCAAGGAATCTAATTTTGTGTTGAAATTTGCATATTTCAATGTCTGAATTTCATCAACAGCATGTTTATTGCAAGAAATACCTAAACCTCACACTAATTTCGTAACTTTCTGGGAAATCTCCATCGGATTTTCGAAAAAAAGGTATCGTTGTAGAACTTATTCGAGTAGGAACAAAACACGCAAAAAAAGATACAGGGTGTTACATTTGAAAAAAAAAAGTTTTCCATGTTTGAAAAATTTGATTTTCGCCGGGTTACTAGGAACACTTAGTATAAAAAATTTTTTTTCTTCATTTGATAAAAGGGTACAACACTTTTACCTCAAGAAAAAAAAAATATCATGCGTAAATTATGCGAAATGAGGCATTTGAAAACTTTTGATAAAACTTCCAAATTCCCGAAATTATCGATATTTCTAATTAATTTAAAATCTACCGATAGTTGTTTGGCCACAAAACAGATATCGTTGAAGAGAGTATCCAAATTGTAATCAGAATATGATAAAAAATACAGGGCTGCTATTTAAAAAAAATTTATATCTGACCCTGGAGCAAAAATGAAACACCCTGTATGTACGAAAATAATTTTAAAGAATTCACACGTACTTATAAAACAATAATCAGAAAGAATTTTGGTTCTATCTCAAATAGTTTCCGAGATATAGAAGTTCCTCGCCTTATTGACTCACCCGGTATATTATTATCTTTCCTTTTCGCAATTGTTGGGGTGGGCTATATCACTCGATAGGTGTATTTTTGAATTTATTCGATCATACAACGCACCCATTCAATTTTGTTAAGAGTCATTGACTAACAGGGCGTAAAAGCACTTGTCTCATCAAGCGAAATCCATCCCCTATTAAATTAACTATACCACCGAAACACAGTTGCCCGTGATGGACTTTCATCACCAAATGCGCACTGCGAACGTTTAAGACTTTGTTCTTCAGTTATTCCAACTTTGTATTTGGAGTATATCATCGCTGGTCTCTGGACAACTCCATGTCGCGAAGAAATAGTCGTTTCCACTTTAGAGCAGCGACCCAACAAGTCAGTCCTATACTAATGAAGAATAATATTGCAATGTTTGCCATCTCGCACTCCTGTGGTTTCGTGGAATCTCAAAATATTACCATACTAGGAAGAATAAGTACTTTTAAGACTTGTTTACTACTTGTTCAATTCTTGTCAATTATTTTTGTTTCAGGTGTTCGCACAGCGATCTGCCAAAAGTGTTAACAGGTCTTCGTTCTCTAAGTCAACATCTTCATTCCCCAATCGATGAACTAATCTTAGAAAATAACTATCTTCCATCTTTGCCTGGAAGAACTTTTTCATCACTTAAGGTCCTACGTTTAATGGTACGACAAAATGGCCTTGAAAGAGTGTCCCACGACTGGTTATTTGGCCTTGAAGATACTCTCATGGAACTATTTATTGTGGAACCCAAGTTAAGGTATCTTCCTGACGAATCTTTGTCCCGACTGAATGCTTTGGAAGCCATCACTATACAAGCAAAAGATTTGAAAAGACTTCCACTTATAACGTCTCTAGCGAAATTAAGATACTTACAAATAGACTCAGCAGCTTTGAGCGAATTATCACCTAGGAATTTCAAGAATCTTCCAACCTTAGAGAAGTTTCACATTAGTGGAAGTAAGAGTTTGAATCGACTTGAAGCTGGGCTTTTCGAAGATTTACCAATCTTGAAATTCATAAATATATCTTTTTGTGGGATCAATTGGTTGCACCCAAGAACATTTTTTAGTCTTCCAATGATCAAAGAGTTATCTTTAGTAGGAAATATTATTCAAGATGCTGGAATGGTTGGTAGAGCTTCCAAAGATCTTATTTCTCTCCGAACAATTCACTTGAATTTCAATAAAATCGATCGATTATTAAAAGGTTCTTTTGTGGACATCCCTGCATTACAAAATCTTCACTTATCATTCAATAACATAGAAGAAATTCATCATGGTGCATTCCATAGAGTTCCAAAACTGAAATCTATACATCTGAATAATAATATCTTGAGGAGAGTACATCCTGAGAGTTTCCTGCAACCGTCAAATAGCGGCCCTGAAGAACTTTGGATGGTCAGAAATAATATATCTCATATTTCTGAACTAAAATCATTATTAGATGCTTTACCAAGGTTGGTTTTTCTTGATATGAGTTTCAATAAGTTAGAAATTATACCATTTGGATCTTTGAGGGGTCATCCAACACTTGAGGTACTGAAATTGAATCATAATAACTTACGTCAAATCGACAAAGAGTCGTTTATGGCAATGCCAGCTTTACGGGAGCTTGCATTGAAGAATAACTCGTTGACGAACTTCAACCAAGAACCTTTGTGGAATTTACCATCACTGAAGGGCTTGGATATTTCCCAAAATTTCTACAGAAGATTGGAACCTTTATTTCTTGCAAATCTTCCTTCTTTGAGAAGACTTGATGTGAGTGCAAATGAGTTGGTAACAATTGATCCGATATCTTTCTCTTCTACTCCTCTAATTGAATTTGTGAATATTTCAAGGAATGATTTACAATTTATTCATCCAGCAACCTTCAGACATTTGATTCATCTTTATGAACTAGATTGCAGTCATAATCAACTTGAAGAATTCTTGGTGGAACTTCCCAAAGCCATCGAGTTTCTACATCTGAACTATAATAGAATGAAGATGTTACCTGTCATTTCAGGAAATAAACTATACTCTCTTCGGCATTTAGATCTTTCGAACAATTTCATAGACAGAGTGAATCCATACAACTTCAAAGCTTTTGCATCTTTGAGGAAATTGTTCATTAAACGAAATCTTATAATTAGAATTGAAGAAAATGCTTTTGAAGGTCTTCCGAAATTGGAAATACTTGACTTAAGTGGAAATAAAATAAATCACGTTCATCCAAACTCATTCAGAAGTATTTACAATTTACTGGATTTAAATTTGGCAAACAACAACATTGAAACTATTTTGCCTGGACTTCTTCAGAATATGCCAAACTTGTCTAAACTTGATGTTAGTGGAAATAGATTAGTGGACTTTGTTCAAGGTAATCGGAATATTAATACTAAGCTAAAGGTTTTGAATATTTCTAGCAATTTTCTGATAAAGATGCCTGATGCTATTCCTAAAATGAAATACTTGAAAACTTTGGATTTGAGTCATAATAGAATGAAATATCTACCAGTTGGAGCTTTTTCTGATCTAGAAAATCTAGTTGATCTAAGAATTTCTGATAACTACATCCAAGAATTAAAAGTGGGTACTTTCAACAATTTAAAGAAATTGAGGATTCTTTACGTAGATCACAATGATATAATAAACATAGAAACTAACAGTTTCCAATCTCTACCTTCCTTGGAGATGATAAAATTGAATAGAAACAAACTAACAAAGATTCCAAGCTACACTTTCAACAATCTCACTATGCTACAAATAGCGGAACTACAGCAGAACCTTTTGAAGATGATATCGAATAACGCTTTCCACATGGTTCCAAATCTGCTTGTATTGAATGTAAGCCATAATCATCTTCCGAGTGTTGAAGATGCTGGTTTGCGAAATGTACCATCTTTGGAGGTGTTAGATCTGAGTAATAACATTCTCAGAAAAATAGATTCCAACAGTTTTAGGAATATGGAATGGTTGGTGGAGATAAAAATGGATAGTAATGATATTTGCGGAATTTTTGGAAGTCCTTTCAGTGATATGCCAAGATTGAGGGTTATTTCTTTGAGGAGGAATAAAATAACTAGGATTTCTGAGAATATTCTGAATAGGATCAGGACTAATCTTGCAGTTTTTGATGTTGACGGTAAGTTTATCATTAATGTTAGAGCGAGTTATTCATGTAGGGGAGACCGGGGCGAGTTTTAAAATTCGATATGTTTCGTCTATGATAAGATGTTCTGAGAAATTGAAAACTGCCGAAAAGTATCCCCTCAACAAAGAGGGTTTTTGGTTGAGGTTAGATATATAGAAATATAACCTGAGGTAAGTAGTAATTACCGAAATAACTTCACATATTTATTGAAACACATCAACAGTTCTTGATGAATGTCAATATAAGTAACAAAAACAAAGAAAGTATATTTGGTACAAGAAAAAGATTACTATTAAATACAAAAAAAAACATTAGTGAGAATCTGAATCACAATTATGGCAGACGTGAGTTGCACTCCATCAATATAGGCTTCATGTGACCAGGGTTTGCATCTTGTGCACATTAGCTACTGTTCTCCTGGCCTACTTTATATATAAGCTTCGGTAGACAGAAATGTCTTGTAACTTGTATTGTGTCTACAGAGTTCGGTGGCACTGCAGCAATTCAAGACTTATTGTTCCTCTCCTTTGATACTTACTCCTAAATGTCTAGGTTTATCCCTTCAGTAAATTCTCTTAAGGTTTTTTTGTTCCCTGAAATTTTCCATCTTCTCCAGGCAAGAGCTTCGCATCCGCGAATGATATGCTGTTTCTTTCTCTTCGTTGCATAGTCCACATATAAGTTCTTCATGATAAATGCCCATTGTGTCTAAATGTTTTCTTGGCCTCCCATGTCCAGTTACAGCACATGTTACGGTGCTTAGTTTGTAGAACTTCTTGCTTACCTGGCCAGAGAATCCGCCTCCTCGTTGCCTGCAATCAACTTGTGCCCAGATAACCAGACCAACGTTACCTGAGTTCATTTTATCCGCTCAGATAGTAACTGCAGATGTTCCCATATGAGCTGTGAGCGGGTTTCCCTACCAGCACAAGCTTTCATTGCAGCCAGTCTATCCGAAAGAATGTTCATCTGCCTGACCTTATAGCGTCTTTTGAGGTTCTCACGAACGCAAACCCAACGGAATTGCCAGCCGACATTCTAAGGTTTGTGAGTACACTCTAGCTTCAGTTTTCTTTTCCATTTTGGATCCGTCTGTATACCAATTTATGTCTTTATGATTGTAAGCAGCGAGCCAATTGTTCCAGTCTGTTAGCATTTTATGCTCCTTGGTCTCTGCAAAATTTTCATTGTATCATTCCCCATACTCAATATACCCTTTTTCATAAATACCTTGATTCTGATGTGCTCCTCGTGTCCGGTTTTCCAGTTTCAATTTATTTCCTGCCTGAATGCTGCTTTTTTAGCTAAACCCCTAATATAAATATCAAGAGGAGGTAGAATCAGGATAGCATCCAGGCTTGAAGCCTGTGTTGTTCTTGAGGAGCCTGTGATGCTGACTCCAGCTAGTCTTTCAAGTCTGTTCAGCCTCTCCATAGCCCCCTCTGCATCTCTTTTGGTCATATATACAACCATGGGTCTCACTACCGCAGTGTACATGTTTGGATTTAGTCCCCATTTATTACTGATGGTCCATTTACTGACCATGAGGGAGTATTTACCCTTATTTAAAAGTTGATGAAAGTAGTTACCCATGTAAGTATCTTATCCAGGATTACTTCCGCATATTTTCACTCTTTATCCGAAGAAGTCTTCCTCGTAAGTATATAAGTACTAATTTGACCTTGTCTGGGTTAGATTTTCGTCCTATTTGGTCGAACCAGTCCTCTACAATTTCCAGAGCTTCTTGTATGAGCTCGAATACCAAGTTGAACTGCTTCATTCTCACCACTCTTTATTATCTTCATTTCAGAAAATGCAGAATCGCACAAGTAAGTTGACCCAAACATTGCCATAAGTTGAAGGGCGATTTGCCTTAGATTCGGATATTTACCTTCAGATAAAAAGAAACAGAAATTTGTATCAGATGCTGTAGCTTTGAGATGTATATCTGATATAATCTGCACTAACTAATTTTCAACACAACATGAGTTCATATTGAATTGACTTGCTATTTCAGTAGCTAATTCCTCAATGTTTTTACATGAAAAAGGATAATTCATAAAAGATGCTTTATTTGCCAATTAACTGCATAAAAACGCATTTCGAATTGTCCCAAAATATTTGATAATTCAGCCTCATGTATCATAATTCACCTGAAGAATCCTTGCTATCAAAAACGGAAGTTGCAATTTACTTTTGAATGCGTTTACTATGCTAATCATCTCAATAATAGTTTTTCCTTTACCTAGAAGCTTCAAGTTAATGGTGTTTAAGCGCATTGTGATGTCAGTCAAAAATGCCAAATCAGTCAGCCATTTTTTGTTTTTCAACATCCGAGTGTCATCACCTCTTTCGTCTGGAGTAGCTGTTATTTCGGACAATAATTCTTGGAAACTTTCTAGGAACTTTCCGCGACTCAACCACCTGACGTTTCTGTGAAGAACTAAATCAGTGTGTTCAGCTGACTCCCTATCTTCCAACAGCAACTTAAAGAGCCGCCGTTGCGAGCTACGTGCACGGATGGAATTCACAATTGTTGTTCCAATGCCCATAATTTCCTCCGTGTTTAAAACTTTGAACACAAAACTAGTTGATTTGGTTGCAATGAAATGAAAAAAATGTAGGGAAATCTTCATTACCTCGACACAATGTCACAAAACCATTTTTGTTTTCAGTCATTGCTGGTGCTCCATCGGCTGTAATGCACACTAATTTATATATTGGTAGTTTGTAGTTTTTCACATAATTGAAGAAAACGTCATATATATCTTCGCCACGGGTCTTCCCATTCAGAGGAATGATTGTCAAAAATTCTTCCTCAGCCAACATGTCACTGAATACCATCCGAATAAAAATACACAGCTGGGCAGTGTCTGTCATATCGGTGGATTCGTCGAACTGTAAAAAAAAGTATGTACATTTCGTGATATCATGTTTTAGTTTATCTGACATGTTCTGAATCATGACTTCAATACGCCTTGTGACATTCGGTCGAGATAACTGAAGTTCTCTAATAGCAGACACGATATCTGTTTTATTTTTAAAATCTCCAGATAAAGTCTCACCAGCTTCAATAAATGCTTCTTTCACAACCGATCCATCTTCGAATGGTTTCTTGTGTTTCGTCAATATATGAGATATTTTAAATGACGCGATCGTAGCAGCTTTTGATTGTTTGGCTGGTTTTGTGAACATGGTTTGTTCTTTTTTCGAACAAGATATCAAATCATGTACTTTTCGTTTTTTTAATTCACTATGATGCCTCTCTAAGTTACTATGCTTAGGTATTGCAACTGACGCACGACAAGTTAGACAAATGCACTGATCCTTCACCATACAAAGGAAAAATTCTTCACCCCAATCGTTAATAAAATTATACGTTTTAGATTTCCTCGCTGCACTCATTTGGTTTGGTATATTATTACGTAATAAAATTTTGCAGTTTAGTTACTTATTAAAAATTTTTTTCTTCTCGAGATCTACTAAAAAAGCTTTCGCGATCGACAGTTTGAGCACCCCTGCTGTACACCATTTCACCAGAACTTTATTTCAAAACTCGAAAGCCAACAAGTTGCCATCATCAGGACATGATACTGGTACATTTGAGTTTAGAAATAAAGTGTAAGTGAATTGTAGTGTTTTCACGGTGTTCAGACTCAAAATATAATTTTTACTTCATTACAGAAAATCCCTTGGATTGCGATTGTTACGCCCGCTGGTTACAAGCGTGGGCAGAAGAATCACTAACGTTGGGACCACACTGTAGTGACGGAAATTTACTTCGAGAACTGCAATTTATACCTTCGGATTGCAAAATGAAGCAAGAAGTGGAACATTTTTCCTCAAATTGTGAAACTGATAATTCTCCACACCACACATCGCAGATTTTCTCGAAGTTCACCAATTTCAGGAATATATCTGACGGAAAAAACAACAATTTAGCCCCGCTGCCACAGGAATCTGAATACTTTTACGACGAATATGTGGATTATCCTTTCAATGAATCCTTAACTACAATTTCGAATGACGACGTGTTTATTTTGGATCGATTTCTTAAAGGAAACCAGAGTTCCTTATTGGTGCCTCAGAAATCCTCACATATTATTCCAGGTTCGTAAGAATATTTGTTAAATGTAAATCGCGAAACTCTTACAATTTTCCTATCTCTAAGTATTCATGAAGACAATTTTTTCGAAAGAAGCTGTAATATATTGAATAGTAATGAATTTGGCAGATGTCCTGCACGATCTTTGCGCCACCGATTTGTACAAAGAATACATCAACTTAAGGTTTTCAATTTTATAGTTTATCACTTCAAATTATAATAACCCATTCATAAAGAAGCTCAGACCTTCATCTATTGAAAAAATAGGAAACCTATGAAAAATTCTCGATAGTAATTTAGTTGAATTCAATGGCTTTTATACCATGAATCCATTTAGTGCGTAATTCGTCAATGACCATGAGAAAAAGCTTCATAAAAAAAGGTAAACGCTAATTTGCTGCATGTCTTAAAGTTATCTTCATATACAGGGTGCTGCATCACAAAGATTCATATCAAAGTCTCTTCAAATAGGATGCCCTGAATAGATAGTGCACTTTCACAACCTTCTCAAATATCTCAACCAAAGCGCAGCATACAACCAAAACAATCATGGATTTCCCCCATACATTGTCTGTTATTGAGGCACGCAGAAGCCTTAAGCTTTCGGGTCTGGATTCCGATACAATACATAATACGTATAGGCAGCTCTCGCGCGAAATTCAAAAACTTTGCCGGCGAGATAAAAACTTCTATCTGCAAGACCTGTGTAGGAAGATACAGACCCATGCCAGTACTAATCTGCCGGGAGAGATGTTTTTGAAGATTAAACATATTACTCGGGACTTTAAACCAAGAACTTGGGCGGTCAACAATTCTGATGGACAGTTAATTACCCGCTTGTATGGGGTGATTGGGTGTGGCGTACTTATTGTCAGAACCTTTACTTTGATGATGGCATCCAGGTTCCTTTGTTGAATTATGAACATGAGCCTGATATTCTTTTTTCTGAAGTGGAACATGCCCTGAAAAAACTAGAAACGGGCAAAGCTACAGGCATAGATGCTATTTCTGCCGAAACTTTCAAATGCTTGGACAATGACGGCATCTCTCCTTTACATAGTATTTGTAATAAAGTCTGGTCCTCCGGTGTTTGGCCAGATGAATGGTGTTTGTCTATTTTTGTTCCACTCCATGAAAAAGGTTCTCCCACAAACCCAGATAATTATCGTTTACTCTCGTTGGTCTCTCATTCAAGTAAGGTGCTACTATATATTTTACAGTCTCGTTTGGGGAGTTTTATTGGCTGGTAAATTTCTCCGGCGCAGGCAGGCTTCGTAAAAGGACGTGGTACGCGCGAACAGATCTTGAACTTGAGGCAGATCATTGAGAAAGCCAGGGAACATTACTTTCCCGGTTATATCTGCTTTGCAGACTACTCCAAGGCTTTTGATATCGTCAAGTGGCCTAAACTGTGGGAAATCCTGCGTTCTATGGAAGTTCCCTACCATCTAATTTTTCTCATTCAGAAACTGTATATGTCCAACTCAGCTCAAGTAAGAATTGGCGGTAATCTGTTTGATCAAATGGCAGCCAGAAAAGGAGTACGTCAAGGATGCGTATTATCTCCGATGTTATTTAACATCTACTTCAAGTTTGTAATGAGACATGTACTTGACAACTGGCCTGGCGGCATACCTATTGGTGGTAGCAAGATTTCTAATTCAAGGTTTGCGGACGATACTACCCTTATTACTGCTTCTCAGGAAGAACTCTAGATTACTCAGCTTCGCTGAGTAACAGCATAGTGCAGCGTATGGTCTTAGTATTAACTATAATAAAACCAAGGTTATGATCGTAGACAGGGAACATAACAACTATCCTGAAATGAAGTCTGTTGGCCGTTGCCAAGTAGTTCAAAGTTTTGTGTATCTCGGTTCTTCGATCGAAAATTCTGGTGGCTGTGGAAATGAGATTAGACCTCACTTAAATATGGCGTGACAATAATATCACTAAAAGCACCAAAATGTCGTTAGTTTTTCTCTATATTCCTATATGCTTCAGAAACTTGGACTATTAAAAGGTAGATAGATGCGACATTGATGCATTTGAAATGTGGGCTTGGAGGAGAATGTTGAGAATTTCTTATACTGCCCATCGAACTAATGTTTTGATTTTGAATGAGCTTGGTAATCCAAAGCGGCTCACCTCCATTGTACTCACGCGAATTCAGACGTTCTTCAGTCACATTCATAGAAGAGATAATACGGAGAAACTTGTTGTCCAGGGTCATGCTCCGAATGGGCAACGTCGTGGCCGTTTTCCTACACGCTGGGTGGATGCAACGAGACAGTTGATGGATGTGAGTGTCACAAAAGCCACCGACCTAACTCGAAATCGCGAAAGATGGCGTGCTACAATTCCGAAAACAATTGATAATCTTCGTATCGGCAGCGTTCCAGCTCCGACTTAATATATTTTACGAGTTTACAACATGTCTGTTAAGACATTGTGACTGTGATGATGAAATAGATAGATATTTGCATTGACAGGCTTGCCACTACGAACCAGTGGTCTATAGTAGCACACTTTGTCCTAAATTTCACCTACAAGCTCAATCCTTTTTTAAAGGCAATGAACTCTGTGGGTGAGAGCTTTATAAGCTCAGTCAGCTCTAATTTTTTGGGTCCTAATTACTCAAGCCTATTTCTACCTGAGCATTCGTACATGACAGGGTATATTGATTCTATCTTCTCCGCACATAGTTTATATGAAATATTCTCGATCAATGCTAACTCATTTAGGTGGTTCTGAGGCAACAGATCCCCGTTAATATGGCAATTCGCTCTCAGGTCTAGCCTGGAGAATTTAAGCCAAGCCTTGGCTTTGGCAGTGGAAGGCCCACTGAAGACAAGCTGAGAGACACTCAGCCTGTGCTCCCATACCTAAAGGTCCAACCACCAAATATTTTCCATGCTTTCCTTCTCCAGTGGAATTCAAAGTCTTGGCTCTGGTTCGGTGATTCCCACGAGCAGCAATTTAGCCGCATTCTCATAGCCCTCAATCATGGGTTGGTACCCACATAAGACGAAGCCTATTAATTTCCTTCAGTTTAGCGAGGGTTGAAAGATATCCTTGCAAAATAAGTGCAGTTATCGGATACCAATGCCTTAGATGTAGATTGGGTATCCTAACCTTCGTAAGCAGGATTTTAGCACAGTGGTAAACGGCGAAAGTTTTTGTTCGAATAGCAGTCGTAAGGCCGCCAAGATAGATTAGACTGCTCCTTGGCAGCACCTATACTATATACACCAGCTCCAACGTCTTGGGCAGTTTTGAAACCGTTTGTGAACCAAAAGAGAGCCTCAAGTAAACGGTCCTTAGAAATGGCTCATTCCTGTCTGCTAGGAATGATGATCTGGAATGACACTTCCATGTTGGGTATTGCTTTGGCAGATTTCATACGCGACATCTCATTGTCCTCAATTTCAGATTGGATGCCCTGGGCACGAAGCTTAAGATATTTGTCTCATTTCGGCAAAATGAATGAATCTGTTGGTAGTCATTTTGGAAATCTAATCACCAGGTGAAGAGGTTCAAGGCCCAGTAGGCTGCAGTAGGTGAGAAGCGGAATGCCCCAGTGATCATTAAGCTTGCCGTTCTCTGGAATTTAGAGAGCTCTAAATGGCATTGCTTCTTAATGCTACACTCCCATCAAGCTATGTAGTCATATGTGACATGTGGTCTCACCATCATCACACATGTTCTTTGGCGAAAGTCCACAAGTCATTTGACATGCCCATAAGGAAAACCTAGCCTTGTGTATTATGTTTATCATGTGCCAATTTCACTGAAGCTTAATAGCTAAGAAATCCATTCAGAATCGGGGAGATACGAATATCCCCCTTTTCCTGGTTAACGAATCCATTAAGGTTATGTGGTGGTCATTACTAAGTTTTCACCCCTGAATAGCTGAAATAGCCTCCAGAAGTCTGTTGGAGACGTTATCGTCATCTTCGCCAGCCAGAAGCAGTATATACGCATGTATATAAACGTCCAGCGCGTCGATTTTTGCCAGAAGGTCATCGACTAGTAGGGATCGCAATGAAGAGGAAATTAATCCTCCCTGCTAGCCATAGAAATGACTGCTTTCCCTTCCATTGATATGTTGATCACTCTGGAATCTAGCATGTTGCTAATCCATTCCGCAATAATATTAGGCACTCTTCTGGATCTCGAAGCCCTACATAAAAAACCAGTGAGGGTCGCATTGAATACACCATCTATGTTTATGAAGGCTACAGCTACAATCTTCTTGTGGTCCAGAGACTGAGTGATACTCTAGACGAGATTTGCTTTCGAGTTATATCTTTTATTAAAAAATACACTTAATTACCGTAATAATTATTTGAAGAAATGCTGATTCAACTGGGTATAAGTTGATATGCCATCGTCAAGAAGAGTTTGTGAGAATGATTCAGACCATTTATGTTTCATTCGCGGATAATACATCCAAAGAATCCCGTTTAAATATGACAGAGTTCGTAAGTGAAGATTACAAGAATTACTTTGGGCATCCGCTGGAAATGCGTGATAAGCCTTGGTTTTCCAAAAGGGTTTGTGCGTTGAGTGCCTACGTTTATGGAAAATTGAGAGAAGATAACATTTCCGGTTCGAAAGTGATATGGTTTGGAAAGAATCCGGTAACCCCCACGATGACTGCTATTTTTTTTTGGTGAACATAGCTGGCATCAACCGAAAAAATCGAGCCAAATGGGGATATCCTTCCATACAATCGCCACATAGACGAATTATGAGACCTAGAACTTCCCCTGTAGCTCAAGTAAATGTTTCACAGCAGAAGTTAATTGTCATTGAGACAAAAACTGACAGTGACTTTGAACGTAACCTGAAATCGTCGAAATTATTCGGTCAAGATGATTTAAACTACCTATCAAAGTCTGCTTCAGAAATCCTGGTATCAGGCTTAAAGAAAGAAACTCAGGAACAAAAAGAACTAAATGTTCTCATTTCTCTACCAGGAAATAGAATTTCTTAAAATATGTTGATGAAGAAGATGACTTTGTATTTTGTTAAGATGTACCTAGTTTAATGACTGCAATGGGATTACGAAATTACGTTTGTAATGAATAACGTTCGTTCATAGATTCGTCAAAACGGAATCTAAAATGTGTTCTCCTACACAACGGGAATAAATTAGGGTCGTTGCCGATTGCACTTTCTACTAAAGTTAAAGAAGAATATGCATCTATTGTTTTGGTGTTGGATAAAATTGAGAATACAGAAAACAACTGGCTCATATGTGTTATTTAAAAATGGTCAACTTTCTTTTACAATAATAAAGTGGTTACACAAAGCATCCCTGTTTTCTCGGCCTATGGGTTAGTAGAGGTAAACATCAACACTGGGTTCAGAAGGATTGGCCTTCTCGGTAAGCGCCAATTCCAGGACAACAAAACGTGACAAATCCACCTTTAGTATAAGGGAATCACATTAAGTTGTCTCAGTTGCATGAAAAAATTAGGGCTCATGAAATATTTTGTTAAAGCTTTCAACAAAAATGGAAATTATTTCCCTTTCTCGTCCCAAAAGTTCCCAAAACTGAGTGCTGAAAAGATAAAATCGAGCATCTTTGATGAGCCACAGATTGGATCATTGAATAAACGACCAAAATTTTACAGTAACTATATCAGAGATTGAGAAAAATGTATGGAATGCGTTTGTTTAGTTTGTTCGGAGACTATGGGAAATAAGAAAGATTCTGACTATTTTCAACACGTTGAATAACTAATGAGTTACTTTCAAATGGTTTGATGTAACATGAACAAGTTACACTTTCTTCACAACCTCCTTGGCTAATCTTGGGGATCCTTGTAAAGAACAGGGCAAGAAATTCCACCACGACTTTCGGACTATGGAGAAACGCTATCGAAGCTACTGGAATGCTCATATAGTGCCTGACTATTGTTGGAGCATTCAGAAAAGTTCACTGCCTACAACATCTGCAGGATAATCTCACAAACGAATGTTTTTTCAATTTAACAATTAATCAAAATGGGATCAGTTCAAGAGAAGGGGTGTATTATTGTAAAATGAGCTGATGTTACAAATTTTTTTAACTAGAGTTGATACAGAAGTTTCAATCACGGGTTTGACATAAAAAATTAGGCTTTCATGTGTCATAACTAATCATCTGAATTGTTGTTGTGCGGTTTAATCAACTAAAAAATGAAAACTCTTCGGAATGAACACTGAATTAGAATAATAAGGTTTTTTCAAGATATTCAATGCACATGAAAAGAACAACTTCACAAAAGCCATGGTTCAACAAAGACTGCGAAAGAGCCTCTGTTGCCAAGAGCAGAGCTCACAAGTCATGGAAGATAAATCCAACAGAGGAAACAAGAACGACCTTCGTACGAATACGGAACGTATGCAACCTGACAACTGCAAGAGCAAAGGCCAATTTCAACGAAGGGGTAACTAATAAACTCCTTGAACAAGCAAGCGGGACTAGACAATTCTGGTCTATGGCGAAGACTGTCAGTGCCAATTTCTGCAAATCTGCGTTTCCGCCTCTTGTTAGACAAGACGGAAGTATAGCATCATCTCCGAAAGAGAAAGCCGATCTCTTTGCTTTCTTGTTCTCACAGAACTCTGTGCTAGATTAATCTAACGCAATACCACCGAACATTCCACCTACAAATTCTTCCATGGCACACATCAAGTTAAGAGTCCGCACTGTGAGACGGGCTCTCGAGCAGCTGAACTGTAAGAAGGCAGTTGGTCTAGACGAAATTCCGCCAATCGTCTTGAGAAAGTGTGCCCCCGAACTGGCACCCATTCTAAACCGTCTGTTTCAGATTTCTTATGAAAGCCAGACTTATCCGAGCAGCGGGAAAATAGCGAGAATTCAACCGATCCCAAAGAAAGGAAAGAAGTTCCTACCACAAAAGTACAGCCTTGTTGCACTTCTTCCCATGATGTCCAAAGGGATGGAGAAAGTCATAAATGATGTACTCATCAAATATCTTGGGTGGCAGGGAAAAATCGACAAGAGATCTGCTCGCCTACGTCACTCATGTTTGTACATCAACGATGGAAAAGCATGGGGAATCAAGAGCAATAGCCCCCGACATTTATAAGGCCTTCGATAGAGTTTGGCATGCAGCCTTGTTGAATAAACTTGCTGCATATGGGCTTTCCGGGAAATTGCGGGGTTGGATGAGTAGCTTTCTTCCAAATAGATCAATACAAGTTGTGGCCGACGGCATAACATCTGATTGTTTCCAGTAGCAAGCAGGAGTACCTCAGGGATCCATTTATACGCCAACCTTGTTTCTGTTGAATATAAACGATCTTCTGTCATCTACAGAGTACAAGATCTTCGGTTTTGCAGACGATTGTTTCGTCTTTCAGTAGTCTGCGGCCGATTACAGCTGCGGGATCTCAGCGTCAGAGATTTCAACAAATTAACAACTTAAACTCTGACTTACAGAGGATATCTGAGTGGGGTCAGTTGAATCTGGTGAGCTTGAACGCGAGCAAGACGCAATCAACTACATCTTCTAGAAATGTCCCCGCTGGAGAACGTCCTTTGATGATGGAAGGCCAACAAATTGCATCTAAAGATTCGATGCATCTTCTCGGAATAACGTTCAACTCCAGGTTTTGCTGGCATGAACATGTATCAGCAATAGCTTAGTCGGCATCAGCTAAAATTAGTTTTCTTTTAAGAGTCAAGCGATTCTTCACGTCATCTCAGATGTTGCTTCTATATAAGAATCCCCATGTATGGGGATCTGCGCCCAAACATTCGTTGCGGATGTTGGATAGTGGTCATCGACCTCCCGAAGATCACCCGCGATCTTCAACTGCTGGCTCTCCGAAGACAAGTTGCGGACCTTTCTTTTTTTTTACAGATATTTTCAAGGAAGATGCTTCAAGGAGCTTAAAGACCTTGTTCAGGGAAAACTCATGTTTTGCCGCAACACTAGGCTGACAAGGAGCTCTCATCATATGGCGGTACATTTAACGACCGCTCGAACCTCTCTCTATAAGAATTCCTTCGTTTACAGGGCCGGTGAGCTGAGGAACTCGCTTCCGTCCAACATCTTACAATTTGGCTCTCTTCAAGATTCTTCCCAGGCTCCCACACATGTGGTATAACAAGTTCACCTATTCCTGGGAAGCGCGCATAAAAAAAACATAATGTTATTTTATTGACAATATTGTTCGCGAAAAAATACAGAATCATTCGTTTTCTGTCTGTCTTCAATAAGTATTGGATTTGCCTTTTCCTTGTAATCTATTCGAAATATCACAAGGTGATATGATGCAAAGAATTTGAGATGCATTCCATGAAATCACTCCAGACAATCTCATAACGTGTGGCGAATTAATTTTTTCGGTTCTCATTCTTAGTAGACCATATTTAAGAATTTCAGTTCAAAATTTGATGAGACACAAAAAACAAAATCTTTTTTGAATCTGAACCTGACATCTGATACATTTCAATACGAATTATCACTCAATATTGGATGTTCTATTCGAAATAGGAAAAATAATGAGGATTGTACTTAAACAAATTGATATCCTCCCAAGAACACCGTGTATAGCTGTATCAACAATTACTTAATCTTCATGGATATTTAGCTTTATGGTGTGAGAATAATTCAGAATTATATTTGAGGTTCTAACACGATTCCAGTTACAGGACATTTCAAAACTATTTATTTTCGAAAATTACTGATTAAATCAAAAATGGTTTATCTAAAGTATTACTGATCTACAGAAGCTCACCTTATTTGTTTCCCTTTCATCCAGGGAACAATATTCAACCTTCCACAGAATGTTAAATATCATTTCCCGAAGAAGCTTGTTTTCCAATTCACCCTTCATAATCATCAATAATAATCATCTTCAACCACAGTAGTGGTACAGTCAGGTCAGATGTCATGCATAAAAGCAATTGAATACAGTTTAGGTCTCGTTTGACCTCGTTAATATTGTACACCCATTTACACTAGAAGGTCAGAGTGGCATCTAGTCATTTCACTTCGTTCTGGTGCATCAATACACGTTTATGTATTGGCGCCCTTCAATGAACTGACACAAAGGCGCCACGAGAAACCATGAAAACAAAGAGTAGATCAAACAGAAAACTTCAAGAAGCTATATTGATTGGTTTTCAAGAAGCAATATAGCTTCTTGAAAACTTCAAGAAGCTATATTGGTTTGATTATCTATAAAGCTTGAATATTATTCCCTGAATAAAAGTTTTTAATGTGTTTATATATATATATATATATATATATATATATATATATATATATATAAGAAATTTCGCATGTCTGCATCGTTGAGATGTCGAGTCACGTTCAAAATTGACTTCAAACATATGGCGTCCCAGTAAAAACAAACATAATTTGGATAAAATCTCTGTAAAGGAACATCCTATATATTTGAAAATGATTTAAGGACATGCAGCAAATTAGCATCTAACTTCTCCTGTTTATATTTCTTCTATATATTCAACAGTAACAAAGTGATGAATCGATATACCCCGTAAGGGATAAATATATATCAAATCAGACTCCATGTTTTTTCGTCGAAGGGTTACTTCTTTACATTCTTACAGAAATGTCTTAATTGAATGGTCGCAGAGTAAAAAGAGCTCTTTCTTTCAGAAATAAATAATGATTGCGTCATATTTTCGACAGGTGTCGAAATATGTATAGCCTGAAGGTTAATTGTTTGGGTGTATTTTTAGTTGAAAAAAATTAGCAGAAGAATGAGAAAATAATGAATTTTCTATTTTCAGGAGATACTCCAACCATGTACGCTGCACCCTCTACCAACAAAACCAAACCAGATATCCCGAAAGAAGTACCACATTCACCGAGTAGCAGCGGATTCACATTTTTCGGAGTACCTCTTCCAAGCTTGAACCTAAACAAATTACTTGGTGGTCAAAAGAGTACAGCAAAGAAGGCAGAAAAATCTCAGGTAGATATACCAATAGCTGACAGAAAAGTTGCTATCATGAACCTACCTCCATATACAAGGGCTACAACTCAAGGTAACATAGTAAGATTTCCCATGAACATTCCAAAAATTGAAACTGGTGGTTTTGTACCTATGCTACCAGGAGATGGCGGTTTTCAACCAATAACAGATCCAATGATGATAGAGGATAGCTTTACTGAAGAGTACCATACAGAAATAAGTGTAGCTACACAGAAATCATCAAGTTCCTCCTTTGTTCCAAACTATGAGCAAAACATACACAAAATCACAAAAGAAAACTCAACAGTCTTATTGAATGAGAAAAAGGTTGATAAACAAGACGCTCAATACATTACTATGAAACCTGCATCACAAATATTACCTAATACTTCAGAATACCCTTCAAGTTCGACCCATTTCTCAAAACTTGAAGTTGCAGCTAACGAGAATACTTCTTCACTAATTTCAACAAAATTCAATGTCACTTCAGCACCAGTAAAATTTTCACCAAATAGTGAAAAGTCCTTAGTCGAAGAAGTAACTCATACGAAAGACCTTGTGGAAGAAAAAAATAAATTTGAAACCACAACAGAAGGAAGAGGTTTGGTTAAAAAAGATCTTGAAAGTAAATTTCAATCCGTTGTAAATTCGAAGAAAGCAACCAGCTCTATTCCTCCCACCTTGAAAACTCTACCACTATCTTCAACACAAATTCCAGATCTTATTACTCAAAAACCAAAGGAGGGAGAGTTAACTTTGGATAAAATAGCGAATGTGAAAAATGGAAGTAAAAAAATTGAACCTGTTGGTTCATTATCGGCTTTATTAGTACCTGGTGGTCAGCAACCACATATAAGACCAGCAGGTCGACCAAAGATTACTAAAGTACAATCTCCGTATACAACAGAAACTGGTATATTACCAAGTAGAGAAAACCACGTAAAAAATATCAAGTACTCAGGGGATACAGTAACTTTAGATCCAGAGATAACTAAATTAGACGAGGTCAAAGAAAATTGGTACTTTGCCAATTACAATAAGACTTATTCTGAACCGTACCACGGAGTTGTTTCCAAAGGGGCTACAAATATTGGATCATGGGGATATTATGTTGTATTCTATATTGTGATAGGTTTTAACTTGGGATTTAGGATATCATTTTTTATTTGATTGCAATAGAAATGCCAGGGAATTTTTGTAAAAATGTATATAGGAAATTCGGGAGGAATTTATTTCTTTTGGTGATATCGTGGTGTGTTTTTCGAGATTTCATGTTCTGGCAAATAAACGTTTAGATACTTATTTTCTTTTATTTCAGAATTTATCGAAATTTTTTAATATCACTAAACGTAATTGAGAACAAAATTCGTAATCATTACTGGGAGCTATTTTTCGAGCCTGTCTTTCGGGATAATGAATATCGAGAGCTTCAACACAAATGCAAGGTTTGATTGATTATAATGCCATCATAGAGGCATTGCAGTTTCGTCCTCATTATGAACTTACCGATAGCGAACACCGGCTTGAATTGATTTTGCAACCCAAAGGCTTGATTTGACATCAAGTTTTTTCAAGCTGCTTTAAAGCTTGATAGTTGTAAGAGCATAAAGTTGAGTTCACTAGCTGAACAGCCGACTCGGTGGCGTATGGGATATGATGCTCGTCTCCTGCGCAGAGTTACCTGGGTTCAATCCCCACAAAGTCGGTGCGATTTTTCGGATTCTGGGAATCGCTCGAGTGTCCATCTTTCGAAGGAGATGTAAAGCAGTCGATCCTGTCTAACAGAGATGTGTTGGTTATTAAAGATCCCGGGTTAGTGAGGTGATAGAATTCCCCGGCGTGTCATTAGCCGAAAGGCAGAAATAGAGCACGTTAAAGAAAAAACAAACAAACACTTGCTAATCGCTTGTTGCCAAACCCGTACAGGTGCAATAGAAGTAGTATCTGTAGTCATACAGAATTTTTTAATTGACTGCGACACACTCAGATTTCAAAACTTGTACGTTCGATCTAGTCAATTCGTATCACAGTGCAACAAATACAAAAAGCTCAGTGAGGTAATTTGGTTAATTTGAAGGCAAAAGGGGAGAAATCAACTAGCAGTCCGACATGTTAATCATTTCTGTATTCAACAACAACACTCAACAAATTAATGATGTCGCCTACAACAATAAAAAAAAACTGCCTCAATCGATAAATAAAATATCTAAACTTTTGTATAAAATAAACTTAAAACAAGTTGGCTCGGTGGAGTAGAGGATATGATGCTTGTCTCCTGCGCAGAGTTACCTGGGTTCATTCCCCACAAAGTCGGGGCGATTTTTCGGATTCTGGGAATCGCTTGAGTATCCATCTTTCGGAGGAGATGTAAAGCCTCGGTCCTGTCTAACACCGATGTGTTGGACATTAAAGATCCCTTCCCTCGACACGAGAGGGGTTCGGCAAAATTCCCGGGTTAGTGAGGTGGCAGAATTCCCCGGCGTGTCATTGTGAAATAGAGCACGTTAAAGGAATAACAAACAAACAAAAGAAATCCATAATTAGTAAAAAAATATTCGATGCGAATGAAGTTTTATCATTTTTTTCAATCAATGATACAACTCGTTCCAGAATCACAGGAGTTGTGTTTGACGTGAACAAAATCGTTGCATTCTAAGCCTATCTACGTCGATGTCAATCACTAAAGAACGTAATCCGGACATAGAAATAGTAATCCATTGAAATGTTACATGAGCTTTGCATTTTTTAGAGGACGCAATTTTATTTTTGGGACATATGGGAGGGGTTAATAGAAACTTAACCCCAAGTTTGTGGTGACATCTTGGAAAAAGGGATGCAAACACATTTTTCGGTATATTTCGGAAACTATATGTCCTATAAAAAATTTATAATGATATAATTTGAAGCAAATCACTTTGCCTACGAATATCCTTCCAAAACGTTTCGTTCTATATTCAAAATTGAAGAAGTAATAAGCAAAAAGTGAGAAAATTTTCTTATTTGATCCTTAACTTTTTTTTATACATTTTACAGAAAAATAACCTCAGATCAATTTTGTAGATGGTTTTATGAGGAAAATTTTTTTCTCTTTAACTTTTTAAAATTTTTTTCATATAAAACGCTGTTACAGCGCTACAAAGTTGACGGGATTCGTCAATGCTCCTGAGAATCCGGTCAAAACAAAATGTTTAACTTAGTTTTATGATCTTTTTTTTATTGTAAATACGTTCTTAAAAATTTTCGTTAAATCCCTACCTACAACTTTATTTATTCATTGCCAATTCTTTTCCCCCCACCTATGAGGTAGAGTCTGTAGGCGCGTTATTTTTACGTGGTATTCCCAGAAGGCCTACTCCACACGCATCTTGTCGTAAGTAATACCACAAATGCTCAGATTTGGCCGGATATTTTTCTATGCTTGTTTTCGAATACTTACGTGCAGGTAATTCAACGAGAACTCGGTGACAAAATCAAGAGAGCGTAGCTCGAGTGATTTTGTCGAGCAGGTCGAGTTGAATTACCGAAAAATAAGTATGAGAAAACGAGCTTAGAAAATATCCTGCCAAATCTGAGCTCGAATGGTATTTGCTGAGAAAATTCCGCGAATGACAAAACGTACAAAATGAACTTTATTGAGAAATGCACACAAACTCAACGAAAAAATCATAAAGCATTCATTACAAACATGTTTAGTTATTATTGGAATGAGCAGTTATTGAAAATGCAATTACTATATGCAATTTTTTCACTCTGGGTCGATTCTATATGGGACGATGCCTGAGGAATTATGGAAAATTCAGCATTCGCAGAAGTTTTTCGAAGATTTGAAACAAGATTCAAATGATGCTGATTGTTCAGTTGCAGGTAGGGTTTAATAGAGCTTGCCGTAGAATGTCCGATCAGTTTGATCAATTCTTGTTCACTGACACCTGCCTCAGATAGGTTCGAAACAGCACTGGATCTATGAAAATGATTTGTGATCTTTTTATTTTTCGTATCCAGTTCAACTTTCTCTGCTGAAATTTTTGTCCATTTGGAAGTTTCATTTATTCCCAAAGGCATATTTTCGTACCAACTCTTAGAAGTATTGTTTTTCCAAAATTGATAGGGAGCCAGAAATAATCTATCACTCGTAATATGATCGGGTATTTTCGACAATATCTTATGAAAAAACCTCACAGACATAAATCTGGGTTTTCCTAATTTTTTATTAGCCATTTACTATCACAGCATATTTTTGAGCCGCCTTGGCAAGTTCTCGAGAATACTGGGTTTTATTCAATACGAACAGTCACTTCTCCGTTATTAAATTTTTTCTCTTTGAAAAAGTGTTCCTTGCAAGTTGCTGCTTCACCGCCATGCTAATTCATAAGCAACAATATGGAAAAACTTTTTCAACAAACCTATCGGGGCATTTTCGTCCCAGTACAGAGCCATGCTATCCATTTCAGTTCTTGTTAATGCAACGGAACTTTCTTTGCACTTTTCCACATCCCCTTGTATCATCTTCGTTTCAGAATTGCGAGCTTCACTAGCCTTTCTAAATGCTGAATCGGCAAAGGGGTTGAAACTCATGTTGCATTTTTCGAAATACATATTCTGCATCATTTTCGCAGTTGTGTTCCACATTGTTTTGACAACGTATTCTTTGTAGTCTTGTCCATTCATTTGTTTCATATTGAAAACCCAATCCATATGAAGTTTTGCAATATCTTCAATAGAATGCTGTATATCCAAATCGTATGTTCGTTCCTTGCAGAATATACTGAATTGATTCCAAATCGAGCTGTGCATTTTTCTTGTATTTTTGGGAATAGAACTCTGTATAGAACTATTTATTTCTGCTCCACTGGTGCTTCCAAAACGAGACGTTTTAATTCATATCGGCAGAAACTTTACAACAGGTACTAAAATGGCTGTTCATGACAGTTTTAAAATCATGCTATTTGTTGTGAATGTTGCGTTGCTATGGAAACGCAAAGATTCTCTATGGGCAAATTTATCCACTAATATCCTACCTTCCTTTCCATTTCTATGCAATTTATCCGATATCAAACTCGAATTTCTGTGTTCTTAAACGTGCATTCTGACACATGAGTGGAATTGTCGATGACAATCATATTTTCAATCAGTTATTATCTAGCTATCCTATTCTACTTTTCTTCGATGGTTCAGGCTGTGGCTCAGAATGTAATTCAACCTCGAATGTGAAGGTTTGGGGAATGAGAGGAGTTAAAATTGGAGTCATAGTTGGAAGTTCCTCTTCGAATACATTTTCTTCCATTAACTATTCCATGATGTTGCTGTGATGTTTTGACAGAAAAATTGAAGCAGACTATAGAGCATTTGAGGCCTGTTTTTCTGCAGCCACGCATGCTTCCACAATTCCTTTCGCATCTGCAGAAAATTAATTTCAAGCGATCGGGAGGTGTTGGAGACTAGGAAGCTTGTATTGGCATACAAATATATACAAATGTTTGCATGCTTTTTCCAGCCCCAATCTCCATGATTTTGATATCTTCCGAACCACGACTGGACCTGGTGATATACTCGGAGACTGTGAAAACGAGCTTCATCTTGTGTCGGAGGCAGCGATGATAAACTAAATGAATGGTATTCATAACTTTTGGTTCAAGCAATTTTCTTGCGTTCATGATAAATTGGCTGAATATTTTTCATTTATAATAAAGAACCCCTCAGCTACTCCATTATTTTTCATCCAAGGAATTACTTTTTAAAACCGAATAGTTCTAATACTATTGATCCATCTCAATATAGACCAATTACTTGCCTTCCAACAATATATAAAATTCTAACTGCATGTATTACCCAAAAATTTATGCACATTTGGAGAATTATAATATTCTTTCAGAAAAACAAAAGGGATGTAGAAAAAACAACTTGGTACTAAAGAGCAACTTGTAATTGATTCTGTTGCTTTGAATCAAGCTCAAACTAAGAAGAGAAATATTCATACAGCCTTCATTGATTACCAAAAGACCTTTGATAGTTCTCATTCATGTCTTCAAGAAATTTTGGAAATTTATAAAATTGATAAGACACTTTTTCTTTTTCTTGAATTTGTAATGAAAAATTAGAGAACCAATCTTCATTTAAATATTTCAAAACAATCGTTAAAATCCGAAGTAATTCCAATCAAAAGAGGCATTTTTCAAGGTGATTCTTTAAGTGCTCTTTGGTTTTGTCTTTGCCTTAATCCATTATCTCATGAATTAAACGCTACTAGTTTCGGCTTCAAAATAAAGAGTCTATCAACTGAATTCAAACTAAGTCGCTCAATTTATTAAGACGATATAAAATCATATGCCGGAACTAGATCTCATTCGAAAAGTCTACTTGAGATTATTTTCAACTATTCCAATGATATTCATATGAAATTTGGGCTTCCAAAATGTAAAAAGATTTCCGAAATCGAAATCGAGCCAATGCATCAAGGAGATACATATAAATATCTTGGATTTTGTCAAGAGAAGACAATCAACCATAGCAGCACTAAAGAAAATATTAGAAGTTCATGTTACAAAAGACTTAGAATTAGAATTTTCATAAAGGGTCATTTAACTAGTAAAAACCTTTTCAGAGCTACCAACTCCTATGCAGTTTCTATTCTTGCATCTTCTTTTGGAATTATTAAATGGTCTAAAGCTAATCTAAATAAATTACAATATCAAACGAGGAAAATGCTTTGTAAATATCATAAGCACCACCCAATGTCAGCTGTTCAGAGAATTACACTACCCAGACATCTTGGAGGTCGTGGATTAACTGAATTGAATAATCTTCATAGTAAACAGATTTTCTATCTACGTTCCCATTTTCACGATAAACAGTGAACGTCTAAATTACATGATATTGTTGTTGCTTCAGATTATAATCTTACACCTCTGAACTTGACAATGCAAAAGGTAGATTTTGATATATTTGATGATAATTCTAAGAGAAAGTTGGATGCAGAAGGAATTACACGGAAAGCACCCTAAAGAATGGAAAAATGATTATATTGATGAAATCGCATCAAATAGGTGGTTAGTTTCTGGAGAATTGTTTGCTGAAACAGAAGGCTTGGCAATTGCGATCCAGGATCAGGTTGTTTTCACGAGGAATTATAGAAAACACATCATCAACCAAAATATACATGATTCTTGCCGTAGATGTTTTTGTTCTTCAGAAACAGTTTTTCATATATTTTTGCTCAGTCTTTGCTTCAACAGATTATTTAGAAAGACATAATGCCGTCTCTAATATTATTCATTTTAATCTAGGAATTAAACATGACCTAATTCCCAAAAGAAAAAAATTTTACAAATATGAACCTGAGATTATTTGTGAAAATGAGAAATATAAACTTTATTTTGATAAAACAATTTTATGCAACAGAGCTGTAAAACACAATAGGCCGGATATCATTCTTACTGATAAACAGAATCGAACAACATATATAATTGATATTGTTATACCCGACACACATAATATACAAAATAAATACAATGAAAAATTTCTAAATATATGCTTGGCGACGAGATTAAAAAATGTGGAAAATGAAAGAAAATTTTATTCTACCGATTATTATTTCTACAACAGGTGTTATTCCTAGGAATCTTCACAAAAATATTGAGATTTTGGGTTTGAAGAAAAATTTGTGTGAACAGTTACAGAAGATAACAGTCATCAAATCTTGTAATATTCTTCGTAGGTTTTTTCCGAAAAAATAATGAGGTAGAATCATAGGTTTTCTTTTTAGTTTATACTGCTCAGAATCTCATTTCATATTTTATTTATTTGTATATATAAGTGTAATATAATTAGCTGACAATTTTGTCATATTTATATTCAGAGCAGTATTCTATTCGATCGTTCATCACTTCACACGAAGAAAACTATGAATGAGCAACTTTCTGTGTTACTTGACTAAGGTCCGTACACTGGATTTTTCCGGGGAGAAAGCCTCTGACACTACTCGTTGGTACATTGACGTCATTGTCCGATGATGCTTTAGTTTGCATATATTCTGCTGGATTGATATATTCTCATAATATTTAACGTTATCCTAATATATAATTTTTCCAGAATATGTTTTGATTATAACTATTGCCTGGCAATGGTATTAATTACCGGGTGGTGGATTTATATTTTTCATGAAATCACTTTGATTGCATGAATAGATATATGGGCAACTCGTCGGGGTTAAACCTCTTTATATATATATATATATATATATATATATATATATATATATATATATATATATATATATATATATATATATATATATATATATATATATATATATATATATATATATATAAGCCTACAGTACAGCCACGAAATACACAGTCATGCAACTACAAATAATCAAAAGATATATATTCTTCCTTCAGCTACTTACATCCGTAAACGAAAAATCACATTCCGAGCAGCTTCCTTAGTCAATAAATTACCGAATAAAATTTCAGAATGTACCTCTTTGTCACTCTTTTCAAGTAGTGTGAAAAGTTATTACATTAATAATAGATAATTTAAGTTAATACAACAAATAATGTGACTCGCCTATGTTAAGTATATTTAATGTTTCATTTTATAATCTGTAATAGCCCCAACGTGGGTCTTTTGGTTATCAATTAAATAAAAAAAACAGCTTTCCAGCTGTGAAAATAAGTTCTCTCACTACAATTGGCGAAAAATATCCTTGTAGCAACTTTCATATTTGGGAAAATTACTATTTATCTAATTTATCAATTTTATTAAGTTATGAAAGACTGAAATACTTCCATTGTTTAGAATAAATTTAGAAATCTGATCTGGTTTTGAATTATGGGCAATTCTTAGTGAAATAACGCGAAAATTGAATTCTTCTTTTTTCTGTCTAAAACCTAAACGAATATGTTGCAGGTCGGTGGCCCTGGGTAAGTGTTCCATGTGCTCTTATGGTAATGACGGAACTGCATTTCTACGTTCTAATATTTTTACGTTACTTCGATTACGTTCTAATATTTTTACGTTACTTCGATCAAACTAAGATGTTGTCATATGTTGAAATTTGGGAAATAGTCTGGAATATCTCGAAAACAAAAACACTCGCTTCACCAATGAGTTTAACTTGTAAACCGAGATAGAAAGGGAAGGGTTTCATTTTTCTCAATCTGAAATATTTCTTACCTAAATATTGATTTGGTCGTAACACTAAATGTTCCAGATAGCTAATATAATCAAGGAACGGGTGATTAAATAAACATTGTTACTTCGTATTTTTATTGATGAAAGATGACTCTTTGTTTGTACATCGTTTCATCCGTCAAAAACAATTACCATCGTGTTTCTATCTAGAAAAATAATGTGGCATAGAGTTTGGTTTATATCTTCTCCAATTTTCACATAATAAACGCAAAGTTATGAAGTATATTAATTCAATAAGGCTCAAAAGACTGAAGCCTATGAAGAGTCCTAGTAATCCTCCGCAGTTAGCTGTGAAAAGAGGTTATTAAAAGTTACTCAACTTTATACATTGCTGGACAAAATTATCACAAGAATATAAAATTATCGAAAACTTTATAGTCAAAATGATGAGGCAATGTTTTCATGGATTACAAAGGTAACGTTCATCACGAATTTTCACCAGGTCAGATAGTCAATAAAGACTGTTATTCAAGTGTCATGAAACGTTTGACTGAAGCAGTAAGCCTAAAAAGAGAAGATTCGTGGAGAAAGAATTCGTGATTTTGTACCACGATCACGTACTGCCATCGTTATCCGTGAGGTTTTGAGCAAAAACAAAACGAAAATCATCCAACAGGCATCAAATTCATGGAACGAGATTCAGCAGTCGAAAAGAGATAATCGAAAAATCAGATAGCTCTGATGGCCATACCGAAAACTGAGTTCTTCCGAAGATCAGATCGAACGTTGGCACAAGTGTGTTTTAGTGAATGGGGAGTACTTTGAAGAAAACAATATTAATTTTGTTGAATAATGTTGTATTTTGAGTTTTTTTCAATAAATTCCGGGATCTTTTTAATCAAGATGGTATTCTATTATTTAGAATCTTTTTTTATGACAGGTTAGAGGTTTATTGAGTGTTCGATAGGTTGTTTGTTTCATCTTTTCACGATGTGCTCGGGAAATTAGCTCATCTCCACAGGTGGACCTACAGCTTATAGTGGATTCCGAACCACTCTTCTAGACCGGGCAATGATAACAGCCACCAGAAGGTTTTACAAGTTATCTGGTCTTCGGAAGTTTATGCCCTATTCAGGCGACACTTGCAAGTGTCACTTTTTTGATCAAGGACAACATCCATAACCTGACCCTGGATTCGAACCAGCAGCCTCGACTAAGCAGTTCCAATATGTTTGCGCACTAACCGTGCAGCTACCGAGGCGGCTTGTTCGATAGGTAATTTATGTATATTTTGTGACAACAGTTCGAAGATCATAACTTTCGTTCTCTATTCTCTGTTCTTCGAAGAAGAAAAAGGGGCAAGAAACTCCACTAATTTTACAAGTATACTACTAATTAGTGGCCTAGTTTTTTTCATCATTACAATTTCAACGATTTTATTTGTTGAACTCTTATAGTGATATTTAATTACATGATTGAATATATTATTGTGTAATTTTGTCCAAGGATGCACATACTCACAAACAACATCTGTGAATCCATATACTTCACTCTTCACTTGTTTGCTAAATTTACTGTTTTCGAAGAAAAAATGAGCAATGGCAGTATTCTTCCTGAAAGAGAAACCGTTTTGAGAAGGTTTGTTTTTCAAATGAAGGGTCATCTACAAATTACGTCTCACAAATTTCGTGATTATTGACCCCTCCTGCCCTATTGGTTCTTGTCACAGCTGATATCATGACGCTAGCAGAAGCATATGGAATGTTATCTCGCCAACAAAACTATTTGAAGCTTATGGTTATCTACATTGTTCCAAGAAATGAATACACAAAATTGAAAATTCGAATTTATTCAGTGAAAGTTTAGATATGTTGAAGAATTATTTTTCTGGTAATTCACCAGACCATAAATAATAATAATAATAATAATATGGTTGATGTCGCCATACCGAATAATAACAACGTGCTGAATAAGTTCCAGGAGAAAAAGTCCAAATACACAGACCTTGCTATTGAGATCAAGCAGATGTGGCACATCGAGAAAATATATATTGCTCCTGTCATTGTATTCTCCACTGAATTAATACGCAAAACTTTGCATGATAGCCTTAAGAAATTAGAATTGCATAAGAATACCTATATAGAAATGCAAAAAGCATTAATTCTTAATACAAGTAGGATAGTTAGGAAATTTATGTCAAGTATATTGTAATCGAGCCTATTCCCTTTGATTGCTGAATCTGGGAAAGGTAAATTATATCCAGCTAACAGCTGAGATAGTGCATAAGTCCACGATAATAATATGATTATTATTGTCCTCAATGCTCGATAGAACAGGATACGGATTTAGGATAAAAACAGATAGGAATTGTCATACAGTCTCCCATCAGCTGTATATGGATGACATCAAATTATATGCTTCGAACAAGAAGCAATTGGATGATTTGCTGAAAACTGTCAGTAAGTTCTCGATAGATGTTCATATGAAATTCGGGATTGAAAAATGTAAGACCCTGAACATTCAAAGAGGGAAAGTCATAGATGGTGAAACACAACTTTCAAACGGTGATATTATACAGTGCATGAGGGATGGCGAAACATACAAATATCTAGGATACCAACAAGCCAGATTGCTAGACCAAAAACAATCAAAGGAGAAGATTCGTTCAGAATACAGTCAGCGTCTGAAGACTGTGCTGAAATCAATGTTGAACTCGGGGAATCTAGTCAAGGCAATTAACACCTACGCCATTCTAGTGTTGCTTTAATCATTTGGAATAATCAGATGGACTAAGACAGAAGTGGATGATATTCAAAGGCAGACCCGAACGATTCTACCAAGGTACAACAACCATCATCCAAAATTGTATGTGATACGAACAATTTTGAAGCGGAAAGAAGGGGGACGTGGATTAATAGATATTGTAAATTTACACACCGAACAGATAAAAAATCTCAGAGAATTCTTCTCTGCAAAAGCTCTCACTTCTGACCTCCATAGAGTGGTATCGTTATCTGATAGGGGATATACGCCTCTAAACCTTGCTACCAGAGATGACCTGCTGAATCTACCGTTCCTATCGGATACTGAAAAACACGAGCAATGATCGCGAAAGGAATTGCATAGACGACATCACCTTGAGATTAATCAACCACACATCGACCAAGAAGCCTCCATCAAATGGTTGATGAAAGGAGAATTATTCGCGGAAACAGAGGGATTCCTTATGGACATCCAAGTCCAAGTGATCGCTACAAACAACTACAAAAAATTTATTATGAAGGACGGAACATTACAAACAGATAAGTGCAGCAAATGCCATATAAGATCGGAGACTATACAGCATATTACGTCCGGATGCGAACAACTGGCCACATTATCCATCAGAAACCTACACACAAGTACGGACTTCTGAATATCTTCCAGCCATATTACAAGTATCAACCGGCGCCAGTATTGAAAAATGACTCTATCAGATTATACTACGATAGGCCTGTTATCACTGACAGAATGGTGACGAATAATAGGCCGGACATAGTGGTGTATAATAAGAGAGCCAGAACAGCAATGCTGGTGAATGTCGCCATACCGAATAATAACAACGTGCTGAACAAGTTCCAGGAGAAAAAGTCCAAATACACAGACCTTGCTTTCGAGATGAAGCAGATGTGGCACTCGAGAAAATAGATATTGTTCCTGTCATCGCATCCTCGACTGGGTTGATACCCAAAACTTTGCATGATATCCTTAAGAAATTAGAATTGCATAAGAATATCTAAATAGAAATGCAAAAAGCTGTAATTCTTAAGACATGTAGGATAGTTAGGAAATGTATGTCAAGTATATTATAATCGAACCTATTCCCTTTGATTGCTGAATCTGGGAAAGGTAAATTATATCCAGCTAACAGCTGAGATAGTGCATAAGTCCACGATAATAAATATGGTTTATTAATGCTTCAGTAGAATTACATTATACCTTATACATACTTATGTTAAGGTAACAAAATGAAAAAAAAAGCCTAAAAAACAAAATAAACAACTTCAGAAGCAGAGGCTCGAACATTCTAAAATGTTTCGCCTGTTGGCTTCTTCAATATTCATCAGCCGAACAAACAGAAAAAGAAAAATAGTGATAATATATCCACTCCAATCCGAATCAACTCATTACATTTTTTGTCATATGCCTTACTTCACATATTTTTCTCCTATTGTTCCTTTTTTTTTCAGAGTCAGACTAGTCACATTTAATTTTTTAAAGCACATTTCAGTTAAAAATCACAGTTTGGTTTAAAGTCACAGTTTAATTTAAAGTCACATTTCGGTTTTCAAATAGTCACATTTCGGTTTTTGAATAGTCACATTTCGGTTTTTGAATAGTCACATTTCAGTTTTTGAATAGTCACATTCTGTTTTAAAGTTACATTCTGGGTTTATATTTTAATATTTCAATTATAAGTCACATTCAGTTTTTGTTTTTTGTAGGTACACTTTCTGTTTTGCTATAGTTAGTGCAATATTCAGGTTTGCGAGAACGTTTCGAACTGTGCATACACACTGATTAATAATGTTTTGTATTTTATCTCGACCTGCATTTACTTTCCAACTTTGCATAAGCGATTTGAATCTTCTTGGAGTTTTTATTTCCCTGACCTCTTTCGGATAATGCGAGGTAGGCACTAGCTCTTTGACCAATCCGTTTTTCTGCTCTCGGTGTTTTGTAATTACTATGCTTCGCTCGAGTGTAATATGCGTGGTCTAGGGGAGTCAACCCAATTTTTTTAGTGAATACATGAACGGCAAGTTTGCAGAAGTATAGCTGTCGGACATCTAGGGCTCTAGCAGTTTTGAAAAGCTCTTCACTTGAATGAGTTTTAGTCTTGTTCTACTTGATTTTAAGTACATATTTCTGGATCACTTCAACTTTTTCTAGATGACAATCGTAAGCTGATCCCACGCAATGTTTTCGTAGTGTGACTGTACTAGTGCATAATAAAGTTTTTCGAGATGTTCAACATCCATTTGCTTTTTCAGGAAATAGAATTTAAGCAATGAACCTAGAATTTTTGTTGAGACATAGTCACACTGATAATCCCATCGCAAATGTCTGTCTATAATTATACCAATATTTGACATGACCCAATGCAGTTTCCTCAATTTGTATGTTTTCATCAACAGTGGAAGATTCTAGTGTCGGTGGTCCAGATTAATATGAAGTGAAGGGTAAGTATGCCGATTTAAGCGATTTAAGTTGAGGATTAATTTATTATGTTGCAATCACCGTTCTATTTGTCTGAAGTCATTTTCTGCATTTCCTTCAGCTCATTTCATCCCAAATCATCATATATAACAACAGTATCAACCATAAAACTCTGGACCCTTCCATCTATTTTGAAAAGGTTATAGACATAAATTATGAAGAGAAGGGGGCCCAGAACTGTACCCTGTGGCATCCCGCAAGTGATATTTCGTCCATCACTCAATTCATTGTCAATCTGAACAAACTGCGCTCTGTTCTTTGAATAACTGGTCAATAATTTGTGCGAAGTTCCTCTGAATCCGTAGCGTGAAAGCTTTGAAAGTAACTTCTCGTGGTTAACGGTATCGAACGCTTTGAATAAATCGATGAAAATACAGATAAGAGGCACTTTTTTGTCCAGATGGTCGGAAATATACTGTGTCAAGTCCGTTACTATATCCTCTGTTCACTTGTTCTTTCTAATTCCATATTGATTATTCGATATTATGTTATACTTATCTAGAAAGTTCACCATACGGCATTTCAATGTCTTTTCAAATATTTTTGATAGATTAGAGATGAGTGATACTGGTCGGTAATTCGACATATCACTCCTTTCTCCACATTTATATAGCGGTTTTATTATTCCAACTTTGAAACTCTCTGGAAAGTAGCCGAGAGAAAAGCATTCATTTTAAAGATAAGATAAAGGCTTGGACACTTGTCTTTCTATTTCTTCCAAGGTTTCTGATCGGATTCTATCAACGCCAGGTACCTTATTCGATTTCAGTTCATGATATCAAATAATAGAAATAAAAATGGTTCTTATAGAAATTTGAATAAAACTAATAATGAAGAATGTAAAACAACGAGATTGCTATAATGCTATTGATTCTGAGTATGAATCGTAGATATCATGCAGTAATTCTCTCCAGGGATGGAAATATTTGGTGATAACAGGTTTTAAGAGTCTTTGGTTACTTAAAAAAGTTTTACATTTTTCAAATATGGAATACAATAAGCTGCTACTACTTGGTAGTTAATCATAATGATAACAACAAGATTACACTGCTACGTTTTACTACCAATAAATGCCAATAATACACTGTTACTGCAGTTTCGAGCTTTCGCTCATCATCAGACAGATAGTAATTTCAAATAACGAGTACATTGGCATTTATAGCAAATTGAAAAGGATAGTAGATGTTATGAAAGTAAAGGTATAAAAGACTCATCTATAGATATCAATAATTTGGATTTTACCAAAGTCGATTTGGTCATTCATTATTATTCCATTAGGATTGTGTAGAGATTTGAGGATTTCAATGGACTCCAGGTAGTCCAATTACCTTCTCTTTGGGGTCACATGTACAATCTCCAAGTTGTCCATACCAGAGAAAGGGAGGTTATTTTCATTGCAGTGGTTTGCGACCGTCGAATCTTGTTTATTCTTGATAAAGGCTGTTTGGTGTTTTTGAATCTTTTCTTTAATGTTCGACCCGGTTGGCCTATATGTATAGGGTGCGCCAGAGAAAACCGGATAATTTTTTACGTTATATCTTTCGCAATGTTAGAGCTACATCATTCTTTCTTGCTTCATTCGAAGGCCAAACGACTAGAATTTTCAGAAATTGTATCGAAATTCCACTACCGGCTAAATCCAATATGGCTGAATCATTCGAAAATGAGCAATATTTTGAGATCGCTGGAACGTTTTTTTTCCATAAAAAAATTCGAGTGGGGCATTCAGTCAATAATTCTGTCTTTTCTGAATAATTTGACATATTGGTCTTAAAAATATTTCAAGAATTGGTAAAAAATTAGTGTGAAGAATTTTTTTTCATTCTGGTTTTCAGCTGAAATCGAAATATTTTTTTCACCTCATGGCGTTGGCACTCCTGAAGTTCTTGTGTTTTCTATGGATGTTCTAATAAGACAAAGAAACACATATTACTAAAATTAACCTAAAATTTGATTTCCGTTCGAATTCAAAATGGACGAGTTCCTCAAATATTAACAATTTTCTCCGTGCATTAAAAAAAATTTTCGCGGTCGTTATGAATCAATTGCGTAATTCAATCACTATATTGAACCTTTTCCGTCATTTTGAGGGGTTGAACTCGAATTTTAATTCAGAATTGTGGCCATTGTCGTCAATAATGTTTCTCTTTTCCACCATCATATGCACCTCCGGTTGTGAAACCTCTGAACATAGACTGCATGCATTAACTCTATGATAAACAAAACAAAAAATAATGAAAAGTCATTGAGTTTTAGACGACATCTTGTTTAAACTCGAATTTTATCTTAGTGTTACTTGTTTTTGACGTTTGAAATTGTTAAATATGGTTTTAACAAATGAGAATAAGCGTTTCATTCAATGTTTATTTGTGCGTGGCTATACTGCTAGGCAAATATTACGCCAATTTCCAGCCCCTAATTACAAAAGAAGTTCAATCTATAATCTTGATGAAATATTTCGGACAACAGGGTCATTAGGAAGAAGACCAGGTACTGGTGCAGCTAGAACTGTCAGAACACAGGTACTCGCCTTTTTCATAATCTGTTTCAAGCATCAACTTTACATTTTTTGTATTACAAACTCAATTGACAACATCAGGACAACATTCAGGCGAATTTATTAGTCAGCCCTATCAGTACTCCAGGAACCAGCTTGACTGTTTCCCAAATGTCTCAGAGATGCCATTCAAAAACCTCTGTGAGAAAAATAATAAGATGATTTCTACTAAAATATGTTATTAAATAGACGACGCGTTTCGATACACAGTATCTTCATCAAGAGCGAATGAATACTACAAATATATCTTACTAACAAATTTTTATATATACTAAAGAGGCAATCCACTCAGAGCTATCCGTACTTGAACTTAGCAAAAACTCCATATATAAAAGACATTACAACAAAACCTAATTTACTTATCGTCTAAAACCTCAAGGTAAGTAAATTTATTGGTTAATTCGCGCAGACGTTAACAACCTTCGAAAGGTTTCCAATCAAAACAAAAATTGATTTGTTTTCTTTTTTTCAATAATCTTGAAAATTGCCAAAATATTCCAAGGGGCTCGTTTGAGGTAAAACATGATTTCTTTCGAAAAAGATTCGTTACAAATATGCTTTTGCATCTTATGCTTTTTAAAGCCTTAAATATACATTCAAAGATGACCCTTCGACAAAATCATGCGTTCAGCAAATTTTTCTAATCATTACGGGTTAAGAAATACACAGGGTAGCTCATTCAAGCCACTACTGGTTTGATTGAGTTATTTTCCGTGTGTGTTCTGATAAAACTATATAACCTAAGAATTTCCTACGTGCTTCTCATAAAAAGCTGCAAAAGGACTACAGATCATTGCAGAATGATCTCAATTGTCTTTGTACAGACGGTATCGAATCTTTTTGAATAACGTTGAGATGTCCTTCATAAAAATTCAATTTGTTTCATACTGTTGTTTGTTCGTTGATTATAAGAATTAAGTATCACATAATGAGGTTTCGTCAAGCAGATATCCACTTACTTGAAATCATCTTCAATTTCTTCGGATACGTTCAGATAGTATTCAATTTTGAGTTTACTATAAGTTCCAGTCTTTGCATATGTGATTTCAAAGCAACCAGGCAAGCATCTACATTCCGAGCTTGAAAATTTTCAATGATTAAAATATTGGTAAATATAATGATTGAAATACGTACATTAATTTCTGTCCTTCTTCAGTAGCAACTTCTAAGGTATCTGAAAGATATTAAAGTTTATTCAGCAGACAGTTTGAATTATCAATGATTCTTATAGAATAGGAAAAGAGTAGAAAATACAATTATTTCAGACAGATACCGGATAGAAACTTTTTAGTTTCTGTTTCAACCCTTCTAGTTCACTTGCTTGGGAAACAACATTTAGTTCGTCAACTGATTCATTCACAATCGAATTTGCTTTTTTCGTTTCGTAAACAAAGCTTCAATTGCTTCAGAATTTCATCAGTTTTCACCTTATAATGCTCTTTCTTAGCATTATTATCACCTAGTAACTCGACCACACCCCTTATAAAAACATTTTTAGCACGATTCATCATATGTAAAGCTGCGCTAGCCACCCTGTCAAGAAACTGGTCAGAATTCAGCGTATTTACAGTTGACGGTTTAGTGTTGACTTCATCAAATTTTCTGTTTATCTCATTGAACAAATCGCCTATATCAGGGGTGCTAAAACTTGAACTGCTTGCGATCTACCTCTACCAACTACTGACGATCAACTCTGAGAGCCTCAAAGTATGTGTGATGCAGGGTTGTTGTACACACACGATACACTCTACCTACCTACTAGGAAGGGTGTAACGTAGAATATATAGATATTAGCTTTCCGCACAATAAACATTATTTCAGTCAAGGTTTGGGTTAGTTTAGTTAGGTTCTTCTCTATAATATGAATAGAAGAGCTCATAGTTATGGGAGTTTATTGGTTGTTACAAAACGAAAGAGTTACATATGGTGTTAAATATAACTAAGGAGTGACTTTGGATGTTGAAGCGTGGCACTGCATGTCGTCAGCATACTTTTGATAAGATGGTATGTAACCACTGAGTGCTAATCGAAAGCATGATGACATATCATCGTCACTTAGTCGATTGCGATATTTTGACTTAATTATCTTCATTTCAGAAAATGCAGATTCGCACCGGTAAGTTGACCCAAACATGGCTGTCAGTTGAAGGTCGATTTGCCTTAGATTCGGATATTTATCTTCAGATATAAAACGCCAGAAATTTGTATCAAATGTTGTAGCTTTGAGATGTATATCTTATATAATCTGCACCATCTCATTTTCAACAGAAAATGAGTTCATATTAAACTGACTTGCTAATTCCTCAATGTTTTACATGAAAAAGGATAACTCATAAATGATGCTATATTTGGCAATATACTGCAATCATAAAAACGCATTTCGAATTGTCCCAAATTATTTGATAATTCAGCTTCATACGTATCATAATTCAACTGGGGACTCCTTGCTTTCAAAGAAGGAAAATGTTTCAGATCCTTTATTTTTAATTCATCTATCATAAGTTGCAACTAACTTTTGAATGCATTTACTCAATCTCAATAATAGTCTTTCGGTTACCTTGAAGCTCCAAGTTAATGGTGTTCAACTGCATTGTGATGTCAGTCAAAAATGCCAAATCAGTCCCATTTTTCGTTTCTCAACATCTGAGTGTCATTAACGCTTTCGTCTAGAAAAGCTGTTATTTCGGGTAATAATTCTTGAAGCCTTTCTAGGAATTTTCCGCGACTCAACCACATGATGTCCGTGTGAAGAACTGAATCAGTGTGTTCAGCTGACTCTCTATCTTTCAAGTGCAATTTTGAGAGCCGCCGTTGCAAGCTACGTGCACCAATGGAATTCACAATTTTTGTTGCAATGCCCATAGTTTCCTCCGTGTTTAAAACTTTTGAACACAAAACTTGTTGATGTATAATGCAATGGAATGAAAAAAAATGAAGGGAGGTCTTCATTAGCTCGACACAATGCCACAAAACCGTTTTTATTTCTAGTCATTGCTGGTGCTCTATCGGTTGTAATGCACACTAAGAAAACGTCATATATATCTTCACCACGGGTCTTCCCCTTCAGATAAATGAATGCCAAAATTATATTCATTTCATGTTTTTGTTTATCCACCATGACGTGACTCATGACTTCTATACGCCTTGTGACAGTCGTACGAGATAACTGAAGTTCTCTAATAGCAAACTTGATTTCTGTATTATTTTTATTTTTAAATCTCCAAATAAAGTCCCACCCACTTCAATGAATGCTTCCTTCACAACCGATCCATCTTCGAATGGTTTCTTGTGTTTCGTCAACATATGAGATATTTTGAATGACGCGACCGTAGCAGATTTTAATTGTTTGGCTGGTCTTGTGAACATGGTTTGTTCTTTTTTCAAACAAGATATCAAATCACGTACTACGGTTTCTTAATTCACTCTGTGGCGGACAATCTTTTCATAATTTTTATGAACCGGTTTATGATGCCTTTCTAAGTTACCATGCTTAGGTATTGCAACTGACGCACGACAAATAATACTGGAAAAATGATTCTTCAACATATCCAAACTTCTTCAGAACAAATTTGAATTTTCGCTTTGATGCGTTAATTTCTTGGCACAATGCATTTTTAATTTATCAGTTTCATTCCACCACCCTCCATCTCGAGAATAAATGTTTTTTTTTCAAAAGTGGTTTTTGTCTATCCGGATGTAACATACTTGTTTCTGATCATTCCACCATGTTTGACAATATCACTTTTCAATTACGTTCGACTACCTTCCATGAAAAAACTCTCCCTCATTTTGAAGGTCAATTTTTGTCTCCTACGCAGAGTTACCTGGGTTCGATCCCCACAAAGTCAGTGCGATTTTTCGGATTCTGGTAATAGCTTGAGTGTCCATCTTTCGGAAGAGATGTAAAGCTGTCGGTCCTGTCTAACAGAGATGTGTTGGACATTAAAAATCCCTTCCCTCGACACGAGAGGGGTTCGGCAAAATTTCCGGGTTAGTGAGGTGACAGAATTCCCCGGCGTGTCATTAGCCGAAAGGCAGAAACAGAGCACGTTAAAGGAAAAACAAACAAAACAAACAAACAAAGGTCAATTTTTGCCATCCCGAAAGGATATAATTTCGTTGACCATGTTCGACAATCGTTTGGAACTAACTTTAAAAATTCAATTTCATCTAACCTCCTTCCATAACATAAAGAACTCTTTCTTATTTTATTTCATTGTTTCAGTTTTCAAATCAAGGAGATAAACAAGTTTTAAGTTTATATAGAAGTATTTGTTAGAAGCGATTCCTTATGAGGTAAGAAATACTCTTTCTGTTGATTTTACAATCGATAAACTGCGAATAAACTTTATTATTTTGTTATTATTCTTCAAAGATAGATTTTTGCCAACCCGAAAAGATATGTTTGTACTTGTTTAACCATGTTTGATGATGTCTTTTCGGGATTGCTGTAATCGACCTTGGAAAAAAAAGAAAAAGATTGTTTGCTATAAGCAGAACAAAACTGAAAGTTTGAAAATACTTTCAGAAAGATGGTCAAATATGGCCACGAAATTATTATGTGGCGAATCATGTTCAAATGGTACTTCAACACCATTAATTTTCTTAAACATTGCAGTGTTAACTTCGCGGAGCTAAGTAATTTAACTCATAATATTTTAATTCAAATAATCATGTGTTCATGTGTAGGTAAGATTGAAAATATTCATATTTGAGCAAGAAGTAACAAAATATATTTAAACAAGATTTAAAACAAAGGTTTCACACATTTTCCTTACCTTTAGCTTGCTTTTGGCAAATAGCTTGCTTCTTACTGCAGATGGTAACATCTTTATCTTCTGAAACAGATTTTTTCCGTATATTCTCAATAAAACGTACTCACGTTCTTACTTGGTAAGAAGTATGGGATACAACCACACATTTCTTTGGTATAGTTTGACATGCATTCTAATCTACAATTTCTTTCTGTATACGATCTGAAAAAATGGGAATATATAGTAGCTATATATATTGTAAAAGAAATTGAAATATATCTCATTTCATTTCGGAATGCACACAATTTGAAAAGTTGATACAATTTATTCGTTTATCGTTTAACTTGGATGCCTGTTTCTATAAACATCTAAAATTCAACTTAGATCTATTTTTCCAGTATTTATTATCCATGTGTAAGATTTCGGATTTTGGGTCAAGAGAGATTACATTCTAAGAGATGATTCGCGTATGTTGAATCCAAAATCGATTAAAAAGAAGTCGTTTGTGTTCAGTTATTTTATTTAAATTTCTATGGGTTTTACCTATTCAAAATTTATTGGAGTTACGTCATCTCAACTTGTCAATGCCTCATTATAACTTATTATTCTTGTCGAATTCAGTTTTATTGTTTTTGGTGTACGAGGGATGTCTATTTTGTTCTTCAAGTTGGTACATAGACGACACCATTAGTATTAAAATCAACCTTTATTAAGTCTCATACGGTCTATTTCAGCCAAACAAACTGTCAAAGTTAACAATTTACTTCAAAAATGGAATTAACCTGTGAACATTTCGCACAATAATTTTCAAAAATTTCAAGGCAACATTTCAACAAGAATGTCTCGGCGAGTTGGTTTCTGTTTTGGACATTGAAACTACACACTAGTCAATAGTTTTCAGTTGATATGGAGATTTAAAACGCAAAAGTGTTAGGTGTGGTGACGATCCAAGGGCAGTTGCAACAAAAGAAGTGGTCATTTAAGAAAATGTGGTTTCTATGCTTGATCCAGGAAAATCGGCATGCAACATATCGAGATATTGAGGCATCATTGTGGATTTTAGAGATCTCAATGCGAAAAATTTACAAGAATTATTGCTTGTGAAAAAATTAGGTTCTCGTTAGACACCGAATCTATTGATCGAAGAACGGAAGACTGAAAGGGCGAATTAGTGTCAAGAAACTCTAGATCGCGTGGAAGAGTATACAACATATTCCCTAGTGTGGAGTCTTGAAATAATTCATACAAACCAGAAAATAAGCGCCAATCTTCCGTTGGGGTGTTCCAAGGCGAAGAAAAATCGACAAAAGTCATCCGTGTCTAGAGTATCTCCAGAAAGATAGTCGCAAGAACATCATGTTATGTAACAACAATTTCGTTACTAGATCAAAGGACAGTTATTGCCGATTGGTTCACAACCATTTGTTTATCGCAAGTTGTTAGTACAACAGCAAACGGCGCACCATCCTTCTCCAAAACAATGTTCGCAAACAGCCCGAAAAACAATTGATTATTTAACATCCAAACCACATCTTGCGTACAGTCCGGACCTAAGTCCAAACGATATTTTTACATATCCCAAAAGCAAGAACGGATTGCGTGGTAAAAGCTGTTGATGCTTTCCAGAAGGCCATTTTGAATGTAAAAGCAAACGATTGGAATAACTGCTTTCAGCATTGGTTCGAATGAATAAAGAAGTATATTAATCTTTGCGGAGAATACTACGAAAAACAATAGTCGTCAAAAGCTTTCAATCGTTTCATTCTAGCTCTATATGCAAAACTTAAAAGACATCCCTCGTATTTGTAATAAAGAAGATCGGAATAACCGATTACATTGTTTTGCGAATAGCATGATATGTCATGTTACATTTCGTATGAAAGATCATTTCAAGAAAAGAGTAAATGATTATTTTTTTTCAACTTTCTCATGAAATCGCAAAAATCGAAAATTTCAAAATGAATAAAAATCAACTGACTGTAGTGGTGGAAAATGAACACTTTATCGTTTATGGTAAATATTTGAATTTTATTTTCGTTTATTTTATCGATATGAGCATCATTTTTCTGTTATATCTTCGTGACATCTACGATTCATACTTCAAATCAATGACCTTAGCAATTTAGTCCATTTCCTTCCAAATTGCGATCAGTCTGTTCCAAACTTATTTTTCATTCCTTAGTAATCTGAGCTTCTTATAATCCTTTTCAATCTTTGCTAGGTCTTTCTTGTAGGTTCCTTGTGCTCCTTTCTCTACTTCTTTCTTTGCAGACGGAAAATTCCAGCTTTTGCTCATTTAAAGCTTTCATTAATTTTTTTTCAGATCTATAATTATTTCGTTCTCCATTATGATTTGTTCCTTGGTCCTCTGAGCTTCCTTTTCCTTTTCAGTCTCTGCTGGGTCTTTCTGAAGGTTCCCTGTTCTTGCTTATTTAAAGCTTTATTTGCAGATGGTGAACCTCCGTTTTGTCTTTATCAGCTTCGGTGAACCTCCACCAAGCCCATAGGTAGGTAAAAAGTTGCACTGGGAATATCTCTCATTTCGACGTCTGTACACTAGAGAACGTCGATTGCAATAAAAAAGGTGAAATCTCGACTCATCTGTGAGCAAAACTGTATCCTAGTCAGCTTTTAACCAATTGATATGTTCCCTGTCTACATTCAATCGGGTTCTTCGATGTGCTGCGTTAAGAGTTGGGTCTCGAGCTGCGATACGAGGCCTCAAACCAAAATCGAATTGTTTCAGTGCTAGTTTTGCACTGCACTGTTTTGTCGAAGTTGCATTTGAAGGTGCATAGCAGTAGCTATCCGTTGTCATGGCTCGAGGTGGCCCTTGCCCAGGTGTCTTCTCATTACTACCAGTCTCACTCTACGAATCATTTTGAAAGTATCTAAATGGGATAATCCAATCCTTTGGCCTATTCTTGTACAGGGTCTTACAAAATAGTGTGTCACAACTTGAGATGGTAAATCTACGTGCAATTTTAAGTAAAAAAGTTCATATGAACATAGGTCCGCAAAAGCTTCGTTACAAAGCTGCAGGGTGTTGAAATTTCTGGAAAAATTTGTTTTTTTCTTCGGAACTCTTGCAGTTTTTGAGATATTCAGCCCAAATTTGGAATGCAAGCTATTTTTCTCAGACTCCATCATTACACGTCCTAAATCCTAACGAGAATCTACAAGGTGTTTTCTTTTCCGGAGCCATGTCTTCTTTTGCTCTTTCAAACTTTTTTGCAGAACAATCAATTTTCGTCATCTTCGTTCAATTTAGAAACTTTTTCGACACTAGTAATTTTTTTGTATCTCCGACTGTTCTCGAGCAAAAAATTATTGCACTATTGTATGCATTCGCTGAATTGAAAGCACTTCTAATTAAAAAAAAATTACTAGTAGGCTTTGATTTTTTTCATTTATTCATTTATTTTGACAGTTGAACCAGTGTCTGCTCGAATTGTTTATTAAATTAACGATTAGTTAAGACTTTTGAAGTTATTGCTGTAAGAAAAAATAGCTAATTTTACTAACACCGAATTGGCTGATATCCATTACATGTACGGTCTGGCTGACGGAAACACAACAGAAGCTAGGCGATTATATCAGGTGCGCTTTCCAAATCGAGTAACACCAGACAGGCGAACATTTTCAAATATCCACAGAAGGTTAGGGTACTTTTACTGCAAATAATTATTTAAAAGGTGCAACTCAAACTATGAGAACTCCAGATATTGAGGAAGCAGTTTTGAATTGTAATGATTTGAATCTTCATGTGAGTACAATAAAAATTGGAAATCAGATGAATTTTTCACATGTTCTAGTTTGAAGGATTCTTCACGACTTTTTATTGTACCCGTTTCATATTCAACACGTCCAAACTCTACTTCCTCGAGATTTTTCTTCCAGACTGAATTTCTGCCGACGGTTCTTAGATACAATTAGAGAAAATGCTCATTTTGATGGTGAAATATTGTTCACAGACGAATGTAACTTTTCGAGAACTGCTATTAAAAATTTTCACAATAATTATTATTAGGCTGAGGAAAACCCCCATTTGATCGAAGCATCTCATCATCAAGAACAAATATCACTGAATGTCTGGGTCAGAATAATTGGAAATTATTTGATTGGGCCATTTTCTTTGCCTAACAGACTAAACGGTCCCGCTTATCGGCAATTTCTTGAGAAGGAGTTACTTTTATTGCTCGAGGATGTGCTACTTTTGGTGAGAAACATAATGTGGATCATGCATGACGGGGCACCAGCACATTTTAGTGGAGAAGCTAGGGTCGGGGAGGGAACCATGGCTCCCTAGGTCCCCAGACTTAAATAGTGTAGACTTCTTCTTATGGGGATATCTCAAAAGTTTAGTTTATACCACTAGAGTGAACACTGTAGAAGAATTGAGAAATCGAATAATAACCTCTTGTGACAAGATAAGAAATACCCCAGGAATATTTCAAAGAGTGCGTGATAATATGCGAAGGAGGACAGATGCCTGTATTCTTGCAGATGGAGGACACTGCATATTCCAGCAATTTATTTAGTTTTTAATTGTTTTCTTTTTTAGTTTGATATTGAATAAGTATGTTGAGTCCCAGAAGACGAGCTATTAAACTAAAAACAAATTTTGGGCATAACTATCGAGTATTTCTATTATTTTTTTTTATTTAGCGAATAACATACAATTCAAATGATTCAAATTCAATAATTTTTCACTCGAAATGTGGGAGATAGAAAAAATTAGAAGTGTCAAAAAAGATTCTAAATTGAACGAAGATGACGAAAATTGATTGTACGCTGGCCAGTAGCGTACTGAAAAAAAGTTTGAAAGGGCAAAGGGAGACATGGCTTCGGTAAAGAAAACACCTTGTGAATTTCAATTTAAATATAGTGCGTGTAATGATGGAGGCTGTAAAAAATAGCATGCAATCCCAATTTGGGCTGAATATCTCAAAAAATGCAGGAGTTTTGAAGGAAAAACCAATTTTTTCCGGGAATTTCAACACCCTGTAGCTCCCTAATGAAGATTTTGCGGACCTTTGTTTATATAAACTGTATTTCTCAGAATTGCACGTAGATTTACCCCCTCAAGTTGGGACATACTATTATGTAACACCCTGTATAAACTCATCTCAGGTGATCTAACATCACTGCTTCAGCATGTTCTGTCGGGGTCGAATTTTGTGATTTGCGTTACAGTATCTCTAAAAATTAAGTTTCCCAAGAAGAGCAAATGTTACTCACAAAAATTGAACAACAATTGCTGTTATAAATATGTGGCGATTTCTTTAGAAGTCTTAATATATTATAAAGTTTCTTAGTTCTTGAAATTATTGGTGATTTTAAATTAATCACTTCAACGTTACAAAAAAACTAACTAATTTATTTACACGAAAACTGAACAATTAAAATACTAAACCAAACGAATAACTTCTATAACTAATTTATATAACACAATCAATACTTCCACACTTTGTCCACTTATTCGCGCTCTTCATTCAAACTAAATTGGCCGCGCTTCGCAATGTCTCTTCTTTTATACATACAAGCACGAATGTTCGAGAACATCCTCGTAATTTGGGCTTTGTTCCAGATCTTCGTTCGAGAGCCTTCTGTAAACGGTAACACTGGTTTCTCAGTAATTCAGCGTGCTGGAACTTTCAGATGTTTCTCTTCATTCCGCCGGGTAGTGCCAGAGTCGGCTTCAGGGACGATTGGATATCGTTACATTATTTTATTTTTCATGAGAGAAACATAAAACACGGATATATCCGAAATAAACCAGTGTCAATAATAACTAGCCAATCACAAATGAAATTTGAAATATTGAAATTTTGTGTTAATTTCTTGGTGCAGTGTAGAAAGTCCAATACATTTATTTCGAATAGATCTTTGAAATATGCATGATCATGCTATTTCAATAAAAATGTAGTCTCTTATTCCTCTTTATGATCTAAGAAAATTGAATTTCATGCAAAAATAACTGAATTAAATGAAAATGAACGTTTCTTGTTATGAGTACGTAGAAGGCTTTTCAAGCTTTGAATATTTATTCATTCGTACATATTATGATTTCTTCTGATTGTATTCAAACACACATCAAAATTAGACATTATGACATGATCAATTAGAATGTATTAGGTCTGCAAGTAAGTTCTCGCTGTTTGTTTTATGAAAATACAACTTTATTGTGAGAAATGATTTCAAATGAATCATTCAAAAAATTGCACATCGCTAGCTACAACTTTTTCCCATTTTTCTGGCAGAGCTCGAATACCGTGACGGTAGAAGTGTTCGTCTTTTGAGGTTATCCACGAATCAAGCCATTTTTCTAGCTCTTCATATGAGCGGAACTGCTGATCAGCTAGACCATGTGCCTTCGAACCGAACAAGTAATAATCGGATGGTGAAAAACTGAGGAATATGGCGGGTGGGGTAGGACTTTCCATTTGAGCGTTTCCAAGTAGGTTTTAACGTTTTGGCAACGTGGGGCCGAGCGTTTTCATGCTGTAGAATTACTTTATCGCATCTCTGCTCGTATTGTGGCCGTTTTTCGTGCAGTGTTTTACTCAATCGCATGAATTGAGTTCGATACTGTTCCCCAGTGATGGTTTCGTTCGGTTTAAACAGCTCATAATACACTCGGAGGCAAAATTAGCGGAACACTCGAAAATTTAACCAAATTCTAAGTTCGATATTTTTCCTAATTCTCAACCGATTCAGATGATTTGATCGGCAAGTTATAGATCAACTCTTCTGCTTTGTAGAAATTATAAGAGAAAACAAAAAAAATTTGAAAAAAATTTTATACGGGGGCAAAACTAAAAGTGTTTTTTTTGTCAAAAATTCGTAACACCCTGTGGAATTTCGTGGTCCGAGTTGAAATTGTCGTTTGCGATTTTATGTTCGAATTGCATTAGTTATTGATGACAATTTGGTTAATTTGGTGAAAATTAGGAATTCATAGGAGATAACAGTCGGTAGGTATTAAAATACACAACCGAATTCTGGGACCATTGATAAAACTTTTCATTTACACATGTGCACACCTTTTTTTATCAAATATGAAATACAACACACGTTTTTTTGTATATGACCACATTTGCACTTGTTTAAAGAATGAGAGTTTTCCATTCTTTGATTTGATACAAATTCGATCGGTTGCGGTGTTTTGTGATTCTTTTACTGTTTACGATTCGAAACGGTATTTTTCATTCAGAATGAGAGATTTACCACCAACCTCAGTAGCAAGGGCAGTTACATTGATCGAGGAGGGCGCACCTACCGCTCAGTCGGTACCATGTTGGGTGTCTCGACGTCGGTTATCCATCGAATCTACCGACGTTACAGGGAAACTGAATTGTACGCGAGGAGGCGAGAACAAGGAAGAAATCGGGCAACCCGCGCTATACATGACCGTTTCATTGTCAATCAAACCATAAGAAATCCTCGTCTTACTGCTGTTCAGGCACCTAACCATTTACAAGCAGTGGATAACATAACATAACGTCAGTGTGAGGACAGTCAGAAGATGATTAAATGAAGTTGGTCTGAGATCATACGCGCAAGCAAGAGCACCAAGATTCGATAGAGCCCATCGGGTAGCAAGATTGGCGTTTGCTAGGGAGCATGTAGCATGGACAATCAATCAGTGGAGACAAGTTTTATTTAGTGATGAGAGCCGATATTGTGTGAATTTCGTGGATGGTAGTATAGAATATGGAAGCATCGAGGGGAACGGTACAATCAAGCGAACTTCGCAGGAACTGAGCAATACGGTGGAGGGTCAGTTATGATATGGGGTGGCTTATGCTTGGGAGTACGAACAGAACTGGAGATTATTGGCAATTGATCACTTGATGCCCATCGGTATATAACAGAAATCTTGGAGCCCCATGTTGTGCATTTTGCTCCTTACATAGGGGAAAATTTCCTTTTTATGCACGATAACGCGCGCCCTCATACTGCGCGCATAGTGATAGAATATCTCAATGAAGTTGGGATCACACGAATGGACTGGCCGTCGCGGTCACCGGATTTAAACCCGATCGAACACGTTTGGGACATTCTTGGAAGAAGGGTTCGACAACGGAATCCAGGCAACGTTGAAGAGCTGACATTGGCTTTGGTGGAAGAGTGGGACAACATACCTCAACAGATGATAGACAACATCAGTGGGAGTATGCGAAATCGTATGCGCGCTGTAATAAGAGCTCGGGGGGTCATACTCGCTACTAAAATCAAATGTTTTTTTTGTGGGTCATCATGAACATTTTTCTCAACATGTTTATTTCATTTCACGATTGTATCGCTAGGATACACACCTGCTCTCAATTTTGGACAGGAATGATAATTATTATAGAGTGTCACACAAAAAAAATCAAAAATAAATGTGCAAAATCAACGATTTTTCCAGTGTACTTCGAGTTCTCCTGGAGCGTGAAATTGGCCAGTGAATTTCAAAAATTTTCATTTCGTTAGATTTCCGCTTCTCTAATTTTGATTTTATTTTTTGGCTAACCTCCGATGTTATGCACCTACGCAAGATTAAAAATAAATTCTTGAAATTTGTGACTTTTCGCTTCAAATTGGATATCTCTTGTAAAAATAGAGATAAATGCATAAAACAAGAAGGGCGTTACTGTAGGAAGATGTGTCTTGACAGACCATGATATTGTACGTTTCAACTCGAACCACGAAATTTCACAGGGTGTTACGAATTTTTGACAAAAAAAACACTTTCAGTTTTGCCCCCGTATAAAATTTTTTTCAAATTTTTTCGTTTTCTCTTATAATTTCTACAAAGCAGAAGAGTTGATCTATAACTTGCCGAAAAAGTCATCTAAATCGGTTGAGAATTAGGAAAAATATCGGACTTCGAATTTGGTTAAATTTCCGAGTGTTCCGTTAATTTTGCCTCCGAGTGTAAATAACACCGACTTGGTCCCACCAAATACACAGCATAACTTTCACAGCGTGAATATTCGGCCGAGGCGATGTCGTAGAAGCATGACCGGGCAGTCGCCAAGATACTTTTCTTTGGATTGCTGTAATGAATTCATTTTTCATCACCCGTTACGATGCGATGAAGAAAACCCCCCTTTTTTGCCGCTGGAGCAGTTGTTCACAGGAGAAAAAACGACGCTCAAGGTCTATTGGTTTCAAATCATAAGGAACCCAAGTTCCTTGCTTTTGAATCATTTCCAACGCATGTAATCGCTTGAAAATGGCCTGGCGGATAATTCCTAAGGCTGAAGCAAACTCTTCTTGCGTTTGGTACGAATCCTCATAGAGAAATGCCTCCAATTCAGCGTCTTCGAAGATTTTTGGCCTTTCTTCACGGGGACGGTCGTCCCCATCGAAATCACCGACGAAACGAATCCCGCCACGTTGTTTCACTAAGAGCAGCATCTCCTTAAAGTTTTTGGAGCTCTTTATAAGCTTAAGCTGCCGTTTTCTTCGAATAAAAGAAGAAAATCAATACTTCCCGCCAATGACGATTATTTGGCATAAAATCAGACATTTTGTCACAACTAAAAGTATAAATCATTAACGTGTCAGAGTGGTTTGTTTACCATATGTCTAAGCTTTGTTCAAGACGTTCTTGATATGTAAAAATCGACCAGCACTTTCTGCTGGAGCCATCTATTAACAAACAGCGAGAACTTAGTTGCGCACCTAATAGTCATACTTTTTCATACCAATAAATAAATAAACCATTTAGCAAAATGCACATTGAAATTCAGAAAACAATTAAATTGTTTCTGTTGATGATTGGAATAAATGATCAAACTAATAGCAATCTTAGAGAAGTATAATATTTCTTATGAACAACACAAAAATCACAATACTTGTACATATACAAATACGAATAATCTACATTCTGTGCATAAACAATTAATGTATGTAAGGCTGAATAGGATAACGCTGTCCTATTCTTTTCAACATATCCCTTTTCTTCTTCATCTTTCTCAATTCCAAGCAAATACTTTTCAAAAAAAGATAATAAAAGCATTCTACAACGCTCAAAATACTGAATCCTAAAAACGCTCCAAGAAGACCACCGGTATTAGCTGAAAATTAATGAATTTAGAAACATTTAAATCAGAATGAAGTTTTATTCACTCACATAAGAAATCAGTGAAACCATAAATCTCACTTTTCATTTCTTTCGTGAATTTCTGAGAGTAGAAGAAGAAATGAAGTATAGCAATATTCTTCCTGAAAATATATTGATTTAATATATTCGACTGGAAATTTTGAAATTAATTGTTTACACCTTCTTTGAAATGGAATTATTGAATAATTTTCGTGTAGTTGGTTGCCAATTTTTCAAGTCAGAATATTTTTCCGCAATTAAACAAATTTCCTCCTTAAAGTAAAAATCTGGGAACCGCGCTTTATTTGTAGTTAATTGTTCCTTTGAAATGTTGTGTCAATAAAGAAATTGCAGATTGTAAGGAATTCCCTTTGCCAAAACCAACATTGGTTAATTCCAATAACCTTAGTATGTATCTCTATAAAATACCTCATGCATATCCAATCCAAAATACCAACACCTTGATACCTTGATGACAACATTATATTAGTAGAGGAGCAGAAGGGATGCAGAAAGAAACACCACGGGTGTAAGGAACAACTCATTATCGATTCTAATGAAACGGGCACACGGAGGGCATCGGAATATTCATTCAGCTTTTCTCGATTATCTGAAGGCATTCGATAGTACCGCCCATTCTTGGCTTGTCGAAGTATTACAGATATACAAAATTCATTCAGTCCTGGTAGAATTCTTGAAAACAACAATGACACACTGGCGCACGTCTCTGCGGGTCAACATGAACAATAAGTCAATTAAAACTGACGCGATACCCATACGTCGTGGAATTTTTCAAGGAGACTCTTTGAGTCCACTATGGTTCTGTTTGGCTATGAACCCATTGTTTTCAATGCTCAATAGAAAAGGATACGTATTTATGATAAAAGCAGATAGAAACTGTCACACAATCTCCCACTTGCTATATATGGATGACATCAAATTATATGCTTCGAACGAGAAGCAATTGGATGACCTGCTAAGAGTTGTCAGTAAGTTTTCGGCAGATGCTCATATGAAATTCGGGATTGAAAAATGTAAGACCCTGAACATTCAAAGAGGGAAAGGCATAGATGGTGGAACACAACTCACAAATGGTGATATTATACATTGTATGAAAGATGGCGAAACGTACAAATATCTGGGATACCAACAAGCCAGACTGCTAGCCAAAAATAGTCGAAGGAGAAGATTGGTTCAGAGTACAGTCAGCGTTCGAAGACTGTGCTGAAGTCAATGCTGAACTCGGGGAATCTAGTCAAAGCAATAAACACCTACGCCATTCCAGTGTTGCTTTACTCATTTGGAATAATCAGATGGACTAAGACAGAACTGGATGATATTCAAAGGCAAACCAGAACAATGCTGACAAAGTACAACAATCACCATCCAAAATTGTCTGTGATAAGAACAACTTTACAGCGGAAAGAAGGAGGACGCGGATTGATGGATGTTGTCAACTTATATACCGAACAGATCAAAAATCTCAGAGAATTTTTTTCTGCAAAAGCTCGCACTTCTGAACTCGTTGGCTGATAAGGGATATACCTCTAAATCTTGCTACCAGTGATGACCTGCTCAATCTACCGTTCCTATCAGATACTGAAAAACAAGAACAATGGTCAAGAAAGGAATTGCATGTACGACATGACATCAGAACCATATGCGAAGTTGCGCAGAACGCTCTGAAAATGACTGAACAATGGTGCAAAGAGAACGACCTGTCTGTTGATCCAAACAAAACAGACATGATACTATTCAATCGTACATTCTTTTTGATGAGGAACTAACATTAGTAAAACAAACTGAATTTAGACAATCACATCGAAAGACAAACGTGAAGAACGCAATACACACTCCGGGCTTGTCGGAGGTTATTCGGGCCAAGATGGGGACCAAACCTAATATATTGGTTATACAACACAGTGATAAGACCGTTCCTGACCTATGCGGCCATCGTATGGTGGTCTGCACTGGACAAAGAGACAAAACGGAACAAAATAAGCAAGATTCTAAGGCAAGCGTGTCTAGCAGTCACGGAAGCCTTGAGATCCATACCCACGCCTTTTGGAGTGCCTGCTGGACGTCCCTCTACACATAATAGTGGAAGAGACGGTCATGAGAGCCTTATTGAAGTTGCAGGAAGGAGGTTTGTGGAGGACAGAAATCCGACTTCTGGACACTCTACAACTCTCAATGAAATCAGAGAACTCCGACCTGACCTTCTCACAAGGTCAGATGAAATAAGAGCCACCTACCACTTTGACGAAACCTTCAAGGTCGTTATTCCACCAGAAGAAATTTGGTCCACATACCACGGCTCACTCATCCCCCACCTGGTTTACACACGGGTCCAAACTTGACATGGGTGCAGGCATCGGCGTCCCCGGCCGAAGGGCAAACATTACGATTGCTCTAGGAGACCACGTCACCGTAACATATGCAGAAATATTTGCCATTCTTCGATGTGTAGAGGGAAACCTACACATGAATTGCAGAAACGCATACATATGCTCTGACAGCCAGAATGCCCTTGGATATCTGAACGATACGAACCTTACATCCAAACTAATTGAGGAATGCAAAGTAGCACTTCGATAACTCAGTGCTACAAACAGAGTTACTCTGCTTTGGTGCCCAACTCATCAATGTATCGAAGGGAATGAGGAGGAAACAGCCTTGCCAAAAACGCAACAGCTATTGGGACAATGGGACCAGAACCTATTCTCAATATCATATGGATCTGCTTCTTTCATAACTGGAACACTACAGAGACTATTGGACAGGCATCTCGGGACGGAGACAGTTAAAAAGGCTCATACAAGAAAAAAAGGGTAGAGGATACATCTCTTGATGAAAAGTCTATTGGGATGGTAGTTGGCCTATTGATGGGACAGCAACTCAATGAATACCTAAACGTCACGAGACTGTTGAAAACCACACAGTGTCGTGGTTGCCTAAGAAATGACGAAACAATGGAATACATACTCTTCGAATGTTCCGCTCACAGAGACCAGATTAGACAAATTGGGCAATTGAACAGTGCCCAGATGATCCAAGAGGCAGGGTCTACAACAGTTTTGAAAACTTCATCAAAGTTTCTGCTAAACTGATAACGAATAACACACCACGGTAAGCATAATGGGCCATAAGGACGCCGATCATGAAGAAGAGGAGACGAAAACTCACTTTGAAGGTGCCCAAAAAGACTATAATTCCTAACGCGTTGAAATTATTGAACAATTAACAAATTGAGGAACAAGTGTTTATCAGATTTTTGCCATAATGAAAAAAAAATTATATCCCTTAACTGATTTTGTATAATGTTTCCATTTCAAAGAAATCAGTGTTTTTAAAGAATAATCAATTTCAACCAACTTTATATAACTCAAGGTGTAGTTTTCCAAACTTTGATCGTGATGTTTACTGATCAATGAACTCGTTGTTCCTGACTTTAAAAAATTTATTTCTGTGCACCCTGGTAGGCAATCACAATTTTTGCTGTGAACATATAAATGATATTATTTGATGTTACATTCACTAGTTTCGACAGATTTAATGATTGCTTCATTCTAGTGGGAAATGTGAATATAAAGTATAGGGCAGGGGTGCTCAAACGGTAAATCGCGAGTTTTAATAAGTAGGTAACTAAACTAAAAAAAATTATTACGTAATAAAATAACACTCTGCTAGCGGCAAAAGGCGGCTATATCAAAGGAACGCGCGGTACTAGTCAAAAAAATGCCGCGTTTTTCACTCTTGCCGATTTTATAGAAATTTCGGGCGGCGCGTTTGACGGGAACATTCGAGACTTTCGTTCACGCCGATATAAATGTTGCGTCTGCAGGATTTGGAGCCATTCTGAATTGTAACTTGAAGGCAATACTACGTCGATACAAAGTTTATTATCAAATAGTACAGAATGAGCGCAGCGAAGAAATCTGAAACGTATCATTTTAATAACGATTGGTAGGAAGAAGTTTTCTTTTGTTTGGTGAAGGATAAGTGCATTTGCCTTATTCGTCGTGCGTCAGTTGCAATACGTGAGCGTGATAACTTAAAGAAGCATCATTAAACGGTTCATAGAAACCATGAGAAAAAATTTCCACCACAGAGAAAAACTATAAGCTACCAATATATATTGTGTCGAGCTAATGAAGATTTCCCTTCATTTTTTTCATTTCATTGCATTATACATCAACAAGTTTTGTGTTCAAAAGTTTTAAACACTGAGAAAATTATGGGCATTGAGACAAAAATTGTGAATTCCATCCGTGCACGTAGCTTGAAACGGCGGCTCTTTAAGTTGCAGTTAGAAGAGTCAGCTGAACATACTGATTTAGTTCTTCACACTGACGTCAGGTAGTTGAGTCACGGAAAGTTCCTAGAAAGGTTTCAAGAATTATTGCCCGAAATAACAGCTTTTCTAGACGAAAGAGATGATGACACTCAGAGGTTGAAAAACGAAAAATGGCTGACTGAGTCGGCATTTTTGAATGACATCACAATGCACTTAAACACCATTAACTTGGAGCTTCAAGGTAAAGGAAAAACTCTTATTGAGATGATTAGCGCAGTAAACGCATTCAAAAGTAAATTGCAACGTATGATAGATCAACTGAGAAGAAAAGATCTGAAACATTTTCCGTCTTTGAAAGCAAGGATACCTCAGTTGAATTATGATACGTATGCGGCAGAATTGTTAAATATTTTAGGACAATTCGAAATGCGTTTTTATGATTGCAGTAAATTGGCAAATAAAGCATTATTAATGAGTTATCCGTTTTCATGTGAAAACATTGAGGAATTAGCTACTGGAATAGCAAGTCAGTTTATTATAAACTCATGTTCTGTTGAAAATGAGTTGGTGCAGATTATATCAGATATGCATCTCAGAGCTACAGCATCTGATATAAATTTCTGGTGTTTTATACCTGAAGATAAATATCCGAATCTAAGGCTAATCGCCCCTCAAATGAAGGCAATGTTTGGGTCAACTTATTTGTGCGGTTTTTCATTTTCTGAAATGAAAATTATTAAGTCAAAATATCGCAATCGACTAACTGACGTTCATATGTCATCATGCTTGCGATTAGCACTCAGTGGTTACGTACCATCTTATGAAAAGTATGCTGACGACATGCAGTGCTACGCTTCAACATCCAAAGACACTCCTTAGTTGAGTGTAACACCATATGTAACTCTTTTGTTTTGTAACAACCAATAAACTCGCAATTTTGAATAACCATGAGTTTTTTCATTGATATTATAGAGAAGAACCTAACTAAACCTAACCCAAAACTCGACTAAAATAATGTACATTGTGCGGAAAGCTAATATCTATATTTGCTAAGGTACAACCTACCTAGGTAGGTAGGTAGGTAGGGTGTATTGTGTATGTACGACAAGTCTGCATCACAGGTACTTGCAGTCTCTCAGAGTCGATCGTAAGTAGTCTAAAAATATTGAGGTAGATCGACAGCAGTTCAAGTTCGAGCACCCCTGTTTTAGGGTGTCCATTTTTGATGTTTTAGTAAGGTAGCTATGAGAAATACTGCAATTGAGAATAATTATCACTTTTCTCCACTTCCATTTTAGAAGAAAATTCATTGGTGAAAACAGACCGTAACTACCTTCTTCTGTTTTTTAATTATTCCGGATTTCTCAATTATTTCGGTTACGCCAATATCTTGGCTGTTTTGAAAGCTGAGTGAAAATCAATTTGACATTCTAGGGGCACTTTCTTGAGTATCGAAATTCTCTGTTGAATGGTCTTCGAACTATAATATAAACTTGTGTTTATAAGCCTTAGGCGAATTTGGATAAAATAAGAAGAGTATAGTATTAATTATAAATCATATTGTATATTACAATTTGAGGGTCACAAAAATAATTTCAATACGTCCCTGAAGTCTTCTCAAAAAATTTTTATAGCAAGCACGATATTAACATATGACGAAGTCCTGGAAAATCCAGTAATCCGGAATAACTCGAAAACAAAAATGGACATCTACCAATTCTTTTCACCAATGAATCTTCCTCAAAACTCGTTGACGAGATGGGGGGAGTCATTTTTATATATTTACAGTATTTAACATAGCTGTCGTACTAAATAGAAATTGAGAATCCTGTACACTCAATTAAAAGGGTAAAATAATCAATTATCACAATACTTATACTGACTTATTCAATAAAACAGAAGCTTACGTTCGTCCATATACAATATTAGTGTCTTCTGCAAAATAGATAAATTTATTGTTAAAAATACAGGAAGAATTTTCAAATTGTTAGAAAGTTAATTATCTTTGAGAATTATTATCATTGGAAATATGGAAATAAAGCTTTTAAAACATTTCGGACATTCTTTTGCAATGTGTTTTATCATATACAAAAATACAAATTTTGATTTTTTATGCAGTTTTTGTATCGTTGTTAGTACAAAATATTATATTGTAGAATACACAGGGTATTCAGTGATGAATTTTCGGAATATTTTATTTATTCTGAAATTCGAGCTCTTTTGCAAACTTCATATAATCCATCCAGAGGTACCTCTCACGATAGGTTAACTTGAAAAGCGTTCATCAATGAATATTTCAGCATATTTGGTCAACGTATACAAAGTGTTTGAAAACGTATTTCAGAGGTTGGTCTCATTTAAGCTAATCTGTTTTAATTTTTTCATACACTAGTAGTATTCTAAAATCACTTGAGCAGGCATTTTTTAATGAACGAAGCAATAATGAATATTGAGTGTAGAATAAAGTATGCTTACCAAAATGTTCGCCTATGATTGTTTCAAAGGCTACGTGATTTATTATAAGAGAAGTTGAAGAGTTTGTCAGGTGCTGTGTGATTTTGAAAGTATACATTCTGTAGAACATCTGTGGATCAAGTGTCAACTAGGTAAAAATGTGATTCTTGTTGGTGTAAATTATACAGATCCCTCTTCTGCCTCATCTGCTTTTCGGGAATACTTTGAAAATATACTCCCATTCATTTCGCCTCAGTATCCAAATATCTTCATTACAGGTGATTTCAATATCGAACAGCTAGTTGATGTCACATTGGGATCCATTGCAGTCGTATGACTTGAAGCAATTGATTACGGAACCTACGCGTATCACTAAGACCAGCGAGTCTATCATAGATTTGATTTTCACTATCGTTGTTGATCATGTTGTGGATTCTGGTGTCCTGGATAGTGCTTGTTCTGATCACCAGTTGGTGCACTGTTTCGCGTGTCCCTCTGTTCAGCCACGCATCATTACATATAGAGAATCTCGATTCCAACATCTTTGCAATCGACCTTCATGAGGCTGCTTGGGCTGATATATTATAAATAAATGATGTCAACAGTAAAATTCAATTATTGAATAGCATTATTTTGATTGTATTCGACAGGCATGCTCCTCTCAAAAACAGTGAAAGTTAGTAGGATGTATGCTCATTGGTTAACCAACAATCTTCGATATATGATGAAATTGAGAAACGATGCCTTGAGTAAATATAAGAGAACAAAGACCCAATGGATCTGGCAAATTACAGGCGGCTAAAGAATATGGTTACAACTGCTGAACGCTCTGAGAAGCGTGGGTATTTGGAACATCAGGCGGTAGCGCAAAATACTGAGCTCCTATGGAAGGCGGTTAGGAACTTGGGCATTAAAAGTAATTATGGCAAGAAAGAGATTCCTTATTCTCTCAAGAACTGTTGTGAAGTTAACTCCTTCTTCTCATCTGTGTTTGGACAGAGAAATGCTCGTGGGGCGGCATCGGAGTTCTACAGCATTCATGAATACAATCAGAATTCGAAGTTCCGTTTCCGTTTGGCGACGGTTGATGAAGTTTCACAGTTTATCATGAAACTAAAGTCGAATGCAATGGGATCGGATGGGATATCGTCTGAAATGTTAAGGTTGTGCTGTCCTGTGATTGCTCCGTATGTGACCCAAATAGTAAATTGTTGTTTGGATACCGGGATATTTCCAGAATGCTGGAAATTGTCATTGGTGAGGCTTCTGCCCAAGGTGAAGGATCCCACAAACTATAGTAATCTTCGTCCCATCAGCATCCTTCCCTCAATGTCTAAAGTCCTGGAGAAATTCATTGTGGTCCAGATAAATGATTATTTGTTGGAAAATAAAATTATATCACCGATGCAGTCTGGATTCCGTAGGGGGCGTAGCACGGCAACCTTGCTTCTGGATGTGGTTGATGATATTGTTAGGTCCGTTGATTGTGGTATGATCATGGCGCTTGTCCTCTTAGATTTTGCGAAATCTTTCGACAGAGTTGATCACCGATTACTATGTGCAAAATTGAAGTATTTTGGTTTCGATGCGACTGAGTTACAGTTTTTTGAATCATATTTGGATAAGCGTTCCCAGGTGGTAGTTATCGACAATGACCGTTCTGACACCGTTCCTGCGACGTCTGGGGTGCTGCAGGGATCTGTGCTGGGGCCCGTACTTTTTCTTCTTCACACTGCAGATATTTTTCAAGAAATTGATACGTCTAAGGCTCGTGCTTTTGCGGATGACACTCAGCTTCTTTCCAGCTTTGACGCTCTGCGTGCTCCAGCTGCTGCGGAAATTATCAACGCCGATTTGTCTAGAATTTTTGACTACGCAGACGCACACGGTCTTAAATTAAATACAAGTGAGTGTGATATCATACTGTTTGGTACGGAATCTACTAGAAAGCTTATTGACTCGGACTTTGTTGTTGAGATCTCGGGGGAGTCAATAGCTGTAAAGGGCTCTGTGAAGAACCTCGGTATTATTTTCGACTATGGCTTTCGTTTTCAGGCTATTTCCCAGGTGATCAGAAAATGTTATGCAGCCTTGAAGGCATACATGAATGCTAGAGTTCTTAATTTAAAATTCAGAAAAAAACTAGTTGAGACATTAGTGCTACCTGTTCTGAATTATACTTTGCTTGACGTATATCCTTGCTTGGAAAATATAACGGAAAATAGACTGCAGCGTGTCCAGAATGCATGCTGCCGATTCGTCTGCCGTTTGCGGAAATATGATCATGTTTCTGCCAAAATTCAAGAATTGAAATGGCTGAAGATTCATCATTTATTTCAATTTCACTTTATTACATTAGTACAACGCATTTTACATTCGGGAGAACCTTCGTACCTTCGTAAGAAATTAATATATAAAAGTGATATGCGCATTACTAATCTGAGAAATTTCCTTACACTCTCTCTGCCTAGATTCAATTCGGCTTTTTTAGGAAATCGTTCACATATAACTCTGAATTTTTATATTCAGGTTTCAAATAGCTTGAAAAATCTTTCAACAATCTCAATTCGTACTCGCCTGAAACAAAACAACACCTGATCCATTTGCAACAGATTGGGCTTGATTAGTTTGGTAAATGTATCTTCTCTTTCTCTACACTTGATTTTGCTCGTTTTTGTTCTTGCTGCCCTGGGATGGTCTTCGTTTTCACTATGTCTTTTTCCTTCATCTTTTTCACTGTTAACTTGGATGGCTTTTGCATCTTAAGAACAATAGTATTTTATTTCTGTTCTTTTTATTTCAATCTATAATTATATTATATATTAAGGTTAAGTTGGAATAGCTCTGCTAGACTTCGCCTTAAGTGTTATTCTGTTAGCAAGATAAATTGCTCTCAATTAAAGACCTTTTATTATTATCATTATTATGGACTTATGCACTATCTCAGATGTTAGCTGGATATAATTTACCTTTCCCAGATTCAGCAATCAAAGGGAATAGGCTCGATTACAATATACTTGATATAAATTTCCTAACTATCCTACATGTATTAAGAATTACAGCATTTGGCATTTTTACATAGGTATTCTTATGTAATTCTAAGTTCTTGAGGCTATCATGCAAAGTTTTGGGTATTAACCCAGTCGAGGATACGATGACAGGAACAATATCTATTTTATCGAGGTGCCACATCTGCTTGATCTCAATAGCAAGGTCTGTGTATTTGGACTTTTTCTCCTGGAACTTGTTCAGCACGTTGTTATTATTCGGTATGGCGACATCCACCAACATTGCTGTTCTGGCTCTCTTATCATACACCACTATGTCCGGCCTATTATTCGTCACCATTCTGTCAGTGATAACAGGCCTATCGTAGTATAATCTGATAGAGTCATTTTCCAATACGGGTGCCGGTTGAAACTTGTAATATGGCTGGAAGGTGTTCAGAAGTCCGTACTTGTGTGCAAGTTTCTGGTGGATAATGTTGCACACTTGATTATGTCTGTAAAGATACTCCGTATTGGCCAGTTGTTCGCATCCGGACGTAATATGCTGGATAGTCTCCGATCTTATATGGCATTTTCTGCACTTATCTGTTTGTAATGTCCCGTCCTTCATAATAAATTTTTTGTAATTGTTTGTAGCGATCACTTGGTCTTGGATGGCCATAAGGAATCCTTCTGTTTCCGCGAATAATTCTCCTTTCATCAACCATTTGTTGGAGGCTTCTTTGTCGATGTGTGGTTGATTAATCTCATGGTGATGTCGTCCATGCAATTCCTTTCTTGACCATTGCTCTCGTTTTTCAGTATCTGATAGGAACGGTAGATTCAGCAGGTCATCTCTGGTAGCAAGATTTAAAGGTGTATATCCCTTGTCAGCCAACGATAGCACTCTATGGAGGTCAGAAGTGAGAGCTTTTGCAGAAAAGAATTCTCTGAGATTTTTTATCTGTTCGGTGTGTAAATTGAACACATCTATTAATCCGCGTCCTCCTTCTTTCCGCTTCGAAGTTGTTCGTATCATAGACGATTTTGGATGATGATTGTTGTACTTTGTTATTATTATTATTGGATTCATATCCAATGAAAGCTATGTATCATCATAAATGCCCAAATATATCAAATATGAATATATACGCATGCGTAGTTTCAACAGGACTGTAAGTGAACATAGTTTCATTATTTTGAACGATATTTCACCAACGCTTTCACAAAATTTCATGAAAAATCAAATTGTTAACGATATAATCGCCTTTTCGAACGCTCTCATATCATAAAATATTGAGCATTATATATATATTTGTAGAACTGACAGTGAATAAAATAGGATGAGGGTGGAATATACATGATGTTCCATTAAAAAAAATACAAGTTTGGGCTATAACTCAAAAGTTGTTTCCCCTAAAAAAAAAGTTGTTCCCTCTAAAAAGAAATTAAAAAATTCGATGATCAGCCTGTACCTCGGAAACGAAGAGGGCTATGATAATTCTGTAAACGGCATATCTGGTTTCATTAAAAAGTAGAAACACTTCGCACAAACCGGATTCTTATATCTCCAATAGTTTAGGACAGGGGAGCTCAAATGGTCGATCGCGAGTGCTTTTTGAGTAGATGTCGAGCAAAAAAAAGTTTTTAATAAGTAGGTAACTAAACTAAAAAAAAATTTTAATGTAATAAAATAACACTCTGATAGCGGTAAAAGGCGGCTTTATCAAAGGAACAAGGGATACTTGTCAAAAAAAAGCCGCATTTTTTATTGTTGCCGCTTTTCTAGAAATTTCGGGCGTCGATACAAAGTTTATTATTTAATAGTACAAAATGAGTGCAGCGAAGAAATCTAAAACGTATCATTTCAATAACGACTGGGAGGAAGAATTTTTCCACTGCATGGTGAAGGATAAGTGCATTTGTCTTATTTGTCGTGCGTCAGTTGCAATACCTAAGCGTGGTAACTTAGAGAGGCATCACAAGACGGTTCATAAGAACTATGAGAAGGATTTTCCGCCACAGAGTGAATTAAGAAAACAAAAAGTACGTGATTTGATATCTTGTTTGAAACAGAACAAACCATGTTCACAAGAATAGCCAAAAGCTGCTACGATCGCGTCAGTTAAAATATGTCATATATTGGCGAAACTCAAGACCATTCGAAGATGGATCGGTTGTGAAGGAAGTATCTTTTGAAGCGGGTGAGACTTCATTTGAAGTTTTTAAAAATAAAACAGAAATCATGTCTGCTATTAGAGAACTTCGGTTATCTCGTCCGACTTTAACAAGGCGTATTGAAGTCATGAGTCAGGACATGGTAGATGAACTAAAACAAGATATCATGAAATGTGCATACTTTTCTTTACAGTTTATCAATCCAACGATATAACAGACACTGCCAGCTGAGTATTTTTATTCGGATGGTATTCAATGTCATGTTGGCTGAGCAAGAATTTTTGACAATCATTCCTCTGAACGGGAAGACCCGTGGCGAAGGTATATATGACGTTTTCTTCAATTTTGTAAAAGTCTATAAGCTACCAATATTTAAATTAGTGTGCATTACAACAGATGGAGCACCAGTGATGGTTGGAAACAAAAATGGTTTTGTGGCTTTGTGTGGAGCTAATGAAGATTTTCCTTCATTTTTTTCTTTCCATTGCATTATACATCAACAAGTTTTATGTTCAAAAGTTTTAAACACGGAGGAAATTATGGGCATTGTAACAAAAATTGTGAATTTCATCCGTGCACGTAGCTTGCAACGGCGGCTCTTTAAGTTGTTGTTGGAATATAGGGAGTCAGCTGAACACACTGATTTGTTTCTTCACACGGACGTCAGGTGGTTGTGCCGTGGAAAATTCCTAGACAGTTTTCAAGAATTATTGCCCGAAACAACAAATGATTGAGATGATTAGCGCATTAGAAGTAAATTGCAACTTATGATAGATCAACTGAAAAGAAAGGATCTGAAACATTTTCCATCTTTGAAAGCAAGGATTGCTCAGTTGAAGTATGATACGTATGAGGGTGAATTATCAAATATTTTGGAACAATTCGTAATGCGTTTTTATGAATGCAGTAAATTGGCAAATATAGCATGAAGAACCTAACTAAACCTCACCCAAACCTTGACTAAAAAAATTTATATTGTGCGGCAAGCTAATATCTATATATGCTACGGAACACCCTACCTAGGTAGGTTAGATTAGTATCGTGTATGTACAACAACCCTGCATATATTGAGGAAGATCGCCAGCACTTCAAGTTTGAGCACTCCTGGTGTAATGCATAAAAATATGTTAAAATTTGTCGTTCAGCCGAATCGTTAATGGAGATTGAGGTAGCATACCCTGTATAAAAAGAAACTATTAGATTGGCAAATTTCATAGTTTTGGTGCAGCAGTCAGGTGCAATATTATAATTAGAAAAATGAAATAAAAGGACATGTAGAAATATTTTTTATCTTAAGGTAATTAGAATGCAAACTCGCGAATTTATAAATACATTCCCCACAAAAATTGTCGCATCATCCTACTTTTACGACAATACTATATAAACTTTTAGATTGGTCATTCAAGAGTCGCTTGGTAACTTTCAGAAGTGTAAAACAAGAAGATATCATTCAAAAGAGATGAGTTTATGATGGAAAATATCAACAATTTTCGAGTTGATGAAAATTAAAAAAATTCTACCATCTTCAAACATTCGCGAAGAGACTAATCAACTAGCATCGAATGGTTACTTATCATTTTCAAAATGGAGTGTTTCCTCCCCGGGCCCTAATTACTGCCAGTATACGTCTCGGAAGCCCCTCAAACAAATTGGATGTAGTCTTGAGTCACTGAGTTCCAAATTTCAGGAAGCAGATTTTCTAGTTGTTGGAGAAATGTTCTACAAGGCATCCTACGTTGCTGAATTCGCCACCCCATGTTGTCCCAAACATATTCTATGGGATTCAAGTTGGGATTTCTGGCTGGCTATCTTAAAATATCAATTTCGGCATTTCGCAGAAATTCTGTAATTAATCTAGCTGCATAAGGCTGATTATTTTCACGCATATAAATGAAGTTTTCGCCAATCAATGGGCCAAAGGGTACAACATAGGGTTCAAGGATATCTGCGATGTATCTGGCCGCTGTCATTCTTCCATTATTCATTAGGACTAACTCAGTTCGACCATGAAAAGAAATGCCTCCCCACACCATTACTGAACCCTCTCTGAAGTTTTCGATTTGCCGGATATTGCATTGCTGATACCGTTTTCCAGGTCGTCTGTATACAGGCATGCGTCTATCATTTGATACAAGACAGAACCTGGACTCGTCGGAAAAGAGAACATTCGACCATTCTGAAATACCCCAATTTGCATGTTCCCTCGCAAACTGAAGTCTTGCAACTCGATGGTCTCTGGTGAGACGCGGGCCGGCAGAAGCCACCCTTGGTCTTCTCTGAGCCTGTTCCTAAGTGTTTGCAATGAAATATGCACATTTCTGGAAAGTGCATTTTAGCCGTACAGTGCCGACCTCTTAGTGCAGTTAAACGAAGCCAACGATCTTCAACTGGTGTTGTTATTCAATTTCTTCCCTGCCCGGTTCTTCTTCCACATTCCCTTGTTTCGTGGTACCGATTAATTGCTCTTGAAATAGTGCTTTGGTTAACATTCAACAAGTTAGCCCCGTAACGTAGGCTTCGCCCCTCCTCTAGAAGTGAATTCTTACCACTTCATGATCACTCAAATAGCGTCCAGGACGTTCAGCAGCAATTACAATAAATTCAAAGATTCGAAAATCAACAAGAAACACAGTAAACTTGCATTAATTTAGATGGAAAACTGAAGAGAAATTGAATGAATACTGATAGTCGAATAAACTCATTCTTGTTTCAGACGTGTTTGAGATCGTATGGAAACAAATAATACTACATAGATGAGATTTTTTTTTCCTCATATGTCCAAAAACATATGTTGACAAAGAAACTGCGATCGAGCTGCTTAATCGATTGTGGAATTCAGAATACCAGGTGATGCGACAATTTTTGTGGTGTATGTATAAGCTATGGATCACTCTAACTTCGTTGAATAGAGCATATTGGATGAACGGGCGGTACCCAACTCTGCCCCTAACCCTTTTTGATGACTCTTGAAAAATAGCCATCTCGGCCTAGAGTTCCACAAGAAGAAGATAAGTGATAATCTCCCAAAACTCCAATATTTCCAATATTTATTCTTTCATTATTTAACTGTTCATTGGTATTTTATGAATATAACGGAATATGAGACCAAAATTAATCAGATTTCGAAAGCGATTGCAAGTGTCACGTGAAAAAAGACAATGTTCGAGAATAATAGTGTTTCAAGTTCGAGTTAAATGCTCAGTCAAACAGGAAAGAATTCTCTTATATCATAAGTGTTTTCAATACAAAGAACATAATCATAAATTAGCATCAGATAAGATAAATGTGCAGCATTTCTTCGTTGGTGGATCTGGAAGCCGTGTTATAAGGAATTCAAATGAAAATCATAGCCACCAATCAGAAGAGCTACATATGCTGCAATAACGAAATACGAGCTATTCAATTAAACGAAAGGTAGACAAGATGTATGTGAAAAATCGTTGAGAATCATCAGACGAGAAATGATTTGAAGCCGACTTACCTGTTTAACGACCAATGGTCAACAAAAAGTTCATGACAATTTAGATAAACTCAAATTGAAAACCAACAGAAACGATGCATTCTTATCGATCAATGATGTTTCAGAGAATTTGGTACTTTTTTCATTTGATCGGAACATAAAATTTTTATGCGATTACAAAATTATTTACATGGACATCACATTCTTATACTGCACCAAGTTTTTCGAACAACTGTTCTCTTGCATTTTTCAATGGTCTTTGAATTCCTTTGGGTTTTGTCCGTTGAGAAACAAATTTACTAACACATAAGAATTGTGCTTATCAAAAAACTACTGTTCAAGATTAAATATCGTATTATCTCCTCTAGAAGTAGTAATTGCTATTGAAATGGCTTCCGAATATAGAGACACAAGCTCAGAAAAAAGCTAATGGCTTCGATATATTATTCTGGGCTTTTTTTGAATCCCGAGGAAATGAAAGATATTTATTTCTTCGAAATATACGAGATCAAACGACAAGATGAAAGGCTGGATAATTAGCGGATCATTTGTTTGAAAATTATTTGATGAATTCTTCCGGATTCCCACCATCAGTATAGGTAGATGCATTTGCTTCTTTGAATAAGACGACAAATGAAGGTGAATCATTCCATTCCCATTTTAATAATTCTATGTATTGTACACACCCGTCGCTTTTCACAATTGTCAATATTTTTAAAACGACTGTCAAAAGTTTTCGCAAATTTTTCTTTAAATTAAACAAGATTCACGAAGAAATGATATATGGGAGATGTCAACCCAAACTATTGGGTTCATAATGATTCTAGAACATCTATAGATCATAATCGGCATCACTTAGAAGACCAAACCTGGCCATCGGGGTTCTCTTGGTCAAACAGGGGGGGAATTGTTTTGTTGAGTTTGAATATTGAAGAAGGGATTTTGTGATTATACTTCAAAATTGGCAAGCAAGAACAGGAAAGTGATTATGTTTCAGGAGATTCACACTGCGACGGAAGAACATCTCCGCGAAAGAGGAAATAACGCAGGTTATGTACTTTTTGATCTCCTTAGTTCTTTTTATGGCCTTGCTTGCTATGTAAAATCTTTTCTTGGATTCAAGTGAGTTTAGACAAATAAGAGGTCAGGTATGATTGTTGAATGTTATTTTTCTGCTGGTTTTCTTTTTCCATTGTCACAGATTCCTGTCCTAAACTCCCTTCCTTTCACCCTGGTCTTCGTCTGGAAATCATGGAGTGCAAGATGATAATGAAAGAATGAAGCTGCTGAGCAGAAAAATCTTGGGTACTCTTTATTTACATACGACACTAACACAACATAAACAGACAAGCTATTGCTAGTGCAATAGCGACAGAGAAACGAGATTTTTCGTCAGGTTTTTTCACTCGTTCATGGAATCATACGCAAGATAGTATGGTTCCCCTGTTACATTTCCTGAGCTCACACTCATGTTTTTCTGAGACACACCAAAATTATAGATATAAGCATTTATTGTAAAAACAATTATTCGAATTGTAAATCCTCTCTTTTCAAAAGAATATATGTAAACTTGAGACAAGAAAAATCTTTCAAAAATCCGTAGATCAATGAATAATCCTTCCTGACAAGAGCTAGTTCCCAAATCTGCCCACCATGCACGTAGCCCCGAAGAGCCACAATAGTGCAACTACGGAATTTCGAATGATTCTTCTTATGTCAAGTGGTCTCCTCGCGAAGTTTATCGCGGAAGATATTTGTCTCATCAAATATTTCCGGGAGGTTATCCCAAAAACAGAGCACCATTTCAGCGGGATTGTTTCGCTCGTTTTGTACTGTTGATATGATTCACGGACCGGCGAAAGATGTTTCTCAAGTGATGGATTTTTAACGTTCCTACATCTATTTGTGATTGTTCGTATCTTTCTCGAAGTCCGGTAGCGGGTTCACCGTCTCGGTCCATAGAGGGCGACTCCCGTACGTATGTACGAGATCCGTCCTTTCTGGAATCGATGGGGTACCCTGATGTAGCTTGTTGGGATGCTGAGAAGCAATATGCGACACTGATGAGCTCCTGATAAGGACGAAACTGCTGTCTGCCGCTTCGTTTCTCGGCATCCTGATTAGTTGTACTATTGTGGTCTTGGGGGCTGCGTGCATGGCAGGCAGATTTGGGAATTAGCTCTTGTCAGGACGGATCATTCATCGCCGTAGATCAATGAATAATCCTTCCTGACAAGAGCTCAGTGAATAATATATATAGGGGGTTTTACCCCGACGAGTTGCCCATATATCTGTTCATGCGATCAAACTGATTTCATGAAAAAATATAAATCCACCACCCGGTAATTAATACCATTGCCAGGCAATGATTATAATCAAAACATATCCTGGAGTAATTATATATTAGGATAACGTTGAATGTTATGAGAATATATCAATCTACCAGAATATATACATACTATAGCATCATCAGACAATGATATCAATGTACCAACGAGTAGTGTCAGAGGCTTTCTCCCCGGAAAAATCCAGTGTACGGACCTTAGTCAAGTAACACTGAACGTTACTCATTAATAGTTTCCTTCGTGTGAAGTGGTGAACGATCGAATAGAATACTGCTATGAATATAAATATGACAAAATTGTCAGTTAATTATATTACATTTATATATATATATATATATATATATATATATATATATATATATATATATATATATATATATACAATTGTCAATGATCTTCTCAGCATATTAGCATTAGGTTTATGTGAAATGTAGGTTATAGTATTGAAGGATATTGAAGTTAGGAAAATCATGCCTTCATTGAAGAAAAAATAAAGGCCTTTTGCTGGATGGATTACATTAAAATTGTGCCGAATCTTTTCAGTGCTATTGTGTAGTATTGTATTGTAACCTAATTTAAAATTTTGAAATATAATAAAATAATCAATAAATCTCACTTATATTCTGACAAGTCTTTCTTTCTGAACTTACAATTGGAAAATTTAATAAACATAAATAAATTAACGATATTGGTCGAGGTGGGAACCTTCCGAAATCTTATACCTGAGTGCAGGGCCAAGATGGGCACCACCGAGATGGCTTGTAGGTTTTAGGAATGTAGGCTGTTGGCTAACAAGCTTCGACCATAAATTAATTTCGATTCTTTTGTATGCCATATGGAGCATTCTCCATACAGCTTCAATATACAAATATACCATCTCATTAAAGTGTTCGTGTTCGAGAAAATCTCTTTGCTCGATAGCCCGACTATTGTGGAAAGCTGTATACTCATCATTCTTCCTCCACAAATTAAATTCACAGCTTATCAGTAACTATTTTTCATAAATTGACCTGGCGCATTCACCATATTACATTAATAGTAAGATGTTCGTGTAGTGTGGAAAATGTTATATATTATATATACAGTGTGTTCCAACGAAAATTTGACCCCCCCTATAACTCCGAAATGAGTAACATTAGCGAAAAACACCAAGACACGTCGATTTTTGTTTCGAGGGGGAGCATTTTTCGAAATAATTCGAAACTTGTCAGATCAACCCCCTACCCCCAGCAACCCTAATTTCGAAATTCATCATAGGGAATAAGGGTCGAGTGGCACCTTACTGTAAAGGTCTGTCAATTCTCCATTCTGATTTGTCATTTTAGAATTTTAAATTAACATACAGGGTGTCCCAACCGAGGGTAAAGTTGAATTCCTGCAAATCCCAAATACTAAATGAAATCGATTTATTTTGGCATAATGCAAGCGCAGGTTTATGCTCGGTCTAGAAAAACGACCTACACTTGTGAATTTGGAGTTGGTGCAATCAACCCCTATTTCCAGCATCCCCAACTCAAAAATCATTCGATCGAAAATAGGTCAAGTGGCACGTCGTTGGAAAGGTATTTCAATTTTCTCTTCGAATTTGGTATTTTCGAAATTCAGAATCAGCATACAGGGTGTCCCGGAGCAGGAACACTGAAAACCCAAATAACTTTTTGAAACTGGTTCATTTCGGTATAATACGAGAACATGTTTATGTTTGATTCGAGAATAAGACTCTCTTGCGTGAATATGGAATTTTGCAATCAATCTCTTCCATTCAGCATCCCCAACTCAAAAAATCATACAAGTGATTACAGGTTGAGTGGCAAAGTTCCAGAAAGATTTTTCTATTTTCTGAATCACTGAGGCATTGGTTTCAGTTTGGCAATCGAGATTTTCTGGCGTGAGGATCAGGATGAGGGATGATGGAGAAACTGATTGGATGCTCATCTAAACAGGAAAACGAGATTTATTGAACTTGTATTCAATTGAAAACAAAAACTAACTTGATTATTACAACAATTGTTCAAAATGACCTCCGCCCACCTCCATACAGTTATACAGACGATTTTCGAACTCTCTTCTCACATTAGCGAAAACTTCAGGAGTCAAAAGTCGGCATTCTGTGATAATCCTCATCCGCAGCTCCTCCAGGTTTTCTGGTCTTGTGGCATAAACTTTAGATTTTAGATGGCCCCACAAAAAAATCTAGGGATTTAAATCTGGTGACCTGGCTGGCCACTCAACAGGTCCTCTTCTACCAATCCAACTTCCTGGGAAATTTTCGTCTAAATATTGGCGCACCCGAGCATCATAATGCGGAGGAGCACCGTCTTGTTGAAAACGCATTTCGTCCTCAGAAAGAGTTGGATCGTTCTGTAAAATTTCTGTCAATCTAGGATGTATGTGTTCCTCTAACAACTGTAGGTAGCCATTTCCATTCAGATAACCCTCAATAAAGAAAGGCCCAACTAGATGATTGCCAAAATTTCCTGCCCAAACGTTCAACTTCTGAGGCCTTTGCGTGTGGGCCTCTCTAAACCAATGAGGATTCTGTGTGTCCCAATATCGACAATTATGTCTATTCACTTCACCACTGAGCATAAAGGTGCTTTCATCAGAAAAACAGATGTTATTCAGAAAATTTGGATTAGCGTTTAGGTTTTCACTTAAATTTTCACAAAACTGTAAACGACGATCTGGATCATCTTCGTTTATTTCATGCACTAATTTTACCTTGTAGGGTGAAATTTGTGATGTTTCACGATTCTATGGACAGTTGTAGCTGATACACCAGTCAGACGAGATAGTTTTCTGATCGAAGTAGTATTCTCCATTTGTAGATGACCCACTACTGCCACTTCCGTTGCCTCATTTCTGACAGGACATGCCACTTCATGTTTTTGTTTGCCACCGAACCCGTAGCTAGGAATTTGTCAACCAAATATTTAACGTACTGGTGACTGACTCCTTCCTCTTTCAGGATGGTTCCTATCGAATATCCTTGCCGTTTCTTTGGCACAACTGTTATTTCGAAAATACGTCGATACAATTTCGACCCTTTCCTCAGTGGAATAAACCATTTTCAGATTAATTTCAACTGACGAACAACAACAATAATGAGGAACTGATCTGAATAATAATAATATTTCATTGCAAAAATGAGAAATAACAGATGACTGCACGCCAGATGGAAATGAAAAAAATGTGAACATTTTCAATACAGAAATCAGCTTTATTTCTTCGTGATTGATGCTCAACACATCGTACCCCAATACTTTTAACAGTTTCGAATTAATTTTAGTTGATAATTTCAAATGACGATATTGAATTTTTCGAAAGCGACATCCTGTATGGAGAGCCGAACTGAATGAAATGCTTTAATCATTCTGGAATTCAAAAACCTTTCTGAAGATATGCCACTTGAATTATTTGTATGATTTTCAAGTTGGGGATGCTGAATGGAAGGGGTTGATTGCAAAAATTCTATAACCACACAAGAAAGTCCTATTCTCGGATCAAACATGTTCTCGTATACCGAAATGAACCAGTTTCAAAAGTTATTTGGATTTTCAATGTTCCTGCTTCAGGACACCCTGTATGATGATTCTGAATTTCGAAAATACCAAATTCGAAGAGAAAATTGCAGTACCTTTCCAACGAGGTGCCACTTGACCTATTATCGATCGAATGATTTTTGAGTTGGGGATGCTGGAAATAGGGGTTGATTGCACCAACTCCAAATTCACAAGTGTAGGTCGTTTTTCTAGACCGAGCATAAACCTGCGCTTGCATTATGCCAAAATAAATCTATTTCATTTAGTATTTGGGATTTCCAGGAATTCAGCTTCACCCTTGGTTGGGACACCCTGTATGTTAATTTAAAATTCTAAAAATGACAAATCAAGGTGGAGAATTGACAGACCTTTTCAGTAAGGTGCCATTCGACCCTTATTCCCTATGATGAATTTCAAAGTTAGGGTTGCTGGGGGTAGGGGGTTGATCTGAGAAGTTTCGAATTATTTCGAAAAATGCTCCCCCTCGAAACAAAAATCGACGTGTCTTGGTGTTTTTCGCTAATGTTACTCATTTCGGAGTTAGAGGGGGGGTCAAATTTTCGTTGGAACACACTGTATATATATATATATATATATATATCTATATGTAGGGATTGACAAAAAAATATTTTCGTTTGACCAGTTACATACCTTGAGCTCGAGCAACGCAAGCTTGATCCCTTTTAACACAAACTCTTCTTCCTCTACTTTCTGCAAAAAACAGACAGATGTGTATATTTTAAGAAGCATTCTACATGAGTGTAATACATATATTTTAATTTAATCAAAATAAAATTACTTTTTGTAAACTTCATTCATTTATTTGTGATCACCTCAAATGTGTAGATGTAAATCAGGTAAATAATGCAAATGTATTCATTTGTAGCGTTTTTGATTGAAAAAGCGTCATCTATATTGAGAACTGCCAGAATCTTTAACTAGTATTCAAATTCGACTACTAGCAATACTTCTAGCGATGTATGATTATGATCTACGTCAACAAATTCTGTTTGAAACAACTTATACGCACACCCGCTTTACGCCTATTCTGTTTCGTTGTTGCTGTTAACTATTCATAAAATTTTCAACGGTCATTACATTCCTTTAGTTTTTTGCATGTTAACAGACAAATTAACTAATATAGATGAATTTAAATAAAAAATCAGGAACTATTATTCAAGATGAAATATTTTATTATCTACAACAGAAGTAGTAATTGATTTTGAAATTTCAAATCAATATGCCCCACCTAATAATTGGTCAAATACATAAAATAATGGATGTAGGTTTCATCTCACACAAGTTTGGTACCGCCAAATTCAAACATTAGATTTGACTTCCGGATATACAGAGAACTGTTTAGAAAAAGGCAAATGAATCCAATATTGCCTTGTACTTTTATTTTTGAAACCCGAGGTGGTGGATGATTTTCATTTCTTCGAAATATACGAGATCCAACCACAAGATGAAAGGCTAGATCAATTGTGGGATTACTTTTTGAAAATTATTTAATGATTTTTTTTTGATTTTTACCATCAATCCAGACAGACTCATATGCTGCTTCAAATATAACGACAAAAACATGTGAATCATTCCGTTATCATTTTACTAATTCTATGTATTGTACATATTCATCGATATTATTCTTAACATTCAATCTGAAGTTTATGTGATATGTAATAGTATTCAACTTCTTCACAAATTCGAAAATATCGATGTTAGAAAGCAACATACCTTCATTAAAGACAAGATTGAAGCTTATAAGTGTGAAGCTTTATTCAGGATAGATTATATCAAAATTGTCTCGAAGCATTTTAATGCTGCTGTAGTAATGTACTGTAACCTCATTCAAAATTTTTAAATGTATTATAATAATCAATAAATATGCCTAATATTCGTAGACATGTTTTCTTTCCTGTATCTACAATTATGAACAAACCAAATATATCCCCGCATGCTGAAGGTTTCAATGCCTAACGATCATGATGCCCGAGCTATTCTTAGAAATAAGAAAAAACTTATTGAGAACCCGTCAACTTCAAAACTGACTCTTGTCTGCGATCAAACACCTATGCAAGTCAGGGTCCAGGAAGAACTACGAGATGAACTCGAGAGAATAAAGGTGAACGGGGAAACGAACCTCACGATCAAATGTTCTAACGGCTGTCCAAAAATAGTACAAAACTTTCGCAATTAAATCTAACTCATCTTCCCCCTTAAATCTAAATTTGATGAACTGGTTTGTTCTGAGAGTGATCTAAAACCCCATCTTATATTCATAACCGAAACATGTCTTAATCAGGTGGAACCAGACTCCCTTGTTCGAACAAATGGTTACAGCACATATAGGAGTGATAGAGTTGGTCATACCGGTGTAGGTGCATGCATATACCTAAGCGATGAAGTCGTCAAAAATCTTGCAATACATAAGGAGAGTTTTGTTCGCCGTAGCATAGAAGCTTTACACCTGAAACTGAGTATAAATAACTTAAACATTAATTTGGCTTGTATTTATCGACCTGGTGACGTTGCCCGTGAATCAGACAATAAGCTTATTCAATACTTAGAGCAGCTATCAGTGAAGTCTAATCTTATTATTGCAGGAGACTTTAACCATCGAGATATTAAATGGCCCATTAATGATATTCCTGAAGCAGTCACATCTACAGGTGACTTCATACGTTTTGCAGCAAACTCCAACCTATTCCAATTAGTGACAAAACTTACAAGATACCGAGTGAATAATGAGCCTTCTACGTTGGACCTCATCTTCACTAACGACGAACATCTCATTACTGAATCTGACTGTCATCCTCCTGTTGGTGTTTCAGATCATGTAGTCCTTACTTGCAAAGTTCCGCTTAATATTGGGACACACACAAAAGCAGACACCATAGTTTATAGTGTAACAAATTTCAATACCCTGTCCGACGAACTCTCTCTTGTTGACTGGACTGCACTCTTATCTCCATTCGATGACCCAGATGACAGGTGTGAAATTTTCTATTCAACATTAACAAAACTTACTGAGAAACATACACGTAAAAAGATAAACGGAGAAATGTTGGCAAAGTCACAGCACAAAAATTGACTGTGGCTCCTGTAGCCAAGTAGATTACCTGAACCATAATTACTTTTATGACCATCTGTCCTCTGCCCTACGTTCAGCTCGTCGGAATTACGAATAATCAATCGCCACTTCTGAGAACAATAAAAAACTTTACGAATATATGCGTGCCAATTTACAAACTGAAGTCGACATATCCCTTCTTCGCAGGCCTGACGGTGATCTCTGTGCCTCTGATCTCGATTCAGCTGAGTTGCTGGCAGACGCTTTCTCTAGCTGTTTCACTGTAGAACCGGAAGATGACGAATTACCTGATATCCTAATGCCAACAGTAGAAGAGAGCGTTACAGATGTAAAATTTACACCAGAAATTGTGAAATAACATCTTCTGAACTTAAAGAACAATTCCTTTCCTGGTTTAGATGGTCTGAGCCCTTTCTTTCTGAAAAAACTCGCTGACGTTCTGTACCTGCCACTGTCGAAGATAATGACAATTTCTTTTGAGAAATCAAAGCTACCTCTTATATGGAAAAAATCATCTGTAACACCTATCTTTAAAAAGGCGACAAACTGAATCCGCTCAATTATAGACCGATCAGCTTAGTTTCTGTGCCATCAAAAGTAATGGAAGCTATAGTGGTCGATGAAATGACCAACTTTCTAACAGAACCTGCAATCATCCCTCGTGAACAGCACGGATTTGTTGCGGGAAGATCCACTACCACTAACCTTTTACACTGCCTAAATGACTGGGCACGAGTCTACGATCTTAAAATACCCACCGACGTTATATAACTTGATTTTGTAAAAGCTTTTAATAGAGTTACAGCTAGTAGGTTGATCTACAAATTGGAATACATAGTATACGTGGAAATCTCCTCTTCTGGATCCGTGACTATTTGTCGAGAAGAACTTTTGCAGTGAGAGTTGGTGGCGCTTTTTCTACAGAAAGATTTGTCATCAGTGGAGTACCTCAGGGGTTCGTCCTCGGACCGCTTCTGTTCCTAGTTTTTGTGAGTGATCTTGCTCAACATTTCAAATCACGCAAGTCCTTTCAAGCGGATGACACAAAATTATACGCAAATTCATTTACCGACTCCTATGTACTTCAATAAGATCTAAACTCATTTAACCAATGGTGTGGTGACTGGCTTTTGCCTTCAAATGTCGAGAAATGCGTCGTGTTACACATAGCGACTAATAATCAATCTACTCAATATTTTATCGACGGACGTGTGCTTAGTGCTGTGTCATCCCACATGGACCTCGTATTAATTGTAACTTCTGATCTTACATTGTCAGAGCACATCATGAGTGTTTGTAAATGCGCCAATACTCTGATCTATCTCCTCCGTAAATTTTTCGTTCATCTCTCATTCGCAAGCAGTATAACACTTTACAAATCGTGTGTTCGTCCGATTCTGGAGTTAAACATGTTGGAAAGCGTCCAACGACGTGCTACACGCTTGTATTCTGGAACTTTAGACCATCTTAGGAAGAAAGGTTGGCAAGAGCCAATTTGATAACATTCGACCAACGGCGTCTTCGTGGGGACTTGATCCTCACTTACCGTATGATTAAACATAACTACGCCAACCTAAGCTCTCTCTTTGTGCTTAATTCGGACCTCCGCCTACGTGGCCATAATCCGAAACTGAAAAAGGAGAAGTTCTCTACTCGACAGAGGGAGAAGTATCTTGTAAACAGAATTTTTAGTGCGTGGAATAAGCTTCCCAGTGACATTGTTAATTGCAACTCTGCGAACTGTTTCAAAAACAAAATTGACCCTCTTCTGGTTGCCTGATACTTTGCTAATATTCACGCTGTTAATTTTTGCAATTTTCATCTTCATCTGATACTAGCTATGATATACTCTTAGAATGTTCTGTGGAAATTTAACTGCATTATTGTTGTTTGACTTTAATTTGATTAGGCTATCATAGGACTTCTGTCCTCAGCCTTATATTATTTTCCAATAATAATAAATAATAATATGGGCCAAGATCGACATACAGATTATATACTTGAAATTTACTTGGGGTAGAGGTAGGCGCTTTCCAAAACCTTTTACTTGGTCTTGGGCCGAGATGAGCATCGCCAAAATTCTTTTAGTTCTCAAAATGAACAACTTTGTTTGGATTTTCCTCCTATTGAGCTAAGTACCTGCTTTTACCTGTGTAATATATAAAGCACACCATACTTTTAAATGTACTAGTTATCTGATAAAACGCGTTATAAATTTGTGAATATAGTGAAAATTTATAGGAACTAAATATTATTGAATATTTGCATTACTTATTTGATACATTTATATATGCATACATATATATATATATATATATATATATATATATATATATATATATATATATATATATATATATATATATATATATATAATTCATGAATATGAAATTCCAGTGTTTTAACAGATTTAGTTACAAATATATAAATATATACTTACGAGGTAGATGATAAGGTATACATCCGCACAGTTTCAGCGTATAGTTAGATTGACATTCGTTATAACAATTATTCATAGTATATGACCTGCAATATTTTTAAATCAAAATATTGCGAACAATTAACACTGCACACGTTTACTAACTGGTGATGTACTTTGGTGTTGGCGTAAAGTGTCCCATGAAATTTCTGGATTACAACCCTATTGATTTCTGGGTTCCTTTGTAGTGTATACTGAATATTTGTAAATGTTATATATTTAGTAATTCGTATAAAAATGTTCAAAGTATAAAATATTCAATTTAAGAAATGAATGGAAATGTTTTCTGCTGAATTTTAACAAATGAAAACGAATATTGATTCAATTGACGAAGCTTTTACGTGATAGAAATACATTTTCACAAATACAAGTAAACGATGATTTCTACTAAAATATATTATTAAATGCTCGACGCGTTTCGATACACAGTATCTTTGTCAAAAGCGAATGAATACTACAAATATATCTTACTAACAAATTTCTATATATACTAAAGAGGCAATACACTCAGAGCTATCCGTATTTGAACTAATAAGTTTAGGAAATAAATTTAATAAGGGTGAGTTATTTATGTCTACCTGATCATTAAGAATTTCCGGTGAATAGCTGAATCTATTTTATCATTTATCTATTTTAATACATATTCTGGAAAATTATGTCATTTTAAACCGTCTTTTTCTATTCGTAATTCAAATGATTTGATAGGAAAAATAGAATATATTGTCATTCCAAGTAATGCAAAGTTAGTCTCTTTTGATGTGAGGAATTCGTTTCAAGTATTTCACCGAAAGATCCGTATAATATAATCAATAATTTGTTTACACAAAATATGACGAATCCACGAATTAAATACGACATTATGCCTTTATTAGATGTTTGCTTATCTCAAAATTATTTTTTATTTAACGATTGTTTTTATAAAAGAAGGACTTATAATGGGAAACCCCATAAGCCCTGTTTTAGCAAAAATCTTCAGGGATAACATAGAAAAAAACTATTGATAAACACCGACTCTGTAAACATTTCCTATATTGGTATCAATATGTCGATGATATTATTGTGTGTTTCACAGGAACAAACAGACAGTTCACTGTATTCGAAAATTTCATCAACAACCTGCACCCAAAAATAAAATTCACTTCGGAAATAGAACAGAACAATTCGATCAATTTCCTAGACCTAACAATAACAATATCAAATAATAAACACCAGTTTTCAATTAATCGTAAGCCTTTTCATACATATATCACAATTCATTATACATCGGCACATCCTTACCAACATAAAGTTGCAGCATTTAATAGCTACATACATAGACTGTTGAGCACACCGATGTCTAATGATAATTATTACAAAGAATTGAATTTGATAAAATAGATCGCAATAAATAATGGTTATGATGCAAATTTAGTTAGCAGCATATTATATAAGAAAAAACAAAAATTAGCTACAACATATATATCCAATCGGTGAACACCAAGACAAGAAATTCAATAGTTTAACATATATAGGAAATATTAGCAATAACGTGAAATCCTTCTTAAAAATTCAAATTCAAATAGAGCGTTCAAAACATCAACAAATTTATGTTCATTTATCAGGAATTATAAATCTCCATTTAATAAAGAAAATAAATTAGGTGTTCATAGATTGGATTGTGCAGATTGCAATTGTTTTTATATGGGTAGACAAGGAAGAAATTTTAATATTAGAATCTCTGAACATAAACGCAGTTTCATCAATGGAAAAACCGATTGAAATTATTCAAATCATCTTAGTGAAAATAGACACTCTTTCAATTCAGAATTTAAAATCCAACATTCTGAGAATAGAGGTATAAAACTCAACCTTCTGGAAGCACTTGAAATTAATAGATTTAGGTATTCACCAGAAATTCTTAATGATCAGGTAGACATAAATAACTCACCCTTATTAGATTTATTTCCTAAACAATAGTTCAAATACGGATAGCTCTGAGTGGATTGCTTCTTTAGTATATATAAAAATTTGTTAGTAAGATTTATTTGTAGTATTCATTTGCTCTTGACGAAGATACTGTTTATCGAAACACATCGAGCATTTAATAATATATTTTAGTAGAAATCATCGTTTACTTGTATTTACTAATATTGATCACTGTCAATTGATCTGTTCTCAAAATTTCTTCTGTGATGTTATTCCTAATTTTTCTGTTATAAAACAAATGAAGCACATATTAATGCTTGTTTGATTCATATTCACCTCGAGTGATCAATATACAGGATGTTACTTAATAATGGATAATACGTCTAAAGGTGCATTTCTGAACCGAATTCAAGTTCATATAAACATATGTCTTAAAAGTTCTTTTTTCAGAATAAAGGATGTCAAAGTTTCATTATTATGAAAGAGAATTGTTTGTGAATTTTCCAATTTCATTGAAATTAGTCAGTATTGCTAGTTTTGATAAGGCGCTAATAAAATTTTAATTCTGAGTTACAGTGAAATTCAAGAGGGTAGTCTTAAGAATGAAGACACATAAAATGTACGCCACTAATTTCCTTAGGTTCGTTTAATTTTCGGATTGCATAATAAAATACAGCTTCTCTGTCTTTTGTAAATTTTAGGTATCTTACGTCGTTTAGGAGGGAAAAGTTCATCACACGTGGAATACTTGCTAGATTAAATCTAAAACAAAAAGGTAAGAATAATTTAATTCAATATTCACAAAAGAATTATCAAAGTAAGCACCTTCCGCTTCTGTGCTGGCTCATTTTCATTTCTGCTTTGAGTGACGAAAACTACGAGAACTATGATACGATAGAACGTTTTATTCAGAGCGGTTATAAAACAAATGCGACAGAAGAAGTGTATCCAAATCGTTTTCTTGAAAGAAGGCAGCTATTATTCAGAGACTTGATGAGGACAATCTCATCAACAGCGTTTCGTTCAGTGGCAAAAGAAGTAAGAAATGACAGAATTGTTAAGAACGGAACACACATATTCGCAAAGAGCCTATTTTCATGAATTTTTACGGAAAAAAATATTGTGACCAAACTACTCACCAAAATAACTTATTAAATTACCCAAAGACATTATAGCAGAGTTTAGGACGCTCTTGACCAAAAAAGTGGACTTCCAATCTGAAAAAACCTTTTTTTATAGAAAAGTGGGACACCCTGTTTACTTCAAAATAAATTACTTAAGTAGCTTTTCACTTTCTAAATACAATACCGTTCGAACAAAAATGAAATCTCCAAGAGTGTACGAGCTACAGACTACCGCGCTTCTGGTGAATCACCCAGTATACGTTTTTGAGGTTCCGAGTACAAGCTCTGTTGACGTTCAGTTCAAGGTTATTTGGAGGTTAAATAGAAAGAATAATCTCATCTCATATTTTGAGACCGCTCACTACTAATCAGTTCATTTATTATATATATATATATATATATATATATATATATATATATATATATATATATATATATATATATATATATATATATATATATATATATATATATATATATATATATATATATATATATATATATATATATATATATATATATATATATATATATATATATATATATATATATATATATATATATATATATATATATATATATATATATATATATATATATATATATATATATATATATATATATATATATATATATATATATATATATATATATATATATATATATATATATATATATATATATATATATATATATATACAGCTTCCCAATCCGATGTTTCAGGTGGAAGTACTACAGTGGATCACTCAGGAAGACTGGCACTCTAAAGCACTCCACGGAAGGTACCCACCACATAAAAAACAAAGATGTAGATAAAAAGTAGTCGCTTGCTTACCTGAGAGCGGGCTATTTGTTCCCTGAAACGGAGGGAATAATAATCTGCGCTGTTCAGGATCAGGTGGTACCTACTAGGATTCACCTGAAACACATAACTGGCCAGAACGTTCCGAAGGACCAATGCCGAAAGTGGGGAAGAGCGCAAGAATCAATCTAGCATATAACATCTAGCTGCCCTATTCTTGCGCCTAGGGATTATTTTGATCGACACAACGCCGTTGCCAAAATATACCACCAGAATATAGCCTGGAACCTGGGATTGTGCAGAGAAATAACACCGTCCTATAAGTATAAGCCCCAACCTATTCTGGAGAACACCCAGGGTAAGCTTTATTGGGAAACCACATTGGTGACGGATAGGCTGATGGCCCACAACACACCAGACATCGCGATCTGCAACCATAAAACTATAACACTGCCACCTTGTTGGACATCAGTATCCCGACCGACGAGAACATCAAACGAGCATACACAAAGATTAACAAGTACCAGGACTTGGAATTTGAATTTAAAGAACTGTATGAATTCAAAACGGTGACTGTCTTACCTATCATAATATCGGTGAATGGACCCGTCGAGGTGTTTCTGCAGGAGAACACCAAACGCCTGGATTTAAAAGAACATTTCTAGCGCATAGAAGGAGGTTTAATTGGGTACGAATATTTCTAATGAGCTCATAGTAAACCCATAAGGCTGCCTTGGTGAGCAATCACCTGGCACCTACATGGCTTTAACCCGTTCGTAGCGGCAATTAAGAAAAGAACATTATTATACAGAGATATCCACCGGGACCGTCTGTTAAAAACATTTTAAGTTCCAATTACAATATCAAGCTAAAATTTTATACGCGGCCATAACTAGCGATTTCCAATTGGAGTGAAATATTTTCGAAGTGATACCATTTCCGGTTATACCGGAGGTGGATCATCACTTTGTTATTTCAAATGGCAATCTACCTTTTTTATATACATCTAGAACCGACATTTGAGCAAGGCATAAAATACCCAAGTTGTTGGCACTTATCCGTCAAAACTTTTGACCGATTTAATTATTTTTGTTATAAACTCGATTTTTGAGGAACGTTTAAAAAAATTGTAGCTCGTAGATCTTTTGCACTACAGACACAAATTTTACTTGCGTGGATAGAAGAAGGATCAAGGAATTTTTTAAGAAATCTACACATGTCAAATGTTTATTGCGTTGTTTTGTATGATTTCATCAATTTGGTCTTTTTCAAACAGCCATAACTCAATTTTTTCAAATTTCAATTTTTCTATCGCCATCACATGAAGCGTCAAATTTCAGATGGAATTGTATCAGCATGTACTATACCCATCTCTTATAGTTCCGAAGTAACAGGTGCCTAAAATTAATTTACTTGTCACTTCGTTTGATATTTCAACAAGAATTGTCGTTATTTCAGATTGAAAATATCCAAAAAATACAACACATTTGGAATGAAACCACTGGTTATTCAAACGAAAATATGTCTAATCTTTTTTAATTCATTTTAGAATGTTAAAAAGTAGGGGGTAGAAATTGCAGGCAATTCAATAACCACTTTCCAAATTTACCGTCTATGAGTAAAATAAAATTTCTAAGCATTAGAAGCAATTTTCTACAATTCGGATGAATAAAAATTGTAGGAACTAAGCGAAAAACAATCATCGAAGATAATTACATTGATACGAATAAATGAAAGCAAACATCATAGGAGAAAACTAATTTACGTTCTGAATAAATGTTCAATATGGGCCCCATTTTGCTCGATACACTTGATAGCTGGTATACGAATATGATGAGCTCCTAGTTTCCTCACGATCAATATTACGAAAAGCATTATGAATGCGCTCTAGTAACTCTTCTTTACTTTTTACAGGAATAAGATACACTTCACTCTTGATTTCGTCCCATAAATAAAAATCAAGGGGCGTCAGGTCCGGAGAACGCAGAGGCCATAAATTTGGTCCTTGATTACCCCACCATCTATCCTCGAACATTTCTGTTAGCTGCCGATCTACAGCTCGTGATGTATGTGCTGGTGCACCATCCATTTGGTAATAGCAATCCCTCAGAATGTTAAGGGGTAATCCATCTAAAAAATTTGCTAATGTTCCTCTCAAAATTTCCAGGTATCTTTGTCCATTAAGATTTTCCTCATAAATGAGATGAGCCAACAAATCATTCATTAAAATTGCAAAAACGTTCACGCTGAATTTATTTTGGAAATCAATAACCTCAAAGAAATGTGGATTTTCTGTGGCCCAAAAATGTCGATTTCTCCTGTTGGTTATTCCACTTTCATTGAACTTGGCTTCATCAGACCATATAATTTTTTGCAGAATTGTCTCATCTTCTTGAAGCCGAATTAATAAATTTTCACAGAAATTTAGCCGCTTGGGAAGGTCAGTTGGTTTTTGTAGACTGATAAAAGAATACGGGTGCATGTTATGTTTCTTGAGGATCCTTTGAATGGAAGTATAACTCAATCCAATATCCATTGATGATGAATTAATGGACGCATGTGGATTGGCACGAAATTACGCTAGAGTATTAATTTGATTGTCGTCGTCCTCGAGAATTGGTTTTCTTCTAGTTTCTAGGTATTTTGTTTCTCCGAATTGCATATAATTGCTTCTAATCCTTCGAAATTTTGTTTTACTCATAGGCGCCAAATTCGGAAATTTGTTATTAAATTGCCTTCAACATGCCAACAATTCTGGTTGAAATATCAAATTCGAATGAACGAAGTGACAAGTACATTCATTTTAGGCATCTGTCAGGTGAGCGTAGCCAGTTCAGCTACTTGATTCAAATATTTTAAAGCATTCTCTGTTAGTTCTTGCAAAATCATCAAAATTCAATATATTCCCAAATTATTTCGGAACTATAAGAGATGGGTATAATACATGCTGATACAATTCCATCTGAAATTTGACGCTTCATCTGATGGCGATATAAAAATTGGCACGTGCCATTTGAAAAAATTGAGTTATTGATGTTTGAAAAAGGCCAAATTGAAAAAATCATACAAAACAACGCAATAAACATTTGACATGGGTAGATTGCTTAAAAAATTCCTTGATCCTTCTTCTATCCACCCAAGCAAAAATTGTGTCTGTAGTGCAAAAGATCTAAGATCTACAATTTTTTTAAATGTTCCACAAAAATCGAGTTCATAACAAAAATAATTGAATCTGTCAAAAGTTTTGACAGATAAGTGCCAACAACTTGGGTATTTTATGCCTTGCTGAAATGTCGGTTCTAGATGTATAATAAAAAAGGTAGATTGCCATTTGAAATAACAAAGTGATGATCCACCTCCGGTATAACCGGAAATGGTATCACTTCGAAAATATTTCACTTCAATTGGAAATCGCTAGTTATGGCCGCTTATAAAATTTCAGCTTGATATTGTAATTGGAACTCAAAAAGAATCCAACGGACGGTCCCGGTGGATATCCCTGTATAATTATGTTTTTTGGCATCAGAAAAGTTGAGTGTGGTCAGAAAAGATTGCACAAATCCATTGTTTGAAATAATTCTGAAATAAACTTGAAAGGCCTCTAAGAAAAGTCGCATTAATAAACTAAACAGAGAATCGTACTCAGCGATCCTAAACACTTATGTGGGAAATTTTTCAGATTTTTGGATCGCGATTTTTCGATTTGACCTTGAGATGACCTTGAACCTGACCTGATGGGCATTAACTCATCCTCTCATTGTGAGCAGCGATCCCGAAAGCCCTCGAATCCATTGCCTGCCATAAAAAATCCCACATGTTCAATCGAATATGTCTGAAGTAAAGTTCAGAATGCATACAACAACTGAACTGTAAGAAAACAGTAGGTAGATATTGATGGAATTGCAACAACTGTTATGATGAAATGTTCTCCACAGTTAACACCTGTTCCCAATCAGCTGTTTCAGATTTCGTATAAGAGCCAGACATTTCCAAAGTGTTGGAAAGTTGCAAGAGTACAACCGATTTCACTGAAAGGGAAGAAATGTCTACCTCAAAATTGGCCGCGAATTTTTATGTCAAAAATCATGGAAAGAGTGATAATTGTTGAGCTCCTAAAAGATCTCGAGTTACAAGGTATCATCAGTGATCAATAATACGATTTCAGTAGACAACGATCAACTCGTGTCTTCCTTGCTTACCTTACGCATTTGTGGATATCAACAATCGAAAAGCATGGCAAATCAAGAGCCATTACTCTTGATATCTTAAAGACCTTCGAAATGGGTTTGGCATACAGCATTTATGAATTAAATAATCGCATATGCACTTCCTGAAAAATTGTATACTTGGATTAGTAGCTTTCTCTACAGTAGATCGTTTCAGGTGATAATACTTTCGTTAAATCATTTTCAATTGCAGATTATTGATCTGCGTCACTTCATAGAGAGCAAAATATTTGGTTAGCGGGCGACTATACTCTGGTTTCCTCATTTGGCAGGAGTTGAGGAGAATACGAAAAAAAAACCATTTTTTCACGTACGTATAGATTCGATTTATTGATAGTCTGAGATTCAGTGAATGAAGAATTCTCGGCGATAAGTTTAGAGTAAATTTTTTTATCTCGAATCCTTCAACCAAGAAGTTTCTCTGTGAGATAATTCTGAATTCAATTCATGGCTATGACGCGATTGACTTAGTCAGTTTCCTGAACTGAACCTTTCAAAAGAAAAACTGAAAACAGCAGAAAATATTTCCAGACACACATGAGCAATAGGTAATGACTATTGTGAGCTACTCACCTGAAATATTGTAATGTTCGTTCATTAGAAAAGTAACACTTTCTCTTTTCGATGGCTACATTCTTTAAAGAATCAGTGGCTTCTCTGATAGTGGGGTTGATAACATATCTAGCTTCAACACCTGGACTCAGTAGAAATCCAAAATCAGCAGTTTTAGGCGTCTCAATTGGATTTGACAGAACAATCTGGAAGATATATTTTTTGAGTGATAGATCGAAAAATATTTGCCAATGATTTGTAGATTTTATTAATTGAAACAATGAATAGCATTTTTATTTGTTGTTTGTCTGATTTCCACATTATTTATTTTTGATGCACACGACCAGTTTCGATAGTTACGTCATTTTCTAGTGTCTAGAGCTAAGATTTATGAAAAGGAATTTGCTGACTACACTTATTTCAAATAACGAGTAATGGGGAGTGATTTAATTCTAATTGATTATCGAGAATTGGGTTTTCACAATGTTGGTTAATTTAGAAACTTTTCAACAGATTCATTGTCATCCCTGTTAGCTTGATAATGACAGAACTGTCGAAACCAGTAGTTTTTATGAAAATTGAACATTGTGAAGGTCAGACAAAGGTGTTCTTTTTAATTCTATTAAAATGAGTTTCTATAAAATGAATCCATCAAAAATTTCATTAAGCATTATCATTGTTTTCACCATCGAGAACTCATCGTGAAGCTATGCATTTTAGATATTTAGTAGATGTGAGTAGTTTATGAACGAAACGTATTTCATTTCACTAGAACTCATTACAAATTTGACTACATTATTCGTTAGTGTTAGCTTTTAAACTGAATGAGTCACTTAAAAAATAAAGACATATTTTGAAAGATTTAGAAAATGTAGCATACAATTTTTGCATTACTTGAAACTTCCAAGGTTTCATCAACCGTAGTTGATACTGATGGTTAAATTATAACAACACAGTGTAGAATATTTACCTTGAAGCCTACGCTATAGGTTGACGAGCAGTAATACTTATCTACTTGAGTGTCCAATGTTATCGAAAGTCCCAAATGTTGACCAGCACCTGCAAAAAGAAAGTCCAAAAGCAGTGAAGAATAACTGGATATTTTATTCATTCTCTAGTTAGACAGATACTGCATATCCGAACGCAGCCCTAACAATTATTCTATGTTCGTTATCTCCGCTATTCAAACTTACGTTCAGCATTTGAACGTGTACGAGGGATGTCTTTCAAGTTTTGCAGACATTTTTTTTAAGGACTATCGATTTTTGAAGTATTCTTCGCGAAGATTAATACACACCTGAATTCGTTTGAAACAATTCTGGAAGCAGTTATTCCAATCGTTTGCTGTTAGATTCAAAATGGCCTATTAGTAGGCATCAGCAGTATCTTCTGAAGACTGAATTCTTCGACCATGCAGTCGTTCTTGATTCTCGGAAAAATAAAATAATCGTTGGGACTTTCGGAGGCACTACGGTCAGAATATTGGCGCTTATTTTCTGGCTTGTATAAACAAATCGAAGATTCGTCACCACTGACAATATAGTAAACGCTTTAAGACTTTCCAATGTTGAAACGGTCCAGAGTTTTTTGACACCAATTCAACCTTGGAGCTTTCTGTTCTTCAGTCAACAAATGCGGTATCTAACGAGAAACTAATTTTTCCACAAGCAATTCTTCGTACAAAATTTTTTGTATTGAGATCTTCAAAATCCACGAAAATCCATCGATCTTCCAGTATGTTGCATGCCAATCTTTTTGGATAATTTTATGGACAGCATCCACATTTTCTTGACTGACCACTATTATGGTGGACTGCAGAACTCACTGCCCAAAGGATGAAAAGCAGACGCCTCCTAAATAAAGTGATGCGCACTAGCACAAAAAGCGATTGGGACAATTACAAGGAAGCTCAAAGAGCATACAAAGGATCGATCGAAAATCCAAAAGAAAAGTTTGGCATTCCTACTGCGAGGAAATAGAAAGTGTACCGGAGGCAAACTGTCTCCGTCGCATCCTCTCCACAGCGTGGTAAAAACACAGATGAAGGATGAAACACTGAGGCATCTTGCGGAAGTTCACTTTCCGGGTTTCCCAACCGCCAAAACAGCAATCCACAAATTCAATGCACATGCTGACAAAGCAAACTGGAACACAGTTTCCATGGTAGCTACAGTGGAAAAGGTTCGATGGGTAGTAACTACCTTTCAACCATATAAAGCATTAGGAGAAGATGGTGTATACCCTGCACACACAATAAAAGGTATGGACCAAATTGTTTTGTATTTAATTCACATCTTCAGATCCTGCCTAGCTTCAGGATACATTCCGGACCCCTAAAATGGGTTCGGGTTGTCTTCATCCCCAACCCGGAAAGATCGTACATAAAATCGAAAGATTTTCAGACCAATTAGTCTCACCTCCTTCCTACTGAAGACTATGGAGAAACAAGTAGAAAGATATCACTCAACATGCCTACGAGCGAGGTAGAACAGTTGCCTCAGCACTACACTCCGTAGTAGGGTATATCGAGATAGGACTGGAAAAAGTCACTCTAGGAATATTCCAAGATACAGAAAGAGCTTTCGACAACACACTATACAAATCAATAATTAAAGCTATCGTAGATAGGAAGGTTAAAAAAAACATAGCACGTTGGGTGGGACGTCTGCTGTCGACCAGACGCATGGAAGCTCATCTCGGTGAGTCGACCGTCCGGACTGCCAGCAGGGGATGTCCACAGGGTGGAGCACTATCTTCTCTTCTCTAGAACCTCGTGCTGGATGGGCTACTTGCGACCCTTGCTGATGCTGGGCACTTTGGGGTTTGCTATACCGACGATCTCGTCCTCCTCTGCAAATGACTGAACAATGGTGCAGAGAGAACGACTTGTCTGTAAATCCGAACAAAACAGACATGATTCTATTCACTCGAGAAAGGAGACTACCGCCCTTCAAGGCACCCATTCTTTTCAACGAGGAACTAACACTAGTAAAACAGGTAAAATATCTAAGTGTGATGTTTTACGCCAAACTAAATTCGAGCGCAAAACACACTCTTGGCGTGCCGGAGACTATTCGGCCCCAAATGGGGACTCAAACCAAAGATAATATATTGGCTATACACAACAGTAATGAGACCGCTTCTGACCTATGCGGCCATCGTATGGTGGCATGCACTCGAAAACAGATAAAACGGAACCAAATCAACAAGATCCAGAGGCATCCATGTCTAGCAGTCACGGGAGCCTTGAGATCCACACCAACGGCCCCTATGGAGTGTCTTCTGGGCATCCCTTCCCTACACATAGTGGTGGAGAAGGTAGCCATTAGGATCTCTTTGAGACTGTGGGAGGGAGGTATATGGGGGGACAGGAATACAATCTCTGGACACTCCACATCCCTGAAAAAAATCAGAGAACTCCGACCTGACCTCCTCACAAGAGGAGATCAAACGAGAGCCACTTACTACTTCGACAAACCCTTCAAAGTCGTTATTCCACCGAAAAAAATTTGGACCACACCCCACGCGTTACTCCCCCCACAGCGCCCTATCTGGTTTGCGGCCTGGTCCAAAACCGGGATGGATAAACATAACTATTGCTCTGAGAGACAACGTCACCGTAACACACGCAGAAATATTTGCTATTCTCTGGTGTGTACACACCTACACAGGAGCTACACAGACGCATACATCTATATATGCTTTGACAGCCAAAACGCCCTTGGATATCTGAAAAATACGAAGGTTACATCCAAACTGGTTGACGAATGCAGAACAGTACTTCGACAACTCAGTGCTACAAACAGAGCTACTCTGATTTGGTGCCTAGCACATCAGAGCATCGAAGCAAACGAGATAGCAGACAGCCTCGCCAAAAAGGCAACAGCTGTCAGGCCGATGGGACCTGAATCAATTCTGACCATCTCATGGACCTATGTGCTCTCTTTCTTTCAAAACTGGAACATCACCGCGGTCCAGAACTATTGGGCAGGCATTTCGGGACTGAGACAGTCAAAAAGGCTCATAAAGGGGCCTCAATCAAAAAAGGGTGTACATGAACTAATGTTGGGATGGTAGTGGGCCCATTGGTGGAACACCAACTCAACGAAAATCTCTACGTCATGAAACTATTGACAACCACACAGTGCCGTGGTTGCCTAGAAAATGACGAAACAACGGAACACATACTCTTCGAATGTCCCGCTCATAAGGAAACCAGTCTGAGCACCTTGAGCGCTGAAACACACTGCGCCCGGATGATCCAGGAGGCTCCCTACAACAGTTTTGCAAGCTTCATCAGGAAGTTTTTGTACGACAAATAGCAACTCAACATAACGCGGCAAGCAAAATAGGCCAAACGGCCTGAATGCTGCACATATGGGCGCCGTGCAGGAAGAAGAAAAAAAGAAGACCCCTATTATTGGTGCAACTGCCCTTGGATAGTCGCTAAGCCTGAACCTTTTGCGTTCAAATTACCCATATCAACAGGAACCAGTTGAGTGGTAAAGTGCCTCAATGTGGAAAACAGAAACAGCTCGTCGAGACATTCTTGTTGAGATAACTGTCTCTTAAAATTGTAGAAAATTATTGCGCGAACATGCTCACAGTCAAATTCCATTTTTAATCTAAATTGACAACTTTGATAATTTGCTGTGGCTAGAACACAACACGCATAGAACTGAAATTTTCGATTTATATCAACAAATCATAGAAGTTTCTTATAGTTAGAGCTGATTAATGGTGTTCTCGATGTACCAACATGCAAAACATAAAAGACATCTGTCGTACTAGTGATCGATGTATCCTGAAGCTAGTAAATAGTGAAAATTTTTATAGTTCTCGTAAGATATTTCAAAATTATTAGTTTCAATATACACACAAAGTTTTAGTATTTCCACGGTACCTAAAGGTCTCCTTGGAATGAAGTTTTCATTTGCTGCAGAAATCACATCCGGGAAACCGTCTTCTGGATTCCAGTCGTAAATATTGTTGGAATAAGTTTGGTTCAAATAGGAAAGACTTTTTCTGAAAGAACAAAATTATAAGACGAGATGAAAATAAAAACTTTTTCAGCTTCAGCACTTACGGGTTCCAGTATACCATATTCGGTGGCAATCTGTTGAAGGAGCAACAAAGACCTTCATCTGTTAAATCGTTGTTGAAGTAGTCATCGCAATCTACTTTTTCGTTCTTCCAAAGGCATTGTTTTAACATGTCGTTACATGATTGCCCAACCTAAATATTCATTTTAAATAAAAAGAATCACAGAAAATATTCTTCGAAATTTTACCGTTATAAGAAAATTCTGCATAGTATCCCAGTCAGTTTCATACTCAGTCTGATTTGGTTCATTATTCAAGTTGCAATAGTCCTCCAGTAATTTTTTCTGGGCAGGTGTACTAAAATGATTATATTCTTCACACTTAAACAGATTTAGAGATACCTTGCATAGCCTAACTTCATTTAAATCCAGGGGAAAGGGTTTGAGGAAGGTCCGTGCTAAATTTTCAGCCCCTAGCTCAAACGAAAGAGCCCTGACGATTTTTCGAAAATTTTCGCAGAAAAGTCGCCGAGAGCTAACAGAAAGTCTAAACTTCGAACCTTCGGAAAGCAATCGGAACGATCGATCGTGCGAAAATTCCCAAAGAAAGCCCCGGAAAAGCGAAAATAAAAGAGGTCTCCATTTTTTCGCGAGTAGATGGGAAAACTGGAAAATCTTCGACTCAACTAAGGGCTATCGTCAGACTTCTGCAAAATTTTGCTCCATTTTCCTCATTCCGAATATTTCCTTCATCCGTCCTACTTGTACAAGGTTACCGGGAGAATGGATTCGGGCTTCGAACGATTCCTACATATCTCGAGATCGGATCCGCGAAGAGAAATCGTTACTCTACGACTCAATTTTCGAATTTGGGACGAAATTTGAAACCTAGATTTTCGAGAGAAAGACCGGAATTACGGTGGCGGTGTCAGTCGCCTCTCCTATTGCCCCTACAATCGCTATTCAATGTTGGAAGTGAGCTTTACCAACGAGTAAAATTTAATGCTCTATTTCTTTTGAATGAAAATAGTGAGATGAAAATAGTTAGTAACTTTTACTTTCACCAACATAATTTCTGTACTACCAACATTTAGATTATAGTGCGCTCTCTCTTCTGAGTGACAATATGAGACGGAATGAAATATCCATTACATCTAATCGAATCTACCTCATTTCAATTAGTCTTATATTCGATCTGTCAAAATAAGTAATTCCGAATTTTATTTGAATGAAAAGTTTGGCGAAACTTGAAATAACCTTTTAGAGGTAAGTGAACGTAGTTTCATATTTGTTTTATCCATTTCTATGTATATTTTGCTTAAGAAAAGAAATGACAAACTATCAAAATTTATAAATTTCTAACCTAAAAATGGGATTCAAACGGAATGTTATGATAAAAGAAGTTAAGGAGACTCACAATAATGTTTGAATGTAATTCGAGGTTTTAATGTATATTTTTTCAGCATGCTCAAGAAACGTACTCAGAATTAACATATTTTATTTTCTTTTCATGGTTATTCTAACCTCTCTAAGGTTGGAACTACTAGGATTTTTAACGAATCAATTGGGACTATTTTACAAAATGATGGGATATCCTTTGAGTTGCTATTAATAGGTATTTAGCTCTTTTGTATAATAAAATCTTTTCTGAAAGGAACTTATTTTCGTTTCAGTAAGTACGCTTCTATTCTACAATTATCCAAATTTAGAAGTAAATGAGATTCAATATGTTTGACAATGTTCAAGTTTGAACCAAAGAAAATAAGATCTCAAATTTGCACAAAAGGTAATTATTGTGAGTTCATAACATAGTTACTGTTTCCCAGGAAATATATATATATATATATATATGGAAAATTCAACTGCCACTTGGGGAATGCTATGCAATTTGCCAATTGTTGTTATAGGTAGTTGTACTATAGGTATTTTATATGATTGTGTAAAATGAGTACGTTAATCACGTAATATAGAAATACTAAGTTATTTTAATGCAATTTCTTCCTTTCATTTTCATTTTACAGTATATTATCAAGTTTCACAAGAAAATGAATTGAAGAGAAGTAAAATTGAAGAATAGAAATTTCAATTATGAGAGCACATGAAGCTGACATTCTCGAAACCAACTGACAACTCGACAGTTAAGGATCTAGGAAATTAACAGTTACAAGAAACAGCTTTACTGAAACTCATATATAGTTAACATCATTGTATTGTATATGAGGGTCCATAATGTAATTTACAAATTTGTGGAAGTTTCAATCTCATTTCTGCTTTTCACAAGAACACTTAAATTTGGATGATGTTTGTTCCTTCTGGTGAGCAAATTGTGTGAAAAAAAAATTTGGTATTAGAATTTATGCAAAATAGTTATGTATAGGACAATCGCTTTTGTCTTTTGGATACTCTCAAGAAATTTTAATTTGAGAAGAATGATCAATGGCAGTCATCATCAAGTACCATCCTCATCTCGAATTTCAATCCCTAGAGAAGGGGTGACCATCTATGAAAATTTAGAAGAGGGTAGATGGGTCGAGTGATACCTCGAAAGAAAGGTATTATCTTTGTCTGCATTCCCGTGAACGAATTGTCATTTTTGATTGAAAACTGTAGATGATACAGAGTGAGCTACTGAAAAATAGATGAGCAATCTATCGCCCTGAGCTATTCAAGTATTAGTGCAAAAAAATGGAACAGATTCATTCCAGATCAAAGGCTGTTATCTTTGATCTAAATGAATCTATTCCAGTTTTTCGCACTAATACTCCAATAGTCTTGGGGCGATAGTCTTCTCTATTTTTCAGTGTATCACTCTGTATCTTCTACAGTTTTCAATAAAAAATTAAAATTCTTTCACGGATGCAGACAAAGATAACACCTTTCTTTCAAGTTATCACTCGACCCATCTACCCTCTTTCAAATTTTCAAGGGTTGTCACCCCTGCTCCAGGAGTTGAGATTCGAGATGAGGATGGTACTTGATGATGACTTCCATTGATCAGCATGGATCTGTTCCATTTTACCTCACTGAAACTTGAATAGTCTCAGGTAAATAGCCTTCCCTATCTTTCAGTTGCTCACCCTGTATCTTTCACAGTTTCCAATTAAAAATGAAAATTCGATCAAGCAAATATAGACAAAGATACCACCTTTCTTTTGAGTCATCACTCGACCCATCTTCCTTATTCAAAATGTTCAAGGATTGCAACACCTGCTTAGGGGGTTGATATTTCAGGCAAGTATTGTACCCCAAAAGATGTCCCCCTTGAAACAAAAATTGACTTGTTTTTACGTTTTGATCAGAAATGAGTTTCTTGGTAGATATAGCCTCTGTTTAGTTTTCGTTGAAGCACCCTGTATATTACTGCACAGCCTAAGCCATAGCTAAAGCAAGTGTCCTGCTTTTTTGATTATTTATTGTCTCTTCAATGTGAATTTTGGGAATACGGGGTGGGCCATCTATCGTTTGAAATTTGAACCCATACTTAATTTGAAACATAGGGCCGATTCGACACTTATGAGGTGACATAGTTTTAGTAAAAGGTTTGAGATTTACAACATGGGTCGCTTGAAGAAAGTTAGGAAAAATTGAAAACATATTTCCAAAACTTTCTTTGACTCAAACTGTAGGAAATCTGCGAAAAATTTTCGGTAAAAATAAAGTGCCATCAATTCAGTTTGTGGAGCAAGTTGTGACGCGAGTTCGTCAAAGTGGCTCGTTACAGGACAAAGCATCTCGCGTACGTTCTTGTCCAGTCCGTTCGGAGAAAAATATTGCAGCTGTTGTTCAAAGTGTTGTCGAACAGTCATCAACATCAACTCGTCACCGTTCGTAACAATTGAACATTTCACGCACGTCTTTACGCCGAATTTTGCATAAACACCTCTGTATGACGGCCTATAAAGTTAAATTGGTCCAAGATGAGCATTTTTACCGAAAAATCTTCTTTTCCAATGAGGCCCATTTTCACCTCGGAGAGTATGTAATCAAGCAAAATTACAGCATTTGGGGCTCGGAAAATCTACATGTCATCGTAGAGAAGCCGATGCATCCTCAACAAGTGACGGTTTGGTACGGTTTTTGGTCCAGAGTCATCATAGGTCTATTTTTCTCTGAAAATGAGGAAGGAGTCGCCATTATCGTCAATGGTGAACGTACGTGCCATGCTAAGTGACTTTTTGTTCCGAAAGTTGAAGAGGATGGGATGGACGACATATGGTTTCAACAGGATGGTGCTACGTGTCACACAGCCAACGATACACTTACCTTTGGGCACTCAAAAACTGTATAATCAAATGAAATTCGGAAGTCAATTGGCCACCTCTCAGCTGGGATTTGACACCGTTAGATTATTATCTCTGGGGCGTCGTGCAAGGTAAGTGTTACGCAAACAATCCCGTGTCTATTGTGGCCTTAAAATACGAAATCAAAGCTGCCATTGAAGAAATAGACGCCCCAACAATCGAAAATGTACTGAAAAATTCGGTACATCGAATGGGGTACTGTAAGGCTAGACGGGGTAGCCATCTTAACGATGTTGTGTTTCATTCCTAAATGTCAAAGATGGGTCTTACCGATGAAAAATTACTTCGATAAAATGTCTACTGGTATTATTTTTATAGCAAAATTAAATATCAAATTCTGAATGGTCCACCCTTCAGAAGCAAACTACATCCTGAAGAGAGAAGATAATGGTACTTAACTTTTGCAAAACTTACCCGTGTTCTACTATATGCTCGGCTTCTGGTCTTTTTGCTTGATTCATATTGCAGATCGTTATAGATGGAAATGGTATTGAGTTTAAATCCGCATCTAAAGGACTAAAACTGATTATAACTGGACTTTCAGACCATTTAACATAAATGTTCGATATGAAATAACCTGCCAGACAAGCTGCAATTCCAAAGGAAAAGAACCAGAAAAGTCTGCAAATAATTAAAATTTTAAATGTACAACGGTATATCAGAAAAATAATTAAGACGAACATTTTTGTGAAGAATCATTTTTTATCTCAAACGCCCCTCCTTGAATATTTGCAAAACTATTGAAAAAAAGGGAAAATAAATCAATTATCGAGGGTAGTTATCGCCTGCGTGCATTAGTGAGTAAATTTACTTTTTTTTGGCTGGTCTTGTGAATATGGTTTGTTCTTTTTTCAAACAAGATATCAAATTTTTTGTTGGCAAGTACAGCTGAAGACAACCAGTTATCAATTTTGTTACAGTGACAGAGGACCCATATAAAAGCCAAAGAGAGATTTCTCAGTTTACAGATATGAGTCAATCTTCCTTCCAGAGAATCTTGAAAGTGAATAAATTTCATGCATTCATGTACAGCTGCACCAGAAACTGAACAATCAAGACTACGTAAATCGAATCAATTTTTGGGCGAGTGACAAAGTAGCGGAAAATCCAAATATGTTTAGCAGAGTTATTTTCTCGAACGAGGCAACATTCCACAATGATGGGCTTGTTAACATGCACAACTTTCATTATTACGCCACGGAAAATCCACAACTCATGAGACAAATAGATCACCAGCATCGTTGGTCCTTGAATGTATGAGCCGCTATAGTAGATGGATATCTAATTGGGCCGCACTTTTTCGACGAGCAACTCAATAGTGAAATGCATTTAGATTTTCTGCAAAATCATCTACCAATGTTACATTTCGATGTACAAGACCATATAAGACAAGATTTGTGGTTTCAACAGGATGGAGCACCGGCACATCATGTTAGTTAGCATTTGAATCATGTATTTCCATACAAATGGATAGGACGTGGTGGTCCTGTTAGATGGCCAGCTAGGTCTCCGGACCTTATAAGTCTAGATTTTTTCTTGTGGGGTTATATTAAGGGTATCGTTTACCAGATTCTTTCTACAACACAGTTGGATATGAGACAGAGAATAGTCGACGCCTTTCAGTCAGTTAATCCGCAAATGTTGTCGAGAGTTCAACGATCTTTCCTCAGAAGGATTGAGTTGTGTCAACAAAGAAACGGGCAACATTTAGAATTCTAATTGAAATATTTCAACACCTTGTAGATCATCTCACCAAAAACCAATGTATTACGTATTTCATACACGACCACCTTAAAATATCTCAATTTTTCTGATCAAGTATAAAGATATGTACTAATAAACTATTTTTTCGCAACCTCTGATTTTATTATTTTAGTTTATTCTTTTTATTTCGAAAATGGTCGAAGTTAAAGATAAGGTTATTTCTGCAAAAATATGGCACAATATTTTATGCGTTGACATGAATAATAAAATACAGGTTGTTCCATGCGGAAGAATCAAGATATGATATTTTTAAAATTACAATATTCAATAATTTTTTTGAGTCACTCCTGTAAGAAATGAGGATAGTCTATTTCAATTCATCAATGAAGCTATCCTTGGGCAATAAGAAAACGAAAGGAAAAAAGTATTCATCCTCTCTGGCCGAAGGAGCATGCGATGATGCGAGAGCCTCTTTTTATGAACTACTCACAAAAGAAGAAGAAAGACGTTTGCTTACCTGAGAGCGGGCTATCTGTTCCCTGAAACAGAGGGAAGAACCTGCGCTGTTCAGGATCAGGTGGTACCTACTAGGATGTACCTGAAACACATAACTGGCCAGAACATCCAGAAGGACCAATGCTGAAAGTGGGGAAGAGCGCAAGAATCAATCTAGCATGAAACATCTAGCTGTCCTATTCTTGCGCCTAGGGATTATTTTGATCGACACAACGTCGTTACCAAAATATACCACCAGAATATAGCTTGGAACCTGGGATTGCTCAGAGAAATAACACCACACACACACGGTGTAAGCTCTATTGGGAAACCACATTGGTGACGGATAGGCTGATCGGCCACAACACACCAGACATCGCGATCTGCAAGCATAAAACTTCAGCACTGCTACCTTGTTGGACATCAGTATCCCGACTGACGAGAACATCAATCGAGCATACACCGAGAAGATTAGCAAGTACCAGGAATTTGAATTGAAAGAACTGTATGAATTCAAAACGGTGACTGTCTTATCAAAATATCGGTGAATGGTAGAGGTGCATCTGCAAGAGAACACCAAACGCCTGGATTTAAGAGAACATTTCTAGCGCATAGAAGGAGGTTTTATTGGGTACGAAGATTTCTAATGAGCTCATAGTAAACCCATAAGGCTGCCTTGTTGAGCAATCATCTGGCACCTACATGGCTTCAACCCGTTCGTAACGGCAATTAAAAAAAACATTATATATACACAGCCTCATGGGTTTATGAAAGACATAATGTCGTCGCTAATATTATTCATTTTAATCTAGGAATTAAACCTCTGATTTTATTATTTTAGTTTATTTCTTGTTAGTTCGAAAATGGTCGTAGATAAAGATAAGGTTACTGCTGCAAAAATATGACACAATATTTTAAGCGTTGACATGAATAATAAAATACAAGGTGTTCCATTCGAAAGAATCAAGATAGAAATTTTTAAAATTACAATATCAATAATTTTTTTGAGTCACTCCAGTATAAAATGAGGACACTTTATTTCAATTCATCAATGAAACTATCCTTGGGCAATAAGAAAACGAGAGGAAAAAAAAAGAAGAAAAATGCGATTATATGATGTATAGCAGAGTTTAGGACGCTCTTGAATCTTCAACAAAAAAGTGGTCTTCTAATCTGAAAAAAAACCTCCCAAGATTTTCTTATAGAAAATTTGGGACACCCTGTTTACTTCAAAATAAATTGCTGAAGTACATTTTTTTTTTCTAAATACAATGCCGTTCGAACAAAAATGAAATCTTCAAGAGTTTACGAGCTACAGAGCACCGCGCCACTGGTGAATCACCCAGTATAAGCTCGTTAAAGCCTTAAATATACGTCAAAAATGTCCCCAAAATAAAATCATTCGACGAATTTTGGAAATTTTCCCAATCACGACGCAATAAAAAATATACAGGCTGATTCGTTTGTGATAGAACTCCCGGTATGTATGATACTTGTTTATTATAATAGAGAAAAACCGACAATTTGAATGATTTGTAATGAGATGTTCTAAACGTCTCTTCTAATCCATGCAATTGGCTTAGATACCTTTCGCACAACGACAGTGTAGGATCCCCGACATATCGCAGACCATGAAGTGTGGTTTTATTGCAGTACTTTTCCACTTGAAAAAGGATTCTTTTGGTAACTGGAGCCGATACAGATGACTTCTTGATTTTCAAAAGACTAGAAACCAATACGTTGTCTATTGAAATTTTACATTCATAAAAATTAAGTGGGTACTCACCTGACACCATTTGGAGGAACTGAAATGGCCATCTCTCTATTCTGCTTTTTATTGAAATCTTCAATTTTGAAAATGGTTTTATTCTTTTCCTCATTGTTCCAACTGAATCCGTTTATGGCTTTTCTTGGACGTATTGTATTGTATGAACCCATCATTATCGATCAGCTTGAAGAAGAAATATTTTTAGTAGACATCTACATTATTACTATTCAACGTGTCGCACAAACTCCATGTCGAACTTTGAGGGGTGGTACCTGAAGAATTTCTTGTACAAATTAGTGAGAACATCGCGAGTCTTTTAAAATTTGAAGATATTCAGCATCAGAAATTTGAGCCTCACAGGTCTTGAAATTACAATTTCCAATAAACAAGAGCGTTTCTGTAGTGTTACCATAGATGGAATTAATTACTCAATTAGTTGTACAGAGGTAACATTCGTAACCATAGTACAATGATTAACAAGAATGTTGAGTTACTATTGATTGATAAATTTCAGAATATCTCATCTTATATAATAGTATGTCACAACTTGAGGGGCTAAATCTTTGTGAAATTTTAAGGAAAAAGTTCACATGAACATAGGTCCACAAAAGCTTCGTTACGGAGCTACAGGGTGTTGAAAAAAAATATTCAGACCAAATTTGAAATGCACGCTATTTTTGACAGCCTCCATCATTACACGTTTTAAATTTTAACAAGAATCTACAAGGTGTTATTTTTTCCGGAGCCATGTCTTCTTTTAACCCTTCCAAACTTTTTTGCAGTACGCCACTGATCAACGTGCAATCATTTTTCGTCATCTTCGCTCAATTTAGAAATTTTTTTGACACATGTAATTTTTTAGTAACTCCAACAGTTCTCGAGCAAACAATTATTAAACGATTGTATGCATTCGCTGAATTGAAAGCACTTTTATTAAAAAAATGACAAGTAGGCTTTGATTTTTTCATTCATTTACTTATTTTGACAGGTGCTAAAATTGAACCAGTGTCTGCTCGAAGTGTTTATTAAATTAACAATTAGTTTTAAGTTTTTGAAGTTATTGCTCAAAGAAAAAATGGCTAATTTTACTATCTGATATCCATTACATATACGGTCTGGCTGACGGAAATACAACAGAAGCTAGGCGATTATATCAAGTGCGCATTCCAAATCGAGTAACACCAGACAGGCGAACATTTTCAAATATCCACAGAAGGTTGAGGGAAACTGGTACTTTTACTGCAAATAATCATTTAAAAGGTGCAACTCAAACTATGAGAACTCCAGATATTTAGGAAGCAGTTTTGAATTGTATTGATTTGAATCCTCATGTGAGTACAAGAAAAATTAGAAATCAGTTGAATATTTCACATGTTCTAGTTTGGAGGATTCTCTATAACTTTTTATTACACCCGTTCATATTCAACGCGTCCAAACTCTACTTCTTCGAGATTTTCCTTCAAGACTGAATTTCTGCCGATGGTTCTTAAATAAAATTGGAGAAAATGCTCATTTTGATAATAAAATAATGTTCACAGGCGAAGCTAACTTTTCGAGAACTGCTATCACAAATTTTCACAATAATCATTATTGGGCTGAGGAAAACCCCATTTGATTGAAGAATCTCATCATCAAGAACAATTCTCACTAAATGTCTGGGTCAGAATAATTGTAAATTATTTGATTGAACCATTTTTTTGCCAAACAGTCTAAACGGTCCTGCTTATCGGCTATCGGCAATTTCTTGAGGAGGACTTACCTTTATTGCTAGAGGATGCGCCACTTTTGGTGAGACATATAATGTGGTTCATGGATGACGGGGCACCAGTACATTTTAGTGAAGAAGCTAGGGAATTCTTGATTAATAGATTCAACAACCGATGGATAGGTCGGGGTGTGCCTGAACCATGGCCTCCCAGGTCCCCAGACTCAAATAGTTTAGACTTTTTCTTATGAGGAAGTTTAGTTTATACCACTTCAGTAAACACTGTAGAAGAATTGAGAAATCGAATAATAATCTCTTGTGACACGATAAGAAATACCCCAGCAATATCTCAAAGAGTGCATGATAATATGCGAAAAAGACACAGGCCTGTATTCTTGCAGGTAGAGGACACTTCCAGCAATTTATTTAGTTTTAAATTGTTCTTTTTTCTTACTTTGATATTGAATGAGTATAAGTTGAGTCTAAGAAGACGAGCTCTCAACATTAAAGCAAATTTTGGGCATACCTATCGAGTTATTCTATTATTTTTTTTATTTAGCGAATAACATACAATTCAAATAATTCAAATTCAATAATTTTTCTCACGAAAACGGTTGGAGATATAAAAAAATTACAAGTGTCAAAAAAGTTTCTACATTGAACGAGGATGACGAAAATTGATTGAACGCTGATCAGTGGCGTACTGAAAAAAAATTTGAAAGGGCAAAAGGAGACATTGCCTCGGAAAAGAAAACACCTTGTGAATTTCAGTTAAAATCTAGGACGTGTAATGATAGAGGCTGTAACAAATAGCTTGCATTTCGAATTTGGGCAGAATATCTCAAAAATTGCAGGAGGTTTGAAGAAAAAACCAATTTTTTTGGAAATTTCAACACCCTGTAGCTCCGTAACGAAGCTCTTGTGGACCTATGTTTATCCAAACTTTTTTCTTGAATTGTACGTAGATTTACTCCCTCAAGTTATGTCATACTATTATGTAACACCCGGTATAATTATTGCTTTGACACATTAAAATTCTTCAAATTGAAAATGTATTCCGTCTGTTATGAATAAAATGCAGATATGACCTATGTTTATGGTTTAAGCGGTGGAATCGCAAGACAAAATGCTAGATAATACCGCTGAAGATTCAAGAGTGATTCTGTGACAATGAAATACATAATAATTATAATTATTTCGACCGAAAGGTCGAAATTTAGTTTTGAATTGACATTATGTTTCAAAGTTGTGAAAATTTATAAGAGGAAGAAATAAATTAAATAATAATTTTGAATCATATTAATGTATTCAAGCTCGGTGTAATTTCTTTGTCAAATTTCATTATCTGTATACATGGGACAAACATATCAATATTCATACTGCATCTATATCTTACCCGAGTTTCGAACCTGGTCTCCCGCCGTAGGAGACAGTTCATCTACTGAGTTACCCACGGAGGGAGATGATCAAAAAAGTCAAAAAATAATTTTGAATCGATAATAATAATAATAATAAGTTCTTTATTTCTTACAGGTAGAACCCAATTGCAGAAAAAATTTAATATTCATATAACAAATCAACGACTTAAAGCGTAATCATAAATAATGAGTTAATATTAAGAAAAAACCATGAAGCTATTCGAAACTTACTCGGTGCAGTAAAAATTGAAAAAAATGCTATGGCATAAAATAAAATAGAAAGAAAACACTCATGGCGTGAGTTAAACTGAAAATTTGAAAAATAGAAAAGTATGCAATACCTCAGATGCGCTTCAGAGAACATTATCCAGATATACACAACTGATAGTTCTAACCTAACCTAACCATCTCGAGATGAAATTACAAGTTGTACACATAAATAATATTGGAGATTGTGTGAGTGAGTTTGTTCTGGGCGTGCTCAGGAAAAACAGACGCCCATCTCTTGAGGTCAGTCCCGGAACTGAAATTTTCAGTTGAGCTAAACTAGAGGGGCAATCCGAACGATTATTCAGGAGGTTAAACAAAAATTTTAAGGCCAGAAAGTCTATTCTTATGTTCAGGGTTGTCGCTCTGATCCTACTCAAGAGTGCACCAGGATCATACCCTCTTACAGGGTAGTCACGATCTTCTCGCCAGACAAGGTATTTGAAAAATCTTCTCTGAATTGCCTCCAAATGATAATCACGACAATAATAGATGGAATGCCAAATAATCGATGCATACTCCAACTTACAATAGTCTCAAAGTGCTTTCCATTTGGAATTATGAACCCATATAATTTCGAGGCAGATGTAAATAAATAGTTGATATGAGGGACAAAACTGAATTTTTGGTCGAATATAAGACCAAGATCTTTTATATCAGTGGAACATTTCAATACACCATTGTTTATAATATAATCAGAAAAAAGGATGTTTTTCTTGCGATAGTAAGTAACGACAGTGCACTTAGATACATTCAAGTCCAAACGATTAATCATACACCAGTTTGACACGGAACTTATGACCTCCTGCAAGACCTCACAATCGCGTTCTGACGTTACCTTCACATATATTTTCAGATCATCCGCATACATCAATTTGGGTATATTAATTATGTCCATGAGATCATCGATGAACATTATGAACCAAGATTGGACCCCTGCGGAACACCTGAAGTAGAAACAAATTCGCGGGAACGAAAACTTTCGAGCTGTACGAATTGTCGGCAGTCCACCAAGTAAAACTCCAAAAGAGCAGCTAAGGCTTCCGGGAAACCGAATCTGGACTTCAGTTTCCACAGTAATATACGATGATTCACTTTATCGAATGCTTTTTGAAAATCTGTGTAAATAACGTCGACTTGACCGGAACAGTCCAAAATCTCGAGTATATACTGTGACAACACTACCAGATTGTTGTTGCAGGATCTCCCAGGAATGAAACCATACTGCTCATCCTGAATCCTCCCCCTGATCGCAGGAAATATAGCGTTGTATAAAATAATCTCGAGAAGTTCTGAGAACTTGGATAGAAGCGCGATGAGCCTATAGTTACATATGATGGTAGAATCTCCTTTCTTCAAAATGGGAACAATCTTAGCTACCTTCCATGTCGAGGGGTAAACTCCACTCTTCAAGACAATATTGAAAATATGACATAAAGAATGTGCAAAGATGAGTATACAGTCCTCAAAAACAAAGCTGGGTATACCATCTGGACCAGCGGTAATCTTGCTAGATAGTTTTCTCGCAGCGGAGATTATATCTTCTACAGAAATTGCATTCAGATTGATGAATTCAGTACAAAGAACTTCGCCATCATCAACTAATACATCTCCATTATATCCATCATAGACACCACCAAAGTACTCCGCGAAAGCACTAACAATGTCTTCAAGCCTCTCATATGTCCTTTCATCATCTCTCATCTCTCCTGGTATACGGGAATGGCCTTTTTTGATATAATGAATGACGAAAAGTCAGAAGGATCACTGGAAATTCGCTCTTCGGATGTTCGAATGAAGTTCTCATAAGCTGTGTTCATTTTAGATTTCACAATACTCCTCAAAGACTTGAATTTTATTGTAGTGAAACTCGGTCTCATGCTTTCTATAACAATTAAAGGCTTTTTCTTTAATTAAAATACTTTCAATTAAATCCGAGGTATATCATGTATATCAAGGAAAACTGCGCTTGCGCCTGGACTTGAGAGTTACTGTTTTTCCGAAAATCAGGATCATCCGCCACTTCCATAACTGTTGACCAATCATGTCATACATGATTAGTGAAATTCGAATTGACATTATGTTATGAAAGTTATGAAAAGTTATGAATCAGACCATAAATTGTTGGAATTGAAATCTGGACCTTGAGTATGTTAGTGCAGAATTCAGCAGCAAAATTTAACTCGATGCTGCTCGTTCCCTGCATTCAATGCCTGCACTATTTGTCATTGATAAGGGGGCAGTTGCCCTCTTTTCAAAATACGCCAAACGACACTTCGGGGCCTTTCGAAACTGATTTGTAATGCTCCGAATTATTATCGAAGGATTATCTTCCTCACAGTCGATAATACTCTTCTCGTTTTGTATGTTGACTTGACGAGGTCGTGCATGTTTCTGCTCGGTATTTACTTGCGATTCGAACTCGACCCTTCGGCGTGTGAGACGGTATCTCTACTGACTTACCTACAGAGAGAGATGATCAAAAGCGTCGAAAGATAATTTTGAATTGACATTGTTTCAATGTTGTGAAAATTCATCAAGAGGAATGATGATTGAAATCTTAATAATCATTACAAGAGTTCCTCAAAATGACTACCTTCAACTTGAATGCACATCTCACATCCACGAAAAAGCGACTGAAGTACAACAATATGGACATTGGCATTTCCAACGTTTTCTGCAATATTGGGTATCCGTTTTTGTAACTACTCGAAATTTGTTATCTCTACACTGTAGACGAGTTATTTCATGTATAGTTATACATAAAAGTCTAACGGGTTGATAACCAGTGACCGTGGTGGCCAAGTAATTGGATCTTCCTTACCGACCCAACTTCTTGGAAAATATACTTTCAGCCATTCGAAAACTATTCTTCCTAGAAGTGAAGGTGCTCCGTCACGTTGTTAATAAATATTCTGAATTAAATTTAGTGGAGCATCATCAATTAAATTGAATAACGTGTTCTGTAGAAAATTTCGTAAAGTAATTCCATTCAATTTGATATTTAAAGTATGAATTGCCAAGAATCTATCATGGAAGCCACCCCAAACGTTGGTAGTAAATATCTTTTGGAAAAGTCATTGCCTAACCGCATTTGGATTCTGCAGGGTCAATAAATGATCATTATGGAAATTATTTACACCATCTCTTGTGGATTATTCAGCAGACCATAAAATTCAATGCTTTGGCCTGTGAGAATCAATGATGCATCATCAGGATACTGGACGATTGAGTCCCTCGTTTCCTCTGGTACGCCATCTGCATAAATGTCGCGCAGAAGAGGTCCCAATTTAGAATCTTGTGGTACACCTCTAAGTATCTCAGCAGTAACCTCATCGTCACTTCAATCCACTTCTCATACATATTGATACTACTTGAAAGTATGACACGATAAACCAGAGGCAGGGATTCCGAATGCCACATGCTCCTAACTTCTCAACCAACTTTCGGTGATCAACACTATCGAATAATTTTTTTCAGAGTTATTAATATTGCCGCTGTTTCTTCAGTATCATTTAAAGCTTGAATTACTTTATTATAGCTGCATGAATGCATCAACATCTGATTATCTGTTTCTCTAGATCCAGTAGTATTGAGAACGCTTCCAGAAATGAATTTAATCTCATCACAATTACGAGCTCAAAAATTTTGCTGAGATTAGGTAGAGTTGCTATAAATCTATAGTTATTGAGGTCGTTATGGTCAACCTTATTGTATATACTATGTGACAACAAAGTATCCGGAAATTCTCATTTGAATTGCATGCGTTGAGTATTTGTGTGTTGGTAGGACTGTCCTTAATTACTATGTCAAACATGAGCGCGATCTGTAAACTAGTTTGGTACTCTGCGAATTTTACAATGAAAAAAATATTGAACAAAGGGTTCTTTTCAAATTTGGTGTTTTGAGCGAAATTTCGTGTGCTGAATCGTAGCGAATGCTAGAAAACGCTTATGGCGACTCTGTTTTATCGAAAACCCAAATGTACGAGTGGAACAATAAGGACTTTATTTAACGGTTTTGAGACGTTTGCGTGAAAATATTCGCCGTAAACGGTCGAATTTCTTGCGAAACAATTCGTGGATTTTGCATGACGATAACGCACCATCTCATCGAGCCACGGTTATTAACATTTTCAAGACCAAACACTCGATAAATACCATCGAACAGCCGCCTTATTCGCCCGATCCAGCTCCGTGTGACTTCTTTCTTTTCTCCAGACTGAAATTGCCGCTCCGGGGAACCAGATTTGATTCCATAGACGTCATAAAAGAAAATTCGCAGAAGGATCTGAAGGCCATTCTTGAAAGCGCCTATAAAAATGTTTCGATGATTGAAAAAACATTGGCACATGTGTATCGCTTCAAATGGAGCATATTTTGAAGGAGATTCAGTAAATATTGAAGTAGATTAAGATTCTTGCGTTTTATTTCAAATTTCAGGATACTTTTTGTAACAGAGTAGTTTTAATTTCAGTTATCTTCAGAACTTCTGGAAAAATATCTGAGGTTAGACTAAGATTTATAATATGACTCAATGGTTCCGCAATGATGTTATTGACAAATTTGATGAGCTTAATGAGGTACTTTATCACGTCTAATAGACGATAGCTGATTGATGTACTTTCATTAATATGGGCTAAAATTTCGCACAAATTTGATGATAATTGATTCCTTAATATAGCTTTTCTTTACATTTATTCTACATACTTTCAAACAAAAGTTTTTATCTACAGGAATAATGATAATAATAAGTATCTTTATTGATTGATTGAAGTACAAAATATTTTCTATAAAGACAATTTAACTCACAAACGCAAAAACCTGTGGTGAGTATTTTACCAAAAGAAAAAACTTAACGATTAAAATGTTTGTTCACGGAAATATAATCAATCAAGCTCTTTAATAAAAACATAAATAGCAACATATAAATCAAAACAAAATCTGAATGAAAGAACTCCACACCAATACAACTGAAAATACAATTTGAAAAGAAAGTATGGCAATTGAGTTAGATTATTTATCAAAATTCTATCCTCTTCAGACATTCAATATTTGAGTTCTTTTTGAACTTCTTAGTATTTTTACAATTTTCAGGCTTAATGGAAGTTTATTGAATATTTTTGGTCCAAGAAAATAGTGACTTCTTTGAGTTATTGTTTTATCGACTTTACGGATGGCAACCGAGAACTGACTGTATCTCGTATTCGAAGGGTGCTCAATAAGTACCTATTTATTCATATTCATTTTCAAATGATTCAATATAGCATAGCAGAACAGCTGCCTTATATCCCAAACAGTCGACAACTTATACAAGGAGTCAGACGAGAAACGAATGTGCTTTTTGTGTATAATTCTGAGAATCCATTTCTGTTGTATCATGAGTTTATTGAGAACTTTATTATAAGCACCTCCCCACGTAGCAATTCCATATCTCAGCTGAGACTCGACCAGTGCCATATAAACGATTTTCATGTGTTTATTGTCAACTACGATAGAAAGAAGCCTAAACACAGACACAAGTCCCCTCAGTTTCCTTACCAAATTAGTTATATGAGCATCCCAGTTCGAATATGTGTCCAAAGTTATGCACAGGTATTTAAAAACAACAAAAAATGCTCTTCCATCCAGTGCTCCATGTTTACAAAATCTGTTTCAGCTATCGTTAGCAATTCTGACCAATTTTCACCCATATAAAGAATGGTGGTGTCATCAGCAAAGCTGATTATTTGCCCTTCAGTTTGCAAACACAATAAATTGTTCATATAAATAGTAAATAACAACGGCCCAAGACAGTTCCCTGTGGGACTCCGTACTCTATAGCTCTCATCTCACTGAGCACCTCGTTATTGATTTTAACCAGCTGCCTTCTTCCCGATGAATAACTCCGCATCAACACAAGAGCAATTCCACCAATCCCCAATTCTCCAAGTATATTCAACAAGATGCTATGTTACACTGTATTGAATGCTTTCGCGAAATCTACAAGCACACACAAAGATACTCTACTATCATTCAAAGTCTTATAAATGTTTTCAGTTAGGTTCACAATGGCATCCTGTGTAGATTTACCCTCCTTGAACCCAAACTGGGAATCAGATAGTATATTATTTTTCTGCAAATAAGAAGTGAGTTTATTTTTCAAAACTTTTTCCACGATTTTCGCCAAATCGGAAACAAGCGAAATCGGTCTGTAGTTGACACAATACCCTCTACTGCCACCCTTATAAGGTGATATCACCACAGCAGTCTCCAATACACCCGGAAAAACACCCTCCCTTAAAATAATATTAACCACGTGCCTTATTGGAGAGGTCAAGGAAGCCAAACCAGCCTACAAAATCTCAGAATAAATATTATCAATACCAGTGTTTTTTTTGTTTTTCAAGTTGAAAATTGTATTACTTATCTCCTACTATGAGTAGACGCAAAAAAATTTAGACTCCCAAGTTTTTTCAGATGATACAGTTATTCTTTTTCTTTTATTAATTTTCTCAGCCAATTTCTTACCAACTGTGGTGAAATGTTCATTGAAAACTCTTACTTACCAGTTTCTCGTTACAGACTGCAAGCGCTATTTTCACCGTTTCGAACCCGACTCTTGTAAAATTCACTTCTAGCAGTTTTGATAAGATTTTTCAGTTTATTTCTTACTAAATTGCGTGTCTCTATGGATTTCATGAGACCACCCGTCATCCAAGAGTTTCTTCTGAAACTCCTTTCATGAACTTTATATTGACATTTTTTTACATCTTGTTGAATGGTTGTAATGAGAAAATTAGTGAGAGTTTCTACATCTGATATTTCATAAAAAGGCTTCCAGTTCATTCCAGAAAAAATTCTCTTGAGTGAGACGTAATCAATTAATGTCCGTTCATGAACCCTATTCTGACCAGCAACACTTCTTCAATATGACAGGAATATAATTGTCAAGATGAAGAATGAAGATATACTTTCACTTTCTACAAGAAAATGTTATAGTCTCAACTCTCTGTGCATAGTGTATTAATGAGAGAGTTCTTCGAAAATAATGCCATGTTATATTTTGTATACATATTCATACACTTCAAAGAAGTTACATCAAAAGTTTTAATATCCTTACCTTCGAAACTTTCAAACGCACTATTCTATATTCCCCGAGGAATAACCGCAACTAAGCCCTCGAACTATCGAAGTATACCCTTAAATACATTTTATTTACACGTTGCGTGTTACCTAAAACATGTACGCCTTTAATCTATATCATCTATTAACTTTACGGCGAAAAAGAAGAAAATTTGTGTTTGTTTTTTCTATCACATTAATGAGGAAGAATGTCACACGTTTTACGATATATGACCCGCTATTTTGTGTCAATTTCAGTTGAAAAGCTCGTTCGTTAAGCGAATTTTATTTCTTTTTGTAATACAACTTTAATGATAGGTTTCACGGAATAGGCAACAAATTGGGGCAATCTTGAATCGGCGGAACTTTGGAAATTGAAAAATCGATTAAATAAATGATATCAGCTATCATTCTTATTCGGTTAATAGATAGAACCTTTAGCAATTTTATATTTGGTGTCTAACAACTTAATGTAAGGCAATGGAAGAAAGGTTTGTATGGTGACCTTGAAAATGAGTTGAGGAATTGCATCAAAACCATTCTTTTTCGGGTTATACATATTTTAGTGAAAACCAGGAAAGCAGGCAGATTTTTGTAATTTAATTTTTCGAATTTTCTGATTCTCACTATCGCTTTGTATACTTCGAAAACTGAACTTAACTACTTGACATCTAATTATGAGACTTTTAGATAAGCATATACAAAAACATGTTTACTACTTAGTTGAACTAAACTAATTTTTCTCTTCGTGAGAGAAAAATCTGTAGACTGACCATTTGATGTACAAATGATCATGTAGATACAAGGTGCTTCAAAGAAAACTAAACAAAGGCTATATCAAGATATTCATTTCTGATTAAAACGCAAAAACAGGTCAATTTTTGTTTCAAGGGGGACATCTTTTAGGGTACAAAACTTACCTGAAATATCAACTCCCTAAGCGGGGGTTGAAATCCTTGAACATTTTGAATAGAGAAGATGGGTCGAGTGATGACTCAAAAGAAATTGAAACATTGAAACATTGATAACTGTAAAAGATACAGGGTGAGCAACTGAAAGATAGGGAAGACTATTTCCCTGAGACTATTCAAGTTTCAGTGAGGTAAAATGGAACAGATCCATGCTGATCAATGGCAGTCATCACCAAGTACCATCCTCATCTCGAATTTCAACCCCTGGAGCAGGGGTGACAACCCTTGAAATTTTGGAAGAGAGTAGATGGGTCGAGTGATACCTCGAAAGAAAGGTATTATCTTTGTCTGCATCCCCGTGAACGAATTTTCATTTTTGATTGAAAACTGTAGAAGATACAGAGTGAGCTACTGAAAAATAGAGGAGACTATCTATCATCCTGAGGTATCACTGGATCGAAATATTACCCCTGCTCTAGGGATTGAAATTCGAGATGAGGGTGATTTCGGAAGATGACAGCTTTTGATCTTAAATGAATCTATTCCAGTTTTTCGCACTAATACTACAATAGTCTTGGGGCGATAGTCTTCTCTGTTTTTCAGTAGCTCACTTTGTGTTTTCTACAGTTTTCAATCAGGAATGAAAATTCTTTCACGGGAATGCAGACAAAGATAATACCTTTCTTTCGAGTTATCACTCGACCCATCTACCCTCTTCCAAATTTCCAAGGGTTGTCATCCCTGCTCCAGGGGTTGAAATTCGAGTTGAAGATGCTACTTGATGATGACTGCCATTGATCAGCATGGATCTGTTTCATTTTACCTCACTGAAACTTGAATAGTCTCAGGGAAATAGTCTTCCCTATCTTTCAGTTGCTCACCCTGTATCTGTTACAGTTTACAATTAAAAATGGAGATTCGTTCAAGGTAATGTAGACAAGGATACCACCTTTCTTTTGAGTCATCACTCGACCCATCTTCCCTGTTCAAAATATTCAAGGATTGCAACCCCCGCTTAGGGGGTTAATATTTCAGGCAAGTTTTGTACCCCAAAAGATGTCCCCCTTGAAACTAAAATTGACCTACTTTTGCGTTCTGACCAGAAATTAATATCTTGGTAGATATAGCCTCTGTTGAGTTTTCGTTGAAAGACCCTGTATAACTGTTACGGACCCACTAATAACTCCTGTTTAGTGCACTCCAGAACTGGTTGGAAACAGATTAAAGAAATTTTAAGTGCAGTTCTGGTCTCTCTTTTTACCGAGGTTTCTCCTCTCTCTCTCACTCTCTCTTCTCTCTTTGTTGGTCACCCAGTATGATCTTCATTACACTACGTCCATCCACCTTAGTTCTCAATACTCCTTGCAGTACAATCCTTTCCTGTTCCCACAAGCATGTGGTATAACCTGCACCTCCATTCCTAAGTCTTTCGCAGTCATTTTCTTACTTCTTTTCAAATGAACCATAACTTGTCAGAAACTATGTGAACTAGTAGTTTCAAATGCTATCCAGCTCTTCTTGCAGATCAGGAATTAGGTGTTTTGACCTCGCAGTCCTTTCCCCTTCTTTTCTCCTCGTCTGCCATCTGCTTTTCTCTTCCTCAGCTATTTATAATAGCCTGTCCCACCCTACTTTTAAATGCCGCTTTTTTTCTTCCGGAATGAGGCTATGAGAAAAGTGCTTGCTATAACTTGAGTGATCCTTGCCGATACTATCTTGTGTGCGGAGAATTTTCTCAATAAAACTTGTCCATGGTTTTCTATTGCCTTTGCCTTCTCCCTAAGAGATGTGCCGTTTATTCCAATGCTTTGATCAACTGCGATCAGCATTCTTCTCGCCGTGAGCGTAGGTCTCCTTAAATTTGGCATAATATTGAACAACTCCCAAGTATCCCTATCTATCTTTTCTACTTCGTATTGTACATCCTTTGCCATACCCAGTCTATAGTTTCGTATCATCTCTAAATAAATTGATGTCATTTGCTACCAAGCCTGCCACTCGAGATATCATGAGATAAGATAGGATATTGAAATTAAGTGTAGGATGATTGGTAGCCCTACGACTATGACCCAGTGGTCTATTGTGGCTCAGGCTCAGTCAGCTCCAGTTAGAGATAGATATATGGATCCAAGTTCCTAAGGCCCGATTCTGTCCCCAGTTGGGTATTCGCACATAACGTGTTCTATTGATTCAATCTCCTCCTCACATAGCCTGCATGAAGAATACTTGATCGTTAATTCTATGAATAGTTGATTTCTTAGGAGACAGCGCCTGTCAACATGGTAATTAGAACTCGCAGTTCTAGCATAGATAGTTTAAGAAAAGCCTTGGCTATCGCATTGGAAGGTAGATTCATGACAAGCCGAGAGTGTTTGAGACCTGCGAGGCTCAGCCAGTGCTCCCGTAACTTCTGAAACAACCACTTTCCATAGTTTCAGACTTCAGTGGAATTCCAAGGCTTCTCTTCAAGAGGCCAATAAGTCCGCCTTCTCATTCTCCTCAATGCTCGAGTGGCCTGAGATCAACATCAGACGGAACCTATTTCTTGGATGACATTCCTGCACAATAAGTGACGTGAAGTTGTAGGATGACAATGGCTTCAGTGCAGCTTGGCTATCAATGATAGATTTTGTCGACCTATTTGTTAATTCCAGTGCAAGCAGAAAGAGAGCACAGTGGACAATAATGAATATATCCTTGCTTGAATATAATCGCGAACCCCCCAACACAGAAAGACAATATGCCAGCTCCATCACCTTGGGCAGTTTTAGAGCCCTCTATCAATCAATAAGGACCTTCAAGTAGATGGTCCTTGGAGCCGGTCTGTTCCTGTCTTCTAGGAATGATGATCTGGAATGGCAGTTCAATAATGGGTTCAGTTATTGCTATGTCAGACTTCATACCCAGCATCTCATTGTCTTCAATTTTAGACCGTAAAGCTCCTGGCACCAAGTTGGGCATATTTGTTCCATTTCGGGAAGGGCGATGGAATCTGTAAATAGCCATTCTAGCTGCCGCTCAAATCAACAGGTAAAGAGGTGCAAGACTCAGTATCAGTTCTATGGCTGCAGTAGGAGTAGAACGATATGCTCCCGTGCTCAACATGCTAGCTTGATCTATCTTTCTGTGCAGGCCATCAACACAGACAGCCTCCACCAGGATGGAGAGGTCATCTGCTACCACTAAAATCCCCACTAGAGACATCAACCACAGAATCGCATCATGAGATTTTATAGTATAGATTCCAGCACCGATCCCTGATGTACACCTATCGAACACTTTAGTTCGATCTCATCAAGCATCTTCCATCTGTTTTCAAATAAGTCCATCGCTCCGAAAATATTCCAGAATCTCTTTGAACAACTTTTACAAAATAACAATGACCATAATCTTGATGTTCCCACTGAGTGACATGCTTTCTAAGGACTAGGTGATTCTCTGATTTTCTATTGAATTTTTGTCTATGGGTTATAACTCCAGACCTTTCATTTCCAAAAACTTTTCAGACATTAAATTTATATTTGCTTGAAGACAATTCTTCCATTTCATGCAAACTACAACATAATTCATTTTGCTAATCCGTCAAAAGTAAGGGATCAAATTTGTCGCCCACTCGCTTTTTTTTCAAATGAGTTTGACCACTTTTCGTATATGTTATTAGGTAGTTTTTAGTTTTTAACCGTCTCTTTTTCACTTTTAATTTGTTGGTACCATTTTATAAGTAGTGTCAAATTATCATCTTAAATAGATTTCAACATTTCATTAGCTTGTTATTCATTAGTTTCAACTCGAAGCAGAATTTCATATTAATATGTTGGACAATAACCATGTTTCACGATAGACATGGTAAACATGATCTTACTATATGTGCTAAAAGGCCTAACCTATTCAAACTTGTCTCAACGCATGAGACTACTAGTTAAAATAAATTTAGCGTAATCAGTCGCTAACATGGAAAATCTCTCCTTATTTTTGATCGAACTTCGTATTCTTCAGGTCTATATTTTACTGACTGAAGTAAACATATAAATGAAATGATGGCAATATGGCTTGATTCGAAATTTATATTGAAATTCCACAAGACAGACATCTTTGTTATGCTTTAAATTAGTTTAAAGGAAAATGGGAGACAACAATGAGATTATCTTCCCCTCATAGAGGGTTCATATCACAGCATATATCATATCTACTTCATATAAGGGTATGCATAATTCCTTTGATTTGATTGTATAAGAGAATTGAACTCTTCTTGACTAGAAGGAGCTCCATGAAGTCTGCCTCAAGAGTTATTTCCTTTTCAGAATTTTACCAACTAACTTAATATGCACTAAATATCGTGATGTCAAATATTCCATGAACCTAATGATTTATGGGCTATCCCAAAGTGTGTTAAATACTGAAAAAATAGATAAATATTATTGATCTCAACTCTAAAATTCTTTCAATTGGATACCTCAAAAATTTCTCATGAATCTATAATCAAAAGCACCACAGATCTAACATCAAATATCTGCTGACATTTGTTGAAAACGTGTTTATTTAATTGTTTCAACTTGTAATTTATGCCAAGCTTTCGATTATAGCTATAATTTCAGAGCATGATATGCTTTAAAACATTTCTTCTTGTAAAATTTCATAATTCTAAGACAACAGGAATGGTTAGTTAATCTCACCTCTACACGCCTTCACTTTATTCAGAAAATGCGAATAAGTTTGTGATTGAATTCTTCTGAGATGCAACTACGAATAAACAATTTTCATATATTTCCTGCCACTATGAATAAACGGCATTGCTGCTTGCAGAATTTCATGATTCTAGAGAATCCGGAGATACCAAAATAGCCTGGATTTCCTTGCAAGTCGAAATATGCACCAGAATCCGATATAAGCAGCCGTATTTCCTGATTGAGTAGATTTAAATATTGATTTTCCCACATTTTAGTTGAGATATCACTCATATCAAGCCATACCTATTCCTGTTAGAGAGAAAAGTGTTTTGACAGACAGATAAACAAACGGTCGACCAGATACACGAAATACGAAGTGATCCTATAGGGTTCCTCTTTTCTTTTTTGTATATGAAACCCTGGGAATTGATTTTCTGAAGTTAATGCTCGTATATCTGACAGAAGGGATATTCAATAGTATATCAGCAAAAAACCGCAAATTCCATGAACGAGTCATGAAGAGTAGGTCCGGATATCTCTGTAGTGGAGAAGATCGACTCGGCTTTCAATTATCTTGACTCATACAAATCACCTGTAGTTGAAGGATCTTTCACAATTGGCGTTGTTACGAATTCTTCGTAGCAAACACAGGGTACTGCTAAAATTGTATAAGTAAGAACACTGGAAAAAACCAGTGTTGGTACGGTTAGTACTTCGATGGAAGACCGCTAAAGAACAAGGAACAAAACATATTTTGGTTCTTTTCATCTGTTTCACTGAATATATAAATATCTATTCGAACAGACATGAAGTTTTATGTTTCGGTTAATTTATGATCATGTAGATCATTGAAATTTTTATCCATGTAGATGGTGTACTTGTAAAGGTGTGCTCATACAACGTGATAACGTCATTGGAACCATTTTTCCAAGCTGATTTTTCGACAATATTTTCCCAATATACTTCAACACTACTGTATCAAGAAATGAGTTTTCACTTTGATTCCGAACTGAAAATAAAGAGTAAAACACTGAAAATTTCTAAGAACTACGCGAAAATTTGAATGTGAAGATTTTAGAAGTTGTTTATAACATATTTAGTAGAATATTTGAAAAACAAAATGACGGAACAAAAAAATTCAAATACATCGAAAAAGTATTTGGTAACCATAAAAGACGGAATATGTAACATAAAAACTGTGCGACAGAGGGGGCTCATAAAATTGTTGTGCTTTGCGATGTACATTGCAGTGTTGAGAAAATTAGGTTTTATTTACCAATGTCGTTTCACACAATTTGCCTCAATCGTACTTTCCTATAGTCTTTTCGAAGTGTGGCGGCGATTCGATAATCGGTAAATTGATGAGAATTGAATGTGAAATTTGAGGGGCGAGTCACGTTACATGAGAGGAAGAAAATAGAGTAGGAGATATATCTTTTATGTTTTGCATGTTGAGACATAGAGGACACAATTAATTAACTGTCAGTACTAAAAATGAACATCGATGATTTGTTAATATAAATCCAAAATTTCAGTTTTATGCGTGCTGTGTTTTAACTACAACAATCAGCCAAAATTGACAAATTAGTTGAAAAAAACAATCAAACGTGAGCATTTTTGCACAATCAATTTCTACAATTTTCAATGACAGTTCTTCAACAAGAATGTTTCGGCAAGTTGGTTTCTGATTTCGGCATTGAAGCATCACACCAGTTAAGTTTTCTGTTGGTTTGGAGAAATTAACGCAAAATTTAATTTAATTTAATAGTTAGGCTTAGCGACGATTCAATGACAGGTACACCAAAATCAGTGGTCATTCAAGAAAACGTGAATGCTATTCACAAGATTATCCAAGAAAATCGGCAAGCAACATATCGAGAGATAGAGGCATCATTGCTGATTTCAAAGACCCCAAATATGAACAATTTTGTACGAAAAATTGCGTGTTTCCCGTTGGATATCTATTGACCGAAGAACAGAATGCTGCAACGGTTAATTGGTGTCAAGAACTTCTGGGCCGTTTTAACCTTGGAAAGTCAAAAAGCGTTTGGAACATTGTTAATGATGATGAATCTTGGATTCATTCATACGGGCCAGAAAATAAGCGCCAATCTTCTGTTTGGGTGTTCCAAGGGGAAGAAAAACCGACCATTTTCGTGGCCGAAGTGTCTTCGAAAAGATGGTCACAACGTTCGTTTAAAAAACAAGTTAGGTAGCAACAACTTCTTCACAAGATCAAAGAATAGTTACTTCCGATTGACACGCAACCACTTGTTGAGTGGTTAATAAGCTTCGAGAAACCAGCCTCCAATGGTGAACCAATCTTCTCCAAGATAATTCAAGTGCGCTAGCAGCCCGGAAAACAATTGAATATTTAACACAAGAACACATCGAATTACTACAGCATTTTGCGTATAGTCCGGATATAAGTATCAACGATTTTTTTATTTTTCTCAAAATCAAGAACAGACTGTGTGGTCAAAGGTTTCAGTCTTCAGAAAAAAGCTGCTGATGCTTTGCAAAAGGCCATTTTGAATGTAGCAGCAAACGTGGGATAACTAACTTCAGATTTAGTTTGAACGAATGTATAAGTGTATTAATCTTTGTGTAGAATACTTCGAGACACAATAAAGTCTTTAAGAGCTCTCAATTGATTCATTCTAGCTCTATATGCAAAACTTAAAAGACATCTCTCGTAACATTGAGAAAATAATTCATAATCATCCCTCATCGAAACACTGCATTCATTGATTCAAATATGTAGATGACATAATATGTAGTGGCACAAGTACAAATAGATAATTAGATTCCTTTAGTGCCTTCATAAATTCAATTCATCATAATATGAAGATCACTTTGGAAAAGGCAATTGTGAATTTCATCAACTATTTAGATTCAGCCTCAACCAGAAATGACCACAGAAAAATTATTTATAAACCATCCCATACAAATATCACGACAGTTCTTCCGCATATCTACATCAAGATAAAATAGCTGCTTATAACAATATGATACATAGATTCGCCACAATACTATCAGAAAATAAGTTCTTGAAAGAGCTCAATATTATAAAACAAACAGGGACAATATACGTTATAATTCTAGTATGTATATCTAGTATGATTGACAGTATGCTTTCCCATAAACAAGTTCCAGTTTGTTGCGAAGATCAAATTTTTTAATTATTTCCAAACGACTGCAGATATTCGAATGAAATTTTGTAGGCGTTAACTGCTGTCCAAGGACTAAGTTTTGCAATAATAATAATAATAATAATAATAATAATATAGTGTTGAAGTGTGGACTTCGAAGGAATAACGGAGGAAGAAATCACAACAGTTGTTAGAGTGACCAGCGATTGGAAGGCCACAGGTATAGATAATATCCACAACTACTGGTACAAGAAGTTTGTTGAGCTCCATGGAGCCCTAGCGAAACAGCTCACGTATGTTCTTCAACATCCCAAGAAAACAACCACTTTCCTAACGCAAGGCTTTACATATATGCTACCTAAGAGCGATAGAACACAGGATCCGTCTCAATATAGGCCAATCACTTGCCGGCCAACACTCTACAAAATACTCACCTCATGCATATCCAATCGAATATACCAACACCTTGACGACAACAATATATTAGCAGAGGAGCAGAAAGGATGCAGAAGGAAACACCACGGGTGCAAGGAACAACTCATCATCGATTCTGTGATAATGAAGCAAGCACACGTAGGGCATCGGAATGTTCATTCGGCTTTTCTCGATTATCTGAAGGCATTCGATAGTACCGCCCATTCTTGGCTTGTTGAAGTATTGCAGATATACAAAATTCACCCAGCCCTGGTAGAATTCTTGAATTCAACAATGACACACTGGCGCACGTCTCTGCAGGTCAACATAAACAATAAATCAATTAAAACCGACGAGATACCTATACGTCGTGGAATTTTTCAAGGAGACTCTTTGAGTCCACTATGGTTCTGTTTAGCTATGAACCCATTGTCCTCAATGCTCAATAGAACAGGATACGGATTTAGGATAAAAACAGATAGGAATTATTATACAGTCTCCCATCTGCTGTATATGGATGACATCAAGTTAAATGCTTCGAACAAGAAGCAATTAGATGATTTGCTGAAAATTGTCAGTGAGTTCTCGGCGGTTGTTCATATGAAATTGGGAATTGAAAAATGTAAGACCCTGAAAATTCAAAGCGGGAAAGTCATAGATGGTGAAACACAACTTCCAAACGGTGATATTATACAGTGCATGAGGGATGGCAAAACATACAAATATCTGGGATACCAACAAGTCAGATTGCTAGACCAAAAACAATCAAAGGAGAAGATTCGTTCAGAATACAGTCGGCGTCTGAAGATAGTGCTGAAATCAATGTCGAACTCGGGGAATCTAGTCAAGTCAATCAACACCTACGCCATTCCAGTGTTGCTTTACTCATTTGGAATAATCATATGGACTAAGACAGAACTGGATGATATTCAAAGGCAGACCCGAACGATGCTAACAAAGTACAACAACCATCATCCAAAATCGTCTGTGATACGAACAACTTTGAAGCGGAAAGAGGGAGGACGCGGATTAATAGATGTAGTCAATTTACACACCGAACAGAAAAGAAAGTCTCAGAGAATTCTTCTCAGAAAAAGCTCTCACTTCTGACCTACATAGAGTGGTATCGTTGGCTGATAAGGGATATACACCTCTAAATCTTGCTACCAGAGATGACCTGCTGAATCTACCATTCCTATCAGATACTGAAAAACAAGAGCAATGGTCAAGAAAGGAATTGCATGGACGACATCACCATGAGATTAATCAACCACACATCGACAAAAAAGCCTCCAACAAATGGTTGATGAAAGGAGAATTATTCGCGAAAACAGAGGGATTCCTTATGGCCATCCAAGATCAAGGGATCGCTACAAACAACTACAAAAAATTTATTATGAAGGACGGAACATTACAAACAGATAGGTGCAGAAAATGCCATATAAGATCGGAGACTATACAGCATATTACGTCCGGATGCGAAAAACTGGCCAATACGGACTATCTTCACAGGCATAATCAAGTGTGCAACATTATCCATCAGAAACTTGCACACAAGTATGGACTTCTGAATACCTTACAGCCATATTACAAGTATCAACCGGCGCTTGTATCGGAAAATGACTCTATCAGATTATACTACGATAGGCCTATTATCACTGACAGAATGGTGATGAATAATAGGCCGGACATAGTGGTGTATGATAAGAGAGCCAAAACAGCAATGCTGGTGGATGTCGCCATACCGAATAATAACAACGTGCTGAATAAGTTCCATGAGAAAAAGTCCAAATACACAGACCTTGCTATTGTGATCAAGCAGATGTGGCACCTCGAGAAAATAGATATTGTTCCTGTCATCGTATCCTCCACTGGGTTAATACCCAAAACTTTGCATGATAGCCTTAAGAAATTAGAATTGCATAAGAATACCTATATAGAAATGCAAAAAGCTGTAATTCTTAAAACATGTAGGATAGTTAGGAAATTTATGTCAAGTTTATTGTAATCGAGCCGATTCCCTTTGATTGCTGAATCTGGGAAAGGTAAATTATATCCAGCTAACAGCTGAGATAGTGCATAATAATAATAATAACCCGTTTATTTGTTCCATAATAACACTTTTGTTGTAGAACACGTCATATTTCACAATCTACATATTCACATACAAATTATAAAGTTGAAAATACAAATCAATTATATTCAGAGGAAAAGAATAATACACAACTGGATAGAATTCACAAACAAACAAATTACAAATTACATCCAAATCCTCACAATCAGACATTTACAGTCTCAGTAAGTCGGCAGAGGAATATTCATCAAGTGAATAGTAGGGGTTCTGCACAAGATGTTTATTTAAATTTGTTTTCAGTTTATTTAGTGGCCAATTCTTCGTATGTAGGGGCAAGTGATAAAAAAATTTCGCAACCATGTAGGAAACATTTTTCTGCAGGTAAGCAGACTTCATGTGGGGCAGTTCTATATCCTTGGCTCCTCTAGTAATGTGTGGGTTGATTTCTTCTCTTTTAACGAAAAGTTCTCGATTATTCTTGGTGAAAACAATGCATTCGTATATGCAGAGTCCAACAACTGTTAGCTCTGATGTTCTCCCGAAATATGGTCTACACGATTTTGTCCGGTCCAGGCTCAGTATTGCTCTCAGAAACCTCTTCTGCAGAATGAGCAGCCTCTCCACGTGCACAGAGTTTCCCCAGACAACGATGCCATACCGCAACCTACTGCTCACATATGCATGGTATGCCAAGATAGCAGCATCCACATCAATATACCTTAACGCGTATATGTGCCTAGACATATTTCTGGCAACAAGATCGATATGTTCAACCCAGCTCAATCGATAATCCATAGTCACCCCCAGTATCCTCAGACTTCCAGAGGTTGTAACCGTAGAGTCCCTACACTGAAATGTTTCGCTCTTGAAGTTCATGCCATAGGTGTCAAAAAAGTTTCTAAATTGAACGGAGGTAACGAAAATGTATTGTACGCTGATCAGTGGCGTACTGCAAAAAAGTTTGAAAGGGCAAAAGAAAACATGGCTCCGGAAAAGAAAACACCTTGTATATTGTAGTTAAAAGTTAGGACGTGTAATGATGGAGGCTGTGAAAAATAGCTTGCATTCCAAATATGGGCTCAATATCTCAAAAACTGCAGTAGTTTCGAAGAAAAAAACCATTTTTTCCGGAAATGTCAACACCCTGTAGCTCGGTAACGAAGCTTTTGCGGATCTATGTTTATATAAACTTTTTTTCTTAAAATTGCACATAGATTTACCCCCTCAAGTTGTGACATACTATTATGTAACACCCTGTATAAGGCACATTATTTTTTCACATGTACTAATTATATGAAGAAGCCACAATGTGGTGAAACGCATGAGAAGTAATATCATAATTTTAATTAGGTAATTGAAAAATGTTTATGAACTTTCATAAAGTAACCGCATTAGTTGAATATTTCTGGGAATATTGAGAAATTGTTTGTATTTTACGAATATTTTATGAAAGCTTATAAAAATATTCTAATATTTCGATCAAATATGAATTTCTTATGGCCCAATCACTTTGAATTATTTTCACTTTATTAAACGACATTTATTGTGGAGAACACACCGAAATCGCTTTGTAAACCACCCCGTTGCCCTCCCGCGTCGAATTAAAAAACAGCAACGGTCAATTATCAAAACGGAGCTTGCAATTTGTTGTTCCATTATCACACACAATTGCACGCCTTGTCTTTTCACATTGCACATGTCCAACGACCACCAAGTAAAACTAAAAAACACCCATGGGGCCCCGTTTCGCGACCTTTTTAGCCCCGTGCCCCACAAGGACTCTCTAACGTTTCAAAGACCCCCCAAGCAGACCCCCAAACAAGCCGGAACAATATTTTTCTACGGGTGTTTCTCGTCGACTTTTGTTTGAAGGAAAAGTTTGCGGCGTTCAGGGGTTGACAAATGTACCCCCCGCTGAAGAGGCATGGCTATTAGATAAGTTTTGTTGTTGTATTTGTGAAATATGCGAGGTGCTCTGGAATCATTTGCCGTGAAATTGTACGTAAGTTTGAGAAGTTAATAGGGCTTACTGGGGGGACCGATGTAGATGTGAAGGGTAATGCGTTCGCAGAATTAGTGAAGAACACTATAAATTCTGAATTAAATCTATTAGTCTTGTTATGAATATTATAATATTCAAATATTAAATAAGTTGTGATTTTGATATTATCGAACATTTATCTATAAGTATATATAAGTTTTTTTGGTGAGTACTTTCGTCACAATGTTTTTTTTCCGCAAAAATTCATGAAAATAGGCTCTCACATCATCGAATGCTCTTTCGGTCAGAGAGGAAGAATATTTTTTTCCTTTCGTTTTCTCATTGCCCAAGGATAGATTTATTGATGAATTGAAATTGATTATCCTCATTTTATACAGGAGTGATTCAAAAAATTATTGAATATTGTAATTTTAAAAATATCATATCTTGATTTCTCCAAATGGAACATACCGTATTTTATTATTCATGTAAACGTATTGTGCCATATTTTTGCAGAAGTAACATTATCTTTATCTTCGACCATTTCCGAAATAAAAAAATAAACTAAAATAATAAAATCAGAGGTTGCGAAAGAAGAGTTTATTAGTACATTATACTTGATCATAGAAATGGAGATATTTTAAGGTAGTCGTGTATGAAATACGTAAAAGATTGGTTTTTGGTGAGATGACCTACAAGGTGATGAACTATTTCAATAAATGTTCGAATGTTGCCCGTTTCTTTGTAGACACAACTCAGTCCTTCTGAGGAAAGACCCTTGAACTCTCGACAACATTTGCGGATTAACTGACTGAAAGGCATCGACTATTCTCTGTCCCATATCCAACTGTGTTGTAGAAGGAACCGGGTAAACGATGCTCTTAATATAACCTCACAAGAAAAAATCTTGACTTGTAAGGTCCGGAGACCTAGCTGGCCATCTAACAGGACCACCACGTCCTATCCATTTGTTTGGAAATACATGATTCAAATGCATGATGTGAGTAATGTGCCGGTGCTCTATCCTGTTGAAACCACAAATCTTGTCTTATATGCTCTGATACATCGGCTAGTAACATTGGTAGATGATTTTGCCGAAAATCTAAATACAATTCACTTTTGAGGTACCCTTCGAAAAAGTGCGGCAAAATTAGATATCCATCTACTATATCGGCCCATACATTCGTAGACGAACAATGCTGGTGATCTTTGTCTCATGAGGTGTGGATTTTCCGTGGCGTGATAATAAAAGTTGTGTCTGTTAACAAGCCCATTCTTGTGGAAAGTTGCCTCGTCCGAGAAAAGAACTCTGCTTAACATATTTGGATTTTCCGCTACTTTGTCACTTGCCCAATCGCAAAAATTGATTCGATTTTCAGTCTTGATTGATTGGTTCCTGGTGCAGCTATACATGATATGCATGAAATTTATTCACTTTCAAGATTCTCTAGAGGAAAGTTTGACTTATATCTGTTAACTGAGAAATCTCTCTTTAACTTTTATATGGGTCCTCTGTCACTGTCAACGAAACTGATAACTGGTTGTCTTCAGCTGTAGCAGTTTTTGGGTTTTCATGTTTTTTGTAAGTTTCGGTAAATCTAATTAGAAATTTTTCAAAGGATCTTGCATTAGGATGTCTCTTATCAGGAAACCTTTGTGCATAAACTCTACTTGCAAACAAAGAATTTCTACCACACTCATCCAGAATAAAAATCACATCAACCATTTCTTCTTTGAAGAACATCATTGCAGTCAATTAAGAAAATTGGGTTCAAACCTCACTTTAACAATGTTTAACAACGAAACACTGATCAGTTCACCATGTAAAATGCAGAATATGATATGTCCGGATACCTGACAGAAGGCACAAATAAAAAAAAATGTAAAATGTCAAGACATACCTCGATTTACGTTTCAATCATCTTGATTTTATCATTCGTTAAAAAGAATTATCTTGTTTAGGTTTTAATTTTTTAATACTTGAATCATGACAAGAAAAAAACTTCTGTGCGAATAATGATGCATGTTGATGAGTTTGATACGGTTTGTAGAATTTTCATCAAAATTTTTCACAAATAATCGAGTATTTCGTAAATGATCGAAGATAAAGGTGAGGTTACTTCTGCAGAAATATAGCACAATATTTTAGGCGTTGACATGAATAATAAAATACAGGGTGTTCTATTTGAAAAAATTAAGATATGATATTTTTAAAATTACAATATTCAAAAATTTTTTTTTTGGCACTCCTGTATAAAATGAGGATAATCTATTTCAATTCATCAATAAAGCTATCCTTGGGCAATAAGATAACGAAAGGAAAAAGTATTCACCCTTTCTGGCCGAAGAAGCATGCGATGTTGTGAGAGCCTATTTTCATGAATTTTACGAAAAAAAAATACAATCTTCAAGAGTGTACGAGCTACACAGCACTGCGCCACTGGTGAATCACCCAGTATATATAAAAATAAATTGCTGTTCGCAAGTCTCGCTAAAACTCGAGAACGGCTGAACGGATTTATGTTATCTTGGTCTTGAAATGTTCGTGGAAGTCTAGGGAAGGTTTGAAAGGTGCGAAAAATTAGAATAACTGCCGCGAACACCATAAAAATAGTCCTTTTCTATTTCCCAAATGTTTTTTTGATTAAAATGTAGAGTCAATTTGAACTTTATTGCTATTAGATAAAGTTCATATTAAATTATGATTACTCACTGTTATCTGAGCAATGTAGGTGTGTTCCTAACGTTAAAGAGTGAATTTGTAATTTATTACCACTGCATAAAGTTAAAATTAAATCATATCTATCCAATTCGTCTTCACGTGCGCGCTGGATGATTTAATGTCGCGTTCCGAAACTAAACAAAAGTGAATCGCTATCGCGACAAAATTGCATAGTCACAAAATGTAATAGTTCATTAGTAATACTGATTTTCAATTTGGTCCGCTTCGTGAAACATAGTTTTAGTTAACTTCATTGTTAAAGCTTAATAAATCTTAAGTTTCTCAACAAATTAAATTTCTGAACGCAACCATAGTATTTGACATTAGATTGTCAATCCATCCTGTCGCACTTCAGAACACGGAAAAAAGTATTATGATTTCTATGAGTGCATCCTTTTATCTTTGTGAGTGAAGATTACCTCTACGTGCGCGAGAACTTTCTTTACTTTTGTGATCCTTTGTGATAGTGACATTCCAAGTAATGCGCTCGTTTTTTGTTGATATTCTGTGATAGTGACACTTTACTGCTAAGTAAGCGCGAAATTGTCTTACTTTGATTAATTACAATTTACTATGCCGAGGAGAAGAAGACCTGACTTGGGTCGTCGCAGTCAATCAAATGTGCGAAGAGCTACATCACGTGCTAACCGTCCTGATGACCAGAGAGAGGCAGATCAAGAAAATAGTCGTATTGCTATGTCAGAATTGCGTTACTTAGTAACAATGAAGTAGATAGACTTAGAATGAAACGAGTTCTAGCACATCAAACACAACAACTCCAAGCACGACAGAATGAAATTGAGCGAGCCCGCAGACGCAGTGCTCCTGTGATTCTTGAACGAACTTCATTCCACTATGATCCTGCAATTGATTATTGTGCCGACAAATCGTTAACGATTGGGGGAACGATAATAATTTGTAAATATTGTAAGGCTCATGAAGGGGCCGCAACCAAAGAAGAGGGTATTTAAAATATTTTCCCTCGATAAAAAGTCTATTGGGATGGTAGTTGGCCTATTGACGGTACATCAACTCAACAAATACCTACACGTCATGGGACTATCGAAAACCACACGGTGCCTTGGTTGCCTAGAAAATTGCGAAACAACGGAACATATACTGTTATGTCCCGCTCATAAGGTGACCAGACTGAACACCTTGGGCACTGAAACACTCAGCGCCCGGATGATCCAGAAGGCCAGCTACAACAGTCTTGCAAGCTTCATCAAAAAGGTTTTCCAAGGCACAAAACAAAATAATATAACACGGCAAGCCCAATTGGCCAAACCGCCTGAGTGCTGCCCATAAAGGCGCCGTGCAAGAAGAAGATAGGTGCGATGTTATTCGAAACCAACGGTATGCTATTATACAATCAGTTGGGCATCTGGAGGTTTGTTCGAAGATATGTGTACGAGATGGGGGACGAATTTTTGAAAACTTATTGTGAAATTTTTATGAATGAATTTTTTATTAATTATTTCTTGTTTTGTTAGGGGTTGATCTGTTTTAATATTTTTGTTCTCGAATGAATTTTTCATTTTTATTTTGAGTGAAGTATTCGTCTTAAATTGATGTGTTTTGGATGATGCATTAATTATCTTCTAAATAATAATTGAAATGTCCATCAGGGATTGTTTGTGTGGTCAAACAGTGCTTCAATTGACACCAACTCTTGGAGAGAAAAGGTTGTTGTGATATTTCCACGAGATTGGAAAACTTTCTGGGAGATGGCATGGACGCACACTAATATTTGTCAATGAAAAATGAAGAATAATTATCGGAATACGCTCCTGTAATTCTTCCTTGATTTCATTCTGTGGGGAGAAGAATAGCTAAAATATTTCGGGGACAAAATAAAAAACGCACAATGCTGAATTGTTAGTAGGAAGGTAAGTCACATTGGGTGATCTAGAAATTTTTCAAAAACAAAAATTGTTATCCTCATAATCATACCTGAATAAAAATGATTAGTACAATGCGACAGTTTTCGTAGATGGCTCATTTTTTAGAGAAATTCATGCTGATTAAGACTATGTGCAAGAGTTCTCGCAAGTCATGTACAGGGTGTTTGTGTAGTTATTTAAGGAAAAACACTATTTTTTTAATTCGGCAGCTTTACCATGTATTTCAAGAGCCAATTCGAACTAGGTGTATTCTAACTACAGATAAGCTAATAATGATCACTCGTGAATCACCTGTATATCATTGGTAAAAGCAGGTACTTAGGTATATGGGAGGAAAATCCAAACAGGGTTGCTTCTTTTGAGAAGTGAAAAGATTAAGAGATGGTGACGAATTTAGATCTAATTGGCTATTTATTGACTTTCAATGCTTCCCATAAGTTCAGTGTCAATCTATTATTTTTATTATGTAAAATATCAAAATTATTATTAAAATTATGGTTTTCTTCTAGTAGATGACTTGCAGAGTAAGCATTAGATTTTGTTTGTCAGAATTAAGCTCAGATATCCAAAATATTAAAATTTCTAATATTACTACCAGGATAAATTTTTCACAACTTCCGTAAGAGAGCTCATGAACACCAGATTTGTTTCCGTTGTGAATTTTATGTTTACAGTTTTAATATATCTGCTTAGAGAGTTATCCGTTCTTAAATCTATGTTGAAAATATGAGATGAGAATAATGACTTCGAATTCAGACTAGGCTTACGAATATATGTTAATATAGTATATTTTGATTAGTCCCTTTAACAATAGGGAAAGTCTCATGAATTGAATGTTGAAATTGTTTACGAGAAAGCTACTTATACAACCCCGCTATTTTTTGGAAGCCCATATGTAGCAAGTTTATTCAACAGGACTGCATGCCAAACCCTATCGAAGGCTTTAGAGATGTCGAGGGCTATTGCTCTAGATTCCCCATACTTTTCCATCGTTGATGTACAAACATGGGTGACGTAGGCAAGCAAATTTCCTGTCGTTAATAATTCCCTGCATCTCAAGATATTTGATGAGTTCATCATTTATGACTTTCTCCATCCCTTTGGACATAATGGGAAGAAGTGCAACAAGGCGGTACTTTTGGGGTAGGAACTTCTTTCCTTTCTTTGGGATCAGTTGAATTCTCGCTATTTTCCCGCTGCTCGGAAAAGTCTGGCTTTCATAAGAAATCTGAAACAGACGGATAAGAATGGGTGCTAGTTCGGGGGCACACTTTCTCAGGACGATTGGCGGTATTTCTTCTAGAACAACTGCCTTCTTGCAGTTCAGCTGATCGAGAGCCCGTCTCACAGTGCGGACTCTGAACTTTCTGCCATGAAAGAATTTGTAGGTGGAATGTTCGGTAGTATTGCGTTAGATGAATCTAGCACAGAATTTTTCAAGAATAAGAATTAAGGTTTTGTCATTTTGGTTACATAAAATTTTATTTTTGCAAACGTTTCGTAGGTGATAGATTTTTGATTTTCACAATGAAAAATCGTGGAAATAAGATAAAAGTGTTTCATTTTATTTATATTGATATAGTCACGTAGTATGTATTAGAGATAATTGTTCTTCTGTTAATATTTTCTGTTAATAGGTTAATAGTTATGGTACATAACTCTACAAATGATACACTAAAGTAGATTAGATTGCCCACCTATTTTAATTGATGAAAATAAAGGGAGGTCCTCACCAAGAAATGTTTGATTCACCTTCGCGTAAAGACTTCTGCTAGTTTCATCATCACTGAAACGACTTGAAAATTTATCGGAACCTTGCTTTATATACATTATATTTATTGTCGATGAAGTAACGTCGACAATTTTCTTGTCATTGGACTACTCCCTAATAACGGTTTATAGTTGGCGTGACATAAGGATCAATCAAACAAAAAATATATTTAGTTTTTCGAATGACAGCAGTGTACAGGGTATATTTTTATTTCAATTAAATTGAAATGTAGGACGATCTCTGATTAAAAAGGCCGTATTTTGTGCCAAAGTGATTGCACATTTCAAATTGAATATTACAGATTCGAATAGAATATAAGACCCTGTCATTAGTTGATATATATTGTGCTCAAACGAAAATTACCATCCCCTCAATTTCTGAGTTGGTTCAGACCACGTGAAACCAACGTCTTAGTCTCACCTGCTCATGAGTTGAAATTCATTATTGAGAAAGTGGATCGAGTGACATACATATCTTTGGAAACGTTCTTTGATTTTCTCTTCAAAGAATTTATCCTTTGATTATTCAATATCATACTGACAGTTCAAACACAACAATAGTTAGTTACTAAGTTGGGGAATGGAACGTTTGGCGTTGAATAATACTAAAAAACACTGTACACCACTACACCAAAACTTAATATCGAATACTTGACGCGCGTTTCGTCAACTAGTGTACTATCATCTCCCGATGATAGTACACTAAATCTATTTCTACATGGCTCTATAATTGTGAAAAGAAGTATATTGGACAAACTAAACGATCTGTAAAGACTAGATTAAAAAAACATGAGATCCATTTATGATACGGACGAACAGAAAAATCTAGTGTTGCCCAACATGCTTTTGATCAATACGATTGAATAGATTTTGAGAATGTAAAATTGATAAAAATGTTAAAAACGTACACGTACATTGAACGGTTTTGAGAGTATCCACATAACGAAATGCAAACATTCACTAAACAGGGACAACGGTCCGTTCCGTTCAGCGTACTCAAGAGTTTGTTAGATAAGACACGCCCCCTAATATATTATATATGACAATTTTAAATTTCTAAATTTCTCAAAGAGGATTAACTCTCGTATTCAGCAAAATGGTGGAAATTTTGGACATTTACTATAGTTGAATAAAATTTTGTTTGTGAACTAATTAATGGTTATTCTGAAGTGATTTGTTTTTTCTCATTAAGTTTCCAATTGGCAAACTTGTTTTCATATTTTTAAATGGTCATTGTGAAAAACTTATTAAATTTTTTCTTCGAATTTTTCGATTTTTGTACTACTGAATCTTGAATTTCCTATTTGCTTCATCCGATTTAGCAACCTAGAAAACATCATTTTGTCAACAAGAGGTTGTCAAGCCTAATGAAATGACAATCTGCCAGACTACAGAAACAAATCCAAAGCCAACACGGTCAATATGTGGTATTTAAGATCTGCTAGGTGGTTGAAGAAATGAAATCATGAAATTGAAAAACTGTTTTCTGTTTCTGTTTTCATCATTTCAAAATTTCTCAGGAGACAAAAAAGTTTGACAATTAGCCTAGCTACTCGATGTCTAAAACAGTTGTGCTCAAACGCAGACAGTTGAAAAATTATAGTTGATTAAAAACACGTTCGAGTTTTCAGGGACACTTGTAAAACTTCAAGATCATTGAGTGAATCACTAAAAAATGCGAATAACGCACCCGATTACGCATACCAAATATGGTTTCTATCGATCGAGTCGCTCTCGAATTATTTGGAAAATAATAAAGAAATCTTTAGATTTGGCGACCTCTAGCGGCCAAACGAAGATACTTTTCACATAGGTAAGACTGCCAGACCTAACCTAAATCGACTAATTTCGAGGTGAAGTATAACGTTATACACGCAATTCACGGGCACCCTGTATAAATAGATTTTGAACCATTCCAGGTCGAAGGCATTGTTCTCCAAAGTATCCTCTTTTTGGAATGGACTTCTGATATTGCCATTGAAGCAGAGGTAGGTGTTGTCTATAGTTGGTATTGTTTGAGTTTCCGTCAGATCTAGGATATGAGGTTGCGTGTCTTGTAAGTGCTGTTGTACTACTCTCACATTCATGCAGGTGTATCTTAGTTCTCTTATGTTGCAAAATTCAATTACCAATTGGATTCTTTCATTGGATTTCAGGTGACCCTGTGCTTCCGCCAGTGGACCAATGTTAGGCCATCATGATTACCCAGAGTTAGTTACCTCCGGAGAACCGACTGGGGAAGGAGTTTACCTCCAGATAATTTTTCTCAAGGGAGCTCATCATGTCCCATCTGAAAAATCCTGTCCACTCTTGAGACCGGATGTTCTGTCAAGCATCCGAAACTCATTCACACCAATTCACCAAACCTTAGGCATGATGTGGTGATATTACACCGTTGCCTCCTTTCAACATATTGGGGGTGGGGTCATGTATGATCTACTTGGAAAAAGTTGGGTAGTACATAGATATTTCTGTTATTGGGAGATGCGTGTGAATGATTTCACTAGTCCCTTAAGTGGAACAAATAAACCGCATTGCAATTGAAAGTTTAACGAGTGAAAACAAGCGTTATTGACGTATCAAAATTAAGGTTGTTCGAAAAGTTTTCGTTTTTTTATGTGGAAATGAAAGATGGTTTCGTATAATAAACAAATACTTCATATATACAGGGTGCTTCAACGAAAACTAAACAGAGGCTATATCTACCAAGATATTCATTCCTGATCAAAACGCAAAAATAGGTCAATTTTTGTTTCAAGGAGGACATCTTTTAGGGTAAAAAACTTGCCTGAAATATCAACCCCCTAAGCAAGGGTTGCAATCCTTGAACATTTTGAATGGGGAAGCTGATAAAGAAGCAATAAAGGTATTAGTTGATGCAAACCGGCAAATAACAACAAGTGAGATTGAGTTGAGATTAAATTTATCAAATTCAACAACTTATGATCACTTGAAAGGCCAGGGATTATTCTTGAAGCTTGATGTATGAGTTCTCCATGTTCTCACAGAGAGAAATCAGTGTCGTTGTATTGACGTCTGCATGCATCATCAGTGGAGACGAAAAATGAATTGTATACAACAACGTCAAACGCAAGAGGTCATAGAGCAAAAAAGATGAACTGGCTCAAATTATTTCCAAGGCTGATATTCACCAAAAAAGGATGATGCTGTCTGTTTGGTGGGATTTTGAAGGAATCGTTTATTTTGAGCTTTTACCGGATAACACAACGATTAATTCGGAGGTCTACTGTCATAAGCTAGACTAACTGAATGATGCACTTTAACAAAAAAGACCAGCACTAATCAACAGGAAAGGTGTAGTGCTTCACCTAGACAACGCGAGACCTCACACAAGTTTGTTCACTCTCCGAAAGCTTTTACAGCTTGAATGGAATACATTGCCACACCCACCATATTCTCCAGACCTGGCACCATCGGATTATTATTTGTTCCGGTCACTCCAAAATTTTTTTGATGATAAAACTTTCACCTCAAATGAGAAGGTCAAAAACCTCCTCGATCAGTTTTTCGCCAGCAAAGATCAAAATTTTATGAGTGTGAAATAATGCTACTACCAGAAAGATGGCAAAAGGTGTTGGACCAGAACGGCAAATATATATATATATATATATATATATATATATATATATATATATATATATATATATATATATATATATATATATATATATATATATATATATATATATATATATATATATATATATATATATATATATATATATATATATATATATATATATATATATATATATATATATATATATATATATATATATATATATATATATATATATATATATATATATATATATATATATATATATATATATATATATATATATATATATATATATATATATATATATATATTGAATTGAAATGGAACAGATCCATGCTGATCAATGGCAGTCATCATCAAGTACCATACTCATTTCGAATTTCAACCCCTAGAGCAGGGTGACCACCCTTGAAAATTTGGAAGAGGGTAGATGGGTCGGGTGATACCTCGAAGCAAAGGTATTATCTTTGTGTGCATCCCCGTGAACGAATTTTGATTCTAACCTAACCCATCTACCCTCTTCCAAATTTTCAAGGGTGGTCACCCCTGCTCTAGGGGTTGAAATTCGAGATAAGGATGGTACTTGATGATGACTGCCATTGATCAGCATGGATCTGTTCCATTTTACTTCACTGAAACTTGAATAGTCTCAGGGAAATAGTCTTCCCTATCTTTCAGTTACTCACCCTGTATCTTTTACAGTTTTCAATTAAAAATGGAAATTCTTCAAGGTGATGTAGACAAAAATACCATCTTTCTTTTGAGTCATCACTCGACCCATCTTCCATACTCAAAATGTTTAAGGATTGCAACCCCCGCTCAAGGGGTTGATATTTCAGGCAAGTTTTGTACCCCAAAAAATGTACCCTTGAAACAAAAAATATATATATATATATATATATATATATATTTGCCGTTCTGGTCCAACACCTTTTGCCATCTTTCTGGTAGTAGCATTATTCCTCGCTCATGAAATTTTGATCTTTGGTGGCGAAAAACAGATCGAGGAGGTTTTTGACCCTCTCATTTGAGGTGAAGGTTTTATCATCAGAAAAATTTTGGAGTGACCGGAACAAATAATAATCCGATGGTGCCAGGTCTGGAAAAATATGGTGGGTGTGGCAATGTATTCCATTCAAGCTGTATAAGCTTTCGGAGAGTAATCAAACTTGTGTGAGGTCTCGCGTTGTCTAGGTGAAGCACTACACTTTTCCTGTTGATTAGTTCTGGTCTTTTCTATTAAAGTGCATCATTCAGTTAGTCTAGCTTATGACAGTAGTCCTCCGAATTAATCGTTGTGTTATCCGGTAAAAGCTCAAAATAAACGATCCCTTCAAAATCCCATTAAACAGACAGCATCATCTTTTTTTGGTGAATATCAGCCTTGGAAATGATTTGAGCCAGTACATCTTTTTTGCTCTATGACCTCTTGCGTTTGACGTTGTTGTATTCAATCCATTTTTCGTCCTCAGTGAAGATGCGCTTCAAAAACGGATCATTGTCGTGACGTTTGAGGAGCGTATCGAAGATTTCTCTCTGTCAGAACTTGGGGAACCAATACATCGAGCTTCGAGGATAATCCCAGCCCTTTCAAGTGGTTATAAATTGTTGAATTTGATGAATTCAATCTCAATCCGATCTCACTTGTTGTTATTTGCCTTTATCGCATCTTTATCAGCTTCAACCGTCCTTCCCGAAAATAGTGCATCTTCGAAATTAAAATTGCCGCATCGAATTTCTTTCTGGCTTGAACAGCATTTTTACCCTTTCTGTAAGATATGTCGAAAATGCTGCTTCTTGCTCTCCATATTTAAGAGAGCACCAACCAAAAGCAACTACGTAGAATTAATTGGAATTTTTCACACACAAGCCTTGCTATATGAGCTCTCAAAGCATATAAAAATTATATGGCTTAAGTGTGAAGTTGGGTGCAAAAAATACAATTAAATCCTCTGTCGGGAAAAAATGAAACTACCTTCCGAACAACCAATATTATATTTCCCGATATATGCAACATTCATACCAGTTGTATATGAACCACCATGTAAGAAAGGTTCAATCGTCAATATTAAAATTTTAATTAAAGTTAGATATAAAAGAAAGGATTACAATAGAAGACAGGTGCAACAAATGTTGTCGGCACCTACTCCGTTCAAAGTTGAAATTAATTAAAAAAAGTTTTCTTGAACACAATGACTACCAAGTTATTGTGTTCCTTTGAATTGGCCCGAATCAAACCCCCCAGTGACAAATGTATTGATACCTGTAAATAGATACGAAGATTAGGACCTCCTGTACTCGTTGCTTGATGATTTGCACATTCATACACCGTTTTGTCAGACTTATTGAAATAATCGATCGTTGTTTTTTTTTTCAACGCAAGCTAGATGAAGTCTGCCTATTAAGTTACCATATCATCCTACTTTTTGAAAAGAAAATATTCACGAAAAGTGAAATATGTTTATAGTAAAATTAAACAAAAGAAGTAACTTTGTAAACTATTTCATATAATTGAAATTTGTGTGTGAAGAATATTTTCTGTAATATTAACATTCTTGCAATAAAAAGTTTATATTTCCTTGAATCTAGATGTTGTCGGGCAGGGAAAAATAATTATTATATAGGATTTACTTCCGAACTGTGAGGAGAGTATAGTAGAGGATGGACAGATTTGGACGTTTTGATACTGCAGCTTTGTAAAATATTGTGAATAGAAGACAAAGACCCTGTTTTTTTATGCGCGCTTCCCAGGATTAGGCGAACTTGTTACATCACATGAGTGGGTGCTTGGGAAGAATTGAGGTGTCTTTTTACTCGCTTCTTGAAGGGGACCAAATTGTAGAATGTTGAGAAGATTATGGACGGAAGCGAGTCCCACATCTCACCGGCTCTGTAAACAAAGGAATTCTTATAGAGAGAGGTTCAAGGGATCGCTAAATGTACCGCCTTATGATGAGAACTCCTTGTCAGCCTAGTGTTACGGCAAAACATGAGTTTTTCTGGAACAAGGTCCTTCAGCTCCTTGGAGCATCTTACGTAGAAATACCTGTAAAACAGAGAAAGATCAATAACTTTTCTTCTGAGAGCCAGCGGTTGGAGATTGCTGGTGATCTCCGGGTGGTCGATGAGGCGCACAGCCAGTTTTTGCACACTATCCAACATCTGCAACGAATGTTTGGGCGCAGATCCCCATACACGGGAACAATATTCCAAAGCAGGTCGAATCTGTGCCTTATACAGAAGCAGCTGAGATCGCTTGGCTCTGAAAAGAAAACTAAGTTTAGCTGATGCCGACTTAGCTATTGCTGATACACGTTCATGCCAGCAAAACCCAGAAGTTACCGTTAATCCGAGAAGGTGCATCGAATATTTGGATGGAATTTGTTGGTCTTGCATCGTTGGAGGAGGTTCTACAACGGGGATCTTTCTAGAAAACGTAGTTGCTTGCATCTTGTTCGCGTTGAAGCTCACCAGGTGAGGAACTGACCCCACTCCGATATCTTCTGTAAATCAGAGTTTAACTTATTAATTATCTCGGACGTTAGATCCAGTTAAGTAGTTTATTTCTAAGCCCAGGTTAAAGTTTCTAAGTTTTTTAAGTTTACCAGTCACATCTAACTTCTGATAACACCTAGTTTCTAGCTAAGCATCAACTTGCAGTTACATCTTTAATAATCAAGAAGCTCTCTCAAATTTGTCTATAGTATTTTTTGCATCTGGTAATAGACAAGAATTCTTCAGCACAGTTCAACAAAGAAACTTCAATGGCAGTCTGCTACTGAATGCAAGGTTTCTTAAAAAGAAAGCCTCGTATCAGTATTTAGAAACCAGAATCTGTTCGGGTTTAATAAAAAGAAATTAAAGTCGAGGTTACAAAACGTGTAAAACATTGACGAAATCTGTGTTATAACCGTACGGAAATGCATAAAATTGCAGCAACAAACGGTGGAATACGAGTTGGTACTTGAACTTCATCGGAAATAGGTGAACCCTGTAATTTTTTGTATGAGCACTTCTGGTTATTTATTCCTCCCCTTATCATATCTCGTCAAAAGCAGTCTTCAGAAGAATGGAATGGGATTTTGAGCATTCGAAAACCAACAGAAGGTAAACCTGCTTTTCGATAACCATTTCAGCCATGCTACATTGAAAGTGCAGAGGAAATTTAATAAGCAATATCTCCATTCGATCCACGTACTTCAACCTCTGCTTGTGTTCCTCTTTTGATCGTCTAGAAAAAAAAGCATATAAAGGAGATTATAATTTGTATATCAAATCTCATGACTGAAAAAAACTACTCCTTATTAAACTGCGGGACTTTTAAACAAAGCACACATGAGGGATACTTCAGCATGTAAAGCAGTTGTTCACGCTGCATCGACTGGAATAATCATATTTGATCCACACAAATGTTAAGGCAAATATTTCATCGAGATTCCTACAGAGGGAGTCGAAGAATTTTCTTCTTTTCCATTATAAATGTTGCAGAATCAACACCTGTTATTAACAGTTGTACAGAAACTTTAGTCTCAACTTCCTTTTTTATTATCCAAACATCAAAACAAGAAGGCCTGGGAGGGGATTTCACTAACTTCGGTGAGGTTAGATAACGCTTGATTGCAGACATTATAAATCAAAATACACTTCTACTATGTATTCTAGAATAGGAAAAGAAAAGAAAATAATCTAAAAATACTGACTTCTACGCGTATGAAATGCCCCGGTGAAAAAAAGCTGAAATAATATCTGAAAAGTCAATGTAGGACCGCAGTTCCTCCAATGAAGGTGAAGTGGTGATATTGAGAGGCCGCTTGAGGATAAGAAATAACATGATGATCAACCTTCATGCATAATATGCTTGGAATAGGGAAAATCTGGAGAAGTATAGTGTCGCTGTTGTTGCGGCGGTAGATGAGCTCATAATCAAAAAACCAAATAGGGTTTTCCTTGGTTCTGTTGCTTATAATAATAATAATAATAAGTCAATTAAAACCGACGAGATACCCATACGTCGTGGAAATTTTTAAGGAGACTCTTCGAGTCCACTATGGTTCTGTTTAGCTATGAACCCATTGTCCTCAATGTTCAATAGAACAGGATACGGATTTGAATAGAAACAGATAGGAACTATCATACAATCTCTCACCTGCTGTTTATGGATGACATCTAATTATATGCTTCGAACAAGAAGCACTTGGATGATCTGCTGAAAACTGTCAGTAAGTTCTCGGTAGATGTTCATATGAAATTCGGGATTGAAAAATGTAAGACCCTGAACATTCGAAGAGGGAAAGTCATAGATGGTGAAACACAACTTCCAAAGGGTGATATCATACAGTGCATGAGGGATGGCGAAACGAACAAATATCTAGGATACCAACAAGCCAGATTGCTAGACCAAAAACAGTCAAAGGAGAAGATTCGTTCAGAATATAGTCAGCGTCTAAAGACTGTGCTGAAATCAATGTTGTACTCGGGAAATCTAGTCAATGCAATTAACACCTATGCCATTCCAATGTGGCTTTACTCATTTGGAATAATCAGATGGACTAAGACAGAACTGGATGATATTCAAAAGCAAACCCGAACGATGCTGACAAAGTACAATAAGCATCATCCAAAATCGTCTGTGATAAGAACAATTTGAAAGCAGAAAGAAGGAGGACGCGGATTGATGGATGTTGTCAACTTACATACCGAACAGATCAAAAATCTCAGAGAATTCTTTTCGCACTTCTGACCTCCACAGACTAGTATCGTTGGCTCATAAGGGATATACACCTCTAAATCTTGCTACCAGTGATAACCTGCTGAATCTACTGTTCCTATCAAATACTGAAAAACAAAAGCAATGATCAAGGAAGGAACTGCATGGACGACATCACCATGAGATTAATCAATCACACATCGATAAAGAAGCTTCCAACAAATGGTTGATGAAAGGAGAACTATTCGCGGAAACAGAAGGATTCCTTATGGCCATTTAAGACCAAGTCATCACTACAAACAACCACAAAAAATTTATGATTAAGGACGGAACGTTACAAACAGTTAGGTGCAGAAAATGCCATATAAGATCGGAGACTATACAGCATATTACGTCCGGATGCGAACAACTGGCCAATACGGAATACCTTCACTGGCTTAATCAAGTATGTAACATTATCCACCAGAAACTTGCACACAAGTACGGACTTCTGAATCTCTCTCAGCCATATTACAAGTATGAACCGGCGCTCGTATTGGAAAATGACTCTATCAGATTATACTACGATTGGCCTGTTATCACTGACAGAATGGTGACGAATAATAGGACGGACACAGTGGTGTATGATAAGAGCGCCAGAACAGCTATGCTGGTGGATGTCGCCATACCGAATAATAACAACGTGCTGAACAAGTTCCAGGAGAAAAAGTCCAAATACACAGACCTTGCTATTGAGATCAAGCAGATGTGGCACCTCGATAAAATATATATTGTTCCTGTCATCGTATCCTCGACTGGGTTAATACCCAAAACATTGCATGATAGCCTTAAGAAATTAGAATTGCATAATAATACCTTTATAGAAATGCAAAAAGCTGTAATTCTTAATACATGTAGGATAGTTAGGAAATTTATGTCAAGTATACTGTAATCGAGCCTCTTCCCTTTGATTGCTGAATCTGGGAAAGGTAAATTATATCCAGCTAATAGCTGAGAAAGTGCATAAGTCCACGATAATAAATAATAATTATAATAATAATGACCAGGATATTGTGATGCGAGTGGTTATATTAGTGACTTTTGCTCCAAAAACTAGATTCTAGAGTACATATTCGTAACGTTTTTTTGCACTCAAATGTGACTGAAAATATTTATTTGTATTTACCTGTATTTAAGTATTATTTTTTTACTCTAATTGCCCTTAACTGTGAGTAATCGGAGTTGATGCTTGTTCAGGCGAATTCATTTTTATAGTTTTTCTTAACCAGAATGGCTCAAAATAATAATGTTATGTGAAGGATAATACATAAAAAATATAATTATTAAGAATAAAAAATTAGCAGTTAAATTTCAGTTTTGGTCTTCCCGCCTCCTTTACACAACTATTAAAAAATGACCCTTATCAACTGATGAGAACTGTAGTTAAACCAGGAAATAACTCGTTAAACGAGACTTTTCAAGTTTATATGTTCGAATATGATCCATTTCCCAGTTTCCCACAAGATTTCTCGAGAATATTATTAATTTCATATTTTATTATTATGAAATCTCTCGAATTACAACATTACTTTTTCATTTTAAACGTTTCTGACTATAAACGTCTCTACCTTTAAAACCGAATAAAATACAGATTTTACTAGCAAATATGAGAATATCTCGGCTCCATGTTGCTTATATGTCTAATTACGATTACCGCCTGTTTATTGGAGGTTTTTATTTACATACAAATCGGTAAAAATGTTAATAAATGTTTGGGCAGGATTGGACTGACTAAACGTAAACATAGAAACATTGAGATGAAGTTTATAGGCAACAGAAGATATTTTAGATCTATTTGGAGTAATACAAAGTTGAAGTTATTACAAATCTTGAATTATCCGTCAGAAAAGCATCAGTACACAGCTGAACGTAATAATTAGGTTTCCTAACAATTTCGATGATTCAAAATTGGTGTTTGTTATTTGATTGTAAATATGACCAATACGAGGATGACTTAATAACTTTGCTCACTTTATATAAAATGAAAACAAAATCGAACTAATACCTCAAAATTTCCATTCCATAAATTTCATTAAACAAATTTTAGCGTGAAGTGAAGTGCTATAGTTATTTGAAGGGGGATTTGGGAGTTGCCACATATTCAAATGAAACTATGTGAATTGGTTAGAATTTATTATTTTTAATATTGAAAGATAGGTCAGTATATTTATAGACAAATGGATTCAAATGTGGTCCTTAAAAGGAAAAACGCTCCGAACGCCTAGTTGTGATCACCATGTTGGCCATCGTCGATAAAATCCACGAAATGGTAACATAATATCGTTTGATTAAGATGCTGTGGTCGAAGCATATCGAAAGAATCGATATTCATCATTATTGGATCGTGTGAATGAAGTGCGGAATGATGAACAACCAAGATTAATCCGTAGAAACAATTTACACCTTCCAATTAATTTACCAACCATCTTTTTCTCCTGATTTTGCCTCGAGTGACTTCTACTGGTTCACAGAAAGATTGTGTTTGGAGTCACATAAGCAGTTAATGAATATTTTGTGAGCTGTTATCATTTTGTCTTGCTGTTTTGGCTACGCTCAGCCATTGTACAGCTCCCTTTGTTCCTATTAGATAAAATACTAGAGCTTTTGCCCTGTTCCTAGTCAGTGCAGAACATGTAGTTAATATTAATGCTTGGACTGGAGCCTGAATCCTCTGTTTCATCTTTTGATATGTGTATCCAAAGGCTTGCATCACTGTGGGTTCTGGTGCCTACTCCCCTAGGAAATCGGGTATCTGCTTTTCAAACCTATAACTAGCGTGAGAAAGGATAATCGCTTGTGATTGTGCTCTGCATTATAACAGGAAGACTTTATGAAACTTGAAGTCTCCTGATACCCAGTGTTGCTATCCTTCTTGGAAGCTCTCGCAACACATAGCCTTTCAGGGGGTACGAGTAAGCTTCATCTTCGAGAGATCGTAGGTTTTCGCTGTTGAGCTTACTATTCATCCCGGCTCATCTATGCCAAATTCCATTCTCAATGACGAAGTAACAGACTCAAACAGAATGGAAGCAAATAAGCTACACCATAAAAGCTGGCAAGCGAAAGCATAATTAAAGTAAAAGTAAAGTAATCGGTATTGTCTTGTTGTTGGTATCAACACATTGAAAATCAGTGGATCAAATGTACTAATTGCGTTGGAGTCAATATTTCAGGGGAAAAAGATCTTTTTCAGTTTTTTAAAATTCAATTTTAGCGTTCTACTAAACCATCAAGTAAAGAAAACCTAAAGAACTAAAACGTATCTGTGGTACAGTTCATGATGTAGGTCGATAGAGGAGAAGCTGTAATGCAAATGTTGGATACATGACGAAGCAGCCATTCATTACCAGTCAGAAGAGGGAAAGCCACGTGACACCTACAAATTATGGGAACAATGAATTGTTATAAGTTGGCTGAGGGCAGATTTGCATAAAAAGGCATTGTTGATTAAGATAAAAGTTTTTGGGTAAATTAAGTATTTAGTATGCTATCAAAAAACTATTGGTGGTTTGTATTGGATTGAAATAAACCGTACTTATAGAAGAATACTTCAATTTTTTCATTATTTAATCACCTATTTATACAGCAGAACATATCTCATTTATTATTGCAGAGCTCTTAGAAGACAATACTCAATATCTCAAACAGGATTAGGAATCCACAAAATATTGAAAAGGAAATTCTGGGAATGCTCAGAAACGGTAATGAAGGAGAATATCGCTTGAAACAGGAAAGTATCTCTCTCGCTCTTTCCTATTCTACTTCATCACTCATAGAATCAGAATTTGGTTGGGTTCAGATATGTATATATTATATCTAGACTAGGTTCAGCAATTGGCTTGGAGACGACTTTTTGGAAATCTTCATTTCACAGCTATATATTAATTATAACTAAATACTATTAGCATCGTTATGACTTCAGGACCTCTGCAATAACAATTTTATCCTACTTACGCAACCTATAATAAATGATTTTCTAAAATATTTCTATAACTGTGATATGGCCTTCTCCTAAAAGTTTAGAAAAGAAATTAATTCCCAGTTGTACAAGTTTTTGCAGAGCCTTTGTATTAGAATATAATAACCGAAACACCGCAATAACTATTTGCGTAGGTACTAACACAAAAAGAAAAACGATAATAATGTTTTTCACTTGCTAGGAGAAATAAACCACCAATATATAAAAGTGTATATTATTATGAAAACCCTTTTAAAGCAATTTTGTGATATATTGATAATCGAAGAACAAACATATTGTCTTTAACTGGTGCATGTTTATAGGTTATGATCAAGACTGTAATTGTTAATGTAACTTTATTTAATATCAATGGAACTAGATAGAAAACGTAGGTAGGTCTACGGCTGTTAACAGGCGAAGAAAACGTTTAATTGAAGAATGTGTGAGAGGAAATTTGAAACCAGAATTTGGTACATCAAAGATACTATTAAAAACCTAGTGGAAACAAAAATATTTCTTGATATCAGTGAAAGCTATGACACCGTCGCCCCAAAGGGCTTTGTTAAAAGGTCAAAAAAGGATGATTGGAAGAACGCAAGAACGATCATCAAGCCCGGAGCGATCAGTTGGGCGATTCGCTCATTTAAGCCATTCAAAGCTCCTGGAGAGGATGGCATCATGCCTGCCTTCTTACAACAGGGGGTGGATGTCCTTCTCCCAAACCTCATTAGGCTCTTCCGGTCGAGTCTTGCCTGGAATGTTGTCCCAGCCAGCTGGCGAAGAGTCAGGGTTGTTTAAATTCCTAAGGTCACAACCGAAGTCGTTTAAACCGAAAGGTCTTACGTCTTTTGTTTTGAAAACCCTGGAGAAGGTGTTAGATGGATACATCAGGACCGAGGTGTTATCGCTGAGGCCTCTGAGTGAACATCGTTACGCCTATCAAAAAAGTAAATCAACCGATCTGGCACTCAACAACTTAGTCGGGAGGATCACACAGTCTCTGGACCGCAAGGAGACTGCAGTTGCAGCCTTCATGGACACTGAAGGTGCGTTTAATGCGGCCCCCACTGACTAACTGTGGGGGGCTGTGAGAGCCAGAGGAGTACCAAATATTATTGCGGAATAGATTAGTAACATGCTAAATGCCATATTGATCAACACTTCACTGAAAGGAGAAGTAGTCACTTTTGTGGCTGGCAGGGGCTGCCCACAGGGAGGAGTACTATCCCCTCTGTTGTGGTCTCTGCTAGTTGATGACCTTCTGGCAATAATTGGCGTACTGGATGTTTATGTACAAGCATACGCTGATGATATAGTCATTTTGGCAGTCGGAGATGATCCGACAGACTACAGGAGGCTATGTCTGTTCAGGGGTGGTGTGAAGGAGAAAAACTGAGCATAAACCCCAACAAAACCCTTATGGTACCGTTTACCAGGAAGAGGAGGATATTTGTTTCCCCCTCGACCCTGGGCGGGGTGTTTATTCCGGTTGTGGAAGAAGCAAAATATCTGGGGATTACCCTGGATAGCAAACTCACGTGGAATTCCCTATGGGCATGTCAAAAGACCTGTGGAAAAAAGTGGGGTCTTGCCCCAAAACAACTCCAGTGGCTATATGTGATCATAGTTAGACCAAGTATTACGTACGGCTGAATCGCTTGATGGGAGTGCCGTCTTAAGAAGCAATGTCAACTCAAGCTCTCTTAATTACAGAGATGTAATAAAATGTAATGAAGCGGGTAACTTCGGCTTTGTGCTTGGCACCCTATAGTCTGAAATTGAGGACGATGAAGTGCTAAGTATGAGGTCGGACATAGCAACACCTAAAACAACATGGAGAGGCCATTCCAGATCATCATTCCCCGATAGACAGGAATGGATCAGCTCCAAGGACCGTCTTTTTTAGGGTCCCTGTTGGTATACGGATGGCTCCGTCCAAATGGGTTCCTGGCCACTCGGGCCTTGAGGAAATGAGAAAGCGGACTCATTGGCCGCTCGAGGAACTAACTTGGAGTTCATAGGACCGGAGCCTAAGCTCGAAATTCTCCTGGAAACTGCAAGGATGGAAAACAACCCATAGCTGGACTTGAGGGTACGTGAGCATTGAATGAGCCTCCCAGATCTCAGACACGCTCGACGTGCCATCAGTGGACCTTGCACTACAAAAGCCAATGCTTGGCTTAAACTCTCTAGGTTGGAACTGAGAGATTCAACTGTCATATTAACGGGGCACTGTCGCCTCAGGAAATCTAACCTAACCTAAATAAATTAGGATTGGTTGAGGATCCTTCATGTAGGCTATGTGAAGAAGATAAAGAATCAATGGAACATGTTATGTGCGAGTGCCCAGCTGGGCACAGGATCCGAATGAAAGAACTTGGATCTTGCAAACTGAAGCTGACTGAGCTTATTAAGCTCTCACCCACGAAACTCGTATCCTTTAAGAGAAGGATGGAGCTCGTGGATGAAATTTAGGACAGAGTGTGCCACAATAGACCACTGGGTGGCAGTGGCTGGGCTGCTAGGCAGCCCTCACTCAAAAGATAATTTCTAATCTAAAATCTACAACAAAGATATTAGAATGAAAAAATGTTTTGTTTCTTGTTTTTCTTGAGAGTCTTTTAGGTTAGCCCATACAAAAAATGTAATATTGAATTAACTGACAAAACTGGAATGAATAAGTTGTTGAAATGAAGATATTTGTGATATGAACTGAAAAAAGTTTCATAATACTTGCAGGGACATAGTTTGGTTAGGCTGTTTTCATTATGCTAAACTGCGATGTACGGAAAGTATCTTTGCACCAACAATATATCAACTTTCGGCAAATTTGAGCTATTCCTTCGAAAAATCAGGAATCTATTATCGAAGAAAATATATCTATCTAATAATAACAAAATAACAAAAATCGTTCACACAAATCATCATTGCTCTTATTGAATGTCTGAATATTCAGACGGTCGAGACATCACGTGCTCTAAATGATGTTTAGAATGAAATACTTGTATTTTATTAATCTATTCAATACTACATATGGAATTCTCTCTTAATACTTGATGAAACATAATGAATAAATGATTAATTAAAACACCTGGTAAGGTTTCACAAAAATATATTAAAATACTCTTGCTAATGGTCTGATAACCCCAAACATATGTCGAGCATTTTAATATATTTTCGTAAAACCTTTGCTAAGTGTTCTAATTAATCATTTATTCAAAGAATCTTATAAATTTATAAATCAAAATTGTGCCATTTTGGTAGTTATGTAATATACACTCTGTGAATTCATTTTCGTTCAGCATCCTCATCTTTATTAGCTTGACACTTATTCAGTTCTCAAAGTCCCCTAACCACTTGATTCATATACACTTTTTTGTCAATTTATAATAAAACTCTCGTATGCTGCAACGTTAGATACCTCCCTGCTTTTTATCATATCCATTGTTAATAGTTAAACATATCAATTTATATTGCAGTAATATCTTTTGATATGATTAATAAAATTCGAATATGTTGTTCCTCACATTTAATGCCAGACAAATACGAAGCCATTAATAAGGTTATTTTGATTTTTCCATTTAATTTGCTATAATAGTTGCTTTATTTTGATAATAAATATCAAGTGGGCATGAAGAATGTGGGAAAGGTTTTCTTGTTGGTGTTAAACACTCCTTCGTTTAACTACTAACGAATCTAAGCATGCTAGAATTAGAAGTTACGAACTGACAATTTCTTACCTATGAGGAAATCCTATATACCATATAACCACATATATTAGGAAGGAGAATTTCGTATTCACTGTGCGGAAAATTGACAAAATCTTGAATTGTGTAGCGTTATCATACAGAATGGCACTAACAATTTTAGGGAGGATATATTTTTTTGATTCTTATACCTACCCAGCTCAAACCCTTTCGATCGAGTGCCTTTTAAACCAACTAATAGAAACAGCACTTAATCGAGACCAGAAATACAGGAAAGGTAGCGAAATTCAAAGAAAACTAGTAGATGGAATAACTGTTATCTGTAAAAGACGATGTTTGAAGCGACACCTATGAAATTATTCATATAGACTTGAAACCCATCACAGAAGAAGATGTGATGAACGGATCTATTAAAAAGCACAAAGAAGAAAAATCACCATGCTCCAATCGAGTAACACTAGACCTCTTACATACAGGGTGTTACATAATAGTATGTCACAACTTGAGGTGGTAAATCTACGAGCAAGGAACAGCAAGGGATGATATATATATATATATATATATATATATATATATATATATATATATATATATATATATATATATATATATATATATATATATATATATAATATTCAAAAATCCGTAGATCAATGAATAATCCCTCCTGACAAGAGCTAGTTCCCAAATCTGCCCGCCATACACGCAGCCCCCAAGCGCCACAATAGTGCAACTAAGCAGGATGCCGAGAAACGAAGCAGCAGACTGCAGTTTCGCCCTTATTAGGAGCTCATCAGTGTCGCATATCGCTTCTCAGTATCCTACCAAGCTACATCTCTTAGAAACCAGCTGTAATTTCAGGGCTATCCGAGTACTCTCCATCAAATGCCATACATCTAGGTTAACCTCTATCTTCTTTTTTATCATTGATATATTTGAAGAAATATCGAGGGTTTCATTTACCCATCATAATCATTAACAACCTCAGAGATGAAATTATAGAAGACATCAACAACATTATCGATATCCCGACATTTAAAAATGGTCTCTCAGCACTTTTCGCTTAAATATTCATTAATAGCGCAGTAATTTGCATTCCTAACATCTTAAAACCCATAGGCGACATCACGAGACTGAGGAGAACCTTCAAAATCAAGACAAAAGCACAATGACGAGTGATAAGCATCCGCTTCCACCAAAATTTCTTCAGATGCATATATTTAGAGTAGAAAAAAATTAAATCTAACAAACCATTTTTAGCATTTTTTATAGTGTTGACTTGTTATGCATCCACCATTATAGAAAAGCATTCACATACCAATCTTTGTGCTAAGGAACCAACTGTAATTACATCATCATCGTTCTTCTGCCATTCTATACTTGGCAAATTGTACGGAGATTTATCTATTAATTCGTCCATCTTCACAATGATTTTCGTAGGTTTCATGTTCATATTTGGGCGGGATGTAAACGTTAGTAATTAGGAGTTTATTTTTATTGATAGTGATCACAACGAATACTTGCTCAAGGTTCGCACTTGGATTTTTGATTTCATATGAGGAAAGATTGTTGTTTACAGCGATTAGAACCCCTTCCCCCATTGTTTTATTGCTTGATTTATTGGTTCTATCACAACGATACACTGAATATTCATTCAATCCAAGCTCTGCATTGGTGAATCCTTGTGTTAACCAGGTTTCAGTCAAGATTAAGATATCACATTTGGCCATATTCGCAGCTATAGAAAAGTCAACCAATTTTGTTCGTAGACCTCTCACGTTCTGGTAATACACATAAAAATTATTACCCATCTTGATGGATGTTTTGCTTAGAGGTGGGGTTATCATTCCAAATATTGGATTGCACTGACCTGAATCGAAAGGCCTGAGCTGTATTACACTCAGACCAAGCACTTGGCATTAAGTTTTGTTGCGTTAAGCAGCTACTTCCCACTTCAAATGATTTTTTCCTACTTTTTGATTTCAAATCGAATACAAGTAAATCTTCAGACATATGTACATCTTGGTGGATATTTTGTATATGCATCTTAATGTCTTCAGGCATTGTATCTCCTGCCAACCCACCTACCCAAATCCAGTTTTTACCTTTAGGAGCGGGTTTCAGTACACCACAAGGCCGAGTGGAGGTCTTTCCTTTGTAAGACTTTGTAAGACAAATTTGGCTGTATTGTTGTGTTTACAGGTTTTTTTCGTGAAATATTTTCTTGTGGTCTGCAAGCCAGACTCTCATTCCCTGGAGGTTTATTGTGGGTTTCCTTTGATGAAGTTATGGTACTTGTATGAACGGTGTAGGGCTTTGAAACTTTGGGTCTGTTTGAACCCGAGCTATTACTACCAGTTATACTGGCAAATGTAATACATAATTACACAATAAGTTAATTAGTTCAATATTAGATTCTTTCAAAATGGTTATTTCAATTTTCATTTCATTGTTCTGATCGACAATTCTATCCATATAGGTTGACCGCCTTGGTAGCTGCACGGTTAGTGAGCAAGTATGTAGGAATATGCTTAGCCGAGGTGCCTGGTTCGAATCCGGATTCAAGTCATGGATGTTGTCCTTGAACAAAAAAGTGAATTTGACAAAGACATACATAGAGATTGGACACATAACCATAGTTGTTGGTCCATAACCTCTGAAGGCCAGATAACTTGTAATCCTGAGAGGTGGCAGTTATCATTGCACGGTCTAGGTGAGTGGAGTCCACTATAAACTGTAGGTCCATAGAAAAAACAAACAAACAATCCATATAGGTTATGTTCACCGAATGAATTTTTCAAATCTGACGATTTTTTCTGGAATCTTATCTGTTACTATTTCATCGGGGCTCTCACGATCGTAATTCCGCTTAGATGATAATCTCCCTGAAGATGACAACGTTTCAGAAAACTTTTCATTCACCACGTGAAGACAATCATCACAGAACCAAAATAAGTTGCCTGAATTCTGAACTGATTTTTGAATTACATCTTCCACTTTGGAACAGTGCAAATGAAATTTATTTTGACAATAATTGCATCTTATGAATTGGATATTAACGATAAAATTATCGGAGCACACCGAACAAACAGCGTTACCCGCCGTCATGTGATGTTATAGATATTACGAGAGGAATAAACAACGAAGCGACTCAGATGTTCACACTCACGATGATCGATGTAAAATGTAAATTATAAAATAATAATGGATTTTTTCGCCAGTAAAAACGTCCTGTGGTTCCTCAGCATAATTATCCACCAGACTTGAGTGCTTGTGATTTTTTCCTTCTCGAAAGAATTAGAAATCACCTCTGAAGGAACTCATTTTGGCACTCTTGAAAAAGTCCCAACAGCTTTAACTCAGTGAAGGCTAATTCAGAGTCGGAGTTCCAGCAATGCTATATTGATTGGAAGGATCGTCTCCAGCGCTGTATGGTTTCCCAAGAAAATTATTTAGATGGACACAATATTGCATAGTATTTATATTTGTAAACAGGTAAACAGGTGGTGGAGATCTAAGAAATTAGTTCAGCACTTACATGTAAAACGACATATCTTGTGATTCAGTCCATTTCCTTTGTTTGCCATTTTATCCATAAAACGTTATGTTAGATTAAAAATTAAAATTCAACAACAAATGCGAGATTAATGATATTCACAGTAAAAGTTATTCAAATACGAGGATGAAGTTTTAAGGAATGTAGTAAATGTATACAAGAGATAAAGCCATGTGAAAAGATACTGAAAACTGCCAACAATGAAAAAAATTCGTAAGTTACCAATATATGTCGTCGGCTATCACATCCAAACTGAAGACAAGCACGATTTCACGATTTGACAGGTTGGTATGAGCCGGTGGTCATGTGATATACAGTAGTAGTTGTCTACGGCGAGCTAGAAGTTGCAGAATTTGAAATATGATGCCTATGTCATTTTGTCCGTTCATATCATTTTGTACGTACTTTCCCTATTTAATTGACAATTATATAACTGAAAGTGCTTATTTCCTTCCGAAATATGGGATAAAGCTCGCCAAGTCTTACCCGTACCATAAATACTTGTTTACCAAGAATACTTGTCAATCATTCCATCAAAATTTCAATGATTCATTCAACAGTTCGCTTCCGTTTTCCTTGAAAAAGAGAAGGAATTCAAATTGATACTTACTTCAAGATTCGTAGTGTTGATTCACTAAATAAGATTCTTGAGAAGAATTTGAAGAATCGCTAAACATTCATTTCAGAAATGAATGACGGTAATTATAAGAAGTGAATTAGTCGATAACATCTAAAGAAATGTTCATCATTCCATTGCGGTCATAATTAATATGTAACTATCATTTTAATGTTGTATAACTTTTATTAGCCAATTTTTCTATCTAGCATTATCAATAAATGTGTGTAAATAGGATTATTCCGCGGGAGATGGACGTACGGGAGAGATGGCAAAACGAAAAAAGTTACAGTTATAATCATGGATGGTACTAGTTTTGATTTTAGTTCAATTCGTCTCGAAACGGGCAACAAAAGCTAGTGGGTTTAAGAAAAATATATGGAAAGGTGAGTAATTTTACTTTGATTTTTATTAACACATTCGATTTAACCTAAGGGGTTGACATATAAAGTGGTCACAAAAAGGGTTTGAAGGTTTTGTACGTTTTCGTATTTTCTTTGTGAAGTAAACAACATTCTCGTGTTCTAACCTCAAAATTAACAATGAAAAAAGAGAGGCTACATTTGTCCATGTCACCCGGACAATCGGGAAAAATGGCCGTAGTATTCACAGGAGAGATAACCATAAAATGTATTGTCTTAATTTATATTTATTTTCAATATCAGTATTTCCTATAGATGCCTAACCAATACGTAGGGAAGGCGGCTGCTGAACGATATGCCTGGAGCGAAGAAGACTTAAGAAGTACAAAATGGAGCTATGACGGTTTATAGGGCCTCTTTTATCTACCATATTCCAAGAAAAACGCTAGACAGAAGGTTAAAGTAAAACAACTGCACAAAGGGACCTATAGGACCGTCATCAACCTTTGGTGCAGACAACAAACTGACTCACCAAGCATACAACAAGCATGCAGTCGAGAGGCATTCCGTTGACTATCGATGATTTAAGAAGAATTTCATTCAAGTTTGCTGAGCAATTAGGAATTAAACACAGATTCAATATGAAATCTGAGAAGGCAGGTTATGATTGGGTGAAAATATTCTTGAAAAGGAATCCCGATATTTCATTACGGAAATCAGGAGTGTCATACGCTAGAAGTCAAGGGCTGAATGAAGCAGAAGTAAACGCCTATTTTGAAATAGCGGAGAGGATTCTCAGTGATAATATCCTAATAAATAAATCTGGCCATTTCTTACAACATATACGAGTCTGGATTGCAACTGAATAATCATCAAGTTCATGTTTTGGCTTTAAGAGGATCCAAATCTGTAGCTATGTCAACGTCAACAGAAAAAGGAGAAATGATCACTATTATTGGTTGCTGCAACGCTGAAGGAAATTTTGTGCCTTCTGCGTGCATTATGAAAGAATAAAGGAAGGAACCTGAATTTAAAAATGGCCTGCCTTTAGGTTCAGTGGTTTATATGTCATAAAAATCCGCCTATATAAACTCTGATATATTTCTAGAATGGATGAAATCACATTTCTTGCCTCGAAAACCAGATGGAAAAGTGCTTCTTTTATTGGACGGTCATTCTACACTCTGCAATTCGGTTAAAATGTTGGAGCTTGCTGAAGAGAATGACATCATCTTACTGTTGATGCCATCACGCACATCCCACTATCTACAGCCGCTAGACGTAGTGGTTCTCAAGTCTCTTAAAACATTCTTTTATGAATCCTGCAGGTTATGGATGATACAGCGCCCTGGACGCCATTTGACAAGACAACAATTTGGCATCTTATTGAACCAAGCGTGGGGGAAATCAGCAACAAGTGGAAATGGAGTATCAGGAATCAGGGCAGCAGGATTTTTCCATTAAATCATAGAGTCATTCCGTAGTATGCCTTTAGTGAGAACTTTGGGCAACCTGTTCAAAGAAACATCGAACATGCAGCACAGGTCCGATAAGTTTCAGATCCAAGCCAAAGTAAATCCTTTCAAACGGTGGACCAACCAGCACCGACTAGATTACTGAACGAAGTATCTCTACTGCTTGTAAAACTAAAGAAGGTTCGGAAGCGAGCCAAACAAGTCTTCCTTTGACATCTGAAGAGCATATTAAAAATCGAAAAATGAAAGAAAATTGAGAAGAAGAAAAGGAAAAAAAGTCAAAAAAACCAAAAATAATGAAAAAGGATACAACGACTGATAGACCTAAGACAATAAATACTGTTAAGAAACGAAAGGTAATTCGTAGGTTGTCTGATAGCAGTTGCGAAGAAATTTCCATCGTTTTCAATGATACCTCTAAAATAAATATGAAGAGAGACGGCAGAGGTTGTAGTGAGAATTATTACAGGACACAAATGGCTGAAGATTGGATACAGTGACATATTTGCAAGTTCTGAGTGCATGAAATTGCTCCAAGTTTGAGGACATGTGTTCTTACTGCGGTAATAAGAAAAAAGGAGTTGAAAGATCTCAAGGGCAAAAGGACCGGCAAAAACAGTACTGGCCATCTCCCCTAGACCACAAAGGCCATAACCATCGGACACTCTGGAAGAGATGGCCAGTTTACATTGTTTGCGTTCTTTAAAGTGATTTGTCATTAATATTTGGTAAAAGTAATGAATAAAGTTGTTTCTGTAATGTTTTATTCGTGATAATTCCTTTGCAATAGAGTCTTAAAGTTACTTAATTACCCTATTTATATTTGAGCATTTCATTCAATAACCAAATTCTTCTGATTATTTCGGTGTACCGAATTTACCTATGCATTTTTGACGCTCATCATTCGGGATGGAATTTACATGTCCCAACTGACAGGCGGACAACAGATTGATCCTATAAGGGTTTCTGTTTTATTGCTGAATACGGATCCTTAAAAAGTAACTGGCCTAACATAGTATAGTATGTCGAAGAAATAATGTATAAAATTAAATCAAAATTCACATAAATCAAGGTTGAAAATTATATTTACAAAATTGGGTCGCAAGTTGGTCAACCTTTAAAAACGTATTTTCAAATAGAGCACTTAAAATTATCGAACACGATACATCTAATCACTATCGAACATCAGAGATATAAATTCATCGCTGAATACATGATTAGTTTAATAGAGGAGGGACCCACGTTCCGTGTAGGAACGAGTCCTCCTCTGCTCACTTCTTCGTAATTAGATTCGAAGATAGCAGTTCACCACTTGAGCGTCAACAGGTTCGTTCAGAAAAGTGGGTGTTTCGCGTTCTTAGTGGGGCCTTCTTGCTCCTCTTGCTCTGGAGGCGTTCATAGAACGCCTCCGCCACGCCTGCCTCTCCGCCAAGTGCCAAACACTTCATCAATCTTCTTGACTGGCGCTTCACATAGATAATTTCGAATTAATGATATTTTAGAACGAATATTTTGTGTTGAATATTGAAAGTCTAAGCAATTGTAAGTTTTTTGAGGAAAATGAAAACAAACGGGAACTTCATCGATGACTCGATGATTATTAAATTATCATGAGTATGAACAGCCCAAGGCAGTAATAAATATGATGATCGCAGTGGCGAGGTAGGAGCATTTGTAGTAGATGTTGGTTAACGATTTTTTAAGGAGCCCACGGAAATACAGAGTTCTCTCAGTTGTATGACAAACTTTGATAAGTGATTCCTGAACCAATTCTAAGACAAATTACAGAGAACAACACAGTATTAATCACAATTTTCAACATACGAAGGTGATTCTGTCGTTTAACCAAAGCGATGAACTAAAAGAACTTTATAATACATCTAAAAATAAGCTTACTAAATTAATAAAAGAATCAAAGAATAAATATATTCAGTCATTTATAGAGAAGAATAAAAATAAATCTAAGGCAGTTTGGGACTTTGTGAATGACATTTGTGGCAAAACAAGAAACAAACCGAGAATAAATAAAATCATCGATGAGGAGGGAAAGAATCTAAACGATAAAAAGTCCATTGCAAATGCCTTCAATAAACATTATAGCGAACTCGGCGCAAAATTTGCAGCGAAAATAGAGTCCCCAATGAATTTCAATGATCAGGTGAAATCTACCGATAAAACGATGTTTTTACATCCCACAGATTTTTTTGAGGTGCAAAAAGTCATAAAGGAATTAAAACCTAAAAAAGCACCAGGTTATGATGCTCTGCGAAGTGAAACTTTAAGGGAAATCGCACAGGAAATTTCAGAACCAATTGCACACCTGATCAACCTTTATTTTGAGAAGGGCGTTTTCCCCGATGCTCTGAAACTTGGTATAATCAAACCACTATACAAAAGTGGTTCAAAATTCAATGTGGTAAACTATAGGCCAATAACAATTATATCTTCCATTGCTAAAATAGTGGAGAAAATCATGGCATATCGAATAAATTCGTATCTCGAAAAGTTTCATATTGTTTCTCCTAATCAATTTGGCTTTCGACCAGAAAAATCTACAGAGGATGCCATTAAAAAGATCACTTCGAATGTGTATAAATATATGGATAAAAAGTTGCCGTCATTATGTGTGTTTATCGATCTGTGGAAGGCATTTGACACCGTATGCCATAAAAGATTACTGGAGAAGCTGAATAATTACGGATTTCGGGGCTCCTCTTATGATTTGTTGAAAAGTTATTTGTCGAATCGTGAACAAGTCGTCGATATTGATGGGCAGGTGAGTGAAATTCGACATATTACTTATGGGGTGCCACAGGGAACTGTTCTTGGACCCATTCTTTTCACCATCTACATCAACTCGCTATTGATGTTGAAAATTGAGGGCGAAATTGTAAGCTACGCAGACGACACTGCTATACTATATCAGGCTAGTAACTGGCTAGATGTAAAGGATAAAGCAGAGAACGACTTAAAAACAATAAAAAAATGGTTTCAGTATAACAAGTTAACCCTGAATTCTGAGAAAACAAAATATCTGCCTTTTACATCTTACAGCAGCGGATTACCTGAGTTGGGGCCTCTTTTCATTGATTCTGAAACACAAGTTAGCGAGGGAAAATCAATCAAATATCTTGGCATTGTTTTGGATCAGCATTTGAGGTGGGACCTTCAAACTCAATTTATAGATGACAAAATAAGACCTTTATTGAGCACATTTAAATATCTAAAGGACTTTCTTGACATGCCACAACTGAAAATACTCTATTATTCTCTTGTCCAGTCTCAATTGATATATGGTATTCTAGCATGGGGTGGCGCATACGACTGTCATCTGAAAAAAATTGATGTTATACAAAAATGGTTCTTGAAACTAATGATGCATAAGTGTAGAACTTACCCAAGTGATGCATTGTTTGGGGAATCTGGTATACTAGATGTAATACAACTGTATAGTTTCAGGATAATTTGCGATTTGAACAGAAATAGAGACACTATGTGTTCTGTTGATCATCATTATGGCACGAGGAATAAAAATATGAACTATGTCACTCTGCGAGCAGATAAGACTATCGGAACAAGAAATTTAGATTACTTGGGACCTAGAATGTACAGAATCATTCCTGTCCATATTAAAACCATTAATAACCCAAAACTTTTAAATATGTGCTGAAGTCTTGGATATTGAATAATGACCGTAGTGTTCTTCATAACATTATAAATGCATCGGCTATATGAAATTAACCTTGGGCTACATGAACTACTGTAATATACCAAACTGTGACATTTATACCAGATTTTGACAAACAAACTCGATTTTGACTTTGAAACCCGATTGTGATATTGAAACCCGATTGTGATATTGAAACCCGATTGTGATATTGGAACCCGATTGTGATATTGAGACCCTATAGTGACCTTCCAACCTAGTTTCGACAGATAACTTGAACTTTTCGATTGTAACCCGATATGGGCCCTTTCATTAAATTAATTCATTCTCGAATGTTATATACAGTGCTGACAGCAATTTCTGTTTACATCATACTAAAGGCTGTCTTGTAATTAGTGAAATGTACACCAACTACAGGTAATACCTTTTCTGAGGTCTTACCTCAACCATTTGTTTATTTATAGAATTAAGTATCCTGAGGAATGCAATGGCATCTGTCATGAATATTTGTAAAGATTTTTGTTGAAACTTGCAAATAAACACATATTATTATTTATTATCGTGGACTTATGCACTATCTCAGCTGTTAGCTGGATATAATTTACCTTTCCCAGATTCAGCAATCAAAGGGAATAGGCTCGATTACAATATACTTGACATAAATTTCCTAACTATTCTACATGTATTAAGAATTACAGCTTTTTGCATTTCTATATAGGTATTCTTATGCAATTCTAATTTCTTAAGGCTATCATGCAAAGTTTTGGGTATTAACCCAGTGGAGGATACGATGACAGGAACAATATCTATTTTCTCGAGGTGCCACATCTGCTTGATCTCAATAGCAAGGTCTGTGTATTTGGACTTTTTCTCCTGGAACTTATTCAGCACGTTGTTATTATTCGGTATGGCGACATCCACCAGCATTGCTGTTTTGGCTCTCTTATCATACACCACTATATCCGGCCTATTATTCGTCACCATTCTGTCAGTGATAATAGGCCTATTGTAGTATATTCTGATAGAGTCATTTTCCAATACGGGCGCCGGCTGATACTTGTAATATGGCTGGAATGTATTCAGAAGTCCGTACTTGTGTGCAAGTTTCTGATGGATAATGTTGCACACTTGATTATGCCTGTGAAGATAGTCTGTATTGGCCAGTTGTTCACATCCGGACGTAATATGCTGTATAGTCTCCGATCTTATATGGCATTTTCTGCACCTATCTGTTTGTAATGTTCCGTCCTTCATAATAAATTTTTTGTAGTTGTTTGTAGCAATCACTTGGTCTTGGTTGGCCATAAGGAATCCCTCTGTTTCCGCGAATAATTCTCCTTTCATCAACCATTTGTTGGAGGCTTCTTTGTCGATGTGTGGTTGATTAATCTCATGGTGATGTCGTCCATGCAATTCCTTTCTTGACCATTGCTCTTGTTTTTCAGTATCTGATAGGAATAGTAGATTCAGCAGGTCATCTCTGGTAGCAAGATTTAGAGGTGTATATCCCTTATCAGCCAACGATACCGCTCTATGTAGGTCAGAAGTGAGAGCTTTTTCTGAGAAGAATTCTCTGAGATTTTTTTCTGTTCGGTGTGTAAATTGACTACATCTATCAATCCGCGTCCTCCTTCTTTCCGCTTCAAAGTTGTTCGTATCACAGACGATTTTGGATGATGGTTGTTGTACTTTGTTAGCATCGTTCGGGTCTGCCTTTGAATATCATCCAGTTCTGTCTTAGTCCATCTGATTATTCCAAATGAGTAAAGTAACACTGGAATGGCGTAGGTGTTAATTGCCTTGACTAAATTCCCCGAGTTCAACATCGATTTCAGCACAGACTTCAGACGCTGACTGTATTCTGAACGAATCTTCTCCTTTGATTGTTTTGGTCTAGCAATCTGGCTTGTTGGTATCCCAGATATTTGTATGTTTCGCCATCTCTCATGCACTGTATAATATCACCGTTTGAAAGTTGTGTTTCACCATCTATGACTTTCCTCTTTGAATGTTCAGGGTCTTACATTTTCAATCCCGAATTTCATATGAACATCTGCCGAGAACTCACTGACAGTTTTCAGCAAATCATCCAACTGCTTCTTGTTCGAAGCATATAATTTGATGTCATCCATATACAGCAGGTGGGAGATTGTATGATAATTCCTTTCTGCTTTTATCCTAAATCCGTATCCTGTTCTATTGAGCATTGAGGACAATGGGTTCATTGCTAAACAGAACCATAGTGGACTCAAAGAGTCTCCTTGAAAAATTCCACGACGTATGGGTATCTCGTCGGTTTTAATTGATTTATTGTTCATGTTGACCTGCAGAGACGTGCGCCAGTGTGTCATTGTTGTCTTCAAGAACTCTACCAGGGATGGGTGAATTTTGTATATCTGCAATACTTCAACAAGCCAAGAATGGGCGGTACTATCGAATGCCTTCAGATAATCGAGAAAAGCTGAATGAACATTACGATGCCCTACGTGTGCCTGTTTCATTATCACAGAATCGATGATGAGTTGTTCCTTGCACCCGTGGTGTTTCTTTCTGCATCCTTTCTGCTCCTCTGCTAATATATTGTTGTCGTCAAGGTATTGGTATATTCGATTAGATATACATGAGGTGAGTATTTTGTAGAGTGTTGGCAGGCAAGTGATTGGCCTATATTGGGACGGATCCTGTGTTCTATCGCTCTTAGGTAGCATATATGTTAAGCCTTGCATTAGGAAAGTGGGTGTTTTCTTGGGATGTTGAAGAACATATGTGAGCTGTTTCGCTAGGGCTCCATGGAGCTTATCAAACTTCTTGTACCAGTAGTTATGGATATTATCTATACCTGTGGCCTTCCAATTGTTGGTCGCTCGAACTACTGCTGTGATTTCTTCCTCTGTTATTCCATCGAAGTCCATATGTCTGATATCAAGGCGTTCTTCTTCATTCGTGATCCATTCCGCATCTCTATTGTGTTCTTATTATTATTATTATTATTATGGAATAAAATTCATATCGTGTTGTATAGAAGGTGATATTTGTGACCATAGTAAAATGATTATCATGAATGTTGTATTATTTAAGATAAATAAATGTCACTATATATTTTTCGACAGATAATATTGTTTCAAAACTCATTGAAAAATTTTTAACAAGTAACAATATTCAGCATTCAGTAGAAAGTTAAATATTCTTCCCTAAAGGAGCTGGTTTTAAGACTTTGAATTTTTCGATTTGAAAATGCATTTCTTCGTTTATAAAGAATATGTAGATATATTTAAGTTATACCACTGAAGATTCAAAAGCGGTTATGCAGTGATGAAATGAATATTAATCATAATTACTTCAATCTAAAAGGTCGAAAAGTTTCAAAGTTGGGAAAATCGATTGACGAAAAGAATCAATAAATAAAATTTCTTGTTCAATTGCTAATATTGTTAGTCCAGACAATCTTTCTTGAATCATTGTCTATCTTAAATAATTTCTAATGATTTTTAACTTTGAAAAAGATCGCTCGCCAGAAGCTACAGATACAGGCAATGTCAAAAGAATTCTTAGTGAAATGCTTGCGTTTGGAAAGGTGGAGATTAAATTGTTTTCAAATATATATTGTAAAATACTTAAGGAGTCAGTATCATCAGGTAATGAAAACAACTTTAACGTTTTAATTTCGTTGAACAGATCATTGGAGTCTATATCATTATTATCTTGATTTGTCAGTCGCTCTTGAAGAATAGAACAATGTTTTGAAAGATCGCTGTCACTTAATTTGCATATGTCGCTAAAAAATCCGAAAATATCATACTCATTTAATAAGTCTAATCGGTTTTTTAGAGAACTTATAGTTTGATCTATAATTTTTAAGAAAAAACTAATTTTAAAGGCGGTTTTTGGATCATCTCGGTGTTCATAGTCAAACAGTTTTGGTTTAAATTTCCTCCTAACCGTTGGTATTGGTGGAAAGTCTTCTTCAATTTCGAGAGAGGATGCTGCTTCTTTCGCTTGCACAAGAATTTCTTGAAATGGTCGGTCAGATCTATATTGCTGAAAGTGATCAACTAAATTTTTTAGGTAGGTTTGGCATAGTTTAATATTAATTATAGCACTTTGCATTTGTTTGCTGACAATATTTATATGAAATAAAACGTCATGCCAAATAATAATTCCACAAATAAATTGAAAATTTTGTACAGACGTTAAGAGGGAACTCGCATTATGTCTTGCATCAATGTGAAAGGAATTATCTTCAGCCACTTCTAGAAGACTCGCGAAACCTTAATTAAATAAACTTCAAAGGGCTTTATTGCGTCAATTCTGCTGGACCATCTTGTCTCACTTAGAGGCTTTAAACTTAACCCGGGGACATTTTTCTCAAAACATACCACCTTTTTGTGGATAACGAAAAAAAATTATATAACTCTTGCACAAGATTTAGAAAAGTTTATTGTAGCACCTGACACCTTAGAAGCGTCATTTACTGTTAAGTTCAAAGTATGAGCCGCACAAGGTACAAAAAGGGCTTTCAGATTCACATCAAGAATGCGTTTTTGAAGCCCAATATGTTTTCCCCTCATATTTGTCCCATTATCATAACCTTGTCCCCTAATGTGTTTTCGTTCTAAATTTAATTTTTTCAAATTTTCTATCACAAATGTATATATCCCTTCTCCTGTAGAGTCCAGTATTGGATCAAACGCAATAAAACTTTCCTTAACTTCAACCTTTTTTGAAGTTGTGTTAAGGACAATATACCTCAGAACAATACTAATTTGCTGTCTGGTGTACAATCTAATATTATTGCAAAATATTTTGAACTGCGAACCATTTCTAAAAAACAATTCTTACTTTGGACGACAAAAATTCAATTATTTCATTCTGTACTTGCACGCCTAAATAATGAGTCATTTTAACAGATTTTTTCGGTAGTTATACACTCGGCTAACGTGCTGTCTCATCACTGAATCAAAAAAGGCAATCATCTCAACAGCTTTTAGAAAATTTCCATTATCATGTTCGAAAAGCAATTGAGAAGAACCTTGAAATGCCAAGCATTGTGTAGATAAATACTTAACAATCGCAATAATTCTTTCCAACACGTCTCGCCAATATTTTTTTTCCGTTTCTAAAATCCGCAGATGGTGAGCATTAACAGTCATAGATGTCTCCAACATTTCTTTAAAATTTACCCAAGTGTTTATATAACTGTTGTGTAAAATTGACGTTTCGTGTCTCTTAATTAACAAAGACAAGAGTTTTACATTTACAAAACAACTTACAACAAAAACCAAATACAGAATCTTTAGAAATAGAGTAAATAAGCCAAGCCCTTTCGACTTTTTCTCCATTTGTTAGATTTCTTTCGAAGTATTTGCACGAAAATTTCTCTTATCTTCATTATTAGGAAAGCTAAAACTAATGTCTATCAAGGGCAGACCAATATTCTAGCCATCTCATTCTTGATTCTTTCGGGCCACAAACCGGGGTCGGACGGAATTATATCGATACTAACGTCATTATAGCCTTCATCGAAAGTGTTACTTACAGCAGGTATTTCGTCAGCTGACATTACCGAATTTTTTACAAAAGCTGAATTACCTGAAGTGGATTGTTCAAGTGCTGTAGACGAGGATGGTGTCATCGCTTCATCGGGCTCTGCATCATTAGAAGCTGTTTCGCTGCTACAACCGCTGCCACTTGATGCAGGACCTGATGTTACCGTTGAAATTTCAGATGGTCTCGAATTATTTTAAGAATAAGATAAAAAAAATCTTTGGATTTGACGACCTCTAGTGGCCAAACGAAGAAACTTTTCATATAGGTAAGTTGGCCTTAATCGACTTATTTCGAGCTGAAGAATTTGTGGTATAACGTTGTACACGCAATTCACGGACACCTTGTATATGTATGTATATATATATATTTTTTTTTCCGAGGAGAAAGCCTCTGACACTACTCGTTAGTACATTGATGTCATTGTCTGATGATGCTATAGTTTGTATATATTCTGGTAGATTGATATATTCTCATAACATTTAACGTTATCCTAATATATAATGATTCCAGGATATGTTTTGATTATAATCATTGCCTGGCAATGGTATTATTAATTATATATATTATTATTATATATGTATTATTAATAATATATATATATATATATATATATATATATATATATATATATATATATATATATATATATATATATATATATAATCTTTGAATAAAAGATTTTTGTTGGTTTGTGCTCTATTACAGATTTCAGGTTCCAAAGTCTGTCGAGTCTGCTTCTTTGATAATTTTTCACTGGAAATGTAAGCTGATTTTTACATCAATATGTTTCGAGATGATCATTCTGTATACATTGCACTAAATAAATCAGACACTTTCCTTTCTACAATCTCAAAAATTACCGTTCTACCTAGTTTTCCATTTATTATAATTCCTGTTTATACAACGAACAAAAGTATTCTCCGAAGGAGTACCAAGCAAGGCTGTAAACCCAAATATTTTAATGGTGAGGAGAACCTCGTTTAAAAGTCACCTCTTAACAATAGTTTATTGGTTCTATATCTCTATCAGTATTGTGCAGTGTGAAACCTTCGAATAAGATCTGTTTACACCATGGACTTTCAGAAATTTCATGGGTGGTCACTATTGAGATTTACGGCACCTAACAAATCTATTACACTTTGAGAATTTCTGACTATTGATCATTGTCATTTTATTAGGACTTTGAAATATGACGTTATAAATTCAAGACAAAAAAAATGGAGAATTAAGTTGAGTATAGAAGACATATTTAAAACAGTTTCGTCAGTGTTCATAGTAATTCAGCCACGAATGTATTGATTGAAAGTTTAACTATTTTTATCAGAAGAGAGCACTTTCACACTTTCAAAAATTACATAGGTCTGTGATGATATACCGGGTGTCCACGCCAGATGGGATATTGAAAATATATGGAGAAAGCAATGACCTATTCGAGGAATTTGTTTTTATTGTCTTAAATGTTATTCGTAAGTAAGTTCCCGAAAGTATTTTCAATGCTGCGGCATTTCCGGTTATACCGGAAGTTGACACCATCTTTGTTATTGGCACAATGTATATTTCTTTTTTTTTTTTATTTTTTTCTCATTCTATTGCCATCTGAGATCAACCGAAAGGAAGATATGAATTTTTCAATCGAAATTTCGCATTTTTTGGTTGCCTCTTGAAAGGCATTCTAAAAATACTAGAAATCATTCAATATCGATTATTTCTAGCACAAAGCATGTAGAAAATCGTAGTACATTCAAAGGTATAAAAATCCGTTTTTTCAAATTAGACTAGCTATTTTTGCACACACCTTTTAACTCGTAATATTAATAGACATCGATCTGTTATTAGTTATCCTGTCCACTTGAAGTGGATTGAATATGACTTCTCGTTTTTCTATCTTTTTACTAGGTATTTTCGACTACATCAGTTACTTGCCAGGAAAGTCATCTTCGAATTGTTATTGATTTTAAATCTAAACGTTTTGAAATCCACAAATTGTCCTGAAACAGATTATTTCGAATATTATTTCACAAGTTAATTAACACTCTGATAATTTTCGGCATAATTGAAGGAATACGTACGTGGTTTTTTCGATTGGCAATATTTTGAAAAGTATCTGCATCTGACCATAAAAAAATCTATATGCTTCATTCAGCGAGGTATTTCTGGTAATTCGAAGATGATTTTCCTGACAAGTAACTGATGTAATCCAGAAATAATTAAATAATGATTATAATATTTTAGATAACTCAATAATTTTAGTGAATTATGGAAATGAATATTAATTTTATATTATTTATATTATATATTATTTTGACGGTTTGAAAGATTATGACAGTCTGCCAACGTATGTTGGAGGAAGTTCGTCCATTATTTTATTTAAGAGAAGGTTGGATATATCTATAAGAGGGAGAGGCATGGGTTGCAATTGAATTAGTTTTCCTAATATTTGATAAGGAGATTTTGATTGATTTTGTTGGTAGTCAATAGTTATTAGTTTGAGATTTACTATTATGTGCGCGATCAATATGGCCCTGTATATGAGAAAATTTTATTTTCTTTATTGTATTATTTTGTATTTGTATTAGGGATTACCTTATGGAATCAATAAACTTATTATTATTATTATTATTTATTATCGCGGACTTATGCACTATCTCAGCTAGTAGCTGGATATAATTTACCTTTCCCAGATTTAGCAATCAAAGGGAATAGGCTCGATTACAATATACTTGACAGAAATTTCCTAACTATCCTACATGTATTAAGAATTACAGCTTTTGCATTTCTATATAGGTATTCTTATGCAATTCTAATTTCTTAAGGCTATCATGCAAAGTTTTGGGTATTAAACCAGTCGAGGATACGATGACAGGAACGATATCTATTTTGTCGAGGTGCCACATCTGCTTGATCTCAATAGCAAGGTCTGTGTATTTGGACTTTTTCTCCTGGAACTTATTCAGCACGTTGTTATTATTTGGTATGGCGACATCCACCAGCATTGCTGTCTTGGCTCTCTTGTCATACACCACTATGTCCGGCCTATTATTCGTCACCATTCTGTCAGTGATAATAGGCCTATCGTAGTATAATCTGATAGAGTCATTTTCCAATACGGGCGCCGGTTGATACTTGTAATATGGCTGGAATGTATTCAGAAGTCCGTACTTGTGTGCAAGTTTCTGATGGATAATGTTGCACACTTGATTATGCCTGTGAAGATAGTCTGTATTGGCCAGTTGTTCGCATCCGGACGTAATATGCTGTATCGTCTCCGATCTTATATGGCATTTTCTGCACCTATCTGTTTGTAATGTTCCGTCCTTCATAATAAATTTTTTGTAGTTGTTTGTAGCGATCACTTGGTCTTGGATGGCCATAAGGAATCCTCTGTTTCCGCGAATAATTCTCCTTCATCAACCATTTGTTGGAGGCTTCTTTGTCGATGTGTGGTTGATTAATCTCATGGTGATGTCGTCCATGCAATTCCTTTCTTGACCATTGCTCTTGTTTTTCAGTATTTGATAGGAATGGTAGATTCAGCAGGTCATCTCTGGTAGCAAGATTTAGAGGTGTATATCCCTTATCAGCCAACGATACCACTCTATGTAGGTCAGAAGAAAGAGCTTTTGCTGAGAAGAATTCTCTGAGATTTCTTATCTGTTCGGTGTGTAAATTGACAACATCTATTAATCCGCGTCCTCCTTCTTTCCGCTTCAAAGTTGTTCGTATCACAGACGATTTTGGATGATGATTGTTGTACTTTGTCAGCATCGTTCGGGTCTGCCTTTGAATATCATCTAGCTCCGTCTTAGTCCATCTGATTATTCCAAATGAGTAAAGCAACACTGGAATGGCGTAGGTGTTAATTGCCTTGACTAGATTCCCGAGTTCAACATCGATTTCAGCACAGACTTCAGACGCTGACTGTATTCTGAACGAATCTTCTCCTTTGATTGTTTTTGGTCTAACAATCTGGCTTGTTGGTATCCCAGATATTTGTATGTTTCGCCATCTCTCATGCACTGTATAATGTCACCGTTTGGAAGTTGTGTTTCACCATCTATGACTTTCCTCTTTGAATGTTCAGGGTCTTACATTTTTCAATCCCAAATTTCATATGAACATCTGCCGAGAACTCACTGACAGTTTTCAGCAAATCATCCAATTGCTTCTTGTTCGAAGCATATAATTTGATGTCATCCATATACAGCAGGTGGGAGATTGTAAGATAATTCCTTTCTGCTTTCATCCTAAATCCGTATCCAGTTCTATTGAGCATTGAGGACAATGGGTTCATTGCCAAACAGAACCATAGTGGACTCAAAGAGTCTCCTTGAAAAATTCCACGACGTATGGGTATCTCGTCGGTTTTAATTGATTTATTGTTCATGTTGACCAGCAGAGACGTGCGCCAGTGTGTTATTGTTGTCTTCAAGAACTCTACCAGGGCTGGGTGAATTTTGTATATCTGCAATACTTCAACAAGCCAAGAATGGGCGGTACTATCGAATGCTCTCAGATAATCGAGAAAATCTGAATGAACATTGCGATGCCCTACGTGTGCCTGTTTCATTATCACAGAATCGATGATGAGTTGTTCCTTGCACCCGTGGTGTTTCTTTCTGCATCCTTTCTGCTCCTCTGCTAATATATTGTTGTCGTCAAGGTGTTGGTATATTCGATTGGATATGCATGAAGTGAGTATTTTGTAGAGTGTTGGCAGGCAAGTGATTGGCCTATATTGAGACGGATCCTGTGTTCTATCGCTCTTAGGTAGCATATATGTTAAGCCTTGCGTTAGGAAAGTGGGTGTTTTCTTGGGATGTTGAAGAACATACGTGAGCTGTTTCGCTAGGGCTCCATGGAGCTTATCGAACTTCTTGTACCAGTAGTTGTGGATATTATCTATACCTGTGGCCTTCCAATTGTTGGTCGCTCCAATTACTGTTGTAATTTCTTCCTCCGTTATTCCATCGAAGTCCATATGTCTGATATCGAGGCGTTCTTCTCTTATTATTATTATTATTATTATTATTATCGTGGACTTATGCACTATCTCAGCTGTTAGCTGGATATAATTTACCTTTCCCAGATTCAGCAATCAAAGGGAATAGGCTCGATTACAATATAATTGACATAAATTTCCTAACTATCTTACATGTATTAATAATTGCAGCTTTTTGCATTTCTATAAAGGTATTCTTATGCAATTCTAATTTCTTAAGGCTATCATGCAAAGTTTTGGGTATTAACCCAGTCGAGGATACGATGACAGGAACAATATTTATTTTCTCGAGGTGCCACATCTGCTTGATCTCAATAGCAAGGTCTGTGTATTTGGACTTTTTCTCCTGGAACTTGTTCACGTTGTTATTATTCGGTATGGCGACATCCACCAGCATTGCTGTTCTGGCTCTCTTATCATACACCACTATGTCCGGCCTATAATTCGTCACCATTCTGTCAGTGATAACAGGCCTATCGTAGTATAATCTGATAGAGTCATTTTCCAATACGGGCGCCGGTTGATACTTGTAATATGGCTGGAAGGTATTCAGAAGTCCGTAAATGTGTGAAAGTTTCTGATGGATAATGTTACACACTTGATTATGCCTGTGAAGATAGTCCGTATTGGCCAGTTGTTCTTATATGGCATTTTCTGCACCAATCTGTTTGTAATGTTCCGTCCTTCATTATAATTTTTTTGTAATTGTTTGTAGCGATCACTTGGTCTTGGATGGCCATAAGGAATCCCTCTGTTTCCGTGAATAATTATCCTTCCATCAACCATTTGTTGGAGGCTTCTTTGTCGATGTGTGTTGATTAATCTCATGGTGATGTCGTCCATGCAATTCCTTTCTTGACCATTGCTCTTATTTTGCAGTATCTGATAGGAACGGTAGATTCAGCAGGTCATCTCTAGTAGCAAGATTTAGAGGTGTATATCCCTTATCAGCCAACGATACCACTCTATGGAGGTCAGAAGCTGAGAAGAATTCTCTGAGATTTTTTATCTGTTCGGTGTGTAAATTGACATCTATTAATCCGCGTCCTCCCTCTTTCCGCTTCAAAGTTGTTCGTATCACAGACGATTTTGGATGATGGTTGTTGTACTTTGTTAGCATCGTTCTTCCTCCGTTATTCCTTCGAAGTCCATATGTTTGATACCAAGGCGTTCTTTTTCATTCGTGATCCATTCCGCATCTCTATTGTGTTCTTTGGGGTTCGACCATAGTGATGACCAATAATCGGTCAAGCACTGTCCGTCAGGTACTTCTCTGTTATTGTTGGTCGCAGTTTTGTTATTTCCCTTTTGAAAATTGGCCGCGTTTTGGAGGAACCTTTGGTTTTGGTGTTTCCTTTCAGTACAATTGACGTACCTTGAAAGCCTCTTTGCTTTTGCTTGGAGTTTCTGTTTCAAAGTGTCCATATACACGTCGAGGTGTTGTTTGTGGTCAGGGTGTTTTGTGTTCGTACCAATTTTCCTATAAATTTTGCGCATATGTGATTTCAAGCGCCTTGAGGGTTTCCTGTTTCTCAGGAATTCTGTGAGGCGACCGATTTCTGCTCTAATATTATCAATATCCTTCTCCAATCGTTTTCGCCATCCATGGTGGTTTTCTGACGCTTTTTGGCTCAGCTTGAATCAGAGTTGTGGAGATTTGTTGTTTGTGAAGTTTGTGAATTATTATTATTATTATTCTTTCTCTTCAAGAGAAATGTTTTTATCCGTAAGCTATCTGATGATGCTTGCTTTACGATATGACGAAGTTGGCGTTAATTCAATCTTTCGCGAATGGTAGCGCGCGAAAGGCGGCTTTATCAAAGGAACGCGCGGTACTTGCCGCGTTTTTTATTCTTGCCGCTTTTTATAGAAATTTCGGGCGGCTTTTTTGACGGAAACATTCGAGATTTTCGTTCACGCCGATATAAATGTCGCACCTGCAGGAGTTGGAGTCAATAGGAGTTGTAACCTGAAGGCAATACTATGTCGATACAAAGTTTATTATAAAGTAGGACAAAATGAGTGCAGCGAAGAAATCTAAAAGGTATCATTTCGATAACGTTTGGGAGGTAAAATTTTCGTTTTGTATGGTAAAGGATAAGTGCATTTGTCTTATTTGTCGTGCGTCAGTTGCAATACCTAAGCGTGGTAACTTAGAGAGGCATCATAAAACGGTTCATAAAAACTATGAAAAGGATTTTCCGCCACAGACTAAATTAAGAAAACGAAAAGTACCTGATTTGATATCTTGTTTGAAAAAAGAACAAACCATGTTCACAAGACCAGCCAAACAATCAAAAGCTGCTACGATCGCGTGTTTTGAAATATCTCATATATTGGCGATACGAAACATAAGAAACCATTCGAAGATGGATCGGTTGTGAAGGAAGCATTTATTGAAGCGGGTGGAGATTTCAAAAATAAAACAGAAATCATGTCTGCTATTAGAGAACTTCAGTAATCTCGTCCGACTGTCACAACTCATGAGTCAGGACATGGCAGATGAACTAGAACATGATATCATGAAATGTACATACTTTTCTTTACATTTCGACGAATCCACCGATATGACACTGCCCAGCTGTGTTTTTTTTATTCGGATGGTATTCAATGACATGTTGACTGAGGAAAAATTTTTGACAATCATTCCTCTAAAGGGGAAGACCCGTGGCGGATAAATATATGACGTTTTCTTCAATTTTTTAAAAAACTACAAGCTACCAATGAATAAATTAGTGCGCATTACAACCGATGGAGCAACAGCAATTACTGGAAACAAAAACGGTTTTGTGGCATTGTGTCGAGCTAATGAATATTTCCCATCATTTTCTTCAATCCATTGTATTTTACAGCAACAAGTTTTTTGTTCAAACGTTTCAAACACGGATAAATTATGGACATTGCAACAAAAATTGTGAACACACTGATTTAGTTCTTCACACGGACGTCAGGTGGAAAATTCCTAGAAAGGTTTCAAGAATTATTGCTCGAAATAACAGCTTCTCTAAACGAAAGAGGTGATGACACTCAAATGTTGAAAAACGAAAAAAGACTGACTGATTTGGTATTTTTGGTTGACATCACAACGCACTCAAACACCATTAACCTGGATCTTCAAGGTAAAGGAAAAACTATTATTGAAATGATTAGCGCAGTAACCGCATTCTAAAGTAAATTGCAACTTATGATAGATCAATTGAAAAAAAAAGGATCTGAAACATTTTCCATCTTTGAAGGCGAGGATTGCTCAGTTAAATTATGATACGTATGAGGCTGAATTATCAAATATTTTGGGACAATTCGACATGCGTTTTTATGATTTCAGTAAATTGGCAAATATATCATCATTTATGAGTTATTCTCTTTCATGTAACAACATTGAGGCATTAGCTACTGAAATAGCAAGTCAGTTTAATATGAGCTCATGTTCTGTTGAAAATGAGTTAGTGCAGATTATATCAGATATACATCTCAAAGCTCCAGCATCTGATACAAATTTCTGGTGTTTTATATCTGAAGATAAATATCCGAATCTAAGGCAAATCGTCCTACAACTGACGGCAATGTTTGGGTCAACTTACTTGTGCGAGTCTGCATTTTCTGAAATGAAGATAATTAAGTCAATAGCGCAATCGACTAACTGACGCTCATATGTCATCATGCTTGCGATTAGCACTCAGTGGTAACGTACCATCTTATGAAAAATATGCAGAGGAAATGCAGTGCCACGCTTCAACATCCAAAGGCACTCCTTAGTTAAGTTCTACACCATATGTAACTCTTTTGCTTTGTAACAACCAATAAACTCGCAATTTTGAATTCATTGATATTATAGAGAAGAATCAAACTAAACCTAACTCAAACCTTAACTAAAATAATGTATATTGTGCGGAAAGTTAATATCTATATATGCTACGGTACACCCTATCTAGGGTGTATCGGGTATGTACGACAACCCTGCAACACACATACTTGCAGCCATTCAGAGTCGATCGTAAGTAGTCTAAAAATATTGATGTAGATCGCTAGCAGTTCAAGTTTGAGCATACCTGCCTTAAAACATAGTATACATTCGATATAATTGATTTTTCACTTTGGGAAAATGGTATGTTTCTAGCACGTTCAATTAAAATTAGAAAACTTTTCCATTATTTGTGAAATGGACAAAACACTTTCACCAACTCTAGCTGATGCATCATACTAATGATAAAACTACTTCAAGAACTCTTCTTAATAGATATGTATGCAATAATTACCTTTCTTGGGGTTAAATTCGGAAAATATATTTAATAATACATTTTAACCCTTATCCGAGTTGCACGCCAATGACCATCCTGTCACCTAAAGATTTATTACTCTATGGCTTTAACAAATCGACTATAGTCAGAAAATCTAACTCTAGTAGCATCACTAATTTCCGTTAGATAGGTTTTCTAGAATGTTTGGAAACAAAATAAATTATGATAAGTTCATTCTAGAAAATTCATGAAAATTTGAGTTAATACTTTCAGCTTGTTAATATTTTCCATCATCTACTTACTTCCAATATTAACACATTTCGTAGATTCCTCAGAAGTTTCATATAATCAAGATTCATTGAAATAACCATGCGAAACAATATATTTTATTTCTCTTCTAAGCTTGAGTCCATAAAACCTACAGGATTAAAGATACTTGGTTGAATATAAACTTAAGTTTAATGCTTCTGTTTCTGGTTGCAAGTCTTTAATTAAATCTACCTATGCCTGTTATATAACTGTATTTTACGATCACCATACTGCAATAAACGATATGCTCTGTCAATTATGAAGGAATTAACAATAAATACACCGATTTGATGTCAATCGACAAGAAATTTATGAAGTATGGAATTTATTGCGCGTAACTAAAAGGAAAAAAAAAATGTTTCACCTTCTAGAAATTGAAATTTTTAATCAGAGAGTTTTTCAGCAAAGCGTATAACAATCTTGTCGGAAATGTATTTTACACCTAATTCCTTTCATAACATAAAATTCATATTGTGAATTTGAATAAAATGTTTAATTTGATTTTTACATATTTGGCTACTGTCTGACTCATTCACGTGGTGTAAATTTGTTGAATGCGAATGTTAACCTACCCAACTCCGTTTAAGGTTGAGCAGGAAATACAGGGTGCTTCAACGAGAACTAAACAGAGGCTATATCTACCAAGATATTCACTTTTGATCAAAACGCAAAAACATGTCAATTTTTGTTTCAAGGTGGACATCTTTTGGGGGTACAAAACTTGCAAACCACCTAAGCGGGGATTGCAATCATTGAACATTTTGAATAGGGAAGATGGGTCGAGTTATGATTCAAAAGAAAGGTGGTATCTTTGTCTACATTGCCTTGAACGAATTTCCAATTTTAATTGAAAACTGTAAAAGATACAGGGTGAGCAACTGAAAGATAGGAAGACTGAGACTATTCAAGTTTCAGTGAAGTAAAATGGAACAGATTCAAGCTGATCAATGTCAGTCATCATCAAGTACCATCCTCATCTCAAATTTCAACCCCTAGAGCAGAGGTGACCACCCTTGAAAATTTTAAGAGGGTTGATGGGTCGAGTGATACCTCGAAAGAAAGGTATTATCTTTATCTGCATCCCCGTGAATGAATTTTTATTTTTGATTGAAAACTGTAGAAGATACAGAGTGACCTACTGAAAAATAGAGGAGACTACCTATCGCCCTGAGCTATTCATGTATTAGTGCGAAAAAATGGAACAGATTCATTCCAGATCAAAGGCTGTTATCTTTGATCTAAATGAATCTAATCCAGTTTTTCGCACTAATACTCCAATAGTTTTGGGTCGATAGTTTTCTCTATTTTTTAGTGGCTCACACTGTATCTTCTACAGTTTTCAATCAAAAATGGTTGAAATTCGCGATGAGGATGGTACTTGATGATGACAGCCATTGATCAGCATGGATCTGTTCCATTTTACCTCACTGAAACATGAATAGTCTCAGGGAAATAGTCTTCCCTATCTTTCAGTTGCTCACCCTGTATCTTTTACAGTTTTCAATTAAAAATGGAAATTCTTTCAAGGCAATGTAGACAAAGATACCACCTTTCTTTTGAGTAATCACTCGACCCATCTTCCCTATTCAAAATGTTCAAGGATTGCAACCTTCGCTTAGGGGGTTGATATTTCAGGCAAGTATTGTACCCCAAAAGATGTCCCCCCTTGAAACAAAAATTGACCTGTATTTGCGTTTGGATCAGAAATGAATATCTTGGTAGATATAGCGTCTATTTAGTTTTCTTTGAAGCACCCTGTATACCCTCATATACAAGGAGATGAGTACTTGATGAAAATTTATATACATTTTTCATTTGATTGAAACAGTACAGCTCAAATTTTCAAAATATTCACAAAATTAAGACGCCTTTCACCACGTAGTAATTTCATCATATAAGTAGCACATTCGAAAGGAAGACGTGCCTTAGACAGCGTGTCCGTACTAAAAGTATCTGGGGGATAGGTTTATGAATCAATTTCAATTTTGGCTTAAGAGTAAATGGATACTGATCCACAATTTATTGTTGAAGCGGTATCACTTCACGTAATACAGGACGTCGAGTACTACTTTGCTATTTTAAATGGCATGGTGTACCTTTCAATTTTTTTTAAGGGTATCCTTTTTCAAGCATGTTTTGATATGGTTTTCTTATCTCAAAGTAACCACCATTGAGATATGATTTTTCTCATTAAAATTCTCCGATCGTCCACAAGCTCCATCCTTCTTGTTAAGGATATCAGCTTTGTAGATGAGAGCCAAATATGCTCAGTCAGTTTCAGTTTGTTAGATCATAGTTCCTCTAGTCTGACTCTGGTCGTATGTGGTGATTTTAATATTGATTTTTTGATCGATAATAAAGAGAGAAGAGAATCTTTCAATATGATTTCTATGTTCAATTTGAAGATCACAATCGAAAAGCCCACTAGAATCGCTAGAACATTAAATAACATCTTACTAGATTGCGAGAATTCATATGAAGCGGATGTAATAGAATTAGGTGTTTCTGACCACAATCCATAGTTCATAAAAATTAAACGTATTCGTGATAAGACCGTGATTTTGAAAACAGATGACAAAGTTAGAATATTAAGTGAGATAAACTCGAGAAAGTTTTCTGAATATATCGACAATTGCAACTGGCATGTATTATATAAAATCTAGAACGTGGAGCCTTCAAATTATTTCATGAAAAAAAAATTATTTCGAGGTTTGATCGTAGCTTTTCCGGAAAATCAAACAAAAGCAAATTCTGAGAAAAAATGGCCTTGGATAAATAAATGAATTCGAATATCCTGCCAAAATAAATTTCAACTCATTAAAATCAGGAATCTTTCAACAAGTCAACATTTCATTACTTATGTTAATAGATATTGCAAAATTTTAAATAAGTTAATTAAACTAACTAAACAAAGGTACTACACTAATAAGATTATTAGCTCATCGAATAAAATAAAACAACAAGGAATATCGTTAAATCTTTTAGAAATGGTTCTCGCTGTCATAATGAAAGATTGAGTTCAAGAAAAATGATAATATTATCAAAAACCAACCATCAATCGCAGAGACGTTCAACAAATTTTTTATTCATGAAGCTTCTCGTTTAACAGCTGATATAAAAAGTGAATATGGATTCCGTGATTACCTACAAAATAATAAGTCCAGTTCTGCATCATCGTTTTTGTTTAAGCCAGTTGTAGAATTGGATATAGTGTCAATAGTGGGTGGGCTGGCAAATGAAATGACTTCTAGGGATGATAATATACCGATTACTGTAATTAAGCGAAATATAAATTCACTGAAGGCCCCTTTGGCCTATCTATTTAATATGCCATTCAAAACAGCTAGGGTAAAACCTATCTTTAAAAAAGAGAAAAGAACAATGTAACCAATTACCAACCAGTATCAATTTTACCGGCAATGTCGAAGATCTTAAAAAACAAGTTGCAAATCAGCTTGTTGATTACCTTGCCACTTATGATGTATGATATTCATCTCAGTTCGGATTTAGAAAAAATTTAAGCACCTCTGATGCAATATTTTCATTGACTCAAAAAATTGTAGAGCTGTGGGAAAGGAAGGAGTGTGTTATGTGTATATTCTGCGATTTGTCGAAGGCATTCGACTGCATTAATCATTCTATTTTTCTAGAAAAACTTAAACATTATGCCATCAGAAGTATACCTTTAGCATGGTTCGAATTATACTTGGCGGATCGCAGAGTTTATACAGTAGTGAAGGACAGGTCGAATAAAACAGATAGGTCTTCTTTGCTCGAAACAAATTGTGGGGTCCCTCAGGGCTCAATTCTCGGTCCAATAATGTTCCTTATTTATGTTAACGATATTACTGCAGATTTACCCAACATTCATTTTTCATGGTTTGCTGATGATACTTGTTTTTTGAGGCACTCGAAAGTTACTGACGACTTGGTGGCTGATAGTATTCATACAATAGAAAAGGTGATAGATTGGTTCAGTGCCAATAATTGTTATTGTTATACCGAAAAAACATTCAATACGCATTTCCAGCATATTCAGCAACCAGCAGAAGATTTTGATCTACCTACTGGTTCGGGTGTGATTAGGTAATCTGCAACCTCTCGGTTTTTAGGTGTTGTCATCGATAAGAATCTGAGGTGGGTAGATCAGATATCAGATTTGAAGATAAAGCTGTGCAGGTCGATCCTCGCGATTAGTAGGGTTGAACGAGAGGTGGGTTATGATGCGCCTAGGAGTGTCTATTTCGGCTACTTCCACTCTTTATTGCAGTACGGAATTGAGTTTTGGGAATTGGGCATCACGGCGAGCTCGGTTTTTGTATTACATAAGAGGGCCCTTCGGGTTCTTCACAGTTTGCATTTGAGGGAATTTTGCCGCACTTATTTTATAAAAAGAAAATTTTCATACTAACAAAGCTATTTATATATAAAGTTGCAATAATGATTCAAAATCGAAAAACCACATTGAAAACTTCCTCAGATGATCATGGGTATGAGACAAGAACACGAGACGAGCTGATGGTGCCTGATTTCCGATATTCATTAAGTAGAAAGCTGCCTTTATATATATAGGTATACGAATTTTCAATCACTTGCCTCCGGAAATCAAGCAGACTACTGATAGTAGAAAATTTAAGATTTTGTTGAAAAAATTTTTTACATCAACATGTTTCCTATAATATTGCAGAATGTTTTGAATGAATGGCATTAACCTCAATTTTATTCTAATTATTTTCTTAAAATTCAATCAAAATTGTGTTACATATATGACAATTTTTCGTTTATCGCCTAAACTCAAGGCATTTGGAGTATTGTTGTGTATTCTAAGCACTGGTATTTCGATTAATATGTTATTATGTGTATAATAATTTTGGGAAATAAATTTAAATCTATAACATGTTCCATTGATTCAATCTCTTCTCCTCGTAGTCTACACCAGGGGTGCTCAAACTTGTACTGTTGGCGATCTACCTCAATATTTTTAGACTACTTACGATCGACTCTGGGAGGCTGCAAGTATGTGTGATACAGGGTTGTCGTACATACACGATACACCCTACCTACCTACCTACCTAGGTAGGGTGTACCGTAGCATATATAGATATTAGCTTTCCGCACAATATACATTATTTTAGTCAAGGTTTGGGTTAGGTTTAGTTTGATTCTTCTCTATAATATCAATGAAAACATTCATAGCTATTCAAAATTGCGAGTTTATTGGTTGTTACAAAACAAAAGAGTTACCTATGGCGTCAACCTTAACTAAGGAGTGACTGGATGTTGAAGCGTGGCACTGCATGTCCTCTGCATACTTTTCATAATATGGTACGTAACCACTAAGTGCTAATCGCATGCATGATGACACATGATAGTCAGTTAGTCGATTGCGATATTTTGGCTTAATTATCTTCATTTCATAAAATGCAGACTCGCACAAGTAAGTTGACCCAAATATTGCCGAAAGTTGAAGGTTTTTTGGCTTTGGCTCATTTTTTCCCACCCATTCCGATGATTGTTGGCTCGTTAGTGTGTCGTGTTCATAGACCCATGTCTTGTCACCAATTATGATCCGTCCCATGTACGTGAAATCAGAATTCGCACGATCTAGCATGTATGCAGCTACCTGCATCCGGTACTGTTTTTAAAGAAAATTCAGCACTATCGGAACGAACCATGCGGCGCGTCGCCCAATGGCTTCACCAACATTGAACGAGCGGTTTCATGAGAGATGTTGAGACCACGAGCTATCTCTCTAACACTGGCATGACGATTTTCGAGCACCACTTCCTTGAGTTTTTGGACGTTATTGTCGGTTGAAGAGATCGAAGGTCGTACGGAACAAGGCAGATCTTCGACGATCTCCCGACCATCTTTAAAGACTTTGTACAACTCGTACACTTGGGTTTTCGATGAAACACAGTCCTCATAAGCCTTTTCCAGCATTCATAACGATTCAGCACACGGAATTTTCTTCAGAACGCAAAATTTTAGATAAACTCTTCGTTCAATATTTTTTCCATTGTAAAATTCGCAGAGTATCACTGAGCTCGACTGTTTTCAACAGCTGTCGTAAACAAACTGCTTGACAGATCGCGCTCATGTTTGGCATAGTGATAAGGGACAGTCATACCAACATACAGAAACTTAAACTACTTAAAATTACTCAAGGCGAGCAATTTGAATGAGACTTTTCGGATAATTTTTTGTCACAGGGTATATACGAAATCCTGAATTCATAGATTGAATTAGTGGAAGATACTGGACTTTTAATCATAGTAAATTTGCATTCTAGACCCCTTTTCCAAAGATTCGGTTCCTTCCTGTTTTCTGTGAAAACAAACCTATCCAAGATACAAAATATGCAAATAGCATAGTATTATTATACCTTTTCCCAAATTTATAATTGAAATGAATTGTTTTCCACGGTATTTTCCGTATAATATCAGATATCTTAATTTTCCTTATTTCCTCAGTATACTTGCTAATATCTTTGCTCGAATTCAGCATCTCGTACCGGAAAAACAAATTAAAAACAGGAAGTTTGTGCTTAATTACAAATGTGCTGCCTTTCATCAGCCTCAATAAATTAATTCAGTTCGTTATGATCCCCGCTGCCTAGGAAGTTTTTAATTAATATTTATACGGAATTCATTAATTAAATCTTCTTTTTTCTGATTCGCAAATTACTGTAGAAAAGGGATTACTTCTTTCATACACTAGTTAGCAAATGAAAGGGGAACGTAAACTTGTTTCATTCAGAAATTGTAGGAAATTCACCAATTTCTTAAAGATTGTTGATAATTTATGTGAATTTAATTTTAATATTTTATTGGAGGCTGCGATTCTTTTTTTTCATTTTGTTTATTATGTGTCGTTCATAGAGTTAATTGACATTACATAATGTATGTGTACTATATCAGATAATTATATTTAAATAAAAGAGGAATGTAAATAAGTTTTTCAAATACGGTTATACAGTTGCGTTGCCTCAAAAAATTTCAGTAATTTATCAAAGTTTTGTGAGTTGTTGAACGTGTCTGCTATTTATTCTTCAATTTTCTGCGACTGTAGCTCTTCTTGATATGATGGACATGTCGTGAGGATATGCTTTACGGTGAGGGACGTTCCGGGGCAGGATTGTGGTTGCGGTTGAGAGGACGTCAGGTGTCAATCTCGTGTGTCCAGTACGTAGGCGTCGAATGATCACTTTTTGTTTTCTGGGCATGTGTGGTAGTTTCGTGGGGGGCACAGAGGTTGTATTTTATGCACTTTGTTTTGTGATAAGTCCCACTCACGCTGCCATTTTCTGGTGACCATATTCTTCATCTTATTTTCAGCATCGTTTCGTAGATAGATGTCTTCTAGGAGCAACTGTGCTGCAGATGCTGTTGTGGTTGTCGGCCATCTCATTACCTATGTGGGATGGTACCCAGATCAAAGTGACAGATGTGCCTTGACTGGCGAGTCAGTGTTTTGTAAGCTTGTAGTATTGTGAATAGTTCTCCTGTATGCATGCAGCTTGTTTGGGTAAGAGATGGGTTTTGAGGATGTTTGAGGTAGTTGTGACTGAGGTTCCTACATCGGTGTCTGATTTGGAGGCATCAGTGTAGAGAAATTTGTTGAATTTTCTTTTGGAGGTGCGTTCCAGAAATGCTTGACGGAAAAGGGTGGGCAGAGTTCTTATTTTATTGGGATTACAGAGGCTCGTGTCGATTTCTGATGGCATCAGAGACCAAGCGGGGGATTGAGGGTGAGGAGGGGTTGATTTTTGTGAGACTGATACCTTCAGTTATTGGAAGAAGAGATTGTAAGGTTGATTGCAGGCTATGGGGATGGGGCATTGTTATGAGCATTTCTGTTAGACAGGATTTGCGGAAGTATACTTGAGATTGGGTTGTTGGGATTCGAAATGGCACTAGCTAAATAGTTCAGTAGAAGTTTTTGTCGTCTTAACCAGAGGGAGGGTTTATTGGCTCCACAGCAAAGGCTAGCTGCTGATGATGACCTAAAAGCTCCGAGACACATGCGAAGAGCTGTATTCTGAACGGCGTTGAGCGATTTCAATAGAGACTGCTATAGTCCAATTTGGATCTGATGAGTGATCAATATACTTTCCAGAGGGCTCCTTCCTAGGCACCCCAGATATAGTGGAAGAGTGTTTTTATAATGTTCATTCGTTTTATACAGCTTGATTTCAGTGCCTTGATATGTTTTTCCAGGTGAGTCTGCTGTCAAAGGTGAGTCCGAGGATCTTATGGTGTTTAACTTTCTCTAGGACACTCCCATTTAAGCTTATTGGTAATTCTGTTTGTTGGTGTTTTTTTCTACTAAAACGCAGTACTTTTGTTTTATCGGTTGAGGAGCGAAAGCCAGTTCTTTCAGATCATAATGATAGTGAGTTTAACGTTTCTTGGATGAGGCTTGAACTTGTTCTGAAGTTTCTACCGTGACAGAGTAAAATGAGATTGTCCGTGTACATAACGTGCTTAACTGGGTGTCGGATGATGTTGGAGTTTAGGTCATTATTCGTGAGTAAGAACAGGGTCATACTCAAAATAGACCCATGTGGTACGCCATTGTGTTGCGGCTGGGTTTCAGAAAGTGAGCCGTTTGCTATGACCCTGAACGTTCTACCAGAGACGAAGTTAATATATTTCCGATGAGACCGCATTGGTTTACGTTATTCAAAATGACAGATCTCAAGGTTGTGTCGAATGCGCTGTCTATGTCGCATATTAGGGCGAACAGTTCGACGCGATACTGTGTATCGAAACGCGTCGAAACTTTATTAATATATTTTAGTAGAAATCATTGTTTACTTGTACTTGTAACATATTATTATTCATAATGGTACAGTTGAATGACCCAAGTTATTTTCCATCAATATTATATTCTAACAATCTAAAAGTACATGGTCCTCCATGTACCGACTCTTTCTGAATTAACGACACTTCTGATTTGACAGAAAGTTGGTTTTATCATTCCTCTGAACGAAAATGGTTGTATATGCCCTTGAGGCAACCGTGCAATAGTGCAGTTTTACTTTGAATATCATGGTAATGTTGAAGAATGTGTGCAAAAATTACGTACGGAAATGGGAAGAAAAGAGGCATCGTCAGCTACGTAGTGCGTTTTCTTTCGAAGAAATTGTGAGAAACTGTCACTATCATTGACAACCCAACGCGTAAAAAGTCAAAAACAGTATGCGCAATCGAGAATATCGCTGCTATAGCCGAGAGTATGCGTGAGTCGCCAGGATCATCAGTGAAGTATCTTTCTCAATTGAACATTTCAGAGACATCGCTGAGACAAATGTTGCATTAAAAAGTCCAATTGGTTCAGGAATTGAAGTCAAGAGATCATTCGTTGCGTTTTCACTTTGCCAGTTGGGATTGCCAACCAGATTGAAACGACGCCGATTTTTACCTAAAAATCATCTTTTCGAATGAGGCGAATTTCCATCTTGCTGGATACGTCAACGAACAAAATTACCGCATCTGGAGGATGGAAATTCCGCACGATATCATGGAGAAGCCTATGCATCCTCAGAGAGTGACGGTTCGGTGCGGATTTTGGTCTAGAGGCATCAAGGGCCATTTTTCTTTAAAAATGAGGCAAGGGACACCGTTAGGGTCAATGGTGACCGCTTCCGCCATTTGATTACCATTACTTGAAGAGGAGAACTTGAACAACATTTGGTTTCAAAGGGAGGACGCTGCGTGCAACACATCCAACGTTACGATCGATCTTCTGAGCACATTCTTCGAAGATATAATTTTAAGTCGAAATTCAGATGTCGTTTGGCCGCCTCGGAGATGATTTGACGCTGCTGGACTATTATATTCAGGGAGCCGTCAAAGATTAGTGTAATGTGAACAAGCTAGAGACAATTCTAGCTTTGAAGAATAACATTCTTGCAGCAATAGCTGAAATGAAAATGTTTTCAAAAACTGAACTCACCTTATGGGGTACTACAAGGCCAGCCGAGGCAGCCGTTTGAATGAAATTGTATTCCATAACTAACCGGGAGGATTGTACTTTGATCTGAAAAATAAATTTGGAAATCGGATGAACCGTTTTTGTTTTATTGGATCAAAAAAAAAAGGGTTACGTGGCGATCCTTGAATTTTTATTCAACCTGTGAAGGTTTATATTAGATAATTTGTACTATCAATCATTAGAAGATGGTAATACTACTAACAATGGCCCTCTGGCGGACGCATGAAGACCTCTAGAATCTAATGAAATACGCCAATACGTTATTGAGTTTTGCAACATAGGAAGACTATAGTCTATTAAGTAAAGAAGTAGAGTAATGAAAGCTCATTAAGTATGCAAATCCCTCAGAAATGTGGTACATGAGCATATTCGAAAATTAATGTAGTTATATGATTTTGTCTTCGGGCAGACGTCAATTTATTGCAGGTTCTTCGATACAAACGCTCGTACAAATATTCAGGAAGAACCCAACTACCTGACTACGATCTCCTCTGTCTTTTTATTGCTTGCGAATATTGATGTCTTTGTTTTAAATAAAATGTTCACTTTAGTCGTCTAAAATTTGTAGTCAGTAACGTAGGCGAATATGTATTTTAGGGTTCTCTTCGAAAATAAAATTGAATCAATTGAACACTAATGTATTTGGAAACGATAATAATTTAATGTGAATATCTAGATAGTTACGTTCACCAAAAATAATTATTTCATGAGTTTCGTGCATAATCAACCTACGTTTAATTCTATACGTTAAAATATATAATAATTGAATAATGTTTATGATATTCCAGATAACTCAATAATTTTAGTAAATTATGGACTCTATAAAACGTCTCGTTCTAAATTCAATTTCTTTCTATACTTTAAAATTATAAAATCAAAATAATGTTTGCAAAATGGTCATATATTTTAAGCTGCAATATTTTCATGAAATATTTACAGTTCATCTTCTGACGATGTATCTTGATCACCTAAATTCACTATAACAGGATCTACCATGGAATCCATAATATGATCCAGTTCCCACATTTTATTCTCTTCTTTCTTTTTTTCAGTATTGGGATGTAACACTTTTGATTGAATTGTTGAAATGCTGTTCGACGTCTTTCATCTTAAAATTTGTGCTTTTCTAGACACATCACCTTTTAGCTGTGCCCATATTATCTTATATTTGATGTATGATTTTTCGTGTTGATTTACAATTGATAATAATAACGGTTATAGTTCTAGTATGGTTGAGAACATGATTTCACGCAAAAATCTCGAAAAGCAATCCAGGTAGTATTTCCAAGTATAAAAAGTTCCAACACAAAATACAACAGCTTAGCTATTGATAATCCTAGTCTGAAATTAAAATCATTCCTCCCGTATTATAATTTCAATATAGCATTCCGAACTTATAATTCTTAGGCCGTCATATCAAATACTGCAAATCTAAAATTGATAAAGGTATTAAATCCTGTGCTTATAAACTGTCTTGCGGCGATTGTAATAAAATTTATATTGGTAGAACTTTCAGAAATTTCAAAGTTAGATTATCCGAGCACAAACGTAGTTTTAATTATCATAAATCAGATTCCCATTATTCTAATCACTTACTCGAAGAAAACAATAACTTTAATGATAATATCAAGATTTCACACAATGAAAATAATAGACAGAAACACAATCTATGGGAAATTTTAGAGATTAACAAAGAAAAGAATCCAAGTAGGCTACTTAATAGTCAATTAGATCTAAATCCTTCTCCATTACTCAATCTTTCCAATTCATAGGGCAAGCAACTTCGATGGGTTATCCACCATATTCTTTGTACTTGTACCTAATGTAATATTAAGTAGAAAATAAGAAAATTATATAAGGAATAACTCTGTTCATTAGTTTGTATGTATCTGATGAAGCTACAGTGCGGTGAAACCGATTATAGTTTTGTTAATCTCTAGTGAAAATCTAAATACCATAGTTTTATTTCATTGAAAATATGTATATCGATTTTCATCAAGTAACAACCTCCTCAATCAAATTATTCATTTTTTCCTTTTTTTCGTTTTATAGTTCACTTCACTTTTTCAATATTGATTTTTTTTTACAAAAATCAAATTGTTAACTATAAGTCACACGTGAACGCTGTCGAACGGGATAAACAGTATCCTATGTCCGTCTCCTGGCTCTAAGCTATCTACCCACCAATATAAATAAATATCGCAGGATATGTACTTCTTGATTATCTCCTTAGTCCTTTTTATGGCCTTGATTGCTATGTAAAATCTTTTCTCAAATTCAAGTGTGCTTAGACATATAAGAGTCAGGTATGATTGTTGAAATATTTTTCTGCTTGTTTTCTTTTTTTATTGTTACAGATTCCTGTCCCTAACCCCCTTCCTTTCACTCTTGTTTTCCGTCTGGAAATTATGGATTGCAAGATGAGAATTGAGGCTGCCAAGCAGAAAAATCTTTGGTACTCTTTATGTACACACGACACTAAGACAACATAAACAGACAAGCTATTGCTAGTGCAATAGCGACAGGGAAACGAGTTTTTTCCTCAGGTTTTTTCACTCGTTTATTGAATCATACACAAGATAGTATGGTTCCTCTGTTACATTTTCCTGAGCTCACACTTGTGTTTTTCTGACACACACCAAAATTATAGATATAAGCATTTATTGTAAACACATATATATATATATATATATATATATATATATATATATATATATATATAGTGTTAGTTACACTATTTATAAGTCAACTGAAAATTGGTGGGTATATATATATATATATATATATATATATATATATATATATATATATATATATATATATATATATATATATATATATATATATATATATATATATATATATATATATACAGGGTGCTTCAACGAAATCTAAACAGAGGCTATATCTACCAAGATATTTATTTCTGATCAAAACGCAAAAACAGGTTAATTTTTGTTTCAAGGGGCACATCTTTTGGGGTATAAAACTTATCTGAAATATCAACCTCCTAAGCGGGGTTTGCAATCCTTGAATATTCTGAATGAGGAAGATGGGTCGAGTGAAAACTCAGAAGGAAGGTGGTATCTTTGTCTACTTCGCCCTGAACGAATTTCCATTTTTAATTGAAAACTGTAAAAGACACAGGGTGAGCAACTGAAAGATAGGGAAGACTATTTTCCTGAGACTATTCTAGTTTCAGTGAAGTAAAATGGAACAGATCCATGCTGATCAATGGCAGTCATCATCAAGTATCATCCCCATCTCGAATTTCAACCCCTGGAGCAGGGGTGACAACCCTTGAAAATTTGGAAGAGTGTAGATGGGTCGAGTGATAACTCGAAAGAAAGGTATTATCTTTGTCTGCATTCCCGTGAAAAAATTTGCATTTTTGATTGAAAAATGTAGAAGATACAGAGTGAGCTACTGAAAAATAAAGGAGACTATCTATCGCCCTGAGCTATTCAAGTATTAGTGCAAAAAAATGATTCATTCCAGATCAAAGGCTGTCATCTTGTATTTAAATGAATTCATTCCAGTTTTTCGCACTAATACTCCAATAGTCTTGGGGCGATAGTCTTCTGTATTTTTCAGTGACTCACTCTGTATCTTCTACAGTTTTCAATCAAAAATGAAAATTATTTCACGGGAATGCAGACAAAGATAATACCTTTCTTTCGAAATATCACTCGACCCATCTACCCTCTTCCAAATTTTCAAGGGTTGTCACCCCTGACCCATGGGTTGAAATTCGAGATGAGGATGGTACTTGATGATGACTGCCATTGATCAGCATGGATCTGTTCCATTTTACCTCACTGAAACTTGAAGAGTCTTAGGGAAATAGTCTTCCCTATCTTTCAGTTGCTCAACCTGTATCTTTTACAGTTTTCAATTAAAAATGGAAATTCGTTCAAGGCGATGTAGACAAATATAGCACTTTTCTTTTGAGTCACCACTCGACCCTTCTTCCTATTAGGGAGTTGATATTTCAGGCAAGTATTGTACCCCGAAAGATGTTTTTGCGTTTCGATCAGAAATGAATATCTTGATAGATATAGCCTCTGTTTAGTTTTCGTTGAAGCACCTATATATATATATATATATATATATATATATATATATATATATATATATATATATATATATATATATATATATATATATATATATATATATATATATATATATATATATATATATATATATATATATATATATATATATATATATATATATATATATATATATATATATATATATATACCCACCCATTTTCAGCCATACAGCCGTTCTTGACTTATAAATAGTGTAACTAACACGACTTTCTTTCATATATAGATGAGTATGAATCGTAGATGTTGGTGGATATATCAGGCATTAATAGGTTTTTGTAGATTTAGATTTTTTCGAAGAGTATAATATTTCTCGTCTTCAGCTCCACTTCAATTTCAATTGTTATCAAGGATACCTCAGTACTGGAGGATTACTGGAAAATTATTCTTCTCCTGAATAAATTTGAATTTTCGATTTTAGGCGTTGATTACTTGGCTCAGTGTAGTTGTACTTGGATACAAACAAATCTTTCATTCACCCTTAACTCTAGTTTCTGCAGGCCATTAGAAAAATTGGCTTCAACACTGAACATTGAAATTTTTCCTTATTATATTACAGTTTGATGATGACATCTGTTTTCGTTAATTATTTCGTTCATCTAATAATATTATCATGTGGAATTCAGCTCTGACTTCAATAATAAAATGGCAACATTTCCTCTAATAGAGGAGAGATGACAGATAAATATTTTGATAAATTATCCGTTACATTTCAATTTATTATTCCATAATATCGAAGAAAAAAGTCGTAACTTTGGCCATAGGGCAGCTGTGGTGTCACTGCAGGGCGCTCACCCGCAGCGCTCAAAGGGTGGTTTTTTATTGTCCGACCGGGACAAAGGACCGTATTGTTATTAATATTGTTATTATGAACTGTACAACCAGTTAATTTATAGAGGTTTTATCAAGCTTTGGGATCTCTCACTATTTCATAGAAACTATTATGAGGTGAATCAAAAATCAATATTATTTGATCGTGCCGAAAATGTATGTTGTTCAATTAGTATGGTTTTATGGAAAGAATCCCAGTAACTAGTCAAAATAATCCTAGTGAAATTTTTTATATTATCGGAGAAGTACACACAACCAAATTTATATGGAAACACCCGATAAATTGAATATTACCTCAGGGATTTTGGAAATTTCTAAGGATTGTTAGAATCGATCCTTTTGAGATATTTCAATTGAAAAAGAAATAAATTAAAGTTTATTTTAAGAAAGGAACAAATAAGAGACTCTTTCCGCATGTAGTAAAAAAATTGAAAATTGTTTTTTCACGGAGTAGGTCGACCTCGACCTCTTCTTCTTCTTCTTTAAGTGACCTGCTCGGTCCCCCGAACGTTGGCGATTGATGTGGAGAAGGCATCTCTATATTTTGCCATTCTCAAAAGGTCACCTGCATTTCGAATGCCGGTCCACGGTCTTATGTTACTAAGCCATGACATCTGTTTTCGACCTACTCCACGTTTTCCTTCTATTCTCCCCTTCATGATCAACTGAAGCAAGCGGTATTTGTCTCCTCGTATTATATGACCCAGTCATATAGTCATATAGTCAGTTGTCTTTCTGTTATTGCACGACCAAGAACATCTTCGTTAGTAATTAAATCGGTCAACCTTTTTTTCCTGATGTTCCTTGATGGTTGTAGGTGACTTTTACATGTCTTGTTCAGTGTGCTCTTCAGTCTCTCCCACAGCAGTCGAACTTCTGCTATGTCATTGCGTTTCAATTTACCTCTTGCTGAACCGGTTGTTCTAGCTTCTCGAGATTTGTAATGGGTTTCTGTTCGTTGATTTCCGCTGGTGATATCCATGTATAAAGACGTCTTTTAGGAAGTTTAAACCATATATTCCTGATGACCATGTCATTTTCCTGGCAAAATTCAAATAGTCTATCACCTCGTTGATTGCTTGAGCTTAACCTAAAGCTTCCTACCAAGTCAGTTCTACGGCCCTGCCCAATCTTTGCGTTGTAATCGCCGAGTAAAAGTGTCAGGTCATCACTACTGAGTTTCCCTAGTAGTTTATTGAGTAGCTCATACATGTTCTCGACCTCTTGGCCATAACGACTATCTGATGTTGGGGCATAAATTTGAATTATGTTCTGCCACTCTTCTGAAATGCCTTGGAAGAGCTGTTGTGGGGTTCTTCGATTATCCTGGCGCGATCTAATTTTCCTTTTGAGATTATCCCATAAATGTTCAATAGGATTTAGGTCTGGAGAGCAAGCTGGCCAGTTCAAAATAGCGATTCCCTCTGTTTGAAGATAATATCGAGTGAGGTTAGATGTATGGTAGGTGGGGTGGGGAGGAGCAATATCTTACATAAAAGTGAAATTCTCACCGTGAGCACTGCGCCAGAGTCTCACTATGAGCTCCAGCACTAGCTTTACGTAATTTACAGCCGTAACACTCGCAGGAAACTAAATCAAATCTGTTTTGTTTCTCAGAAACATCACACTGCCCCCTTGATATTTCGGCATTTGTCTTTCTTCTCGGAGTCTAGCTTGTCTTGAACGACCCCTTAAAATCCGAATCCGGCGGTCGTCTGATCGAACACCAATTCTGGTCTCATCCGAAACAAGAACATTTCGCCAGTTCACAATATTTCAATTTACCAATTAGGTCTGTTAAACTTTTGTTGTCTGGTTAGCTCTGGAACTCTGAAGGGCTTTTGCTGTATAAACCCCTTGAACGAAGTCTTTGACGTATTGTTTCAACTGATACACTGATTCCGGTTGCTTCCAGAAATAGCCTTTGGCATATGGGGTGTGACGCACTAGAGTCTCTTCTTGCAATTTGGCACAAAAATCAGTCTTGTTCTTCAGAAGTGCTTTTCCTTCGACTTCTTCTATAACTATTTTGCAGAGATTGTAGATTCACGTATCGGGCGTAGGTTTTTGAATTCACCCCTTGTGAAACCCCCATTGTGGTTGCTATATCCCTCTGTCACCCCTTCTTCAACGAGAGCAATTATTCGACCTCTCGATCGTACAAAGATCCGAATCCCTTTTCTGAGATGCATCCCCCAACATGAACTTTCACAAGGTGTTTAACGGTCCTTTGGAGCAACCTGTTGGTGGGCGTCGTCCATACTTAATGATAGGAAATACCCAAAAAGATGATTCATCAGTGAAAATAATATTGCCCCAATCACGATCCAAATTCCCATTCGAGACGTTTTTTCAACGTGTTTGCACAGTACTTCGAAATCCATAGCTATTTGCAAGCACATGTTTACGAATAGTTTCGTGCGATATTATCAAACCTTTTTTTGATCATTTCACAGCACCTTCACGCAGAGGCGATATTGGATTTTTCAGAAAATGGACACAAATAATTTTTTCGTCTTTTTCGGACACTACGCCAACCGAACCGCGTTTTGGGAAATCGTCCACATTTTTTTCGGCTATGTAACGGTTACCCCACTTGCCGACGAACTGTTTCGACTTTTGCATGTACTTTGCAGCAGCCGTTTGTGTCACTGGTGGTTCTATGGGGTGCAAGGACAAAAAAGCTGCTTCGAAGCGCGACGCGAAAGTGGTACTCATTTTGGGAAAATGCTAGGTTAGAATTAAAAACAACAGTCAGCTGATTCTCCTTCATACAGCATGAAGAAATATTCTGCCCTATGTGAGTGAAAAAAATTGCAGAGTTTTCATAGACTACACTTTTACTAGACCGATTGTAAATGCAACAAAAACGGAAAATTTCGAAACTTCAGCAAGACTGGGGGAACCCTAATTTTTTATTGGCAGTAAGATTACATGGATGAATAACACGATGGTATAACAAAGCCTAGAGAATAACGAAAAATACACAAAAAGTAGGAGAAAATGTCTACCTACGCTTAAATAAAATCTATATATTTTATTCATACGAATTCAAAAGAAACACTCTGCAAGTATCTGAATTGTCTAAAATCCATATTAACATATAAACAGAGGATTTTGGAATGGTTAAACAATGATAAATTTATAGCAATTACTTTCTTAAATTACTCATTTGAAATCATTCCATTTTATATTTTTAACAATTTATACAAGCTTTCTATCTCAGATTTTTTTGATCATTGCTTTTGCGTGTTTGAATTCAAAATTTCTTAGGGTTCAATTTTTGGAATACTGTGCAGTTTTGGAGTGGTCACTTATCTAGTTTTTAAATCTTTTTCAATTGAAAAGTACTCCAAACACTCACGCTTAGTTTATATAAAATACATTTATGAGGAAAGTCTCCCAATTTGGGGTATTCTTGTCATCATATGTGTTCCTTGTATGGGTTTATGTTAGAACCTATTCTTGAGGTATATTACACAGTGTGTACATTAAATGAAGGAGTGACGCCAATACAGAAGAAATTTTGAAATGTTGAGTATTTTGCATGAAAATTGAAAAAATTACTACAAAAACTTTTTACTCATTGACATAACATTTTGCAATAAATATTCATCAAAACATGCTAAGGGCCAAATGAAACTCAAACAATGATGATTGTTTTTTAGAAATTCATGGCATTGTGTACCTTCAATGGGTTCCTGGGAGTCAAAATATTAATCCAAAGTACTATCTCCAGGTTATTGCTGAAGACCGTAAAAAAATAACCGCAAACCGATCAGTATAACGAATGATAAGTCATGGGTTCTCAAAAGAAAGTGTGTTTGTCAATTCCGCATTGTGTCTCAAGACGTTTGTAGCTAAGTATAGTCTGTTCACGTTAAGTTTAAAGTGACGTCATCAACCAGTTTTCTCGGCTGTTGCCAATGTTTCCCAAAATTCCTATTCAGTGCGACTGTAAAGTATGGAATAAAATTCATAATTTTTTCTTTGATTATCGTGCAAAACGTTCAGACTGGTCGATTTTTATATTCAATTCAAAATTATTTGGAAGAAAAAAGAAATTTTTTCTTTTGCAATTCGCAAGATATGACGTCATCGACCATTTTTTAAATTACAACCCAAATTATTCCACAGAGATTATTTTTTTGAGTGTTTTGATACCCATAGTAGGGGTCTGAGATGCATATTTTCTGAAATATAGGTAGTTTCATTCAAGAGGTAGTGGTATGAATTTTTCTCAGAATAAATTCGATAGTCACTTCGACCTTTCTTTTGAGAAAACTTTGTCTGATGTCAATTTGAGGCAGATGAAAATAAATCGCGACCTTTCTTTCCCGAAAATAAAATTTTTCAATAATCATTCATATCATAACCTCTTGAATGGAGCATCCTGTATATCGGAAACTACGCATCTCAACCCCTAGTGTGTGGTTTCAAAACAATCAGAAAAATAAACTCTGTACCTTTCAGAGAACGTAAGAAAAAAGAAATTTTTTCCGGCCACGGTCGAGTTGAAAATAAAAATCGACCTGATGATCATGATGGATCTCAGATTACTAGTACTTACCTGTAAATGCAACACATGAGGCAGTTTTTGAGATATTCAGCCCAAATTTGGAATGCAAGCTACTTTTTACAGACTACATCATTATACGTCCTAGATTTTAACTGAAAATTGCAAGGTGTTTCCTTTGTCGAGGCCATGTCTCCTTTTGCCCTTTCAAACTTTTTTGCAGTAAGCCACTGCTCAGCGTACAATCAATTTTCGTCATCTTCGTTCAATTTAGAAACATTTTTGACAGTTGTAATTTTTTCGTCTCCAACCGTTCTCGATCAAAAAATTATTAAACGATTGTGTGCATTCGCTGAATTGAAAGCACTTCTAATCAAAAAATGACTAGTAGGCTTTGATTTTCTTCATTTATTTATTTATTGAACCACTATCTGCTCGAATTGTTTATTAAATTAACGATTAGTCTTAAGACTTTTGAAGTTATTGCTGTAAGAAAAAATGGCTACTTTTACTAACGACAAATTGGCTAATATCCATTGCATGTACGTTCTGGCTGACTCAAACACAACATAATCTAAGCGATTATATCAGGTGCGCTTTCCAAATCGAGTAACACTAGACTGCGAACATTTTCAAATATCCACAGAAGGTTGATGGAAACTGGTACTTTTACTACAAATAATCATTTAAAAGGTGCAACTCAAATTATGATAACTCCAGATATTTAGGAAGTAGTTTTGAATTGTATTGATTTGAATCCTCATGTGAGTACAAGAAAAATTGAAAATCAGTTGAATATTTTTTATATACTAGTTTCGAGGATTCTCCACGACTTTTTATTGTACCCATTTCATATTCAACACGTCCAAACTCTACTTCCTCGAGATTTTCCTTCAAGACTGAATTTTAGCCTATGGTTCTTAAATAAAATTAGAGAAAATGCTCATTTTGATAGTGAAATAATGTTCACAGATGAAGCTAACTTTTCGAGAACGAATTTTCACAATAGTTATAATTGGGCTGAGGAAAACCCCCATTTGATTGAAGTATCTGATCATAAAGAACAATTCTCACTAAATGTCAGGGTCGGAATAATTGGAAATTATTTGATTGGGCCATTTTTTTGCCCAACAGACTAAACGGTACTGCTTATCTGCAATTTCTTGAGGAGGAGTTTCCTTTATTGTTCGAGGATGTGCCACTTTTGGTGAAAAACATAATGTGGTTCATGCATGAAGAGGCACAAGTACATTTTAGTGAAGAAGTTAGGGAATTCTTGAATAATACATTCAACAATCGATGGATAGGTCGGGGTGGGCCTGAACCATGGCCTCTTAGGTCCCCAGAATTAAATAGTTTAGACTTATTCTTATGAGAATATCTCGAAAGTTAAGTTTATACCCCTCCAGTGAACACTGCAGAAGAATTGAGAAATCGAATAATAACCTCTTGTGACACGATAAGAAATAAGGACAGAGGCTTGTATTCTTGCAGGTGGAGGACACTTCCAGCACTTTATTTTGTTTTTAATTGTTCTTTTTTTTAGTTTGATATTGAATAAGTATAAGTTGAGTCTCAAAAGACGAGCTATCAAAATAAAAGCAAATTTTGGGCATACCTATCGAGTATTTCTATTATTTTTTCTATATAGCGAATATCTTACAACTCAAAAAATTCAAATTCAATAATTTTTCACTTGAAAACGTTTGAAGATACGAAAAATTACAACCGTCAAAAAGTTTCTAAATTGAACAAGGATGACGAAAATTGATTGTACGCTGATCAGTGGCGTACTGCAAAAAAAGTTTGAGAGGGCAAAACGAGACTTGGCCTCGGAAAAGAAAACACCTTGCAACTTTCAGTTGAAATCTAGGATGTGTCATGATGGAGGCTGCAAAAAAAGGCTTGCATTCCAAATATGGGTTGAATATCTGAAAAAACTGCAGGAGTTTTGAAGAAAAAACAATTTTTTCTAGAAATTTCAACACCCTGTAGCTGCGTTACGAAGCTTTTGCGGACATATGTCTATATAAACTTTTTTCTTAAAATTGCACGTAGATTTACCCCCTCAAGTTGTGACATAGTATTATGTTACACCCTGTATAGTAGTTTGAGGAACATTATGTGTGCGAGCATTGTTGAAATAACCTGTTTTTTATTCTGTACATACAATTATTTTCGAAATAATTGGCACTAAATCACAAGACCTCTTTTGAAAAGACCCCAAACATGTTTGTCAGTTTTATATATTGAATATAAATGTTTTCATTTGAGCCTTCATTATTGAACTCTCATACGATAGTTTACGCAAAATTCATATTAATTGTCCCATCATTCTTCGCAAAAATGAACTACGATGGCTGTGTAAAAAGACAATATAAGCAATCGCACACCGTTCCCAAACCAAGGTACTACGTCGGTAGCAATCACCTTCAAGGAGTTCGTGAAGTTTTACAGATTATGTCTAGGTCACTTGGACGTATTGTCGCGGATATATGAAGATAGGTACTTTTGGGACAATCCTCCCTGAAATTGAATCAAGGTATTAAATTTTTTCGAAGTTCCTCAAGTGGTTTAGCTGTTAAATCATAACGAAAAGACGATACAGAGTTATTTGCACTTTTATAACACTAGTATGGATTGCTGATCACTATATGTAGCAAATACAAAACTGTTATTCAATTATTTTCGAAATTGGCCTTCTTTCATATATAGCCTCGAAATAAATAAATGAGATCTCTTCGAAGTTGGGAGAATTGGCGATGTTCGTCACGGGTGACAGGCATCATTCATCAAACCTTATTTACGACTAAACATTCTCTGGGTAACATCAATCCACGAAACCATAACTAGGTCTCTCCAATTCATCCTGAACGTCATAACTCATAAACCATTGGATCCAAAGTGGCGGGACGATTCTTAAATAACTATCCGTGAATCTTGAACACTCTTACAGCATCTTAAATTTATGCAGTAAAGCCTATTCTGGAGAAAAAGATTTATATTCTGCCTGTTCGACATTGTGACTACGGTTCAGAAAAAAATAGGTTTATTATGAATTTGTTATTAAAGACAAAAAGACAAAGTGGAATAATGGGGGACATATTGTAGGATGATTTGATTGCAAGGATTGTTTATGTCCAATTGATTTTTTGTGCATGCATAATATTTGAATTAATTAGTTAATTAATTGAGCACATTGCAGTTTTTGTAAGTAATTTATCCGCAAAGTGCGAGTAGAACTTAGGCACCGATGCTTCAATAAAAACTTATTGGTGTATAAATAGTTTGTTAAGGATTTTTCCAAGAATGTTTCGAGTTCATTTATAAAAATCGATCATCGAAACGTAGATCGGGGTGTTCATGGGTGTAAAAATACCCTTAACTATAGCTCCTACAATAGGCATGAAAAAAGATTTTGAAATCCTCTTCCGTAATGCGGATACACATCTACTCTTTACAACAAAACCTTTATTTCGGTAAGAAAATAAAGTTTTTGGAAGTTTAAAGCCATTTTTATGATCATTCTTAAATATTGCTCGAAAACAGCTCGCCGTGTCATGGCGTCGTATGTGACGTCATACTTAAGTAAACTTCAAATTTGTTTACGCCCAGCTAGACAGCAAAGTAAGCAAACGTTGCGTATTTCTTGTGTTAAAAATGAATTCTAGAGTTTATAGGTCGTGTGCAGTACCTCAGTGCAAAAATACATCAATAACGACACCCAGCAACGCGTTTGTACATGTCCCATACAAGAAAATAATAAGAGAAAAATGGTTAAGCTTGCACGGTGAAACCCGAACGATGTAAAGACAAATTCCCACTTTAATTCTGTGGAGAACACTTGTGTGTGGATGTGTATATATCATGTATTGATAGTTTTTTAACTTAATGTTTGTTCGACGAGAAATAGTTAGAATGTAGAGGCTATGGAATAACTAGTCATTTATTGAGAATATGTTTGTGTTAGTCTTGGTTATCATTCTTATTATCAACTTCAATTGTTACCTTTACAGTTTTCAGTTGCCAAACATCTAACACAATAGGGCGACCCTAATAGCTAAAAAACGAAGGATGATGATTCTTGAAGGGTGGCAAAAGAAATTTGAAGAAAGTACTATAGTTAAAGAGCCATCAAGTTCAAAAGAAATTGCATCTTGTAGTTCAGGTATAGTTTACTAACTAAGCTATTAGAATGTTAATTCAGTATTATTGCATAAATTGTTGGTATACTTAGGCCCGTATTACAGATTATCTTATATAGCGGCTTCTCTTTGTACAAATCTCGAGAAATGATCTACGTTACTGGCTATAAAACTACATAGATTTTTTTGTAACCTTGTAATTTTCTATTTGTGTTCATAATTATAACATTGCACTTAAATAATAAAACATTTGTTTTATAATTCAGCAGATTGTTGAAGAAGATCCCCAATTACCACCAAGAATGTTGGTTAAAGAAATTCGAGTACACATATGTAAAACATTTAGAAGTAAAGCTAACCAAACAAGAGTTAATTTGGTATTTGAATTGTGGAGGCCGTTACTTGATGTAGATCCCTGATACAAATGAGATAAAAAACACAAGGTTTAACTTTAATCTACACTTTATTTGAAAAAATTCGACGACGTTTCGCTGACACAGCTTTTGGATGAATAACAGGGAAATCCACACCGAGCCATTGTACAGTTAGTATGAAAGGTAATAAAAACTAATTAAACAAGTTAAGTAGGGGTGAATAATTCACATCTACCTGCTCATTCAAAAGCTTGTCCGAATGTATGTATCTATTCATTTCTAATGCTTCTAGGAGATCTAATTTTAAACTTTTTGATTTTATATGTAATATGTCAAAGTTTTCATTGAATGAATGGTTTTCATTTATTAAGTGGTTTGAATAATTTGAATCAGATTTATTTTTATCGAAGCTACGTTTATGTTCAGATGTTCTTATGCCAAAACTCCTATAGGTCCTACCGATATAAATTTTGTCACAAGAACCGCAATTGAGTTTATAGATTCCTGATTTACTTGATTTTTCAACACAAGATTTATTATTTTTAATATGTTTACCTAAGTTATTAGAAGTTTTGAAAGTTATATTAAGATTCTGTTTGACGAGAAAGGATTTAATATTTGTACTTGCAGAACCGCAGAATGTTAAACTGTTGAATATTATATAGTCTTTATGAATAGGATATACTTCATTTATTGCTTTCTGATTTTTACGAATGATTAGATCTATCATATCCGGATTATATGAATTATTAATGGCTATCTGTTTGATGATGTTTAACTCTTTATTATAATCTTCTACTGATAAAGGTAAATTGAGTAACCGATGTACCATGTTGTTTAAAGCTGCAACTTTGTGTTGAATTGGATGTAATGAGAAGTTACCTCAAGAGTAAGATTTTGTTTGACGAGAAGTACAAGTACAAGTACAAATATTAAATCCTTTCTCGTCAAACAAAATCTTAATATAACTTTCAAAATTTCTAATAACTTAGGTAAACATATTAAAAATAATAAATCTTGTGTTGAAAAATCAAGTAAATCAGGAATCTATAAACTCAATTGCGGTTCTTGTGATAAAATTTATATCGGTAGGACCTATAGGAGTTTTGGCATAAGAACATCTGAACATAAACGTAGCTTCGATAAAAATAAATCTGATTCAAATTATTCAAACCACTCAATAAAAGAAAACCATTCATTCAATAAAAACTTTGACATATTACATATAAAATCGAAAAGTTTAAAATTAGATCTCCTAGAAGCATTAGAAATAAATAGATACAAACATTCGGACAAGCTTTTGAATGAGCAGGTAGATGTGAATTATTCACCCCTACTTAACTTGTTTAATTAGTTTTTATTACCTTTCATACTAACTGTACAATGGCTCGGTGTGGATTTTCCTGTTATTCATCCAACTTGTTCTACGATTTGTTTATAATACCATACTCTTCATTCTGTTTGTCATTCTTGATAAAGCTGCTGTGTCAGCGAAACGTCGTCGAATTTTTTCAAATAAAGTGTGGATTAAAGTTAAACTTTGTGTTTTTTATCTCGTTAATTTGGTAAATCAGATGACATCACCATTGAAGCCGTATATATATTCTGTTTCTACATCACCATTTAAAATCAAGCAGGATGTTAATAGTAACCCAGCAAGACCAAGTATAATTGTTTTGAGTAAAATAGTCAAACAAATAGAACAATTAGACAGTGATACTTCTTATATTCCCTCTGAGGAGCCGTCATCATCCATATAATCTCTTCAAATGGAGCCTACATCTGACTGTAGCGAGATGCTAGAGGATGACAAAAGGAGAGAAGATTCAAACGCTTTATAGTGCACTTCGAAGAAAATTAAAAAGAGCCCCTGTTCTTATATTGGCATTCCTTAAAATTGTTATTATTATTGTTATTTGTTAACTTGATTCAAGAACAGACAGGCATACCTTTGAACCATATTTTATTATGTCTAAAAAAATAGGTTAAACAATTCATTCCGTGAACTTGCTGATGATTTCGGCATTGATAGATCTTATTCAAGCAAAATTTTCTTTGAAAATGTACCTATTTTAGCAAGTGTAATGCGTCCTTTTATTGTATCATTAGATGAAGAGATGATAAAAAAGAAAATATCAATCAAAATGAAAGACCACCGTCCTTTATGTAGAGGGAAACAGAAAAAGTAGGACTTACCTTAAATGTGCGTTGATTGTCGCCTGGTAAACTGCATACAACTATATTATATTTGTGGAAGAAATAAGTAGGGAAGGAAAGAAAAAGGAGTATGAGTGAATATCGTTGTTCACAAAGCTAAAGTCCATCTTATATCAACACACAAAGAAAGTAATCCGGAAATACATAGGTAATTGTGCGTAAATATCACAAAACTCGTAGAAAATAACACTCCAGAACAATACAATATAGTTCGATAGAGATCGATGTGATTGATATGCGATATGTAAGAAAACGATATGTGTGCGTACGTATTCGTGCGAGTTACAGTACTGAATTTTATGACTTGCTCAATTGATAACTCATCTCAAAATCGAACATTTTGTCCACTCACGTGACATAGCAGGAAAATGCTTTGAATCATTATTGAATTATGAAATGAAATTTGAAATGATTAAAAATGAAGTGATTTGGCGCATCCAATATGACATAGCAGGAAAATGCTTTGAATCATTATTGAATTATGAAATGAAATTTGAAATGATTAAAAATGAAGTGATTTGGCGCATCCAATATGGCTTTTAGGCATTAATATCATAAGGTGACTGGTATATTAGACTGTTTAGAAATTGAAGTACAAACGCCTTCAAAGGCCTTTAAACAAGCTCTTTCCTGATCTGATTACAAGAAAGCCAACACAAATAAGTACCTCATATCTTGTACCCCTAAAGGTTTAAGCGTTATGGTAGATAGAGGATTCAAACATGTGGAAGTGCATTTAAGGAAAATGGGTGTGCAATTAGTATGGCCTCCGAGTGTTGTATCTGGAGGCAAGTTAACACAAGCTGAAGCCGAAGAAACTAAACAGATATCTAGCTTACGTATTCATGTTGAGCGGGTAATACGTCGATTACGTGAATTCAACATGTTAAAACCACATGCATGTCTTAAGTTTGGTTAAAGTTCTTGACGATGTAATAACTATAGCCTGTGGTTTGATTAATATGCAAGACTCTCTTAGTAAATAAAACGATGATTAAATTTCTGCATTTTAATTTTTATTCTATACTTTTATATAACAATGGATATACATGGGATTTCCAAATGTTATAATAGTTTCAAAAACACTTGACAAATATTCACCATCAAAGCTTATACATATAATTTCTACATTTTTATTGGAATCTGCTACACAAAAGTAACATTTTTATAGTCCACTTAGGTACATTTGCATTCGTTTTATTGCTTATAGGGCATTTTACCTCCACAATGCTATCTTGACATAACCCATTAGCAGAACCTGCTAACATTGGGTATTTTTGAGATATGTAGAGACCGTAATTCTTGATTTTTTCCCTAGTTTCTTGCTAACTATTTCTCGTACCTCATTTTCTAAATATCTACCCAGTTTCATGGCTGGAAATCTTACCCCCCATGATGATAGAAATCAGAGTCCCATCATCGGTCTGGCACGTACTTTATAAGCTTCAGAATCTGTTACTGTGCCATACCTGATTTCGTACCAGAGGTTATTTTTGAACTGGTTCCTGGTTTCAGCTTCAATCTTATTGATAAGGTCAACTGTCAAATTGACTTTACTTAGAATTAAGTCACAACTCTCTGTTTTATGTTTAAAGACCAGTTGGTGCATTGAGACACTGAATAATTCATCTCCATTATAATCGTGTTGGTACTTTAACAGTCCGCAGTTACAAAGATTTCTCTTTTTTCCTTCCTCTAAAAATTTTTCAAGGACTGTGTAGTTAGAAGGCAACATAGGGCTACCTTTAGATAAAACTTTGGCAGATATAAATTTCAAGGTAGTGCCAACTCTTGACAGATTTGATTTCTGCTAGTAACATTGGACTTATGTGCATGAAGGTTCTTCGCTTCGTCTATGGACCCACATAAATAGTGCTATGGCATGTTTGCACCTACCCTGAGCAGCAACACAATCATGACATTGAATTGATGTTACTTTTTCTTCATCTTCATTAACTATCAATGTAACAGCATAAAAAAAAACTTGTCGCTGTACAAATAAAAGCATATTTGGAGTCGGAGAGTATTTTGCCTGATATCCAGTCGGGTTTCAGGGGGGGTCATAGCTGTACCACTGCCCTGCTCGCAGTGGTGGATGACATTATAAAGGCTGTAGACGATAATGAACTTTTGTTGCTCGTCCTACTGGATTATTCGGAGGCTTTCGATAAAATTAATCACGATTTGTTGTTGGCAATCCTTCATTATATTGGTTTCACTGAAAATACGGTTTTATTGTTTGAAAACAATTTGACTGGCAGAACACAAAGAGTTTTGTACGGAAAAATTAAGTCTGATCCTATAGAGATCCCATGTGGAGTTCCGCAGGGATCCATTCTCGGACCGATATTTTTTATTATCTATACCTTCCAGCTCATGTGTTGTTTAATTTTCTCCTCGGCTCATTTATATGCTGACGACTCACAGCTCTATTTACAGTTTTCGCGCGACTCACTTGATGAAGCTCTAGAAAAAAAATTAATATAGATTTGGATACCATCTTTAAGTCGTCGGAGAGTATGTTTCTAAGCATTAACCCTTCAAAAACTGTAGTTATGCTATTTGGAAGGAAGGTCATGAGAGAGGCATGTAAAGATCTAATTAAGATATCTGTGAATGGCGCAGTTCTTCCTCTGACTAGCGAGTGTCGTAATTAAGGTTTGATTATGGCTAGCGATTTGAGGTTTGATTCTCACATAAACTTGCTACTTAAAAGAGCTTTCGTGAATATCAAATTGATTTATGGTTGCAAAGAATTTCTGGATATTCGACAAAGAAAAATGCTTTGTGAAGCGCTGGTGTTGTCTCACCTCAATTATTGCGATACCGTATATGGCCCATGTCTGACAAAACAGAATGTGGCCCGAGTTCAGAAAATTCAAAACTGGTGTGTTCGAATTGTTTTCAACTTTAGACGCACAGATCGTACGTCCTGCAGACTGCAGCAATTGGGTTGGTTGAAGATGACGAATCGAAGAAGGCTGCATGTGCTGAGTCTGTTTTACATGATTTTGAATGAGAAGAAGCCCTCCTATCTGCACCGACGAATCAAATATAGAACAGATGTTCATAGCATCAACGTCAGGTTCAGACATAAACTTGCCATACCGCGTTATCGTGCTTCCATGTTTCAGCGTTGCTTTTCTTATATTATTGTAGATGAAATCAATAAAATACCGAGTAGTCATTAAGGTTTGAGTTTGGATGCATTTAAGAGGAGGGTGAGGCATTGGCTTTTTGAGAGCCAGTTAAATGAGATGTAGACTTTCCTTGTTTCCTAATTTTTTTTTCACCAAGAAGAAAAGATCTTTTATATATGGAGTGCATGAATTAATTTTGATTTATTTTAGTGTTTAATTCTTGTTTTCAAGATGAATAGTTGGTAAGATTAGTGATAAGTATCTCTTACATAACGATGTTTCCGAACAATTGTGGGTACACTTGTCTAGTATTTGTTTCTATTTTATTTAGGTTGGATTAATCAGCTATGCTGTATCCTACCTTTTGGTATCTCTCAATGTATAGTAACACTCACTCATAATAAGTTTAAGGCCTTTAATGTAATTGATAGTTATAATTATTATTTCTGTACAAGATGCCAATAAAATGCTAATTATTATTTTATTAAATGCTATTATTATTTATTATCGTGGACTTATGCACTATCTCAGCTGTTAGCTGGATATAATTTACCTTTCCCAGATTCAGCAATCAAAGGGAATAGGCTCGATTACAATATACTTGACATAAATTTCCTAACTATTCTACATGTATTAAGAATAACAGATTTTTGCATTTCTACATAGGTATTCTTATGCAATTCTAATTTCTTAAGGCTATCATGCAACGTTTTGGGTATTAACCCAGTGGAGGATACGATGACAGGAACAATATCTATTTTCTCGAGGTGCCACATCTGCTTGATCTCAATAGCAAGGTCTGTGTATTTGGACTTTTTCTCCTGGAACTTATTCAGCACGTTGTTATTATTCGGTACGGCGACATCCACCAGCATTGCTGTTTTGGCTCTGTTATCATACACCACTATGTCCGGCCTATTATTCGTCACCATTCTGTCAGTGATAATAGGCCTATCGTAGTATAATCTGATAGAGTCATTTTACAATACGGGCGCCGGTTGATACTTGTAATATGGCTGGAATGTATTCAGAAGTCCGTACTTGTGTGCAAGTTTCTGATGGATAATGTTGCACACTTGATTATGCCTGTGAAAATAGTCTGTATTGGCCAGTTGTTCACATCCGGACGTAATATGCTGTATAGTCTCCGATCTTATATGGCATTTTCTGCACCTATCTGTTTGTAATGTTCCGTCCTTCATAATAAATTTTTTGTAGTTGTTTGTAGTGATCACTTGGTCTTGGAGGGCCATAAGGAATCCCTCTGTTTCCGCGAATAATTCTCCTTTCATCAACCATTTGTTGGAGGCTTCTTTGTCGATGTGTGGTTGATTAATCTCATGGTGATGTCGTCCATGCAATTCCTTTCTTGACTATTGATCTTGTTTTTCAGTATCTGATAGGAATGGTAGATTCAGCAGGTCATCTCTGGTAGCAAGATTTAGAGGTGTATATCCCTTATCAGCCAACGATACCGCTCTATGTAGGTCAGAAGTGAGAGCTTTTTCTGAGAAGAATTCTCTGAGATTTTTTATCTGTTCGGTGTGTAAATTGACTACATCTATCAATCCGCGTCCTCCTTCTTTCCGCTCCAAAGTTGTTCGTATCACAGACGATTTTGGATGATGGTTGTTGTACTTTGTTAGCATCGTTCGGGTCTGCCTTTGAATATCATCCAGTTCTGTCTTAGTCCATCTGATTATTCCAAATGAGTAAAGTAACACTGGAATGGCGTAGGTGTTAATTGCCTTGACTAAATTCCCCGAGTTCAACATCGATTTCAGCACAGACTTCAGATGCTGACTGTATTCTGAACGAATCTTCTCCTTTGATATGATATTATTATTATTATTATTATTATTATAGTTTTGCATAGACTTTATGCTCTGGGCAAATCTTGCATTTGACTGTGCAAATGTTTCCTTCCCGTTTCAGTTGAGCAACTAATTGCATCATTTCCATATGAAGGTCTTGAAGACCTGAAATAATAGGAATTAATTAGAACAAATACATACACACTGTCAAATCAAACATGTTTATTTTAGAATATAGACCTATTTAAAAGTCAAACATTTTGTGTGTCAACCTAAGTCTAAAACTACCACCACTTCTCATATTTTACGTTAAAAATGGAAATTGTAGACAGAGATGTCACCTTTCTTTTGAGTCATCACTCAACCCATATTTCCTATTCAAAATGTTCAAGGATTGCAATCCCTGCTTAGGAGGTTGATATTTCAGGCAAGTTTTGTACCCCAAAAGATGTCCCCCTTGAAACAAAAATTGACCTGTTTTTGCGTTTTGAACAGAAATGTATAGTTAGGTAGATATAGCCTCTGTTTAGATAGTAGAAATAATTTGAAACTTTTGAACACAAGACTTGTTGATGTATAATGCAATTGAATGAAAAAAATGAAGGGAAATCTTCATTAGCTCGACTCGATGACCGTTTTTGTTTTCAGTCATTCCTGGTGCTCCATCGGTTGTAATGCACACTAATTTATATATTGGTAGCTTGTAGTTTTTAACAAAAATGAAGAAAACTTCATTTATATCATCGCCACGGGTCTTCCCCTTCAGAGGAATGATTGTCTAAAATTCTTTCTGAGCCACATGTCATTGAATAACATCCGAATAAAAATGCACATCGGGCAGTGTCTGTCATATCGGTGGATTCATCGAACTGTAAAGAAAAGTATGTACATTTCATGATATCATGTTTTAGTTTATCTGCCATGTCCTGACTCATGACTTCAATACGCCTTGTGATAGTCGGACGAGATAACTGAAGTTCTCTAATAGCAGACATGTTCTGTTTAATTTTTTTAAATCTCCAAATGAAGACGCACCCGCTTCAATAAATGATTCCTTCACAACCGATCCATCTTTGGATGATTTCTTGTGTTTCGCCAATATATGAAATATTTTAGATGACGCGATCGTAGCTGCTTTTAATTGTTCGGCTGGTCTTTTGAACATGGTTTGTTCTTTTTTCAAACAAGATATCAAATCACGTACTTGTTTTCTTAATTCACTTTGTGGCGGAAAATCCTTTTCATAGTTTTTATGAACCGTTTTATGATGCCTCTCTAAGTTAACACGCTTAGGTATTGCAACTGACGCACGACAAATAAGACAAATGCACTTATCGTTCACCATACTGAAGAAAAATTCTTCCTCCCAATCGTTATTAAAATGATACCTTTTAGATTTCTTCCCTGCACTCATTTTGTACTATTTAATAATTAACTTTGTATCGATGTAGTATTGCCTTCAGAATGACTCCAATTTCTGTAGGCGCAACATTTATATCGGCGTGAGCGAAAGAATACAAAACGCGGCTTTTCTTTGAGAAGTACCGCGCGTTTCTTTGATTAAGCCGCCTTTTGCCGATAGCAGAGTGTTATTTTATTACGTAATAAATTTTTGTGGTTTAGTTACCTACTTTTTAAAAATGTTTTTCTTTTCGAGATCTACTCAAAAAACAGGTGCGATCGACCGTTTGACCACCCCTGGTGTAAATGTATTATCTCCGAAGGGGTATACTTTGAAGGCGATACAATGAATCTGGATGAAAATTAAATACTCTGTGTTTCATGGACCAATTCCCGGTAAGTTTTTGACAGAATGTATATTTCTCAGTCTGGAAAATTCCAGAAGATGAGACTGCAAATTGACAAAATTCTTATGGTATTATATTTTCTTTTTAGCTAATATTAAGAGACACGATTTTCAAATTAACATGATACTTGCACAAACAAGCAATAGAAATTATAATAAATCCTCCAGTCTACACCCACCTTAAAACCATAAATATTGAAATTTTAAAGTTTTCTTAATATTATTTGTTCGAGAGGAAAAAAAAAGCTGAACAAAGATCTTGGGCAGTTAAAGTTTATGGACTCTGGGATGTGTTCATTCACAACGCTCATTATATCTGAATATATAATGACACTGCAGTGGGCCCAAAATTCTGAATTAATTATTTTCATGAGTGAAAGAAACGATACTCGAATAGTTATGTCTGGACAAAACAAATAGCGTAGAAATGTTTATTTTTATGTATTTTATGTTTTGTTTTTTAATACAATAGCTTGAATATTTCTTGATTTATTGCTATTATTTTCGTGCTTGAATGACGAAATGGATAAAGAATGTTTTGATATGATAAATTAGCTTTTAAGTTCGACTGAGATATTGCTATGATGTGGTAGCTTATTCTTGGATTAATTTTTGAATCATACAGATATGGCATTGATGAATTTGGAAGATCTGAACCGAACTAGCATGAGGAAGGTTAATCTTTAAAATGTAAGTGACCAGTTGCATAGAGAAATGTGTAGATAGGTGACTAAATAAACATAGATAAACGTTGTTTGTTCCTTTTACATATATCATATTTGAACCAGTGATGTGTTCACAGTTTTGTCAATTAACATTACCGGCTCAATAGTAATCAATCATAGAAAACTGACTAGTGAATTCTAAAAGATTTGTCAAACAAGTATGACCACATAATTTGATTGATTAACTAATGGCACATAATAATTAATAGAAAAATTTAAACTAATATTTACCTGAACTATAATAATAACACTGGACAACAAAATTGCACTTTTCGTTTGATGAACGACTCGTGTCACTTGATGTTCACTAATTTGACGTCGATGATTCTAAATATACCCTCGCTTGTTCTCTAACAGCTCCTGCTCACAAGTTAAAGCTTTAATTAAAAAAACTCAATTACTGTAATAATTTGCTGTTAATCAGAAAAAATATTGATTTAACTTGCTATAATTTGAAATGTCATCGTAAATAGTATATGTGAATGATTCAGTTTATTTTTGTTTCATTTGTAGAGAGAATACAGTTAGGTGGCCGAGTTCTTAAGTGAAACTTACAAAAATTACTTTGGGCATTCGCTGGAAATGCATGATAAGCCTTGGTTTCCAGAAAAGGCTTGTAAAACGGACTTTCGGTTTCTAAATAATAAAAGGAAAGCTTTCCGGTACGAAACTGATATGATCAGGGAAGATCCCGTTATCCACCAATATGACTGCTATTTTTGTTTGGGGAACATAACTGGCATAAACCAAAAAAATCACGCTAAATGGGAATATCCTTCCCTGCAATATAAGGGCACATAGACAAATTCTGAGCCCAGAACTTCCTCAATTCTCTGTAATGTATCTGTACTCTGTTATACACCACCTATCACTTTTTCAATTCTATGTTATATGATTTGCCATAGGAAATAAACAGAACAAATCTACATTATCACTTCGGACTTGGACCACCCATCTACTATGTAATGAAGAGGAATCTTTCTTTCATTGAATTTGTCTGGGTTATCATACAGGGTGCTTCAACGAAAACTAAACAGAGGCTATATCTACCAAGATATTCAAGATATTGCTATGATGTGGTAGCTTATCCTTGGATTAATTTTTGAATCATACAGATATGGCATTGATTAATTTGGAAGATGTGAACCGAACTAGCATGAGGAAGGTTAATCTTTAAAATGTAAGTGACCAGTTGCATAAAGAAATGTGTAGATAGGTGACTAAATAAACATAGATAAACGTTGTTTGTTTCTTTTACATATATCATATTTGAACCAGTGATGTGTTCACAGTTTTGTCAATTAACATTACCGGCTCAATAGTAATCAATCATAGAAAACTGACTAGTGAATTCTAAAAGATTTGTCAAACAAGTATGACCACATAATTTGATTGATTAACTAATGGAACATAAATATTTACCTGAACTATAATAATTACACTGGACAACAAAATTGCACTTTTCGTTTGATGAACGACTCGTGTCACTTGATGTTCACCAATTTGACGTCGATGATTCTAAATATACCCTCGCTTGTTCTCTAACAGCTCCTGCTCACAAGTTAAAGCTTTAATTAAAAAAACTCAATTACTGTAATAATTTGCTGTTAATCAGAAAAAAATTTTGATTTAGCTTGCTATAATTTGAAATGTCATCGTCAATAGTATATGTGAATGTTTATTTTTGTTTCATTTGTAGAGAGAATACAGTTTGGTGGCCGAGTTCATAAGTGAAACTTACAAAAATTACTTTGGGCATCCGCTGGAAATGCGTGATAAGCCTTGGTTTCCACAAAAGGCTTGTAAAACGGACTTTAAGTTTCTATGTTTATGGGCAAATAATAAAAGGAAAGCTTTCCGGTACGAAACTGATATGATCTGGAAAGAACCTGTTATCCACCAATATGACTGCTATTTTTGTTTGGTGAACATAACTGGCATTAACCAAAAGAATCAGGCTAAATGGGAATATCCTTCCCAGCAATATAATGGCACATAGACAAATTCTGAGCCCAGAACTTCCTCAATTCTCTGTAATGTATCTGTACTCTGTTATACACCACCTATCACTTTTTCAATTCTATGTTATATGATTTGCCATAGGAAATAAAGAGAACAAATCTACATTATCACTTCGGACTCGGACCACCCATCAACTATGTAATGAAGAGGAATCTTTCTTTCATTGAATTTGTCCGGGTTATCATACAGGGTGCTTCAACGAAAACTAAACAGAGGCTTTATCTACCAAGATATTCATTTCTAATCAAAACGCAAAAACAGGTCAATTTTTGTTTCAAGGTGGGACATCTTTTGGGGTACAAGACTTTCCTGAAATATCAACCCCCTAAGCGGGGGTTGCACTCCTTGAACGTTTTGAATAAGGAAGATGGGTCGAGTGATGACTAAAAAGAAGGGTGGTATCTTTGTCTACATCGCCTTGGACGAGTTTCAATTTTAAATTGGAAACTGTAAAAGATACAGGGTGAGCAACTGAAAGATAGGGAAGACTATTTCCCTGAGACATCAAGTGCTACCCTCATCTCGAATTTCAACCCGTAGAGCAGAGGTGACCACCCTTGAAAATTTGGAAGAGGGTAGATGGGTCGAGTGATACCTCGAAAGAAAGGTAGAAGATACAGGAGTGAGCTACTGAAAAATAGAGCAGACTATCTATCGCCCTTAGCTATTGAAGTATTAGTGCAAAAAAATGGAACAGATTAATTCTAGATCAAAGGCTGTCATCTTTGATCAAAATGAATCCATTCCAGTTTTTCGCAATAATACTCCAATAGTCTTGGGGCGATAGCTTTCTCTATTTTTCAGTGGCTCACTCTGTATCTTCTACAGTTTTCAATCAAAAATGAAAATTCTTTCACGGGAATGGAGACAAAGATAATACCTTCCTTTCGAGTTATCACTCGACCCGTCTTCCCTCTTCCAAATTTTCAAGGGTTGTAACCCCTGCTCCTGGGGTTGAAATTCGAGATGAGGATGCGACTTGATGATGACTGCCATTGATCAGCATGTATCTGTTCCATTTTACCTCATTGAAACTTGAATTGTATCGGGGAAATAGTCTTCCGTATCTTTCAGTTGCCCACCCTGTATCTTATATAGTTTTCAATTAAAAATGAAAATTCCTTCAAGTCAATATAGACAAAGATACCACCTTTCTTTTGACTTATCACTCGACCCATCTTCCATACTCAAAATGTTCAAGGATTGCAACCCCCGCTTAGGGGATTGATATAATACTATATTATACCTCAAAAGATGTCCCGCTTTGTTTTGATCCGAAATGAATATCTTGGTAGATATAGCCTCTGTTTTGTTTTCGTTGAAGCACCCTGTAAATCTTCATATACAAGGTGATGAGTACTTGATGAAAATTGATATACATTTTTCATTTGATTGAAACAGTACTGCTCAAATTTTCAAAATATTCACAAAATTAAGACGCCCTTCACCACGCAGTTTCTTCATCATATAAGTAGCACATTCGAAAGGAAGACGTGCCTTAGACAGCGTGTCCGAGCTGAAAGTATCTGGGGAACGGGTTTATGGATCAATTTCAAATTTTGGCTTAAGAGTAAACGGATACTGATCCACAATTTATTGTTGAAGCGGTATCACTTCTGGTTATACAGTAATACCCTGTATTAGGTGACATAGCATGTGAAATCGAGCCATTCACAATATTTTAATGGTCACTTCTTAGAATAAGGAAAACAGAAAATCCAGAACTTTCAAAAACTAGAGAATTCTTTAGAGTTCTTGTCAACTCAATCATGAATTATGTGGCGCCTGTTGACCTCACACTTTGCGAGAACCATATGTATTTCAAAAGATACTTTGTCCAGGCCAATTCAGTCAGTGGTATATATAGGTGTCATATATAGAAGCATTCGCTCATACTCAATTATGCAGTTCTTGATTCTTCCTCAAATCTAACTATTTACGAAGTCTCTATATTATTCTGTCACTTGGTAGTTATACACGAAATTCACGTTTATTATTATTATTATTTGGCTTTACATTCCATTCTGGAATAGTAGCCGCAAAATACTCAAATAACTCGTTTCGGGCGAGTCAGTCCATCTGTGTCCTTCTCCTTACATTACAACCTACTATTGGTTTTTTGCCTCGTCTACTATTTTTCTCCAGTCGTTTCTATTTTGTGTTCTGGAAATCCAACCCTTCACATCCATTCTGATCAAGTCTGTCACAACTTCATCTTCCCATCTATTCCTTGGTCTTCCTTTTGTTATTTTTCCTTTCGGCCTCCATTCTAGTATTTTCCTTACTTGTCTGTCTTTCATCCTTTTAATATGTCCATACAACTGTATTCTTCTAGCTTTGATTGTCTTTACTATGTCCTCTTCTCCCAGTATATTCTCAATTTCTTTGTTCATTAGTAGTCTATATTCTCCGTTTTCAGTTCTTTGGAGTCCATATAACCTTCTTATCATTTTCCGTTCGAATATTTTCAGGTTCTTGCTTTGTTATGCTGATCGTTTCAGCAGCGTATGTAACGACAGGTTTAATTGCTGTTTTATAAAGTTTCATTTTGGTATTCCTCTTCATTCTCTTGTTTTGTAGAAGTCTTTTGTAATTCCAATATTCTCTATATCCTTCTTGTATTCTGTGTGCTATTTCTATTTTGGACTTGTTTCTGTTATTGGTCATGGTTCCTAGGTATCTGAAATACTATACCATTTCAAAATTCATGTCTGCTATCTTTACTTCCTTTTGTTCTTCGCTCTTTCTACTTATTTTCATACATTTAGTTATCTGATTTATTCTCAATCCTCTTTTATCTGCTTCCACTATCAATTTTCTGAAAGTCTCTTCAAGTTCTTTTCTGTTTCTCGCCACCATCGCTATGTCATCAGCGTATGCAATCAAGTCGACAAATTTAGTCGTTATTGTTCCTTTAATGTTGCAGTTTCTTACTACTCCATCCAGCGCTATGTTAAACAGTGTTGCTGACAAGCTGTCTCCTTGCCTAACTCCTGTTTTTATTTCGAATTCATCTGTGATACCTCCGCCATTTATTACCGCTGCTTTTGTATTGCTTAGTGTCATTTGGGTCAGTTTTATTATTTTTTCTGATATTTCAATTTCCTTCATACCCTGAATCAGCATCTTCCTTATGATACTATCGAAGGCGTGTTTAAAGTCAACGAAGAGTATCCATAAGTCACTATTTCTCTCGTAACATTTTTCTATTATTTGCTTTAGCTCCAGAATCGCGTCTATTGTTGATCTGCCACTTCCGAAACCATTTTGATAGGCACCAAGATTGATTTCAGTTATTTTTTTGAGTTTTCTGTTGATTAGTGATGTGAGAATTTTGTATGTGGTACTGAGCAGGCTGATGCCTCTGTAGTTGGAGCAGTTATTTGTGTTTCCTTTCTTGTATAACTATCAGACCTAGGTTCCAGTCATTCGGCATTTTTTCAGTTTCCCATATTTCTTTTATGAGTTCATATATGCTGTTCAACAATTTTTTCCCACCGTATTTGATCATTTCATTGGTTATGCTATCTGGTCCACTTGCCTTTTTGTTCTTCAGATTGCCGACTATTTCTTCGTATTCCACTTTTGTTAGAGAAGTTTCACTATTATTATCTATGTTTTTTGTTATCTCTCCTCTCACACATTTCGGCGTTTCTTTCCTCTGTTGAGGGTCTCATAAAATGTGCTATCCATTCAGAGTTTTCTATGTTATTAAATGTTTTCCTACTATTCTGTTTCTTAATATACTGATATAGTTTCGAGTGGTTCTTGTTCTCGTTTTCTAGATTTTCTTAGAAGCTTTTTATCCATTCCGTTTTCTTTCTTCTGGGAATTTTCTTTGTTAGTTTTCTGCTTTCTGTGTAATTTACTCTGTTACATTCTAGTTTCGTTCTCATCCATTTCAGCCTTGCTTCTTTCTTCTTTCTGATCAATTCTTTGCATTCTGCGTCGAACCATTCATTGTTTTTATCTTTCTTCTTCTGGCTCGTTATTTTCTCGGCGGCACTTGTTATGTCTTCTTTCAGATTATTCTATATCACCTCTATGTTTCTACTTTCGTCCATCATCCTTAGAGTTTTCTCTAATTCTTTCTTATACTCCTCTACTTTTGATGTTATTTCTTTCCATTTCTTTTTACGTTTCAGTTTCCTGTGCGTTTTGGCAACCATTCTCATTTTAATTTTACCTATTATAAGTATGTGGTCGGAGTCAACATTTGCGCCTTTGTAGGATCTAACGTCTTCCACAACACGCTCACGTCTTTTTGAAACCAATAGGTGGTCTATTTGATTTCCAGTTGTTCTTTCTGGTATAAGCCAGGTTACTTTGTGTTCTGGCCTGTACTGATTTTGGTACTTGCAATGAACAAATCGTTTTCAGTTGCAAAATGGGTTAATCTTAGGCCGTTGTCGTTGCTGGTTTCGTGAAGCATCTACTTTCCTGCTATTCCTGTAAAAAAATCTTCTTTTCCTATTTTGGCATTCGAATCTCCTATCACTTATAGCCTGTCATGTTTTAGTATGCTTTCGCACGTTTTATCATAAAAATCGTCTTTGGATTCTTCGCTTGACTCTTCAGTCGGTGCGTAAACATTTACCATTCTTATGTTCGCTATATTGTTTTTGATCTTCAAAAGAGAAATTCTTCCATTAATTGTTCTGTATTCGATAACTCTATGTATATAATTTTTTCGGTGATTAGAAAACCTGTACCATTTTTTCCTCTCTTATTTTCGCCACCGTACATGAGTGTGTAGTCCTTTATTTTAACTGTACCATCTCCTTCTAATCTTGTTTCTCGAAGAGCTAATATATCTACTTTATAATTTTGTGTTTCAGTAGCTATTTTCTTACATTCTATGATCCAAGTCTGAGTAAAGATTTCTTTTCCCTCCTTGTTCTTCTTTTGCTTTTTATTATTTTTTTTTGTGTGACTCCTTCCTAGCCTGCCGCAAAGCCTGCTTAACCCCAGGCTCGGCAGGGTCTGTCAGTTTCTTGTGGTTGTGTCTTCTTCATCTCCAAAATCAACGGGAAAGTATTTTGCCTGAATTCTTCTTCCTTTTTCTAGTGCTGTTTACATTTTCCTGTTCCTGCCTTATGTCCTCCTTTCTCGCACAGCGGACAGTATTCCTCATTTGCACAGTATTTGGCTTGATTGTCCTCCATGCCACATTTACTGCACATTTAAGACCTATCAGGTCCCTTGCATTCTTTTACTTCATGGTCGTGTGCCCAGCATTTGAAACATTTTTTGACATATATCTGTATCGAAATTTCACATTCAACCATGCCGATTCGTATGTTTTTACTCTTTAGTAGTTCTTCAGCTACTGCTTCTTCAATTGTTAGAGTGATCGTTTTTGTGTTGTTTGCTGCTGGTCTGTATTTCGTTTCGTTCTTGATTTTATTTGTCTTTTTCAGCGCTTCAACCACATCTTCTTTTATGCTAAGAGCATCCATATTTCTTAGGAATAGGGTTTTCATTTTTGTGTTAAGTCCTGCCTTCCTTATTTCCATACCTACCTTCTTTGTTATCTATCAGGTCGATAAATTTTTCGTCTGTATCTTTTTTATCTGTTATGATGAGTAAATTGCCATCTTTGGTATTTCTCAGACTTTAAATTGCAGTACTCAATTCAGTCCCATCAATTTTCTCTTTGGTACTTGCCAGGAGTTCGTTCCTTGCACTATGAATGCATTTGTTCTTCTTTCTTTACCGATACTCGTTTTTGATTTGTCCTCCTTGTCTTGAAGTCTGTTGTATATATTCTCACCTTTGTATTCATTTTTTGAAATATACATAAGGGAAACAGAAAATCCAGAACTCTCAAAAAGTAGAGAATTCTTTAGAATTCTTGTCAACTCAATCATGAATTATGTGGCGCCTGTTGATCTCACACTTTGCGAGAACCATATGTATTTCAAAAGATACTTTGTCCAGACCAATTCAGTCAGTGGTATATATAGGTGTCATTCACAAAGAAGAAGCATTCGCTCAGACTCAATTATGCAGTTCTTGATTCTTCCTCAAATCTAACTATTTAAAAGTGTTGTCAAGTTAACCTGACCCATTACGACTCCAAGGTATTCCTGTTTATAGTTAATTTACATTGAGACGATAGTAGTGCTAGTGACTTTGAATGTGACCTGAAGTCGCCGAAATTATTCAATCGAGATGATTAAAATGACCTAATCAGAAATGTGGAATGGTCAAAGTCTGTTTCGGAAATCCTGTGGGTTTTAGGCTGAAAGAAAGGAACTAACCTAACAAACAATAGGAGTCGAGTTTCTCATTACCGCACCAGAAAACAGAATTACCTAAAATATTTCGATGAAAAAGATGATTTTGTAGTTTGTAAAGATGTATCTGGTTTAGTTTCTGCAATGGGATTACGAAATTACGTTTGTAAAGAATGGCGTTTGTTTATAGATTCGCCTAAATGTGCTCTCTTACACAACAGGAATAAACTAGGGTTGTTACCTATTGCACATTCTACTAAACTAAAAGAATATACATTTATTGCTTTGGTTTTGGAAAAAAATGATTACACAGATGATTTGAAGTGTGTCCACTCGTTTCCTAAAGAGGCCAAATTGTAGCATGAAGCATTTGGGCGATGCATCTCATGACAATAATAAAGAATGAGAGTTGCGTGAAAAAACAGTGAACATCACCACAAACTTACAGCCTGATGTAGGAAATTTGGTTGACGAAGAGTAGGAGAAATAAGGTAAGTATACTTTTATTTACACTTAATTATGATTTAAGGGGGTTCTCCAACAGTGACTTTTCTGTAGAACGTTGTTGATTGCGTCTTGTTCGCATTGAAATTGACCAAATTCAACCAGCCTCACTCTGATTCTGTAACGTGCTAGAATCACGTCACAGCTATTTGAATTTGAAACACCTAATTCCAATCAACCCCTCCATATATGCCCAACAGTTACGCTACTGGCTATCACTTATCATCATCGAACCACATTTCGACAGTACAACCTAAGAGAAGTCTGATGAGCAAAATCAGTTGTCGCATTTTATATTCTACCGGCTTCAGAACTTTCACTTTTCACTTTCCCTCTTTCTGCTGCCGACTTTCAAACTTTCTATAAAAGTTTTCTAGTGAAAATTAGAGCTATATCTATATCTTAATTATTGTGTAGTGACCTATATCAAAAATATAGGATGTTGAAAGTTTAATCAGCAGAATGCAGCACTTAACCTTGAAAATCTGATTTTTAATTTTTCCCTACAGCATTTTTCCTATTAACTGCTTGAATGCCTTATAGTAGCTACTAGAAATCCAAATCTGCTCTACAGAATTTGTATTTTTCTCACGTTTGATTTCATAAGCATATTTTTTCAGTTCATACAATTTTTTATAATGACTTTGATAGATATCTCATCAATAAACTCGATCAAAGTAATTTTTCTTATTGGAACACGATAAAATTAATTCAAACTCCAATATTCAGTCATTATTTCCTTCATTTTCGAGTGATATTCGTGAAATTCTCATGTAAATCATAAAATTCTTTCAAATTTTCAAAATGGTTGCCAAATATCTGTAAGTTTTTGTAAAAAGTTTTTGTAGATGCTTCCTCGCTTTATATGTAGCTTATCTTTCAATTCTATGACCTACCTCACAGGCTAGAATCAGTTTATTTTTTAGAATATCTGTAACTTTTCCTGTTAATTCTTATCTTCAAATAATGTTAGACTCACATTATTTTGTAACTTCAGATTCACTGGTTTAGCTGGCTGTTACGTTAGAGCATAGAATATCTTGGTGATATTTGTCTCCCTTTTGTAAAATTCACATACGTGATTGGAGACTTCTATTCGTAGAAGAGATCATACTCGCCCTCACTTGAATCTCTAAAATAGACGACCTCTACCTCATCTGTTTCTTCAGGATGCTTCATCTGTTTCTTCAGGAACAATGATTTGTTGACTATGACCAAGATAAGTGAAATTAATTGTATATACAACAGAATCAATCAGAATTCTAGTCAGGACGCTGACTAGAAAATGAGGACACCAAGGTACAGTCGTCCACAAACCGAAATAGTCTGTTTTCGGTGGAGTGAAGTAGATCATTAATCTGCATCAGAAAAATTGTTGGCTAGAGTATAGAGCCCCATCAACTACTACCTGAATCGAATGAAAATTACATTTCCAATAGCTCTTCACTACGCCGCACTTGTTTGCGAATACCTCAATTTGCAATATCCTGGTCATTAAATTAGAAAACGAGGTCCTATGGAGTGGCCTTCCCAATCTCCTGTTCTGAAACCTATAAACTTTTTCTTGTGGACAAATTTTTAAATTTTTGCGGTAAAATAAATATTGAAAATGGCTCGTTTGAGATGGAAAACCCTGTATGTTGGTGTTTTATCTCTCCTAGTAAATTGAAACTATTGTTCCGTATTTCATTTTGTATTGATGCGAACGCAAAATGTTTCCCTAAAATTCTACTTGATTTAATTCGACACAAGGTAACTGCATAATACTTGGACAACTGGAAATTCGTTTTTGTTCAATTTATGCTAGATTACGCTCAATAAAAATTTTCAACACCTATAAATCACATTATATCACATCATTGAATTCAAATGTAAATACTTGTGTCTTTTTTAAAATTTTTTAGGAGTGATGAATATATAGAGTGTTTCTCATGTACGCGCTTAAATGAGAAAGTTTTGTCAAATTACTTTGCCTAGGGCCCTTATTCATTTTTATTCTAACTCTTGAGAGTAGGTGATGCCACAGCTGTGGGTACCCAAGATGGTTTAATGTAAGTGTTCACCCTGTATCGTGCTAAAATCACGTCACAACAATTTGAATTAAAACACCTGATTCCAGTCAACCCTCCATCGGTGTCACGCCACTGGCTAACAGTCTGATGCGCGTAATCAGGCTATCGGATGGTATGCTTACCGGCTTCTGAATCTTTTCCAGAATTTCTTACTGCCGCATACCTCCAAGCCAATTAGTAGAACTTGAAATTCCTCTTAAATAGTAGTTGAAATAATAAAATTATAGTAAAATTCTCTATATATCTTTATCTTGCATACTGTGTAGTGACCTATGTCAAAAACATAGGGTAAGTTGAAAGTTCATTTCGTAAAATGCCGCAGTTAACCTTGAAAATCTGATTTTTAGTTTCCTTACAGCATTTTTCCTATCAACTGCATGAATGCCTTATAGTAGCTATTAAAAATTTAAATTCTGCTCTACAGAATTTGTCTTTTTCTCACGATAGATTTCATAATCGCATTCCTTTAATTTCTACAATTTTTTATAATGACCTCGATAGATTTCTCATTATTAAACTCGATCAAAATAGTTTTTCTGAGTAGAATAGGACAAAAGTAACTCAAACTCCAATATTCAATCATTATTTTCTTCATTTTCAAGTAATTTTCGTGAAATTATCATGTAAATCTTGAAATTCTTTCAAATTTTTAAAATGGTTGCCAAACATCTGTAATTTTTTATAAATAGTGTTTATTGATGCTTCCTTACTTTTTATGTAGCTTCTCTTTTAATTGTAAATAGTTTTTTGTAGATGTTTCATCCAGCTAGCATAAGTTTACTTTTTAGAATCTCTGTAACTTCTTCTGTTGATTCTTATCTTCAAATAATGTTAGACTCACGTTAGTTTGTTACTTTAAATTCCTTGGTGTAGCTGGCTGTTACGTTAGAGCCGTATCTTGGTGATATATGTCTAAGTTGTGAAATTCAGTCCTAGGTGGAGATTCCTAGATGATGACTCGTAGACAGAGGTTGTAGGTAGAGACTCGTAGGTGGTGCTCAGAGGTTGAGATGATATAACTTCTATATGGAGTCCAGAAATCGACATCCGAAGCTGAAATAGAGGTTTTCCCACATATGCAGCAGAAAAAACAAGAACGTGTTGGAATTTGAACTCTCTGAGTGATTGGAGACTCACCAAGATATATAAATATATAAAAAAGCATTTGTGACACTGTGTACAATAATTTATGTAATGAAATATCTGAGCTAAACTTCCTTGAGTTTTCTTCCAAGATTTCAGTGACATATATTGCATTAGAGTCTCATTGCTCATTTTTCTCTGGGCTTACACAGTATGAAAGTTAATTTCGTTACAACTCACTTCTTGAAGAGGACCAAATTGTAGCATGAAGCATTTGTGCGATGCATCTCATAAAGAAGATGAAGACAGAGAGTTTCGGTCAAAACAGAGAACAACATTACCGCGAAACTGGTGCCTGATGTTGGAAATTGGGTCGAGGAAGAGCAGAAGAAATCAGCTAAGTATACTTTTATTTACTTTGTACAGCTACTAAAAGGTTCAAACAATGAAATATTGGCGACAATTTGCATTTAATATCTTATATTGTCAAAAATTAGAAACTTTCATATATCCGGAAAAGATTAAATGTATCTTTTTTTATTTCCACATCTTGAAAGAATGCAATGTCTGTGATGCCAATTAGCAAGTTCCACAGCACATAAGCCCTGTCAACGAAAGAATTGTTATAGAGGGAGGTAGGTGGCTTTGCTGGTTAGGTTAGATTTCCACGAGCCTAGTTTTTCTTTGGAACCTGATTCTTTCCGGGACCAAGTCTCTAACTCTTCAGAGCATTCAGCTTGGAAGTATCTGTAAAAAAGAGAAAGATCAGCTACCTCCCGCGTTTGAGTGAGTGGTTGGAGATCACACGTGATCTCCGAGTGGTCAATGTGGAGTACTGCTCTATTCTGGACATTATGCAATGGATATAATGAATGTTTGGAAGTGGAGCCGCACACACATGAAAAGTATTCCACAATCTAACAGAAGCAGGTTGGGCAATGGATGACACATTGTCATTCCAGCAAAGTCCGTTGTTGACCGTGATGTCGAGTAGGTGCATGTCCTTCCATGATTAAAAAAGGTTCTCCAGCAGTGACTTTTCTGGAGAATGTTTGAATTCAGTGACATGCAATGTTGGTATCTTTGTCTGTGTGATTCCATGGTACCGTCGGCCGCAAACTTAAATATTCTGTTTTCGGTGGAGTGGATTAGATCAATTAGCAATAGAAAAAGAGGTGGTGAGAACCTGAAGGCTTGGGGTACTCTTGCATTAACCTGAAAGATTCACTCGTTACACCATCAATTACCACCTGAATTGATCTGCTGAAGGAAACCTACTCATCCAACGACGAAATGTGGTTGGATGACTTGGCAGGAAGTCGCTATACGATTAGTTTAGCTGCGCACCAAACCTTGGCGAAGGCCTTTGAGATATCAAGAGCAATGCATTTACATTGTTAATGTCCACAAATGCAAAACGTATGCAGATATGTCCTCAGTTTTCTTTGAATGGCAAAAAACAGAAACGTTTGCCGGAATATCCCATCGTTGTAGACAAAATCAATGAATACTTTACCCATGGGCTCTCTTCGAATCCCGGACCTAAAATAGAGATGCTGAACAGATATAACAATACCTTGCAGAACGAGTCGCTATCTTTTAGAATTTCGATGGTGTCTGAGAAACAGGTGCGTGAAACTTTGAATTCGATCAAGTCAAACGTAGTGGGATCTGATGGGATCAGCGTAATAATGCTGCTTCTATGTACCTCTGTCATTTTGAAGTATATTTGTCTTATATTCAACTACTGTATAGAGAAATCCGTGTTTCCTACTGCATGGAAGATGGCACATGTAATTCCAATACCAAAAGTACAATCCCCAAAAGAACTCAAAGATTTGCGGCCAATAAGTATACTGCATTTGTTGTCCAAAATTTTTGAAAAACTTGTTGCTGCTCAAATAAAGAACTATCTTGAGATACATAATATACTGTCTGATATACAATCAGGTTTTCGAAAGGGTTATAGTTGTACTACTGAGTTGGCTAAAGTCCTCGATGATATAATTCAGTCTATAGACAATAAAGAACTGATCATTTTGATTCTGCTTGATTATTCTAAAGCTTTCGATAACAATAATCACGACCTGCTTTTAGGAATACTTCATTTCCTTGGATTTTCCAAGGATACAGTTCTTTTATTCAGTGGATACTTGAGTGATCGGAAGTAGATCCTTGTATATGATGGGCAAAATTCGAGTGATATTCAGGTTTCCTGTTGAGTGCCACAGGGCTCAGTCCTTGGGCCAATTTTCTTCAAATTGTACACCTTTCAGATGCTCAAATGGTTATCTTATTGCCATGGTCATTTATATGCTGACGATACCCAATTGTATTACTCTTTTCCCAGGGAATCGTTTGATGAAGCTCTGATCAAGTTAATCTGGACCTCGAAAGACTGTCAAGTGTCTCTGAAAATATTCTTCTCAAATTGAATCTAAATAAGACAGTCGCAATGTTGTTTGGTAAGAAAGCAAATGACAGAACAGTGTAAACACTCTGTACACATACTTTTGGGGGACACTGAGATTCCGTTGTCCGATGAGTCAAGAAAACTGGGGTTAATTATCAACTTGCTTTGTAAGAGAACTTTCCCAAATATAACACTTATTTATGGTTGCAAAGAATTTCTTGATATCAGACAGCGTAAATTGCTGTCTGAGGCTATGGTGTTGTCACATCTCAATTATAATGCATGCAGATCGAAAAGTGAGGTTTCGGTCGGATGTCCATAACATCAACGTCAGGCATAGGAACAAATTGACGTTGTCAAAGTATAACAGTTCTGTTTATAAACGCTCGTTCTCATACTATATTATTCAACATATTGATATGATTCCAAGTTAATACATCAATTTGTCATTTATATTGTTTAAGAATGAGTGTAAAAAATATTTATTTGCATTACAGGTCGGATAGATTGAGTGTGTCAGCTTCAACATTGTATTTGTTTTTTTACTCTTTCTCGATCTTCCACAGTTGTTTCTATTGTTGATCTATGCGTTGGTAATAATATCCTTTTAGTATTTTCGATTGTTCAATGCTATGATGTTGTAGATAGGATTAATCGGCTATGCCGCTTTCCACCTTATGGTATTATGTGTGTTCAAATGCACTTAGATTGTATTATATAATTTTTTAACAACTTTTCAACAGTGCGTTTGTATAATACCATTAAAGTTCTTTATTATTGTTTATTATCGTGGACTTATGCACTATCTCAGCTGATAGCTGGATATAATTTACCATTCCCAGATTCATCAATCAAAGGGAATAGTTGATCGTTGTCTACGGAAATCGTATTTATGACTTTTGACATAATAGCCACCAATGCGATTAGATGGCAATTTTGGGGTAGGCATCTTTTCCCTTTCTTTGAAACAGACGATTGAAAACTCTGGAGCACATCTCTTGGTGGTTTTCCATCAAGGCCCACTGCATTCTTACAGTTGTTGTACTCACTCTGAACTTCACTTCTGACATATCCGATTGAATATGTGGGATGCTTGTTGCTATACTTCGAAGGCGAGATCATAAATTCGGTCGAAAAATAAATATTTTTTGTTTTATTGATTAATTTCCGGTACTCTTTTGATAGGATGTATTGTTATTTTCGTCTGGTATCACCAGAAATTATCAAAAAATGTTATTGAAATAAAAAAACGAAAAAATATAAACTCGTTAAGATTGATGGCTGCCTACTTGAAGTTTCCAACTCTTAGTTTCTTGAAATGTTACTTACTTTATCACTAATTTTGTTGGTTAGGTATGGATATCCCCAATTTGAACAGTATCAACCATTAAAATTATCTAAATAATAGGAGTAGTTGTGGATTTGTCACGGTTCCAAATAATATGAAATTGGGATGTGATGTAATTCTCTCATACTATTCTATTTCAATTTCATCCTTTTGTAATTATCCCAGTAAACAATTCTGTTATGAAACAGCTGATGAAGAGACAAATCACCAGAGGGAGGAATATCATGCTGTTTCCCCGGATGCGGTAGCAATATCTGCGTTTCTATCAATGGCTTTCATTAGATCTAATATTGATGTCGGACCTCTTACAGGGAAAAGTGGCTAAGTATTATCAAATTTATTCCATGTCTACTTCTATTCGATTGTTGTCGAATAATACCCTAATTTGTAATTAAAGGTAGGAAATACAGAATTAGGATGAGAATGTTATGGAAAGTCCAATAATTTCGACAAAAGCATACTTCATAAATACGGGGGATGTTCTTTAAATTTCGCCTAGGAAGCCGAAATGAGTTGGCTTAGATACCGTTAATGTTATGAGAAGCATTATTTGTCTGTTGGCGGACTGAAAATGACAGTTTTCCTTTCAAGGACAAAAATCGATTATTTCCGCTCAATGAAATTGCAATAATTTCAGAAAAACTTTGCATTGAACACAATTTCAAGTACGGAAGAGTCTTCAGTGTGTTAGTCAAATCTAGTTTTTTACTATTTGTGATTGTAAATTGGAAATTAAGCAAATTTGTAACCTCTTGTCATACGTTAATGTTTAATTATATTATACCTAGTGTGGATCAAATATTAACATAAGCACCATCAACTATGAAGGTAGCTGATTCAATACACAATGAAGGTATCAGTTAATATTGTCGCTATATAAAAAAATAGTTCATTTCTGAGAAAGGTTTGGCACAGTGAAATTAGTAAATTTCTTCGTGAAACTCCAAATGAAGCAATTCTTTTGAGAAAGGTTAGTATTTTGAATTTATTCACAGTGGCAGTTTTTCTATAATAATAACACAAGTCTGCAACAAAAATGCTGTCTGGATATTTTCAACTGATTTCTATGTATTTAGGTGTTCTGAAAACAAAAAACATACTCAAAAAATTCCAGAACGTAAGGTAGAATAACCTTACGTTCTGGTATTACAGGAAAATCAACGCAAGAATGCTGTAACTTTCTATGCATAGTTTGATTTATGTATTGTTTTATCTTGAAACTAATAAATATACCCGAATCATATGAGACCGTTACAAACTTAGTTGAGGCATGTGATGCTTCATTGCCGAAAAGAGGAACTAAAAATATCTAACCCAACAATATTTTTTTGTTGCACACCAAAAATTTTTCTTTTTTCGAGTAGAGCTCGTTTTTCAACCCAAAGTTACCTTAATATTTATTAGTTCTAGATATATTGAATTTGTCATACTGCAATATAACTATGATTATATAATTTATGTATGTAAATATATTAATACCAATTTCAATCCAGATAAGGCTGAATTCAATTAGAAAGGAGACCATAATTCCCAGCTATCAGTAACTAACTATATTATATCTTACGCCACACATTGTCGCAGCAAAAATATGAAAAATAACCTATTTATTCGAATTGATTTATTGAAATATATGAATAAATGAATACTTGTTCATTATTTATCTTCTTGGAAATGCAACAAAACAATTTGTTTCTTCAGAAATGACATATTTACCGCGCTAAATCCACAGAGAGCGATAAAAATAGAAGAGTAAAAAATAGAGGCCTTTCAGTCAATATATTGCAAAATGAAATATTGTGTGTGAGTAATAATATTGATGAATTGAAATATTCAGCTTTCAAATCATAAATATCAATGGGTATTTATGAACAGAGTGTTTCATTATAGAGCTTTTATTGACACTTTTTTCCCAACCATATTGGATTAATTTTAGGGTTCGTAACCCAAAAAGAAAAAAGAACCTCTGTCTGCTAAGACACATGTATAAACCGAGCCAACACTGATACCGAATACTCAGAAAACACTCCGATACGAATGCTCCGTACGTGGATGAGCATTCTGCCAGTCTTACCAAGTGAAAACAAACTGAAAATTAATTTGATCTTGGTTGGTGTAATTCTGATTTCTTCTGACTCATTTTCTTTCGGCTCATGGAATATAAAAGTTGAGTTATTTTCAAATTTTTCAAGCTAACAGTTATATGCAAGAATGTGCAAATTATACCTATTTTAAATGTTGGATAGTGGGGAATGATATGATTCTAGTTGGCTATTGAGAGTGGTTAATTTTGGCTTTTAACAGAGTTTGATAATTTTCAAACTTTCCAACAGATTCATTATCATCCTTTTATTGTATTGTATATGCATTCAATTCTGCATATTCCAGACTATACTATTTGAATTTTTAAGAAAGTTTTCTGTTTGGTATTGAATAGTAATGGGCTTATGTTACCAGTGGAAATAGAAGTTGTTAAACAAAATTTGGAAAGATAAATGTTGATATTATTGGAGATGAAGCCAATATAAGTTAGACGTGCGTATTTATTTTCTGGTTTTTCTATAATAGAATATATAAATATCTGTCCATTATTAGTGCAGTATCCCAGTAGAGCTTCGAATTCTTATCTTCCAATATATCATCCGGGTGGTACAGACGTTGCTTTATTTTCCCTTGGCGTCATCCGCGACTGACAACTATTTCTTGGTGGTAAATTTTCGCCCTTGCGTTATGTCCCTCTAAGTATTCCTTAGGTGCTAGAATTGAGCAACCATATGTGATATGTTGAATCGATTCCAGTGTTTAAGAGCGTTTACGATACCTATCTGATGGTATGTTCTTCCTTGTTATATTTTTCTGATACGCTCTGGTCGGAACCACCTGATCCTGAATGGTTATTATTCTTCCCTCAATCTCCGGGAAGAGGTATCCGGCTCGAAGGTAAATGAAGGAGTCTTTCTTATCTATATTGTCACTTTTCAGAGGGTTTGCGTACCTGCCATGAAGTGCCTTGTATTGCCAGTCTTCCAGAATGACGGATTTTGAGCGGATAGTAGGTACATATTTTTTACTCTCCAGGCGCAAGGCTGAGTAAACCCATTGGCTGCTCGTAGGGCTCGGTAGAATGGGGTATCCCTACTTAGAAAATATTTCCCAAGGATCTTAACCTGCTTGGTGTGGACTGACTCGAGGCAGGATAAACCCCTACCAACCTCATGTCTCTGAAGTTACAATCGATTAAGTGATGCATGGGGGAGTGGACTTCGAACCTTGTTAGTATAGTTCTTATTTCAGTACCCATAGCCTGGAGTCCAATCTGGGTCCACTTGAGGGCACCGAAAGAATATGATATGCTGGGTATGGCCCACGTGTTTATTGACAGGAACAGTGATTTGGAGTTCAACCTTAATCGGAGCAACTTCTTGATTTGAAGAGTTTCATGTTGTTCATGTTTACTTCCAGGGCCTGTCGCACACCCATGTATTTGAACCATTGTTCTATATATATATGGTGTGTTTATGTAGGATACAACTGACCAGGCGGGGTTTCCATCTTTGTGTTTTGCTCAAATAGTATATTTTCAGATTTTCAGAGCTAGAGAGTTTATTGGAATAAGTTTCTTCTTATCCCTTTCTGAATGTGCTAAATAATACAATTGTTCCAATTCTTGTTTGGTTTCTTTAATGAATTGATTTGTGGGTTCTGTTGAGATTTCTGTTACGTCCAAGGTATCGATATTATCTCCTTTATCAACTTTCGTGAGAGTTAGACTTCATTGGGTAATTTGGATGAAATAAATTTTATTGTTTCTGTGTAATTCTGCTCAGTGAGTTTTAAGTTGAATTTTTTTAAGATTTCCCTGTTTTTGTGTATTTGGATGTCCAGTTCAGCTTGAACTCTGATTAATTCCTTATTTTGTCTCATCTTGTTATTATTAGGGGTGACTTAAGGACGATTTGATCTCTGTTGAATTGAATTGAAGAAAAGTTAAGTGGGCTAGGGTAGAAGTGGATATTTGACTCATCTGTGTTCCATATTACGGGTTGAGCATTTGAATGTGTTGGTTTCTTGATTTCTAGTGCAGCGGGCTTTTTCAAAAGCTCATCATATTTTTAACCTGTTTTCTTTTGACAACTTGCATTTGTATCTTGAATTCTAAGCAGTCGAGTTCGACATTACGTAGAAGGTGAAGTAAATAAACCTTGGACTGATTTGATGTATAGGTTTATGTTGTATCGTATTTTCTTCCTTTATTCACAGTGAACAATAGTTCAATTTTTGGATTAGACTTCAGGGGTGGTTTGACAATTGACACTAAATTCATATTGGATCTAATTTTGTATTACTTTTCTCTTTGAGCGCTATTTGCTGAACCATAGATTTGACACATTGCTATATTTCAATAGTAGTCTAGAAAACAATCCCCTTTTCCAGTGGTCCCAACACGAGCCAATTACTATTAAATGCCAAACAAACAATTAATAAACTTAAACAGCCTAGACTCTAGAATATACAGAATTATATGCAAAGAGTGTCCAATAGCTTACGTAGAAGAAACAGATAAAAATTTAGAATCTAGATTTAAAGAACATGACTCTACAGGTAACAAATCTGCAGTTTCTGGTCATATCAAATTTATAAATGACATTAGATAATATACAAATTCTCCACATATGAAATAAAGGGATAACAATGAAGCTGTTGGAAATTAAGAAACTTTGTAAAAACCCAAAATTCACCACTCTCAATAGCCAACTAGAATCAAATTACTCATCACTACTCAACATTTGAAATTGGTATAGTTAGCACAATCTTGCTCATAACTGTTAGCTTAAGACACTGTTAGTTCTAGACAATTAGGAATGACGCAGCAAGTGAAACAGGTCGTGTTTATGATAAACATATAAAATTATATTAACATGAATTTCCATGAAATGAATCCATGAACAATATCATTAATAATGAAATCGAATTTCCTTCTGGTTTTCACCTTTTTTCAATTTTTCAACTGAAACAAAACTAAACAGTGATAAAAATTTGTCTCTTACGCTGTTGGAAAGTAAATCTTTGGAAACTTTAGAAATCAAGAAACACTAACACTCAGGTATACATATTAATGAACAAGTCGATTTAAGCTATTCACCTCTATTGAATCTCTTCAGGGAGCAATCTATTCCTTAATTTCATTCGATATACCTGTCATAAATAACCACTTAAGAAGAAGCAACTCAATAAGCTTTTAATTGCTCAAGAACATTTGTATTTATATTCTCAATTGTATCTATATATAGTTGTCATAATTTCTGTACATTCATTCGTCTGAAGAAGCTAGGGTGTAGTCAAACGCCTTACGAATCACAATTATTCAGTAAAATTCCTCAAAAAATCATACTTGTTTTTTGTTATGATTAAAGGAGGTTCCACCAGTGACTTTTTTGAAGAAAGTTCTTGATTGTGTCTTGTTTGCGTTGAAACTGACCAAGTTCAACCGACTCCACTTTGATATCTTCTCCAAGTCTGAATTGAGTGACATGCTCTGTTGTCAGTGTGACTCCTTTGCACACATAGGATGCTGACTATAAAATGAGTACACCAGGGTACAGATAATTATAATAATGATAATAGATTACCGTATTTCTTATTATCCCACTACACACACCACAAAAATTGTCGCATCACCTGGTGTTCTGAATTCCACAATCGATTAAGCAGCTCGATCGCAGTTTCTTTGTCAACAAATGTTTTAGGACATATGAGGGGAAAAGAATCTTATCTATGTAGTAACATTTGTTTCCATATGATCTCAAACACGTCTGAAACAAGAATGAGTTTATTTATTCATTCAATTTCTCTTCAGTTTTCACGCTAAATTAATGCAAGTTTTCTGTGTTCCTTGTTGATTTTCGAATCTTTGAATTTATTGTAACGGCTGCTGAACGTCCTGGATGCTATATGAGTGATCATGAAGTGGTAAGAATTGCAACACTTAACCAAAGCACTATTTCAAGAGCAATTAATCGGTACCGCGAAACAGGGCAATATGGAAGAAAGGCCGGACAGGGAAGAAATCGGATAACAACACCAGTTGATGATCGTTGGCTTCGTTTAACTACACTAAGAGTGCTAACTGCACTGTACGGCTCGAATGCTACAAAATGAACTTGTACTTGCATCGCAGATATCCTTGAACCTCATGTTGTACCCTTTGGCCCATTGATTGGCGAAAACCTCATTTATATGCATGATAATGCTCGGCCTCATGCAGCTAGAGTAATTACAGAATTTCTGCAAAATGCCAAAATTGATATTTTATGATTGGCAGCCAGAAGTCCTGACTTGAATCCCATAGAACGTGTTGGGGACAACATGGGGTGGCAAATTTAGCAACGTAGGATGCCTTGTAGAACTCCACTCCAACAGCTAGAAAATCTGCTTCCTGAAATTTGGAACTCAGTGACTCAAGAGTACATCCAAAATTTGTTAGAGGGGCTTCCGAGACGTATACTGGCAGTAATTAGGGCCCGGGGAGGAAACACTCGATTTTGAAAATGATTAGTAACCATTCGATGCTAGTTGAATGCTTGAAGATGGAAAAATTTTTAATTTTTCATTAACTCGAAAATTATTGATATTTTCCATCATAAACTCATCTCTTTTGAATAATATTTTCTTATTTTACACTTCTGAAAGTTACCAAGCGACTCTTCAATGACCAACCTGAAAATTTATATAGTATTGTCGTGAAAGTAGGGTGATGCGACAATTTTTGTGGGGAGTGTATATTAGTCAAACATCAAACAACAAAAAACATCAAAGAAGACTTTTCGAAATTATCACCTCATTGCAATTCCGATTATAAAACAATTAGTACAATTTGTGAAAATAGTACCAATAACGGTATAGTATTCACTGAGGCAAATAAAGGTATAACATCAACTAAGGATCCTACCGCTGAAGTTCAGAAAGAAGTAGAAAACGTAATTTCTACAGCAAAATCAGTAATTACAGACCACGAGAAATATAAATTCATTAACTCCAACCCACAATCCCCCGAATTATATTCGTTGATAAAACTTCATGAACATAATTACCCTATTAGACCTATTGTTTCTTATGTAACGGCACCTTCTTTCAAACTTTCAAAATTCCTTAACGACTTACTGATAAAACATTGCAAGTTTAAATTTGAATTTTCGGTCAAAAATACATACGAATTAATTGCCAATATCATACCATTATACCACCTAATTCCAAACTCATTTCTTTCGACGTTAAAAATCTATTTCCTAACATTCCTCCGAAAGATACGTACTACTCAGTTACAGAATTATTAGAAAAGAATCATATCAATACGATCATTAAATCAGATATTCTTTCATTATTACAAATTTGTTTAGATCAAAATTATTTCCACTTCAATAACAAATATTATACTAGTGAAGACGGCTTGATTAGGGCAATCCGTTAAGTCCTTTGTTAGCAGAAATATTCATGGATAATTTAGAGAAATTAATTGATAATTATCCACTTAGTAAATATTGTTTATACTTCTATCGCTATGTAGACGATTTCATTATTTGCTTCACAGAAACAGATAGACTGATGAAAATTTTCGAAAATTATATAAATTCATTATATCCAAAATTACCGAAATAGAAAGTAATAATTCAATAAATTTCTTTGACGTAACACTTTCGAATAAAAATGGAAAACATGATTTCGTAATCTACCATAAGCCGTCACATACATATAGTATAATACATAACTCGTCGTGTCATCCGTACCAACACAAAATAACAGCATTCAACAGATTTATTCATAGATTGATTAAGATTCCGTTATCACCAGAAAATTTCAACAAAGAAATAAATTTAATTAAACAAATAGCTAAAAATAATGGTTATAATCCAAAAAAAATAAATAATATTTTGAATAAAAAAAAGTAGAATCGCATTGAATGAAGTTTACTCTGTCGATAAATTGAAACAAAAATTCAACACCTTAACCTACCTTGGCATTAAAAGTGAAAAACTGAAATCATTCTTGAGTAGAAATAATTTCAACACAGCTTTTCAAACTAATAATAGCTTAGGAAATCAGGTGTTTATAAATTGAATTGCAATGACTGATAATTTCTATATTGGTAGAACACATAGAAATTTCAATATTAGAATATCGGAACATAAACGCAGTTTTTCATATAAAAATTCAGATTCAAATTACGCGAATCATCTCCTGAAAATAAGCACTCTTTCTACCCACAGTTTGAAATTTTGCATACAGATAATAAATATTGGAAAGTAGATCTTTGGGAAACTTTAGAAATCACAATCACAACAAACACAAACACTCAGGTAGACTCATTAATGAACAATCGATTTAAGCCCTTCACCTCTATTGAATCTCTTCAGGGAGCAATCTATTCCTTAATTTTATTGGATATACCTGCCATCAATAACCACTTAAGAGGAAGCAACTCAATGAGCTTTTAATTATTCAAGAACATTTGTATTCATATTCTCAATTGTATCTATATATAGTTGTCATAATTTCTGTACATTCATTCTTCTGAAGAAGCTACGATGTAGTGAAACGCGTTACGAATTACAATTATTCAGTAAAATTCCTCAAAAAATAATACTTGTTTTTTGTAATGATTAAAGGATGTTCCACCAGTGACTTTTTTGGAGAAAGTTCTTGATTGTGTCTTGTTTGCGTTGAAACTGACCAAGTTCAACCGACTCCACTTTGATATCTTCTCCAAGTCTGAATTAAGTGACATGCTCTGTTGATACCTTTGTCAGTGTGACTCCTTTGCATACATAGGATGCTGACTAGAAAATGAGTACACCAGGGCACAGACAATTATAATAATGATAATAGATTACCGTATTTCTTATTATCTTACTATATAAACCTAAGCACTAAGTTTGCGGTGATGTTGTCCTTGTTTTCGCTAGTAGTTCTCTGTTTTTTTTTATCTGGAAATCGTTCCTGATAAGGTCAAAATTGTAGATCATTATTTCTTATTATTATATACGAAGCGAAACAATAACAAGAATTAGAGGGTAGGTTAGATTAGATCCATTGCAATTTCTTGTCTATAATTGCGAACAACATCCATTATAATCCTATAAGGTTGTTCTGTGATTTTGAACGGAATAACATAACTCACTTCACGATTTCTTAAAATATTCTATTACTCTCAGAGTCTTTTTTCACCCAAAATACGAGATCTAAATTATCCCCGAACTGAAATCATGATCAAAACACTTTCTAGGATAGAATAATGTTGAATTTGAAGATGCCAGTTTTCTTCCGGAAATTTTCAAAATTTTTTTTCTGGAAAATGGAGCTTTTTATTTGATATTTATGCGCAGTAGGAAATCAAAATTGAATCTGTAATTGAAAAAAAAAATAAAAACGTAGGATTTTCATTTAAAAGGTCATAGCGAAGTTAAACTTTATAATGTTATCTATGACATTTGTCATATTTTTCGAACGACTGTCAACATTTTTTCGCAAATTTTTCTTCAAATTAAACAAGATCCACGAAGAAATAATATATGGGCGATGTCAACCTAAATTATTGGGTTCATAATGATTCTAAAACATATATAGATCATAATCGGCATCCCTTGGAAGACCGATCTTGGTAATCGGGGCTCTCTCAGTCAAACAGAGAGGGAATTGTTTTGTTAAGTTTGAATATTGAAGAGTTTTTCTGCAATTATACTTCAAAATTGGCAAGCAAGAACATCTCCGCGAAAGAGGAAATATTGCAGGTTATGTACTTTTTGATTATATCCTTAGTTCTTTTTATGACTTCCGGTATTTCTGGAAAAGATAGACCAATGAAAATGTTTCAGGCATTTATAATATCATTCAAGATGAAATTAATTCGGTTTTGTTTTAGTGAAATCGATCAACAATTGCACAAGTCTGCAAAAAAAAAAAAGTTGAGAGCTGTTTTGGTTTTATTGTGTAATTTTTATGTTATTGGGTACGCTGAATTCAAAAATGACTTTCATTTTGTCCTAGCACGTCACGTTTTCTGACAATGTAGGTGTCTATGCTGAACAAGTTATTATCTTAAGATAAAACATAACGTTTTTGTTAAATAAAGTAATTTATAATTGCGTATCGAAACTTATTTTCTTATCTACAATACATTAATTAGTGAGCACTAAACACATTTCTTTTCAGCAGTGAGGCTCCTTTTGGTACATTTTCGCATGTAAGAAGCATCTGGAAGGTCTCTTTTAAGCGTCCAATAGTAGTCTGCCATCATTGAGATGCTCCATCTTCCCTGGCATCTTTTTTCCATCTCCTTAATATCTTGGTGAAATCGTTCACCTTGCTCCTCACTCACGTCTCCTAAATTTTCTGGAAAATAGTCGAGGTGGGAATGAATAAAATGTACTTTCAAACTCATTAAGCAACCTAAAGCTTGAAATGCTTTTAACATTCTTTTGACGATTTGTTTGTAGTTAGAGTCTTTGTTATTGCCTAAAAATTTTGTTATAACTTCCTTAAAGGCAATCCACCCTTCTCTTTGAGGATCCGTCATGGTTATGACGAATAGTGGATCAGCCGTAAGCCGTCTAATATCTGGTCCAACGAAAACACCTTCCTTCAACTTTGCCTCCGAGAGGCCAGGAAACTTTGATATTGAGTATTTGAAGCAATTTCCATCTCTTGGAAGTGACTTTACAAATTGCTTCATCAATCCCAGCTTTATATGAAGCGGTTGTAAAAGAACTTTATGAGGAGGCACCAAAGTTTCATGCAGGACATTCTTTTCGCCTACTTTAAGCTCCCTCGCAGGCCAAAACTTTTTGGTCCAGTGATTTGTTCGGTCTCTATTATCCCATAGTCACAAAAAGCAAGGAAATTTGGTAAACTCAGATTGCTGTCCGAGCGCAATGCCCAAGATTTTGAAACCACCGCACACTTGCCAACCGTGGTCTTTATATTTTAATTTACAAAGAATCAATTCCAAGTTATTGTAGGTTTCTTTGAGGTGTACACAATGGCCGACAGGAATGGAAGCATAGAAATAGCCGTTGTGAAGCAGAGCTGCTTTAAGGCTTTTTTCTGAAGAATCTATGAAAATACGCCACTCTTCTGAGTCGTATTAGATCTTAAATGTATTCATCAAACCTTCAATATTGGTGCAATAAACCAACTCGTACTCTTGGGCAAAGTAGGAAGTAAACTGCTTTTCACGATATCTAAACCAGGAAGAAGACACTCCTGGCAAAAGTAAGTTCCTGCTTTTGAGCCTTGCAGTGTTTTTGGGAAGATCCAAGTCTCTTACCAAATCATTAAGCTCGCCTTGGGAAAACAATTTTGGACTTCTGTTATCTTCAAATTCAAAAGTTGACTGGTCATCGGGTGTAGGTACAGCACCATCTTTGTCAGAACTTGGAACCTCTTCCAAGGTAGCAGGGACTTTGGGCACTGGTATTTCGGTTCCATGAGGGATGGGACGAATAACTGATTGCAGATTGGGAAATGAAATTGACTGCTTCCGTTTTGAAGTATACCCTTTCACATTACACGAACAAAAGTAACAATCATCACTATAGTTCCTTTGTTTGCGCCATACCATAGGAATCGCAAACCGGAAAGCTTTTTTCTTGCGCTTAAACCACTTTCGAAAGTCTTCAACACATCGTTTGCAGACTTTATGAGGTGCCCATACTTTATCCTGATCTCCAAGTTTGAAGCCAAAATACGCGAAGTATACTTATTTTAAAAAGTCCGTAATATTAACTTGTTGCTTTAATGTCATATATTCTCCACAAATGTAACAGAAACTATCCGAAGAGTTCACACGCTTCCGCACAGATGACGTTGCCCTGTATTGAACCAAGATCTATAAAACAATGATGAGTTAACACGTAATTGTCCCGGGTCACTTCTACACTAACGGAGCGCGCACGTTCAGGTTACAACATGTTTATACTTGTTAATGTAGGTCAAACAGGATGTTCCCTATTTAGAAATTAATGATAGTTATGTCCTGTAAACATTTTAAAACAGTAATCAAAATAAAATTATACCTATCATTTATACTACAAGTTAATCCCTTTTTAGCCCGAAAAATCCGTTTCTTGTAATAAAATTTTGCGTTTTGTAAAATAACTTTACGTTCTGGAATTGTTTGAGTATGTTTTTTGTTTTCAGAACACCTAAATACATAGAAATCAGTTGAAAATATCCAGACAGCTTTTTTGTTGCAGACCTGTGTTGTAGGAGTTTTAGTTTAGGGCGTTTCTCACAGAACACCCGATATATCCGTATTGTCAATGACTTTTGTGAATATCTGAGAAGTAGGTCGAGTTATTGAAAGGTTTCTCTCGATTAATTTTGCATTTGCAATTCCATTTTTTTCGTTCACTTGAGAACTTGAGGATTACGAACTAACAGAAAAGAATTACCATAAAACATACTCTTCTGAGGTCAATGTATGATGTTAATTTCAAACTACAAGTTAATTAGTTAAAATTACTTCCCGGACTGTTCAAATACATCAATAATTTCTGCGAAATTTAATTTCATTGAGCTGTTCTGAATGCCAATGAACTTCGAACGAAATTTTTTATAAAGAGAAATCTTTTTTCTCACATAGATACTTGAATTTTAGGTATATTAAATATTCCATGAGCCTAATAATTTATTTCTGAATCAGAATGAGAAATTCATTCATGCTTTGTACACAAGTATTTGCCTGTGTCAGAATGCATACTCACACTAGCTTTTGCCCGCGACTTCGTAAGCGTAGATGGTGAATAATTTCCTACTGATTCTGGAAAAAGATTTATTTTCAATGAAATAAGATAAAGTATTTAGATTTTCACTTTATTAACGAAACTATGACCGGTTTCACCACACAGTGGCTTCATCAGATAGATACAAACTAATGAACAGAGTTATTCCTATATATTAGTCTTATTTCCTATTCTATATTACAATAAGTACAAGTACAAGGGGTATGTTGGAAAACCCATCGGGTTGCTTACTTTATGAATTGAAAAGATAGAGTAAAGGAGAAGGATTTAGATCTAATTGACTATTAATTAACCTACCTGAATTCTTTTCTTTGTTGATCTCTAAAATTTCCAATAGATTGAGTTTTTGTCTGTTATTTTCATTGTGTAAAATTTTGAAAATATCATTAAAGTTATGGTTTTCTTCGAGTAAGTGATTAGAATAATGAGAATCTGATTTATGATAATTAAAACAATATAAATTTTATTACAATCCCCACAAGACAGTTTATAAACACCGGATTTATTACTTTATCAATTTTATATTTGCAGTTTTTGATATGTCGGCCTAACAATTATCACTTCGACATGCTATAAACCAATAATAATCCAAGAACATCCGTTATTCAAACATTTTATTTATTGGTTTAGATATGTCGACGATATCATTTGTTGTTTCACTGGCACAAACAGACAATTAGAGTCATCCAAAACATTCATTAACAATATTCACGATAATATTAAATTCACGTTAGAGATAGGAACAGAAAGCTCCATTAACTTTCTGGATTTAACTATTACTAAAATTAACGGCAAACATGATTTTTCTATTTTTCATAAGCCATCGCATACAGATATTACTATTCACAGCTCATCTACACATCCTTACCCACATAAATTAGCAGCTTACAATAGTATGGTACATAAACTCATTAATATCCCAATGTCACATAATAATTTCATAAAAGAGCTAAATATAATTAAACAAACAGCAGTCAATAACGGTTACAGTCCAACTACGATTGAGAACATGATTTCACGCAAAAAATTCAATTTCAAAAAGCAATCCAGGAAGTATTTCCAAATATAAAAAGTTCAGACACAAAATACAACAGCTTAATTTATATTGTTAATCCTAGTCTAAAATTAAAATCATTCCTCTTGCATTATAATTTCAATATAGCATTCCGAAGTGATAATTTTAGGCCGACATATCAAAAACTGCAAATCTAAAATTGATAGAAGTAATAAATCCGGTGTTTATAAACTGTCTTGCGGGGATTGTAATAAAACTTATATTGGTAGAACTTTCAGAAATTTCAAAGTTAGATTATCCGAGCACAAACGTAGTTTTAATTATCATAAATCAGATTCCGATTATTCTAATCACTTACTCGAAGAAAACCATAACTTCAATGATAATTTCAAAATTTTACACAATGAAAATAACAAACAAAAACTCAATCTATTGGAAATTTTAGAGATCAACAAAGAAAATAATTCAGGTAGGTTACTTAATAGTCAATTAAATCTAAATCCTTCTCCTTTACTCAATCTTTTCAATTCATAAAGTAAGCAACTCCGATGGTTTTCCAACATACCCCTTGTACCTATTGTAATATTAAGTTGGAAATAAGACTAATATATAAGAATAACTCTGTTCATTAATTTGTATTTATCTGATGAAGCCACAGTGTGGTGAAACCGGTCATAGTTTTGTTAATATAGTGAAAATCTAAATACTTTAGTTTTATTCAATTGAAAATCTGTATATCGATTTTCATCAAGTAACGACCTCCTCAATAAAATTATTAAAAAAAAAGGATATATAAAACTATTGCAGAATCAGTGGCTACATTTGGATCAGAGGTGTGGGAGATGACAAAGAAAAATGAAAAAAGACTACAAACAATGGAGATGGACTATTGGTGCAGAAGCCGCGGCTTCGCAAGACTTGATCGTGTAAGAAATACAGAAATTGGGGAGATCAGAAGTGAACTTAGACATAATACAATGCAATACAATAGACGCAAGAAGACTTAATTGGTATGGACACTTAGAATATGGAAATAGCAGCCAGCACAGAGAAGAAGAAGAGGTAGACCAAGAACAAGTTGGAGCGAAGCCGTCGATAAAGCCATGATAGGAAGAAACCTTCAAGAAAATTACTGGTAAGATAGAAAGATATGGAAGGTAGGTTACGAGAAACGCCGTATGGTGTAATCCCGCTCGCAAAAAAATCTGAATCTTGGGAATTCAGAATTGCAGAATCCAGTAGCAAAATGTGAGTCGATGCTGCCCGTTCCCTGCATTCAATGCTTTCACTACCTCTCGAAAAGGGTGCAGTTCCTCTGTTTTTAAAAGACACCACACTGATTCGCAATGCGCTGAATACTTATCGAGGGATTATCTTCATACAATAAACCGGGTGTAACTGGAAAGAGGCTCGACCCTAAAACTGTTTTCCTATCTAATATTTTTCAATGAAATTTATTGAAATTGATTGAAAATTTACTTCAAGTTGAATGGAACTGACAGTTTATCTGAAGCGCTTTCAGTTTCACCGGAAATGAGCCAAAGCTTCAATTTTTAAATGGCTCACCCTGTATATTTTTTGGGAAATCGAATGAAACTCTCTTTGTCTATACATTCAGTATATTTAAAGATGTATTTTCCGAATTTTCAAATCATTCTTGACAAATTTGTCCTCAAGTCTAGGTGGCTATGGCGACTCAGCTGGTTCTAAAATTGTAATGCACACAAAGCATAAACGCAAAACCTTAGCTTTATTTTGGCCATAGATGGAATGTCATGAAATCAATTGGGCATAACTTCACAACAGGTTTTCGAAGAGACCCCTATTCTGTGCCTGACACAGCCTATTGCGGCGAATGGTAGCCCGTACTACATTATCCATTTGATTTGGAAAAATATTGGACAGGAAAAAAGTTATATGGGCGAGCCTGTTTCCACTTACACCCGGTATATTGATTAGCTCAGATATTTAGATTGAGTCTAAGTTAGTTATTTACATTCTTCGTTCAAATCGAGTACCAACATTTCCAATGCCGTAAAACATCCAAGAACCATAATATCTCATTCGACCATTACTCCTCGTTGCACATTACCTCTGGTTGTAGCCACTTATTACCATATTCCTCATCGAGGGAGCAATATTTCTCGGAACAAACGTTTCGATTTATTTACAGTATTAAATACATCGGTTCCCTACGTCCTTTGGCTCCTCGATGAGCCCCCCACAGGGCCAGCTCGTAAACTAGGGCTCGGGACCACTCGGATGATTTGTGCTGATGTCTCTACGTTTTGATGTCTACAGATTTACTATGCTATCATCGCTTACGAATAAGCTGCTTTTATACTCTTCTCATTTCGATGTAATGGGTTATTTTCGACATTTTTATCACATAAAACATAAGAGATGTATTTATAATTATTTACCATTCAATATTAGGAGATTTATACTTCTGATCTAAGCAAAACTATTTTTAATGCTACTTCATCAAAATATCGAGGAGAATTTTCCTGAGAAGCCAATTATCGGGACTGTTCGTCAAGATCACCATCAACAAGGACTATAATTGTGCAGACACAATAAATAAATATAAATAAATTATTAACGGAATAGAGCATTGAAAATACTGAAGAAAAAATAATAGTATACAACTAAATAACGAAATACCTAAAGAAATAACAAAACCCAATAGTATAATAGCAATAATATAAAATCATTTAAGTAATATCCCAATAACATATTGACAACTAATTATTCAAAAGAGATAACTTCAGTGTAGTTTTAAAATTAGAAAGTCTATAAGCAAAAAGATCAATATCATCAACTACTGAATTTTCCCTACTGCATATTCTCGTGAGGGGGGAGTATTGACCATAATTTGTTCGATGGTAGTCGACATGCAGCAAATTGCTGCGCCTTACAATACGACATGAAATGTGCAAAGAAAAAAGTTCAAGTATACAGGACAATTTAAATAGATGGATCGGTTACGAAGGAAGCATTCATTGAAGCGGGTGTGACTTTATTTGGAGATTTTAAAAATAAAACAGAAATCATGTCTGCTATTAGAGAACTTCAGTTATCTCGTCCGACTGTCACAAGGCGTATTGAAGTCATGAGTCAGGACTTGGCAGATAAACTAAAACATATAATGAAATGTACGTACTTTTCTTTACAGTTCGACGAATCCACCGATATGACAGACACTGCACATCTGTGTATTTTTATTCGGATGGTATTCAATGACATGTTGGCTAAGGAAGAATTTTTGACAATCATTTCTCTGAAGGGAAGACCCGTGGTGAGGATATACATTTATATATATATATATATATATATATATATATATATATATATATATATATATATATATATATATATATATATTTTTTTTATCACCGCAGTTGCAGATAGGCAAGATGAACACCAAATAATTGAATCACCCCATATTGAGGAATCTCCGAACAATATGGGTTGTGCCGAGTATGACGTCCCTCTGAGCTGCGGAAATGATGGAAGTGTCCAACCCCAATTTCTTAGTGTTCTCTGCGAGATGGATGTCGACCAGGCCGTTGACAGATATTATAAGTGGCATAACTATGACAGATTGCAATCCGTATATTTCCTTTATCTCGAAGGCCAAGTCACGGAACTTTTCGAGTTTTTCGGTGTATGCTCTACTCATATTGTCGTCCGCTGGGATTGTCACGTCGAGAAGGATGGCTTTCTTTTCTGTTTTGAAGAAAACAGCAATATCTGGCCTATTATGTGGCACTGGATGGTCAGTGTTAATAGGGTTGTCCCAGTACAATTTATAATGTTGATCTTCCATTATCGTTTCCGGCATGTACAAGTGGTTTTTCATCTTCACCTTTCCGAGTCCGAGGTTCAATGCGATATGTTGGTGATAGATTTTAGCCATCGCGTTATGTCGGTTGAGATGCTCTTTAGGCGCAAGAATCGAGCAAGATGAAGTGACATGCTGTATTGTCTCAGGATGACGTAAGCAACGACGACAGAGATCAGAGGGAACAGCAAGGCCCGGAATGTGCTTCTGGTATGATCTGGTTGGCACGACTTTATCTTGAATGGCTAGTAGTCTTCGTTCAGTCTCCGCGTGTAAGTATCCTGCAGTCAGTTAAGTAAGTGAGTCCTTTTTATTAACATTGTCACCCTTCAGACTTTTCGGATATCGTCCATGGAGTGCCCTCGATATCCATTCCTCTTGTAGTTCACCTGAGGTACGGCCTGTGAATTTGATTTTTGGTGTGGAGTCGAATCATCTAGCCGTCGGATGGACCTATAGAAAGGTAAGTTCTTCCCAGCGAAGTATCCCCTCAGGTTCATCAGGTTTTGAGCATGATTATTTTCTATGTTGGTAACGCCTCTACCAGCCTTACCCCTTGGTAGATAAAGCCGACTTACTGAGCTATGCGGATGATGCATGCCGTACCTGGTGAGCATGGTTCTAATTTTTGATCGAGCTTGCGCAATTCGGTCATTGACCGGTCAACCACTTCGAATGAGTAGGTGATGCTCGTTACCGCCCAAGTGTTGAGTGCAGTTACCATAGCTTTTGAATTCAACCCCGATTGAAGCACTCGCTTGACCCGGGTGAACTGCTTCGCCCCGAAGAACTCCATAACTTCAACTGTTTTTTGATCCAGAGCTTGTTGAATACCTAGATATTTGTAAACCTTTTCTGGTGGTAGTGCAGGAAATACACTCTAATCATACAAGGTTATTCCTGGTAATGCATTGACCACCTTTCCCCTTTCAACAGCACATTTTTCGAATCCGAGCTCCATACGTATCGCCTCACTGAATGCCTTAACCATTTCTAGTTGCCTCTTCATCTGGTCTTTCGAGCTTGTGTAAAGTTTAAGGTCGTCTAAGTATAACTGATGAGATATACTGATATTTCTCTCCCTATCGAACATATAGGAATTGGGACTGTTGTTCATAAGGCAGCTCAGGGGGTTCAGGGCGAGGCAAAACCATAGAGGACTAAGAGTATCTCCCTGGAAGATACCCCGTTTGATAGAAATTTCATCAGTGTTGATTTCCCCTGATTTCGTTTTTATTTCTATGGATGTCCGCCAAGTGCTCATCAGGTGCTTCAAAAGGTCCCTAATATCCTGTGACACACCGTACATACCCAAGACTCTCAACAACCAGGAATGCGGGACAGAATCGAACGGTTTTCGGTAGTCTATCCAGGCCACCGAGAGGTTCCGCCTCTTCAACTTTGCGTGTTTTGTAATTATTTGGTTGATTGTATATATATATATATATATATATATATATATATATATATATATATATATATATATATATATATATATATATATATATATATATATATATATCGTTTTCTTCAATTTTGTGAAAAACTACAAGCTACCAATATATAAATTAGTGTGCATTACAACCGATGGAGCACCATCAATGACTGGAAATAAAAACGGTTTTGTGGCATTGTGTCGAGCTAATGATTTCCCTTCATTTTTTCATTCCATTGCATTATACATCAACAAGTTTTGTATTCAAAATTTTTGAACACGGAGGAAATTAGCTTGCAACGGCAGCTCTTTAAGTTGCAGTTGGAAGATAGGGAGTCAGCTGAACAAACTGATTTAGTTCTTCACACGGACGTCAGGTGGTTGAGTCGTGGAAAATTCCTAGAAAGGTTTCAAGACTTATTCCCCGAAATCACAGCTTTTTTAGAAGAAAGAGGTGATGACACTCAGATGTTGAAAAAAGAAAAATGGCTGACTGATTTGGTATTTTTGACTGACATCACAATGCACTTAAACACCATTAAATTGGAGTTTTAAGGTAAAATGAAAACTATTATTGAGATAATTAGTAAAGCATTCAAAAGTAAATTGCAACTTATGATAGATCAACGTCTTTGAAAGCAAGGATTCCTCAGTTGAACTATGATACGTATGAGGCTGAATTATCAAATATTTTGGGACAATTCGGTATGCGTTTTTATGATTGCAGTAAATTTGCAAATATAGCATCATTTATGAGTTATCATTCCTTATGTAAAAACATTGAAGAATAAGCTACTGAAATAGCAAATCAGTTTAATATGAACTCATGTTCTGTTGAAAATAAGTTGGTGCAGATTATATCAGATATACATCTCAAAGCTACGGCATCTGATACAAATTTCTGGTGTTTTGTATCTGAAGATAATATCCGAATCTGAGGCAAATCACCCTTCAACTGACGGCAATGTTTGGGTCAACTTACTTGTACGAGTCTGCATTTTCTGAAATGAAGATAATTAAGTCAAAATATCGCAATCGACTAACTGACGATCATATGTCATCATGCTTGCGATTATCACTCAGTGATTACGTACCATCTTATGAAAAGTATGCTGAGGACATGCAGTGCCACGCTTTAATATCCAAAGTCACTCCTTAGTTAAGTTTAACACCATATGTAACTTTTTTGTTTTGTAGCAACCAATAAACTCGCAATTGTGAGTTTTTTCATTGATATTATAGACAAGAACCTAACTAAACCTTACCCAAACCTTGACTAAAATAATGTATATTGTGCGGAAAGCTAATATCTATACACCCTACCTAGGTAGGTAGGTTAGGTAGGGTGTATCGTGTATGTACGACAACTCTGCATCACACATACTTGCAGCCTCTCAGAGTCGATCGTAAGTAGTCCAAAAATATTCGCCAGCAGTTCAAGTTTGAGCATTGATATCATAGAGAAGAACCTAACTAAACCTAACCCAAACCTTGACTAAAATAATGTATATTGTGCGGAAAGCTAATATCGATATATGTTACGGTACACCCTACCTAGGTAGGTAGGTAGGTAGGGTGTATCTTAAGTAGTCTAAAAATATTGAGGTAGATTGCTAGTAGTTCAAGTTGAGCACGATGCTGACGAAGTACAACAACCATCATCCAAAATCGTCTGTGATAAGAACAACTTTGAAAAGGAAAGAAAGAGGAAGCGGATTTAAGGAAGTTCTCAACTTACATACCGAGCAGATTAGAAATCTGATGAGATTAATCAACCACACATGGACAAAGAAGCTTCCAACAAATGGTTAAAAATTATAATTACGGACCGGAACATTACAAACAGATAAATGCAGGAAATGCCATATATGATCGGAGACTATACAGCATTTTACGTCCTGCTGCGAACAACCGGCCAATACGGACCATCTTCACTGGCATAATTAAGTGTGAAACATTATCCATCAGAAACTTGCACACAAGTTCGGACTTCTGAATCCCTTCCAGCCATATTACAAGTATCAGCCGGCGCCCGTATTGGAAAATGATCCTATCAGATTATACTACGATAGGCCTATTATCACTGATTAATGGTGACGAATAATAGGCCGGTGTATGATAAGAGAGCCAGAACAGCAATGCTGGTGGATGTGGCCATACCGAATAATAACAACGTGCTGAACAAGTTCCAGGAGAAAAAGTCCAAATACACAGACCTTGCTATTGAGATCAAGCAGATGTGGCACCTCGATAAAATAGATACCGTTCCGGTCATCATTTCTTCGACTGGGTTAATACCCAAAACTTTGCATGATAGCCTTAAGAATTAGAATTGCACAAGAATACCTACATAGAAATGTAAAAAGCTTCAATTCCTAATACATGTAGGATAGTTAGAAAATTCATGTCAAGTATATTGTAATCGAGCCTATTTCCTTTGATTGCTGAATCTGGGAAAGGTAAATTATATCCAGCTAACAGCTGAGATAGAGCATTAGTCCAAGATAAAAATAATTATAAAAGGTTGCAGAATAGCTGTGCTAGACTTCGCCTTAAGTGTTATTCTGTTAGCAGGATAAATTGCTCTCAAATAAACACTTTAGGCGAAGTCCAGCAGAGCTAGATGCTAGATAGCATTAATATTTACTATAATTATAGATTAAAAATAAAAAGAACGAAAATAAAATACAAATTGTTTTCAAAAGCCATTCAAGTTTACCGTGGGAAAGATAAAGAAATAAGACAAAATAAAGAACAAAGACCATCCCACGGCAACAAGAGCAAAAACGAGAAAAATAAATTGTGAAAAAAGAAGTAGAGAGCAGAAAAGATACAAAGCAGACTAATCAAGGCCACAATCGAAAATTACACCGAGGTTCTTCACAGATATTAATTCCCCCGAGGTCTCAACAACAAATTCCGAGTTAATAAGCTTTCTACTAGGTTCCGTACCAAACAGTATGAGATCACACTTACTTGTATTTAATTTGAGACCATGTGCCTCGGCGTACTCAAAAATTTTTTACAAATCGGCATAATTTATGCAGCAGCGGGAGCACGTAGAGGGTCAAACCTGTAAAAGAGCTGAGTGTCATCTGCAAAAGCACGAGCCCTACACGAATCAATTTCTTGAAAAATATGTGCAGTGTAGAGAAGAAAAAGTACGGCCCCAGCACAAACCCCTGCAGCACGCTAGACGTCACTGGAATGGCGTCAGAATGGTCATTGTCGAAAACTACTACCTGGGAACGCTTGTCCAAATATGACTCAAAAAATTCTAACTCACTCACATCGAAATTACTTTCCTAGAGAATCCAAATTCCTTCAATAGATGGTGTAATACAAATGGATTGAGTCTAAATATCTCGAAGTGCAAACGTGTAAAATTTCCTAGGCAATTACGGCTCCTTAGGTTTACGTATAATTTGGAAACGATTGGTTCCGTCAAGGATTTGTGTGTTTATCTAGACTCGAACTTATCTTTTACTCTGCACATTGATTCTATAGAGACTCGACTGAAGAAATTGCTTGGTTTTATATCCAGATCACCCAGATATTTTCCTACTATGCGCTCGTTTACTATCCTGTATGTTTCTATTTTTCGTTCTATCATAGAATACTGTAGTACTGCATGGTCAGCTCTATATACCTCTCACACAAATGAGATTGAGATGACACAGAAAAAATTCATTAAACTTTTATGTTTCAGGAGTGGAATTGTTTTTACGCCAATAGCTATGAGTGTCACCTAGGCCATTTCTACCTGCCGTATCTTCTTTCTCGTAGATTGTATTTTGATGTTTTATTTACCTTCAAGGTAGCAATCTCTTACATAAAGCGCCCAGACATTTTAGAACTTTTTTCTCTTTGTGTCCTTCCAAGAGCTGTTAAAAATAACATTTTGAATTTTGATAAGAATTTGTAGCAGTATGAATTCGGTTAGAGATGTTGATCTCTTTACAGGCAGCATCTCAGCTTTTAATTTACCCTAAAACGATCAGTTCTAAATGTATAGCCTTGTACAAATTGATCATTATAATATTATTTCTGTAAATCATACACTCTCAAATGATGTTTTTCACTGTAGAGTTTGTGATTAGTTATCCATTGTATCTATACAAGGTGTTACATAATAGTATGTCACAACTTGAGGGTGTAAATCTACGTGCAATTTTAAGAAAAAAAGGTTTATATAAACATAGGTCTGCAAAAGCTTCGTTACGGAGCTACAGGGTGTTAAAATTTCCGAAAAAAATTGGTTTTTTCTTCAACACTCCTGCAGTTTTTGAGATATTCAGCCCAAATTTGGAATGCAAGCTATTTTCCATAGCTTCCATCATTACACGTCCTAGATTCTAAATGAAATTCACAAGGTGTCTCCTTTTGCCCTTTCAAACTTTTTTGCAGTACGCCAATGATCAGCGTACAATCAATTTTCGTCATCTTCGTTCAATTCAGAAACTTTTTTGACTTTTTCGAGTGAAAAATTATTGAATTTGAATTGTATGTTATTCGCTTAATAAAAAAAATAATAGAAATACTCGATAGGTATGCCCACAATTTGATTTTATTTTGATAGCTCGTCTTCTGAGACTCAACTAATACTTATTCAATATCAAACTAAAAGAAACAATTAAAAGCTAAATAAATTGCTGGAAGTGTCCTCTACCTCCAAGAATACAGGCCTCTGTCCTTCTTCGCATATTATCACGCACTCTTTGAAATATTCCTGAGGTATTTCTTATCGTGTCACAAGAGGTTATTATTCAATTTCTCAATACTTCTACAGTGTTCGGTGGAGTGGTCTAAGTCTAAACTATTTAAGTCTGGGAACCTAGGAGGCCATGGTTCTGGCCCACCCCGACCTATTCATCGGTTGTTGAATGTATTATTCAAGCTTCTCCACTAAAGTGTGCTGGTGCCTCGTCATGCATGAACCACATTATGTTTCTCACCAAAAGTGGCACATCCTGGAACAATAAAGGTAACTGCTTCTCAAAAAATTGCCGATAAGCGTGACCGTTTAGTCTGTTACCCAAAAAAAATGGCCTAATCAAATAATTTCCAATTATTCCGACCCAGACATTTAGTGAGAATTGTTCTTGATGATTAGATTCTTCAATCAAATGGGGGTTTTCTTCAGCCCAATAATGATTATTATGGAAATTTGTGATAGCAGTTCTCGTAAAGTTAGTTTCTTCTGTGAAGCCTATTCGGCGTTAGTAGAATAAGCCATTTTTACTTACAGCAATAACTTCAAAAGTCTTAAACTAATCATTAATTTAATAAACAATTCGAGCAGACACTGGTTCAACTTTAGCAACTGTCAAAATAAATGAATAAATGAAAAAATCAAAGCCTACTAGTCATTTTTTCAATTAGAAGTGTTTTCAATTCAGCGAATGCATACAATCGTTTAATAATCTTTTGCTCGAGAACGGTTGGAGATACGAAAAAATTACAAATGTCAAAAAAGTTTTTCAATTGAACGAAGATGATGAAAATTGATTGTACGCTTATTAGTGGCATACAGTAAAAAAGTTTGAAAGGACAAAAGAACACATGGCTCCGGAGAAGAAAACACCTTGTAGATTCTAGTTAAAATTTAGGACGTGTAATGATGGAGGCTGTAAAAATTTGGGCTGAACATCTCAAAAATTGCAGGAGTTTTGAAGAAAAAAACAATTTTTTCCAGGAATTTTAACTCCGTAACGAAACTTCTGCGGACCTATGTTTATATGAACTTTTTTTCTTAAAATTGCACGTAGATTTACCCCCTCAAGTCGTGACATACTCTTATATAACACCCAGTATGTATATTCAAAGGATTTCGTTAATAAATCATTACTAAATTTGAAATTGCGTTTTCAAAACACAATGCTAAGAGAAGAGTTCGTTGAAAATATCCAACGACTTTCTACCGTCAATAAAACCATTTCACCCTTGAAAAAAGAACATTTAAATATCATTCGATCCATATAGCCAAACACAATTGTACATCACCTTTCATCGAATGCATAATTATTTTCAAAAACCTCACACTGGGCCAAAGAAATCAACCGAGGCCCTTTGTACGCCGAAGAAATTACAATACACCATACCATACATTCCCCTATGACTTTTCAGCTCTCGTCGTTTCGTAATTACAGGGAAGCTTGAACAATTGAAGAGTACAGTGAATAAATGCACGTGCTATTTCCGGTAAAGACCATTTAGGGTGAAGTAATTACGCCCTTGGATATCTTAGAATCGTGAGAAATGGGGTCCTTCAAGACGATTTTCAGTTATTTCAACTGTTGATTTTTCGACTTTGATGATTCTGATGACGGCTAGGGGAGTTTGGTATTGTTGAGGTTTCAAGTATTGTCTGGTGTCAAATGCACTTCAACGGCCTTTTAACAAATGGGAAGGACCCTTGTGTTCTTTCATCAGAAAGTTTCAAGACTCTAAGGGTCTACTTAAGGAGATCATGAAGGTAATAAGAATCAGCAACTCTTTCTATTTTAGCCAGTGAAACTGACGTTGAGGTGGTATTTCTATTCGTCTTCAAAACGGATTCACTCAAATTTTTTTACTCAAAAAATTGGCTTCGTAGAAAAAAATAGTTAGAAAGCTTCTTTATTGGAAAATTCTAAACTATTTTTTATTTTTGAGAAAATCAGTAGCGTCCTAGATCTTCTTTTGAGAATAACCTGCGCAGTGCCCATATCCGCGCCTATAATGAGCTCAAAATATACGCCTATGAGAATGAATGAATTATTTGAAATTACTTCAGCAATCAATTCCTTAAATATTGACGTGTCTTTTTTAAACACCCTGTATTGCCATCCAACCGGTGTCATCATAAGAGCAATAAAATTTTGTCTCAAGGTGACAACATGAAAAACAAAACCAATCTTTTCGAATGTTTGATAAAACTTCATGACCTAATGATAAAACTTCATCAATATTTTTCAACATTGTAAGTACATAAACACCTCAAAAAAGTCTAGGGAACACTTCTGAATATCGATATATCGTATCCAGAACGAAGAATATGGATGATTTTTTTTAAGAAATGGACACCTGCATCAATTTCTCACCAAATTATGTAGAGTGCCGCAATAGATTTCAGTTCTTTTTCATAAAAAACTAAAAATGCAGCAGATGCGACGCTGCTTTATAATCATTTCATGTATTCAGTGTTTGAAATCAGTTAGTTGGCACTTTGTTTCTATTGTAAGCACAAATAAAAGATTCAAGTTTTGTGATTCGACCATGGAAAGACGACATTTGACTAGAGAAGAGATGTTACGAGCTGTTGGCATGCTCCAAGCTGGGAGCACACAACGGGAAGTATCCAGGGTTCTGGGAAGTAGTGTCATAAACCGTTTATGGTCGCGTTTCAATGAAACAGGTAGCGTAGAAGAACGCCATACAAGTCGTTTCAGGATTACTACAGTCGCCCAAGACCGATTTTTGGTTTTACAAGCCAGAAGAGATCGTACTACCACAGCATCTCAATTAGCTCAAGAGCTATCACGAGTTTATAATGTACAAATTACCGACCAAACTGTGAGAAATCGACTGCACGAAGGTCAACTCCACTCCAGACGTCCTTTAAGAGTTCTACAACTGACCCATGGAAATCGCGCTGCTCGTTTAGCTTGGTGCCAAGAACACGTAAACTAGGATCAAGAGAGGTGGGCCACAGTTCTCTTCAGTGAGGTATCTAGATTTAGTTATCATCGCGATTCGGGAAGAATTCGAATATGGAGGGAACCTGGAAAGCTAAACCGTCTCCAGCATGCTCGAGAAGTTGTTAGACAGGGAGGCGGATCAGTGATGTTTTGGGGAGGTATACGCCTTGGTGGAAGAACTGACCTCGTTTTCATAAGGAACAGCCTCACGGGAAATTCTTACGCAAATGAGATAGTTTTACCTGTAGTGGTACCGTATCTCCAAACAATGGGTCAAAATCCACTCTTCCAACAAGATAATGCCCCTCCTCATCGTGCAAGAGTTGTCTTGTACGTTCTTGAAGAGAATGATATCGATCTTCTACCATGGCAATCCTGCTCCCCAGATCTGAATCCCATCGAGCATATGTGGGAAATCTCCTGCGTCAAAACGTCTTCCATCATGAACAGGAGCTTCGATTAGAAGTTCAGGGGGCTTAGAATGACTTAGGCCAAAATGTAATAGACAATTTAATATTCAGCATGCCGCGACGATGCCAAAGTGTCATTAATAACAGAGGTGGACCTTCTGGGTACTGAAAAATATAAGTGCTTCCATATCGTTTCGAAAATACTAGTTCAGGATTTTTTTTGTGTTTTACCAAATTTTTTCAAATTTTAATTTTTTTTATAATAGGTGCTTTGGAGAAGTCAAATATCATTTTGTTTCTTTGAGAATACATTATATACAATACATCCTAACACAAACCGAAAGATTTCTATAAATTCGAATCATCAAATTCATATTTTAAAGATATTGGTAAGTGTTCCCTAGACTTTTTTGAGGTGTTTACATATAAATATTGAGAGCCAAAACAATAGCGCAATATCAATTTTATTGCCATAAAATGATGGCGTAATGAAGAATAAGTAAAAATACTATTGCTATCCTCAATGGCACAGGCCATCTGAACTAAAAAGGGCTTTAATACTTTCCATTCTATACTTGATCAGCTTAGTTGGGATTTTATAGGGGATGATACTATTAACGTCAATGATGCTTTCAAAACCTTCCAAGAAAACTTTGTTGATGCTTTCAAGTTGCGTTCCCAGAGAGGGGGGACTGGGTACAGCTCTCGTTTACATTGGTATACGGAAGAACTAAGGAACATGAGATATCAATTAGAACTTGTTAATGAACCATTTGCTAAATATAAGAGTAATAACGTGAAACTTATTCGAGATAAACTCAAAACTAGGTACAGAAAGTAAATTAACTTGGTCAAAATCAGAGCTAATTATGAAGTTATACGTATATCTACTAATCGGCAGAGTACTATGTGGGGCATTATTAAATCTAAAAAAAACCTGTCAAAGAGTTAAACCAATTCTAAGTTGTCACCTGATGATTTCAATAATTACTTTTCGAACGAGCCCCATGAAATTGCTAGATCTATTCCAGATAAAGGAACTGAAACTCATGACTTATTTCTGAAGGTAATCCCTAGTGATATAAAGTTTTCATTCAAAGAAGTTGGTTGCATCGAAGTACGAGATGTCATTCGTTCCATGAAAAATAGTAGGTCTAAAGATTTTTTCGGACTCTCTACTGTATTCATTAAAAGAAGTGTCAACTCTATTATTGCACCACTTACAAAGCTTATAAATAAATGTCCTTCCCTGATAGTCTTAAAATTTCTAAGGTAATCCCACTCTTCAAAAAAGGGGATGACAATAATTTGTTGAACTACAGGCCAATTTCCCTTGTACCAATATGTTCCAAGATACTAGAAAAGATTATGTGCAATCAGGTTTTGGATTATTTCTAATTTCATGAACTTTTTTCTAATAATCAGTATGGCTTTAGAAAGGGCCGAAGCACCACAGATGCTATTGTGCAATTAATTAATAATACAATGCATTGTTTTGAAGCAGGGTTGTACTCATTCTCACTGTTTCTTGATCTCACCAGGGCCTCCGACTGCGTGTCTCACCCAGAACTAATACGTAAACTGGAGAGGTACAAATTCGATTCGAGAAGTAGAGAATTAATATTATCTTTTTTAACTAATAGATTTCAGGCAGTCTGTGTAAATGACTGTTGGTCGGAGAGGAAGGAAATCACGATTGGGGTACCTCAAGGCTCAATCATGGGGCCAGTGCTTTTTCTCATCTTTATTAATGATTTTCCTGATTACATGAAAGACTGCCTGACCCTTCTGTACGTTCACGATTCTACCATCTCGGTCGATTGTACGGATCTGGTGCATGCGGCGGAGCTGTTTGAGATTGCGCAGTCGAGGGCTCTGGATTGGTTCGCGGGCTGTGCATGAACGAAAGTAAAACGGAAAAAGTGGTTTTTGGTCTGGGACGTGTTGAATCTTCGAGTGTTAGGTTTTTGGGAATCTATCTAGACTCTCGTCTTACCTGGTCCATCCACATAAGTCACCTTGCAGCCCAGTTAAGCAAAAAAATATTTGTCCTGCGCAACCTGTCTCAACAGATATCTTGAAGATTGCTTATTATGCCTTATGCGAATCTCATGTTAGATATGAACTTTTAGTCTGGGGTATCTCCAGCGAGATTGAGAGAATTTTTGGGTTGCAAAGGCGTGCTGTAAGAATAGTTGGTCGATTGGGGTATAGGGATTGTTGTAAAGACGCGTTTAAGTCAAATCGAATTCTTACGTTACCAAACCTATTCATATTCTAAAATCTCATGTAATGTTGACAGAAATGTTGACTCATTGTTGCTCAATAGGGACAGGCACTCTCATAATAAGAGGACCAGAGATGATATCGGTATACCTTACCATAGGCTAAGTAAGTTGCAGAATGGTCTCTGAAGTTTTTTAATTTGTTACCTCTAAATGTTAGACGTTTATCACCTTCAAAATTCAAATCTTGTTTGAAAGTGTTTTTGACTGAAAATGTATTTTATGACCAAAAGGAATTCCTGAACAAAAACTGGTCAGTTCATAATTTCGATATTCCTGTAAATCCGTTGTATAATTTAATTGTTATGAATTTCTTCTTGATATACTTTTATCTATTTGCAAGTGTATAAATGGTAAGAAGATGTAGAATTTATAATGTAATACAATTTGCCTTTAATTATCTCTTTGGAATGTGGAAGTACAAAGATTGTATACAAGCATGAATAAGAACATATTCTCGAGTGATTTTGAAATCGTAGTATACAGAGTAACAAACACAAGTTCATATTCATCGAATTTTTTTGTCAATTACAAAACATAGTTGCATATATATTTTATAGGTTTTACTGAATAATACTCAGGGTTTATTGATCATTACTGTAGATAATCTCCAACTTGACAAAACAGTAATTTTCAGCTGCCAGTCTCCGATGATAAAGATAAAACCCTTGATCGCGTTTGCCATGCCCGCATTCGAGAAGTCACAATCATTTGTTTCAGGAAAATGTCAATGCGGCGTCCTTTCGACCACAGAATGCTTATCTAGGTATTAAACGTTCTATGTCCTCCTTTTCGGTGGGTTCGCCAAAGGTAAAGATGTCACGCTTAATAGTTTTCTGGGATATTTATGAGTTTATATATGGAATTGTCCCACCTTTTGAGTCGAACATCCATTGGGACATTAATATTGTGCCGTTCGGCTTGTCTCTTTGTTTCCGAGATAAGATCTCTCGTTTTGAGATTTGGTAATAGATTCAATAAATATGGAAGATGCTTATGGGTGGATTGTTCTATTATGATAATATATTCTAGGGTGTCCTGGTGGAAATTATTAAGGCTTTGTGGTTTAGAATTTTATAGGCCATGGTATGATTAAAAATAAAATCAGGAAATATTTGCACATAAAAAAAGAGAATGTTACCTTTACCATAACAACTTGACAATGAATAGTTGGACTACGGAATTATATTTTTAGTATAACTTTTAGTTAGAATATCCGTGCATTTTGAAACACGTTTTTAGTTCTGAGTTTGACATCGGGTAAACTGGTCAGATTTAATATACCTGTTTTGTTAGCAAATCTTCGCTACAAACTCAGAAATATTACTATTAATTACATACAAAATAAAAAATATCAGTACTCTCCTTCAACATATTCCATAATTGTTTTTTTTAATTGAAATTATTGGCACATGAGCCAGCAGGTTATTATGTTTGAATTGTGGAGGCCGTTACTTGATGTAGATCCATGATATAAATGATAAAAATGAGATAAAAAACACAATGTTTAACTTTAATCTACACTTTATTTGAAAAAATTCGACCACGTTTCGCTGACATAGCAGCTTTATCAAGAATCATTCTTGATAAAGCTGCTGTGTCAGCGAAACACATCTTGTGTTTTTTAACTCATTTAGGTTATTATGTATTTATATGGATATATAGAAGGGATACTCTATGGCTCTTGTACCTAGCCTGATCCCATTAAGACAATTTAGAAGAATTCGAGAGGAAAGACGTGGATACATACGCTACGGGGCTTGACAAAGCGATTTTTATTCTTCAAACACAAACAGGTAGAGCCGCTGAAAGGTGGTTAACATACAGGGATATCCACATGGACCGTCCGTTAAAAACTTTTTGAGTTCCAATTACAATATCAAGCTGAAATTTTATACGCGGCCATAACTAGCGATTTCCAATTGAAATGAAATATTTTCGAAGTGATACCTTTTCCGGTTATACCGAAAGTGGGTAATCACTTTGTTATTTCAAATGGCAATCTCCCTTTTTATTATACATCTAGAACCGACATTTGAGCAAGGCATAAAATACCCAAGTTGTTGGCACCTATCTGTCAAAACTTTTGACAGATTTAATTATTTTTGTTATAAACTCGATTTTTGAGGAACACTTAAAAAATTGTAGCTCGTAGATCTTTTGCACTACAGACACAATTTTTCTCGGGTGGATAGAAGAAGGATCAAGGAATTTTTTAGGCAGTCTACATATGTCAAATGTTTATTGCGTTGTTTTGTATGATTTTTTCAATTTGGCCTTTTTCAAACAGCAATAACTCAATTTCTTCAAATGACACGTGCCAATTTTTATATCGCCATCAGATGAAGCGTCAAATTTCAGGTGGAATTGTATCAGCATGCACTATACCCATTTCTTATAGTTCCGAAATAATTTGGGAATATATTGAATTTTGATGATTTTGCAAGAACTAAGAGAGAATGCTTTGAAATATTTGAATCAAGTAGCTGAACTGGCTACGCTCACGTGACAGGTGCCTAAAATTAATGTACTTGTCACTTCGTTCATTCGAGTTTGATATTTCAACAAGAATTGTTGATAATTTGAAGTGACAATTTTTGAAAAACACCAGATTGATAATGAAATGGCTGATTATTCAAACGAGGATATGTTCAATCTCTTTTTGATTTATGGCAAATGTCAAAAAGTGGTGGATAGAACTTGCAAGCAATTCAATAACCAATATCCAAATTTGGCGCCTTTGAGTAAAACAAAATTTCCAAGGATTAGAAGCAAGTTTCTGCAATTTGGAGGAACAAAATACATAGAAACTAGAAGAATACCAATTCTCGAGGACGACAACAATCAAATCAATACGCTAGCGTATTTTCGTGCCAATCCACATGCGTCCATTAAGTTAGCATCAATGGATATTGGATTGAGTTATACTTCCATTCAAAGGATCCTTAAGAAACATGACATGCACCCGTATTCTTTTATCAGTCTACAAAAATTGAAACCAACTGACCTTCCCAAGCGGCTGAATTTCTGTGAAAATTTATTAATTCGGCTTCAAGAAGATGAGACAATTCTACAAAATATTATATGGTCTGATGAAGCCAAGTTATGGATTTCCAAAATAAATTCAGCGTGAACGTTTTTGCAATTTTTATGAATGATTTGTTGGCTTATCACATTTATGAGGAGAATCTTAATGGACAAAGATACCTGAAAATTTTGAGAGGAACATTAGCAAATTTTTTAGATGGATTACCCTTAACGTTCTGAGGGATTGCTATTACCAAATGGATGGTGCACCAGTACATAAAACAGGAGCTGTAGATCGCAGCTAACAGAAATTTTCGAGGATAGATGGACCAAATTTATGGCCTCCGCGTTCTCCGGATCTGACACCCGTTGATTTTTATTTATGGGGCAAAATCAAGAGTGAAGTGTATCTTATTCTTGTAAGAAGTAAAGAAGAGTTACTAGAGCACATTCATAATGCTTTTCGTAATATTGATCCTGAGGAAACTAGGAGGACAACTCATCATGTTCCTATACGAGCTGTCAAGTGTATCGAGCAAAATGGGGCCCATATTGAACATTTTTTCAGATCGTAAATTAGTTTTCTCCTATGATGTTTGCTATCATTTATTTGTTTTAATGTAATTATCTTCGATGATTGGTTTTCGCTTAGTTCCTACAATATTTATGCATCCGAATTGTAGAAAATTGCTCCTAATGCTTCAAAATTTTATTTTACTCATAGACAGTAAATTTGGAAATTGGTTATTGAATTGCCTGCAATTTCTACCCACTACTTTTTGACATTTTAAAATGAATTATAAAAGATTACTCTCGTAATTCTGACATTCTCCAACGGGATATTGACTCCATCAGGCAGTTGTGTATCGACTGGTACCTGCCTTTGAATTTGGATATATGTTGGGTTCTTCACATGGATAAGAGCAACCCTCTTCCTCGGTATACTGTCGATGGCACCACTATAACTAGTACTATTTCTCATCGCACCTGGGCGACTTGATTAATAAAGATTTGAGGTGGTCTGATCACATCCAAGATAGCGAATGAAATATCAAGAAGCGTATCCATGCTCAAGAGAACTGTTAAGAACTGTCATCCTAGGACTTGCTGTCTTCTCTACAAAACATAAGTCTTACAAATCATGGAGTTTGCATCCCACCCTAAAACGCTACATGGATCTTTTGGAGTCACTACAGCGTAGGGCAACAAGAATCTCCTACGACATCACAGGTCCTCCGTGTAATGGGTCAGATTTTAATCAGTCCAATTCTTTTTGTTAAATACAAAAGTTTACTACATGTATTGAATTTTCACACTACACTACTTTTGATTACAGGAGAATATGTATATTTGTAAGTCGTGGTTATGACAACTACCCTGAACTTGAATGTTGAAATGCCAGCAAAACCTGGAGTTGACCGTTATTCCGAGAAGCTGCAGCGAATCTTTGGATGCAATTTGTTGGCCATCGTTAGAGGAGGTTCTCCAGCGGGGACCTTTCTAGAGAACGTAGTTACTTGCGCCTTGTTCGCGTTGAAGCTCGCCAGGTTCAACTGACCCCACTCCGATATCCTCTGTAAGTCAGAGTTTGAGTTATCAATTTGTTGACATCTCTGACGCTGAGATTACGAAGCTATAATCGGCCGCAGACTATTGAAAGACGAAACCAGGGTACAATCGTCTGCCAAATCGAAGATCTTTTCTCTGTAGAAAACAGAAGATCGTTTATCTGCAACAGGTTAGCGAAAGAATGGATCCCTGAGGTACTCCTGCTTGTAACTGGAAACAATCAGATGTTATACCGTCAACCACAACTTGTATCCAACCCCGCAAATTTTCGGGAAGCCCATGTGCAGCAAAATTATTCAATAAGACTGCATGCTAAACCCTATCGAAGGCTTTAGAAATGTCGAGGGCTATTGATCTAGATTCCCCATGCTTTTTCATCGTTGATGAAAACATGAGTGACGCAGGCGAGCAGATCTCCTGTCGATTCTTGCCATACTGACGGTCGTTAATAATTCCCTGCAACTTAAAATATTTGATGAGTCTCTCCATTACTTTGGACATAATGGGAAGAAGTGCAACAGGGCGGTAGTTTTGGGGTAAGGACTTCTTTCCTTTCTTTGGGATCGGTTGAATTCTCGCTATTTTCCAGCTGCTCGGAAACGTCTGGCTTTCATGAGAAATCTGAAACAGATGGTTAAGAATGGATGCCAGTTCGGAAGCACACTTTCTCAGGACGATTGGCGATATTTCATCTAGATCAACTGCCTTATTGCAGTTCAGCTGCTCGAGAGCCTGTCGCACTGTGCGAACACTGGACTTGATTTCTGCCATGGAAGAATTTGTAGGTGGAATGTTAGGTGGTATTGCGTTAGATGAATCAAGAGCAGAATTCTTCTTTAACAAGAGGCGGAAACGCAGATTTCAGAAATTGGCACTGCCAGTCTTAGCCATAGACCAGAACTGTCTAGTCCGGCTTGCCTGTTGAAGGAGTTTATTAGTAACCCCTTCGTTGAAATTGGCCTTTGCTCTTGCAGTTGTTAGGTTTCATACTTTCCGTATTCGTACGAAGGTTGTTCTTGTTTCCTCTGTTGGATTTATCTTAAATGACTTGTAAGCACTGTTCTTTCGCAGTCTTCGTTGAACCATGGGTTTTGTGCTGTTATTTCTTCATGGAATGAGGGATGTAGAGATCCATTCCTGCATGAATGATTTCTCTAATAGATTCAGTACACACGTTGATATCAGGATCTGAAAAACAAACATCACAAAATGCAAAGCACGAAAAGAATTCACGCAGTTCATCCCAGTTAGCACCGTTATAGTGCCAAATGTGTCTGGGTGGTTTAGGTTCTTGGTTTAGATCTGAAATCAAAAAAAGATCCAAGGTGTTCGGGAAGTTGGTTGGGGGATCAGGTCTTCTTGTCGGTTCGTCCACTAGCTGCGTTAGGTTAGTTTACGAAAGGAAATGCAAAAGCCAATCATCTGTAGATTGAGTGCTATTGAAATAGACTGGGTTCTGATCACCAACTATCTTAGAATATGCATAGGAGATTTGTGGAAACTGAAACCTTTGTAAACAACAGCAATGATGCCTGTAAAACACAAACTGTTCGAAGACCATGGTTGGAAGAAGCTGTTGTAGATGAAATAGAAGAAAACCAAATAAAGTAACGACCAGCGGATACCGGGTGTGCCACAGTGCCATCCTTACGAAAGGAAGAGGTCCTTTTTTTCGCGGAATGAAAGAATTATTGACCTCCGCAAGATATGTCTCCTGGCGATTCGTCTTAATAAGAGTAAGTTCGAGTGAAACCTGGCCCAAGTGGCTCGAAAGAGCAGCAAAGAGTCTCAGAAATCACTTCAAAATGAGATTGGGAAGGCAAACTGGCTGGAAGACTCCTTGAGATGATGTAAAATACGATATTGGGGGCAAAGAATACAAAATCAAAAATGGGATACTAGGCTCGTAGGATCAGAGGCGATCAGGGGAGATCATTTTGGCCGCAGCAAAATTGAAAAGGGGCAAAATATGGACCAGATGGTGAGTCGACTGAGGTTATAAAACTGGCTGTTACAACGTTTCCTGAGCACTTTGCAAACAAATACTCCCTGGCTTTGTAAAGCGGCGAGTTTTCATGGAAAGGAATCATTTGACGCCCAGTACAGATTCCGTGAAGAACGGTCAACAGTGAATGTAGTTTACCAGTTCAAAAACAAGTTCTGGAAAAAAAGGAACATATGTGTGTTCATTGGGTACGACACACAGTATGCTTTCAACTCTATCAGATAGGAGCGCTTCGTCAGGCCAATGGAAAGTACCGCAATATCTAGTGGAAATCGTAAGTGACTACCTAAACAACCAAGGAAATGTCGAGCGGCATTCCTCAAGATTCAATCCTTGGACGGCTGATGTGGAACAATAGCTTACTACCGTATACTGAGATTGCGGCTCTCGTAAGTGACTTTTGCCAATGAACCTGCGACGTAATTGATGCAGGCGCTGATGGTTCAGGAGTGCCAAGGCTTGAATCTAGGTCCTCAGAAATTTCCAGCCATCCTGAACAGGAGAAAGAGATGCGGACTATAAGTTTCAATATCAACGGGGACACCATTACAACACAAGAAACGATAAAGTTCTAGAGCTTCATATTATACCCTATCATTACGTTCGGTAAGCAGGTGACGGAAAGCAGGGACGAACTTCTATAGCAATAGGCAGGTTTATGACGAGATAAGATGGCGATGCCGAGGAATAGAGGTGGATCTCCCCTCGTTCATTTTATATGCTTACTTATGTGGCATAAAGCTCTGGACCTGGAAAAGTTCAATAATTTTTCCCTCAATCCAGAACAGAACTATTGCCAGCGCGTTGCGTTCCTATGAACCTCTTTGTCTCAGAAATTATGAGAACATCTGGTAGAAAAGAATAAACAAAAAAATATAGATCGGTAAGACACGATGCATGAATGCTAGGGAGAATGAAAGAGCTCATTATGGGAGCTTGGACCCGGCAACTGATACGTTACGTCTTGTGGAAGTGGAGGTTGAGAAACTTCTGAAAACTGGTACTGCCGGCGCTTTAATACTATAGACCGCAAGAAGTCAATTAGTCTGCAGTTGAGGCCTTTGTCAAGATTTTGTTCTCTAAAGATATGGACGAACGGAGATACTAGACGACCGAAACGAAGCGTAGAATGCATGAGAATAAAAACAATAACAACTAGGAGGTCACAACATCACTAGCTCTACGGATGTTTTAAAGGGAGGTAGGTATTAGGTCTTAAAGACTTTTCTCAAGCAAAAAACTAGAGTTAGCAACAGACCCACTCTTGTCTCAATACGTCATTCGTGCTAATCAGTGTTTTTATTTTCTAGTCAAGCGTCATATAACTGCTGGGGTGTCACACCAAAGATACCAACAGAGAATGTCACTGCATTCAGACTTTGAGAAGATGTCATAGAGAGCCTTTTCAACTCGGTCAATTTTAATTCAAGCACGACACAATCAACAACTTTCAACAGGAAAGTCTCTGCTAGAACCTACTTTAACCATGGTCCCTGCGAATTTCCCCAGAAACGAACATGCATCTACTTTCCTCACGGTAATCACCGGAGTGCCAAATCTGCTTCTGCTAAACTTCTGAGTAGGCCTCATCGGCCAATCGGGGATCACGCCTGAACCCCATCCTCTCGCTCAAAGGTGGCAGGTTGTTCACCTACCATCCAATTACTGGAATTTGATATAGCAAAGCAGAAAACTATTGAAGGTAAACGTACGGATCAGCAAGCAGACTCTTCTTGGAAATGAGTGGGTGAAGATCTTCCCATAATACACAGCAGTGTGTAAAATTAACCTTAGTCGATTTGGTTAATCTGTAGAGTAATAAATCTTGAGGTGATATGATGGTCATACTACGCGTGCCACTTGGATAAGGGTTAAAGGGTAGTATTAAGTATATTCTCCGAATTTAGCCACATAGATATATTAAGAAGAGTTCTCAAAATAGTTTTCTCATTTGTATGAATCAGTTATTAGTTGGTGAAAGTGTTTTGTTCATTTCACAAATAATGGAGAAGTCTTCCAATTTTACCCCTATTAAAAGTGCTAAATATATACCACTTTCCCAACTGAAGAATTAATTATATTGCATGTATATGATACCTTAAGGTATCAAGGCCAAAATGTTAAAATGGGTTCTGAGATGAAGGGAATTTGACAGTCCACAATATATAAGCTTCTCAAGGAAAGACAATCTGAAAATGGATTTATAGAGAAACCTCCTAAAACTTCTCCAGGAAGGCCAGAATGGTTATTGATGAATACTTAAGGGATATTTCTCGAAAAACGGTGCATTATTTTTATTTTCGGAAAGAAATTCCCACTGTAGTAAAATACACGCTGTGCGTGTGATATTATAGGCATAGGATGCCTATAATATCAAAAAATTGTGGCAAGTTTTGCATGAATTGAATTTTTCATGAGAAAAGTACAAGAGAAAGTCAGTGTTCTCATAGATAAAGAATAAATCGTTTGCTGGAGAAAAAATTATATAAGAGTAATTAAAAAATATCATCCTCAAAGCAAGAGATTTTTTTATCTGGATGAAACTTATGTTAAACGAGGGAACACGGTTCAGAAAACATATAAGTTTGTCAACGAGATTTCCTCCAAGGATTATCTAAAGGATTTCAGGCTCCGTCAGGAAAAGGACGACTTATAATAATGACGCATATAGGTAGTGTTAACGGTTTTGTGGATGTAGGTTATTATCATTTCCAAGTAAAAGTACTCTAGACTATCATGAAGACTTGAATGCTGATGTTTTCGAAAAATATTTTGAACAGTTGTTAGATTTGATTCCACTAGAATGTGTTATAGTAATGGATAACGCAACCTTTCATTCGGACATTTTGGATTAACGCCAACATCTCCACGGCGTAAAGCAGACGGTAGATGGATAAAAATTTCTCTTTTGAAGAAAATATGGTAAAAGAGAATTATTATCAATTGTAGAAATTGAATAGACCACGTCAATAAAGAAGAAAATAAAATGTGGAACTGGATCATATGATGGATGCCATGATAGATATTGCTGCTCAAAATTTATATGAGCATTTTGACAAGCATTATTTTAAGTTTTATAATTTTGAAGTGTATTTATTTATTTATTTAAGTACAATATAAGGAATGTCCACAGCCAAAGCCAAAATGACATTTACTAGATGAATATCAGTTACATAGAATCTAGTATTCTAAAAAAAGTATTATATAACACATTAATAGTGAGTTGTATTCACAGAAAGAAAGAAAAAAAAAATACAAAAATATTACAAAAACGAACGATTGAATGAATTTTATATCAGTCAGTAAAGAGCAAGCGTAATGTTCTCTTCAAAGAGGCTAATGTGACCCCAAACAAATTGATACTCCTATGCGTGTTGCAGACACGTAGCATCCTATCGATAGGGGAGTTCTGTGCACTATTAGTTTTTCTAAAAGTTATAGAGAAGAGGTCGTGGAGCCTCAATGATTTCATAGAAACATTAAAAGTAACCATGTGCAAGATCTCAGGTACCTGAAATACGCAGTTCAATATTTTAAACAAAACCAAAATATCAGATATAGTTCTACGATTTTCAAGTGACAATAAATTGAAATATTTACGGGCAGGAGCGTAGTCGTGGTTCAGGATAACAAAGTTAGTTTTGAAGCATATGAACCATATGAATCTATTCTGAATGCGTTCAAGTCGGTTGGAATAACAATCATAACGAGGGTTCCAAATACATGAGGCAAAATTTAATTTACTGTAGATGTAAGCATAATATAAAGTGATAAGTGATTTTACATATTTAAATTCCTTACTCTTCCTGAAAATATAACCCATCATTCGACTTGAACTATTTGCTATGCGATCTATGTGTGCATCGAAGAGCAACTTCGAATCGAAAGTGACACCCAGATCAAAAGCCGTGGACACACGTCGCAGCAATGAATTTCGAATTGAGTACTGAAAAGTGATAGGGGAATGGTTTCTAGTAAAAGTTATCGTGAAACATTTATTTAAATTCAAAAATAATTGGTTTTCTCTACAGTACTCAACCAAGTTATTCAAATCTAGTTGAAGATCAAGGCAGTCCCTCAAGCATGTGATAGATCTAAAAAATTTCAGATCGTCTGCATAGAGCAAGAATCTGGAATGCCGGAAACATTTATCTATGTCATTTATATAAATTAAGAAAAGAAGAGGACCGAGATGAGTTCCCTGCGGTACCCCAGAAGTACTAATGAAAGATTCAGATTTAAAACCATTTAAACTAACGAAATGTGACCTATTCAGTAGATACGATTGGATCCACTCAAGCAACCAACCACTTACACCTGCTTCGGCGAGTCTAAAAATGAGAATATCGAAACTTATTTTGTCGAAGGCTTTAGAAAAATCTGTGTAAGTAGCATCAGTCTGAATTTGAGAATCCATTGCACTCTGCAGGTACTCACGATCAAATTAGTTTCCAGAGTCCTACCCTGAAAAAATCCGTGCTGTTGTGGGATAATGAAATTTTTCACATGAGAGAAAAGATACTTATAAATTATACGTTCAAATACTTTAGCAATGATCGAAAGCTTGTTAATAGGTCTATAATTAGAAATATAGTGTAGAAGGAAATTGAATGTAGAACTAGAGATTTTATAAAGTCATGAAATAATTTATGTACATCGTTCAACATTCTGTTAGGTAATGTTAAAATTGATGTGGAAAATTTAGCTTGAGTCTACTATAATATAAAATATTATATCTTATGATCTTATGTCAATTATGTCCAAAGTGATGGAGAGAGTCATAAATGATGAACTCATCCAATAGCTTGAGTTGGAGGAAATTATTAACGATCTTGAGTATCGTTTTCGCAGGCAAAGATCGACAGGAGATCTGCTCGCCTACGTCACTCTTGTTTGTACACCAACGATGGAAAAACGTGGGAAATCAAGAGCAATAGCCCTCGACATCCAGTTGCGAGCAGAAGTACCTCAGGGATCCATTCTTTCGCCAACCTTTTTTCTGTTGGAGATAAAAGATCTTATGTCATCTACAGAGAACAAGATCTGCGGTTTTGTAGATGATTACAGCTGTGGAATCTCAGCGTCAGAGATGTCAACAAATCAATAACTTAAACTCTAACTTACAGAGGATATCTAAGTGGGGTCAGTTGAACCTGGTGAGCTTCAACGCAAGCAACTACGTTTACTAGAAAGGTTCCCGCTGGAGAATCTCCTTTAATGATGCAAGGCCAACAAATTGCATCCAAAGATTCGATGCATCTTCTCGGAATAACGCTCAACTCCAGGTTTTGCTGGCATGAACATATATCACCAATAGCTAAGTCAGCATTAGCTACACTTAGTTCCCTTTTCAGAGCCAAGCTATACTTCACTTCATCTCAGCTCTTGCTTCTATATAAGGCGCATAATCGACCTGCTTTTCAATACTGTTCTCATGGGGATCTGCGCTCAAACATTCGTTGGTGTGTGTTGGATAGTGTGCAAAAACGGGCTGTGCGCTTCATCGACCACCCGGAGATCATCCGCGATCTCCAACCGCTGGCTCTTAGAAGACAAGTTGCTGACCTTTCTCTGTTTTACAGATACTTCCACGGTAGATGCTACAAGGAGCTGAAAGACCTTGTTCCGGGAAAACTCATGTTTTGCAGCAACACTAGGCTGGCAAGGAGTTCTCATCATAAGGCGGTACATTTAGCGACCCTTCGAACCTCTCTCTATAAGGATTCCTTCGTTTACAGGGCTGGTAAGCTATGGAACTCGCTTCTTTCCAATATCTTCACAACATCCTACAATTTGGCGCTCTTCAAGAAGCGAGTAAACAGACACCTGAATTCTTCCCAGGCGCCCACTGATGTGGTGTAACAGGTTTGCTTATTCCTGTGAAGCGCGCATAAAAAAAGTTAATTTCCATAATTTACTAAAATTATTAAGTTATTTGAAATATCATAAACATTATTTAATTATTATATATTTCAACGTATAGAATTGAGCGTTGTGTATGCATGAATTTCATGAAATAATTATTTTTGGTTAACGTAGCTATCTAGATATTCACAAATACATTAGTGTTCAATTGATTCATTTTTATTTTCTAAAAGAATTCTAAAACACATATTCGTCTACTGATTACAAATTTCAGACGTCTAAAGTAAACATTTTATTCAAAACGAGGACAGCAATATCCGCAAGCAACAAAAACAATAGAGAAGATCGTATTCAGTTAGTTGGGAAGTTCCTGGATATTTGTACGAGGGTTTCTATCAAAGATCCGGCAACAAATTGGTGCCTGTTCTAAGACAAAATTATATAAATTACATTAATTTTTTTATTTGCCCAGGTACCATATTTCGGTAAGATTCGCAACTTAATGAGCTTTTGTTGCTTTACGTATTTACCAAATAGACTATAGAACACCACAAACTCAAGAACCTTTGCTTGATCAAGGAGATCGAGTCTTTTAAAAAGCTGAACTTTTTTATGTGACTAACAAACTGAAATCTACCAAATGTTTCAATATTATTCCTTCGAAAACTTTTATTTCTTGTGAGCCAACTGTACAAATGAATTCGTTTAACTCTTGTTCAAGGCGTTATAGTTTAAAAGATTTCTACAAGTAAGGAAAGTCAACTCCTTCTCAAGTAAAGTTCTACTTTCATAGCTATTAAAATACCAATAAAAAGCAGATAGACCGGCCGGCTTCACAAAGGTACCGCAACATTTCAGCATTTAGCGTCAATTTTTATCTTGATTACATATCAATGAATGAAAAGTTGTATATTCAAATGTAATAATGAAACTTCTCAGCACAATACAAAGGCGCACACAATTGAAACTGAAACTAATTCCAGTAACTCCTTTAGATTTTAATCGAGTAGCGAAAGAGATGACCAGATGAATACTCGATACAGTTTTACTTTGTCAATAATTTTTTTAGGTTATCTCGTTAAATGATATTTTTCAACATTAATTTTCCTATGGTACAACAACTTATCAGTGAAATGAGCGGAAAGATTGCTCGATAAATAATTCAGAATAAAAGTTCCAGAGAAATATTCTCTTGGTTGACTATACCTCATTCAGATGAAAGCTCTTTCATGTTGCCGATTTATCATCCGGTATAATAATCAAACCAATTCGATAAGGTCATTTCGGATCAAGCAAGCAGGTATCTAATGTCATTGTTTGATTTCATCATGTCATTAGGTGTTCATCAATCTCTTAACAATTTTTTAATTCGATAATTTTATTGTTGGTTTGATTTCTTTTTATTTTCGGCGAATGATGTTGTGGCAATGATTATAAAACATATGGCTTACTTTTGACGAGAAGGTAAGAGGGAGCTTTAACTCTGTTATTTATCATGAAAACTTTCTAGTAAAGAAAAACATTATCGTTTTGATGTCAACTAACTCTGTTGTTTGATTCAACAAAGCTTTTTCGTCCACGTTTTCTCATATTGGCATGGTATTTCCCAGAGTTCTAAGAATTTGACACTACAACTATTCCTACATATTCAGCAGTTCCTCTATTAAGTCCAACATCTCTCTGTGTTCACATAGTCTTTAATTTCCGAAAGACATAGAATATTAATGTACACGAAAAACTAATCAGGACTTTTTGACATCATTTTCCTACTTCTTACTTATGAGAAAAAGGTTTATCTTCAATGGCGGCTTCAGGTTTTCATATGGTCAAGCAGCCAAAAAATTATTGGAAAAGCTTGGTTGGACTTGTATTTCAAGGTTTTGAGAAATCAAAGGTTTAATTTGACGGGATTTAGAGCAACCCAAAAGCTTGGCTTAACATCAAGCTTTTTCAAACAGCTTAAAAGCTCGACACTTGTAAAAGTATAAAGATAAGTTGCTAATCGCTTGCTGCCGTACCCGTACAAGTGCATAGAAATTGGTAATATCTTTGGACATACAGAATATTTCAATCGGCTGCGATACACTGGGATTTCAAGATTTAGTAAGTTCGATTTAGTCAATTCTTTTCGCAGCGCAAAAAGTAGATATAAAAACTCCGCGAGTTAATTTGGTCAATCTAAAGAAAAAGTGATATGAATAAACCAGCAGTCATTTCAGGAATTTAGAGAATTTCTGTATTCAACAACAACACTCTACAAAATATTTGTCCTCCAGAACCTACAAAAGATTTTTGTATAATGTAGAATAGATTCAAATTAGATGGTTCTTTTAGAGCTTTCACCTTTCATTCGTTAACAACTCAAATTTCATTTTAAAAATATATAAAAAAATGAAAGAAATTTATGTAGTGTCTTCACCTAGCGGTCAAAAATGTAAGTATAATAATCTATCGATTATGGTTCACTCCATTTGGCGATATTCAGCAGAACAATTTCGGAAATTGAGCAAATTTATAAGAATCGACATTGAGCGGTGATTCCCTAAGAACCAAGGGTTGCGGAAGTCCAAGGACTTTACCGAAACAATATATAAAAAATAAAATGTGAATGAGTAAGTACGAAAGATTTGACGAGGTGATTCCTCAAGCCTTTTTTGGCTAAAAGTTCCCATGAACATAAACACCTCAAAAAAGTCTAGGAACACTTACCAATATCTTTAAAATATGAATTTGATGATTCGAATTTATAGAAATCTTCCGGTTTTTGTTAGGATGTATTGTATATAATGTATTTTCAAGAAAAGAAAATAATATTTGACTTCTCCAAAGCACCTATTATAAAAAAAAATTGAAATTTGAAAATGACGAAATTTGGTAAAACACAAAAAAAAATCTTGAACTAATATTTCCAAATGATATGGAAGCACTTATATTCTTCAGTACCCAGAAGGTCATCCTCTGTTATTAATGAAACTTTGGCATCGTCGCGACATGCTCAACATTAAGTTGTCTATTACATTTTGGCCTAAGTCATTCCAAGACCCCTGAACTGCTAATCGAAGCTCCTATTCATGATGGAAGACGTTTTGATGCAGGAGATTTCTTTTTAGGGTGTCCCACACATGCTCGATGGGATTCAGATCTGAGGAGCAGGATGGCCACGGTAGGAGATCGATATCATTCTCTTCAAGAACGTTCAAGACTACTCTTGCACGATGAGGAGGGGCATTATCTTGTTGGGAGAGTGGATTTTCACCCATTGTTTGGAAATACAGTACCACTACAGGTAAAACTATCTCATTTGCGTAAGAATTTCCCGTGAGACTGTTCCTTATGAAAACGAGGTCAGTTATTCCACCAAGGCGTATACCTCCCCAAAACATCACTGATCCGCCTCCCTGTCTAACAACTTCTCGAGCATGCTGGACTCAGTTTTGCTTTCCAGGTTCCCTCCATATTCGAATTCTTCCCGAATCGGGATTATAACTAAATCTAGATTCATCACTGAAGAGAACTGTGGCCCACCTCTCTTGATCCAAGTTTACGTGTTCTTGGCACCAAGCTAAACGAGCAGCGCGATTTCCATGGGTCAGTTGTGGAACTCTTAAAGGACGTCTGGAGTGGAGTTGACCTTCGTGCAGTCGATTTCTCACAGTTTGGTCGGAAATTTGTACATTATGAACTCGTGTTAGCTCTTGAGCTAATTGAGATGCTGTGGTAGTACGATCTCTTCTGGCTTGTAAAACCAAAAATCGGTCTTGGGCGACTGTAGTAATCCTGAAACGACCTGTATGGCGTTCTTCTACGCTACCTGTTTCATTGAAACGCGACCATAAACGGTTTATGACACTTGGGCTACTTACCAGAACCCTGGATACTTCCCGTTGTGAGCTCCCAGCTTGGAGCATGCCAACGGCTCGTAACATCTCTTCTCTAGTAAAATGTCGTCTTTCCATGGTCGAATCACAAAACTTGAATCTTTTCATTTGTGCTTACAACAGAAACAAAGTGCCAACTAACTGATTTCAAACACTGAATACATGAAATGATTATAAAGCAGCGTCGCATCTGCTGCATTTTTAGTTTTTTATAAAAAAAACTGAAATCTGTTGCGGCGAAATTGATGCAGGTCCTCATTTCTTAAAAAAAATCATCCATATTGATCGTTCTGGATACGATATATCGATAATCAGAAGTGTTCCCTAGACTTTTTTGAGGTGTTTATGTCTGTAAACGCTTCGTTACTGAAATACAGAGTGATGAAATCTTTTTCAGATACTCAGTTCAAATTCGGCATAAAGGTGCGTTTTTGAAATCTACATAATCAGAATATAGAAACAGTTATGAAAATCTACAGGGTGGTACTTTTTCAGAGGTCACGTATCGTTTCTACTTCTACAACAATTTTCTCAGTACGCTCCGGACAAAATAATTTTTTCTATCAATTTTCCATTAATTTTCATGATTTTTTTTTCAATATTATCTTGACAAATGTTTTTAGTTCATTTTAAATACATTTTTATAGCTGCAGCTATTTAAACAGAAATATTAAAACAGTTAATGTAAAAAATTATATAAGGGGTATTCTGGTCCAGAAAATTGAAAAATCAATTATTTTTAGCATATTTTCAAAGCTTAGACTTTGAAAAATATGCTCTTAGAAGGATTTTTCAGAATTCAAGCACTCTGCTCGCTGAAATTTTCATGGATAATATTGAAAAACTATCCAGGAACATCCGTTATTCAAACACTTATTTATTATTTAGATATATCGACGATATCATTTGTTGTTTCACTGGCACAAACAGACAATTAGAGTCATACAAAACATTCATTAACAAAATTCACGATAATATTAAATTCACGTTAGACATATAAACAGAAAACTCCATTAACTTTCTGAATTTAACTATTACTAAAATTAACGGCAAACATGATTTTTCTATTTTTATAAGCCATCTCATACAGATATTACTATTCACAGCTCATCTACACATCCTTATCCACATAAATTAGCAGCTTACAATACAGTCAATAACGGTTACAGTCCAACTATGATTGAGAACATGATTTCACGCAGAAAATTTCAAAAAGCAATCCAGGAAGTATTTCCAAGTATAAAAAGTTCTAACACAAAATACAACAGCTTAACTTATATTGGTAATCCTAGTCTAAAATTAAAATCATTTCTCTCGCATTATAATTTCAGTATAGCATTCCGAACTGATAATTCTTCAGACCGACATATCAAAAACTGCAAATCTAAAATTGATAAAAGTAATAAATCCGGTGTTTATAAACTGCCTTGCGGGGATTGTAATAAAATTTATATTGGTAGAACTTTCAGAAATTTCAAAGTCAGATTATCCGAGTACAAACGTAGTTTTAATTATCATAAATCAGATTCCCATTATTCTAATCACTTACTCGAAGAAAACTATAACTTTAATGATAATTTCAAAATTTTACACAATGAAAATAATAGACTATGGGAAATTTTAGATATCAACAAAGAAAAGAATTCAGGTAGGTTACTTAATAGTCAATTAGATCTAAATCCTTCTCTCTAAATCCTTCTCCTATACTCAATCTTTTCAATTCATAAAGTAAGCAACTCCGATGAGTTTTCCAACCTAACCTCTTGTACCTATTGTAATATTAAGTAGGAAATAAGACTAATATATAAGGAATAACTCTCTTCATTAGTTCGTATCTATCTGATGAAGCCACAGTGTGGTGAAACCGGTCATAGTTTGTTAAAATAGTGAAAATCCAAATACTTTAGTTTTATTTCATTGAAAATATGTATATCGATTTTCATTAAGTAACGACCTCCTCAATAAAATTATTTAAAGTTGAGTCAAGCAGCTAAATTTTCAAGTCAAGCTGTAAATCCCTAGGTGGCTTTGAAAACTGAACACAAAAATCGTCTGTTATCACTCGAAAATAATTCTCTTGTGACTGTTGGCAAAGATGATCCACGTATTGAAATACGTCTGAGTTAGAAACAATACCAAAGATCCCATTAATTTAATGGTAATTTTGATCGCCTAACTAAAGTTCTAATTTATTTTTCCATGTTGTTTTTACATTGTTATATTTAATTTTATAACACTACACTAGAATTTATTCGTTTTATAAAAGGATTTTCTGTATAGCTTGTGTGTTTCGACGGCTTAATGCGACAGACCGACTGACCGTCAGACTGTGACCCCTTTTAATAACAAACACCACTTCTCCAAGGCTCGTAACTCACCGGTTGGATTTTCAATAATTTTTTTCTGGAACAGAGAGCATCCATTTTTTGTTATTGATTGATATATAATAATTATACTTTCATTTAATTAGTTTATAGTAGTAACGAGCATCATATATCCCACCACTTTTCCCATATTTGTATGTTTATGTCAGTTGTCCTAAATTGAATAAAGCTGGAGACAAGAAAAGCTTTCTAGACTTGCCTGTAAACAAGCAAAAATAATTTGATTTCATGATAGAGTGAGTGAATGGGTAGCACTCTAACCCCCTCCGATCTGAAACTCCGCAACGATAATTGAATAGCCAATTAGGTGACCTCATTGGGGGCAATAAAGTAGATACGGCAATTAATGCAGCAATTTTGCTTCGTTAATCCAATTCCTTTCTGAATTGAATGGAAATTGAGTTGTTTCAAACTCTTTCATATAATTGGATGTAAGACTTATTTATACAGGAGACAAAATTATCTTCAATAAATCCGAAATCCGTAGAACGCTGCACTTGCTACTTCAACAAAACTATTTATGCTAATTGAAAGCATTGAAATATCTGCAAAAAGAGAGTAATAGCAACAGAAGAGTAAGTGGACACAATATATCCTTCTCATGTTTGAATATAATGAAATCTTTTTCTGAAAGGAATTATGAATGGTAGTAATTTTTCAATAAGACTCCTTGTGGACTTATCCGTGTATCACTTATGCAAATATAAGGTATTTTATAAATAACTTAATTTCGTTAAAGAACTAACAATACTTGCTTGAAGACACCCTTTTGTCACATATTTTCGCAAAAACTACGGAAGTAAAATAAAATTATAAATTTTTGTTAATTTTTGAAGGACTGTTTCTCTGTGAAAAAAGATCGTTCAGCAAATGAAAAAAAAGGAGCCTTCTTCATTCCATTGGTCGAAAATAAATTTTTTTTTCCTTTCATTGATAAATCCACTATATTTTCGCTTATTACATTACCTCAATAGAAGCTCTTAGCAATTCCGAATCAATTCATTATTGAAAAGTTGAATTTTCACCCAACTTTCTCAATGAAAATTTTCCAATTTAACATTATTATTTATAATACTTATGCACTATCTCAGCTGTTATCTGGATGTAATTTACCTTTCCCATATTAAGCAATCAAAGGGAATAGGCTCGATTACCATATACTTCACATAAATTTCCTAACTATTCTACATGTATTAAGAATTACAGCTTTTTGCATTTCTATATAGGTATTCTTATGCAATTTTAATTTCTTAAGGCTATCATGCAAAGTTTTGGGTATTAACCCAGTCGAGGATACGATGACAGGAACAATGTCTATTTTATCGAGGTGCCATATCTCCTTGATCTCAATAGCAAGGTCTGTGTATTTGGACTTTTTCTCCTGGAACTTCAGCGCGTTGTTATTATTCGGCATGGCGATATCCACCAGCATTGCTGTTCTGGCTCTCTTATCATACACCACTATGTCCGGCCTATTACTCGTCACCATTCTGTCAGTGATAACAGGCCTATCGTAGTATAATCTGATAGAGTCGTTTTCCAATACGGGCGCCGGTTGATACTTGTAATATGGCGGGAAGGTATTCAGAAGTCCGTACTTGTGTGCAAGTTTCTGATGGATAATGTTGCACACTTATGCCTGTGAAGATAGTCCGTATTGGCCAGTTGTTCGCAGCCGGACGTAATATGCTGTATAGTCTCCGATCTTATATGGCATTTTCTGCACTTATCTGTTTGTAATGTTCCGTCCTTCATAATAAATTTTTTGTAGTTGTTTGCAGAGATCACTTGGTCTTGAATGGCCATAAGGAATCCTTCTGTTTCCGCGAATAATTCTCCTTTTTGTTGGAGGCTTCTTTGTCGATGTGTGGTTGATTATTCTCATCGTGATGTCGTCCATGTAATTTCTTTCTTGACCATTGCTCTTGTTTTTCAGTATCTGATAGGAACGTTAGATTCAGCAGGTCATCTCTGGTAGCAAGATTTGAGGTGTATATCCCTTATCAGCCAACGATACCACTCTATGGAGGTCAGAAGGGAGAGCTTTTGCAAAGAAGAATTCTCTGAGATTTTTATTGATTCAGTGTGTAAATTGACAACATCTATTAATCCGAGTCCTCCTTCTTTCCGCTTCAAAGCTGTTTCTATCACGATTTTGGATGATGATTGTTGTACTTTGTTAGCATCGTTCGGGTCTGCCTTTGAATATCATCCAGTTCTGTCTTAGTCCATCTGATGAGTAAAGCAACACTGGAATGGCGTAGGTGTTAATTGCCCTGACTAGACTTCCCGAGTTCAACATTGATTTCAGCACAGTCTTCAGACGCTGACTCTATTCTGAACGAATCTTCTCCTTTGATTATTTTTGTTCTAGCAATCTGGCTTGTTGGTATCCTAGATATCTGTATGTTTCGCCATCCCTCATGCACTGTATAATATCACCGTTTGGAAGTTGTGTTTCACCATCTATGACTTTCCCTCTTTGAATATTCATGGTCTTACATTTTTCAATCCCGAATTTAATATGAACATCTGCCGAGAACTTACTAACAGTTTTTGATGTCATCCATATACAGCAAGTGGGATATTGTATGATAGTTCTTATCTGTTTTTATCCTAAATCCGTATCCTGTTCTATTGAGCATTGAGGACAATGGGTTCATAGCTAAACAGAACCATAATGGACTCAAAGAGTCTCCTTGAAAAATTCCACGACGTATGGGTATCTCGTCGGTTTTAATTGACTTATTGTTCATGTTGACCTGCAGAGACGTGCGCCAGTGTGTCATTGTTGCCTTCAATAATTTTACCAGGGCTTGATGAATTTTGTATATCTGCAATACTTCGACAAGCCAAGAATGGGCGGTACTATCGAATGCCTTTAGATAACCGAGAAAAGCTGAATGAACATTCCGATGCCCTACGTGTGACTGTTTCATTATCACAGAATCGATGATGAGTAGTTCCTTGCACCCGTGGTGTTTCTTTCTGCATCCTTTCTGCTCCTCTGCTAATATATTTTTGTCGTCAAGGTGCTGGTATATTCGATTGGATATGCATGAGGTGAGTTTTTTGTAGAGTGTTGGCAGGCAAGTGATTGGCCTATATTGAGACGGATCCTGTGTTCTATCGCTCTTAGGTAGCATATATGTTAAGCCTTGTGTTAGGAAAGTGGGGGTTTTCCTGGGATATTAAAGAACATACGTGAGCTGTTTCGCTAGGACTCTATGGAGCTTATTAAACTTCTTGTACTAGAGTTGTGGATACCATCTATACCTGTGGCCTTCCAATTGTTGGTCGCTCTAACTACCGTTGTGATTTCTTCCTCCGTTATTCCTTCGAAGTCCATATGTTTGATATCAAGGCGTTGTTTTTCATTCGTGATCCATTCCGCTACTCCATTGTGTTCTTTTGAGGTTCGACCATAGTGATGGCCAACAATCGTTCAAGCACTGCGCGTCAGGTGCTTCTCTGTTTTTGTTGGTCGAAGTTTTGTTATTTCCCTTATGAAAATTCGCCGCGCTTTGGAGGAACCTTTGGTGTTGATGTTTCCTTTCAGTACACTTGATGTATCTTGAGAGCCTCTTTGCTTTTGCTTGGAGTTTCTGATTCAAAGTGTCCATATACACGTCGATATGTTGTTTGTGATCAGGGTGTTTTGTGTTCGTAGCAATTTTTCTATGAATTTTGCGTATATGGGATTTCAAGCTACTTGAGGACTTTTTGTTTCTCAGGAATTCTGTGAGGTGACTGATCTCAGCTCTAGTATTGTCAATATCCTTCTCCAGTCGTTTTTGCCATGGTGGTTTTCTGACGCTTTTTGGCTCAGATCGAATCAGAGTTGTGGAGACTTGTTGTTTGTGTAGTCAAAGAACCGCTTCCGCTCCAAAGTTAATCGAAATGTGAATTTTCTCCAAGGTGTTCTGGTCAGTGTATTCTTCAAACACTGAGTTTATGCTTGCTAGGATGATATTGGTGATCTTGTTCGTCTTGAGTTTGGGTAGTTTAGGTCGTTTAGTTGGGTTGCTACCACTGGGTTCAGTTGTTGCTCTATTGAGTTGTGATCGTGCTAAATACATAAATTCGTTCTGCTTGTTCGTTTCAGGGGGACGCTCTTTGTTGATATTCGTTTCCATGGCTTCAATGTTATCTGTAACTCTTTCATTGACGGTAGGTATACCGGTATTTATATCATCTTCACTTCTGTGATCCATTATGACCTCTTCTCGTATGCTTTGCAGTGTTTCTGAAGAAAGTAGCCTTTTTTAACGATTGTTCTTCGTTGATCCGAAATTCTCTGCTCGGATATGTGCTGTAATTTCGGATATTTTTCTACGAACGCAAGATGTAACGCGTATCTGTATGCTGCCATTCAAGATTCCAAGTTTGTAATCTTGTAATAGGAACGCATAATGAAGGAATTCATTTCTGGGGTCCACTTCATGCGTTTCCTAGGGAGTCCGGCTCTCGTGGTCGTAGGCATAATGGCTTGCGCCACCGTTGAAACATCAAGAGTCGGTTGGGAGGTGTTATTTCCCACTTGATTTTGTGTTGCAGCATCCCTACTCGATATCACGCTGCTTCCGTCGCTAACCGAGGGAGACTGTGACTCACTTTCCGAACAAGACCCTCTTCCTAAATCTTGAACGCGACAAGAGGTTATGGTGGTACAATGTCGATTCACCCGAATAAGCCAAGCCCTTTCGCCTTTTCTCCATTTGCTAGATTTCTTTCAAAGTATTTGCAAGAAAACTTTCTCTTATCGTTATTACTAGGAAAGCTAAAACTGATGTCTATCAAGGGCAGACCACGTTTAACCAATATTCTAGCCATCTCATTGGTGATTCTTTCGGGCCACAAACCGGGGTCGGACGGAATTATATCGATACTAGCCTCATTACAGCCTTCTTCGAAAATGTCACTTGCAGCAAGTATTTCGGTAGCTGACATTACCGAACTTTTTACACAAGCTGAATTGAAGTGGATTGTTCAAGTGCTGTAGACGAGGATGGTGTCATCGCTTCATCGGGCTCTGCATCAGTAGAAGCTGTTTTGCTGCTACAACCGCTGCCATTTGTTGCAGGTTACTGTTGAAATTTCAGATGGTCCACTCACGGTTATTGATATTACGGATTTAGAATCTTGAGATTTGGACGATTCGGTCGCACCAACATCGATAGTCTCCGTGGAATCTCGATTGTTTTGCAAGAAATGCTTTAAAGATCCAACCATTTTTCCCCTTTTTTGTAGTCTCAGTTTCTTTTGCTCGCGATACTTCGCACCTGAAGATCTCTTTCTTTTATCCTGAAAAAACAAATAAATAATTAGTACTCATGGGAATTACTAATTAACTTCTGAAGTAACCACAATAATAAGAACCATGTGGGTAGGGTAGGAAATATTCTTAAAAAGTTAACTAAGTAGCCAATAGTTTTTAAACCTTTATAGGGTAGATTATTATTAAGTAAGATATGACCGATTAAAGTTTCCATATTTGGGTAAAAAGCAATTCATTCGAGCCCTTTCAGCTTAAATCCTTTTAAAAATAAAGGCAAAAATATATTGAATTAATTTGATCTTATAACCCTTAAAAACCTACAAAATGGTTTTTAAGAAGATCAATAGCATAAAAACTAAGCGAGTTATGGTTAAAACCAGTTACTTTTTAAACTCGTACATGACATTTCAATTAATGAAAAGATATTTGGCTAAAAAAATTAATTATAACCAGTATCCTATAAAGGGTTAATGTTGATAGTATAAAGTAGGAACACTTACCATATTATGAAAAATCAAACCGTTGAAATTGCAATCAGCAGGTATTCGGCACTTAATATTAAAGAAAAAGTAGTAAACAAAATATTATACAACACAACACCACACTTGACAAAATAAAAATAACTTCACATGTAAAAATTAATGGGATTACTTGTTTTTATTCACTTGTTACACGGTCCAGTGAACTAACTGATTTAAAAACGCCTGTGGCGATGCATCGCTTTTATAGCGCTCCAGGCGTTATTCATGTCTGAACAGGAAAAATCAAGAAACTGCCGCCTGACATGTTCTCGCAACATAGAAATCGGCAGTAACTGGATGATGTACTAATAAAATTTCGTATGTATTTATACCTAATCCTATTTAATTTCTCAACTTTTATTCTAATTTTTTGTTTGGACCCTGGGTTTTGGCGCCCCTAAAGGATAGCGCCCATGTGCATTGCACACTTTGCATATATGGTTGCGGGGGCCCTGCTAACGTCCAAAAAAATAACATCTTTAAGTCAGAGAGATAATTCAGGAGATAACACTTTTCTGTATAACTCATCAGGAGTATGAACCTGTGGTCGAAGACTATCTATTACACTTACAAGGAACTTGAATAGTGTGATTACAAAATGTTTCTGCAGATATAGAAGATGTAATCTTATACTGCTTATACTTATACTGCTAAGCCGCTTTTTAGCGTGGACACCCTGTTATTGCTACAGATACTATCTACAAACGATGCCGAATTTCACTCATCTTCAATTCAAGATTTCGAAATTACAACGCTTCCTCTATATTTTGTAGAAATAATGAATATCAAACCCTGAACTCTCAACTTGTTTTTCAGGATCATTTTTATTTGCAAACATTTTGATAAATGTTCCATTCCACTTCTCAGAATACTTGTTTTGGCAAAATTATAACTATAATAAAGTGGTCTTTAATCTCCAACAAAATTTCTCATTACATTAATGACATTCTAATAGCTATCTGCCAAGATTGAAGAGTCTTAACTGGGGTACCCAATTATTCACATTTACCTGATATTGAACCTTTTCTGGAATACCCATTATCGCTCATAAGATAAAATGACGAAACATTAGCCTTTGATATAGGAATTACCTAAAGGCTTCCGTCGTCTGTACCGGGTGACGAGTTATTCAATATTTCTAAAATTTCTGATTTTCGATATCTTGAATCTTACAGCCTTCTTTGATTAAAATGTCATCATCACACTGAGAACTGAGAATGTTGTTATGCTCTAACACATTTTGAGATATAACAAACATTTGAGAAATAAATAGAAGCGTATGCCATCTTAAATATGATTTTCTCCATAACCATCACAAAATGTAATAATTCTGAAACTATTTTCAATAATAGAATTTAAACACTCACTCTTGAGTTTGAATATTTATTTAAACAGTTGACTCTTATGTGTTTTCATGTATTTTCATTCTATAACTGGATACGGAAGTAATATTTCGATTGCCATGAATTTCAAAACAGCGTCAGTGTCAGATGTAAATGTTAACATCATCATAATTATCATCGAAAACTTTATTGCTTAAATAAGATTATGGGTGAAAATCGAGTGCATTAGATATACAGGGTGTAACATAATAGTATGTCACAACTTGAGGTGGTAAATCTACGTGCAATTTTGAGAGAAAAAGTTCATATAAACATAGGTCCGCAAAAGCTTCGTTACGAAGCTACAGAGTGTTGAAATTTCCAGAAAAAATTGTTTTTTCTTCAAAACTCCTGCAGTTTTTGAGATATTCAGACCAAATTTGGAATACAACCTATTTTTTACACCCTCCATCATTACACTATCATTTTAACTAGAATCTACAAGGTGTTTTCTTTTCCTGAGCCATGTCTTCTTTTGCCCTTTCAAACTTTTTTGCAGTGCGCCACTGATCAGCGTACAATCAATTCTCGTTATTTCCGTTCAATTTAAAAACTTTTTTGACACTTGTACTTTTTTCGTATCTCAGACCGTTCCCGAGCAAAAAATTATTAAACGATTGTACGTTTTCGCTGAATTGAATGCACTTCTAATAAAAAAAATTACTAGGCTTTGATTTTTTCATTTATTCATTTATTTTGACAGTTGCTAAAGTTGAACCAGTGTCTGCTCGAATTAACGATTGGTCTTAAGACTTTTGAAATTATTGCTGTAAAAATGTAAGAAAAAATGGCTAATGTTACTAACGTCGAATTGGCTGATATGCATTACATGGACGGTCTGGCTGACGGAAACTCAACAGAAGCTAGGCGATTATATCAGGTGCGCTTTCCAAATCGAAACACCAGACAGGCGAACATTTTGAAATATCCACAGAAGGTTGAGAGAAACTGGTACGTTTACTGCAAATAATCATTTAAAAGGTGCAACTCAAACTATGAGAACTCCAGACAATGAAGAAGCAGTTTTGAATTGTATTGAATTGAATCCTCATGAGAGTACAAGAAAAATTGGAAATCAGTTGAATATTTCACATGTTCTAGTTTGGAAGGTTCTCCACGACTTTTTATTGTACCCGCTTCATATTCAACGCGTCCAAACTCTACTTACTCGAGATTTTCCTTCGAGACTGTATTTCTGCGGATGGTTTTTAGATAAAGTTAGAGAAAATGCTCATTTTGATAGTGAAATTTTCACAATAATCATTATTGGGCTGAGGAAAACCCGCATTTGATTGAAAAATCTCATCATCAAGAATAATTGGAAATTATTTGATTGAGCCATTTTTTCTGCCTAACAGACTAAACGGTCCCGCTTATGGACAATTTCTTGAGGAAGAGTAACATTTATTGGTCGAGAATGTGTCACTTTTGGTGAAAAACATAATGTGGTTCATGCATGACGGGGTACCAGTACATTTTAGTGGAGAAGCTAGGGAATTCTTGAATAATACATTCGACAACCGATAGATAGGTCGGGGTGGGCCAGAACCATGGCCTCCTTGGTCCCCAGACTTAGTTTATACTTTTTCTCCTAGGGATATCTCAAAAGTTCAGTTTATACCACTCCACTGAACACTGTAGAAGAACTGAGAAATCAAATAATAACCTTTTGTGACACGATAAGAAATACCCTAGGAATATTTCAAAAAGTGCGTGATAATATGCAAAAAAAGACAGAGGCCTGTATTCTTGCAGGTGGAGGACACTTTCAGCAATTTATTTAGTTTTTCTCAATTTTTCTTTTTTTTAGTTTGATATTGAATGAGTATATGTTGAGTCTCAGAAGACGAGCTATCAAAATAAAAGCAAATTTTGGGCATACCTATCGAGTATTTCTATTATTTTTTACTGTTTAGCGAATAAAATATTATTTGAATCTAAGAACTTGACTAAAGCTTCTCTGTTTCCCAACAGGGAACATCTCATACACCTTTTGGGAATGAAGCCCTACGGGGGTGTAACCCTTGCCTTATCAACATACACCATGGGAATAAATCCCTAAGGGAGAGCAGTCCTAGCAGTATCTAAGAACTTAACTAATGCTGCGCTGTTTTTCAACAGGGAACATCTCATACACCATTCGGGGGTGTAGCCCATAATAACCTCAAGATTCAAAAAACTAATCTCTTAAATAGACTTGAAGTTCTCTACCCAATTAATGCAATTATCTGAAACGGAAAGAATTTCTTGAAAACCACCCGTAAAATGGAAAATAGGACAATCGAGGACTAAATGTCTTATTGTTTCTTCAGCTGCGCCATATTCACATGCCGGACTTTCTACAGTATTCTATTTGAACAACATACTATTACTACGACCATGTCCTGTTCTGAGACGGTTTAATGTACACCAATTTTTCCTAGTTAAATCGAAACCTGCAACCCTTTTGGAAGGATCCTCTATGAAAACTTTATTTGAAACATCAACTTCCTGCCATTCAGTTTTCCAAAGATCAACAGCCTTCACCCATGTAAGCAAAGAGTCAATCGACCAAATAGGTTTCCTAGATTTCAATCTCAGTTTAGGTGGATTTTGAAGATCGTGTATTATCGGAAAACTTCTAGAAATGAGTGATACTTATCCCAAGACGATTTAAGAGCTAATTTCCTGCGAATATGGGAAGGAACTATAATTCAAATAACCGGAAGCCATGGATTAGCAGTTGAACTGATACATCCACTCATAAGTCTCATAGAACAGTTCAACTGAGAATCAATCTTATTGACATGAGCACTATTCAACCATACCTGACAGCAATATTCTCCTGCTGAATATATTAAAGCTAAAGCAGTAGTTCGCGAAGTAGAAACTCCGGCGCTCCAATTAGATCCAGATAGTTTATGTACTATATTGTTTTTTGTTTTCAAATTCTGATATAATTCATCAATATGAAATTTGAAAATCAAACTAAGATCTAGCTTTACACCAAAATATGTTGGAGTGAAATTATGAGTTAATAGCGATTGATTGAAGAATACTCTTAGTTGCTTACCCTTCTCGTGATTATTCAGATGAAAAAGCAAACCTTATTTTTCAAAGGATTTGGACATAAACGCCATTTTTGAAGAAAATATTCAGAATTCTTTTGAATATCCTAGTAGTTATCGACCTATCAGCGTACTTTCTGTTTCTTTCAAAATTTCAGAGACTTCTTTATTAGAGGTACTAGTGGTAAGTCGTCGTTAGTTATAACCAGCCTAGAGGAATTGCGATTTTCTCATCATTTGGGTCTGAATTTATTCTCCATGAGAATTCTGAAAGCCCTTGACTTTCAATTGCCATTCGACAGCTTGAAATATCAGGTTGTGCTGTGATTGTCCATAAAACGGTGACAATTGAATCTTCTCTATCTTCAATTTCATATGTTTTGTCCCCTTGTGCTTTGAAAGAACCTCTAGTCATTAAATTGTCCTTTGAAAATAGACTTATGCGGCTGTCTCCTTGTAGGGAATCTATTGAAATAAAATTCTTCCGCAAAATTCGAATCATACCCATCCTGTAGATAAACATTTGAACATCTCATACTTTTCGTAATTTTGGCATTGAGGAGCCATAACGATTGAGTTATAAAGGAAAGCGGGGGAATACCGTGCCTTGGGTAATACCGCGGACAGTCTTATCGCAGCCACCAGATAGTTTTTTAAGCTTCAGACTTGTGGTGCCATCTACTAGTAAACTCCCGAATAACCGCTCCTACTGCTGGCTGAATTGCACAACGTGTTTATATGCTATGGTGAGTGGTGTGTTTTCCATCTTTCCCAAGTAATTTCGATTCAAACTTAAATGAGAGGTAAGTGTCCAATATTAATTGTGTTTTATATAGAATTCGCATACAGATTTCACTTGTTATATCTAAATAATTAACCTGCTATTTACCTTCAAATATAATAAGTTTGTTATCGACTATGAATAGGTTATGTCATTCGATGCTGGTAATTTTTTCGAACAAATCATAATTGTTTGTTCCAGATTCCATAATATGACCCGTGAGTACATCAGAAAATCGGAAAAGAACGAATGGCTGGAATCCATACTGCAAGAAGCATTCACTCGGGTGCGATCTGTCCGAAAAGTGAGGGAGGTAGGTCGTTCTTTGAATATAGTATTCCAGAAAGCACTCTTTGGGACAAATTGAAAGCGAATCAGAAAAACAAATTGCGAATGGGAAGGACACCTGTTTTGAATGAGGAACAAGAAAACGCTAAATCTAATCATGTCATAAATTTAGCTAATGTTTTTTTTTCGAATTACGCCAACTGAATTAAGGAGCTTAGCATACGGGTTTGCTGAAATGAACAAAATGAAACACCGTTTTAGCCATGAGAAAAAAATGGCTGGTCAAGATTGGCTTGATCTATTTTTGAAACGTAATCCACAAATCAGCTTCCGAAAACCTGAAGGCACCAGCCTAAATCGTATTGCTGCATTCAATAAGCCTGAGGTTGATGGATTTTTCAGCAATCTGCTGCCAGTTATTGAAAAGTTGACGAAACGGGAATCTCGACGGTACAGAATCCTGCAAAAATTTTGGCGCCAAAAGGATAGAATCAGGTAGGCTCTGTTATCTCTTGGGAGAGAGGGAAAATGTAACAGTGGTCTGTTCTGTTGGTGCAGTAGGGCAGTTCATCCCACCGATGTTTATATTTCCGAGGGTTCGTATGAATGCCCAGCTGACGAGAAATGGACCTGTTGGAGCAATATACAGATGCTCAAAAAATGGCTAGATTAACGAAGATTTCTTTTTCAAGTGGATGCAACATTTTCAACTTCACGTTAAAGCCACGGAGGATGACCCCGTGCTAGTTATATTGGATAACCATGGGAGCCATAATTCCTTAGATATGCACAACTTTTGGAGAAGTCATGGGATTGTCATGGTATCTCTACCTCCCCATACATCCCACAAGTTGCAACCACTCGACTTAACCTTTTTCGGGCCACTTAAAAATGCTTTAAACCGAGAATGTGACTTATACCTCAGAACTCATGCCATGAAAAAATTACCCATTATGAACTGCTACTATTTCTGATAAAGCATATGTGAAAGTTGCAACAATTGATAAAGGCATATGTGCCTTTCGTACTACAGAAATATAGCTCTTTGAACCGAACAAAGATGATGACTTTGGTCGAAATGAACCTTCTGATTCTACAGCGATCGAAATACCTATCAATTTGAACGAAACAGAAGTTAATATTGAAACTCCAGTTGATTTGATACCTGTGTCATCGGAAACAAATCAAGGATTAGATGTGCCCATAGAAACTCTAGTCTTCTTCTTCTTTTTCAGCCCTTCCCTGTCCACTCCTGAACATAGGCCTCCCCTTCTAGCTTCCATCTCTCTCTGTCCTGTGCTATATTATACCATCCTCTTCCTACTTTTTCCTTTATGTCATCCAGCCACCTTCTCTGGGGGCGCCCCACTCCCTTTTTGTATAAGCGTGGTCTCCATTGAGTTATTCGCTTAGTCCATTTTACATCCTGTTGTCTTGCTACATGTCCAACCCATCTCCACTTCAATGCAGCTATTCTCGTGATTACGTCCTCTACGCCTGTTCTCCTTCTTATTTCTTCATTACGTATGTGATCCCGCAGGCTCACTCCAAGCATAGTTCTTTCAATTGCGCGTTGTGTGGTTCTAAGTTTGTTAGCAGATCTTATTGTGAGAGTCATGGTTTCCATGCCATACGTTAACACTGGGAGAACGCACATATTAAAAACTTTTCTTTTGAGGTTAATGGGGATTTGTTTGTTTCTCAAGACAAATCCTAGTTTTTCAACAGCAGCCCAAGTCATTCTTATTCTTCTTGACAATTCTGCAGTTTGATTGTCTTTACCTATCTTTATAGTGTGTCCAAGGTATAGAAATTCATTCTCTTTCTCTATAACATTGCCGTCGACTTCCAATATTGCGTCCTCCGTTGTCATTATTTTAGTTTTTATCAGATTCATTTCCAATCCTACTTCTTCCGATGTTCTTTTGAGTTCTAGCATCATTTCGTGGAGTTGTTCTAGGTTATCGCTTATTAGAACTATATCATCTGCAAACCGGAGATGGTTCAGGAATTTTCCATCCACATTTATACCTTTTCTATCCCATTCCAACTTCTTAAACACGTCCTCCATTGCAAGTGTGAACAATTTTGGCGATATCACATCACCTTGTCTCACGCCCCTATTTATCGGGATTTTTTTGGTTTGCATGTCATCGTCTAGTCTCAGCTGAATAGTCGCTCGTTCATATATATTCTGTAGGATGTTTCTATATCTCGAATCTATTCTAGCATTATCAAGGGCTTGAAATACTGCCCACAGTTCTATAGAATCGAAGGCTTTGTTATAGTCTACAAAGGCTAGGTGTATTGGCACTTTGTATTCGTGACATTTTTCAATAAGTGTACGAAGAGTTTGTAGGTGTTCTGTTGTGCTATATCCTCTGCGAAACCCTGCTTGTTCTGCCGGTTGATAGCTGTCAAATTTGTTTGTCAATCTGTTTGTGATAATTTTTGATAACAATTTATAAGGGTGTGGTAAAAGGCTAATAGGTCGGTAATTATCTATCTTAAATTTGTCACCTTTTTTGTACAACAACACAACGTGTGCATTGTTCCATCCTTCCGGAACACTACCTTCTGTTAGGCATTTATTTAGTAATATTCTAAAAACTCTAGTACCAGTTCCAATATTGAAAACAAATCAAATCAAATCACGTGCAAAGCCACATTCTGAGATATTTACTTCTACCTACCTTTGAAATCGGTATTAGAGAAAAAACAGGAGAAAAGAAATCTGAAGAAAGAAGCTGAAGAAATAAAAAAGGCAAAGAATGGAAAGAAAAAGGCTGAAAGTGCTTAATGCTTAACTAAAAAACCAGGTGTGAGAAAACTTCAATTTGATGATTCGGAATCTGAAAGTGGTGATAAAAGTCAATTATGTGACGATGATGAATTCGATGATATTGATGCCGATACATCCCAAGATTTAGATGTTTGCGTTGTTTGTGGTGAGTTCGGACGTGACAAGGAAATTTGGTATCGCTGTATTATCTGTTCATTTTGGTCTCACGCAGAATGTAGTGGTTGGGAATCAGCAGTCAACTACACATGTGATTTGTGTCTGAAATTAAGACAAAAAAAAATTGAAAATGACTAAACGTTAAAAACATTTCAAGCATCATTCCTTTTTCAGTTGTCTCTTTTAGAAGATTTTTATTTTTCGTTTATATCAATAAAAATTGATATTATGTGGTCGTATCAAATTTTTCTCATCTGCGCAGAATTACTCCATGGCCCGCGCGGTATTACCCAACATGTGGGGTAATTCCTCATAATCGTGTACTCTTGAATTATATTTTGTATTTCTTATGTCGTTAGCTGTAATTTTTTCTCTAGTAGTGTAACAAATGAAGGGAATATGTATCCTTACCTGGAAAAATTTTGAAGATTTCTTCTGCGCTTACTTAAATTTTCCCCAACCTTTTTCCTTAGGTGCGCGTAATTCCCCCGCTTTCCCCTAAGTAGAAATTTTCGGAACAAATAGAGAAGAACAACTTAGGACATAAATAATTGTTTTTACAGAATCAATGCTATTGATTGAATATTGCAGTTGTTTCAAGCACAGAATTGAATGAATCCACATCAATACGATTGAATAGTTGAAAGTGTTATAAAAGAAGGAAAATCCTCGTTCTAAGGAGAGGTTACGTTAGATTCTAAGGGCAGGTTAGATATCGTTTTTAATACAAAAATGAATGATACTATTAATACCAAAAGTTCGTATTTGAAAAAAAACAAAACTTTGTTTTATAACTCAGAAATCGATCGGAAAAATTCTTGGAAAACGTATTTTTATTCTATATATACTCAAAAATAACAGTATTTCACATAGCTGCTGCAATAAACATCGAATTTGGTCCATCCTGTACCCTGGATGATAACTGACAATAGAAGCGATATAAATTTTGTTGATGCATTTATTTTCTTTCATTCGTTCAGTTTCTTAAAGAACATAACTAAATTGAGAATTAAAGTTGGAAGATCTGGAAAAACCTTGAAATGATTATTGGAAAAACTGTATTTTAAATAAATAAAGAGAAAATTTTGTTTTGTTGTTTATTCCGGTTGTCATATCGTCATAAATAGCTTACGGATAACATTGGTTTCGAAAATAATCACCTAAAAGGATCGAGTATCATAAAATGTTTGAATTACGCCATGGCCCGCGCGGTATTACCCAACATGTATTACATGTGGGTAATTCCTCATAATCGTGTACTCTTGAATTATATTTTGTATTTCTTACGTCGTTAGCTGTAAATTTTTCTCTAGTAGTGTAACAAATGAAGGAATATGTATCCTTACCTGGAAAAATTTTGAAGATTTTTTCTGCGCTTAGTTAAATTTTCCCCAACCTTTTTCCTTAGGTGCGCGTATTTCCCCTTTCCCCAAAGTAGAAATTTTCGAAACAAATAGAGCAGAACAACTTAGGACATAAATAATTGTTTTTACAGAATCAATGCTATTGATTGAATATTACAGTTGTTTCAAGCACAGAATGGAATGAATCCACATCAATACGAGTGAATAGTTGAAAGTGTTATAAAAGAAGGAAAATCCTCGTTCTAAGGATAGGTTACGTTAGATTCTAAGGGCAGGTTAGATATCGTTTTTAATACAAAAATGAATGATACTATTAATACCAAAAGTTCGTATTTGAAAAAAACAAAACTTTGTTTTATAACTCAGAAATCGATCGGAAAAATTCTTGGAAAACGTATTTTTATTCTATATATACTCAAAATAACAGTATTTCACATAGCTGCTGCAATAAACATCGAATTTGGTCCATCCTGTACCCTGGATGATAACTGACAATAGAAGCGATATAAATTTTGTTGATGCATTTATTTTCTTTCATTCGTTCAGTTTCTTAAAGAACATAACTAAATTGAGAATTAAAGTTGGAAGATCTGGAAAAACCTTGAAATGATTATTGGAAAAACTGTATTTTAAATAAATAAAGAGAAAATTTTGTTTTGTTGTTTATTCCGGTTGTCATATCGTCATAAATAGCTTACGGATAACATTGGTTTCCGAAAATAATCACCTAAAAAGGATCGAGTATCATAAAATGTTTGAATTACGCCATGGCCCGCGCGGTATTACCCAACATGTATTACATGTGGGGTAATTCCTCATAATCGTGTACTCTTGAATTATATTTTGTATTTCTTACGTCGTTAGCTGTAAATTTTTCTCTAGTAGTGTAACAAATGAAGGGAATATGTATCCTTACCTGGAAAAATTTTGAAGATTTTTTCTGCGCTTAGTTAAATTTTCCCCAACCTTTTTCCTTAGGTGCGCGTATTTCCCCCGCTTTCCCCAAAGTAGAAATTTTCGAAACAAATAGAGCAGAACAACTTAGGACATAAATAATTGTTTTTACAGAATCAATGCTATTGATTGAATATTACAGTTGTTTCAAGCACAGAATGGAATGAATCCACATCAATACGAGTGAATAGTTGAAAGTGTTATAAAAGAAGGAAAATCCTCGTTCTAAGGATAGGTTACGTTAGATTCTAAGGGCAGGTTAGATATCGTTTTAATACAAAATGAATGATACTATTAATACCAAAAGTTCGTATTTGAAAAAAACAAAACTTTGTTTTATAACTCAGAAATCGATCGCAAAAATTCTTGGAAAACGTATTTTATTCTATATATACTCAAAAATATCAATATTTCACATAGGTGCTGCAATAAAACATCGAATTTGGTCCATCCTGTACCTTGGATGATAACTGACAATAGAAGCGATATAAATTTTGTTGATGCATTTATTTTCTTTCATTCGTTCAGTTTCTTAAAGAACATAACTAAATTGAGAATTAGAGTTGGAAGATCTGGAAAAAACCTTGAAATGATTATTGGAAAGACTATTTAAAATAAGTAAAGAGAAAGTTTTGTTTTGTTGTTTATTCCGGTTGTCATGATATCGTCATAAATAACTTACGGATAACATTGGTTTCCGAAAATAATCACCTAAAAAGAATCGAGTATCATAAAATGTTTGAATTACCCCATGGCCCGCGCGGTATTACCCAACATGTGGGGTAATTCCTCATAATCGTGTACTCTTGAATTATATTTTGTATTTCTTATGTCGTTAGCTGTCATTTTTTCTCTAGTAGTGTAACAAATGAAGGGAATATGTATCCTTACCTGGAAAAAATTTGAAGATTTTTTCCTGTGCTTAGTTAAAGTTTCCCCAACCTTTTTCCTTAGGTACGCGTAATTCCCCCGCTTTTCCCTAAGTAGAAATTTTCGAAACAAATAGAGCAGAACAACTTAGGACATAAATAATTGTTTTTACAGAATCAATGCTATTGATTGAATATTACAGTTGTTTCAAGCACAGAATAGAATGAATCCACATCAATACGAGTGAATAGTTGAAAGTGTTATAAAAGAAGGAAAATCCTCGTTCTAAGGATAGGTTACGTTAGGTTCTAAGGGCAGGTTAGATAAGGTTTTTAATACAAAATGAATGATACTATTAATACCAAAAGTTCGTATTTGAAAAAAACAGAACTTTGTTTTATAACTCAGAAATCGATCGGAAAAATCTTGGAAAACGTATTTTTATTCTATATATACTCAAAAATAACAATATTTCACATAGCTGCTGCAATAAAACATTGAATTTGGTCAATCCTGTACCCTGGATGATAACTGACAATAGAAGCGATATAAATTTTGTTGATGCATTTATTTTCTTTCATTCGTTCAGTTTCTTAAAGAACATAACTAAATTGAGAATTAAATTTGGAAGATCTGGAAAAACCTTGAAATGATTATTGGAAAGACTATTTAAAATAAGTCAAGAGAAAGTTTTGTTTTGTTGTTTATTCCGGTTGTCATGACATCGTCATAAATAACTTACGGATAACATTGGTTTCGAAAATAATCACCTAAAAAGAATCGAGTATCATAAAATGTTTGAATTACCCCATGGCCCGCGCGGTATTACCCAACATGTGGGTAATTCCTCATAATCGTGTACTCTTGAATTATATTTTGTATTTCTTATGTCGTTAGCTGTCATTTTTCTCTAGTAGTGTAACAAATGAAGGAATATGTATCCTTACCTGGAAAAATTTGAAGATTTTTTCCTGTGCTTAGTTAAAGTTTCCCAACCTTTTTCCTTAGGTACGCGTAATTCCCCGCTTTCCCTAAGTAGAAATTTTCGAAACAAATAGAGCAGAACAACTTAGGACATAAATAATTGTTTTTACAGAATCAATGCTATTGATTGAATATTACAGTTGTTTCAAGCACAGAATAGAATGAATCCACATCAATACGAGTGAATAGTTGAAAGTGTTATAAAGAAGGAAAATCCTCGTTCTAAGGATAGGTTACGTTAGGTTCTAAGGGCAGGTTAGATATCGTTTTTAATACAAAATGAATGATACTATTAATACCAAAAGTTCGTATTTGAAAAAAACAGAACTTTGTTTTATAACTCAGAAATCGATCGGAAAAATCTTGGAAAACGTATTTTTATTCTATATATACTCAAAAATAACAATATTTCACATAGCTGCTGCAATAAAACATCGAATTTGGTCCATCCTGTACTCTGGATGATAACTGACAATAGAAGCGATATAAATTTTGTTGATGCATTTATTTTCTTTCATTCGTTCAGTTTCTTAAAGAACATAACTAAATTGAGAATTAAATTTGGAAGATCTGGAAAAACCTTGAAATGATTATTGGAAAGACTTTTAAAATAAGTAAAGAGAAAGTTTTATTTTGTTGTTTATTCCGGTTGTCATGACATCGTCATAAATTACTTACGGATAACATTGGTTTTCGAAAATAATCACCTAGAAAGGATCGAGTATCATAAAATGTTTGAAGGGATTAGGTCAGTGATATTTAACGGATACTAAGAAGGTAAAGTGACCTTCCAACCCACAGAATTACGATAACACCAACAGATAATGAAATCTTGGCTATTTCTTGTGAACTCGTAAATAAAGGTGAAGATGAAATTTTACCTGATAATTTTGGGACAGTGAAATTTGTTACAAGTGCAAGGGAATAGTATGAATGTAGATAACAATCCTTCCATGCCTACTTGTCGCCGAATGTTCAATATTTGACTAAAATGTTTATGAATAATTTTATTCTGTTCCTCAAAACGTATTTACCGTACTCTTCGTCAAAAATCGCTAAGTGATTCTATTAATTTTATATTATTGAAAATCTAGAATTTTATATAATCTCTCAATGGTGAAGCATAGTTATTCAGAAAAGCATATCATGCATTAGTGGAGAGGATGACCTTCTTTCAAATTTTCTGAAGTTCTGATATATTATATTCTGTCGAAAAAGTGCCAGAAATTGGCCAGTGAAACACAAGATATTTATTTTTCATCCGAATTTATTGTATCATCAAATTAGGCCCTTTCTCAAATAATACATTTACGCCAAGAAATATACAATCTTCAAAACATTTTTCATACACTTTTTCCAGTATCGACTTAAGTTTTCGCCGCGAATTCTCTTTTATGTCTTCTATCGATTCAAAACTGGTACCTTGAAGTGGAAATTTGAGTTTTGGAAAAAGAAAAAGTATCAGGTGTATACGGTGGTTGTTCGATGGTGTTTGTTGAGTTTTTGGTTACAAAATTCATTCACAATGATAACCGTGCGAGGGGGTGCATTATAGTGGTGCAAAACACTGGAAAGCGTAATTCCGAAGCTTCATTGTAGGTGCATTTTTTATTTTGTTCCAAAAAAAAATTTTTTTCGCGAAAAACACAAAACGATATATAAGTTTTCTATTAGAATGGGGTTGGAGGAAATAATTATATCGTGGTTGAAATACACTGTGAGAAAAAATTGTGATATAAAAGCTGTAGTAGATTATTTTCGACGAAAATATCATTTTATGATATCTAACCTAACCTCGGATCATAATTGAGGAAAAAATATTGTTTTGTCCATTAGAATATCGCAAAAAATTCCAAAACTGAAAGAGCGGAAACAGTTATAGAGTAAAATCGAGAATTTTAGACCATAAAGTTCTTGAAAATTTTCAAAAATGAAAGACTGGAAACAGTTATAGAGAAATATGTAGAACTTGAGACAAACTGCGAAAATTGTGATTGTTTGATCTTTCTGTTATGAAAGACAATAGGATTAACTTATTTGCTTGATATTTTTTCGTATTCGTCACGGTCACCATGATGTTTTCAGAAGAAAAAGTTTAAGATGATACAGAAGAGTTCGAAAATTTGAGCAGATTTCAAAAACCATAGTATTTTCAAGTATTCAATTGAAACTAACGTTAGTAAAAACGTTAAGGTTCTGGAAACATTTCTTTAAAAATGAAACCTAACAATTTCTAATAGAGTCGGAAAATACGGATAAATTTCCGAAAACCTAGTTTTATATGTACACGGTGGACCAAATTCGATATTTCAGTACGGCTGATATGTGAAATATTGTAGATAGAGAAAAATGATACCCCCCCTTTCGAGCTATATCTTTCAGTTTTAGAGTTATTCTGGAATGCTGTTTTTTTCGGGATTTCGAAATGTAACGATATTTCGAACCCTATTGAAGTAAGCTAAAAACTATTTTGATATTCTCGAGGCATTTTTTCAGGAGACGTATTCCAAAAATGTTTTTGCCGATAGGTTCTGAGTAAAGAAGCAAACTCGTGTTTTCTCTAATACGAACTGTAGGTGATTTCGGTATCACTTTTTCCAGAAGCGACTTCAGTTTTCGACGCGAATTCTCTTTTATATCTTCTATCGATTCAAAACTGGTACCTTGAAGTGGTAATTTGAGTTTTGGAAAAAGAAGAAAGTCGGTCGTAGACATATCAGGTGAATAACGGTGGTTGTTCGATGGTATTTGTTGAGTTTATGGTCAGAAATTCATTCACAATGATAACCGTTCGAGAGGGTGCATTATAGTGGTGCAAAATCCATGACTTTTCTTTCTACAAATCTGGCTGTTTTCGACGAATCTGTTTTCCCAAACGCCTCTTAATGCTCAGGTGATGTCCTTTATTTACTGTCTGACTTTCTGGCAAGAATTTCGACTGCACAAAACAGCGATAATCAAAGAAACCAGTCAACATATCATGACTATTGATCGACCTTGACGAGGTTTTTTCGGTTTGGGTTCAGTTGGAAAGCGTCATTCCGAAGCTTCATTGTAGGTGTATTTTATATTTTGTTCTCAAAAAATATGTTTTTTTTCGTAGAAAACACAAAAGGTATATAAGTTTTCTATTAGAATGGGGTTTGAGAAAATAATTATATCATGGTTAAAATACACTGTGAGGAAAAATTGTGATATGAAATTGTAGTTGAACTGAGTAAAAATACTAAGGTGATTGTTTGCGACGAACATATCATTTTATGCAAAATTATACATTTTATATGCACTTCTGATCATAATTGAAAAAAATATTGTTTTGTCCATTAGAATATCGCAAAAATTCCAAAACTGAAACAGCTGAAACAGCTGAAACAGTTATAGAGTAAAAACGAGAATTTTAGACCATACGGTTCTTGAAAATTTTTAAAAATGAAAGACTGGAAACAGTTATAGAGAAATATGGAGAACTTGAGACAAGCTGCGAAAATTGTAATTGTTTGATCTTTCTGTTATGAAAGACAATAGTTTTAACTTATTTGCTTGATATTTTTTCGTATTCGTTATGGTCAACATGATGTTTTCAGAAGAAAAACTTTAAGATGATACAGAAGAGTTCGTAAATTCGAGCAGATTTCAAAAACCATAGTATTTTCAAGTACTTACTCAATTGAAACTAACGGTAGTAAAAACGTTAAGGTTCTGGAAACATTTCTTTAAAAATGAAACCTAACAATTTCTAATAGAGTCGGAAAAATCGGATAAATTTCCGAAAACCTAGTTTTATATGTACACGGTGGACCAAATTCGATATTTCAGTCCGGCTGCTATGTGAAATAATGTAGATAGAGCTATATCTTTCAGTTTTAGAGTTATTCCGGAATGCTATGTTTTCTATTAGAATGGAGTTTGAGGAAATAATTATATCATGGTTAAAATACACTGTGAGAAAAAATTGTGATATAAAAACTGTAGTTGAACTGAGCAAAAAATACTAAGGTAATTGTTTTCGACGAAAATATCATTTTATGCAAAATTATACATTTTATATGCACTTCTGATCATAATTGAAAAAAATATTGTTTTGTCCATGAGAATATCGCAAAAATTCCAAAACTGAAAAAGCTGAAACAGTTATAGAGTAAAAACGAGAATTTTAGACCATAAGGTTCTTGAAAATTTTAAAAATGAAAGACTGGAAATAGTTGTAGAGAAATATGGAGAACTTGAGACAAGCTGCGAAAATTGTAATTGTTTGATCTTTCTGTTATGAAAGACAATAGTTTTAACTTATTTGCTTGATATTTTTCGTATTCGTTATGGTCAACATGATGTTTTCAGAAGAAAAACTTTAAGATGATACAGAAGAATTCGAAAATTCGAGCAGATTTCAAAAACCATAGTATTTTCAAGTACTTACTCAATTGAAACTAACGGTAGTAAAAACGTTAAGGTTCTGGAAACATTTCTTTAAAAATGAAACCTAACAATTTCTAATAGAGTCGGAAAAATCGGATAAATTTCCGAAAAACTAGTTTTATATGTACACGGTGGACCAAATTCGATATTTCAATACGGCTGATATGTGAAATATTGTAGATAGAGAAAAATGATACCCCCCCTTTCGAGCTATATCTTTCAGTTTTAGAGTTATTCCGGAATGCTGTTTTTTTCGGGATTTCGAAATGTAACGATATTTCGAACCCTATTGAAGTAAGCCAAAAAATATTTTCACATTCTCGAGGCCTTTTTTCAGGAGACGTATTCCAAAAATGTTTTTGCCGATTGGTTCTGAGTAAAGAAGCAAACTTGTGTTTTCTCTAATACGAACTGTAGGTGATTTCGGTATCACTTTTTCCAGAAGCGACTTCAGTTTTCGACGCGAATTCTCTTTTATGTCTTCTTTCGATTCAAAACTGGTACTTTGAAGTGGAAATTTGAGTTTTGGAAAAAGAAAAAGTATCAGGTGTATACGGTGGTTGTTCGATGATATTTGTTGAGTTTTTGGTCAGAAATTCATTCACAATGATAACCGTACGAGAGGGTGCATTATAGTGGTGCAAAACACTGGGAAGCGTAATTCCGAAGCTTCATTGTAGGTGCATTTTTTATTTTGTTCTCAAAAAAAAATTTTTTTTTCGCGAAAAACACAAAAGGATATATAAGTTTTCTATTAGAATGGGGTTGGAGGAAATAATTATTTCGTGGTTAGAATACAGTGTGAGAAAAAATTGTGATATAAAAGCTGTAGTTGATTGTTTTCGACGAAAATATCATTTTATGCAGAATTATACATTTTATATACACCTCTGATCATAATTAAGGAAAAAATATTGTTTTGTCCATTAGAATATCGCAAAAAATTCCAAAACTGATAGAGCGGAAACAGTTATAGAGTAAAATCGAGAATTTTAGACCATAAAGTTCTTGAAAATTTTCAAAAATGAAAGACTGGAAACAGTTATAGAGAAATATGGAGAACTTGGACAAACTGCGAAAATTGTGATTGTTTGATCTTTCTGTTATGAAAGACAATAGGATTAACTTATTTGCTTGATATTTTTTCGTATTCGTCACCATGATGTTTTCAGAAGAAAAACTTTAAGATGATACAGAAGAGTTCGAAAATTCGAGCAGATTTCAAAGACCAGAGTATTTTCAAGTATTCAATTAAAACTAACGGTAGTAAAAACATTCTGGAAACATTTCTATAAAAATGAAACCTATCAATTTCTAATAGAGTCGGAAAAATCGGATAAATTTCCGAAAACCTAGTTTTATATGTACACGGTGGACCAAATTCGATATTTCAGTACGGCTGCTATGTGAAATATTGTAGATAGAGAAGAATTTTCGAGCTATATTTTTCAATTTTAGAGTTATTCTGGAATGCTGGATTTTTCGATATTTCGAAATGTAACGATATCTCGAACCCTATTGAAGTAAGCCAAAAAATATTTTCATATTATCGAGGCCTTTTTTCCAGTAGACGTATTCAAAAAGTGTTTTTGACGATTGGTTCTGAGTAAGGAAGCAAACTTGTGTTTTTGCAATAACGAACTGTAAGTGATTTCGGTATCACATTTCCATAATTGACTTAAGTTTTCGCCGCGAATTCTGTTATATGTCTTGTATCTATTCAAAATTGGGACCTTGAAATGGTAATTTGAGTTTTGAAAAAAAAAGCCGGTCGTAGACATGTCAGGTAAATAGGGTGGTTGTTCGATGGTATTTTTGAGTTTTTGGTCAGAACTTCATTCACAATGATAACCTCACGAGAGGGTGCATTTTCGTGGAGCAAAATCTATGAGTTTTCTTTTCACAAATCAGGCCGTTTTCGACGAATTTGTTTTCTCAAACGCCTGACTTTCTTCCAAGAATTCCGACTGCACAAAACAGCGAGAATCAAAGAAAACACTCAACATTACCTTGACTATTGATCGACTTTGACGTGGTTTTTTCGGTTTCGTTTCAATTGGTAGGCGTCATTCCGAAGCTTGAATGGTTTGCATGTCCAACTCATAAAGGTAAGTCTCATCACTAGTTACAATGCAATTTATGATTGTGGAGTCGGAATTGACTCGTTCTAATATTTCTTCAGAGTCCTTTACGCGATTTGAATTTTGAAGAACATTCAGGTCCTTTGGAACTAGTCGGGCGGCAACGCATTTCATGCCCAAACAATCGTTTAGAATGGTACGAATTGATTCGTGAGACACAGAAATTCCCTTAGCTGTCTCTCTCAAACTTAAATGACGATTTTCAATTACTATTTCCTTCATTTTACCGATTTCAACTAGAGTTGAAGATGTAGATGGTCGACCAAAACACATCTGGACCGCTGTTGAATGCACTGTACCACTCTTATGTAAGTGTTTTTGATGAAGTAGATTCACCGCCTTTTGTAACATTTTCAGCGATTCGACATATGAAATTCCATTTGCAATACAGAATTTGAGACAAATTATTTTTTCGATAAATTTATCCATTTTAAAAATCGCACAACACACTGAGAACTCACAAAATCGAGCACTGTTAACGAACTAAATAACAGATCGAAGTCAAACTCGGCGTCAGTATATAATACACTTGTGCCGACTAGACAATCGGTTCAATCAGATTTTTAATATTATTAATTCCCTGTAGTTTTTTCACAGAATGTTTTGTAGTTTTTATAACTGCAACGATAGATTTTTTTAGTGAAATCGAATGACTAGGTTTCGACAGGTTGTAAAAGTAGGATTTTTGGCGCTGTCTGGATTTTGTCAATGGTTTTGGATTATGTATCTTTTGAATCCTCTGCATGTTCTTTCATTAACTCATTGGGTGGTTCTTGCAAGTTAGGTTTTGTCCTATCCGCAAAGTTTTTATATACAGAATGTAGCAGAAGCCCAGAAAACTTCGTTTATTTTCCATCTTGTTATTTCCATGAAATCCTGATATTTTTAATTCAAAAAAGACCTAAATCAGACAGTCAGAATTCGGTATACTTTTTTCAAACAGTACTTGCGATACATTCATATGTCCTCATCAAACGTTAAGACAAAAGGCACAAAATATGTGCAATTTCATTTTCAGTTATTAGGTCTCCAACAAAGTTCTCGCTGTTTTTTGTATGAAAATACAACTTTATTGTGAAAAATTATTACAAATGAATCATTCACAATATTGCCTATCGCTAGCTACAACTTTTTTCCATCTTTCTGGCAGAGCTAGATTACCGTGACGGTAGAAGTGTTCGTCTTTTGAGGCTATCCACGAAACAAGTCATTTTTCGAGCTCTTCATATGAGCGGAACTGTTGATCAGCCAGACCATGTGCCATCGAACGGAACAAGTAATAATCGGATGGTGCAATATCTGGGGAATATTTCAGGTGGGGTAGGACTTCCCATTTGAGCGTTTCCAAGTAGGTTTTAACGGGTTTGGCAACGTGAGGCCGAGCGTTGTAATGCTGTAGAATTACTTTTTCGTGTCTCTGGTCGTATTGTGGCTGCTTTTTGCGCAGTGCTTTACTCAATCGCATCAATTGAGTTCGATACCGTTCCCCTGTGATGGTTTCGTTCGGTTTTAACAGCTCATAATAGATAACACCGACTTGGTCCCACCAAATACACAGCATAACTTTCGCAGCGTGAACATTCAGTCGAGGCGATTTAGTAGAAGCATAACCGGACAGTCCCCAAGATTTTTTTTCTTCGGATTGCTGTAATGAATCCATTTTCCATCACCCGTTACGATGCGATGAAGATAACCCTTTCTTTTTTGCCGCTGGAGCAGTTGCTCACAGCCGAAAAAACGACGCTCAACGTCTCTTGGCGCCAAATCATAAGGAACCCAAGTTCTTTGCTTTTGAATCATTCCCAACGCATGCAATCGCTTTGAAATTGCCTGGCGGGTAACTCCTAAGGCTGAAGCAAACTCTTCAAGCGTTTGGCACGGATCCTCATCGATAAATGCCTCCAATTCATCGTCTTCGAAGATTTTTGGCCATCCTTCACGGGATTGGTCGTCCACATCGAAATCACAGTTTTTGAAGCGGCGGAACCAATCCTAGCACGTTGTTTCGCTTAGAGCAGCATCTTCGTAAACTTTTTGGAGCTTCCTATTAGCTTCGGATGCCGTTTTTTTCGAATGAAAGAAGAAAATCAACACTTTTCGCAAATGACGATTATTTGGCACAAAATCAGACATTTGCTCACACTAAAAGTATATGACGAAAATACAAAATTACTAATGTGTCACAGTGGTTTGTTTACCATATGTCTAAGCTTTGTTCAAGGCGTTCTTGATATGTAAAAATCGACCAGCATTTACTGCTGGAGACATCTATTCACAAACAGCGAAAACTAAGTTGTGCACCTAATATTTTTTCAGATAGTTTCATTATTCCACGATAACATTGCGTTTTTGGGAATAAATAAGAAATTGTTTAGAGGGGTTTAATTAATATGTAGTTTTTGTAAGAAATGATTTTTTTGCAAAATCTGAGGGATGTAGTTTCCAATTCTGGATGTTCGTAAGAGACAGTTATTTCATCAGTTTATTGACAGATGAGAAACCACAGCGAATATTTAGAGTAATTATGTAAAATTTCCAGAATAGAAAAGAAAACTGGACTTCTTTTTTAATTGAGCTTCATTGGAGGACATTTTTATTATTAGTTTCTTGTTGAAATGAAATTGATGTATTTATTTGTGTCTCCCAAGAATGTTGCATTGTTCTATTGATGATAAAACTCATACCTAACTTAGTTTTTCGAAATAAATAATATTTTTACTATGTTTGTTCCAGCCAGTTGCCAAGACGACAACCGAAACAAATTTTTCGAAATTAAAACTGATTAAAAATTATTTCAACAACCAGTATTAGGGTTGTCAGTTTTGTCTTAAAGGCAGTATATCTCGAAAAACTGAAACTGTCCAATGGATGATTTAATAAATAAGTTCGCCGAAAGGGTGGATGAAGTATATATTTGAATGTTGTATGGCTGACATGGTTACTAAATATAACAATATTTATTTTATTCAATGTTTTTTTTCGTGAAAAATCACTTTATTCGAGTCGCATCGCTGAAAGTCCTCGGATGAACTCTAATTCAGGTCTCATGTGAGGTACGCCACTGGTATTAAAAATGCATTAAAATATTGGGGAAAGTATCAATCTTTTGATAAGCGTTGTCTCGAGTATGCATAACAAAACTACATGTGATATATACGGAATCAGCGTCTCATTGATGAAGAAAATTATTGATGTTATTGCGTCGCCTTTGAGTTGTATTATTAATCTTGCTTCCAGCAAGGAGTTTTCCCGAAGTGTCTGAAAGTTGCCAAAGTTATACCTATCTACAAAAAATCTTTGAGGCCCTTTTGAAAAAACGTATGTTGGCATATATTCACAAAACAGCAATTTTAAGCGAACAGCAACATGGTTTCCGCTTAAAGAGATTTACAACGACAGCAATGATCGAAATAATCAATTTTCTATTAAAAGCTCTTGATAATAGAGAACAAACGAGCGTAAAATGCTGTGACCTAGGGAAAGCTTTCGATTTCATGATTAGACCTATCCATCTGTCTAAAATTAAGAAATATGGTTTCAGAGGCCTCATGAATGATATTTTATCTTTCTATCTTCGAGCCAGGTATCAGTTTGTCCAATTGAACAATTGTTCGAGCCCTCTAAAGGAAGTTGAAACCGGAGTGCCTCAAGGCTCAATTCTTGGTCCCATACTCTTTATCCTGTACATCAATGATCTACCTTTCAATGTAGACTTGAATGGACTATACATTTTCGCTAATGACTCAACGATTGTGAATAAAGACTAACGAACAACAGTTTGAAAAGAAAACCACTCTATGGAAAGAGCTCAGAAGGGGTTTACGTTTAAATTTAGAAAAAACGTAGAATTTAATAGTCTCGACAAGAAAAAATGTACAAGCTGATAACTCGATAAAGGTTTTATTGTTGACAATTCACTCTCATGGAAATCACATATAGAAGGGATGGAAAGGAGACTCTCAGCTGCGATTTACGCGATACGTAGAATAAGAACATCTATTAGTGAAGAGGCTGCAATACTTACATATCATGCGAAGTTTTACTCGATTGCGACTTATCGAATCATTTTGTGGGGAGGTGCGTCTGACGCGCCTAAAGTTTTCCTTTAACAAAAACAAGCTCTGAGAGCACTGGTCAGAGTTCCACAACATGTAAGCTGCAGAGGTTTATTCTTTAGGTATCGCGTACTTACCTTACCCTCGTGTTTTATTTTGTCATGCTTGGTGTATGTTCATGAGCGTCGCAGATCATTCGGACTACAATCTCAAAATCACTCTCATTTTATAACTATATTTATTCTGATACCATCAGATCTAATTTTCGTGTTACAGCTACTACCCATAAAATTAAAAATTAACCGTTTTTGTTTTACTTTCGCATTTAGAGAATTTGTTTAATTGAAGAGCGCAGTGGTTTGTTCTGTTTTTAGAGTGAAGTGATTCTTAAATAATGTCAAGAAAGTGTAAAAATGATCCTGACAAGTTCTGTTACATTTGTGGCGACATTACTTTCAAAACTTAGCGAAGGAATTTGACACCATTAGTAACTAAGTCATATGAACAGTATTTAGGTTTTGCCATCGGACAACAAAACAAATCGTGGGTTCCACACCCACATGTGTTACATGTGTGGGTCTTCTCACTGGATGGGCGAAAAGATCTCGATGTATGCCTTTTGCAAACCCTATGATTTGAACGGAACAAACGAACCACTCATCTGATTGTTATTTTTGTCTGACTGATACAAAAGGTATTACAATTAAAACAAAATGTAAAATCAAGTATCCTGACCTGCCATCAGCTAAAAGACCGATCTCTCACGGTACCAGAATCACCTCAAACTAGCGATCTGTCCCTTACGCCAGAAGTCGAAAAAGAGACATTGGATCCTGACACACATTCTATCACAAGGAGATCTCAATGACTTGGTACGTGACTTAAATTTGTCCAAAGAACAGGCAGAACTTTTGGGCGCTCTATTAAAGGGATGGAATTTATTACAACCTAAAACAAAAGTATGTTACTTTCGCAATCGAGATGAAGCGCTAAAAGTTTTTTTTTTCACAAGATGATCAGCTTCAATTTTGTAATAATGTCTATGGTGTAATGACTGTTTTGGGTATTGAATTCAAAGCAGAAGTGTGGCGTTTATTCATTTATGGCTCAAAAGAAAGTCTAAAAGCTGTTCGTCTACATATCGACAATAAACTTCCCTCTATTATATTAGGTGAGGCTTCTAACATGAAAGAGTCTGATGAAACGATTAAATTTATCTTGGAAAAAATTCAGTATAACGAATACTACTAGAAAGTTTATGGAGATTTGAAGGCGATTGCCCTAATTGTAGGATTACAACTTGGGTATACAAAATACTGTTGTTTTATTTGTGAGTGGGATAGCAGAGTCCGAAAAAATCATTATGCTAAGCAAGACTGGAACAAAAGACAATCTCTTACTCCAGGACCACCTTTACACATAAAGCTTGCGCTTATGAAGAACTTCGTGAAAGCTATGGTTAGGAGTGGTGACGGCTTTTTATATTTAAAAGAAGAATTTCCTAAGATGAGTGAAACAAAAATTAAAGAGGGCATATTTATTGGCTCCCAAATCAGGCAATTGATGAAAGATGGTATATTGAAAGAAAAATTTAGTAATTTAGAAAAATTAGCGAATCTTTCATGAAAGTAATTTTCTAGGAAATCATCGATCGAGTCACTATAAATTTATTATCGCAGAGCTTTTATCTACTTATTAGGCTGTGGACTGTAATATGTCATTGAAAATACATTTTCTCCATTCACATTTAGACTTCTTTCCTGAAAATTTGGGCGCCGTCAGCGATGAACACGGTGAAAGGTTCCATCAAGACATTTCTACCATAGAAAAACGATATCAGGGCAAGTGGAGCAAACGTATATTAACGAATTACTGTTGGACGTACCTGAAGCAGAATACAGACGAAAATCATTAAAGTCAATTCATATTAATGTAGCAATAAATCGAAATATCTTCTTTTATTTATAAAAATTCAAAATTTCTGAAATGTTATAAAATGGTATTACAAAAAAACTATTCGTATTTGAAGCATTTTAATTATATTTCTAGTATCCTTATAGTTGTCCTAAACATAACTAGACAAAAGTTTTCATGTTACATGCAAAAATTGTTTTCTTGTTGACTAGTGTAATTTAATAGAGCCTCAACATAAGTATTCCTTTCGCAGAAGATTTTTATTACGTCTGTATTAAACTTTTCAACGCCTTGTCACGTGTCACGTACATTTAATTATATATATATATATATATATATATATATATATATATATATATATATATATATATATATATATATATATATATATATATATATATATATATCGAAATGACAACTCATGTTAATTTTATGAGGAAATAAATTTATTATTATATAAATTTATATACAAACCATAACTTTCCTTTTTTCATAACTTTCAAATATGAATAATTTGGTATTCTGCGGTACGTTACTGTCAAAACAAAATAAAATGGAGGAAGTAGTATTTCTCGAAAAATTACCTTCAGCTTAGTGGTTATAACAGTCATGGTAATATGTGCAAGAAAATTCCCTTTGATGAAGATTTTAATTAACATATTTGTTTGCAATCTGACTAAATAATTTGTGTGATGCAGAACAGAATTGTTTCAAGAAATCATGTTATGTTAGCGAAATATCTTCCAGTCTAATACTTTGATGGTATTTCTCTTCTTATTTTCCTCTAAGAAAATTCATCAAGGAACAGAAAAATCAACAAGTTCCCCGTAACAACGTGGTCGACAACTCCACCCCCCACCAAGATTGGCTTTCTTCCCGCCAACAAACGGCGCGAAGTGTATTTCCCAGATTCAGCGACCAATACGGGCCACCATCTCTAGACCAATAGCGTCATCTGGTTCCCCGCCCGTGTTGGCACCCCAAGCATGGCCTACTGGGAACGCTCAGTCAAGCTGTGAACACCGGGTAGTAAGGTTGGATGGCACAGACCTGAAGATTAAGTGACTGTGAAGATAAAATCACGTGAATATCGCGTTTGACACATGTGTGTTTGTTTGAGTTTTTAGTGTATAATTGTGTTTCGACGAATCGGCAAGATGATTAATGCTTTTATGGACAATACGCACCATCACCTTGCGACCTATGGGATAAAAATGAGTCCAACACATAACGGTGGCGGAGCGGCGATACCGTCGCCGCATCAGAACCCCGCGGCGGCCATGACGCCGCCGGATGTGTCCGGCGGACAGGGACATCATTTCCAATCGAATTACGGACACATGAGTCATTTGAATCATCATCCGAGTTACGCGACTAGAGATTTTTTGTTCAGGAGAGAACACCATGATTTTCCGGCAGCACAAACGGCTCCAAACGAAGGCGTTTTGTTTCACCATCATGGTGACATGTCGCATCAACATCACCTAGCCCCTCATCACCAAATGGTTTATACGAGAACCGAGCATCACCCTGCGTATCACCCGCAGCCTAATCCACACCAATATCTAAACCACCACATGCCCCACATACCATCTCATGGTAATTTCACGGGGGCTTTTTTAAGATATATGCGACAACCATCGTTTAAGATGGAGGAAATGCAATGCCTTTGGGTCGATCCTGACCAGCCTCCTCCAAGAAAATCTTGCGGCAAACATTTTACTTCAATGCACGAAATTGTTACACATTTAACTGTTGAACATGTTGGGGGTCCTGAGTGTACGACGCACGCTTGTTTTTGGCAAGATTGTCCGAGAGATGGTAGACCTTTCAAAGCGAAATATAAATTGGTGAATCACATAAGGGTCCATACAGGCGAAAAACCGTTTCCATGTCCGTTCCCCGGTTGTGGAAAGGTTTTTGCGAGAAGTGAAAACCTTAAAATCCACAAGAGAACACATACTGGTAAGTGCACATTTGAATTCTCTGTTTCCGACGGAAAAATTAGTCATTGTTGGTACTCTGTTCTCTGTATTATATATTTTCTTAGGAGGGTGTATTGAGTGCTGAGGAAAAAGTTTTTGAGTTTGAATAATCGGGATTCTAGCACAAAATATATTTGAGATTGTCTCATTTTTAAGAGAAATAATTGATCTATATAATATGCTGATGGTTAGTAGTTTTTCTTAGTACAGTCAACTGTGCGAAACTAAATCAATAAATATACCATCTACCTTATGACTGAAGTTGTTATGACATATTAGACGATGAAAATGAATAATATCTTCTGAAATTATCGGGAACAAACGTGTAGTAAAAGCTTATACATTTTCAAGCAGCTGCACAATAATAGTAAATATTTTGTACAAAGTAATCTGTATTTTTCACCTAAATTAGGATAGAGATTTGTGAGAAATACTAAAGGTGATGATCATCACCTCTCAATGTTTTCATACCGTTGGAAAAATACTTTTGTAAAATAATAATGGAATTATTCACTACTTCTTTCTTCTCCAACATTCGTCTAATTACGTTTGCGATGGCAATTTATATTTAAATAATATATTTTGTATTATAATATCAATAGCAGTTCTGGTAGTATCATACATGTAGAAGTTTGTAAGTTTTTCATAGAAAAATTGCTTTTAGATTGAATTTGACACACAAATAATTTATTACCTTCATTAATGCATTAGTTTCGAAACATTATTCTGGAATAAAAATAATCTTTCATCATAAACTATCTGCGAGCAATATTTCAAACAAAACCGTTCAGCCGTGTTTGTGTGATGTTCATGTTCGATTTATAGTACATACTGCTATTAATGATGTAAAAGTTACTGTTTTTACGCTTTCACGGTTAAACCGCTAAATGAATTTTGATGAAATTTGGTTGGGATAAGTTGAACTTCCAGAATGAAAAAAATTCCATTCTCAAGGGTTTGAAAGCTTAACTTGGACTTTGGGTTATAGAGTCTTAAATACGTGGCCAGAAAAATATGCTTATCAGAGTTTTTCGGTAATTTTCCCTTAATTCAAATCAGGAATTTACACGATTCGTGTAGGATTTTCCCCAGATCTTTATTACATAGAACAAGTGTTTGGAAAACCATCAATTTTTTTTAGTCGCGCCTGACGTCATTGCGAGCGATCAGATAGATGGGTTTAGGTTAATCTATACTAAATGATGTTAATTTAAGCATGGTTGTGATCTATCTTATGGTATTCTTTTGGTGCAGACGGTTGTTCTGCAATTATCAGTTTTCATCCTTCCAGATATTATTTTATATATATATATATATATATATATATATATATATATATATATATGTATGTAGGGGTTTTACTCCGACGAGCTGCCCATATATCTGTTCATGCAATCAAACTGATTTCATGAAAAATATAAATCCACCACCCGGTAATTAATACCATTGCCAGGCAATGATTATAATCAAAACATATCCTGGAATATTTATATTTTAGGATAACGTTAAATGTTATGAGAATATATCAATCTACCAGAATATATACATACTATAGCATCATCAGACAATGATATCAATGTACCAACGAGTAGTGTCAGAGGCTTTCTATGAAATAATAATATATATATATATATATATATATATATATATATATATATATATATATATATATATATATATATATATATATATATATATATACTCCTATGCTGTTCCTATTCTTACATCTTCTTTTGGAATTATTAAATGGTCTAAAACTGATCTAAATGAATTACAATGTCAAACGAGGAAAATGCTCTGTAAATATCATAAGCACCACCCAAAGTCAGCTGTTCAGAGAGTTACACTACCTAGACATCTTGGAGGTCGTGGATTAATTGATTTGAATAATCTTCATAGTAAACAGATTTTTCATCTACGTTCCCATTTTCATGATAAACAGAGAACGTCTAAATTACATGATATTGTTGTTGCTTCAGATTATAATCTTACACCTCTGAACTTGACAATGCAAAAGGTAGATTTTGATATATTTGATGATAATTCTAAAAGAGAAAGTTGGATGCAGAAGGAATTACACGGAAAGCACCTAAAGAATTGAAAAATGATTATATTGATGAAATTGCATCGAATAAATGGTTAGTATCTGGAGAATTGTTTGCTGAAACAGAAGGCTTGGCAATTGCGATCCAGGACCAGGTTGTTTTACAAGGAATTATAGAAAACATATCATCAAACAAAATATAGATGATTCTTGCCGTAGATGTTTCTGTTCTTCAGAAACAGTTTTCATATATTATCATCTTGCTCAGTCCTTGCTTCAACAGATTATTTAGAAAGACATAATGCCGTCGCTAATATTATTCACTTCAATCTAGGAATTAAACATGACCTAATTCCCAAAAGAAAAAATTTCAAAATATGAACCTGAGATTATTTGTGAAAATGACAAATATAAACTTTATTTTGATAAAACAATTCTGTGCAACAGAGCTGTAAAACACAATAGACCAGATATCGTTCTTAATGATAAATAGAATCAAATAACATATATAATTGATATTGCTATACCCGACACACATAATATACAAAATAAATACAATGAAAAATTTCTAAATATATGATGCTTGGCGACGAGATTAAAAAATGTGGAAAATGAAGAAAATATTTATTCTACCGATTATTATTTCTACAACAGGCGTTATTCCTAGAAATCTTCACAAAAGTATTGAGATTTTGGGTCTGAAGAAAAATTTGTTTGAACAGTTACAAAAGATAACAGTCATCAAATCTTGTAATATTCTTCGTAGGTTTCTTTCCGAAAATAATAATGAGGTAGAGTCATAGGTTTTCTCTTTAGTTTATACTGCTCAGAATCTCATTTCATATTTTATTTATTTGTTTATATAAATGTAATATAATTAACTGACAATTTTGTCATATTTATATTCAGAGCAGTATTCTATTCGATCGTTCACCACTTCACACAAAGGAAACTATTAATGAGTAACATTCAGTGTTACTTGACTAAGGTCCGTACACTGGATTTTTCCGGGAAGAAAGCCTCTGACACTACTCGTTGGTACATTGATATCATTGTCTGATGATGCTATAGTATGTATATATTCTGGTAGATTGATATATTCTCATAACATTTAACGTTATCCTAATATATAATTACTCCAGGATATGTTTTAATTATAATCATTGCCTGGCAATGGTATTAATTACCGGGTGGTGGATTTATATTTTTCATGAAATCAGTTTGATTGCATGAACAGATATATGGGCAACTCGTCGGGGTAAAACCCTATATATATATATATATATATATATATATATATATATATATATATATATATATATATATATATATATATATATATATATAATTAAAATTTCAGAAAAAGTTATGTTAGATGGGTTATGCCATCAGATAGGACGAATTTCATAATTTGTTCCTTTTCGTTAACTCAGTATTTATTAGGTAAACAAGGAAATTTGAATTTATATAAACTGTTACAATAGAAAATAATTCAATTCATATCGATTATTTCAGTTCATTATAATTTTCTGTTTTTAATTCATGAGTTTTAGGATTCTGTCGAATCACAATCAAAACAAGAAATAATATTCAAGACAATCGCGTTTATATCACGAAAAACTTTATCTTAAACAATCTGATAAGATCATAGTCAAGATGCTAAACGAAAATCTCGTGGAACGTATGTTGCATTCGACATTTTAAAATTCCGAATCAGTGATAAATTAATGCGAATTACAACGAATGTCACGAAATTATGTTAGTTAGGAGGCTAAACAGTACACATAAATTATTTTAAATAGTAGACCATGTAATGTTTTTAGCAAATAGAAACTAACGAAGTGTTCAAATTGTTGACAGCAAACTTCAATACAGATTTTATTTAAAATATTGTCGGATATTCCGTATCTCTGGATTAGATTGCCATTTTTTACGAAACGTTTTCTAAGTGTTGAAATTTTCAATCTAATATAAGGAGTATCACAAACATTCTCTGAAATTAGAAAAAGTAAGGTCTTCCAAGCCAAGCGGAACGCTATACCGTACAATCTTTTCTTAAAGCAAGTCATGGCATTTTCAAACCCCTTTAATTCAGGGGTGTATATTGCACCAACCCAGGGAACTAGCTATATTCCCAAATTACATACTATTTGACTTCATTGTTTATGAACTGCAACAGTCTAAGTTCATTTTCGTGTTTGAAAGTTCAGTCTCGTTTTTCCTAGTGGTAATAATATAATATGCACCGCTTTCTTTGGTCGAGGGTAGTATTTGAATGAATTATTATTCATTAAAGCAATAATAATGTTAAAATTTAGGTTAATTCATTATCAATGTTCAGTGAATAGACATGGAGAAGTAATGATCAATCAATTTCTCGTCACCGTCATGATAATCGAATACTTATTATCAATGCAGCTGTACCGATGTTGCGGATTGCGTTCTTCTTTTATATATTCAATTATGGTTATTGATTTCTGGTATTGTTTGCTAAATATGGTTGTTTTCAAGACAATTCATCAATATCATCATATATATATATATATATATATATATATATATATATATATATATATATATATATATATATATATATATATATATATATATATATATATATATCTATCATATATTGCAATCAGGCTTGAAAGCGAAGGCTCTTCACAGCCATTAACACTTGGGCTATACCAAGCAGTAGGTATTCGTTTGGTGATTAGATAGTCAATCTCGGACCTACAAGCCATAAATACCAGGATTTCCATACCATATGACCCACATTGATGACGAAGTACGGTGTACATCACCCACGTGCCTCGGTTGCTAGACTCTATATGGGGGGGCACACGACTGCTGAACATGGAAATGGCTGAGGAGGAACAGAAGGAAAGTCTTAGAAAGTACTTCAAATCCTAAAACTCACCTTTCTACCGTGAAATATGTGTAGCAGACGTGGACCTCTCAGCGCTGGAACTCTCCAAAAAGGAAGTGTCGAACACATCACAAACCCTGGACCACATATCTGAAGAATGGCACTCCAAAGCTTTGGACGGAAGATACCCAGGTAACCTGAAAAACAGCTCTATGAACAAGGTACAATCGGTTACTTACCTGCTCTCGAAATACCTCTTTCCTGCAACGGAGATTGATCGCCATACAGGATCAGGTTGTCTCCACTAGGGCCTATCTGAAGAATATTGCCAAGTAGAACATTGAATCCGATCAATGCCTCAAATGCCATCGTGGCATAATTCCATGGCAAGGGTTTACCATCAGGCAACTGCAACTTCCGTCAAACTGGTACAGGATGCTGCCGAGCCATACAAATACCACCCGAAAGCCTTCCTGGAGAATGAGACCTTCAAATTATACTGGGACTGGACAGTTATCATGGACCTATGGCACATAATAGACCTGATATTGTTCTAGTGGACAAACACAAACAATCTGCACTGCTGATTGAACAATCAATCTGATGATCCAAACTACAGTATGTTTTGTGACATTATATATATATATATATATTGCACGTATTTTTGTTCATTTCAGAGGGCTATGAATTTGTTGAATATTCACAAAAATAGTATGACAAAACCTAATGATAGTTCTTTTATAAAATAGTTTCATTCTATCAGATTTTGAACATTTTGAAATAATTGCATTGATTTTTTGTGATTGAGTATATATTAGGATAGGTGAAGTTCTGACCTGTTTCTATAATCCCTGACCTCTTCTACGGCGCATTTTTTCGTATATATCATATATTTTCAGTATAATCTTAGTCAAGTCATCACGTCGCTTGCCGCACGTTCGAAAGTATATATTATACAAAATTCCCAGGTCCCTTTTTTCCCTCAAATATATCTGGCACATTTCAGTGGAAATAGTCTATAAATTGACTTCTAGTAGGCGTGGAACAAACAGACATAACCATCGTGGAACTGACAATGCTTTTGTGTTGGGGAATTGTGAGACCTCTGTCAGTTCTCTCAGTTCCCAGAAAAAATATCACCTGCATTGTCGACCTGTTTCAGCGATAGTTTGAACGACGACAGTATATTGAATAAATTTCTGAAACTAGAAAGTGCAATCAAGTAAATATGCATTTGGGGTACATTCTATTGAATTAAAAAAAAAATTAAATCGTCATAGTGTTAATCGAGATTTCATGCATACAATAATGTCCATGGTTCTAATTCGGTATACTCTATAATTTCAATTTTTTCGCTTCACAAAATACCTTAAAGATATGAACGAAGTTCCACATGCTCAAATTATATTTTAATATACAAGAGAATTTTCCAGAAAAATGACAGTTTGATTTTAAATAAGCCATCCATTTATTATACCTGCAGATACTTGTGTTCTTTATATGGGGGTTATTCGAAAAGTTTGCGACCTCTTAAAAAACTTTTCTCGGTTCATTAAAATCGATACTTCGTCATTGTCTTCATTAAGACTGAAACATTACTCAGCAAGATATTAAGTAATTATATTATTTGTATCGATGATTTCCTTGTAGTTTAGCCTCCTCCTTTTCCATGTAGTCAGTTTTTGAGGTTATGACATAGATAATCTTAAATTCGGTGATTGAGACACAATAATATCGTGAATTTGTTTATTTTAGTTATCACAACATAAATGAGGATGTCATGACGGTGGCAGATAATTTCCTGTGCTAGATGAATTTTGATACAGTTTCATTTGTTAATGGAGTCAAATAGCTGTAGTTTTTATGATCTCGTAGCCAAAAATGAGAGAACCTAAAGGGATCACTTTGTTGTTTGTTAAGACTTTTTTCTGGAACAGGCGTAGATATGAAGTTGTCAAATTTAGTCGTTGCGATGCAATAGAAATATACGGACGTTTATATTACATTTTGTGACAAATATTTATCTCGCAAGTTAATCAAAACCTACAGGGTACGCCTCGTTAATATTGAAACAAGAAATTTGACGAAAAGCAATGTAAGACCGCACAGAAAATGAAAAAATCCGAAAACTGTTGTTTCATGTCAAAAACACTTTTGCGATAATAAAACGCAACCGTAAAATACCGCCGGCTAGGAAATAATAACACGGGCTACTTCCCATTGATCCAGAAACATAAAAGCAATGTATTTCAACACGTCTACAGTTCAAGATACGAGAACTGTAAATTTGTGATAACAACGTTTTTGTAAGAAAGAACATGTCGCATTCTGCTGCATATTTTGACATTTGCTAAGGAATCAAAAGCTATATTTTCTTAATGTCTTATATTCTCATGATATGATAATGTTTTATATCAAAGGAAAAATACGAAAACTATAGTTTTATAGTCATAACATGAAGAAATTTGCGATAATGAAATTCCTCGTAATTTTAGGAACTATCTACGAATCATAAAATTTTGCAAGAAGAGAAGCAATTTTTGAATTAAGGAAAAAATCGTTAATTTATAGTGAAATAACAGAAAATCGTCAAAATGTAATCATAAACTTCTCATTCGCATGGGATGATAAATTCATGCTTTGATTGTATGGGAGCAAGAAAATATGAATATAATAACATGCCATATGATAAATTACATATTGCAACAATCAAAAAAGCACGGTTTTGTAATTCAGTAATCTTTTGTACGTATTCCGACGCCTGGTTGATCATATCTATGTGATATATATTCTTTTGAAAAGAGAGGATTTACAAAAATTTGAATAGTTCTATTTACAATAAATGGTTATATCTATAATTTTAGTGTGTGTCAGAAAAAACACAAGTGTGAGCTCAGGAAATGTAACAGAGGGACCATACTATCTTGTATATGATTCAATAAACGAGCGAAAAAACCTGAGGAAAAAACTCGTTTCCCTGTCGCTATTGCACTAGTAATAGCTTGTCTGTTTATGTTGTGTTAATGTCGTGTGTACATAAAGAGTACCAAAGATTTTTCTGCTTAGCCGCTTCATTCTCTCTTGCATTCCATGATTTTCAAACGAAGACAAGGGTGAAAGGAAGGGGGTTTGGGACAGGAATCTATAATAATGGAAAAAGAAAACCAGCAGAAAAATATTCAAACAATCATACTTCTTATATCTCTAAACAAATATAAGAAAAGATCTAAACTAGCTAGCAAGGTCATGGAAATGACTAAGGAGATAAAAAAAAATACATAACTTGCGATATTTCCACAAATTCCATCTCTGTTTGACCGAGAGAGCCCCGATGGCCAGGTTCAGTCTTCCAAATGATGTCGATTATGATCTATAGATGTTTTAGAATCATTATGGACCAAATAATTTGGGTTGACATCGCCCATATATTATTTCTTCGTGGAACTTGTTTAATTTAAAGAAAAATTTGCGAAAAAATTTTGACAGTCGTTCGAAAAATATGATTGATTCTGACGTATCACATATCTATGTGATAAAACTGTAGAACACTCTTAGTAATAAAATGAACGTTACTGTTAATTTTATTGAAACTGCAACCCTCGTTGCACGAGTTCCGCTCGCATTTAGCGGATTTTTTTGTACAGCGAACGTTGTCCTACCTACATTGGTTTGCTTATCAATGCAAAGAATCTTCGAAATATTGAGAGAAACAAAACGTTGAAATATCGACCTCAGCACCAAACTCTAATTTTCATCAAAATTGGTTTAGTCGTTTTGGACATACGAAAGAAACATATATAATATGAAATGCGAATTTCCATCATCGGTATGTGAACTGAAGTTCTATAACGCCATCTAAACGCAAATTCTATAGTGAATCTTTGGATTGAAATATCTATATCGATTTTTCTGTTGAGTGGTTGAACGGTATGGAAGTTGATGCTCCGGCAAGAAACACGTTGTGGTAAATAGAATTTTCAAAATATCTTCAACAGAAAAACAGTTTCATATACCAGTTGAACGGTGTAAGAGTTTGTATGAGATAATTATTTTAATTAGAAAAATTGAAGGTATGAAATCATCAAAGAAAAAAGAAAAAAGTGAAGACTATTCTCTTCATTTATCTACAAAGCATGGTGTTCAAAATTGAATTTCTATGATATTAATTACTTTTAATCATTGAACATTTATTAATTAATTCTCTGTACTAAGTGAATATTCAAATGAAAAATTAATTATAAAATAATAGCAATGAAAAAATATCGGAAAATTTTCATGTAAATTCCTAAATAGAATAAGTTTGATAACGAATGAATACTTTGAAAAATTGCACGAACACGTCGATCTTCTAAAGACAAAACTTCGTATTCATCATGACATGTGTTATAGTGCTAAATAATAATAATTCCTATTTTAAATACTATACCCCGTATATCATTCAATTTTGGATTTCTCAGGAAATTCTAGACATATTTCATGGTTCAATATCTTCTACTTATCTATGTCGGAAACATGGAACGCTGTTAGAGTTTTTACAAAATTCATTATCATTTGTAGATGAGTTTATTTGACTTACATAAAAATCAAAGAATTGAATACTATTCAGTTGCATTTATAATACAATCAGTTGATACTGGCCACTGTTGTAAACCTTCCATAAACAATTTTTGGTAAAAAAAGCATATCTATGATTTATACTCACAATCACTGACCTCATAGTATTCTGATCAATTTCGTTCCAAATTTCAATTAGTCTGTTCCGAATTACATTGGCGGTAGCAAGCTGGTTTTGCTGGCTCCTTAATACTCAATTGAGAATGTCCCAGACATATTCGATGGGATTGAGGTCTAGACTTCGTGCAGGCCTGCCATTGAAGTGATTTTGTGATCTTGAAGATATTTCCTAATTATATGAGATCGGTGAGGTCTGGTGTTATCATGGACGAACAAAAACTTTTCACCCTTTTTTGCCACAAATGGTACAACATGATCTAAAGTGACTGAAGAGTACCTGTGAACATTCAGGGTACATTATTGAACTTACAATAAAATTATACTTATGTGAAAGATTGCAATGAGCATATCTCTTTTCTCTGTATATTAGGAAATTTCGATCTCTATGAAGAAGACAGAATTTCGATTTCCTTGAGTCTTTGTCGTATAAGTGCTAATCTGCACTTCACTGTTCTGTCGAAGCTGCATTTGAAAGTTCATGAAAGTAGCGAACCGTTGTCCCAACGAGCAAAATCTTAAATAATGGTCATGAATCGCCATTTTGCTCCAGGTCGTCTTTCACAAGCCTCTTCTCCTGACTACCAGTGGAACAGTTGAAGAGACACCCACAGCGTTTCACCAATTCTTGTAGTCCAACCTAGGTCATCTAACACCACTGGTTGATCACATTCTGCCAGATCAAATTGCGTAATTCATTATCAATGGTGGTGGTTTCTTGCGAAATCTCAATTTATTCTGTCATTTTATTTCTCATAGGTGGAACATGTACGCCAAAAATATCGAATTTTGTTGACATATTCCGGATATCCGAGAAAAATGTGATTATAGTTATAGTCTATTTGGTGAAGTATGCAAATCCTTAGAAATGTGGTACGTGGGTAAATTCAAAAATGAATGTAGTTTCTATGATTTTGTCTTGAAACAGGCAGCAATTTATTGCCAGATCTTTGATAGAAACCTTCGTACAAATCTCCTGAAAGAACCCAACTACCTGGCTACGATATGCTCTGACATTTTTTGTTGCTTGCGAATATTGCTATTTTGAATAAAATGTTTACTTTAGATGAATATGGGTTTTAGGTTTCCTTTCGAAAATAAATTTGAATTAATTGAACACTAATGTATTTAAAAACGATGTGAATATCTAGATAGTTCCGTTCACCAAAAATAATTATTTCATGAATTTCATGCAGACTCAACTTAGGCTAAATTCTATACGTTAAAATATATAATAATTAAACAATGTTTATATTTCAGATAACTCAATAATTTTGGTAAATTATATCAGAATAGACTTATGCTAAATTTTCCACATGAGTTTTGACATTACCTAACAGAATGACTTCATAAAACGTCTTCTACATTCAATTTCTTTCTACACTTTGAAATTATAAAACCAAAATAATTCTTGTCAAAATGCTTATATATATTTTAAGCTGCAATATTTTCATAAATATCTACAGTTCATCTTCATTACCTAAATTCATTATAACAGAAATGAAGTTCGAATTCTTTTATCTTAACTCTTCTGTTCTTTCTAGCCACTTCACCCTTTATCTGTGCCCATATTAGTTTAATCGGATTCAATTCGCAGTGGTAAGGTGGAAGCCGGAGTATACTAACTTCCGGTTTTTGGCCATTTCGTCAATCTTATATTTTTTGTATGATTTTGATGTGAATTTACAAATGATAATAATTTTTTTTGCCATACTTTCTTCAAAAAATATATTTTCATCCGTCAGCCAGCTGATGATGTCGCTTTAAGCCATGAAGATGTTGCCGCTAATTCAATCTATTGCGTTATCCATTACTATAACAGATCCTAGTGGAATCAAATTCAACAACTTTTCGAAATATTCTTCTAAAACATCCGAATTCATGTCCTCATGATTGTCTCCAGTACTTTTACTTTGAAATGATAATAACTCCATCCACAAAACCGTCAAAACTACCTATATGCGTTATTATTATACGTCATCCTTTTCCTGACGCAGCCTGAAATCGTATAGGCAATCCTTGGAGGAAAGCTCATCGACAATCTTATATGTTCTTATCATTTCAAGTGTTTTAAACCGTGTACCTTTGATTAACCCAAGTTTCATACAGATAAAAAAATTTCCCACTTTGAGCATGATATTTTTTAATTGCTGTTAAATAATTTCTTCTCCAGCAAATGATTTCTGAATTCTTTCCGAAAATAAAAAGAATGCACAGTTTTTCGAATAGTATTGCTAAAGTCTTCATCAATAACTTTTCGGGGACAAGTTTTTGAAGGTTTCACTATAAATCCATGTTCAGATTTTCTTTCCTTGAGAATCTTGTATATTGTAGGCTGTCCAATTCCCGTCATCTCAGAACACATTTTAACATTTTCATTGATTGAAGGGAATGGTCTTGATGCCTTAAATCATCGTATACATTCAATATAATCAATTTTTTACTTTGGGAAAGTGGTATATTTCAAGCACATTTAACAGTGGTAAAATTAGAAAACTTTTCCATTATTTGTGAAATGAACAAAACACTTTCACCAACTACTAACTGATGCTCACAAATGATAAAACGAATTAAATAACTCTTCTTAATATATATCTATGTAATAATAATATTCTTGGGGTTAAATTCGGATAATACACTTAATAACACTCTTTAACCCTTATGCAAGTGACACGCCTATGTCAATCCTGTCAACAACTATTACTCTACGGCTTTACCAAATCGACTATAGTTGCCTATCAAAAAAATTCAAATATTGAAATAGTGTGTTACTTTCTTGGCACAGTGTAGGTAATCTAATTTGCCGATTCTATATATGTCAATTATTAGAGAGAATTATGATTGTTTTCCGCTAGTCCATCAAATAATAATTTCACTCAACATTTTGGTTTAAGTTTTAATCCAGAGAACATTCCACTTTTCTCCTTGAAAAAATGTAAGAGAATCACTTCATGGTCTAAACGAATGCATGGAGTGAAAGTGCTATAACCATCCCATAAAGTGTTACTTCGCGAGTACGAAGGGGTTGTTTAACGTTGAATATCAGCGTAGACAGAGGGATGAAGTGTCTTTCCATCTGCCCGTCGTCGTTTCCCTTTCCCCCATGTTTCCCTTGACACATAAATCTGGATTTTACATAATCGCTGCTTACGTATTCATTCGTGAGGTAGCTCGGATAAAAAAAACGTTGAGATAATTTGAGGGAAGAAACAACGTCTCGTTCAATGCTTGAATTAATTCGATCAATTATTCTCTATTATGAAATGGAAGGTTAGATTTCATTTTTCCTTGTCCAAATTTGTGATGAGATATTTAATTATATATTCTTTGTACTGGTTCGAAAAATTTCTGAAATGAAGGTTTTGATTGTAAAAATCGTTCTACTAGCCGAAAATGTTTGACTTTTTCAGAAAAACACTTCACCGGACGTCCTCATTTGAAATAAAAGTCTTATCGTAATTAAGAGGTAGAAGCAAGTAATAATCCAAATGTGCTAAATCTGTAGACGATGATGGATGTTGTAGTATAATTCATTCATGCTATAAAACCAAAAAAGTATACATGTGGCATCTATAGGTGATTTGGTTGAAAAACCTCTATCCAGAACTCGATCTCCGAAGAGAACCAGAGTGTTCGACCATATCACAATTTGCTTTCATATTGTATTGTCAGGGAGGTGACAGAATCTGAGTTTTCGGTATGATTGATACTATTTGACAAATGATAATCTTAAAATGAAAATGCATAAACTTTAGTTAGTTTCTGTACGAAAATTGTACCTTCGTTCACTCTCAAATTTTTATTGCCAGAAAACGAATGGGATGTTAGAAAATCATACATGGAAACAAGGTTGATATCAATCAAGTTCTTCTTATCAGCCTTCTCGCGCCCAAATTTGGGCATAGGCCTCCCTCCTCTCTTTCCAATCTTTCCTATTCTGTGCTGTCGCTATTCACCCTTTTTATATCATCATACCACCGCATAATTGGTCTTCCTCTTCCTCTCTTTTCTAACCATGGTCTCCATTTAATGATCTTACTGTTCCATCTTTCATCTTTGATTCTTGCAACATGGCCGGCGTAGTCCCATTTAAGATGTGAAATGGTGTATATTATATCTTTTACATTTGTTCTCTGTCTTATCCACTCGTTTCGCTTTTTATCCCTCAAAGAGATGCCCAGCATTGATCTCTCCATTGATCTTTGCGTTACTTTCAGCTTGTTTATTGACTGTCTCGTGAGGGTCCACATTTGTGCACGTGTATGTTAGAACAGGAAGCACACACTGGTCATATATTTTGGTTCTCAGATATTGAGGGATTTTTTTGTTTTTCAATATATGTGAGAGTTTTCCGAACGCCACCCATCCTAATAGCCTTCTCCTATTGATTTCGTTGTCCTTATTTTGTTTTCCAATCTCTATCTGTTGCCCAAAGTATATATATTCTGTGACATTCTCTATGTGTTCACCGTTTATCTTAATATTTTGTTCAAGTTGTGGCCTCATTATTTTCGTTTTTTGTAAATTCACTTTCAGACCGACTTTCTTTGACTCCTGTTCTAATTCTGTGACTATCTTCCGTAGGTCTGCTTCATTTCAGCGAAGAGAACAATGTCGTCCGCAAATCTCAAATGTGACAATCTTTCACCGTTTATGTTTATGCCCAAACCCTCCCACTCCAACCTTTTGAAGATTCCTTCCAAGGCTAGAGTGAAAAGTTTGGGCGATATTGTATCCCCCTGTCTTATGCCTCGTTTGATCATTATTTTTTCGAAATCTTCATGTAGTCCGATTGCTGCCGTAGCCCGACGGTATATGTTTTTCATTAAATTTTTGTAGCGATGATTCAATGATTGTCCAGTGTTCGATGGAGTCAAAGGCTCAAAGTCTACGAATGCCATGTGTAATGTGAGATTATATTCTGTTATTTTTTCATATCAGTATCTTCACAGCCAGTAAGTGATCGCACGTACTGAAACTCTTCCTGTATGCTGCCTGTTCAACTGGTTGGTAGTATTCTAATTTTTCTCTATTCTATTTGCTATGAACCGTGTAAAAAGTTTGTAAATCTGAGACAATAAACTGATCGGTCTATAATTTTTCAGAAGTTGTTTATCTCCTTTCTTGAATAGGATAATCATGATGGCGTTATTTCAGTTGTCTGGTATAATTTGTTGTAGACATTCGTTGAATAGATTCTTCAGCTCTGGTACGATTATATCATGAGCTTCCTTAATCATTTCAGCCAAAATATTATCCCCTCCTGGCGATTTATTGTTTTTTAATGTTTTTGAGGCGAATAGGACCTCTTCCTCATTCATTTCTCAAGTGTCTTCTAATCCAACGTTCAGTCTGTTGATGTTCGAGGTCTTTCGATTTGTGTGTAGTATAGATTTTTATAATATTGTTTTGTCACTTCTATTATTTCATTCCTGTTTCTTACCTTTCTGCCACTCTCATCTTTTAGAGCTACTATTTGCTGCTTTTATTCCTTTCTTCTGAGACATTTGAGGTTTTTGCTCTTATCTATTCCATTTTATGCAAATTCTCTGTAATGTTCTTCTAGATCTCTTCAAATCATCGTTCTTGCTTCTTTTCTCGTTTGCCTGTATCTGTCTGTTGCATACTGACCTAATCTGTATAGTTGTTTCCTTTCTTCTTAGTTTCATCTGAAATTTTATCCTTTCTTTTTCCTTTATTCCTTTCAACTTCTGATGCTTCTATTATTGTTGTTGTGATGATGTGTGACATTTGGTTTACATCAGGAGTTTTCTTAGAATCATTTAAGTATCGTATAATTTTTTCCTAGTAAAAAATTTTATATTCATTCAATAATTCTATATCTATTGAAGTCTTTTTGGATATTCTGTATTAAATTCAATTGGCTATTTTCTTTGTTATTAAGTTCGCTCGGACCAGTCGGTGGTACTTCCTGTATTGCACGAGTTCAGAGCTGTTACATCAGTAATAAGTTGTTTAGAGGAAGATAATATGAGATCGATCTCGTTTTTATTCTTCCATCAGGGCTGATCCATGTCCACTTTCTCTGTGGTTTTTTCGAATAATGTATTCATGGCGTATAGTTTCTGTTGTTCCAAAAAGTTACTTTACAATGAATGAAACTACATTTTTAATCAATTCTGAGGACTCTATTTACTTGAATATATGACAAGCTTGAGAGAGTAATTTCTAAGTTTTCACGATTTCACATAGAGTAACAATGTCCCATATATCTTCACCATAAATTTCTAATCGAAAAGCATTTAGTTCCTCATTGCACCTATCTGCCTATTTTGACACCGAATTGACACAAAAGAAAGCTTTGCATTGTTGCGACTGTTGGTTGGGTAGGGGCTTCTGTGAAGGGCCATGTGTTCACTCTTGACAAAGGGCATGAGGCACTTCACAGCGCGGTCCAATTGTAATTGGCCTCGATGGTCCTCGTACACTCTCGAACGGATTTAACAGTCGTAATTCGCAGTTGATTGGCTGATCGTAACATTTGAGTCTATGCTTTGAGAGATGAAATAATATTTCTTTCTGTGACGAGAGAACGTTTGATCTTCAATCTCTGATGACACGTAACAAATTATGACTTGATTTTTCGCCGGAAAGAAAGTGACTTCTTCTTTCTCGAATATACATTACGCCAAGAAATGAACGCATAAACATATTTATAACAGCAGTTGTTGATCAATTTTTGCGAGTAATGTTGGTTCTTCATCTTTGTAACGCAAATAACGATATCTGATCCTGGCAAAATATGCCAGAAAATGTCAATTGTTCAAAAGATGAATGGGAGAACTTTTGTTTACTAATCAACGATTCGAAAATTTATTATTTATTATCGGCCATTTTGACTGAAATGCGCCAATCACAGCGCATGACGTCATACTTATGTAAGCTTCACTGTGTTTTGATTACCTACTACTGATTCATATTTGTTTTTGTGATTTATCGACTTTACAACACGAATCTATCTATAACAATGGAACCAGGCTTTGTTAAGGTAAACAGCCCAAATTTGCCCAATATTGATATCGGGCGAGTTCCTCGCAACAAATAAAGAATTTTGCTCGTCCGAATTCAGAAACGTGAAAACCTCTTTGTAAGTATATTTTATTTGTATTTATCTTTAACACTAGATACAAATATGACCAAGTAGTAATCAGACTCGTTTTAAACTCGTTGAAGTTTATTTTGTTTTACTTCATTGGTTATTTTCACTTGTCATTATTTTTGAGGTTAGCTCCCTTGCAGTATAGGTATATGTTTGCTATTTTAGAGTTGGTTTTAAATAGTGATGTAGAAACAGAATGTCAAACGTCATCTGATTTACCAAATTAATTTTTTGGTGGTAATTGGGAACTTCTTCAACAATCTTCTGAACTGAAGAACAAATGTTTTGTTATTTGAGTGCGATGTTATAATTATGAAGACAAATAGAAAATTACAAGGTTACAAAAACATCTATGTAGTTTTATAGCCAGTATCACAGAATGAATCTCAAACGTAGATCATTTCTTGAGATTTATAAAAAGGTATGCCGCTATATAAGATAATCTGTAATACGGGCCTAAGTATACCAACAATGTATGCAATAATACTGAATTAACATTAATAAATAAGTTACTAAACTATACCTGATCTACAAGATGCAATTTCTTTTGAACTTGATGGCTCTTTAACTATAGTACTTTTTTCAAATTGCTTTTCACACTCTTCAAGAATCATCATCCTTCGTTTTTTATCTATATAGGGTCGCTCTGTTGTTTTAGATGTTTGTGTTCTCCTGTCTGGTTGGCAAGTAAATTTTGTGGGCATACATCCTGGTTTCATACGTACTAGTGATACTGACCCCATCACGTGGTATTCCATATAATTTTCCATATCATTTGGCAACTGAAAATTGCAAAGGTAACAATTAAAATTGATTGTAAGAAGGATAACCAAGACTAGCACAACCATAACCTCAATAAATGACTAGTTATTCCATAGCCTCTACATTTCAACTATTTCACATCAAACAAACAATAAGTTAAAAATCTATCAATACATGATAACATACTCACTTTAAAGTGATCTTCACAGAAATAAAGTGGCGAGTTTGTCTTTACATCGTTCTGGTTTCGCCGTGCAAGCTTCAACCATTTATCTCTTGTTATTTTTTTGTACGAGACATGCACAAACACCTTGTTGGGTGTAGTTATTGATGTATTTTTGCACTGAGGTACTGCACACCACTTATAAACTTTAGAATTCATTTTTAACACAAGGAATACGCAACGTTTGTTTACTTTGCTGTCTAGCTGCGCGTAAACAAATCTGACGTTTACGTAAGTATGACGTCACACACGACGCCATGACACGGCGAGCTGTTTTCGCGCAATATTTGTAAATGATTATAAAAATAGCTTTAAACTTTCAAAAACTTAATTTTATTACCGAAAAAAAGGTTTTGTTGTAAACAGTAGATGTGTATCCGCATTACGGAAGAGGATTTCCAAATCTTTCGTCATGCCTATTGAATGTAAGGGAACTTTGAATGACGTTTGTATTCGACTGAAAACTGCGACAAACTAGCCAAATACATAAATTGAAAGGGCGTTTCATTGAGATTCAACAACCTCGATCCAATTTCACGAAAACCGTATACAAGGTGATGAGTTCAGGCTGTGACACAAAAATGGTGAAAAGAAGTATCAAGTTGGATCATTCGAAAATTTATCAGGCAACATCAATGACAAAGATATTGTGTGAAAGTTCCAGCGCCCTAGTTCTCTTTCAACGGAGATAATAAAATTTGAGTGAACTCGACGAATCAGTCTTTATATCACTAATGAAGGCCTCAACAAGAAAATGAGATGCAGTTTCGAAAAGCCCTTGGTATCTTCTACTTATAACTGCAGTCTGTTTCATCCGGAAACACGCTGTATAGGGGTACACATTAGTAAAGACAGATACTTTAATTACTTTAAACCATCAAACTCTCAGGTCACACTGTTGATGGCTTTTGTTATTGTGTCAGTTCCAAATAATCAAATAATGAAGGTTTCCTTAGCAACTTACTTATTTGTCGCTATGAGCGCCTAGTTTCAAACTTCAAATTCAATACCGATAATTTTCTGACTTCAATATAGTTTAGTAATACAGGGTGTTTCAACGAAAATTAAACAGGGGCTATATCTACCAAGATATTCATTTCTGATCAAAACGCAAAAACAGGTCAATTTTTGTTTCAAGGGGGACATCTTTTGGGGTACAAAACTTGTCTGAAATATCAACCCCCTAAGCTGAGGTTGCAATACTTGAATATTTTGAATAGGGAAGATGGGTCGAGTAATGACTCAAAACAGAGGTGATATCTTTGTCTATATTGCCTTGAATGAATTTCCATTTTTAATTGAAAACTGTAAAAGATACATGGTGAGCAACTGAAAGATAAGGAAGACTATTTCCCTGAGACTATTCAAGTTTCAGTGAGGTAAAATGGAACTGACTGATCCATGCTGATCAATGGCAGTCATTATCAAGTACCATCCTCATCTTGAATTTCAACCCCTGGAGCAGGGGTGACAACCCTTGAAATTTGGAATAGGGTAGATGGGTCGAGTGATAACTCGAGGGGAATGTATTATCTTTGTCTGCATTTCCGTGAAAGAATTTTCATTTTTGATTGAAAACTGTAGAAGATACAGAGTGAGCCACTGAAATATAGAGAAGACTATCGCCCCAAGACTTTTGGAGTATTAGTGCGAAAAACTGGAATAGATTCATTTCATATCAAAAGCTGTCATCTTCCGAAATCACCCTCATCTCGAATTTCAACCCCTAGAACAGGGGTAATATTTCGATCCAGTGATACCTTTCAAGTAAAAATTTCGATTGCCTTCATGACTACTCGCAATAATTCTATTCTCATTCAGTTCCATAGGAGTTAGAGGATGCAAAACGGAAAAGTGACTGAAGATTCAATGCAAAATAAACACCTTTTGAAAGACAGTTACTAGTTTGAGACATCTGGTTTCAAATGTAATAGATAAAAAACTGATACAATGGCTGAAAATAAAGAGGGGAATAAACGAAAGGAGAAAATTAACGAGTAGAAGTTGTACTTTATTACCCGATAAAATGAATGGAACTGATGTCACTAAAACTCAACGTAAATGTTCCAATTGTTGGCCACCAACCTCCATGCACATAAACAAATTTTGGGTGAAACGTTCACGGACATTCTGTTAAATTTCAGGTGTGATTTGGTTACACTCATTGACGATGGGCTGTCTCAGGTCGTTGAAATCAGCAGGTTCAGTTTTATAGATTATACTTTTAAGGTACTTATATATATATATATATATATATATATATATATATATATATATATATATATATATATATATATATCAGCAATTGAACGATTTGTTATTGTAGTTAAAAACTTAATTCATTATTAAATTTTTTCATTTAATGTTTGACTGTATTTCTCGAAATATTGTTCAGCAACATCAGATGTCAAACTTCTCACAAATGGTAGTAAATTCAAATTTTGGAACAGATTCTCACTGAACCACTCTGGAAAAGAATGTAGTCGAACCAGTATAACTTAAATATTGTAAATAATAAATTCAATATCTTAAGTTATGATCAGCATCAAGTTTCAGTGGAACTTACGACTTGATTTAAATATTAATTTTGGCAATATTTCATAGCTCTCGTATTCTCGGAAATGTTATCTCAATTTTTTCTCGTTGAATTTCAGTGAAAACATTTTTAACAATCATAACCTTGAAATTAACTATAAATCATAATTTTGTCGATATCAATCATTTTTGGAATTTTAATAAATCCAGAGAATGAATAACTATATAACAGTTGGAGAGGAAATTGTTTTGTATTGTTCTCGAATGAAACTCATTCAAATTGAAATAAAATTAATAATTAAAATGTAAAATATCAAATTTTCCAAATACCTATTAATATCGGATCCAGTTCAATGTCCTATACAAACATCCTTATTTCCGTTGCAGCAATACACACTTTGAACAGCTTTAGATAATATGAATTGAAAGACGTCAATCACTGTATTTATATTTTTATAAACCCATCTTTTACATAAGACCTTCAACATAGGAGGAGTACGATAAAAAGTAATTTTTGTATCTGGTCTAAGTAGATCTTCAAAAGACTTTTTCGAGTGATTTAAATCCCTTACTAAATCTAAACTAACCTAACTTTCTTTGATAAAATGGTACTGATCAGAGGGTTCAATAGACCTCTCAGCAGCAGACAACGTCAGGTATGATTACTTATCTGGGTTTGTAGAGTTTATACCCGTAATGGCTACCATACGAAAATATCTTAAGGTTATTTCTTTTTCCACTTGGCCATTGTCTCAAAGAGACTGCAATTTTGAGGTGCAGTACGAGGGATGTCTTTCAAGTTTTTCATATAAAGCTGAAATGAAATGGTTGCTTCTTTCAAGAACTGAAAAGATTTACTAATGATGACGAATTTAGGTCTAATTGGCTTTATGTTATGTGCATTTCCGGAATTTTTCCATTTATCGATTTTCACTGCCTCCCATAGGTTCAGTTTCAATATATTATTTTCATTATGTGAAATTTCAAAATCATTAAATTCAGGGAGGGCCATAAAGATGTACGAATTTGAAAATAGTATAGGAGCCGAACGACGGCGAGGATAGGGTGCAATAGGTAGGAATGCGTAGCTTTCTGTATTAAATTCTATTACAAAAACAATGATTCGTGTGTTATTGTTCGTCGTTTATTTCGGACAAAGTAACAATTACATGACTCAAATCAGTGCCTAATTGAAAGTTGAATATGTAAGTGGGTGAAGGTTCAGCTCTAAATCAGAAGTCAAAAGAGCGGCCGAGGTCAACAAGTACGGAAGATACTGTACGTTATGACCCAGGCCTTTCAACACATGGGAGATCTGCTATACTTACAGTTGCAAAAACACCATTACGGCACATTAAAAAAAGGGCTTCAATAACATCCACACAAGATACAATTAGTGCAATATTTGAGCTTCTAAAGACTTTGTTGTTCTTGAAGTTTTGAAGGTTAATAAACTTCTGCATTCTTCCGAACCAATTCTGGAAGTAGTTATTCCTATCGTTTGCTGCTACACTCAGAATGGCTTTTTGGAAGACATCAACAGTCTCTTCTGAGGACTGAAACCTTTGACCACAGAGTTTGTTCCTGATTTTGGGAAAAGTAAGAAAATCGTTGTGACTCAGGTCCGGACTAAACGCATGTAACAGTTCTTTTGGGCTGTGTACGAAGTTGCATTGTCTTGGTGAAGGATGATTTGCAGTTCATGTGTGGTTTCTCGAAGCTCACTAACGATGGTAAACAAATGGTTATGCACCAATCAGCAGTAATTGTTCTTTGATCTTGTAAAGGAGTTGTTGCTACTTGACCTGAAACAAACATTGCGATCATCATTTTGGAGACATTACTACTGACGTTGTAAACGCTTTCAGAAGTTAAAACGATCCAGAGTTTTTTGCCAGCAATTCACCCTTGCAGCATTATGTTCATCGGCCAACAGATGTTGGTTAGATTAGGTAACTAAACGAAAACACACATGCAGTTCTTCATGCAAAATATTTTGTATTGAAGTCTGCCTCAATCTCTCGATATGTTGCATGCCCATCTTCCTGGATAATCTTCAATTTCATTTTTCAACTAACTTGTCAATTTCGACAGTTTGTTGTGGCCAAAACATAGCACGCATAGAACTGAAATTTAGGATTTATATTAACAAATCATAGAGGTTCATTTTTAGTACTGATAATTGATTAATGGTGTTCTCTATGTCCCAGCATAGAAAACATACCTCGTATCAGGTTTGCATGGCTTTTGTACATTACAAGTATTCATTTCTAAGTCGTTTCAGTAGGCAGATTTAATGTCTGTCATTTGTACTGTAAGACTTTTCTTTATGTTGAATTTTGATTCTGTGTTAACAATAAGTACATTATTTATATTTGTTTGCGAGACGAAAAAGTTCTTATTCTTCGATTGAACTTTAAAATCTTTATAATGTGTCTGACTGACTGATACACTGGCGTCTAAGACATTTAATGACAGTTTTTCAACATGTGTGGAATATGAAAGAACATTTTCTTTGTTCCTAAACGAATAAAGAGTAAATAGAATATATAGAAAATCAACTTCAAATAAACTACTGAGACCAATTTATTCTCCACCAGAATTACCAGTCTGGATCAAGATCGATGGTTTTCGAAGTCTTCCTATGGGAGGGACCGAACCATCCTCCGAACCAAATTATTAAAATTATTAAGTAGTGCATTTACCGTAGTACCTTGGGCATCTTCTAATGGCCCAGCTACCGGTGGGGCCGCAGGGTACCCATAGGTCCCGCCTATCTGGCACCCAGCTCCTCCAACTCGTCTGCGTTATGGGTATATTGAAATATTACCAACTGCGGGGCCAGATTGTTTCGTTTAATTAATTGGAAAATGTTAAACTAACAAAATTCATCACTGGGCGACTAGCTGTATAAATCATCTCGGATTGATGCGATGAAGAATTGAAGAGATTTCTCAGCAGAGAATCTTGAATTTTACATGATTTATAGGAGGATAGATTGGATGGATATTTAGCTTGTTTGACAGGTACATAATATCGCGGAAGAGGTAGTATCTTTCTAATGGCAATGGTCTGTTTTTATGACTACCTTAAAACAACAAAAAGTTTTAATAGTTATGTTATAACTATGATATATAATGAGAGTCCATTTTAACTACCAAATATTTTATTGCCTATTTAGAGAAATTAACATAACCCATTGTCCACGGCTTCATTGATTGTCGATAAAATTCTCATTAACAGGATATAATTGTAATTTGTTACTTAAATTTCCTTGCGTAATGCAGCATCCGATACCTCGAAATAAAGAGCTAGGGTACGATTATCTCAGAGTGTGTGAGATAATCGCCTTCAGTTACATAGCTACGAAAATACATTGCAAAATAACCCAGAAGAACTCCGCACTATTCCAATACTGTACTCATATTGATCGGCAGATAATTACAAACACGAACAGCTTAGAGCAGACATAACATTCTTTCCTAACTGAATAATTGCTGAACATACCCTGTATTTGATTGTGTCTGCGCAACTGCGAGATATAATTGATAAGAATGCTTTAAAACAAATCATCATTTCGTCTTACATTACGTGCCTGATACATTAAAGGTCTTAAGCTATAAATTCATCAACATTTTTCTTTATATTATTTCCATTCGATTTCCATAGTCACATTTCCACATTTTCTTTCCTTCGCCCCTCGTAGCGTATTTCGGCGCTCGTTGTCGTCGTTTCCGCGGATAGCACATGACGTAGGCGTCGTGATACAATCGTCTAGCATGTCCGCCATTTTGCCGGGTGTCGGAGACACATGGAGCGATCGATGTTCCTCTTGGGGGAGAGCTGGCGAGCTCCCTCACAACCGTGTGACAGGCAGAAGACCGAGCAGGGTAGGATGTGCAGAAGCCAGAATCTGGAACTCATGAAAAGTCCGTAATTTTCCACGAAATTGTTAAGGGGAAAACCATGGCATTTCCGCTATTGATGATGTTTTCATGATATTTCATTTGGAAATTGAATGCTTGAAAAATAACTAACAATTTTTTTTAAATTAGCTGAAGGAAGCTCAATGAAGAAGTGAATTTAGGTAAATAATTCAATGTTGAATTTATGTCGTCCTATCTATATTTCTAGTAAATGCTTGGAGGAAGACTTAATGTTGAAGTTTTATTCTTTCGTATTAGCACATGAAGAAAATAATGTATTTCAAATATTATCAAAATTTAAATTCCCCAAGAAAGGTTCACAGCTCTTTCTCTAATGCCATCAATATTTCATGAATGCATTTATAGTGAATCATTCTTTAGAACATGATATTTTATATTGATTTTAATTTCCATACGAAACTAACCAGAAACCATAGATCATAATATATTTTCAGCTTATCTCCTCAGCTTTGTTAACAAAATTTGAATGCTATCACAAGTTTTCCAGTAATTCTTATAGCTGAAGTGCTGTGATAATTATATATGCTCCTTTTGAGCTTCATGTGTCTTGAATTCATTCATATAAAATGGTTCACTAATGCTCGATACTTAACTTTCTTGTTTCAACAGCGATATTTCAGTTAATAGATGTATTTCTTGTTGCAGATTCTATGTTTTTATGTTGAATGTTAACTAAAATTGAGAGAAAACTGTCTTTCTAGCTTATCATCTGAAATATGTTATCAAATTTAAAATGATAATGAGAAATAATTCACAGTTACTGTTTAAGCTGAAAGAATCAAGTATGAACAGTTTCTTATGTTATGCTGTGATGAATGCTTTTCACGCATTTTATCAAATCTGAAACGGGAAATGATTATTCAAAAAATCTACTCAAAACGAATGTCAAAACTTTCGTTGTTGCTCATTTGGCACAACTGTTTAATATACTGACTTGTAGTGTCAACACGATCTGTCCTTCAATTTGTTTACAGTGCTGATTTCGTAATTCCTCACAAGTGTGTCTTGCGATTTTTACAGTGGATGAAAATATCTAACAAAAAATTTGTCTCAAATTTTGTATTGCGAATTGAATCGCTGAAAATGTTACAGAAGACTTAAGGTGAGTTTGATATACAAGCCATTCAAACAAGCTTCGGAATGAACCGAAATCGAAAAAACCACATCAAAGGCGACCAAATTAGTAGAGAATTAAAAAAAATGTTACGTTAACACCTGAATTGAGTAGCTAGTGATACGAAGTTCTTATCAATTATTTAAACTGAACGAAGTGCACAATTGCTCATGACGTTAAAATATTTTTTATAAAATTAATATATTTAAATAAACTGTTTAACTTATGACTGTGATAAAACCAAATCTCGTTTTGACAGCGAAATTTCAAGAATTAATTATTATTTAATGCATAAAAGAATACATTGTATTGCTATTTTAATGTTTTTCTGTTCATTCATGAATTTAACAAAAATCGGTTTCAAATTCTAACCTAAAAACATATCCCTATATATGTTATCAGATTTGAATACTCTAAACATAATTCACAATTTTTCTTGTGATTGAACATAAAATGGTGTTTTATAGGAATTAATATTCTCAAACTAAATGCTCAAATTCAATGCCGAAATTAAATTCAATTTGGTTATCTCATGCTAAAGATAACTCAAGAATAGTTATTGAGGAAACTAGATGTTACAGTTTTAATGCTTCTCATACGAACCAAATAAGTAAAGATAGAATGATATTTACATTGAGGGGGTGGTATAGTATAGCTTCTGCAACGTCGAAGAAATACAGTTCAATTAATAATAAACGTAAACAATGGATGACGATAGGTATCATTAGGTCAATAAATGAAAGGGATGGGCTCTTCAAGTAGTACCGCAAAAATAAAAATAACAAGATATTGGAAGAACGGTATAAAACTTATGGAAATAGAATTAACGACTTAGTTAGAGAAGCCAAAAGAATGATCCGAGAAAGGTGTGGAAATTATCAAACGAACTCACAGGCAGAGTTAAGAATAAATCGAAGCCTATAATGGACATTGAATCAGAAACGGGTGAAACGATGAGAGCAGAGACAGAAGTGACAAATGAATTCAACAGATATTCTACTAACATAAGTAAACGAATATTAAAAAAAATCACCAAATAAAATCTGAATCCACTTGAAAATGTCCCAAGAAACAATTCTACTATTTTCTTGAATCCAACAGACAAAAATGAAATAAAAAACAATTCCCCAGGCAATGGTAATATAACTTCGAAGGCCCTGAAATTATCTTCGGATTATATCGCAGAGCCAATATCAATCCTTATCAATAAATCGTTCGAAACTGTATCTTCCCAGAACGTTTTAAAACGGCTGTAGTCAAACCAATTTATAAAAGTGGTGAGAGAAAAAAGCCTAGAAATTATCGTCCAATATCTCTTATATCAAACATAGCTAAAATATGAGAAATAGTATTAAAAAACTGAATCTTAAATTTTTGGACAAACACGTACTTTCAAAGAGACAATTCGGATATATCACCGGCAAAATTACAGCAGATGCGTTGACCTTTTTAATTCGGAAAGTATGTGATAATGTGGATAAAAGTGAGACTTCTCTTGTCGTGTTTTTAGACTTAGCGAAGGCTTCCGATACGGTGTTTCATGATGTTTTGTTTGGTAAGATTGAAAGATATGGGCTGCGAGAGAAATGTTGGAGTCTCATAAAGAGCTACTTACAGAATAGGAATCAATATGTTCAGACAGGAATAAGTAGTAATGGGTTATTGAATATAGGTTGTGGAGTAGCTCAAGGTACGGTGCTTGGTCCCCTACTATTCATCATCGTTCCTAGAAGGATCTTCTAGTTGTTGAGCGGGCTGGTGTGGATATGGTGTCTTACATACACGGTAGTGTATGTAACTAAAAAAACATGGAATGAAGTATATTCAGCAGCTTCCAAAACAATAAATGAAATAAAAGAATGGATGGACAGCAACCTTCTTTCACTGAATATATAATAATTCCACTCAACCAATCAATCATAGTTTGCAGATTCATTCAGCTTTATGTAGAAGTGAAACATCTTGTTGTGTTGAAATTGAAAAAGTGAATCGAGTTAAATACTAAGGGATAATTGTTGATGAGAATTTGAGATGGAACCATCAGATAAATTATATATCTGATAAATTGAGGAGAACATGTTACTTATACTACACACTTAGAGATGTCTTACCACTGGAATCGCTCAGAATATTGTATTTTGCACTGGCTCAATCCGTATTGTCGTACGGTATAATAGTTTGGGGTAGAGTATATAGAACCCATTTGAGAAGAATTGAAATAATACAGAGATCTATCCTCAAGGTAATTATGAGGAAACCTAGAAGATTTCCTACAAAATCTCTTTGATGAGGCAAAAGTTTTTGAGGTGGTATAGTTGTATTCCGTGGGGGTTTATAGATTCGTTTTTCTGAATAGAATATGTTATAGATTGTTCGATCATGTATATGTTATTCGGAATCAACATCTTTCTAATATAAAAATCAATAGAGTAAGCAAAGATGTAACTGCTCGTAGTTTTATGAATGTTGCTGTTTCACTCCATGAAATTTTGCCATCTGAACTGAAGAATGTAAATAACGTATAAGCTTTGCCAATATTTATGAAAGAAGTTAAAAAATTCGTAGCTTCATACAAAACCGAAATACTTGAGTTGCTCTTGTAGACTCACATTCATTTGTTGAGTTGGTATGAAAAAATTTAATTGTATAAAAATAATTGTGGTCATGTAATTTCCAATTTTAATTTAGTATGGGTAGGTTAGCCAGGAAATAATATTTATTCGCACACAAAATTTTATTTTAAGCGAACATGCGTTATATCAAATAATAATAATTAGGATATAATGTATTGTGATTGATTGGTATCGTTAACTTGTCAATAAATTTATTATTATTATTATTTAGCACATTGTCTTGAATATGTTACCAAAATTAAAATGCTTCAAAAATAAGCCATAAATCGCTCTGTTGATCTTTTAGTCGGAGAAACTGGAAAGAAGTTCTGTAGGATGCAGCAATACTACAATTAAATGCTCATCTTATATTAACATAAAAATTCTCTAATTTACCTTCGTCGTAACAATGATATTTTATGTTATGCAATATTATCTATCCATGCATTTTCTACATTTTGTTTTGTTTCTGCAGTGCCAAAAACGTAATCACTTCATCACGGAGCTCAAATACTCTTCCCAACATATTGCCTTTTGATAGCCATCGTACTTCTGTATGAAATAGCAGCGTTATGTAGTCACTTCCTAAATCTTCACAAAGACTTTAGACAGTCGAGTATTCAATGCACTATTCTTTACATAGTTGACTACTGTAATACATAGCTTTAAAACAGCATTGAGTTCGTTTGGAAGCGTTTTTGCTGCCAAGGCTTGACGGTAAATAAAACAATGAATCCCAACCACGTCAGCATTCTTCTGGTTGACCAACTGCACGAAGCCTGAGCGAGAACCGAGCATTGAAGGAGCACCATCTGTGCACACACCAATAAGTTTTTGCCAGGAAAGTTCGTGTTTCTCAAAAAAGTCTGATACTGCTTTCATCACATCTACAGCTTTAGAAGTGGTCACCTGTTCAGTAGAAAACATCAGTTCATCCATCATTCTTTCATTTTCAATGTAAAGAACATATACAAACAAATGAGAACATTGTGCTATATATATATATATATATATATATATATATATATATATATATATATATATATATATATATATATATATATGTGTGTGTGTTTCAACGAAAACTAAACAGAGGCTATATCTACCAAGATATTCATTTCTGATCAAAACGCAAAAACAGGTCAATTTTTGTTTCAAGAGGGACATCTTTTGGGGTACAAAACTTGCTTGAAGTATCAACCCCTAAGCGGGGTTGCAATCCTTGAACATTTTGAATAGGGAAGATGGGTCGAGTGATGACTCAAAAGAAAGGTGGTATCTTTGTCTACATGGCCTTGAACGAATTTCCATTTTTAATTGAAAACTGTAAAAGATACAGGGTTAGCAACTGAAAGATATTGAAGACTATTTCCCATAGACTATTCAAGTTTCAGTGAAGTAAAATGGAACAGATCCATGCTGATCAATGGCAGTCATCATCAAGTACTATCCTCATCTCGAATTTCAACCCCTAGAGCAGGGGTGACCACCCTTGAAAGTCTGGAAGAGGGTAGATGGGACGAGTGATACCTCGAAAGAAAGGTATTATCTTTGTCTACATCCCCGTGAATGAATTTTCATTTTTGATTGAAAACTGTAGAAGATACAGAGTGAGCTACTGAAAAATAGAGGAGACTATCTATTGCCCTGATCTATTCAAGTATTAGTGCAAAAAAATGGAACAGTTGAAATTTGAGATGTGAATGGTGTTTCGGAAGATGACAGCCTTTGATCTGTACTGAATCTGTTCCGCTTTTTTGCAGTAATACTTGAATGGCTCAGGGCGATAAATAGTCTCCTCTATTTTTCAGTAGCTCACTCTGTATCTTCTACAAAGAATGAATATCTTGGTGGATATATCCTCTGTTTAGTTTTCGTTGAAGCACCCTATATATATATATATATATATATATATATATATATATATATATATATATATATATATATATATATATATATATATATATATATATATATATATATATATATTTGAAAAGAGAGGATTTACAAAATTCAAATAATTTTAGTTATAATAAATGCTTATATCTATAGTTTTGGTGTGTCAGAAAAACACAACCGTAAAAAACAAGCGAATAAATAGAATACCAGCGGGAAAAACACACCATGCCAAATCTAAACTCGCATCATGCCTCCTACGATTGCCCCTAAAATGTGAGCACAAGAAATGTAACAGGGGAACCATACTATCTTGTGTATGAATGAACAAACGAGTGAAAAAACCTGTGGAAAAAAACTCGTTTCCCTGTCGCTATTGCACTAGCAATAGCTTGTCTGTTTATGTTGTGTTAGTGTCGGGTGTACAAAAAGAGTACTAAAAATGTTTCTGCTTATCAGCTTCATTCTCTCATTCTCATCTTGCACTCCATGATTTTCAGTACTTCTTCACGAAGACAAGGGTGAAAAGGAAGGGGGTTTGGGACAGGAAAAATCTGTAACAATGGAAAAAGAAAACCAGCAGAAAAATATTTCATCAAACATACCTAACTCTTATGTCTAAACTCAAACAATGAAAACCTTATCATGGAATTTAAATTTGATTTGTTCAAAGTTTGTTATTCGTGTCATTCGATCATAAAATACTTTCCCGAACTACTTTTCCAAAGTCATAAATACGGCTCTGTTTTTCTGCTCTACATAGAAAACAAACGCTATCGCTTCGATATGCCTCCCTAATACGATCGGCATTCATTTGTCTTGGGGTATTTACACCGATCTTATAATTACAGGAATCCTGTTTGTTTGTTTGCTTGTTTTGTTTTCCCGTGCACGGCGTCGTTCATTTGTTCTGTCCCGGCGAATGGGGAAAACAAATTACGACCGTCGTCGCCGACCGGGATTGGGGTGGATTAAATTAAATCCCGTCGTTCAGTTGTTCCTGTTCCGCGTCGCACTTGGAGATACCAGGAATGTAGGGAATTCGATTGATAATGTCAAAGAGGGCGGGGATGTGGTGGAGGGCCACCATTTTGAAAATGGTTGATCATTTCGAAATTTTTCATAGCAGAATCCATGAGGTTTCCTATTTTTTGAAAGTTACAAAGATCCTCAATTTTCATTGTTTTTTCATGAAAGTTTTGGGCAATTTTATAACTACAATAACTCAGTCTACCCAAATTATCTATGGAACAACTTTGTCTCAGATTGAAGACAACGTAAACGTTGCTCGATATATTCACTCATTCATGGCACAGTCAGGAAAAAATCGGTCAAATTGTTTGAATAAGAATTTAAAAATTCTAGTTCACAACTGTGGGCAGAAACTAAAGTGAATTTTATTTATTTTTCAAGCCATTTAACGAAAAATTGGTGCACTCATTTGGGTTCACGTTCTTCTTTTTTCATTTGGGAAACTGATGATATATTGTTCAAACTCAAACCAAAGTCAATGTATTATTCTGTTATTGTTAATACCGAACAATCATGAATACAAACTTTCAGTTGATAATCTGCAGACTATATATAAAACTTAATTTTTCAGTCAAACTCCATAAATGATGTTATTCGCCAGATCAATTGTCTCAAACGTTACGGCCCCAACAGCCAAACTTTCACGTTATCTAATAGACAACATTGAACATTCATGTCTGTTCAAATAAAATAAAATAAATAAAGAATTCCTCAGATCTAATAGAACAATATAAACATACTGTATTACCATATAATGCTAAACTCGTGTCCTGAGATTGAGTTATTCTTTACCCTAGTGCACATCACGATCCATTTAAATTGATTAACCAAGCTCTACAGTGTAATAATGCGTATCCCATTATACAATCAAAACTTATGAACTTTTCAGAAATATGTTATCTCAATTTTAATGATGAAATGAGCAACAACAATCTAATAAAGAGTAACTCTGTCAGTCCTCTACTAGCAGAAATTTTCATGGATAATATTGAAATGATAATTCATCATCCGCTGTCGAAACACTGCATTTCTTGGATTAGAATAGACGTGACATAATCTGTTGTTTCAGATAAAAGTAGGCAATTAGATAGTTTCCTTCAGTACCTTCATGAATTCAATCGACTCTATTATAAAGTTCACTTTGGTAATGGAAACTGAGAATTCCAATAATTTTTTAGATTTAACTATAACCAAAATTGACGACAGACATGATTTTTTTATTTTCCATAAACTATTCCATACTGATATTTCCATTCACAATTCTTCCGCACATCCTCATCAACCAGAAATAGTGGCTTATAACAGAATGATACATAGACTAACAACAATACTCATGCCAGGAAATAATTTCTTGAAAGAACTAATAGCGGTCAATAATGATTATAACTCTAGTATGATCTCGTTCTCAGTTCCAATATCCAATATATAAGGTTTTTATAGTGTTAGAGAGACAAATATATAAGATTAACTTATTGGTAACCTCTAAATTCAAAGTTATTCTTTTCATCTCATAATTCGAATATAGCTTTCAGAACGGATAACTCTCTCGGCAAATATATTAAATAACTGCATAAATTTGAAATTCATAAAGGAAACAAGTCAGATATTTATGAACTCTATTGTGGAAGTTGTGATAAAATTTATTTGGGTAGAAATTTTAGGAAGTTTATTATTAGGTTATCAGAGCACAAACGCAGTTTTGACAAACAAAAATCAGATTTTTACTATGCAAATCATCTACTAGAAGAAAATCATACTTTCAATAATGATTTTGATATTTTATATAATGAAAGTAATAGATTGAAACAGAACCAATGGGAAGCATTGTAAATCAATAAACAGATAAGTTCAATTTCTCATCGTTACTTGAATTATCTAGTTCTTGAAAGAAGCAACATGGTAGGATTTTTCTGATTTTACCAATATAATGTTTTATTCAATTGAAAAATATTATTCATTTTATGACAATAATATGGGTGTTGATTCATTAACAAATATCAAAATATATAAAGCATTTTGGAAAGGGGTTTTCAATGTTTATAAGAATGAAATAACTTCTTCAAGAATCTTCAATTATACGAATTAATTTCCATTATTTTCACATAATGAAGTTATCATGAGAAACCAATTAAATTGTTTGTTTATTTTTCGATGATTTGTTGCCCGAAATTACCATATCTCTGCTCACAGAAATCACGATTACTCATTTTTAATTATGCAAATACTTATTCCATACGCCATTTTGGCACCGGTCGAATATTTATGAATATATGCATGATTTTGACACAGTGTCGTGACGCAAGCCATATTTCACCCTGCCCACTATTGTGTGCCACCCTTTTTTCATCGTGGAGAACCGGTACATTACCGTATTATTTATACAATGCAACACTGTCTCTTATAACAAAACACGCTGGGTGTCATATGTTTATGGACTACACGAAAAAATATAATCGATACATTGGCAAGCGTATTTGGATTCCGAGCCAGTAAAACGAAATGTGTCGTTGAAAGAATGAGTGAAATTTACTGGTCTAAACAGCATATGGAAGTGCTTTCTAGATAAAAAAGCTTCAGGAATTCATTCATAAAAGAATGAAAGGAATTACATGGTGTGAAATCAGGCAGATTAGGTGGCTGCTGGTCATGACGTTTTGGATCTTGCATTGCATTGCATTGGATAATGTCCATCCATAGTACTATTTTCCGGGCAAGAATTTATAATGGGGTCGACTTCTTCAACATAAAAATTCCTTCTGAATAAATTTGAATTTCTTACCCATTTTGTGGCGAAGTGTTATGTAGATATCCCAGAATAAGATGTCAGTCTCTCGTATTCTGATACCACCCCTGCTCTGATATTCAGCAATTTTCAAACGATGAAATCCGTTTCGTTCGGATATTGATGAAATCATAGAAAATTTTGATAAAGAATGAAATTCAACAAGACGGCATTTCTCGAATTTGGAGGTAAGCTCTATATGCCCTAAAAGTGAAATCGCCCTCTAATGTTCAAAAGGGGAGTTTTTACAAATCTGATGGCATTTTTTCACACTAAAAGGGACTGAAATTACTGAAAATTTTAATTTTTTTTCTCATATATTGACATTATTCCATCTATTTTCTGATAAAACTTTTCAGATGTTCACATTGTTTCTTCAGAAATGTTGTTTGTGTTTGGTGTTGAATTGAAGCAGCATGCATATAGGAGGAAATGGAAGTAAGTCGGAAACGCAGCCAGATATGTAGTCTCTTATCAGAATTCTCACTCTGTGTCTATGGTGTGTATCAACAACAGGTAATATAACGTGGCAGCATCGGTTTTGCAATACGAAGATTGCTTAGCCGACAGTGAAATCAATTATATCTTAATGCAAAATCAATCAGTTTTCCATACAATTGCATAATTACTGAATCTTCATTGTTGTCTTTCATCTCCAAGATGATTGTGAATAAATTTCTCCCACGAAATAGCATCCTAATTGAGGAAAAATCAAAGAATTCTCGTTGAACAACAAACGAAAACATCATAAGCTTGGTATTCTAAACCAGGGGTAATCAAACTTGAATTGCTGGCGATCTACCTCAATATTTTTAGACTACTTACGATCGACTCTGAGAGGCTGCAAGTATGTGTGATGCAGGGTTGTCGTACATACATGATACACCCTACCTACCTACCTACCTAGGTAGGGTGTGCTGTAGCATATATAGATAGTAGCCTTCCGCACAATATACTTTTCATAAGATGCTACGTAACCACTAAGTGTTAATCGCAAGCATGATGACATATGATCGTCACTTAGTCGAATGCGATATTTTGACTTAATTATCTTCATTTCAGAAAATGCAGACTCGCACAAGTAAGTTGACCCAAACATTGCCGTCAGTTGAAGGGCGATTTGCCTTAGATTGGGATATTTATCTTCAGATATAAACCACCAGAAATTTTTATCAGATGCTGCAACTTTGAGATGTATATCTGATATAATCAGCATCAACTCATTTTCAATAGAATATGAGTTCATATTAAACTGACTTGCTAATTCAGTAGCTAATTCCTCAATGTTTTACATGGAAAAGGATAACTCATAAATGATGCTATATTTGCCAATTGACTAAAGTTATAAAAACGCATTTCGAATTGTCCCAATATATTTGATAATTCAGCCTTTTACGTATCATAATTCAACAGAGGAATCCTAACTTTTAAAGAAGGAAAATGTTTCAGATCCTCTCTTTTCCGTTGATCTATCATAAGTTGCAATTTATTTTTGAATGCGTTTACTGCGCTAATCATCTTAATAATAGTTTTTTCTTCACCTTGACGTTGATGGTGTGTAAGTGCATTGTGATGTCAGTCAAAAATGCCATTTTTCGTTTTTCAACATCTGAGCGTCATCACCTCTTTCGTCTAGAAAAGCTGTTATTTCGGGCAATAATTCTTGAAACCTTTCTAGGAATTTTCCGTGACTCAACTACCGTAGTTCTTTACAGAATTGAAGAAAACGTCATAAATACCTTCGCCACAGGTCTTCCTTTCAGAGGAATGATTGTCAAAAATTCTTCCTTAGCCAACATGTCATTGAATACCATCTGAATAAAAATACACAGCTGGGCAGTGCCTGTCATATCGGTGGATTCGTCGAACTGTAAAGAAAATATGTACATTTCATGATATAATGATTTAGTTTATCTGCCATGTCCTGACTCATGACTTCAATACGCCTTGTGACAGTCGGACGAGATAACTGAAGTTCTCTAATAGCAGACATGATTTCTGTTTCATTTTTAAAATCTCCAAAAAAGGTCTCACCCGATTCAATAAATGCTTCCTTCACAACCGAACCATCTTCTTCTTTTTTGGTTGGTCTTGTGAACATGGTTTGTTCTTTTTTCAAGCAAGATATTTAATCACGTACTTTTCGTTTTTTTCACTCTGTTACGGAAAATCCTTTTCATAGTTTTTTATGAACCGTTTTATGATGCCTCTCCAAGTTACCACGCTTATGTATTGAAACTGACGCACGACAAATAAGACAAACGCACTTATCCTTCACTATACAAAAGAAAAATTCTTCCTCCTAATCGTTATTAAAATGATACGTTTTAGATTTATTCGCTGCACTCTTCTTGTACTATTCTTTGATAAAGTCGCCTTTTGCCGCAAGCAGTGTTATTTTATTACTCAATAAATTCTTGCTGTTTAGTTACGTACGAAATTTTTTCTTCTTGAGATCTACTCAAAAAGCACTCGACCGTTTGAGCACCCCTGTTCTAAACAAATCTCAAAAATTAACTGAGATTTGTTTAATGTCATATTTTGGAGCAAACATTAATGAAATTAAAGCTGAACGTAAATATCCCCCATCAATTGTTGGACAGTTTATAGGAAAACTTATGAGACCAAATTAAATCCGTGAGATTAAAATTTCGTTATATATTACTTGTACACGAAACGATATATCTGACTTGATAAATGGATTCAGTCAGGCCATTGAATAATGAAACAAAGGCGGCCGTTGCATGGGTTAGAGTACATTGTGACTCTTTAATTCCTATAAGATCGATTAACAGAAAGTTTTCAGATTATACTTGGTGTATTTTTACTAATTTAACGATTAGTTTGTTGTAAGTTATCTGATTAATATGATACTATGACAAATTTAAGTAAAATGTGTACTATTTCAAACTAATGCAAATTGAGCAGTGACAGTTGCTGCAGAACTGTAGAAGGAGTAGATAGTGGAATCGATTCTCGGAAAAAGGTAAATTTCTCAAATCGACATCCAATTTGTACAGGGATCGAAATTTCGTTACATAAATTAACAAGTAGTCTATATCCGCAGCAAAAAATAAATGAAAAGAAATTGAAAACCATTGCCTAAATGTCATGTGGTCTCAGATATGGTCTACCAAATCTATACCATAGAGGGTGTCTCTCGTACGCATGTACGAGGTGCGTCCTTCCTTGAATCGATAGGGTACCCCGATGTAGCTTGTTAGGATGTTGAGAAGCGATATGTGATACTGATAAGCTCCAAATAAGGACAAAACTGCAGTCTGCCGCTTCGTTTCTCGTAAGGATTATTCATTGATCTACGGATTATTATTATTATTTATATATATATATATATATATATATATATATATATATATATATATATATATATATATATATATATATATATATATATATATAGAGCGAGAGAGAGAGAAACTTTGCTGTACAACTGGCGTAATGGTGATTTCAGAACCAATAAAGTTCGAATATATATATATATATATATATATATATATATGCTAACTTCGTGAAAATAAAAGATTCATCAAATAAATAAATCAGTAGCTCAGACAACTTTAGATTCATCGTCTTCTGGATGTTATTCAGTTGTTATCACCACGATAAAGGTAAAAAGATTCACATATTATTTTCCCAAGAGTGAAGTATGCCATTTAATGATATACACACCTGATGAATGATTACAAATTATAATCGAAGAGAATGGCAGAGATCAAGTTAAATTTAATGAGTAATCAATTCATTAGATATGCACTAAGGTGAGATAGTTGATATCTTAACTTCGTATTCGACCTTCACTACCTTGTTTTGAGTAATTTGCCATTCAGACTTCTGCAACATTGTAAATATTAAATTCTGTGGTCTGCAAGTGTTGCAGATGCATGCTATAAAATTTACAGTTACTTCTGATCATACTACCCGAAGTTGACACTTCAGAATTTCCTCTTGTGGTTTTATGAATGAAACTACAAAATAAGCCGATATAATCCTCCACTCAGGAAAGTCTATGAGAGGTACACACTACGTAAATAAATACTGGTACTACAAGTAGGTAAAAAGCTACAAACTTGATAATAGTTGTTGAAAATTGTCGGGTAGTTTGGAAGTGTACTAAGATGGGATAATCTGCCGACTATGGCTTCTATTCAGATACCAGGTAAATAATTCTGATTCCGAGAAGTACAGGGTTGTAGTAGAAAGTTAGTTGGGAAATAACGTATTTAAATCCATGATAAACTCAACTTTATTATTTCTTATATAAGTTACCAAAACTTCTTTCCCATCTAGGTGTTGTGATGCTAATGATTTAGTTTCATCAAAAAAACAATTTCTCGGACATTAGTTTTTAATTTTGAAACTGATTCGTTTCACAAAAGTACAGCTTCTCCAGATAATCAGTACATTTAAAAGAAAGTGCCCTACATATTTCGTTGGTAATTCAGCTGAATATGGGAAACATTCAAACAGGGTTGCTTATTCTAAGAACTGAAAGGATGAGGAATGGCTTCCCATAGTGTTAGTATTATGTGAAATATCAAAATTATTATTGAAATCAAAAAGACCTTATTTGTTTACTTTATGAATTTTAGGTTTACAGTTTTTAATACTACGATCCAAAAAGTAAGGTGACTCAACATTTTTTTTTTAAAAATCTTCATTTTTCTTTCAACTCAATTTCATCGCCTTGAAAGTAATCCCCTCCAGATGCAACGCACTTATGCCTACGGACTTTTCAATCTTCAAAACAATTGTTAAAGTCGATTTACGGGATGGCCTTCAGATCTCTCTTCGATGCAGTTTGTGTCTCTTCTGTTGACACAAATGGTGTCCTCGCAGCGGTCTTTTGAATGACCAGAAGTTACATGGTGCCAAATCAGGAGAATATGGCGGTTGTGGAACAATATGGGTCGAGTTTGGGCGAAATGGCACACGAAGAATGTGTGCATTATCGCTACAATTCCGGAATCATCTCTAATTGTTGGTCGACTATCTACAAGCACCAAATATTTGATTTTTTCGTCGTAAGCTTACGTCGACCGTCTTTCACTTGTTCTCGACCGACAACTCTGCATATCACTTGTAAACACTTTATTTCGACATAGCCCCCATCACCAAAGGCGTTTTGCACCATCCTCTATGAATCAGCTGCAGAACATTCCGCAAACAAAATTTAATGCAAATTGTTTGCACAACAAATGCAGACATGAAAACGAAAAGCTCGCTCCTAGGAACTTAACAAAACGAAGCGTATCTCAAAAACTAATAAATGTTTTGATGTAATCCTTGGCACAGATATCAAACCTAAAAATAAAAGCACTACCTCAAATCCATTTGCATGAGCAGTTTATATTCGAATCTAACCTTACTTTTCTATCACTGGGGTTACACATATAATTTGATGTACTTTATTTTTGATTAGAGCTTTTATTACCATTGACACATTATACTTTCAAATGTACTATTCATCTGAAGAAGGCGCAGGTGAAATGCATCATAAGTTTGTCAATATAGTAAAAATTTGAAGATCATAGTTTTATTTAATTGAAAAATGTATATCAATTTTCGTCAAGTAAAAATTTTCCTCAATCAACTTGTAGAACATCAGATTGTTTCCAGTTAAACTCAAAAATCATGACAGATGACGCATTAGACACTATGATAAATTAAACAAATACTACTTGGTTGTCCTTCATCCATTTCAAAAGAGAATACCGGGGAGGATGGAAATAAGGCGAATTCTGGGGAAGGATTTGATCACAACAACCGTTGTTCGCCATTGGAATAGTTTTTTGTCGCCCTTGAGATTTGTCGTTAGGGGGTAAACCCTAAGGGTATTGACAATTGTAAGTAATAATGGTAAATAACATCTCTCATGCTTCCTTCATTTATTTTTCCCTTCAATTGAACGAAAATATTACTTCTAAATTTTTATCAGCACAAAGGCAAGCCTGCCATTAAGATGCTCCTTTTCTTTATTTCATTAATCGTTCCGATTCTAACGTATCAATAGTCATATATTGATGATTAATACTCATTGTGGTCGATCTTAGAGTCTGCTGAAGTTCAAAGTTCAACTAGATGATTTCGAAGTGTTGCAGATGGATGCATATGTCCACAATCAGATTCAGATCAGGACTCTTCTAAGGTTATACTCATTCTGGCTTCATCCCACCTCTGGTGCACTATGCGATCTTGTATTATAGAGCACACAAGAAAGTCTTGACCGATTAGAGCGACAAATACACTACATATTCGCTTGAAGTCTTGTTTATGATCGTGACTTTTGAGTGAGCCGTTATTGACACATCTAGGTACATTCAAAGATATGCCTGAACCAACAGAGATCCATGGTCGAATAGAAACGGTTTTTGCAATAGACAAATCGTTCGTTTACATGTTTAAAAACTTTTGTGTAAATCGTTCTTGAATGTGTTCTTGAGCAAACAGGAGTCGAGCTGCATGGCGCTGGCTGTAAGCTTATGGTCTTCTGACCAAGTGTTTTTCAAGTGTTTGTGTACTAACAAGAACGTTATGCATGCTGGAGAGTCGAGTTTATAAACTCCTAGTAGTGGCGTAACATTCTCTCAAAGTCTCAAAGCACTCAGTCGAGTGAGCATTTTCTACCTTGTTCTGGTCGTTCCGCTTGATCATTCGTTTCTTGGAACCGCTGGATTGCGTGGGTAATGTCATATGAGCAACGCCAAGTCTTCACTCTATTTCACGATAGCTCAAACTTTCGTGAGGTAACATTTTGTGTTCTTAATTACGTACCATGATCCAGAAATTAACGAAAAATTACTAATATCGCAACGTTCTGTAAAATACTGTAGTAAATAACCGAAAATGGCTAGATGCAATAAGGGAATAAAAAAGGTAAACCAAATAAATAAACAGAAATAATAACATCTGCTGCCTTGATGAAAATACTGGAAGTCAACGTTTATAAGGTGGTGATGATTTGGAGTAGTGTATTTTATTCTAACAAAACTGATAAGTTTCAGCCATTGGAACTGTCTCGTATTCTCTAGTACTCTTTCGAATCTATGAACAGATAATACTTCTAAGGATTTAAATTCCGAAAAAATGATGAAAATAGTGCAAATTTGACATTGATCTCTAAAATAATGCGACTTACTATCCGTTTTTTGATAGTTGTCCAAACCTGGTGGCCACAACCTTATCAACTGCAATTCACATTTTCGGAACTCCAAGAGATTGTCTGCGTGAACTAACTGTCGATTCAACTTCGAAGAAAAGTGATGAGAATTCATATCTCTACTGTCGTTATCGATCTTACGAAACAAATAGTTTCAATTACGCTGCAATATAACAGCATTTTGAATCGTCGAGATGTTTATTTCGATCGCCTGTGAGCAACGCGTTATCCTCTTTGAACAGGGCGAAGTAGTAGGTAGTTGGCAGTCTCATGCAACGATCCTCGTAAACATTTTTCTGAACTGTTCTTTATGTTTTCATTGAAATTATTAATGAAGCCTCTAAAAAAAGTATTTTTAAAATTCAAAGTTGTTATTTCACGATGATAATATAAAAGATCATCTGTGAGTTATGTTATCTACAGGGTGCTTCAACTAAAACTAAACAGAGGCTATATCTACCAAGATATTCATTTTTGTCAAAACGCAAAAACAGGTCAATTTTTCTTTCAAGGGGTAATCTTTTGGGGTACAATACTTGCCTGAAATATCAACCCCCTAAGCAGGGGTTGCAATTCTTGAACATTTTGAATCTGTTTCATTTTTTTGCACTAATACTTGAGTAGCTCAGGGCGATAGATAGTCTCCTCTTTTTTTCAGTAGCTCACTTTGTATCTTCTACAGTTTTCAATCAAAAATGAAAATTCGTTCACGGGGATGCAGACAAAAATAATGCCTTTCTTTCGAGGTATCATTCGACCCATCTACCCTCTTCAAGGGTGGTCACCCCTGCTCTAGGGGTTCAAATTCGAGATGAGGATGTTACTTGATGATGACTGCCATTGATCAGCATGGATCTGTTCCATTTTGCTTCACTGAAACTTGAATAGTCTCAGGGAAATAGTCGTCCCTATATTTCATTTGCTCACCCTGTATCTTTCACAGTTTTCAATTGAAAATGGAAATTTCTCTTGAGTCATCACTCGACCCATCTTCCCTATTCAAAATGTTCAAGGATTGCAACCCTCGCTTAGGGGGTTGATATTTCAGGCAAGTTTTGTACCCCAAAAGATGTCCCCCTTGAAACAAAAATTGACCTGTTTTTGCGTTTTGATCAGAAATGAATATCTTGGTAGATGTAGCCTTTGTTTAGTTTTCGTTGAAGCACCCTGTATAATTATTTTTCGACTGATGTGAACTTAACTTGAAACAACAAAGCTTTATTTGTTTCCACATACCATTTGGACTGAGGTACAATTGAATTTCATGCATGATTCCCAACGTTCAAAAAATTTTATAATTATCCTAAAGCTTGCAGCCTTTTTGTAATCGCAAAGCCACCCCTTTGTGTAACTCCTACCCTGTACACTGTATACCCTCGACAGCGTTTTGTTAACTAGTCGGCAAACAGAAGTAGCATAGCCAACTTGAATGTGGTGAGAATAATGCTTTCATTATGTGAGATTTCCCTAGCAGAAATAAAGACTTATTCAATAAATACGAAATATTCGTGGGTCCATTCTTGCGGTTGAAGGGAGTGGTAAGAGGCATCGTGGAATCGTTTGGGCATGAAAGTTTACGCGTCCAGTGTTTAATCACGAGTAAAATGTTTTCAGATAAATATTTTGCCACGATCTACGCATTTCAATACTCATTTTTCTTTTATGTGATAACAATGAAAGTATCAATAATATTTATTATATTTTAATACTGTTTTTTTTATGAGGATTCAGACACACTCTTGGTTCTTAGATTGAGTCGCTCAGAGTCAGACCTGACGAATAAGATGGATAAGGTTTCCGCTCTAAGTATTTTGTCTTTTTTCTTCAATTTTAATTTTCTTTATAGCAGTGCTATGTTAAGAACCAAAGCAAGAACAGTATAAATGAAGCACTGCACGAAAAAACAACGTGTTTTCATTATTGGGTTATATTTCTTATATTATGAAAATCAGTTAGTACTGTTCCAGGTATGGTCTCAATATTGATATGATTTCGTCAAATGTAAGAGAACATCGAAGGTTATGAGGCAGAAGTCAAACAAAATATAATAAAATTGGAATAACATTCTGGCAAACCAAAAATTGATCATTTAAGAAATCTACTTAAAACGATTGTCAAAATTTATGTTGTTTGCTAAGTTGGCACAACAGTTTTCTATACGCGGAATTTGAAGACGATCTGTCATTCAATTCGTTCACAGTGCTCGATTTCATCAATACTCAAAAGTGTGCTTTGCGATTTTTACATTGGGAAAAAATATCGAACGATGAATTTGTCTCAAATTTTGTATTGCAAACGAAATTACATGTGCCGACTTGCTGAAAATGTTACAGAAGGATTACAGTGCATGAACTTTATCGAAAACTCCTGGATATGAGTGGTACAGTGCATTCAATAGCGGCCGTGATGTGGTGGGAGATTTGCTTCTCTCTGGTCGATCATCAAGATAGTCAACTAAAGTTGAATGTATAAAGTAAAGAAAATGATAATTGAAAATCGTCATTTGAGTTTGACAAAGATAGGCAATGAACATTCTGTGTCTCACGAATTAATTCGTACTATTTTAAACGATTGTTTGGGCATGAAACGTATTGCCGCTAGATTAGTTCTGAAATATCTGAATACTCTTCAAAAACTAGAAAGATAGATTGGATTTTGCACCACGATACTGCACCATCTCAATGTTATCATTGTGAATGAATTTCTGACCAAAACTGAACAAATGTCATCGAAAAACCACCGTATTCACCTAATATGGTTCCAACATGAAAGAGAATTCGTTGCAAGAACTGAAGTCGATTCCGGAAAGAGCGTTTGATAAATGTTTTGATTGTCGTGATGTATTATTTCTGAAGAGGCTGACTTTGAAGGCGATACAATAAATTAGGATGAAAAAAAAAATGTGTTTCATCCACAAATTCCCATTATTTTTTTGACTTAATGTATATTTAAATTTTATATGACTTTATCTTATTATTTTACTGGTAAACAAGTTTTTTTTCTATTTACTTTAAATGAATCTTTATATAAAAACATTAACGTCGAGCATCCAGTATACAGGGTGTTACATGATAGTATGTCACAACTTGAGGGGGTAAATCTACGTGCAATTTTAAGAATAAAAGTTCATATGAACATAGGTCAGCAAAAGCTTCGTTACGGAGCTACAGGGTGTTGAAATATTCGGAAAATTGGGTTTTTCTTCTAAACTTCTGCAGTTTTCGAGATATTCAGCCCAAATTTGGAATGCAAGCTATTTTTTACAGCCTTCATCATTACACATCCTAGATTTCAACTGAAATTCACAAGGTGCTTTCTTTTCCGAGGCCATGTCTCCTTTTGCCTTTTTAAACTTTTTTGCAGTACGACACTGTTCAGCTTACAATCAATTTTCGTCATCTTCGTTCAATTTGGAAACTTTTTTGACACTTGTAATTTTTTCGTATCTCCAACCGTTTTCGAGTGAACAATTATTGAATTTGAAATGTTTGAATTGTATGTTATTCGCAAAAAAAAATACTGGATAGGTATGCCCCAAATTTGCTTTTTTTTTGATAGCTCGTCTTCTGAGACTCAACTTATACTTATTCAATATGAAACTAAAAAAATATAAAAAAAGAACAATTAAAAACTAAATAAATTGCTGGAAGTGTCCGCCACCTGCCTCTATCCTTCTTCGCATATTATCACTTACTCTTTGAAATATTCCTGGGGTATTTCTTATCGTGTCACAAGAGGTTATTATTCGATTTCTCAATTCTTCTACAGTGTTCACTGGAGTGGTATAAACTAAACTTTTGAGATATCCCCATAAGAAAAAGTCTAAACTATTTAAGTCTAGGGACCTAGGAGGCCATGGTTCTGGCCCACCCCGACCTATCCATCGGTTGTTGAATGTATTATTCAAGAATTCCCTAGCTTCTCCACTAAAATGTGCTGGTGCCCCGTCATGAATGAACCACATTATGTTTCTCAATAAAAAAGGCACATCGAGCAATAAATGTTACTCCTCCTCAAGAAATTGCCGATAAGCGGGACCGTTTAGTCTGTTAGGCAAAAAAATGGCCCAATCAAATAATTTCCAATTATTCCGACACAGACATTTGGTGAGAATTGTTCTTGATGGTGAGATTCTTCTATCGAATGGGGGTTTTCCTCAGACGATTAATGATTATTGTGAAAATTTATGATAGCAGTTCTCGAAAAGTTAGCTTCGTCTGTGAACATTATTTTACTATCAACATGAGCATTTTCTCTAATTTCATCTAAAAACTATCGGCAGAAATTCAGTCTTGAAGGAAAATCTCGATGAAGTAGAGTTTGGACGCGTTGAATATGAAACGGGTACAATAAAAGTCGTGGAGAATCCTCCAGAATAGAACATGTGAAATGTTCAACTGATTTCCAATTTTTCTTTCACTCACATGAGCATTCGAGTCAACACAATTCAAAACTGCTCCCTAAATATCTGAAGTTCTCATAGTTTGAGTTGCACCTTTTATAGTTTGAGTTGCACCTTTTAAATGATTATTTGCAGTAAAAGTACCAATCTTCTGTGGATATTTGAAAATGTTCGTCTGTCTGGTGTTACTCGATTTGAAAAGCGCACCTGATATAATCGCCTAGCTTCTGTTGTGTTTCCGTCAGCGAGACCGTACATGTAATGGATATCAGCCAATTCGGCGTTAGTAAAATTAGTCATTTTTTCTTACAGCAATAACTTCTTGTCTTAAAACAAATCGTTAATTCAATGAGCAATTCGAGCAGACACTGATCCAACTATAGCAACTGTGAAAATAAATAAATAAATGAAAAAAAATCAAAGCCTACTAGTAATTTTTTCATTAGAAGTACTTCCAACTCAGCGAAAGCATACAATCGTTTAATAATTTTTTTCTCGAGAACGGTCGGAGATACGAAAAAATTATAAGCGTTAAAAAAGTTTCTAAATTAAACGAAGATGACGAAAATTGATTGTACGCTGATCAGTGGCACAATATTATGTAACACCCTGTATAATCTACCTACGACCGTTAGATAATCTTATTTATAATAACAAACATAGATTGTTGTCAATGAGTCTATAAATACGATCACTGGAGTCAAACAGCGTCTGCGCGGTTAGGTTAAATTGATCTGGAAGGATTACAGTTAAGGGTCGGAAGATACTTCTAGATTTCGTTTGTTTCACTGAATACTTTTTTGAAGCAAAATTTTTGAACAAGAGAGTACCATCATGTGATGCTGACGTCTTGAGCATAGAGCTCATCTACAGGACGTTTTCTGTCATGGTTGATCTGTTATCTCATTTCGATTTGAATTGTGTGTGTTCATACAATGTAATAAAGATGGCTGTATAAGAAAATGCACAGATCTTTCTGTACGCGTAAAAGAACTTATCATTAAATTATTTTACATTGAGTTGGGAACAATTTCTTCAGCTGCGCCTAAACGACATCTTTACAATCAACCCTTTTGCGAAAATAAACAGGGCCATTTTTCCCGATATGTATCGCGAATTCAATAGGGAACTGAAAACAAAAGGTAAAACACTTAGTGCCAGATCTACACGAAAATTTAAAGGTGAAGGTTTTCAGAACAAATTTGTTAAAACATTTTCCAAAACCAAAATAAATAGAAAATTCATTGAATAATTGTTGAGTATTGACAAGAATTTGAATAATAGATTTGGAAGATGGAAAAACATCTGAAGATCGATACTTCCCCAAAGAGCAGTCAGATATTAAAAAAATATGCTACAGGGAATGCTTTTAAATTTTAGTGCTTTGCTATTCACCATTTACTGATGGAAATATTTTCTAAAATCAATCCATATTTGCTTTAATTGTGCTTCCTATGGTCTTCCTTTTATAGTAAAACTTCTTTGGTGGCTTATTCAATTCTGGGTTCGTTGATTTCTCGTTGGTTATATATTTACATTCCAAAGGATCAGAAACATGCACAGCGTTAGCTCATTCAGTTACAATATATTACATAATCCTATTTACTCTTCATGGGTTGGACATAACATCAAACAGAACTTTTTTCTTTAATTAACGAAAATAATAACCCATAAAACTATACTCAGTTAAACTACAATTACTGTTGCCAAATTCTAACGACATGAAATTTATTCATTTTATGAGTAATTTCCTATGAAAAAGTTTGTTATTTCAATAATCTATCGTATATTTGCCTGAAAGAGATCTAAAAAAATTATTGAACAATTTGAAAAAAAAGCTTAAATTTTTTTTTCAACTCTTGGAATATTGGAATCATACGATACTCCTTCGGTTGTTCCTTTAGAGCATCTTATTCTTTTATACAAGGGGACGTTAATCAAACCGCATACCGGTGGTGTAATTCGACGCCAACTTGGGATTTCAAGCCGCCCCCTTTATAGAAATTGCCATTCTATATTATAATAAGCTTTTTTCTTCGCCAAGTATCATGATACGGTGATGTTCGTCATTATGAGGCTTAGGTAGATTCTTGATTGCCCGTTTCCGTTTGGCACATTTCAGTAGGTATGTGAAAGATATGTGGATTCCCTGAGGGGATGATATTGTCAACTGTTATTCTCTTCATGGTGTATCTAAGGAACGGGTGGAGAATATTGTGTATGGGTGTTGGACAGGGTAGGCTTGCAGAGAATTTTCTTGCATCGCCATCACTTCATTCCAATTACATTTCAATTTCAATTTTTTCGTTTAATGCAGGAGAACCCCAGGGCTCCATATTCTCGCCAACTCTTTCTCCGTGTTAATGTAGCCATGTTCGTGTTTCCTTTTCTTATAGAACAAGAAAACAATTTCCTTACTGAGATCACGATGAATTTTCAACGGTCGCTATTTTGAAACGCTACGATAGAAAAGCACAAAAATCAGGAACGTACAGTACATGGTTAAACAATAGTGCATGTCACATATGGTCGTTTGAAAAAATCAAAAACAAAATCAACGCATTCGAGCATTTTCATATAAAACTTAGAGACTACCTCATTCCTAGGAAATTCGTATTTTTGCCCAGACTAGCTTTTAATCATCTCGCAATGAATTGCTAGAAAAAACTAAAATGAAATTTATGCAGATGGTAGTTTCAGAATAAATATCGTCGTTGTAATTGTAGTGCTGAGAATGGGTTATTGAAATTATGTTAATTTATTTTGAAATCTGATATTTTGTATTGGACAATGTCGTTATAACCGAATTTGATAGAAGACAGAAGGAAATTGAGTAAAAAGTTTAGCATTTTCTTTATTTGAACATAATCCAGAACAGTTAATACTTTAGGTGTTGAAATATTGTTTATTACTACAATGCAAGTCGAATGTATGATAATTTTACTTGAATTGTGTAAGTGGCACAAGGATATTTTCGCAAAAATAATATATAGAAATTCCAAGATATTAGGTAGCAGGTTATGGCTTCTTTATGTGCCTGTATTAATTCTTACTGTTTCAAATCTTTGGTGTATTCCAAATTCCTTCTTTTACCACTCCACCCCTGCATTATAACGTGTTTATAGCTGGGAAGTTTGTGTTGTCAAAGCCTGAAAAAATCGTTTAGCCTTCGCAGGTCCGTTTTTATGCGACGGAGGGGTTGTTGCATCGCACGACGTAACGAAGAGGGTATATACACAGAATGGCGGATTAGGCACTCCTATAAACTTAATCGCTTTATTTTCTATGTATAGTCTGATTTTCAGTCACGAATGACTCGTGATGCGCCAGCTGGTTTGATACAATGTTACGGTCGCCATCTTGTTTGGGGTCTTTGTGACAGATCGGGTAGTTAGCGATAATCGGTTCAGGTTCAGAGCATAATATTTTATCAGATTGGATGGAATGAATAGCGTAAATCTGATGAGATAATCACGGAGAGATGAAGGAGTATTCGAGTGCATTATAGCAATAGTGTGCTTGTTGGATAAGGTATCTTTATTACATCATTTAACTCACTGAGCGTTTTTTGCCAGCTTGATGAATATTAGCTAAATTTATTTCTACAGTCGTTATTCTTTACCTGTTAGTAAATACTATAATTTTTTATGCAGTTTTAATTAGGCTCGATGCTGGAACATGAATGAAATTACTGTTGATAGACACAAGATTGACAAGTTCCAAGTGACGTATGAAATGATCCTTGTCTGAATTACAGCTTCTCAGCTATCAGCTTTCAATGTACAATCTTCATTCTTAACCTGTTAATTAGATACTTTGTATACTTAATGAATATATTCAGTTTTAATCAACTTAGATTTTGGAGCCTTAATGAAATTACTGTCGATAGACGCAAGATTGACAAGTTCGTCAAAGTGATCTATGAATTTATCTTCATCTGAACAAAACAGCTTCAGCAATTGCAGAGTGGTTATCTTCGTGCATTTCGTAAACCAAACTTCCTCGAATGACTAGAAGAAATAGTAACTCAAGTACATTAATCTTGACTGCCATGCTCCGCACAGAATACCTCACAGAGGTCGTGTCAACTTATTCGAGTTCATGGTTCATAAATACGTACAACAATATGTCATTTCGTTCGAGAATAGTAACAAGTTATTACAATATAAATCGCTTGTGCCACGGCAATTAATGAATGCAGTTTCCATAAAATGCACTTCTTGTTTATGACCGCATGGCCTTTACAGTCGGCCGTTTTAGCCGGGCAATCGTATTACGTCCTGTCTTCGCCGCCAAGATTTAAATCTATGAGCGAAGATTGGTTTATGGGTCGTGATTCTTGATCTCTTGATCTTGAACGATTAATATTCGGTTTACATTGGATTTGCGATGGTTTTTGAGGAAGATACTGCGGGATTATGGTTTTCGAAGCGTTTCCCACATACGATAGCTGCTGATATTGATTGTAGTGTATAAAAGAATCGATCTCTTACTATTCATTCCCTCTTCTCCGCATCAAGCATAGACTCTTCTTCATCATCAGCTGAGATGAATCAAAAAACGCCTACTGCTCATTTAAATCTTGAATTCTTCTTTTAAAACAAATGTATAATTTACATCATAGTGCAGGATCGTTCTTCTATTCGACTAGGACTTGCTACAGAAGACGCATAAAAAATTGATCTAATCATTATGGGTGAACTTTCCTTCACCTTCTGCGATCAAACTGTTCCACAAGAACCTACTCAATTGCGTGTGGTACATTGTGTGCACTATGCACTTGAATGTAAGAAATAAATTGAGAGTTTGCAAGAAGCACCACATATTGATAATAGCAGTTGTTGATCAGTTGCTGCGAGTAACATTTCTTCTTCTTGAAAATTTCGATTTTCAATGATAATGCAATGCGAATCAAGAAATTTGACCCTCGCAGAATACAGTGAAGCAGTGGTTTTGGATGAAGTAGGTTCGACTTATACAAGAAAAGGCCTAAGAATGATGCGAAGGTACGGGGAGACTGGAGTCATGAAAGGAAACCTTAATTTGAGAATTTTCCTGTTGAGAACGGTTCGCTACTGCTAGGTAGCTTCAAATTCAGCTTCGATAGAACAGTCCTGTACAAAGTAACACTAAACGATACGACAACGTCTCGGGGAATTTGGTTTGTGGTCTCGCGTCGAAGAAGACCCAGCTCTCACTGTAGCACATCGAATAGCACGATTGAATTTTTCTAAGGAACATGTCGATTGGTTAGAAGCTGACCGGGAGAGAGTTTACAGATGAGTCTTCATTGCAATCTACGTTTTCCAGTGCGCAGAGTATGAAATGAGAGATTTACTCTGTTCAACTTTTCACCCTGAATGATCAGAGGTACGTTCCAGACATTTTAGGAGAACATATTGTCAAAAGTTTTTGTTGATGCACGATAACGCCAGACCTCACCAATCGAATCAAAGGTTCAGTGCTCTAGAATGCTTGAATGAATTTCAGAAGGATCAGAGGAAACCGTTTTGAAAGACCATTTGGGCTTGAAAAGAGTCAAATCTTATTTGGTTCCAAAAATATAAATTCCTTGAAAAAATGCGCCATGTTTAAGTGTGTGAAACGTGTTCCGACTAACAGAAATAAGATATAAATTGATATATGATTATGGAAGATGACTGTCAACAAGAAATGATATTTGAACATTATGCATTGTTTGCGCTGAGCTATTTTCAAAAAGAGGCCAGAATTATGGGCCTACAATTCTTGGTATTTGCACGCAGGTTGACAATACGCTCGTTCTTCGTAACCATTTCGCCAATAACTCTACGCATATCGCAAAAATCACCGTATGCACTTCGTTCATCTCTGTGTGACTTCTGTCTATTCGCAAAAATCCAAAAGACCACTCCGATGACACTGTTTTTGAGTAAATTGAAAAGATACGCGCGTTCTGAAGGAGATACTTACAAATGGAATTTCCATTGTATCAGGAAAGGATTATATTGAAAATTTGCATGAACCAATAAAGATTTTTTATTTTATGAGAAAATTCTCGTTAGCTTTTGTCCACAGCTTGAATATTTTATATTTGTTACGGTCGAAATTGTTAGGCGTTTTGAAATGGTCTTCATAATTCTCACTATATCGTGTTAATTACCATGGCACGTCATATATTTCAAATATAAATATGATTCAACATTTTTAAAGCATGCCCGATATAATTGTTTTAGTGTTCCCTCTGGCACTTTGAAGTTACAAATAACAGATCCACGAATCTAAACAATGCAGAGTAACGTTCGAAAACCGGAAACTGATTTAGGCTTTTTACATTATGTACTTGACAGCTGACACAACAATGCATCTTCTTTCTCTGTCTACGTCATCTGTGCTGTTCGGACTGACAAATCGACGTCTGCAGAGGCAGGTCAGATTTAAATATAAGTTATCTAGATTCTTCGTCAGATATGCATGATAGGCGAAATTGATTGAATTCATCTTGGGCGAAAAAGAATGCCATGGAAGCGATGAGGCGAATTTTTATATTGGACGAAGTCATCTCGTATGAGGGAAAGTAATGAAATATGTCCTGTTATTCGAGTAGATTATTCAGAACGCCTATTAGTTAAATGTGTGCAAATTTATGGATTTCAGTCGAATTTCTGCAACTTGATATGTTTCAATTATCGTTTCTTGTTATAATGATGATTTTTGTTTAGTAGAATCGTAGAGATTTTTGCTTCTGTTCATGTTATGCTGATCTGATAATTCTGGATTGTGTTTCTTTTCAACCCTGTGCTAATGTAATCATTGGCTGGTTCTTACAAGTGTAGGTTTTGGCCAATTAGCTCCATAGGAATTTTCATATACAGAGAGTAGCAGAAATCCAGTCTGTCTCAAAGAAAACAAGGCTTTCCCAATATTGACGTTTCTGGTGGCGCCACCTATATGTGAGCAGTGGCGTTTGAAGGGTTCCATACATTTGGTTCAGTGGAGGCAGAATTCTTGCGTCTAAAGTGACAGTATGTTTTGGTAGTCGATACAAAAATAAGCATCGAACAAAGGGCCATTATTAAGTTTTGTTTAAAACGGGGTAAACGTTACCGTTTGAGTTGATACAAAAAGTTCATGGTGGCGATCCCGTGGCAGATTTCATGAGTGGTGTACGCGTTTTAAAAATATTCGAGAAGATATTAAGTACCACCCTCACGTCGGCTAGGCAAAATTCGTTATTACACCAAAAACGCATTGAAAAAGTGCGCGAATTTCTTAAAATCCAACCAAAATCATCGTTGCATTTCATGGAAATGGAATTGTCAATGTCCAAAGATTCGATTCATCCCATTTTGCGAGCATTTGGGCTATGGAAAGGCGTGCACTCTGTGCCACACAAATTGACTGATGATCGAAATGATTGTAAAGACGTCGTTAAAAAGGCAAAAAATGACGAAAACTTCCTTTTGAACATCGTGACTGGTGACGAAACGAGGTGTTTCAAATACGATCCGTAAACGAAACGATGAAGTGCCGAATGGAAGTTAGAAAACGAACCAGCAACCAAAAAATCTCGATTTGAGGAGTCAAAACTGAAGATAATGCTCATTTGTTTTTACGATTCGAAGGGTAGTCATTATGAGATGATTCCACCGGACCAAACTGTTACTGCGGTTTATTATCTTGGTGTTTTTAGGCGTTTGGTGCATCATATTCGTTCCATTCTACCGGAATATGCCACAAATTGAATATATGTAGCCTACATTTCCATAATATTTGGTTCCAACCAATTTGTGACTTCTGACATTTCAGAAGCTGATTTAGCAAGTATCTGATATTATCAAACGTTATTCTGAAGCTGGTTACTTGTGCTCAACAACGCTTTTTCTTGACAGTTTATTGTTGCTTCATTGTTGATTCTTGAGTTGATTGATTGAAATCTAAACCTACAAGTAACAACCAGTTAGTCCAACTGTTACTGTTCAAATAAACTAAATTCCATAATGATAGTGCTTGTAATATATATCAAAATACTGTTTCAAATATTCATACGATTTTACTAAAATGCATAATCAAGAAGAACAATCTTCAATCTTTAAATATTAACCTATATCCTTTGTTCATTCAAATCGATCTACATTTTATAAGAGATGCTCGAAATGTATATTCCTGGTAAGACATTGACATATGTCACTCAAATGGATAAAGACTTGTAATTCTATACAGAACTAATATTATTTCAGCATACAATGGAAACGCTCTATATCGATTTAAAGCATCTGGTTCATTACATTTCTTTCGGTAGATTCCATTACAGACAAAGTATACAGAATGAACCCTTTAGTACTAAATTAGTGATTTATCTTGTCGTACAATATCTCTTGAAAAGCTTTGAGTTAAAGTTTCAGATCTAAAAAATCTCAAAAGTAAATTGTTTTTCTTCAAGATCTTATCTTTCAATGAACGCAAATCGGAATATGGCAGTTTTAACATTTAGTTCTTTGACACCTCAGTAGTGGAATCATTGGTAATTATGATTTCAAATTCGATTTAAAAAGCATAAATCAATGAAGATGGTGGATCTCCAAAATTATATTTCTTGAATTTCGTAATATTTTCAGTCCAAATAATCTTATCTCTAAGAACAATATTAGTCCTTAAATACATACTGTTGAAGAATTGCAACAAGCAATGTATCTTCCTTTCTAAATAATCTCAAGTCTAAATGTATCTAGATGCATAGCTATTTTGTACTATTAGCTCTTCAATCAAACGCTCCCTATTGTACATAGATGGCTACACGTATCTTTTGAAACATGTAATGGTAGGTACACCTGCTTGGATGGCAAGTGGTGATATGTTTCATATACAGTGTGTTCCAACGAAAATTTGACCCCCCCTATAACTCCGAAATGAGTAACATTAGCGAAAAACACCAAGACACGTCGATTTTTGTTTCGAGGGGGAGCATTTTTCGAAATAATTCGAAACTTCTCAGATCAACCCCTACCCCAGCAACCCTAACTTTGAAATTCATCATAGCGAATAAGGGTCGAGTGGCACCTTACTGAAAAGGTCTGTCAATTCTCCACCTTGATTTGTCATTTTAGAATTTTAAATTAACATACAGGGTGTCCCAACCAAGGGTGAAGTTGAATTCCTGGAAATCCCAAATACTGAATGAAATAGATTTATTTTGGCATAATGCAAGCACAGGTTTATGCTCGGTCTAGAAAAATGACCTACACTTGTGAATTTGGAGTTGGTGCAATCAACCCCCTATTTCCAGCATCCCCAACTCAAAAATCATTCTATCGATAATAGGTCAAGTGGCACCTCGTTGGAAAGGTACTGCAATTTTCTCTTCGAATTTGGTATTTTCGAAATTCAGAATCATCATACAGGGTGTCCCGAAGCAGGAACATTGAAAATCCAAATAACTTTTTGAAACTGGTTCATTTCGGTATACGAGAACATGTTTGATCCGAGAATAGGACTTTCTTGTGTGGTTATAGAATTTTTGCAATCAACCCTTCCATTCAGCATCCCCAACTTGAAAATCATACAAATAATTCAAGTGGCATATCTTCAGAAAGGTTTTTGAATTCCAGAATGATTAAAGCATTTCATTCAGTTCGGCTCTCCATACAGGATGTCGCTTTCGAAAAATTCAATATCGTCATTTGAAATTATCAACTAAAATTAATTCGAAACTGTTAAAAGTATTGGGGTACGATGTGTTGAGCATCAATTACGAAGAAATAAAGCTGATTTCTGCATTGAAAATGTTCACATTTTTTCATTTCCATCTGGCGTGCAGTCATCTGTTATTTCTCATTTTGCAATGAAATATTATTATTATTCAGATCAGTTCCTCATTATTGTTGTTGTTCGTCAGTTGAAATTAATCTGAAAATGGTTTATTCCACTGAGGAAAGGGTCGAAATTGTATCGACGTATTTTCGAAATAACAGTTGTGCCAAAGAAACGGCAAGGATATTCGATAGGAACCATCCTGAAAGAGAAAGGAGTCAGTCACCAGTACGTTAAATATTTGGTTGACAAATTCCTAGCTACGGGTTCGGTGGCAAACAAAAACATGAAGTGGCATGTCCTGTCAGAAATGAGGCAACGGAAGTGGCAGTAGTGGGTCATCTACAAATGGAGAATACTACTTCGATCAGAAAACTATCTCGTCTGACTGGTGTATCAGCTACAACTGTCCATAGAATCGTGAAACATCACAAATTTCACCCATACAAGGTAAAATTAGTGCATGAAATAAACGAAGATGATCCAGATCGTCGTTTACAGTTTTGTGAAAATCTAAGTGAAAACCTAAACGCTAATCCAAATTTTCTGAATAACATCTGTTTTTCTGATGAAAGCACCTTTATGCTCAGTGGTGAAGTGAATAGACATAATTGTCGATATTGGGACACACAGAATCCTCATTGGTTTAGAGAGGCCCACACGCAAAGGCCTCAGAAGTTGAACGTTTGGGCAGGAATTTTTGGCAATCATCTAGTTGGGCCTTTCTTTATTGAGGGTAATCTGAATGGAAATGGCTACCTACAGTTGTTAGAGGAACACATACATCCTAGATTGACAGAAATTTTACAGAACGATCCAACTCTTTCTGAGGACGAAATGCGTTTTAACAAGACGGTGCTCCTCCGAATTATGATGCTCGGGTGCGCCAATATTTAGACGAAAATTTCCCAGGAAGGTGGATTGGTAGAAGAGGACCTGATGAGTGGCCAGCCAGGTCACCAGATTTAAATCCCTAGATTTTTTTTGTGGGGCCATCTAAAATCTAAAGTTTATGCCACAAGACCAGAAAACCTGGAGGAGCTGCGGATGAGGATTATCACAGAATGCCGACTTTTGACTCCTGAAGTTTTCGCTAATGTGAGAAGAGAGTTCGAAAATCGTCTGTATAACTGTATGAAGGTGGGCGGAGGTCATTTTGAACAATTGTTGTAATAATCAAGTTAGTTTTTGTTTTCAATTGAATACAAGTTCAATAAATCTCGTTTTCCTGTTTAGATGAGCATCCAATCAGTTTCTCCATCATCCCCTCATCCTGATCCTCACGCCAGAAAACCTCGATTGCCAATCTGAAACCAATGCCTCAGTGATTCAGAAAATAGAAAAATCTTTCTGGAACTTTGCCACTCAACCTGTAATCACTTGTATGATTTTTTGAGTTGGGGATGCTGAATGGAAGAGATTGATTGCAAAAATTCCATATTCACGCAAGAGAGTCTTATTCTCGAATCAAACATAAACATGTTCTCGTATTATACCGAAATGAACCAGTTTCAAAAAGTTATTTGGGTTTCAGTGTTCCTGCTCCGGGACACCCTGTATGCTGATTCTGAATTTCGAAAATACCAAATTCGAAGAGAAAATTGAAATACCTTTCCAACGAGGTGCCACTTGACCTATTTTCGATCGAATGATTTTTGAGTTGGGGATGCTGGAAATAGGGGGTTGATTGCACCAACTCCAAATTCACAAGTGTAGGTCGTTTTTCTAGACCGAGCATAAACCTGCGCTTGCATTATGCCAAAATAAATCGATTTCATTTAGTATTTGGGATTTGCAGGAATTCAACTTTACCCTCGGTTGGGACACCCTGTATGTTAATTTAAAACTCTAAAAATGACAAATCAGAATGGAGAATTGACAGACCTTTACAGTAAGGTGCCACTCGACCCTTATTCCCTATGATGAATTTCAAAATTATGGTTGCTGGGGGTAGGGGTTGATCTGACAAGTTTCGAATTATTTCGAAAATGCTCCCCTCGAAACAAAAATCGACGTGTCTTGGTGTTTTTCGCTAATGTTACTCATTTCGGAGTTATAGGGGGGGTCAAATTTTCGTTGGAACACACTGTATTCAAAATGTATATAATTTCACCAAACACCAAGCAAATTATTTTCGCGTTATAGTTATAGATATAGTATTAATGGATCAAGACTTTGGTAAAGACATTTGAAGCGACAGACTCTGTATATAATGTACTAACACCAACGCGTGGTCCACCGAGTCATTCGAGTGAACACATCGCAACCGTCATCCACCATTGGTACGCTATGGTGTTTGAAGACGTTATTGGGCTGTTTCATTTAATTCGCCGAGAAATGAAGTTACAGTCAATGCATTACGCTATCTATAGATCATAACAACTCGATTGTGGCCTTATATTGAAGATATGGATATCACAGACATGTGGTTTCAACAGGACGGCGCCATACATCACATAGTCACCAAAACACGAATTTATTGCAAATTATATTTCTAGATGGTATAATTTTAAGAAATTCATATGATTTAACACCATTGGATCATTTTTGTGGCGCTATGTTGAAGACAAAATCTCAGAAAATGGTGTTCGAAAATTTTAATGAAAGAATCGATATCTGTAAGCGTGAACATTGGTTCCATCTCATTTGTATTTATAATTGCCAAGTTTGACTTTTTTCAATGCAGTAAGAATTTTAATTATTTTCATCCGAATTCCTTGTTTCATTCTGTTTCGAAACACAAAGTTCTTGATGAAAAAAAGCACATACAAAGTTTCGATTTGCTACTTGTAAAAGTAATGGAAAAGAATAACAATTCAGCATTGTTGCCAATTACTGTTTTGAAGGGTGACACCACTGTGAAATTTGTTGGCTAAATGAAATATTGTAAAATCCAAATTACTAACGAAGTTATAGCAATTAGAAGAGGGCGCTTTAGGGAGTCTACACAAAACTCGGGTAGCGTTTGAGCGTTTTGTTCCCATCTGTTTTCAACAATTATAGAATTCCTTTGAGAAGATCAAATAGTATTCCGGTAAATTTATTATTTTCAATTCGAGTTCACTCATATATTTTGTTTTTATATAATGATTGGTTGAAACTTGTTTACAATTCTATCACGTATTTTTTTGGGTTCCGTAATCTGAAGTTATAATCAACCGCAAAATATTTGATAGGAAGTCAAACGACGTTGTCGTATCGTTTCGTTAATTTGCACTCCATTGATCTGTCATCGATCGCCGTTGTAGCTCGAGATCGTCCTTGCCCAGGACTCCTTTCATTTCTCTGTACTAGCAGATCATTCTGGCACATGAGACACGCTAAGCCTTTGGCGTATCCATGTGTAAGTCTAACCTAGGTCATCTAACACCACTGCTTCAGCACATTCTGCCGGGGTTAAATTTATTTCTTTCGTTTTATTTATCATTAGAGGAATATGTGCACCAAGGAAACACATCGAATTTTGTTGGCATATTTCCGAACATATGCCAACAAAATAATAATTAGTTGCCTAACAAAAAAGAAATTTGAAATATCAAATTGTGTGTTAATTTCTTGGCGCAGTGTATATTTCTTTCTCTGAAACGGTAAGTTCCTTCCCCATCTCGGTTACTTGCGATTTGGACTCAATCTTGATATCAAGATCTTCTGTCGACATGGTTTCGATCCTTTTTCGTCTGGTCGGCATCTTTTGAAGAAGGAGAACGTCGATTTCAGTCGACTCACGTAAAACTTCCTATATGTTATTGGTACTCGTCCTACCTTTCCAAGTTTACAATATATAAATATACAATATATGGGTAACAGAAGTTGTATATCTATCTTCTTTTTTGAGTTCATCTCGAATACTTAATACAATTTCGCTGGAAGATATACTTGATTTCTGTAAGATTGAGTTGAAGATTCTGTCACGTAAGTATTCTAAAATTTTATAAATTTTATGCACACAAATCAGCATCAATATGCTGATTAAATGGATATTAGTTATAACTCCTTTCGAATGTTTACAGGGTTGGCAGATTTCTACGTTATAGTACTGCAGTTATGCGAATTATTCTAAATACAGGAAAATGACACCTTGCGACCATGCTCTGCAAAAATTTTGAACTCATATCAATTTCGAGTTGAATATAAATAAATATGGCGATGTGGGTTTACATCTGACTATTTGGTTCACTTTGACGATTGCATATTCCATCACTACTAATGTGATCTTTCTGAATCATTTTTCGGAAAAACAGTGGATTTCTTCAGAATTTCACTGAAACCAATTACATAAATCGAAAATTTCCTCGAAACTGTAATATACTAAGTTATGAGATATTGGCAACTGTAAGAGTTACCTCATTCTGACGCTCGAGAAAATAGGCATGAAAATAAAATTTTTCTTACTCGGCCACTAAAATTTTGATGAACATCTACATATAACGAATTTATAAGAAATTTCCAATTTTAAAATGAAAAATTATAATAAAAATGACCGGAGGTATGCGTAGTTCAGTGGATCCCCTTTTCGAAATTCTTGCTGACGATGTACTTGATTTGAGGTTTCATGTCGCAGCTCGAGGCCCTGCTCTAACCGCAGTAGATAGAAGAGTCAATTGATAAGAAGCTGATTGGGAAAAAGTTCTCTTCGCTGATACGTGAAGATTTTGTCTTTTTCATTGCTATCGACGATCTCCATCGTACTACTTCGAAATGAGAGATATGCCCAGTGCAAATTTTCACCTACCTATGGTTTTGGTGGAGGTTCAGTATTGGTGTGGAGAAGACCTTCTTTAAACGCCCGCTCTAGCCAGGTCATCGTTAATAATGAAATCGTGAATGTTCAGAGGTACGTTACAGACAGTTTAAAACAGTGGTGCTCAAACTTGAACTGCTGGCAATCTACCTATTTTTAAACTACTTATGATCGATTCTGAGAGGCTGTAAGTATGTGTGATGCAGGGTTGTCGTGCATACATGATACAACCTTCGATACACCTTTAGTTAGGTTCTTCTCTATAATATCAATGAAGAACTCATAAATAATCAAAATTGCGAGTTTATTGGTTGTTACAAAACAAAAGAGTTACATATGGTGTTAAACTTAACTAAGTAGTGGCTTTGGATGTTGAAGCGTGGCACTGCATGTCCTCAGAATACTTTTCATAAGATGGAACGTAACCACTGAGTGCTAATCGCATGTATGATGACATATGATGTCAGTCGATGACGATATTTTGACCTAATTATCTTCATTTCAGAAAATGCAGACTCGAACAAGTAAATTGCCCCAAACATTGGTTTCAGTTGAAGGGCGATTTGACTTAGATTCGGATATTTATCTTCAGATATAAAACACCAGAAATTTATATCGGATGCTGTAGCTTTGAGATGTATAACTGATATAATCAGCACCAACTGATTTTCAACAGAACATGAGTTCATATTGAACTGACTTGCTATTTCAGTAGCTAATTTCTCTAAGTTTTTACATGAAATAGGAAAACTCATAAATGATGCTATATTTACTGCAATCATAAAAACGCATTTCGAATTGTCCCAAAATATTTGATAATTCAGCCTCATACGTATCATGATTCAACTGAGGAATACTTGCTTTCAAAGACGGAAAATGCTACAGAATTATAGTTTGAAACTTTTGAACACAAAACTTGTTGATGTATAATGCAATGGAATGAAAAAACATGAAGGGAAATCTTCATTAGCTTGACACAATGCCACAAAACCGTTTTTGCTTCCAGTCATTGCTGGTGCTCCATCAGTTGTGGTGCACACTAATTTATATATTGATAGCTTGTAGTTTTCTACAAAATTGAAGAAAGCATGATATATATCTTCGCCACGGGTCTTCTCCTTCAGAGGAATGATTGTTAAAAATTCTTCCATAGCCAACATTGGATACCATCTGAATAAAAATACACAGCTGGACAGTGTCTGTCATATCGATGGATTCGTCGAACTGTAAAGAAAAGTATGTACATTTCATGTTTTAGTTTATCCTCCATGTCCGGACACATAACTCCAATACGTCTTGTGACAGTCCGACGAGATAACTGAAGTTCTCTAATAGCAGACATGGGTTCTGTTCTATTTTTAAAATCTCCATCTAAAGCTTCACCCGCTTTAATGAATGCTTCCTTCACAACCGATCCATCTTCGAACAGTTTCTTGTGTTCCGGCAATATATGAGGTATTTTAAATGAAACGATCGTAGCAGCTTTTGATTGTTTCACTGGTCTTGTGAACATGATTTGTTCTTTTTTCCAATAAGATGTAAAATCACGTACTTTTCGTTTTATCAATTCACTCTGTGGCGGAAAATCTTTTTCATAGTTTTTATAAACCGTCTTATGATGCCTCTCTAAGTTACCACGCTTAGGTATTGCAACTGACGCACGACAAATGCACTTATCCTTCACCATATAAAAGAAAAATTCTTCCTCCCAATCGTTATGAAAATGATACGTTTTAGATTTTTTCGCTGCACTCATTTTGTACTATTTAATACTAAACTTTGTATCTACGTAATATTGCGTTCAAGTTACAATTCAGAATAACTCCAATTCCTGCAGGCGCAACATTTATATCGGCGTGAACGAAAGTCTCGAAATTTATAGAAAAGCGGCAAGAATAAAAAACGCGGCTTTTCTTTGACAAGTACCGCGCGTTCCTTTGATAAAGCCGCCTTTTGCCTCTAGCAGAGTGTTATTTTATTACGTAATAAATTTTTGCAGTTTAGTTACCGACTTATTTAACATTTTTTTTCTCGAGATATACTCAAAAAGCACTCGCGATCGACCGTTTGAGCACCTCGGGTTTAGAGGAACATGTTGTACCATTGTGGCATATATGGGTAAAAACTTTTCGTTTACGCATGAAGACCTCAACAATCTCATATTGTTTGGAACTACCTTCATGATCACGAAATCACTTTATAATGGAGTGGCCTACATGAAGTGCAGATCTCATTCCCTTCGAACAAATCTGGCACATTCCCAATAGAAGATAAAAAAGCCAGCAAAACCAGCCAGCTTCTGTGACTGATGTTTGGAACAGAGTAATCAAAATTTGAAACGAAATGGATGCTATAAGGTCATTGACTTTGAGTATGAATTGTGGATGGAAACTTGCGGTATTAACAGATTTTTGGAGCCTTTGATTTTTTCCAAAAGTTTCACATTCTTCATTATCAGTTTTATTTCAATTTCTATTTCGATTGTTCCCAAGCATTCCTTAGGGATTATTGGAATAATAATTCTGCAACATATTCAAACTTCTTCTGGATGATTTATATTCTCGATTATGTGCGTTGAATTCTTGGCGCAGTGTGTATTCATCCAGAATCCAAAGCTTTATCTTCTGCATATGGTATACGAGATCAACCATTATCGAAATTTAAATAGGACATTTGTTGAGGTATTCAATTAATTATTTTGGAATTCCTCTTTGACATTTACAGTTCAGTATTAATCACTTAGTTATTTGTCGTGAGATGCCAATTACCGCCTTCGTCACCGCATCTCATTGGGCTTCGTGCATACTGTCAAAATCACACAAATGTTGCGATATTTTACAGTTAACTTAACTGTAAGAAAAGAGTAGTTATTTCCTTTTTTCATATTACTAGAAACATTGAAAGACTTTCTTATCTGTATTGAAAAAAGTTGTTTTGCGTAATACAAGATACAAATCGAGAATTCTCTCATCCTCTTTCTAAAAACCGGATGGCTGCTATAAAAACTACAAAATATCAATAACCACGAAAGAAAGCGCGGGTGCATGTCTCCCTGGTAGCAGGATCTCAAATTTCACCTGAAATACAGAATTGTTACCTGACACGGTGGTTTATATGTTTTATATGTTCGAGATGAATTGGCCAGATAAACTGGAGAATGTCTCCCATGTAGGCGTTAAATGTAGATAATACAGCACAGTGTGTTTTATGAAGAAGTTGAAAAAGACATGTTTATCTACAGAAGGACTGTAGATGTCGCACTTGTATCGTATTTCTTTGTTGATAATATTTACTGAATTTTTTGAATTTTTGTATCCGTTTTTTTAAATTTATGTTCAGAACGCTTTGATGAATTTATATTTCTATTTGTTGGTTAATACCTTATTCTAACTCGTCCGGTTTGAACTTCTGATTCGTTTTTTATTATAAAAATAAACATAAATGCGATGGCCGTGAACTGTCCATTTTTGCGAAAATGAGACAAATGAGGTTACGCAATATCGGTTAATGTTTTACTCATACTTGAGTAAGTGAATCTTTTTTCGTTCCATGGCACCTTCTTCCAATTCTTGGCATGGCATTCTTATGGGTAGTACTCTGGATTATAGTTTCAGTTTTCTTAACGTGGCTTTTTGGTTCCAGTACCGTAGAAACTTTTATGTGAATTTCCCAAAACTGTTATAGCAGACCTCCTTGATCATATGAGCACTAGGTAAAGCAGTGCCTAGTGTCTTCAGTCTGTTCCCTCTATCAGTGAGATACTCTTTGCCCTCTGCCTCACATTTTCGTAGCAAGCACGAGATTTAGTAACAGTCTTAAGACATGTGGGTGCCCTGTTATCGACCAATCACTCTCTCATTGAACTTATTGTCAAGATCTATCTTATTTGGGGTCGGTCAATTAATTCATTTTGGGTTTAGGTTATGTTCTAGTTCTGGGAAAAAACAGATCACATGGTTCCTCAAAATGACAAAGAAATAATTGGGATTCCAACAACCATCAGCTTAACAGATATTGCTTTTTTGACAGGAGTGTTTGCTCTTTCATTTCCTTCAATGACGTGGTCAGCTGGCATCAGACTGGTTGTAACCCTATTTTTCATAATTATTTGTTGCAACTCCTTTATACCTTAAGATATCTTAGGGCTTTCATAATATATATAAATATGGATATGTCTGTCATTTCCTGAGGATTTTCTTGCATGCATTGAGGTTTAGTATAAACTTTCATCTGTGCTGCTGCGTTTTGCTCTAAAGCAGTCTGAATATTAGTCCTGCAGAATAAAAAGGGTAGAATGATAACCCTGTAGGCTACAGAGATCTTTTTCTGTGTAGTAGAATGTGGAGTATCCAGATTTGAGGTTTCTGTATCTTCCTCAGTTTCCATGAGGTCTCCATGTCTTCTGCTATTATATGTAGAGGAATGAGGCCTGGCAGACACTCCATGGGGCTGTGCGTATTAATCTAAGACTACCCTCATCTACTTTCGGATGTTGTTAATTTTATCTCGCTAAGTCTCTTTGTTCGACGCCACATGATAGCCGCATAGCTTAGTACGACATTAGTAACAAGTTTTCTCGTTATTTCGACATGATTGTGGTAATTGTGATTTCACAATTTGAAATATTTGAAAGCATTTTTGAAATTTTCAATGTTTCAAATTAATTGCATGAGACATAGGAAAAGAGGTCTTTTTCGACGCTGCGGAACTGGTTCGAAAGAGCATATTTATAACGATATGAAGCGATAGAAAAATAGAGTCGCGCATGCGCGCGTTGCAAATGTACGCCTCAGACGTTAGAGGTGAACAACTAAGCTACCAGGCATATTATAATCATTGTGTTCCAAGATTCTTCATGTTTGTATCTTGTGAATGTTTGATTAATCTGTGAACGTAACTTTGATAATATATATTTAATACATCCACCGTTCTCTGACGGTTTATTGGTGCTGGCGCTCTTGGAAGAAGTCAAGGTTAGAGCTTCATGATTCTCGGAGTTGGTTTTGAAAAAAATTTTGAATCAAATGGTTCTTTACCGTTAAAATCTTACGACAGTTGTAAATTCTCTTACGCTATCTCAAAAAAACACTCCATATTCAATTTAATTTAATATGTCAGTGTTATCAATTGAAGCAAAAATCGATGGTAATGTGAATAGTGTACAATCAATATAATTCTTACTTTAAATTCTTGGTAAATTCAGAAACATAACGACTTCACTTGATTGGCATCAAATTAAGTGATGGAAAATTATTGTCTACCTATTCATTGAATAATAATGAAACATTTATCTTCTTTGATTGGATGATTTGCGTACCTAATTAGAAATATGTTTTTATTGATGACACTATGATAATATTCAATATACGTTTCACTCAAAATCATTGCAGTTAAGCTTGAATACCCCAGAATTATTTTTCTGCACTGGTTGGTTCTGATTGCTACTTATTTTTTTAGTAATGCTAAGTTCTTTACTGAAACTCTCTGAAAATAAGGAAACATTCAACAATCTGTGAATCATGCGGTAGAAAGTAGCCATTTTCTGTTTTGTAGGATGAAATGACGAATTATCAATTACACTTCAGTGTGAGATGGTTTGTGGAAAGAACAAAATACTTGTATATTATCCACTCAACTGATACATTGAATCTTAATAGTGAATTGAATTGTTATGGCCTATTTCAGTTGAGAATTTCACCTTGGTGAATTGAAATTATAAATTCCTCAAATCAAGGTAATTGTCGATCAGTTTCAGTAAAACATACAATGATTTCATCTACCTAACCAAACCAATATAAACATTTTTTAGTTGAATGGTTATTCTGAATTGAACTCTCGAATCTACTTACAAGTTGAGTGAATTTCATATGAGTTATTATGCAAATTTTTGTGTTATTGTGTTTTTCTGTTCCTCACACTGATTCTGTCATATTCTTCATTTTGTAAGAAGTTTTAGTTCTATTCCTGGACTCTTCGTCCTCGTTTTAGTGATAATTTTATTTTGAAGCAGCTTATCCATCATTTTTCAAAAAAAAGTCAATCATATTTATAAGACTAAGGACAGATAAAGTTATTCTGAAAATCATAAAAATTTATTATTCAGATTAAAATGTTGAAAATATACGAAAACGTTTTCCTTCATTACTTTCTAGGCAATGCATTGAAAATATACTTTTTGACTTCATTTAATCTCTCTTGTGAAGAAGCTTGAACCAATGAAGCTGTCATCCTAAAGAACATTAATTATTTATGTAACAGAGCTACAAGAAAATATTTCAGATAGAAAGAAGAAATTTGCATTCAATAAAAGTTTCTCTAATTGTTTCATCTTTGCTCTAAGCATTTGGGAATATTAACCTTGAAGGACCTGCCGTAAATCACTTTAATGGATCGTAAAGCAAGTCGAGTATAAAAAAATGAGAGTCAAACCAATAAAACTTCGAACTAAATTTACAACGTCAAATTTTAAGAACAAACATCGACTAAAATAGTCCGGTTGAGTTTGCACAAAACGAGGCTATAGAAAACGGAATAAGTCATTTGGGCAAGTCAATAAATTTACTTATCAGATTTGTGTCATATACATGTTCATAAAATTCAACCAATAGATAGAAAAAACTTGAAAAGAGGCTTTGGGAACTACTCAATAATTTTAATAGTTAATAAAATTCTATTTTATTTCTACCGATAAAAATAACTGTAAATTCATTATCAATTTCCAAGTTTTAGGCATATGGTGATTGGAATTCAATAATTAATAAAGAATGAAAATTAATATTAGTCTAATAATTAACTGTAACTGATATTAAAATCGAATTATAATAAACGATTTTTATGAATAATTACATGAAATTTGATTAAAAGATAATGGGTGAACGATGTAACAATAATTTTTTAATTTCTGAAATATTTTTGCCTAATAACATATTTTGGTGTTTTTCAAAGCCAAATTCTATATGAAAAGTTTCGAGAAGTTCCAAGTTATCTAAACTAGACTTTTTAAATGAGATTTAGTTCGAGTATGAATTCAATATCGTTTAATCTAAACAACTTAAGTCGATATACTCTTCCAATCAAAATCGTTAATATTTCGTCATTTCAATTATAAGATAATTGATTTAGGCAAAGACAAAACCGAAGAGCTCTCAAAGAATCTCATTGAAAAATGACTTCGGATATTAGGGTTTCATTGAGAATATTAAATATCCAATTTTTCATGACTAATTTAAGAAAAATACGGAGTGTCATCAGTTTTAAAAATTTTTGAAACCATGAATGGGAAAAACTGCCGATAACCTTTAGTAAATCAATAAAAGCTGTATGAATGTGTTAATTTTATTGTTTTCGCGGATATGTATTATCAATTTGTATTTCGTTCGTTGTTTTTGTGTTTCGTTCTTGGAAGAACTAGTTACTTCTTCGGAGCTTTTCGTGTTCATTCTGCCAATGCCAAGCGGTGTGAACTGACATACTACAAGCAAGGACTACAAAAAATCAGTAATTAGTAGTATAAGCGCAAATTACAACAGATCCGAATGTCAATATTTCCTTTTTACTATTTGCAAAGCTTATTCATTCATATTACATAATATCCTATTTTTATTAAAGACGTTGCTCAGATGAAATTCGCCAAGCAGATACCAATCTGATAATATTTCAACCGGATCTAAAGGTAATAACTTGGGAGGACCATGGGTACCCATCTATTGATACTGACTGCTCAAGAGCCATTTATTTGTATTTACGGTTCCAATATAACTTGACGTTCGCATAAAGGTGGCAGCACACGGTTTGTGAAACGACAAAAGGCCCCAAACTAAAATAAAATATAATACTTGTCACCTGAATAACAGATGATAAATGTCGTCACTATAGTTTGTTGGTAGGACTTGTGTAAAAGTGGGACTCTTCCTGACTTAAAAATTCTATGGATTTGTAGAAATTGTCGCTTCCGTTTCTCCCAAGTGAATAGGGTAGATTTCAAACTTGAACCTAATTTATTGCATGATGTTTTGGATTTTCGGTCTTATCATAAACATATTCGCATATTTACTTGGATATATTAAGTATATAATACGAATTTGAAGTGCGTTCGGGTCGCTCATTTTTAGAACATTTACGGTACGTTTCACTCAGTAAGTGTGGTTACCCTGGTTACTGGCGCCGCAGTACGACACCTTTCGCTTCGCTCGTACTTACCCATTGTTCATCTGTTATTTTTTTACAAAACTGATGATAAATCTAGAAACAAGAATCTTCAAATAAACAAAACATACTGCCCTTTATTATATTAATATGAATTCATGAAACTCTTTGAAACGAGCGATACTGTTTCAAAAAAGTCCAAGATGTCAGCTTGATAATTTTGCATACCTTGAATTAAATTCGATCTTCCTGCAAATTAGCCTTTAATATTGGGTGCAGCTCTCGAAGCTATGGCAAAGAACCTGGTCTTGGTTGATATTCATTCAGGCTTCTCTAAAGCATGTACCATTCATGCTCGATTGGATTGATGTCGGGTGATCTTGGAGGTAGGGTTAAGTGGTTAATTTCCTGATTTCCTAGAGCATTTATTACCATATGGAATCTACGAAAGGAGGCTGGCATTGAAATAAATAAAAACAAAACTATTACTTCTGCTGCATGAAAACTAAATAGAATCTTGTTGATTATGTCACGTTTATTTATTGTGTTTCCGCACAGGTAGAGATCCGATTTCCAGCGTAGCGATTCCTCTACAAACCATAGATTGTTGGGTGGTACGTTTTGGATAAATTTCTTCTCACTCGTGTGTTTGTCCATAAATGAAGATGACCATCTGAGAATCGATGTTACCTGAAATCGCCACTAATGGTCCCATTGAAGATATTGCACGTATATGTGCAAGACGATAATCTAATTACAAGTCCATAATAACAGTGTTCGTAAGCTAACATAGTAAAACATATTTTTTTGGTGAAATTCAATTTTTTCATTCAATATAGTCTTCGAAAGAAATATAGCGAATGTAGCGATCAATAATTTCTTCTATGCCATATTTTTAATAAGATTTCTCTTTAACTTCAAAATAGGCATCAGTTTTGGCAATAACCTGTTCATTAGTCTTGAATTTTTTTCCAGCGAGAAATTTTTCCAGTCTGAAATACAGAAAAAAGCTGCTGGGGGCAAGATCTGTTGAATCAGGTGGATAAGAAGTAATTCGAAGCCTAATTCGTTCAATTTTGCCATTGTTTTGATTGATTTTCGGAAAAGTTCATTGTCTTGATGAAACAGCACTCCCTTCTTCAAATAAGGCCGTTTCTTAATGATTTGGTTCCTTAATTGATCCAATAACTCAATGTAGTAGAAGAACTAAGAACTTTTGAGCTCACCTGGTAGCTCTCAGAAATCCTTTGTTGTTTTCTTTGGTCCAGCTGTTTGGTATTGAAATCTCTTTAAGAGCCTGGAAATGACTTTCTGGGAGGAAATTCTTGCTGTTGGCTGAAAAATTTCAAGGCATCTATTTCTGTTTCAACACTCAATTTTCGTTGAACCAATACAATGCTGACACTCACTTGAAATAAACAACTATAAATGATCTGTAATTCCAAGGTGTTAACAATGCAGAGTCAGGTATTTCGAAAAAACTAATCATATATCAACAGGAGTTTTTTTTTGTGTATCATGTATAAAAAAACAATAAATAAATTCGCCACAGCTATTCATCAAACTTAATCAAGTCCCCAAATTCTTGGAGCAGTTTATTTCAAAATTCCTCCTCTTTAAACTTATCGTCCGAGTTGATAATATTGGTTAAGATCATTTCATTAGTTGTTGACCAACACAAATCTAGGGGGTTTCAGAAATATATACTGAAACATCTTACCATCTAACTGTTGAACTGGGCGGATTCCAATTCCTATTTAGCACCTTCGGGGAAGGTTTTTCATTCATTACCTGTACTCCATGTCCATGATAAGGATGCAGTTTATCTCTGCTCCAAAAGCGCAACATGACTAATACTTATCGAAAGATTATCTTCAACACAGTCTATAATGTTCCTGACGAGCTTGTACATAATTTGTTTTAAGTGTGCCCGTTTTTCTACTGTACAAGCAGGAGGATGTCTTTGGGGTAATCTTCGGTAGATAGGTATATGATATTTGTTTACGATCAAAGGTAACATGGTGAATCCATATTTCTTTAACACAAGGTAAAATCAATAAAAACATTAATGTATAACACCCTTACAGTATGTCAACGTCTGGTTTCAAATTTCGGAGGGTGCACATAACAAATACTTGTTCCACATATCTTAATCGTTGAGTTCGCACCTGTAAATATGTCTTTCACATGGGTCGAAAGATTAAAATATAAATCTCCCAAAAGCCTCGCATATGAATTTTACGAACATCGAATATCAACCAAACACTTTAAAGTTTCCCCCAGGGTCAGAAGGAGTAATTCAAATACTCCTCTATACTGTAGAAGGCACTGTCTTGAAACCATATCCCTACAAGCACTCCAAATCGTCCTCTTATCGGTTCTGGTAGTCGGTTATAGATTTTTACTCCATTATGGGCAAAACAGCTTTGTGTTTTCACTAGACGATTTTTGGGCAGGATAAAGTTCTCCCGAATTCTAGTGTTATGGCTACGTGCGTCTGAATGTTTCAAGTAATTTCTCCTGTTTTCGTGAAAATCCAACAAGCAGGCTAAAACGTAACAACACGGGATTGTAGTTCTAAATATTCTCTACAGCTCGTTGTCCAGGGTATTCCCACTAACACTCTGGTAGCTCTTTTGTGCAGCAGAAAACTTCTTTAGCAGCTTGTCGTACTCTTCCATCGCTAAAACCATGGAAATATTCTTCAATACTGAAGAAATACATATTCTGACATCCATCAACAGTAACTCAACATTCTTAATAATCATTTTACTATGGTTGCGAATGTCTCCTGCAGTACCACAATATATGTATTTTATTCCATGTATGGTAACACCCTTGAATCGCTTTCGTATATTGTAAATTGCGATTTCAGGACCCGTGAGGATCAAAGGTCGATCTTCACTCCAGAAGACCTTGGAGTTATCAGCCTCTGAGGAAGAGATAGCCCAGCTGGATTAAAATAAATGGGCGAATGAGGACCTGAATATTGGCCCAATGTTTCATTATCGGATGAATCTCGGTTAGACTGCTCTCATATTATAGGTTAGAGTGCTATTGTAGACACAATCTGCTGTTGTTCAAAAGCTTACAGATATACAGGAAGTACTACTACAGAATCAGATCTGTGTTGCTTTGGGAAACCTCTTTTGATCGTAGAACCGATCTCATTTTGGATAACAACTCTCAAAATGTAAACTTTGTCTTCAATCAGATTCTTCTTCTTTACATCAATGTTCTTGGCCCGCTCAATCGCTTGACCTATTAATACTTCAATAATTTAACATTCAAAGTAATTTCTTCATTACTCAATATTTTGTCATTCGCGTAGGGTATTGTTAAAAAATACTCTTTCCTTATTCCGAAATTTACCTTGTATATTCAAATAAGTTGAAAAATTTTATCAGAAAGCGGAAATCATGGTCTTCTAGTTTCTCAGAGGAAATTCCTCACTTGAACGCATCCATAATTCGAAACGAAAAATTACCTGACCCAACCTAGTTCGTGACACGAGACGTAACCATAGAAAAAGCATTTCAGTCATGAAGTTGTAAAACACATCCAATTTGAAAATTTCAAAGTCATTCTCTACATCATCAATATCGATCAGACTGTACGGAAACGGGGGGAAGGAGGAATGAGGATGAAAAGTGTCTGATTGTTGGGTGGGCTCGAGACTTGGCATTTGAGTTATGTGAAATTATTTCTGTCAAATGTCAATATGGAATATTGATTGAGGTTATGCTCTACGGAATATTAGTTTGGAATGGAGATTAGATATTTCCATAAGGGTTTATAATCTTCGTACCAAATGGTTGATTGTCTCTAGAGCATTAGCATACCTTTAAGTTTGTCTGTTGAAAAGTCGTAACTTAACTTCGCTAAAACTGACAGCAGTATTGCGCAAATGCATTTCTTTAAGACAAATAATTATCCTCTTTTTTTGTACAACCTATGTTTCCAATATTATTTTGCAAAATCAATAATGTATTCACTCATTTAAAAGCTATAAGACAACAAGATAGTGCAGGACATTTTAAAATAGAATGATACACTGCAATTTCATTCTTTTCAAGGATTTTTGTTTGTTGCATACATCTCAATATATATCAATGTTTACTCATTAAATATGTCGAATATTATAAAGTGTTGCTAACGGATGTTTGTTCGGTGGCGCCAACGGAGAAGTATGACTACTGAACCGCAACAAATATAATATATAGGGGAGACCGCATAACCACTGCGTTGAAATAATAAGTACATAGGAAGAAAACGAATTAATTTTGCGTCACTAAACAAATTTACATTAGTAACGCAATATATGGTTAGGCTCTTCCAGGAATTATTTTGTTCAGACGCATTATTGCTATGTATCATTTAACTCCGTGTCCACACATGGCGTTGCTAACGTAAGTTTGTCTAGTGGCGCCACCATGATAATGTTTCCTAATGGACCACTGATTTGAACGCAACGGAGGATCTGTGATAACATCCAGAAATTTATGTTTGTTGCGGCTCGGCTGCCTTTACTGCTCCAGCAGCGCCACGCAATATAAAGCCATGAGAATTCTTCACAATTTCCGTCTTTCATTTATGATGCCAAAATTTTTCTTCGGCCGGGTTCGAGAAATAGTCAAGAAAACAACTAATAGTTCATTGATCATAACCTCTGCCTCTCCAGGAAAAGGTGTATTGGCGCCATCTCTTCATTCTGTCATATTATGTTTTATGGGTATCCTGTGTTGTTCTTTATCAGGTTTCCTAATCGTATACGATCTCTGATTGATTGGTCTTTTCGACAAAATTATTTCAATTATATATGATTATATATATTTTATAACTATTTTCTACTGACATTTATAAAGAATATATGGCGTGCAAACGATAGTTCCTCGAGATTGAAACTCAAACCAACTCCGTAGCAACTAAATTTATACAGAATGATGTCAGGCAGCAAAATTACATTAAAATGGCGTCGAACATGATTGACCATTCATGGTTACTTGTGCTCGAATTTTGCATATTGGTTTTGATAGTGAATTAGCTCAAACCGCTTGTCCACTACGTTCTTGCGAAGTGTTGTAGCTCACTATGATTCCTGCATCGTTTCTTTCGTTCGTTTTTTTACAGGGTAGTCTTGCCGGAAACTTCTGAACTGATTTTACTCATCGCTTGGTATTTTGAGACGATGTGCTTTCCGTATCACTCGCTCCCAACCTAACTCTGCGTTCACCTTCCTTAGGCCGATTTCGGGAATGAGTTCCTTCAGCCAGCAATATCATCTAAGGATACGATACAAGTTTGAAGTTTTGCGTTCCTCAATTCTAGTGGTAGAATGGTATAATGCATTAGTATCCACCCTAATTTAACCTTCGTTCTATCTGTTATTGGCTGCTTTGAAATTTGAAGTGGGATATCTAATCAAGGTTCTAGTTCTAGAGAAGGTAACGATTTGTGCCAGTCGATCTGCCTTTCACGTTACCTGAGTATCTCCAATAACGTGGCATCCTGGCAACGGTGAGTCTTTCACACAGTTTTTGAAGTAAAGCAATTGAAATCAAGAGCTGTTTTAGTTGTGAATATTTCAATGTTACCGTGACATCTGTTCTGGAAGTGCTTTAATATGTTCCCTATAGACTCAGTGATGTACTGACCCTATACCCTCTTCTATATATTCCAGCTTCGCGACCTTGAAGAGTTTTAGAACCATTGGTAAACAGGGTCCCACTTTCATTTTTGGGAATTGATACTCGAAGTGAAGATCTCAGTAGGATAATTTAGGCATGTCTGTGGGCATATACAGAATACTGTATGACTGTATGACCAGCAATCCTGGAACCTCCCATGTCTTTAGCAAACTTGTTATATGGCAGATACGTCGAATCGACAGTAGGATACTAATTCCATAGAATCGATGATTTTGCAAGTTCTTCTCCGAACGTTTTCTGGACCAAGTCAATGTAACAGTAGCACAACCAATCCTCGAATTCAGAGAATATTGTGTCTTGTAGTGATGTTTGAATCATAGCATCTCCATAAAAGCCAACTATCTTGTTCAGAGAAAGGTTTTTCATCAGCCGGTTCGATTATGTGCATAGCCTTTAGTGACCTGTAAGAACCTGAGTGTTCAAAGTTAGATGGTATTTATAATAATATAAACTCTATTGTTCCATTCAATGTGCACCTTGAATGATTGGTGAGTCTATTGTTTATTCCAAGTTCTGCCAGAGAAAGTCATTAGTTCAATTCCGTTTTCAAGGTGCAGTTAATGAAGAATTCTTATTGCTGCTTGACTAAAACAAAATATTTTGATGCCACCATGACGGATTTTCCTCCCAATTAAGAGGTGGTCCAGACTACTACTGGCATAAAGTTCATACTCGTATAAGATCTCATACAAACCTAAGCTAATTGATGCGAAGAGCTAATGTTTTCTTCATAAATTCCTGCTCCTGTTCGTTCAGGAAAGTCATCTTTAAACAGCCTCCAAAAGGAAACCGACTTGCTTAGTTTAATCCTACTTTCTGCGAATGAATATTCTGAGAATGAGACGATATCGGCTTATTATTTTAGGCATAATCTGAGGGGTAGTGGGGTGCAGTGTAACGGTGTATCCTCCAACTGTCCGCAACCCTCCCATCACTATTGCTCCTGCTTGTTGACTCTGCTTCCTCCATACTACACAGCCATATATTTTATGTGGTCTGATGATAATAATGTAAAGCCAGTGCATCTGTTTTGGGTAGACCCCCCATGTCTTCTTACATATTAGTCTACAGGTCTAAAAAAATAGTCTAGTCCTGTGACAAACATTCCCAGAGTATGACATCAGGATTATTCTAGAAAAATATCTTCGCTCAAAAACGTGATGGTTTCACCTAGTATATTCTTCCAATTTTCTTTCTTTGGTAAAGAAAGTAATAAACACTCTGGAATAGCAACATTGCTCGTTTCGTTTCTTCGAAACCTATGAAATTGTCTTCGGGCTCGTAATCTTCCCACACGTGACTTTTCTCATCAAAATTCAGATCGCGAAACAAATATTCCAACACATTAACGAAAGCGACGGAAAAAATGAAGAAGAAAAAACCAGTTTTTCCATTCCCTGAGAATCGAGTTGTATACGAGGCGACCAAAACACGAACAGAAATAAGTTGTTGTCAAATTTGGTTTATTGGTTTATGTGAAATATGATTCATCTAGACAGTCTCGGGGCTTGAGAATCAAAATTTCACATGGGATACGCCACGAAGACGATCTCGCGCCGGCATTCCAACCTTGGCGTGGGTGAGGGAGACTCTCGTCCGACCTCCGACCCGGCGCTGTGACCCTCTACCCATCTTTTGAATATCTCCTCGGGCCGTATTTCACGGGATAATGCTGAGCTCTTAGTCCGTCGATTCTCGGCTATTCGGAGTATCGTCGAACGTGGCCAGCGACAAATTTATTTTTTGTACATGGGAGCGAAACTCAATTTCTTAACTGTATTGTAAGAAAGACTTTACTTAAGAAAAATTTACATATTTTTCTATCTGTGGAAAATGAAACGTTCTGAAGTCTATGTTTTTTCAATGATAGAATAGCAAAATATGTTTCTCGTGGATCATTTCGTTTTGTGCAATTATTATTTCGGTCAAATGAATGACGCCATGTATATCAAAAATGAATCATACTTTCACTAAAATCGATCGTTATAATCAAGAAACGAAAAACTACAACCTACTAAAATTTTAGAAAATTCAACACCCATTTTCTTCACTATTTCTTCGCTTAAAACACGTACGGTTTCAATGAAAAAACAGAATACAGTGTATCTTTTTGTGGTGATGTGTTCTATGTGCTTTTTTAAAAACCTGCCAGACTACCCTCGTATATTTGAAATGAATCTCTTATAATCCAACTAAGCAAATATTGATCACGTGGAAACTGTCATGAAATTTAAATCAATAAAATATCTTTCTTCCTCTCAATTCAATTGTAGCCGTTGAAAACATATTTTCAATGAGAACATCAATTTATCGAGAGCCATTCCACAATACGTCGATTATATGCGAACTGGGTTTATTGTGCAAATGTCTTGATACCCATTTGTCATCATTACAAAATATACGTGGTGGTTTCACAATATTTCCTGGGGTCCACCGTCTATTGAAGAAAGTCCCCCGTCCATTTATATTTTATACTTGGGACTTGGATATATATTATTGTATAGAATTGTAATCCATTTAGGAATTACTTGCTGCCCATTACAAATAGCTCTAAATTTTCGATTGATTACATATGAGGGTACGATTGGAATGGAATAAGTTTGAAATGAACAGCGGTTTAAACGTTATATTTATTCGTCATTATTTTTCCACAAATGATGGAATATAGGAATATCCATAAAGTTTTAGTGATATGCTCAGAATTTTTGTACTTATACCTAGCTGCGGCCACCAACTGGCTGATCCATATATACCTGAGAACCCTGAATACCCTTCATACTCATAATTGTGTGAACAAAGTAGATATTGATGTTCATCTACAATCGTAATGTTGTGAAACTTTCCGAATTGATTGGAATGTATTCGATCATTTTCATTTCTTCAGCAGCCTCTTCGAGACAAACCTCCAGTATTGTTTTTGAATACTGGGGAAATCGAAAAATGATGATGGCATTTGTGTATCTAATCTGAAGTTGTCTCAAAACTTACGAGTTCTCAAACACATTTTTCTTTTATAACTCTTCAGTTTCATTGTGAGCCATTTAAATCAATTCTAGAGTGCCACAAAATCTGATAAAATCGTTGATTATATTTCAAACATTCATTACGGTTCTTTATAAGCCTCTTCCATATTCTGTACTTTTACACCATTTTTGACTAAGACTGAAAGATAGGGAAATAGTCTTCCCTATCTTTCAGTATCTCTGTATCTTCTACAGTTTTCAATCAAAAATTAAAATTCGTTCACGGGGATGCAGACAAAGATAATACCTTTCTTTCGAGGTATCACTCGACCCATCTACCCTCTTCTAAATTTTCAAGGATGGTCACCCCTGCTCGAGGGGTTGAAACTCGAGATGAGGATGGTACTTGATGATGACTGCCATTGATCAGCATGGATCTGTTCCATTTTACTTCACTGAAACTTGAATAGTCTCAGGGAAATAGTCTTCCCTATCTTTCAGTTGCTCACCCTGTATCTTTTACATTTTTCAATTAAAAATGGAAATTTGTTCAAAGCGATATAGACAAAGATACCTCCTTTCTTTTGAGTCATCACTTGACCGATCTTCCCTATTCAAAATGTTCTAGGATTGCAACCCCCGCTTAGGGGGTTGATATTTCAGGCAAGTTTTGTACCCCAAATGATGTCCCCCTTGAAAAAAAATTGACATGTTTTTGCGTTTTGATCAGGAATGAATATCTTGGTAGATAAAGCCTCTGTTTAGTTTTCGTTGAAGCACCCTGTATATCTCCCATTTCACCCTGTTTTTAATTCACACACCCAAAAAACCCTAGATCCTTGGCCAGGGTGTTTCGCCCGCCGTGTATTTTTTAACTTGAACTGCGGATGCAGCAACTCTGAATCCGACTACCTCTAGTAAGAGAGTGAGAAAAACTGGTCAAGTGAATATATTTATACCACTTCAATTTAACGTAATTAATTGGTAGTTGCTGCAAGAATCTATAAGACGAAGCCGTGGTACCTTTAATATTCAAAGTTCTTTGATGAGTCCAAAGCTCTCTGGAACCATGTGAATAAAAATTTGCGAAGAAATTTCAAATCTGGAAAAGATGATTAGAAGCCCGAAAAATGGGATGATAGGAGATAAATTCTCGATAGCAAATAGCTTCAATTATTACTATAGTGAAATAAGCGCAGAATATGCTAATAAGATAGAAGAGCCAACTGATATTAAAGAGTATAAATTTTGTTTGAGAGAAATTTTTTTTATCTCCCTCAGATCCAATGGAGGTTGAAAAAGGTAATCTTAGCTTCGATCAAATAAAGCTCCGGGATTTGATGGGTTACGCTCTGAGACGCTGAAAGAGATAAGAAAGGAGATATCTACTCCACTTTCTGATCTCGTAAATGAATGTTTTAGTATAGGAAATTTTCCAGAGTGTTTGAAAAACGCCATCATCAAGCCACTACATAAACATGGAGACAGATCTAAAATGTCGAATTATAGACCAGTTACCCTCATTTCCAATATTGCAAAAATTTTTGACAAAACCATTGAACAGCGAATGGTAGCTTTCTGGACAAACACAATTTATTGTCGGAGAGCCAATATGGGTTCAGGAAAGACAGATTGACTGAGGACGCAATAAGGGAGTTAACTACGTATATTTACGATCGCATAGAGAGAAACGTACCGCTGCTTTGCATATCCATAGACTTATCTAAAGCCTTCGATACCATTCCCCATGATAAACTACTTGCTAAGTTGCAGAAATATGAATTCAGAGGTGTGGCATTGAAGTTAATAACAAGTTATTTGAATGGTAGGAAACAAGTGGTTACAATTGGAACTGATTTAAGCGATGAAAGGCAGATTACTTACGGCGTTCCCCAGGGAACGGCATTGGGCCCGTTATTATTTATATTATACGTGTATGACCTTCTTCAAATGTGACTTCGTGGAAGTGTTTTGAGATTCGCTGACGATACCACAGTACTTTATGAGGCCAGCACATGGGAAAATCTAAAAAAATATCGGAGGAAGATTTCGCGGAAATAGGGAAGTGGTTGAAACATCATAAACTAACACTCAATGCAGAAAAATCAGTATACTTACCTTTCACCTCTTACGAATCCAATCTTCCAAAGCAAGGAGCACTGAAATCGACAAGGACAGTATCATTAGTGAGGCCACTTCTAGTTAACTGTTTGATTTCCCTCAGCTCAGCTTCTGGAGCATATAGCATAATTCTCTCTCACTCCCCCTTGTTTGCAGTTCACGCACCCAAAAATCCCAAAATCGGAGGCCAGACTGCGTCGAAAATCTTGTCAAATGAATACAGTTATCACTTCAACTGAATGTAATTAATTGGTAGTTCATGCAATGATCTATAAGGCGGAGCCGTGTCCTCCTCAATTGCTTCAAAGTTTCAAGAAACGGGCAAAACGTTTCCTTATTTCCTTTTATTTCTATCCTTGAGCTTATCAAAATATTTCATTGAAACAATTCCTAGTTTGATGGACTTTTGCTTCTAAAGGACATCGTGTATAATAATTTCAATTATTTAAATTAGAATATTCGAGTGGGAAATTGATACAAATTCTTAAGGGAGTGCCAGTCGATCCCTTTTCCTTATAATGATTTTCGAGCTGGTGGATGCTGAGGGTAGGGCGTTGATTTCGCATGCTCAACATCAAATACGATTCTCCTAGAATCAAAAGTTGACTTGTTTCTGCGTTTTTTGATGCTAGTATCACTTTTGTTGAAAGGGGAGTTCCAATTTTGTTGGTATACATTGTTTGAATTTTCAGGAATTAAATCGTTTATATTATAAAGAACCTAGGAAAATATCTATGCCAAAATATACATAGTTTCAAATCATTATTTTCGGTGTCTTTGTTCAATAATTACTGACACTAAGCATTCCAAATATGGGCTTCAATTATTCTATAGATGAATAGATGATAATAATCACATTATCAGAAACAGGTGGTAAACAATCATTTGTTGATCAATTAATTCAATCTCAAATTCGAGCAACTGAATTTAATGAAATACCAGAAATTCTACCCCATAAAATAATGTAGATGACCAACTACCTGTATATATATATATATATATATATATATATATATATATATATATATATATATATATATATATATATATATATATATATATATATATATATATATATATATATATATATATATATATATATATATATATAGTATAGTATAGTACTCTCGGAAGAAACAAGCTATAATTTCAGGGCTATCCGAGTACTCTCCATCAAATCGCATACATCTAAGTAAAATCGAGTATTGATCGTAAAACCTAACCTAACCACACTAAGACATTCATTTAGTGAATGTAATATAAACATAAAGCAAAATAAATGTCACACAGTAGTGCATAAATCACAGAATTTGTGAAAGTAGTTACTCTGAATCTATGCTACTTATCGTCGAAACGCTCGATAGCGACTAAATACTAATATTCTCTACCCATTGTTTAGAAGCAGTATTTTTTTTTAAATCGTACTACTCCTGCTCCACCCTTACAGTGAAATATACTGAAAAATAGCATGTAGAATTCGAACATTTATCAAGTTTCTCTGAATAAAATATTTGTTTCCAAAGATTATTGAATTCCATGAAGGCATATCGATAAGAGATATTCAAGGTACAATATTTTGCCTGCTACCTACATAATCTCGGTCCGACGGCGAACAAATAAAGTGAGCCCTTGAATAAGGTATACCGTTACTTTAGGGTCAAAATTCAATCTCCTCTCAAAGGGTATCTTTTACACTTTCCAACTGATTTATGGTGGATTAAAGTAATGAAGATATATAGTAGACGTTTTTGAAGTGTTCTATATTAACCTTATCAAATATTTGGTTTTCACCGATTTTACCTGACAGGGAAGAATACGGAGGTATAACTATATATAAAATGTTTTCTTGATTTACTCGTAAACTGAAGGTTTGAATAAAATGGCAACAGCTATTAGGGGATCCAGAAATTGAGACAGACAAATTCTAATACAAAAAATTATGATTGATTTATTGTATTTTAAGCACAAGGATAAAGTAAATATTAAGCTCGAGTGTACAACCCAGACCAGTATTACTATATACACACACATCAAAAATTGTCGCATCACCTGGTATTGTGAATTCCAGAATCGATTAAGCAGCTCGATCGCAGTTTCTTTGTCAACATGTGGACATATAAGGGGAAAAAATCTTATCTATGTAGTAACATTTGTTTCCATATGATCTCAAACAGGTCTGAAACAAGAATGAGTTCATTTGACTCTCAGTATTCATTCAATTTCTCTTTCAGTTTTCTGTGTTTCTTGTTGATTTTCGAATCTTTGAATTTATTGTAATGGCTGCTGAACGTCCTGGACGCTATTTGAGTGATCATGAAGTGGTAAGAATTGTAACACTTCTAGAGGAGTGGCGAAGCAAACGTTACGTGGCTAACTTGTTGAATGTAAACTAGAGCACTATTTCAAGAGCAATTAATCGGTACCAGGAAACAGGGAATATGGAAGAAGGGCCGGACAGGGAAGAAATCGCATAACAACAACAGTTGATAATCGTTGGCTTCGTTTAACCGCACTTAGAGTTCGGCACTGTACGGCTAGAATGCTACAAAATGAACTTGCACCTTCCAGAAATGTGCATATTTCATTGCAAACTGTTAGGAACAGGCTCAGCGAAGACGATATCAGACCAAGGATGGCTCCTACTGGCCGCGTCTCACCAGTGAGCCTCAAGTTGCAAGACTTCAGTTTGCGAGGGAACATGCAAACTGGGGTATTCCAGAATGGTCGAATGTTCTCTTTTCCAACGAGTCCAGGTTCTGTCTAGTATCAAATGATCGACGCTTGCCTCTATACAGACGACCTGGGGAACGGTATCAGCAATGCTATATCCGGCAAATCGAAAACTTCGGAGAAAGCTCAGTAATGGTGTGGGGAGGCATTTTCTTCCATGGACGAACTGAGTTAGTCCTAGTGAATAATGGAAGAATGACAGCGGCCAGATACATCGCAGATATCTTGAACCCCATGTTGTACACTTTGGCCGATTGATTGGGGAAAAATTCATTTATATGCATGATAATGCTCGGCCTATGCAGCTACAGTAGTTACAGAATTTCTGCAAAATGCCGAGACTGATATTTTGAGATGGACAGCCAGAAGTCCCGGCTTGAATCCCATAGAACATGTTTGGGACAACATGGGGTGGCAAATTCAGCAACGTAGGATGCCTTGTAGAACACTCCAACAACTAGAAAATCTGTTTCCTGAAATTTGGATCTCAGTGACTCAAGAGTACATCCAAAATTTGTTTGAGGGGTTTTCGAGACGTATACTGGCAGTAATTAGGGCCCGGGGAGGAAACACTCGTTTTTGAAAATGATTAGTAACCATTCGATGCTAGTTGACTGATCTCTTCGCGAATGTTTGAAGATGGTAGAAAATTTTTAATTTTTCATTAACTCGAAAACTGTTGATATTTCCATCATAAACTCATCTCTTTTGAAAGATTTCTTCTTAAACACCTCAAAAAAATCTAGGGAACACTTCTGAATATCGATATATCGTATCCAGAACGATCAATATGGATGATTTTTTTAAAGAAATGAACACCTGCATCAATTTCTCAACAAATTATGTGGAGTGCCGCAACAGATTTCAGTTTTTTTTATAAAAAACCGTGGCCATCCTGCTCCCCAGATCTGAATCCCATCGAGCATGTGTGGGACATCCTAAAAAGAAATCTCCTGCGTCAAAACGTCTTCCATCATGAACAGGAGCTTCGACTAGCAGTTCAGGGGGCTTGGAATGACTTAGGCCAAAATGTAATAGACAATTTAATATTGAGCATGCCGCGACGATGCCAAAGTGTCATTAATAACAGAGGTGGACCTTCTGGGTACTGAAAAATATAAGTGCTTCCATATCGTTTCGAAAATATTAGTTCAGGATTTTTTTTGTGTTTTACCAAATTTCGTCATTTTCAAATTTCAAATTTTTTCTTATTATGGGTGCTTTGGAGAAGTCAAATATTATTTTGTTTTCTTGAGAATACATTATATACAATACATCCTAACAAAACCGAAAGATGTATATAAATTCGTATCATCAAATTCATATTTCAAAGATATTGGTAAGAGTTCCCTAGACTTTTTAGAGGTGTTTATTTTACACTTCTGAAAGTTACCAAGCGACTCTTGAATGACCAACCTACAAGTTTATATAGTATTGTCGTAAAAGTAGGGTGATGCGACAATTTTTGTGGGGAGTGTATTATTCCTATGGGAAACCTTATAGTAAAAAAAGTTATTATTTCCTTAATGTTTATTTCTTAGCCGAAAAAAGGTTCTGACACGACATTCCGATCGATTGACTACATAAAAACTTAATATCTAACATTTCATTCTTCACAGTTATTAACAAAATGTTTAATAGCCAGTTACATCTATTCTAACCTCATTTCGAAAAATAAACAATCACTCGCGTTTGAACTATGCATCAGACAACGTTAAAATTTAATTTACGACGAAGATACGCTCCTAAAACTAGAAGGTTATGGATTTCTGGAACCCCCATCATTTATCAAATTTCATCCACGCCAACGACTTCTCTGTTCCAAAAATCGGTGAATAATAGCAGCAAAAGGTTGAAAGAAAAGAAGAAAAGAATGAAAGAACCCCTGGCTGCGGTGAATCTGACAACAAACTATAATAAAACCGAAATATACTATTTTTTCTTATTTTTCTATGAAGTAGGCATCGGCGTGACATGTGAACATCGTGGTCGACCGGCAAATGTTTTAAATTTATGTTTTTTCTACCTGGGGCCTTTGTGTCAGTCAAAGTGACCACTAGAGACCGGGTGTTTTAAATTATGTAACAAATATGCTGGGAATGTATAATTTAATTTTGGGGTGTCACACAGATGAACTGATTGCTGATTTGTATTTGTGTAGATCATTTATCACGCCTTATTTAACCGTTTTGTTTTCGAAGATGCGGGAAGTCTTTTATTTGAAACATTGATATTTTGAATTCAATCGAGTCCTAGAAATCCGCTATTTTATTTTATTTCAACAAATTTTTCAATTACTACACACCTCAAAAAAGTCTAGGGAACACTTCTGAATATCGATATATCGTATCCGGAACTATCAATATGGATGATTTTTTTTAAGAAATGAACACCTGCATCAATTTCTCACCAAATTATGTAGAGTGCCGCAACAGATTTCAGTTTTTTTTTAAAAACTGAAAATGCAGCAGATGCGACGCTGCTTTATAATCATTTCATGTATTTAGTGTTTGAAATCAGTTAGTTGGCACTTTGCTTCTGTTGTAAGCACAAATAAAAGATTCAAGTTTTGTGATTCGACCATGGAAAGACGACATTTGACTAGAGAAGAGATGTTACGAGCCGTTGGCATGCTCCAAGCTGGGAGCTCACAACGGGAAGTATCCAGGGTTCTGGGAAGTAGAACAAGTGTCATAAACCGTTTATGGTCGCGTTTCAATGGAATGGGTAGCGTAGAAGAACGCCATACAGGTCGTTTCAGGATTACTACAGTCGCCCAAGACCGAGTTTCGATTTTACAAGCCAGAAGAGATCGTACTACCACAGCATCTCAATTAGCTCAAGAGCTATCACGAGTTCATAATGAACAAATTTCCGATCAAACTGTGAGAAATCGACTGCACGAAGGTCAACTCCACTCCAGACGTCTTCGATTCGGGAAGAATTCGAATATGGAGGGAACCTGGAAAGCAAAACCGTCTCCAGCATGCTCGAGAAGTTGTTAGACAGGGAGGCGGATCAGTGATGTTTTGGGGAGGTATACGCCTTGGTGGAAGAACTGACCTCGTTTTCATACAGAACGACCTCACGGGAAATTCTTACGCAAATGAGATAGTTTTGCCTGTAGTGGTACTGTACCTCCAAACAATGGGTCAAAATCCACTCTTCCAACAAGATAATGCCCCTCCTCATCGTGTAAGAGTTGTCTTGAACATTCTTGAAGAGAATGATATCGATCTTTTACCGTGACCATCCTGCTCCCCAGATCTGAAGCCCATCGAGCACCCTAAAAAGACTTGCAACCAAGTCAAACTTTTTTCCACAAAAGCTTGAAAATTCAAGCTTCGTGGACCACAACACTTGAAAGCAGAACACAAATGCAATAAAACATTGAACTTCCTCTTATATTCAAAAAGAGCGAGAATAAAGGTTTTCGTTATACTGAATATTTGATCGGGAAATATCTAAATGAAATTCAACGTAAGAATCTGAAGAGAATTCATAAAGTTGTTGAAGGAAACACAAATACACAACAAGAACAATAATGAAAGTAAATTGTATATTTTCAAATAAAACACATCCATAGTAGCATCACAAAAGCAACGTGAACAAATTTTGTATAAAATAACTGAAATAAACTTTTGTGGATGAATATGTTTACCTAGGTCAAATACTCAAACTCAATGGAGAGAATCAAACAGCAGAAATGGATCCTTCAAAGTCGTAAGATACCACAATACCTTAGAACCAAAGTCTACAATCAGTGTATTTTGCCCGTAATCACTTACGGCTGCCAAATATGGACACTAACTAGAGCCATTATGGTCAAAATGTGCAAAACACAAAGCAGACTCAAATGGGGCTTTGCGGGTCATAATGCAAGATAAGGAGAAGGCAGATGGAATGCCGAAATACAAAAATGGAGACCATAGTTGGGCAGAAGAGGAAGAGGTCACCCTCCAATGAGATTACCTTCATTTCATTGGAGGCCTCAACTGGTATCAGGTAGCACAGAACATAGACCGTTAGAGATAACTGGGGGAGGCCTATGTTCAGAGTTGGATGACAGATGACTGAACAAGAAGAAGAAACTTTTGTGAAAATAAAAGAACTACGTACATTGAAATTTCGGTCAAAAAGATTGAGAACAAACGAAACTACATCCCCACTTCATCAGATAGTTGATAGTTCGCATCGATGCACTTTATGATGTTTATTTTGACTCTCCGCGTCTTGTCTGACAATAAATTAATTCGTCAGTTTTATAGTTTTTTTGATACAGTTCTTTTTTTCATTGGTGTTTGTTCTCTATCTGTAGAGAGTATATCAGTATCGGAATACGATGAGTTTGCGTCTGGATATTCTGAACAGTTGTCCTCATAAGGATCTGCGTTAATTTTCGACGATATGTCAGAAAAATCACTTATTTTATTTCCGCACGATTTTCAACACAAACGTATCTAGTTTTCTCTTTTAGTGCAGTCTGACGTACTGGTATAATGATAGTGGTATAAAAGTAACGATATATGCACAAGAAATGGCAGGAGATGTAGCATTTCTTTTATATAAGAGTTTCCCTGGACTCTCGGGGATTCACTCATTCTCCGAAAGGGTTCTGCTAAATATCGCGATATGTAGTAAAGCTTAATCGATAGATTATTATACTTACACTTCTGACCACTAGGTGACAACACTATATACATTTATTTGAGTTTTCTAAATATTTTTATAAGGAATATTGAATTTTAACAAATGATACTAAAGACCTCTGAAGAATCATTTCATTCGAATTTGTTCAATATTATATAGAAATTTATTGTATGTTGTAGACAAAATCTTGTTAACTGCTGAAATACTTATATTTCTGAAATGATTGCTAGTTGATTTCTTCCTTTTCTTTTCAATTAACCAAATTGCGGAGTTTTGAAATCCCAGTGTGTCGCAACCATTCAGAAAAACCCTGTATGACTAGAGATATTTCCTAGCAATTGAACTTAACTTTATGCTCTTACAAGTATTGAGCTTTTAAAACAGCTTGAAAAACCTTGTTGTTAAATCAAGCTTTTGTGTTGCAAAATCAAGTCAACTGAAACATTTGATTACTTGAATGCTTTCAAGTCAAGTCAAGCTTTTCCAAAAATTTTCTAGCTGCTTGACTTGATAAAACCCTAAACTCGTAGCTAAATTTGGAGGAAAAAGAGATTTCGTAAGATTTTAGTCCCAATATATTATCTTCCAATATATTGAAATGATACTAAGTACTATGCTATATTCCTTCTTCTTCGACGTTCATTCAGATTAACCATGAACCAAATATGTTAATATCTTTGATAATTCAAAGACTGTAGAAATGAAATAAATCTTGAGTTCTAATTTCAATTTTTTTTCTAGGAGAGAAACCTTTCAAATGTGAATACGAAGGCTGTGATCGAAGGTTCGCCAATTCTTCTGACAGGAAAAAGCACTCTCATGTACATACGTCTGACAAACCTTACAACTGCCGCATAGCTGGATGTGATAAGTCCTACACACACCCTTCATCACTTAGAAAACACATGAAAGTCCATGGGCTTACCGGAAGATCACCGCCCCACTACGATAGCGACGGAGAAGAATCAAACACTTCATCTGTGGGAAGTATCTCAATAGCAGCTAGTCCCCAGGTTCCTCCACCTCAAATCCATGGTAGTACAACATTGAGTGATTGGTACGTAGCATGTCAACAAACTCCTGGACCTGGAGACCCTCTGGCAGGCTTAGGACACTTTGGTAACATCCACCATACGGGGGCGACTGCAGCTTACTGACAATAGTTGATGGTTCCCGAAGAAGTGTACATTTTGTAAATATTTATAGTGATACGAATTTCGGTTACCACCTTTGATGTTACGATGAACATAAAAATTCAAAGAGTTACAATGAAGAAAGCGTTGGACCATGAACTGTATTGATGCTAATTTCGGAAAAATGTTTCTCCTAATTTTTTCAAAATTGACGGTATCTTGAGGGATATTTATTGCCCACTCAATTTTCGTGTGAACATTGATATTTTTCGTAATATCAAACAATCGTTTATTTATTTTCTCCTCTTCTTTACACTGTCAAAATTTTTAGAAGTGCATATAAAAACATAGGTATACATATATCTTACAAAGAGGTGCAACTAGTATATATAAATATACTGGAAATGGCAAAACTCATCAAAAATGATAAAGACTGTATAGATGATGTAGATCATCCTCCATCATTAGTGAGTAGTTATTTTATTATATATTATATATATTACAATAAAACTATAAAACAAAAAAAATTAAAAATTTCACAAAAATATAAAAAAAATGGGGTTAAAATTCAAAAACTAAAATAGTAAAATGAAACCAATCAAAAACACCAAATTTAAGAAATGGCGAACATCAATATAATTAAATACAAAAAATTGTTCATTGAAAATTCCAGGAAGATTCACAAAATATTGTGGACAATATGACTCAAAATTTTCAATTATTAGTTTTCCTGATATTTCTCAGAATGAAGTCCAATTTTAATGATGCAGTAATTTTCTGTATTCTGAGTGTTAGAAAATATATTTGTTATTTTATATTGAGGAGTTTATAGAAAGGTCTGTTAGAATCATGACAACCTCACAATTTATTCTCTTATTTTGTTCCACTCTATATAGTTTATCTTTTCTTGTTCCTTGTTTGTGCTTTGAAGTGTTTAACTTTATACTCTCTGTCCTTTATACTTTTATACAATTTAATATGTAAGTACAATTTCAGTAGCACAAAAATATTATTATTCTATATTTTCATCACTCACATGACATCTTCGAAAGGTCACCGATAAAATGATGAGTTATTTTTAAAATTTCCAATTCACGGTTATCTTTGCTAGAAAAAATAAACAAGAAATTTTCAAAATCAAATAAAAACCAGTCAATAACGAAAATTTCATGAAATGAAATCGAATTGATTTAATATCAAGTTTTCTTCTTCTTGAACAACTTTTGGGAAGGGTGATCCTTGCATTTTTCCAAATCAAATCAATCTAATCATGAAGAAATCCCAAATTGAATTTGTGCATATGAAAATAGCATTCTGAAGTAGACAATTATAAAAAATTTGGAAATCGGTAAATAACCATGAAAATGAATTCAAATCTGCTACTCGGGGGTTTTAAGGGTTGTTGAGCACAAGTACGAAGTCAGCGACAGCCTGCAGTGTACCTAGTGTCCGCAGCGGGTGTTCAGGCGTCTTTCCGTAGAGTATTATGACAATTTTGCCCACACTCCTCAATCGGGGATTATCTAACCTGCGGATTACCGTTCTCCGCAGCGGGTGTTTTAAACGTCTTCATCTTGTATGACAATTTGTCGTAGAATTTGCCTAAACTTGTTACTCGGTAGTTTTCGAGCTCGCTCATTACAAATATTGTCACGAGTAAACCCCCGAGTAATAAGTTTGGGTCAACTCTATGATGATTTTTCATAATACTCCAGAGGAAACACTCAGCGAGCAGCAGGTGCTCGGGAGGTTCCTGCCGACATCGTTTTCGTGTTCGGCGACCTTGTAAACCCCCGAGTAACGAGTGTGGGCCAAGTATTTGACAGTTTGTCACAATACTCCAGAGGAAGACGTTTAAACACCCGCTGCGGGCACCATGTACTCCGCAGGCTCTCGTGTGTTCAACGACCCCGAAAACCCCCGAGAAACAGATTAGGTTTCAATTCACGATTATTAACTGATTTTTTTTATCATTCTGCATCTTTCTCATGCACAAATGCAATTTGGGATTTCTTCATGATTAAATTAGTTCACAAACTTTCTGGAGATTCTCACGAATCTAACGCACCATTAAAATCCGTTTTACTGCCCAAAATATCGATAGTTCATTTCTTTAATGGCTATTATGAATTTCCGAAATTGTTTCTTTGTTGCTGCTACAAGTACAATTTCTTTTAATTTATTACGTTTATATACAAATCAGAATAAGTCAGGCAGTTTTGAATTGACTCTACTTTCTTCTGAAAATCGTAGCTCTTTGGCTATATTTTTCTAACTCACACTTTCATATGTACGAGGATTGTTGCAAAAGAATTCTTCCTGTAGTCCCTATGGAACTTCATCTATCAAATATATTCGAAAGTCTTCGAGATGTAAAGACTTGCGTAATATTGTGGAGGAGCGTTCCGGTGTTATTCTATGTGGTCAGGCTAGTGACACCCTTCGGAGTAACTCCCATTTGATTGAATATGCTCGAAACGCCTTCTGGAATCTCTCTTGGTACTCGCTTTTAGGTATCGTCTTCATAGCCATATCATATGGAGATCATAAATATAAGGACACTGGTAGAGCCTGTGCTATTCCAAATACTCCTGCATGACTTTTGATGAATATGGTAGCACGTTATCGCTATGAAGTAGCCAATCATCGCCAGCCCGAATCTGTAACCGTTTCCCTCTAGAGACCTCATACAATATTTCTAGTTCTCGCACAGTTAATCGACAATATTCATTGATTGCACACATTTCGTTGTCTGTTTCTGTCGTCGAGGATCACCTACAGCGTGGGTCGCCATCAACAGATCTGCTGCAATTTGTGAACCGTTTGGATCACCCTTTTATTTTTCATTCGCCCATAAACTCTTTTCCAGATTTTGTCTTCATTAATTCAATAATTCCCACACAAAATTTCAACCCAAATTCGTCTTTGCAATTGTAGTGTGATTCTCTCGAAAATACAGAGAACAATCGCATACCGTTGACAAACCAACGCATTTTGCTCTTCAGGGAATTCTTGAAGAACTACTGATTATGACCATGTCCCACAGAGATCGCTCAGACGTTTTGGAGCAGATATATGAAGGTAGACCGAATACTTTATGAGCCATCGTCGTACATAATTTCGAAAATCCATATTTGGAGAGTTTTCGCATTAGTCTGTGTAACTTCTGCAACACTGGCAAGTTTTAATTAAAAATACCTGTATATAATGCAGTTTCATTCTTTTTAATTAGTGCCATCTAATTTACAAAATTCATACATAATAAAAAGGGGGTATTTATAAGCTCACTCCTAGCTTAGTAGTTCTGCCATTTGCTCCTCTAATTTATAATTGTTTGAAAATAATTTTAAGTAATGAAATCCAAACTTACTTCAGAATTACTCAAAACACTAATAGACCAGGGCGGATCTGTTTTTGCTTGGACGTAAGAGAACGATGGGATTTTCACTCAGATCGCTTTGGATTACCCTATAGAACAATAACCAAGGTATGGGCAGCAATGAACAGGTAAGCTAAGACTTTGGGACGAAAATGTGAAAACATTAGAAAAATCTCTTTTTTACTAGTTCATTCGTTTATAGCATTTAAATTAAGAATTTTAGGAGAAAGTTGGAGAGAATAAAAGTTTTCAAATTAAATTTTACTCAAGATAGGATAGGTTGAATTTTCTAAAATTATAAATGTGCTTCAAAATAGCAGCAATATCTGAAAAAGCCAAGAAAGTGACTCATGTTATCTACATTTTATAGATTACTCAAACTCAACTAAGGACTTTGCTATTTCGATTGAAAAACTTTGTTATAATAAAACGGTGCAATAATTTTCGTTAAAATTGGTTCGATAACTCCCGAATAATGATCTTGCAGTCCAAAATTAAAAAAATAATTACTAATTTTCAAAATGTTGCTCACAAAATTGGTAAGTTTTCAATCATATTAAAATTTAATCACATAGAAAAGGCCACTCAATGTTTCGGTCGATAGAATGACCGTTGCAACTATTAAAAAGTTAGCTGCGGTAGTTGTAGTAAGATGTTTGTTTGTTTGTTATTCCTTTAACGTGCCGAACCCCTCTCGTGTCGAGGGAAGGGATCTTTATTGTCCAACACATCTCTGTTAGACAGGACCGTCGGTTTTACAGAATTCGAAAAAATTGCACCGACTTTGTGGGGATTGAACCCAGGTAACTCCGCGCAGGAGACGAGCATCATATCCTCTACTCCGCCGAGTCGGCTTGTAGTAAGATGTATTTTGGTGAAACCGCAGAAATTTCAATATTAGAGTTAATGAACATTACAGTAGTTTCATCAATAAAAAATAAATTCTGATTACGCAAACTATTTAAGGCGTATTAGTATGCAATTTATAAAATGTGAGGTTTTTAGTACATGAACAGAAAAAGATAAATTGTTTAAGAAAGTGTCTTTTCAAGTACTTCAAATGTGTTGAATTAAATTGTTTAACGAAATTGTATTTGTTTATAACGAAGAAGAACGCACATAACGTGGTGTTGTGGCAGTTTTAATTTAATTAAATTTTCAAATGATTGAAATCCAACCAATTTTGTATGCATCAATTTGTAAATTAGCATTTTCTTTAAATTTTGGATTGCGAAATAAGTGTTCGAAAACAGTTGAACCCATTGTAAAGAAACTTGGTGTATCGTTTAATTATACCATCAAGTTTTTTTAACTAAAATATCAAAATGCTCAGACCATTTTAAGTAATCTTGAAAATGTAGATGAAAAAGATATTTTTTGGGCTTTTCTAGATATTGCTATTTCGAAGCATTGTTTATAATTTTGAAACTTTCAACCTTAAAATTAAATTTGGAAACTATTTGTCTCTCCAACTATCCTCTTAAATTCTTAGAACAATCTAAATGAAAATGGTTCTCTTCGCCTCAAATTTGGCCAGAATTACTACATGATATCTACCATTCATTCTCAAAGTCAATGACCTCGAAGCATTCTGATAAATTTCATTCCAAATTTCGATCAGTCTAACCCCATTCACGGTAGCTAGCTGTGTTTGCTAGCTTCTCAATTCTCTATCGAGAATGTCCCAGACATATTCGATAAGATTGAGGTCTGGATTTCATGCAGGCCACTTAGTTGAAGTAATTTCTTGTTCTTGAAGGAAGTTCTTAACGATACGTGCTTGGTGGGCTCTAGTGTTATCACGCATATTAATTTAGAAATCTTATCTTGGTTAAAATTTAATTTGAAATTGAAAATTTTGTTCTATAGGGTATTCTAAAGTGAATCTTATTGCCAACTCTTACATCCACATAAAAGTTTTATTAGAGTTGCACCCTGGTCTATAAATGATCTGAATTTTGACAGAAAAGAAGATGCTTAAAAATATATTATTTTATACTTCTATTGAGATGTTTTTAGCTTTATACGTTTGTAGAAGTTTGTGATTTAATTTTTATCATTCCATAAAACGGTGTCATTTTGACATTCGTTTAGAGCAGAAACTGTGATTAATAAATATATTTAGAATATAATCAAACTTGTTAAATTGCACCTAATTATGTTCTGCAAAATGTGAAGAATATTTGTATTTTTTATCGAGCATAAGAAAATTTTATGCTTGGAATTATTGTATGTCTGATTGTAAATAAAATATTAATTTTTTTGGATTCCAATCAATTCAAAGGGCAAAAATAGCAGATCTCATATTTGTGCAATCTGTAATCAGTAAAAACTTGGTCCAAATTGTTTACGTCTAAACATTGTATTGTATATTTATGTATAAAGATATATTCTATAATAAGCTTCGTTCCTATGACGTTCTTGAATCTTCAAAGTGCATTATATTAGCTATAAAGAGAATTCCCTTAGTGATTTAGCGTCAGGCACCAGTTGTTTATGGTTATGGAAGGTTCATGACTCATAGTGAACTAAAGCTAATATGTAACATATAAGAAGATCTAAGATGCTGTAAATATTATATCAGGGATCTCTGTAAAAATAATGAAATTGAATATATGATTATATTACTTTGAAATCTTTGGAAATAAAGATTGAATCTAAAATTGTGTATTATTAGAAACTTCGAACGTAAGTTTCGAATCTTCACGTTGTGATAATCTCGTTATTCTGTGCTGTTAGAAATACTGCTAAAAGTAAAGTATTTTGTCAACACAATTTCCAAAATAGCGAATCAATTAATTTTACAAGGAGCTCAGAGTGAAATTAGAGATACGTAGCTAAGAAAAATAACCAGGAAGTGATTTTTGTATATCAACATTAGTTATTCATTTGAATGAAAAGGAACGTTCCAAGTACATGCAAGAAATTAACGCACAAAATCGAAAATTCAAATTTATACAGAAGAAGTTTAGAAGAATTATGTTTCCAGTAATCCACCAGTACTAAGGAATATTCTTATTCAGGTGTCATCTGTGGATCAGAGGTTAGCGATCTTTTGCCGGAATCCTTGTCGATTTTGGGTAAAATGACAAAGTTGTTCAAGCCTTGATGGTGCGGTACCAGGACATCTTCCCTCTTCCGATTACTCGTTTGTCTTCGATTTTCTCTTCAATTATTAGTTGAAGAAAGTATTTTTGCCGCGAAGAATATGCCCCATATATTCAGTTTTCGTCTTCTTAATTATATGAAGAAGTTGGGGGTCTATCTTCATCAAGTGCAGAACTTCTTCATCAGTTTTTCGAGGTATTCGAAGCCTACGTCTGAGGCACCACATTTCTAAAGCCTCCAATCGATTCATCATGTTCCAATCTGACTCTTGCTTAGATATTTAAATTTAGTCCTAACAGTGGTAATTGTTGTTTTAACATCGACATCTAGGTTCGTATCCGCCCGGATCAGGCTATCGAGATATTTGAAGGTGTCGACTCTCTGAAGATTTCCCCCTCAACAATGCTGCGTTTGCTTGTTCATTTCTGCTGACTATTAGTGCCTTAGTTTTTTCGGTGTTCATCCTTGATTCAAAACGATTGCATATATCTACTCGATTTAGTAATACTTGAAAATCTTCTAACGTCCCTGCGACAAGGTTCATGTCATCCGCATATCTGATGTTGATCAGATTACCATTAATCTTTGTTTCTTTTATGCTGTCAGTCAGAACCTCTTCGAGAATGTGATTAGGATATAAATTGAAGAGCATCGGAGAGAGGATACATCCTTGCCTCAACCCTTACTGGAATGGATTCCAATTCTTGATTATCAATATTCAATTTGGCTCTCTACTACCAATAAAGATTTCTAATCAAACGTATATCTTTATCGTCTAAGTCGATAATTTCCAACATCTTTAGAAGCTGTTCATCGTTGATGCACTCAAAAGTTCTTCTATAGTCAATACAGCAGATGAACACGTCCTGTCTCATGTCCCAGCATCTTTGAATCAAAACGTGCACGAAACTGAAGCCCACTCCTGAATTTAAATTGTTTTTTACGCTTCTTTGATTTACATTTATTGTATATTCGATTCTGTATTCCCTTCAATAAAGTTTTAAGAGTATGACTAGTCGATAATAATCACAGGTGTTCGGATTACGTTTTTGGGAATTGTGATGAATATTGGGTAGAGCCATTCGTGTGGAAATTCATTTTATATATTTCGTTGAATGAGCTTATCAGTTTTTCTGAATTCTCATCACTAATAAGTTTGAGCAGTTCTCATCGAACCTAGACTGCGCCAGCTGCTTTACCGCATTTTATCTAGTTTAGGGCATACATATGTTATCTTGCTTTGTAGTATTGTAAGAGCCTCTTCACACACTTCGCCATATGCGTTTTCTGGTCTATTTTCATCATCGATTGAAGAGGAATGAATGTGTCCTACGATTTCATTTCTTGTTTTTAGTGATAATCTCATATTTCTTCCACCAGAAAGGTACATTTCTTATTGTTTTTGAATATTCAGGCTACTTCTTTCCATTTTTTGTGGATGTGGAGTCGTCGTGCTTACTTTCGAGTAAGTACTATTTCTTGAAATTGTTCTTTCATCCATGATTCTTTGGCTATTCTTATTTTTCTCCTCAATATGTCATTCACTTATACTTATACTGAGTGGTGTTGTTACTGAATTATCTTCTTTCGTCTAGCAGAGTCAATATTTACATAGGAGTGCGCTTCTGTTTACCCAGTACATCTTCAAATGTTTCTCGAACCTTACTCTTGAGAGGTTTCCACTGGTCTTCTATACCCATTGATTCGAAATCCCCTGGAGTGGTCTGCTCCAATTCTTGATTGAGAAACATTTATCTTGCTCTTATACTGTGAGATCATTTAGTCCTTCAAATGATTATATTGACTTTGAAGTTTCTGAGCTTTTTTAGACGGATCTCAATGTCTACACAAAGTAGGTTGTGGTCGAAGTTTACATCTGCCGTTTGCTGTCTGTTTCACAGACATTGGGGTATCTTTTACCCTTGCTTATGACAGTTCTGAGTCAGTCAGCTTGCACTGCTCAGTGTTAGTTTTGGTCCACCCCGAGTATATGATTTCCTTAGTACCACCCATATTTGAGTGGCCTTTCTCTATCCGCCACCTGGGGGACTAGCAACCCCACACGGGCATTAACGTGTGCTTGAGAACAATCGAATTGAAACTCATGAAAATTAAAATAAAACTAATAATGAATTATGTAAAACTTGTTGATACCAGACAAGTTACTTCCTTGGCAAGAATTCTGCATGACATCTAAGTTTCATAGTCAAAATCAATGTCCTAATAGCATTCTGATACGAGTCGAATATGATGAAAGGAATAATCCTTAAAGTAAATAGGAGAATCATAGCAGGACTAAGAAAGTAATGGATCTGATCTTCGGTCGCAGTTTGTGTTTATAGTAAGATGCATATTTCTGTCCTATAGATTCTTCTTCGAAAAAGCTTCAATGATTAAACTTAATGATAAAATATCATTTAAGGGTAATAATAACCAGGTCCAGAAGCATTGTTAATTGGACTTGATTGTTATTTATTTTAGATCTAGACGTTTTGAAATCCACAAATTTTCATGAAACAGAATATTTCGAATATTATTTCACAAGTTAAAACTGTGATATTTTTCAGCACGAAGGAAAACGTCCATGATGTTTTCGCTTGGCAATATTTTGAAAAGTACCTACATCTAACCATACAAAAATCAACATGCTTCATCAAGCCAGGTATTTCTGGTAATTCGAAGATGGCTTTCCTGGCAAGTAACTGATGTATATACTCGAGAATACCTACTAGACAAGAAGAAAAACGAGACATCAGATTCAATCCACATCAATAGTAATTGATTTCACACTTTTCTTCTTCGAAGTTTGGCCAGAAAAAAGATTTTGAGATGGGTCTCGTATTGAGAGATCGAAGTGAAGAATTATTTGATTTCCGGTCATAAAATCTGCGAATTTCAGAATCCGAGCTGATGATATCGCGAATAACATGGAACCGATACACTTTAGGTGAAGGGAAATCTATAACAGATCGATGTTAATTAATATTACGAGTTAAATGGTGTGTGCTAAACTAATTCTAATTTGAACTAACGAACTTTTATACCTTTGAATGTACTACGATTTGCCAAATGCTTTGGAAACACACTGTATACCGTGAGGCCTCTGAATGCATTGAATTCTGAAAAGTGAATCTCTTTATTTACAACGAGCTAGAAATAAGCGATATTGAATGATCTTGAGTATTTTTATGATGCCTTCTAAGAGACGCCCAAAACTTGCAAAATTCCTATTGAATATCTTCATTTCGGTTGATTTCAGGTGGCAAAGATATGAAAAAAAAATTGTTCAGAATTCAATTTTCTACAATGAAAAAAATAGAAACATACATTATGCCATTTGAAATAACAAAGATGGTTTCAACTTCCGGTATAACTGGAAGTGCGACAGAATTGCAAATATTTTCGGAACTTCGTTCGAATAACATTGAAGACAACAAAGAAAATTACTCCAATCGATCATTTCTTTCTCCATATTTTTTTAATGTCACATCTCACGTTGACACCTTGTATGTGGCTTCATTGTTGCCGGCATAGAATTGAAAACATTAGAATGCTCAACGAATTTTCATTTCTGCAAAAATATAATTTTTGAGGAAATTTGTCAGGCAAGTTATACATTCTCAACTATACGAACGTCAGGATCACAGATGACTTAACACCTTCGTAGTCCGAGCATCTCAAAAGTCTTCGCTTGGAGTTGAAGATAAGGTAGGATGCTAGCTTATAAGGGATTACCATCTATAGTCTTTAACTCTCGAGCGTCAAGGAACTAGAAAATGTTGTCAATGAATGGCCCTTCATGTATACTAACTCACGATCGTTACCATCTAAATTTCATAAACTTCTTGCATTTGTACGAATACACAAATCATTCCTCATCTTCATTACTGAATCTTGGCTCCAACCTCGCACAAGTGATCAACAATACTCAATTCCAAATTACACGTTGAATCGGAGAGATAGTACTACAACAATTGGTTATGGTGGAGTTTGCATTTATGTTATCAACCAGATTACAGATCATTACAAAATCAACGTCTCGTCTCTTGAATATTCATAACAAACATTTCAAAATTTGCGTGTGTTGTATTTATCGTCCTCGGTCCTCAACTTTTGACGATACTATTTACGACCACCTGATTCAATTGTCTTCCTCGACGAAGCATTCTCTCTTTGTTGGCGACTTCAATTGCCCACATACAAAATGGCCTATATGTCCCTCCACTTTACCCTCTGTTAGTTCAAGTTCTTACAGCTTCACTACTAGAATATTGAGCTCTGACATGCACCAACTTATTGATAGACCAACCCGTTATCTTTTGGGTAATAAACCATCAACTTTGGATCTGTTTTTCATGAACGATATTGATTTGCTCTCATCAGTTGTTTATCTGCCTATTTTCGATCGGTCCGACCACGTAGTCCTTAAATCAGGAATTCAGTTTATTCCATCAGTTCCCACCAGACCTGAAAGAAAAATTTTCACTACTGTCGATTTCCGAAAACTAAAGGAAGTATTTGAAGCTACCGTCTGGGAGGCGGTTCTGCCTGTGGATGACATTTAGGCTATGTGGAAGCGTATTGGAGAAGTGTTAGACTAGAAGGAGGTAGTCAGCAACCCTTGTAAACCTTGGATTGGCCCAAACATTCTGAAAATGATACGTCATAAGAGATCACTATGGCAGAGGTATTTACGTAGAAAGCAAGAAGCTGATTATAGAAATCATCGTAACTTCTCCAACAAGCTGAGCAGCGAAATTAGTAGATCCGAAATAACCTTTGAGCATAGACTTGCTGCCTCAAAAAATAGAAAGAAATTTTTCAGATACGTAAGATCTAACACGAACACAAAGATATCGGTGCCCCAGGTTCGTAACTCAACGGGACAGGTCTGTGAAGATTCTCAAGAAACTGGTGAGAGTTTGCATCCTCCTTCACAGTGGAACCCCAGGGACCTATGCCACCACTTCTGTTCCAACCATGCGCAAATAGTTTGTGTGAGATTAGCTTCAGCCCCGATTTGATTGAACAACAACTGAGCGTTCTGGATCCCTCTTCTTCACCTGGAATTGATAGTTTATCCTCTAATATTCGCAAAAAATGTTGAGCAAGTCTAGCTCTTCCCTTATCTGTGACTCCCATTCACAAAAAAGGGGATGAACTATCGACCGATCAGCTTCGTTTCCATTGCTGCTAAGCTTTGCGAGAGAATTGTCCTTGATCAAATGTTGGATTTTGTTTCCATCAATAAGCTTATACCTGAGCAGCAACACGGTTTTCTTCCTGGGCGTTCTGTGATAACGAATTTACTCAAATGTATAAATGATTGGAGTAAGTCAATGGATAATATGATACCTATCGATGTTGTTTACCTAGATTTTTCGAAAGCATTCGATAGAGTACCACACAGCGCTTGTTGTTGTTGAAAAACTTAGGAATTGAGAGACCCCTTCTCGCTTGGATAGGAGCATTTCTTGGGGGCAGGAAATATTTTGTCAAAATCTTCGGTCAGATCCGTTACAAGCGACGTTCCCCAGGGCTCTGTTCTGGGGCCTCTTTTATTTCTGCTATATACATCTGGTCTTCCATCACTTCTTTCTTCCACTTGCTCTATCTTCGCGGATGATACCAAGATCTACAATGTTCCTTGCCTTAGTTCGAACACTCTTCAACAAGATCTAGACGTTTTATCGCTATGGTGTTCTGACTAGCTATTACTACTCAATGCAGATAAGAGCAAAATCCTCCATATTGGTAAAAACAACCCCCACCTGAAATATCACCGGAATAGAGAGAATCTCGACCGCACCCGAAAGCAGCTTGGTCTTGGTGTAACTGTTACAGATGACTTAGCTTGGTCTGAACATATTCGGAAAGTATTCACCAAAGCTTTCCGTCTCACCTGCCTACTCGGAAGATCTTTTAGGCGTTGTGAACCAAAAACTTGTGTTTTACTCTATAAAACTTATGTACGACCTATAATGGAATTCGCTGGGCCGGTTTGGTCTCCTGTTTTGAGGAGTGATGTGGATCTACTAGAGTCAATCCAAAGAAGAGTGACAAGATTTCTCTATGGCCGCTTGAGACCATCTTATACAGAGAGACTAAAAATTTTCGGTATCGCATCTTCTGAGAACCGCCGTCTCCGGGGAGACCTCATAATTACTTTCCGATCATTGCGATCTCTATTCACCTGCCACCTCTCAAATATCTTTCCACTGAATCAGAATAGACACCTTAGAAGTCACAACTTTAAACTGCATAAGGAAAATTTCAAAACTACTCAGCGCCAGAGCTTTCTCTCGAACCGGGTATTCTCCAGATGGACCTCGTTGCCAAACAGTGTCGTTGAAGCTTCTACTATCAACGCTTTCGAGAATTCCCTCGACGAGTTGTTGACCGATTAATAACAGACTCTTTAATAATATTTCATATTGAATCTCATATATTTTTGTTTTCACTTTCTTATATAGGAAAAAAAAATGTTTGTATTCATTAATTCATTCAGTTAACTATTAGTTATTTTGGTTTCATGCGTCAACACTTCCAATATTGTTTTGATTTGTATAACTTTTAGAATAGGCACTATTGTTTTTTTTTTATTTTGTATTTGAGTCATAATAAGAAAATTGGCCTTGAGTACCAGGAATTGTTTGTTTGTTTGTTTTTCCTTTAACGTGCTCTATTTTTGCCTTTCGGCTAATGAGACGCCGGGGAATTCTATCAGGAGTTGATTGTTTAAAAAATCAGATTGAAAGGATTTTCAAAATTATTGTTGTTGTTAAGTTGGCGCAACTGTTTTCTATACTGACGCGATCTATCATCTAGTTTGCTTACAGTACCCGATTTTGTCAGTTCTCACAAGTGTTTTGCAATGGTTAAAAGATATCGAACAAAGAATTTGTCTCAAATTTGTTTTGCAAATAGAATTTCGTGTGACGAATCGCTAAAATTGTTACAGAAGGCTTACGGTGAATCATCTTATCAAAAACACGTGCATATGAATGGTAAACCAGCGGTCGAGAAGTGGTGAAAGATTTGCTTCGCTTTGGTCAGCCATCAACATCTTCAACTGTAGTTAACATCGATAAAAGGAGGGAAATGGTAATTGAAAATCGTAATTTTGAACGATTGCAGGTCAGGAAACGCGTTGCCGCTCGACTAGTTCCAAAAGGCCTGAATTTTCTTCAAAAATTGAATCACGTAAAGGTTAGACATGCTAGAACGAGTCAATTTCGACCCCACATTCATGAAACGCATTGTAACTGGTGATGAGACATGGGCTTATGAGTTTGACTTGCAAACCAGTCAACAAGCTTCGGAAAGGCGCCTTCCAACGAAAAAATCCACGTCCAAGTCCATCAAAAACAAGGTTATGTTGACTGTTTTCTTGGATTATCGCGGTATTCTTCACTCGAAATTCTTGCCAGAAGATCAGACGGTAGTGAGAGAGCAAATTCGTCGGAAAGGGCCAGATTCGTGGAAAGAAAACCCACCACGATAATACACCATCTCACAAGGCTACCATTATAAATGAATTTCAGACCAAAAACTCAACAATTACATCGAACAACCACCGTATTTACCTGAGATGGCTCCAGGTGACTTTTTTCTTCAAAACTCAAATTACCACTTCGAGGTACCCGTTTTGAATCTATAGAAGACAAGGAATTCGTGGCGAGAACTAAAGACAGTTCGGAAAAAAGCGTTTGAGAAATGTTTTGATGATTGGATTACTCGATGGCGTAAATGTATTATTTGGGAAAAGGCCTACTTCGAAAGCGATTCAATATGTTTCGATGAAGAATGAATATTTTGTGTTTCATTGACCAATTTGCTTTTTTGACAGAATGTATATGTTTGGAAAAAAAAGACTCGTCCTATTTTATCTGAATTCATCTATAGTTTATTTTATAATTCGAAAACCATTCTACAAAAAACATTATTGAATACGTCGCTGAATTATATTTAAAAAGTGCCTGTTGAATGTTAAAATAGTTTTTAAGAAACTTTCATAGCAACTTGATAGCAACAACAGGTCATTTTACTTGGTGACTTCAACGTTTACAACACCAACTAGCTCCGCCACTCCAATAGAACAAATGAAACGGGAAGACAGGCTGAAACTTTCTCAATCAGCCATAATCTTATACAGGTATTCGACGAACCCACAAGAATGCCTGATCACCCAACCGACTTCCGGAGCACATTGGATCTCTTTTTGATTCCAGATCCAGATGATTTTGGAGAGGAGGTCTCAGCACCGCTAGGCAACTCAAACCACAACCTTATATCTGCTATTGAAATCATTCTGCTGCCGCTAAACCAAGAACCTACGCCACCCAGACGCATTTGGCACTATAACCGTGCTAATTGAGATAAGCTGCGTGAATTCTTTTCGTGCTTCCCATTCAGTGATGTTTGCCTTTCAGAACCTGACATCAATGTCTGCACTGCATCTGTTACAGAAATCATTCATGCAGGAATGGATCTCTACATCCCTCATTCCATGAAAATAACAACAGCACAAAAGCCATGGTTCAACAAAGACTGCGAAAGAGCCTCTGCAGCCCAGAGTAGAGCATACAAGTCATACGGAACGTATGGAACCTGACAACTGCAAGAGCAAAGGCCAATTTAAACGAAGGGGTAACTAATAAACTTCTTGAACGGGCAAGCGGAGCTTCTAGTATATGGCGAAGAGTGTCAGTGCCAATTTCTGGAAATCTGCGTTTCCGCCTCTTGTTAGAGAATAAGGAAGTATATCATCATCTCCGAAAGAGAAAGCCGATCTCTTTGCTCTCTTGTTCTTAAAGAATTCTGTGCTAGGTTCATCTAACGTAATACCACCGAACATTCCACCTCAAATTCTTCCATGGCAGAAATCAAGTTCAGAGTCCGCACTGTGAGACAGGCTCTCGAGCAGCTGAACTGCAAGAAGGCAGTTAGTCTAGACGAAATAGCGCCAATCGTCCTGCGAACGTGTGCATCCGAACTGGCACCCATTCTTAACCGTCTGTTTCAGATTTCTTATGAAAGCCAGACATTTCTGAGCAGCTAGAAAATAGCGACAATTCAATCGATCCCAAAGACAGGAAAGAAGTCCTTACTCCAAAACTACCGCCCTGTTGCACTTCTTCCAAAGTGATGGAGAGAGTAATAAATGATGAACTCATCAAATATCTTGAGTTGCAGGGAAAGATCGACAGGAGATCTGCTCGCCTAAGTCACTCATGTTTGTACATAAACGGTGGAAAAGCATTAGGAATCTAGAGCAATAGTCGTCGACATCTTTAAAGCCTTCCATAGAGTTGGCATGCAGCCTTGTTGAATAAACTTGCTGCATATGGGCTTCCCGAAAAATTGCTGGGTTGGATAAGTATCTTTCGTTCAAATAGATCAATACAAGTTGTGGTCGACGGTAGAATATCTGGTTGTTTCTGGTTGCAAGCAGGAGTACCTCAGGGATCCATTCTTTCGCCAACCTTCAAGATCTTCGGTTTTGCAAACGATTGTACCCTGGTTTCGTCTTTCAGTAGTCTGCGGGCGATAACAGCTGCTGAATCTCAGCGTCAGAGATGTCAACAAATTAATAACTTAAAGTCTGACTTACAGAAGATATCTGTGTGGGGTCAGTTGAACCTGGTGTGCTTCAACGCGAGCAAGACGCAAACAACTACGTTTTCTAGAAAGGTCCCCGCTGGAGAACCTCCTATGATGATACAAGGCCAACAAATTGCATCCAAAGATTCGATGCACCTTCTCGGAATAACGGTCAACTCCCGATTTTGCTGGCATGGATATATATCAGCAATAACTAAGTCGACATCCACTAAACTCAGTTATCCTTTCAGAGCCAAGCGATACTTCCCGTCATCTCAGCTGTTGCTTTTATATAAGGCGTAGATTCGACCTGCTTTGGAATATTGTTCCTATGTATGGTGATCTGCGCCCAAAAATTCGTTGCGGATGCGAATAGTATACAAAAACGGGCTGTGCGCCATATCGACTACCCAGAAATCACCCGCGATCTCGAACCGCTGGCTCTCAGAAGACAAGTTGCTGACCTTTCTCTGTTTTACTGATATTCCACGGAAGATTCTTCAAGGACCTGAAAGACCTTGTTCCGGGAAAACTCATGTTTTGCCGCAACACTCGGCTGGCAAGAAGTTCTTATCATATGGCGGTACATTTAACGACCCCTTGAACCTCTCTCTATAAGAATTCCTTCGTTTACAGGGCCGGTGAGCTGTGGAAGTCCCTTCCGTCCAACATCTTCCCAACATTCTACAATTTGGTAACAGGAAAATCGGGAAATTTAGAATAAGTCGAAAACGATAGAAGATAGCTTCTATCTGTTTTAATCAATGAAGTTTCCTCAAAAATTGAGGTTGGGGATGAGGGGGTCATATTTCTCTATCTGTACTGTTTAACACAGCTAACGAACCAAAACATAGAAAATGGGACACCTTGTACAAAAAAATATTTGTGTACTTATGGAAACCAAAATATGGAACCTCGGAGTATAATTTTTCCTCGAAATCCAAAGGAAAACTAATACAATAATTGAAACAATATTGCAGCCTGGAGAAATGCTTCTTTTCACAAGTACGTTGTGCTTGAAATGGAAAATTGTAGTTTTTTATTATAATCAATAAATTCATTTCTGTATTATCATACCAACCAATTAATCTGACATTTTCAGGACTTTGTTGGAGAGTAAATACGATTCACGTTCATCAAGCGTAATAAACGAAAAAATAAAATAATTACAATCTTATCAGATCGATAATGTCGCCGGTAAATTCTCCATAAATATCTCCGCAGCTTCAAGAATAAAATATAAAAGTTTTGAAAGCTCACATAAAATTAAAACACCATACTACAAAATATTAAAAATATATTTGTACGATTAATATGTTGTCCTTTTAATAGGCGCATAACTTCTCTACAGAATTTATGGCTGGTTGAATTTGAATATTTATAAAGGGACTAGTTTTTTCTGTCTACCTGTTCCAGGGACCATTCTGGACATATTTCAATGTGTTTAGAATTCGAGGAATGTCAGAGATGTCTGTAGCAAATTAATTATTTTTCTCCTGTCAGGTGGATATATGGATCACGGCGAGAACATCACGCAATATTCATACTGTGGAAATGAGTACAACAAGAAATATATTTTTTAATTATACGAGGGTTATTCATTATTAGAAAGATTGATAAAATATGAACCAAAACTCATTTATTTATAAACAATCATTTTCTCAAGAAATAAATATAATTTGTATTGAGTTCCGAAAACTTAGTTTAGGTATATGACGTTTGAGGACATAAAGCTGTAAGGGTGAATTGGTATCAAAAAACTCTGGACCGTTTTCAGTTTGGAAAGTCTAAATCGTTTACAATATTGTCAGTGAAGATTAATCTTGGATTTATTCATACGGGGTAAAAAGTAAGCGCCAATCTTCTGCTTGGATGTTCCAAAGGGAAGAAAAACCGACAAAGTTCATCCGTGGCCGAAGCCACGAAAAAGATGATCACCACGTTTGATTTTTTAGGCAAACAGGAGGAAACGGAAACGGGGCCAATGCCAGATATTTGCCCACTAAAAAACCTCCACTTGGAGTTCTAGCCCGTAGGCTATAGTATGATTATTGCTGAAATATAAGGATGCAGATAATAGAGAGTGACTTATACAGGATGTAAACGAAACCTGGGCCTTCTTATAACTTTTTACATATTTTAGATATTTTGCGGCAATTTACTGTTCAGAGAGAACAACACATTTTGAATTTTACGATATAAATCCTATGAACGTCTTGTTTCCAGTTACACCGGAAGTGATACCAACTTTCGATTTTCTGATGGAACACCCCTTATATTTTTAGAAAGACGAAAACTTGATTGTATTGTCAATCATTTTCACATACTTTCGGAAAAACAAATTTCGAATTTTTTTCTCCTAGCGGGTCATGACGGCTCAAAATTCATTTTGAACATTTTACCCTTTCCTTGAAATTAAAATTCGTGGAAAAAATTTTGTTGGCTGATTTTCTGTGAGCATTCAAAGTCCTCAGGCTAGCTTTTTTCCTGAAATGTCGATTTCTTCTGTCAACCATATTGAGCCACCGTGTATTTTTGATGTAGATTATGTAAACCTTTATTTTGATACTGTTCTCGCTTCGATGTAGCGTTCTTTCAGAAGTTATGGCTCAAAATGTGTCGTAGCCTAACTTCTGGGTTATAATAAGCAGTCAGCTTATAGAAAAATTTATATGTCACAATATTATTTTGATTTTCTATGGTCCGGTGTTGAGAAAATGCAAACGTCAGTATTGTTTTTGCTTGTTATTCCTTTAACGTGCTCCATTTCCGCCTTACGGCCAATGACACGCCGGGGAATTCTGTAACCTCACTAACCCGGAAATTTTGCCGAACCCCTCTCGTGTCGAGGGAAGGGATCTTTAATGTCCAACACATCGCTGTTAGACAGGACCGACGGCTTTACATCTCCTCCGAAAGATGGATACTCAAGCAATTCCCAGGATCCGAAAAATCGCACCGACTTTGTGGGGATTGAACCCAGGTAACTCTGCGCAGGAGACGAGAATCATATCCCATGCGCCACCGGGCCGGCTTAAACGTCAGAATTATTAGTTTGTTGTTCATTGTTTACGTAATTCGTCTTCAAAATTTTCTACAAGAATAAGTATAAATCAACAATACACGCAAAATGAAAAGATTGACATGTTTCTCATCTACGGAGAGTGTGAAAAAAATAGCGTCCAAGCTGGAAGAATCTACAGATTGCGGTATGCTGAAAAACACCATCCGAATAGGTGGTATTTCTCGAAACTAGAAGTAAAATTTCGAGAGCGACCTATTGCAGCAGCGGCCAAGGAAAAGTACAGGATGGGTGAATTTCGATGTATTTGTACGGCAGCTATGTGAAATATTGCAGTACGAGAAAGATGAACCACCCTCTCTCTATCTCATTTTCAGGTACTAGTTTAGTGGTGCCAAATTTTTTTTGATATCTCTTTCCGTTCTGGACTTATACAAAATTTCTCGAATTTTGTGAAAATCGTCCTTCGCGGTAATTTCGATCATCATCAAACCTAGATAAAAATAAGTTTGACATTCTACAAGCACCTTTTTAAGTAGAAAACATTACTATGTGAAAAAATTCTTTCAGCTCAGCGGTTTTCGAGTTTTAATGCAAACATGCTTTTTTGAATACAAACCATAGGAAATTTTACCTCTATTGGATGCAAAATTTTTTTTCCTTTTCAGAAATACATAAAACTTGTAGACAATTATTTCCACAATTCCATTCATTTGGTGCATGCCCATCAACGACTTATATTGTTATATAACTAAAAACCACAGATTTCAAACATCCTTTTTAAGATAATGATTATTTCTATGGTTTGTTTCGATATAGACCATAGTAATTAACTCCGAACTTAGAGTTCGACAATCACTTCTACTCCTCTTAAATCGAATTACAGATGAACATTAATTTTTTTGAAATTCGGAACTTGCCAACCCGAGGAATCTACCTAACATATGAGTCCATGCATGGTGCTTTGGTAATATTCTATTAAAATGACTGAAAAGTTATGTGAGTAAACAAATATATTATTTTGAAAAACAAGACCTATGACATTAAACTTTTCTCAAATGAAAACCAAACACACATACGAAAATCTTTAACAGAAACAAAAAGTCCTAACGATACAAATGGGGGAAACTACTTTATCGCAATTATTGAAATATGTTGCCATTGTTTTCAATGCATAAATTACATCGCCGAGAAACAGTAAATATGAATATTGCTAACAGAAGCAATTCCCTGAAATTCTGTTTTAACTCTTCTGAATTGTTACTGATCCTCTTGTAGAGTGAATCCTCAACATGTCCCCCAAGAAAAAATTTAATGGCGTCAAATCAGGGGAACGAGGCGGCCATCTCACAGGACTTTTAGTCCCTATCCAATTATGTCCAAAATTCAAATTCAACAGATCAGTGATGGCCCTTGTTCGGTGGGAAGGGGCACCATCATATTGACAAAAAAAATTTGATCTTTGTGCTAACGGTAGTTGATCGAGAAATCCTTCAATGATATTATTGCTGATGATTTCTTCATAACGTTCTCCATTCAAATATTCATCAAAAATTTCAAACGCCAAAACGCGACTATCTTTCAGAACACATCATAGATTGAAACCATATCTTCTTTGATGCTGCACATCAATATGGCGTTGAGGTTTTACATCGGACCACAAATGTTCATTAAAGCGATTAAATATCCCATCGCTAGTGTTGCGGACTTCACCTGTCCATATGACTTCTCTAAAAAAGTCTCGTCGTTCTTGGATATTTTCTAGATACCAATTGTAGATGATAATTTGCCGAGGGGAATACCCTGGCTGCAAAAATTAGGAAACTCGCTTTTTTTAGGGTTTAAACTGGTTGTCCTTCAGAATGCCGAGCGCCGGACGTCTCGAAATTGATGTTTCTGCTTCTATTTTTCTTCTCGAAATTGAAGGTTTGGCCTTTACAGTACCTATCACTTCGATCGCTGCTTTCTCTCTGTTAGTTACATGATATTTTTTATTTCTTGATTTTCTGAATGAGCCATCATTGATAAGATTCTCTTTCATTCTTCGAAAAATAGATTTGTAATATACAACTAACCAGCAGGTATTTCGCATAAATGCTTCTGATATCTTCATTGTTTGATTTGAATATCGCAGTATATAACAGTAATCACAGCACTCCCTATACAAGGCCGGAGTTGCTGAGAATTGGCAACAATGCTAGCAGGGCTATTGACGGCCCGTACCGAGTGCGCATCATGCGAGCCATTGTTTACAGTTGGTTGAAGCACGTCAGAGTTATTTCGTATTTTATTCGTTTTCGGAAGTTTTAATATCACTTCAAGATTTGAATAATCAGGTGCTTATTCATCTGTATACGGTGTCTGACTAGTTCTGTTTAGTTTTCGTTTCGAGACTCTAATCATGCCGAATACTTGTGTAGTCCAAGCTTGTAAAAGCAATCATAAATCGCAAAACGAAAAAGTATCAGTGTTTAATTTTCGAAAGGGTGATTGGCTGAGGAAAACTTGGATGAAAAACATTCCCGGAAAAAACTGGACCCCTGGTAAAAACTGTTGTTTGTGAAAAACATTTTGAACCTCATTTCATTTTAGTATGTGGATTCGACAGGCCAGGGAAGAGTTATTTCTAGATCGAGGTATGCACTGGTACCTAGGGTAGTTCCCACATTATTCCCAATTTACCTTCTTATATAAGCAAGAAATTGCCAGAAGTTTGGAAAGACCCTGCTCTCCGAAAGGAAATGTTCTTACAAAGAGAGGAACAGGAAATTTAAAAATGGTTGTGTGAAGACACAGCCATTACTTAACTTTACATTAACATTACTTAACAGTGTTCTTAGGCAATTTTAGGCAAAAACTGGATTTACAGCAGTGGATGTGTGAAGTTTTAAGTGATAAAGTTTGTTTTTATCAGGTTGTTTTGGAAAATAAGCCAACAGTACCTGTCTGTATTAAAGTGCAAGATAGTTTGAGTATAGAGGTATGTACAAACAACTGTTATATATCTAAAGAAGATTTGGATTGGGTTCTTAATGGTGGTGGCAAAATTGATAGATGGTCGCAATAAGAAAATATATTAATTAGATACAAGTATGTTTACTGATGTGAAGAACAACATTACAAATCTGGTGAAAAATATTAATGATCTTTTTGAATGCGTCTTTTAAATTAAAAAAAAACTCGCTTTCTGTGAAATGTGCACGAATTTTATAACACAAGCGCAGCCACAAATTGAGGATGATTCAGATAATTTCAAATATTTAGATGATTTGAATAGGGGAGGGCTTTCTATTCCATCTGATAAAGTGCCTTTACTTGGTAAGCATATATATTATGTAATGAATCATTTAGTGTCGAAAAATTTGAAATGGATTTTCTAAAATGCGAAAATAAACGTAAACTCCTCATTCAATTATCAATTAAAAGTTCTGATTTTACTCTCTTCAACACCAGGCTATCCTCTCAAATAAATTATGATAACTGTGTTTGAGGATGTTATCAACAAGTTATTGAAAATTATGTCATCTTGCTAAATAATTTTACCAAAATAAAAATAACTCCATCAGTCAACTGAGTGCTCCAAAAATACGGAAACTTTATACTGTACTTTAAATCATTTGCCTTTTGTTGTTTTCAGTTACCTATTTCTACTAAGATCATCATACTCTGTTATTGTAAGATCATGTCTCCAAATGTTTTCATATTATAGTATCATTTAAATACATGCAAATTTAACATACCCGCGCCATATAAACTCTGTGCTGGTTCAATGTCAAGTAACCCTGTTAGTGTGACGTCACGCGCTGTTGCCACATGAGCAGCTCCGGCCTTGTATAAAGAGGGCCGTGCAGTAACCCAAAGAGTGCTTTCAATTCAACGGGACTTGTGTCGGATAGGTCAGGTTTATTTAGCTCTGATATTCATGACGCATGGCCTAAGCTTTCTCTTTGTCCAGGTAACAATCAGGTTACACATATTTTCGGGAAGCATTATATGGAAAAATATAACAAGGTTAGCTTTCTCATCTTCTGTTATACCGGTACGTGTTCCAGGTAAACGAATTATATTATGAGAAGGGATTCGTACAATTCTCGTTGGCTCCTGACTACACCATTCGAATCTATTCTTGCCACGAAAATATTTTTGTATATTTTTATTGCCATTCTCAACGTCACTGTCGGATTCCATATCTTCCTGGTCTTCACGTACTACATTACTCACTCTACCTAACGGAATAATCTCATCGTCAGTCACTTGGTTCCTGTTCGCTTTCAGATTCATGATCACTTGGAAAAACACATTCTCGTCAGGTTCAACATCACTATTGTCACTCAAAAGATCTTCATACCATCCCGTAACAACTGTTGCAAAATTTGGGTCGAGCACCTTCACGCGTTCAGGCCTATTACCACTCGAACTAGCCATATATCGACAACTATTACGTAAACACGGACCCGGGGTCTGGCAGACTACAGGCCAGTTAGACCTTGAAAATAGCAAATCCAATGATAACGCCATTTCAGGTGCCTAGCCCTTCAGGACACCGAAGGAAACGAGATAGCAGACAGCCTCGCCAAAAAAGCAACAGCTGTCAGGCCGATAGGACTAGAACCAATTCTAACCATCCCATGGCACGTTGCTCTATTTCTTTCAAACCTAGAACACCACCGAGGTCCAAAACTATTTGGCAGGAATCTCGGGACTGAGACAGTCAAAAAGGCTCATAAAGGGGCCGCAATCAAAGAAGAGGGTACATAAACTACTCTCCCTCGATAAAAAGTCTGTTGGGACGGTAGTGGGCCTATTGACGGGACACCAACTCAACAAACATTTACACGTCATGAAACTATCGGAAACCACACAGAGCCGTGGTTGCCTAGAAAATTACGAAACAACGGAACACATACTCTTCGAATGTCCCGCTCATGAGGAAACCAGACTAAACACCAAGCACAATGGGCCAAACGGCCTGAGTGCTGCGCATATGGGCGCCGTGGACGAAGAAGAACGCCACTTCAACACTTCTAAGATAACTGAAAATGCAGAAGGTAGTGAGACGGAATGAAATTGGAAAAACTTGTAGTGGGGGTTATGCTTACAAATGTACCGCGCGGAGTCTGCCAGACCCCGAGTCCGTTGTTAAGGGTTGAAGATTGTTGAAAAAAATATGCAACCTTGTCGAACCTCTCGTAGTATAATGATTATTTGTGCCATGATCTACCAATCTGGAAAAAGATTTGATTCCGAAGAAGATTCACGATAATTTCAAGGTTTTTATTACATCTTTGTGTTACCACAAAACTTGGGTTTTCACCCCGGTTCATATCGGAGCTAGGTTACTAAGCTCTGATCAGATGTGAACAGGTCATAAAATCCTATCTCGGATAGAACGACCGAGAAAACTTGCATTATCTCTTCAACACTAAGCACTGTAACATCTCATCCAACCAATATTGTAGTAACGTACTATCACTATCAAGCATACAACACAATACTTAATTGCATGTACAAATTATCATATTAGTGTAGCGAGTTCAAAATATGTATATAGTACAAAGCGTTTTCCTTTATGAGTAGAACCCGAAGTGGCAATAACCAAGCCATTCCGTAACACTTTGCTATCTCCAGCATATTTATCATCTTATCAAGAGCATAGTCAAATTCCTTCTGATAACACAGCTCTACAAAAAAAAATTTTTTTATTGGTACCCTGGATATTATCGCAAATTTTTATGTTTTCAAGTGCCCAGATTACGAATATATTCATGAAAGTTCTCAATGTGCTCGTATTTTCATGATTTTTGCATTTCTTATGTTTTGAACAATTATAAGCTTGTTAGAAATAAAATTTAATTTTCCAGTCATGATTAGGCTTCTGCGCAACTTTTTCGCGCATAAAAACATCACCTGATCCCCACTCTCAGACCCCTTGCTCCACAGAACAGCTGAGATCTCAGTTATTTGACAATATTGAAGTACATATACACGTAAATCTGGATGAAATGTCATGGATTAATATTTTGTTTCAATTACTGAATGTCCATTCTTATATATTTGTCTTCTAGTCTAAAATATGAGTTCGTCACGAAGAAAGTGTAAATATTGTAGTGATTTATTTTGTTATATTTGCGGTGTTTATATACCAAAAAAACAAAAACGAAATATCACAGACTTTATCAAGGAGACTTATGTTGAATATTTTGGTTTCAAAATGGACAAATTAGGTAAACCATGGGTTCCTAATAAAGTTTGTAAGTCCTGTGTTGAGTCTTTACGGTTGTGGAAAAAAGGTGAACGTTCTGGATTAGACTTTTGTATTCCTATGATCTGGATGGAGCCTACGAATCATTCAGATGATTGTTACTTTTGCGTAGTAGATGTTAAAGGTTTTAATCGAAATCAAACGTGGAGATACCCAGACTTACAGTCTACGAAATGTCCGGTTCTACACAGTGAAAATCTCCCTCGGCCCATATACATTTCAAAAGTAATTCGCATGCCCTCAGAAACAATGATGTTACCAAATTCACAGAAATCGGGACCATCTACTAGTGGAAGTGAATGGGAAGGTGAAACTCAATTTATCAAAACAAGGATCAGAACTGTTAGCCCCAAGATTGAAAGAAAAAAATTTATTGCCACCAACAGTAACAATTACAACATACAGAACGCGAGAAAAAGAGTTATTACAATTTTTTAGTGAAAATGAAGGATTAGTGTATTGTAATGATATCGCGAAGCTGCTTATAGACATGGGTTTAAAAGTACAAATCTACTGAATGGCGTCTTTTTATTGATAGTTGCAAAAGAAGTTTAAAATGCGTCTTATTGCACAATGGAAATAAATTTGCATCAATTCCAATTGCCCATTCAACGAAACTCAAAGAAGAATATGAAAATGTAAAATTAGTTTTAGAGAAAATTAAATACTCTGAGCATCAATGGCCGATCTGTGTGGATTTAAAATGGTTAATTTTTACTTGGCCAACAAAGTGGATAAACAAAATACCCTTGCTTTATTTGTATGTGGGATAGTAGAGCAAAGCAACTTCATTGGGAACAAGATGTTTGGCCTGTAAGAAATTCTTTAACTGTCGGTAAAGCCAACGTAATAAGGGAGCCGCTGGTGAGCAGAGACAAAATCATACTTCCAGCATTACATATTAAGTTAGGTATGATTAAGCAATTTGTAAAAGCGTTGAACAAAGACGGAAATTGTTTTAATTACATTTGCAGAAAATTTCCGAAGCTTAGTATGGAAAAATTGAAAGGTGGAATATTTGATGGTCCTCAAATACGGCAATTGATGAAAGACTCAGATTTTATCAAAGTTATGACTGTTCCGGAAAGTAAAGCTTGGAAAAGTTTTGAGTTGATTGTCGAAAATTTCCTAGGTAACCATAAAGCAGCAAATTATGAAGAAATTGTGCAAAATATGCTGACAAACTTTCAGACTTTAGGAGCAAATATGAGTATTAAGTTACACTATCTCCGCAATCATCTAGATAAATTTCCGGATAATTTAGGAAATTATAGTGAGGAACAGGAGAGCGGTTTCATCAAGATCTAAAAGTGATGGAAGAAAGGTATCAAGGTCGATGGGATTGTCACATGATGGCAGATTACTGCTGGTCTTTGAAAAGAGATTGTCCCTGAAAAATTATAGAAGAAAAGCTCATAAAAGGCGTTTTATGGAAATATGAAATATATTTTCGACATTTTCCTCTTTATTTACTTCGATGTATCCGAATTTCTCAAAACATAACTGACATTATAAATATATCTGTTATTTTGTTTCTTGTTTTACGATTTTTGTTATGTAAAATGAAAATAAAGATTTAAATAGAAATCAGAGCAAATCCTACAAAATCATTAATAGTTTCACGAATTGTGTGCATAAATAGACCCAAAATCATTTTCATATCTAGGGCAACAAAACCATTGTAGACCAGTGTAATCACTGCTTTTTACTTTTGCTTGTTAATACGTCTGGTCTTTATTTCTACCTTTCTATTCTTAATTGAGATTGTTAGCATTAGATATAAACATTCACAGATAGTTTAGTTAGGCAACAAAACCATTGTAGACCAGTGTAATGAATGAAATAAGCATAAACGTCGCAGTTGACATCACGACATCGTTGAGATTACGAAAAGGTATCTGGAAATTCAAATTTGAATTTCCGCATTGAGTATTTTTAAGTATTTTAAGTTTCTGTTTTTGGTGTACCAATTGGCAGGCGGAGCGTAGCCGCTTGGCTCGTTCCGATAGAGCTGAATTTGTTCCGCAAGGTCAAACGGTCAATAAGGACTTCTATTTAACCGTTATGAGACGTTTGCATGACGATAACTCACCATCTCATCGAACCACGGTTGTCAACGTGTTTAAGACCAAACACACGATAAATACCATCGAGTAGGCGCCTTATCCGCCTGATCTCGCTCCGTGTGACTTTTTTCTTTTCTCTAGACTGAAATTTGAATTCGCAGAAGGAGCTGATTGGAAAAAATGTTGGCACATGTGTATCGCTTCAAATGGTGCATATTTTGGAGAAGATTCAATAAATATCAAAGTAGATTAAGATTTTTGCGTTTCATTTCAAATTGCCGGATACTTTTTGTCACAGAGTATATGAATTGGGTCTCAACCCAAATTGTGAGTCGGATAATCGTTTTTCACATTCTCTCTGTACTATTTTTATATAAGTATAAGCTGTCGCATAAAATGGTGAAGTGTATAAACAGCTGCAACTACTCCAACATCATTTTTTTACAAACAACTGAACAAGTGTCACAAACTGCTGAATGACTACTAGATATTGAAATTACGTCATCTTCAGAATTTTCTTATCGTATGATTTTACAAGACGAACAGTTTACTTGTTATATATGTTCGAACCTCGATACTCGAACGCACCTACACTCGTTTACAATGAAAGACAGCTGAAGGGGCACAATGATGATCCTCATTTTTTCTGTTGACGTTGTTCACTTTTATTCAAAAAAGTTTCTAAAGAAACTCAAAATTATCTTTACCTCACTTTTTCAAAATTATATCTCTAGAACTGAAAAGGATATCTAGAATTTTTTACGGCCATATAACGAAAAAAGATTTGGGAAAAGTGTTTTTCTACATTATATTCAAAGAAAATATATTATTGAATTATAATGCAAAAATAATGAATAGTGACTCATTTCCTCAATCATTCTGTTTGAATTCACTTCCTGAAAATTTCACATAAATCCTGCTGTATAAATCGAATTTTTTCTAACCATAGATCTTGGAGTTTATACAAGCTATAAGCCCATTATCTTCACGAAGGAAAATATAGAGCCAGATGAGAACAAAGAGGTACTTATTTATTACAGGTCGATACCAGTATCGTCGTTATAAATGTTAACAATCTTCTGAAAGCGCTTCTTGGGAAGGTGAAACATACCTATAACCACTTATATTTATTATGTATGTCCTTGCTCTTTGGTGCAAATGGCCTGGCTCTGCTAAACCACCAGCCAGTAAGCATGTGGACGACCATCACGCACAATCTGGTCCTCAAACAACGTTCCCCAATTATCGGAGAAAATAGGATGATTTGATTGGAGATGCTCATCGAACCAGGGGCGGCGTCAGAGTATTTACTCGTAACAAAAAAATTATATTATATCTAACCTAATCTTACGTGAATCGGGATACAATAGAAAGATTATTTATTTCTCTTTTCCTAATAATTATAACATGTCTTGCAAATGTGATTCTTTTCAGAAATGCAATGTGCGAATTCACACAAAACATCCCAAATGTTTTTAATTCTATGCTCACAACAATAAATGTCAAAATTAATCTGTCATTCATGTTACGTCTTGATTCATAAATTATTCGCCGAGAATATTTTGATTGAAAAATGTAGGTGACTTTTGAAAAAAATCGAGATGTTAGAATGCTACGATTAGAATTGGTATTATTCTTATGCAGCTTAAAAAAATATTTCTGTTCGTTTTTCTGATAGTCTATATTCCGAATATTCAAAAAGAATCTAATGACACTGATTCTTTGAAAGATATTGAAGAAGTTACAACGGAAGTTTTGGAAACTGCTACTGTAATGTAGGCAACTCGAAACACATAGTTCGTTACCAAAATCAAAGGTTTCGCAAATGCTCAGAAAAAATTATTTTCAAACACATTAGATGAGGAAATCTCAGTTTCTACAGCCATGGGATTATGAAATACGGCTAGAATTTTGCCGATGATAAAAGGAAAAGTCAGGACAAAATCCTGAATTCCACACTATACTATATGGACTGAAGAATTGAAAGTGAGCTGTGACATTATTCAATTGTACTTAAGAACATTACTGGTCCGATGTCAATCCTCATCGAAAAGTGAATGTTCAATAGCAAGGAGATTTTTAGTGCACATCAATGATCCAGCGTGTTTTAGAGTACGTCATTTTAAACGAAAATTTTCATTAAAACCTTTATTATGATGTAATAATGATAATAATACCGAATAATAACAACGTGCTGAACAAGTTCCAGGAGAAAAAGTCCAAATACACAGACCTTGCTATTGAGATCAAGCAGATGTGTCACCTCGATAAAATAGATATTGTTCCTGTCATCGTATCCTCGACTGGTTTAATACCCAAAACTTTGCATGATAGCCTTAAGAAATTAGAATTGCATAAGAATACCTATATAGAAATGCAAAAAGCTGTAATTCTTAATACATGTAGGATAGTTAGGAAATTTATGTCAAGTATATTGTAATCGAGCCTATTCCCTTTGATTGCTATATCTGGGAAAGGTAAATTATATCCAGCTAACAGCTGAGATAGTGCATAAGTCCACGATAATAAATAATAAGATAGATAATATCCACAACTACTGGTACAAGAAGTTTGATAAGCTCCAAGGAGCTCTAGCGAAACAGCTCACGTACGTTCTTCTACATGCCAAGAAAACACCCACTTTCCTAACACAAGGCTTAACATATATGCTACCTAAGAGCGATAGAGCACAGGATCCGTCTCAATATAGGCCAATCACTTGCCTGCCAACACTCTACAAAATACTCACCTCATGCATATCCAATCAAATATACCAACACCTTGACGACAACAATATATTAGCAGAGGAGAAGAAAGGATGCAGAAAGAAACACCACGGTTGCAAGGAACAACTCATCATCGATTCTGTGATAATGAAACAGGCACACGTAGGGCATCGGAATGTTCATTCAGCTTTTCTCGATTATCTGAAAGCATTCGTCCAAATACACAAACCTTGCTATTGAGATCAAGCAGATGTGGCACCTCGATAAAAAAGATATCGTTCCTATCATCATTTCTCCTACTGGGTTACTACCCAAAAGTTTGCATGATAGCCTTAAGGAATTAGAATTGCATAAGAATACTTATATAGAAATGAAAAAAAGGTGTAATTCTCAATACCTGTAGAATAGTAAGAAAGTTTATGTCAAGTATATTGTAATCGAGCCTATTCCCTTGGATTCCTGAATCTGGGAAAGGTAAATTATATCCAGTTAAAATCTCAGATAGTGCACAACTCCCTTGACGACAACAATATATTAGCAGAGGAGCAAAAAGGATGCAGAAAGAAACACCACGGTTGCAAGGAACAACTCATCATCGATTCTGTGATAATGAAACAGGCACACGTAGGGCATCGGAATGTTCATTCAGCTTTTCTCGATTATCTGAAAGCATTCGATAGTACCGCCCATTCTTGGCTTGTCGAAGTATTGCAGATATACAAAATTCACCCAGCCCTGGTAGAGTTCTTGAAGACAACAATGACACACTGGCGCACGTCTCTGCAGGTCTTCATGAACAATACATCAATTAAAACCGACGAGATACCCATACGTCGTGAAATTTTTCAAGGAGACTCTTTGAGTCCACTATGGTTCTGTTTAGCTATGAACCCATTGTCCTCAATGCTCAGAAGAACAGGATACGGATTTAGGATAAAAACAGAAAGGAATTATCATACAGTCTCCCACCTGCTGTATATGGATGACATCAAATTATATGCTTCGAACAAGAAGCAATTGGATGATTTGCTGAAAACTGTCAGTGAGTTCTCGGCAGATAGTCATATGAAATTCGGGATTGGAAAATGTAAGACCCTGAAATTCAAAGAGGAAAAGTCATGGATGGTGAAACACAACTTCCAAACGGTGATATTATACAGTGCATGAGGGATGGCGAAACATACAAATATCTGGGAAACCAACAAGCCAGATTGCTAGACCAAAAACAATCAAAGGAGAAGATTCGTTCAGAATACAGTCAGCGTCTGAAGTCTGTGCTGAAATCGATGTTGAACTTCGAAACGGAAAGAAGGAGGATGCGGATTAATAGATGTTGTCAATTTACACACCGAACAGATAAAAAAATCTCAGAGAATTCTTCTCTGCAAAAGCTCTCACCTCTGACCTCCATAGAATGGTATCGTTGGCTGATAGAGGATATACACCACTAAATCTTGCTACCAGAGATGACCTGCTGAATCTACCGTTCATATCGGATACTGAAAAACAAGAGCAATGGTCAAAAAAGGAATTGCATGGACGACATCACCATGAGATTAATTAATCAACCACACATCAACAAAGAAGCTTCCAACAAATGGTTGATGAAAGAAGAACTATTCGCGGAAACAGAAGGATTCCTTATGGCCATCTAAGACCAAGGCATCGCTACAAACAACCACAAAAAATTTATAATTAAGGACGTAACATTACAAACAGATAAGTGCAGAAAATGCCATATAAGATCGGAGACAATACAGCATATTACGTCCGGATGCGAACAACTGGCCAATACGGTTTATCTTCACATGTATAATCAAGTGTGCAACATTATCCTTCAGAAATTTGCACACAAGTATGGATTTCTGAATACCTTTCAGCTATATTACAAGTATCAACCGACGCCTGTATTGGAAAATGACTCTATCAGATTATACTACGATAGGCCTGTTATCACTGACAGAATGGTGACGAATAATAGGCTGGACATAGTGATGTATGATAAGAGATCCAGAACAGCAATGCTGGTGGATGTCGCCATACCAAATAATAACAACGTGCTGAACGAGCTCCAGGAAAAGTCCAAATATACAAACCTTGCTATTGAGATCAAGCAGAAGTGGCACCTCGATGAAATAGATATCGTTCCTGTCATCATTTCTTCTACTGGGCTAATACCCATAATGTTGCATGATAGCCTTAAGAAATTAGATTTGCATAAGAATACTTATATAGAAATGCAAAAAAACTGTAATTCTCAATACATGTAGTAAAGTAAGAAAATTTATGTCAAATATATTGTAATCGAGCCTATTCCCTTTGATTCCTGAATCTGGGAAAGGTAAATTATATCCAACTAAAAGCTCAGATAGTGCACAAGTCCCCGATAATAAATAATACAAATTAATTGAATTATATAGAAATCACACACAATACAATAGAGTGAAAAACCTCACAAAAGCCAAAGGCTTGTGGTGGGGGATCATATAATTTTTACACATATTTTGAAACATTTCGAATAAAATTTGGAATAAGATTATAGCAATGTTACATCGACTAGGACAGTTCTGAATTCTCGAAGCAGAATACGACACAATAATTAAGTAGCCTAAGGTACAACCAGAACAACAGTCACAGCTCACTTTTTTACATCTATATAAGATCTGATAGTATCTCTCTCTGTTGACGTTATCCATTTCCTTAAAGAAATTTTGAATTTTTTGAGAATCACAATGCATTTGAGATACGAAGGAAGTTTATTGTACAATCGCGGTGCAAGGTAATGGAAGCTTCTTTGACTAATTGTCTTTTCCATTTTTGGAATGTGAAGCGAAAATTGTCCCATATCTTGTATTTTTTACGTTTGCAGTTGTACTTTGATTTGATATATTAACTTTTAGATTATTTATAACAGAATAGCAGAATAACTGGTACACGTTCCATGCACCAGATAATTCGTAAAGAAGTATGCTGGGATATTGAATTTCTTTTTTATATATAATTTTGAGTAACCACTTTTATTGGATCTTCAACTTATTCAGAACATGATTATAAGCCCCACCCCAAGCAATCTTTCCATAAAGTAATTGAGATTTTATTAATGCCTAGTAAAGTGTCATCATTACGAGTATGTCCAAAATATTCGAAAACTGCTTACCTCTCAGCTTTGATAGCAATTTATTGATATGGGTTTTCCCCCTTAAACGAGAGTCCAAATATATACCTAGGTACTTGCTTTCATGTGTGTAAGGTATTTCCAAAATAGAGTCCCCATAGCGAATTTTCAAGCCTCGACTGGAAATGATCTTTTATCAACGGCGAAAGGAACATATTTGGTTTTTTTTCAAAATTTATGCTCAACAAGTGTTGATCCATCCATGCTTTAATAGTGACAAAGTCCAATTTCGTCGTCCGCATAAGTTTTTCCGGAATAGAACACAATCGTATCGTCAGCAAAACTTATTATTTGGTCTGTGATATCCGAAAAAAACAAATTATTTATATAAATACTGAACAGTATCGGACCTAAGACTGTTTCCTGAGGTGCCCCATAACAAAGTTGTTCTAATTCTCTGTGAGTATCTCCATTCAGCCTCACCATCTGCCTCCTGTCGCTTTGATAGCTCCGCATCAACCTCAGACCCACCCCCTTGAAACCTGTCTTCCAAAAATTATAGCAGGATGTTCTACTGTGTCGAAAGCCTTTGCTAGATTGATTAGAATGCATAAAGCTACTTCATCGTCACTGAAAGTTTGATAGATCTTCTTAACTAGTGCCGCAATGGAATCCTGCGTGGATCTGTTTTCTCTAAAACCAAATTCAGACTCCGACAAAATATTGTTCTGGTTCATTAATGCAATTAACTGAAATTTAAGAACTTTTTCAACAATCTTGGACAGCACAGGTAACAGGGAGATTGGTATGTAGTTCACGCATATTTTTTTATCACCTACCTTATGCAAAGGCACTACAACCGCAGTTTCAAGTTGGGTTGAAAATTTACCCTTGCTCATAATTGTATTTACTAAATGTGATAATGGTTGAGGCAAGTAATTTATCTCCACCCTAAAAATCTTCGCGGTTATACCATCAGCATTTTTAGTATTAAAATTTTCAATTATGTTTTTAACTTCCCCTATATTAGTTGGTTTCAGTTTCAATTCAAATTAATATTTATATGTTTTAATATAAAAACTTGAGATAAAGGTACTCGTATTCACTTTCTTAGTTTCAAAATTTTAATAGGCAGCAACAGGCCCGCCACTAGCGGTTTGAACGCCGGTGTGCAATTCCTATCGTGCCGCCCCTATCTAACTACAAAACCTAGGTGTTTATAAAAATGTGAAAAAAAATGCTGTACAGTGAAAAACTATGTTATATTAGGTTATTTCATACAAGATAGATACACTAATACGACATTAAATGAAAAAATGAAGGCAAGAAAGGTGCAGTTTATACATATTATGTAGGTAGGTATAGGTATTAAGTTATTTCACAGAAAGTGCACCTTTCTTGCCTTCATGTTGGCAAAATCAGCTATAATTTTTTTGGTGTCTAGTCTATTTAGAATCTCATGTTCAATTGAAATTATTGCTAAATTACTTAGTCTTTGCTGGTGCATAGTTGATCTCAAATAGTTTTTTATTATTTTTAACTTTGAAAATGACCTTTCACCAGATGCAACTGAAACCGGCAATGTAAGTAGTATCCTTAGCGCTATTGCTGTATTCGGAAATGTTGACTTCAATTCATTAGCAAAAATGAATTGCAATAGGGTTTGTGGATCATTAGACTGGTTTTCAGTTAAATGCAATTTTAAAGCATTGATTTCATTAAACATATCTATACCGTCAATATCTGCGTCACTACTTGAACTATCTTTTAGCTTCACATTCAAATCTTTACAATGTTTCATTAAATCATCTTTGGAGTAACTAAACAAGTTATTATTGGTGAAAAAGCCAAAAACGTCGGTAAAAGTTTCCAACTCATCGAATCTACGTTTTAAAGAAGTTGAGGTTTGGTCCAGGATCCTAAAAAAAACATCTACCTTGTATTTTGTTTTAGGGTCAAGTAAGACTTCATCACTCTGTTCATACTGAAATTGAGTTGGTTTTCTTCGTGGACGAACGGTATTTATAGGCGGAAAATCTGCATCTACATTAAGTTCCCGAGCCACAGTGGTAGCTTCTTCTAACACCCTTTCGAAATGCTCATCTGTGCGATATTCGGTGAATTTATGAATCAATTTATTTAACAAATTTATGCAGATTTGAGTATTTCTTGTGGGGTTATGCATCATTTTGCTAATAGCATTAATTTCGTTTAAAATATCAAACCAAATTACAACTAAGCAAATAAATCTATAATTTTGAATATTCAAAGCAAGCGAATGTGCTTTGTGAGTTGTTGTACAATCCCATTCCGACGAATTGTTATCTGATATTTCAAGTAAAGCGTCAAATATTTTTTCGAGGTGATACCGTAAAGGTTTGACTGCATCGATTCTGCTAGACCATCGCCGTTCATCATATTATTTTTATAAGGATAATCTTTTTAGTATTGTGAGGTGACAATGTCTGAATTTTAGTAGATGATTGTCTGATTTGCCGCCCCCCTGAATGCGCCGCCCGCGTGCATTGCACGCCTTGCACTCCCGCTTACGGCGGGCCTGGGCAGCAAGTAAATACGGATACTTATATCTCGCGACAAGCTTTTATATTATAACATATAAATTATGTCAAATGTGTTAAATTTCAAATGACGTTATAAGTTAACAGTAAAAGTTGTAGTGCAAAAGTTTATTTTTTTCTTTTTAGCGCATTTAAATAAAAGCTTGTTTTTAAAGATTTTTTTAACTTAATTTTATATGTTGGAGTCAGTTACTGTTCTGGACGTTGAAGTTTCCTATTATGATCACCTCAACTGGCTGTTTAATTTGAAAGTGCATTGACTTGATTATTTTTGGAATGGAAGTTTCAATACTGCAACAGCAGCGATTATGAGTTATTTGAAATGATAAAAAAATTGGTTTAATATTTCACAAACAGCCGCCCTCTAAGATCACGAGCCGCCACTGCTATACATCCAAGTTTCTTGTTACCAGTTATCATTTCAGGGGAGCATTGATTTCATTGATTGGACTACTAACTCTATACTTCTTACGTTATGAAAATTTGGAATAATAGTGAACTTTTGAAACACATGTCCTCGAACATAAAACTCTATTACGAAAAAAGTGAATTGTGTTTTAACTTCACACTCGAAAATTCAATTTCAAAGGGTCAAATATGAAGACTATCCGTCCCTTTAGGGTCCATGTGCGTACCGTCCCTGTCTGGCGCCACCGCTTCTTATTTTATTTAATTTTTTCAGTCCCGTATGACTGAAGATCGAATTTATCGGGCTACGTCATCGTAAAATAAAATCAAATTAATACGAAGCTTATCTGCCGATGTGGATAGCATATAAAAATCCAAAGAATGTCGTTTAGTGAGCATTTTGAATTTTGTGGGCAGTATATTGTGATTCTATTGGTATTTTATGTTTTAATATTTCAATAAAAAGCTGTATTTTGATAGGTCTGTGTCGACTTCATTAGGAAATGTTTATTTTTTAACGAGAATGGTATACGTGGTAGTTTGCAAGACAATTTGAATTACATCTGGGTAGGGTGGTTATTCATTATACTTCCTACATTACATAGTACTTTCTCACGATAAAGATATGACGAAAATATAAATTATGAATCATTAAAGAAATTGAAGACAATGTACCAGGTTGATTCCAGAAGTACCTTTCTTAACAAGAAATACACAAAAATTGTCTTCATTTTTCAACTTAAAGAAACTCCTATCGTAGAAAGTTAAACAACCTTCCCTGAAGGAACTTCTTTTCTTTTTCTGGTCCACTCTTTATAATCATTGTCAACCAGGGCCAAATAATAGTGGTACAATCTGCTCGGATGTCCTGAACAGTTTGCAACATACTGAAGTTTCGGTCTCGTTTCCCTCGTCAGAGTTTAATACCCATATTCAATTACAACCCAAACTGCAACCTATTCGTCTCAACCCGTTAAGACGTGTCAAGTACATATATATGTATACACATACAAGTGGCGCCCTCCAACGTCAAGGTTAGAAAGGCATCCGGGAAATCATGAAAGCAAAAAGTTAATCAAATAGAAAACTCTAAGAAGTCAAACTAGTCGAACTTTTATGAGCATACATGAGACACTGAAAAATATATAGACCTGGTGAGGAATCTCTATAAGGTATTTCACTCAACAAACTATACTCATATCGCAACTCTGGGTTCTGAAAATTCTTTGAACTTCACTTCCATTCTCACAAACCAACAGACTCAGAATAGATTCGCAGAGTGCCAAATATGCAGTTTTCAAAACACCCGATGATACTGTCGTATCAAAAACAAAAATATTCTTGCATAATTTACTCTTGAGCTAACCTTATGAACCCTCCAGGTGAGTGTCTATCCAAATATATACCCAAAAACCTGGCATTAGCGGGTTCTACCAAAAACGACCCTTTCTGACCTCCATTCATAACCAATCGATTTCCTGAAAACTACTTCGGGGCTTCCGAATTCATCCGTTCGAACATTAAGTCAGCCTCCCCAAAACCATCACAGGGTACAGAAATCGTTGTGTCATAAGCTAATTAATATGTTAGTACAATCGGTTATACAATTTGGAAGATCATTTATAAAGATCAAAATAACAATGGCACCAATATAGAGCCTTGGGGCGCCCCAACGCTAACCAGTTGTTCATCTGACCAATCACCTTGCGCGTACGCATATTGATATCTATTGGTCGAAAAAGACTTTATCGGACAAATACATTGTTCTGTCAAACTCGTAGCGAGTAAGCTTAACAAGAACCGAATGAGACGCAATCAAACATCTTGGTCAAGTATAAAAACGGTGTCAAGGAATACAGTACCATTTCAAAACAATTCGTGGTATTGAAAATAAATTCAAAAAGTATATCATCAGAAGTGCTCCTTATCCTCCTGAGACGGATTGGCTTGGAAAAAAAAAGTCGTCCCAAAATGTGCAATTTCTTTATCACAAAAGAGCTTTGGGAAAGATTGGAACCAGGGTATAAGAGCTTATGATACTTATTTTCAATGAAATAAAACTAAAGTATTTAGATTTTCACTATATTAACAAAACTATGACCGGTTTCACCACACTGTGACTTCATCAGATAGATACAAACTAATGAACAGAGTTATTCCTTATATATTAGTCTTATTTCCTACTTAATATTACAATAGGTACAAGAGGTATGTTGGAAAACCCATAGGAGTTGCTCACTTTATGAATTGAAAAGATTGAGTAAAGGAGAAGGATTTAGATCTAATTGACTATTAAGTAACCTAAATGAATTCTTTTCTTTGTTGATCTCTAAAATTTCCAATAGATTGAGTTTTTGTGTGTTATTTTCATTGTGTAAAATTTTGAAATTATCATTAAAGTTATGGTTTTCTTCGAGTAAGTGATTAGAATAATGGGAATCTGATTTATGATGATTAAAACTACGTTTGTGCTTGTATAATCTAACTTTGAAATTTCTGAAAGTTCTACCAATATAAATTTTATTACAATCCCCGCAAGAAAGTTTATAAACACCGGATTTATTACTTTTATCAATTTTAGATTTGCAGTTTTTGATATGTCGGCCTAAAGAATTATCAGTTCGGAATGCTATATTGAAATTATAATGCGAGAAGAATGATTTTAATTTTAGACTAGGATTACCAATATAAGTTAAGCTGTTATATTTTGTGTCTGAACTTTTTATATTTGGAAATACTTCCTGGATTGCTATTTGAAATTTTTTGCGTGAAATCATGTTCTCAATCATAGTTGGACTGTAACCGTTATTGACTGCTATTTGTTTAATTATATTTAGCTCTTTTATGAAATTATTTTGTGACATTGGGATATTAATGAGTCTATGTACCATACTATTGTAAGCAGCTAATTTATGTGGATAAGGATGTGTATATGAGTTGTGAATAGTAATATCTGTATGCGATGGCTTATGAAAGATAGAAAATTCATGTTTGCCGTTAATTTTAGTAATAGTTAAATCCAGAAAGTTAATGGAGTTTTCTGTTTCTATCTCTAAAGTGAATTTAATATTATCGTGAATTTTGTTAATGAATGTTTTGAAGACTCAAATTTTCTGTTTGTGCCAGTGAAACAACAATTGATATCGTCGATATATCTAAACCAATAAATAAAGTGTTTGAATAACGGATGTTCTTGGATAGTTTTTCAATATTATCCATGAAAATTTCAGCGAGCAGAGGGCTCAGAGGATTACCCATGATTAAACCTTTTTTACTATTATATAATACTACTACGTTGCTCTTCAATAGAACCATTGCTAAGCCATAGAGGTCTTTTAAGTTGCTGTTTCTTTGAGAATCAACGGTGTGTCGAACAGCAAAAGGGCTAACCTCCTCGAATGAAAAATTCAAATATCCAAGATCCTCACAAGGAAGTGTCTAAAGCTTCTACTGTGATCAGTAGTTGTTGATGAACTTTACAAAATACTGGATAATACTGGCTGTAACGCACAAGGTTTTTCAGATGATGTCGCTATAATCATTAGTGGAAATCATGACAGCATCATATTGAACCTAGATACTGTGAATGTGCTTGAAGAGGAGCTCAAGATCCATCCAGGTAAAATAACTCTGATTCCATTCACAACACCTTAAAGCTCTACTTCAGCATAGACATACGATAGAATTCCCGTATTAGGCTACGCGTATAGAGGTGACCCAAGATAAAAGCCTCAAATGAGATAAATTGATGAACCTCTCTTCAAAGTTTCATCAGGAACATGTCAATTGTGGAAAGACTTCTGGCCTATAGCTATAGATAACCTATTGGTTATATACTGAAGTTAAGAGACCAATTGCCTCATATGCATTGTTCATATGGTGGACGAAGACAGTAGAATTTACCACCCTAAACAAATTGCAGCAACTATGATATTTAGTATGTATAACCTCCACCAATCCCACCATTGTCCTACATGTGATTCTGAATCCCCCTCCCCACCAGATAGTAGTGAAGTAGAATTCAATGGCATCGTTACCGCTTCAAAAAACGTAAAATTAAACCTGGTGATCTGAAAGGACACAGTTCTAGAATTCCTAATAAAACAATCATAGGATATAATGACACTAAAACATGACTTTCAAACGCCCTTTGAAGAGGTCGCATTTCGGAAAAATAGAATATATTCCAGTTGGGCCAAGGATTCTCCATCTGGCACATAGGTAAATCCAAAACGATTGATCAAACGGGTGTACGCATATTTGTCTCTATGCACAGAGCGCCAGTACTCTTAGCCACATTTCGGTATCAACGGATGCTTTTGCGGTGCCCTCAAAGCAATTAACTTTTTCTAATGGACTTTTGATTTCAACGCAATGGATGATGTGTGATCCCTCTCATAAGTTAACATGGTTGCGGTTCGTATAGATCTCTTTTCCGGTGATGCCACCGCAAAATTATCCGTTGATACCGCAATGTGTGGTCACAGGCTTAAGATTATTGATTTGTAATATTGAAACTGACTTATACTCAGAAAATCTGCTAATATTCGTTTGTGTTCTGTTTTAAAATAAATATTGAAATCCACAGTAAGAAATAAATGTTGTAAGCCATTTACATTCGTTTATTAATTCTAACCTAAAGTGTTATGGAAAACAGTATAGGATGAAATATTCTATAAAAAGATTACTCATCAATTTCTCTGCATCAATATACAGATTTCGTCGTTTTGGTATTGCAGCTATATATAAGATTGTGATTAAAGAAAAATGTCCACCCCACCCTCACCGTACTCTTTTCGCGTGAATAATTTATTACACCAAACAGATTCAAGCTAGGTATTTTCGTTTTTTTCGTTATTTAGAAATTCCGAAAATTTTCGGAATCAGTCAAGTGGAAATATCTTGGTTGTTTTTGAAGTTATGTGAAAATGGTTTTGAAATTCTTCATGAACGTTTTTACGTAAAATGAAACAACATGCGTGATTTTGTTTTTGTTGAACGGTTTTTGAGTTATATGCCAACTTGCGTTTTTTTTGTAATATGAACCATAGATACGTTTGATTTCGTTGTATAGAGTTTCTTATACTTTTCAAAAATACATAATATGTATGATGTATGTGTTTATATGAGATATAAGTAATCGTATTCATTTCTTAGTTTTAAAATTTTAATAGGCAGCAAGTAAATACGGATACTTATATATCGCGACAAGCTTTTATATTATAACACATAAATTGTGACAAATGTGTTGAATTTGAAATGACGTTATAAGTTAACAGTAAATGTTGTAGTGCAAAAGTTTATTTTTTTCTTTATAGCGCATTTAAATAAAAGCTTGTTTTTGAAGATTTTTTTAACTTTTTTTTATATGTTGGAGTCAGTTACTGTTCTGGACGTTGAAGTTTCCTATTATGATCACCTCAGCTGGCTGTTTATTTTCAATGTGCATTGACTTCCTTATTTTTGGAACGAAAGTTTCAATACTGCAACAGCAGCACCTGGTGAGTTATTTGAAATGATGAGAAAAGGATTTTATATTTCACTAACAAACGGTAACCAAGAACGCAGTCGCCCTCTAAGATCACGAGCCGCCACTGCTATACATCCAAGTTTTTTGTTTCCAGTTATCATTTCAACTTGCGTTTTTTTGTAATATGAACCATAGATACCTTTTATTTCGTTGTATAGAGTTTCTTATACTTTTCAAAAATATATCATATGTATGATGTATGTGTTTTCATGAGAAACTGAAAAAAAATGATTGAAATAGCTTGCTATGATAATTCAGATGAATCATTTAATGTGTTTTCATCAAGTTACAACATTGTTATGAATAAAGTATCGTTTGTAATAACGAATCGACCATGCCGTACGGAAATTTTGATTAATGGGATATTCTTTTTGTGCTATAAAATTTAATAGAAGTAATCAATGTAGGTATTCGAAAGTATTCATATTATTCTATAAGCATAATTCACAACGCCTGAGAATACTCTGATACGTATTGGAAATTTGAATATTGGTAACCAAAACAATATCTGAAACTTTGCTTCAACTCTTCAATATTTCGACCAACTCTTCTATATAACAGATATATATCCCCTAAGGAAAAAGTCTAGCGCCGACAATTTTGGAGAACGTGCCGCCCATCTTATTGGCCTACTAATTCTAATCCAATTATTGCCATAATTCAAAATAAGTGAATCATCAACGGCCATAGTTTGATGAGGAGGTGTTCCATTATGTTGAAAATAGATTTCGTAAAAATATCAATCATTAATGTTGTTATTAACAATTTCATGGTGTAATTCATTACGAAGTTTTTCATCAGAAATCATATACGCAAATACGCGATTATCATACATACATTGAACCCATATCAGCCTTGACGTTGAATATTCATATGCCGATGTGGGTGTATATCTGACCATCAATGTTCATTTCGACGATTGAATAGTCCATCACTACTAATGTGAACTTCATCAGTCCGAATTATTTCTCGAAAAAACTGCGAATTTCTGTCAGATTTCTATAGAAACCAGCTGAAAAAATCGAGAAGACGTTGCAAATCTCCTGCCTGCAAAAACTCAGATATTTTCATTTTATAAGGTTTATAGCTATTCTTCTTGAGATTACTGAGCGTTCGACTCTTAAGTACCTCTGTTCCTATTTTAATTTTCCTGTCCGAAATCGATGGGCTGGCCGTTACACTACCTATTACATCAATGGTTGCTTCTTCTCCATCAATTATTTTATATTCTTCCTTCCTTGGGACGTTGAATGTTTGATAGTTCATGAGATTTTTGTCTTATTTTATAGAAAACATTTTCATGAGGCTGCCACCTCTTAGACGGTCCAAATAAGCAGCTTCTGCAGCATCATAATTATTTTGAATATATAATTCAATTATATTGAACTTTTCAAAGCTTTCGTTTGGCATGGTGGTTTCGTTATTCCAAACGATACTATATTCACACAACGGTAACTTGATGAAAAAACGTTAAATGATTTATCCGAATTGTCATTGGAAGAACTAATTTTCGAACTGTCGTGAAAGCAGAGAAAATATTTAAGCTTTTTCAATCATTCCGAGTGAATTCAGTGAATGGAAGTAGAATTACCAGATAAAATTCGGAAAAGTTGTACAATTTTCGGTTTTTCATGAAAACAGTCGTTAATGAAAAAGTAATGACACAAGTAATATATTTTTGAAAATAAGCTCTGCTTATCGAAATGAAAGTTGCACATGGTTCACCTTTAAGAAAACGCAAGTTTGCATTCTCTCGAAAACCATTGGAAAAAATTTCGCATTTCCGTTTGGAAATGGCTCCAAATGAAGTATTTTAACATGAAAAGCATAACTAGAGGCTAATCTAATAACTATTGAATGACTATCTGCAAATTCTTCGAAAGGGTATTCCATTAGTAAATCTATACGCTAGCAGAAATGTTTCGGTCCGTCTTTTTGTAACTGGTTCACTATCTAGGTATCTAACAGAAATACATTTCTTCTGTAGAGGAATTCGAGAAGTTTGAAAATTCAGGTTTTGTGTAAATTCAATTAGAAGGTAATGAATGTTAAACGTAGTTCACCCGTAGTGTAAGTGAGTTACAAGTTGAAAATACTGACTTTTGGAGTTTCCTCAACAAGGTGTATCATAGAAAAAATGTTGTATGCAGATGTGGTATTATTTTGACGAGTTCTATTCACTTTCTCAGTCTGGGGCAACCCTGTAAATCGCAAAAAATTCAGAAAAGAAGGGATGCAATTTCTGTAACTAATATTTCATCTAAGCAACCGCACAAAAACATGAAAACTCGTCCATTCTTTACACGATCATCCAAACCCCTATTTCATTTCTTCAATATCGAATTATTCCAATCAGAAAAGAAATAAAAATCCGTATGAGAATTTGAGATATCAGATAAACCTGGTAGACGCCAGTCGGCATTCCATACGACAACTATGTCATATTTTAAAAATATCATATACGAAATCTCGACTCAATGAACTGGTCGTAGCAGGCTGTGTAAGCATGGTTCATTCAATAATTTTGGTGTCCCGCTGTCACAGATTTTTCAAATCTTCTTCTCTTCCGGATAACATCGGTTTCTAACGTTGAAAGTGGCCAGTTGCCATAGATATATTAATGAACGCTTGTTTATAGAGTTGTTTTGGATATTTAAAAATCAATCTACAGCTGGATATACAATAATAATAATGATGATGATTGGTGTGGAATACTTTGATATAGGTATACTTATATATGATATAGAATATATAGAAATATGATTTGAGCAAGAAAGTTCGAAGAACCAATGATCAAAAAATGCTTCGTTGCCGAGATACAGGGTGTTAAAGTTGAGAAAATTTTTCGATTTTCTCTCGATAAAACCTAGACTTCTCAAGATTTCGGGCTCAAATTTTCCACATAAGCTATTAAACACAATCTGAATCACCAGGTGAGGCCAAATTTTGGAACAGTATACAGGATGATACTTTTTCATGGGCCATGTTCCATTTTTACCCTCGGAACTTTTTTTTGGTACGTCACTGGCATTAACAAAAAATGAAATCGAATAGATCATTCAATTTGAAATTTTTTTTGACTCTTGCATTTTGATCGTAGCTATCAGCGTTTCTGAGATATTAATTATTGAAAATAATCCAATAGTTTTCCCATATCGAAGCTATGGAGATATTATCTTAATAACTGATGCAATTTTTCAGGAATTGAGCTGAAATTTACATCAGATATCTCCTTATTGTATGTTTATAACAAAATGAGGCAAAAATTCCTGACAGTATACAGGGTGTTATTTTTTCACGTGCATTTTCCTCTATTTGCCCCCTGAACTTTTTGTGGTGCGCTACTGGTATATTCTGAAAACAGAATCAAACAGATTATTCAATGCGAAAACTTTTCTGTTCTTTGTATTTTTCTGTATCTGCCACCATTTTCGAGATATTAATCAAGAAAAGTAATCGTATAGTCCCTTCCGTATTGAAAGCTTGAAGATATTTTTCATGTTATTTCGGCAATTTGTGAAGACCTTGAGCTCGAATTTCAAACGAAGTTCACATTTTAAGATCTGCACCACTAGATTGGTAGGATTTATGAGAAAGTATAAAGATCTTAACATGTGAACTTCGTTTGAAATTCGAGCTCAAGGTCTTCACAAATTGCCGAAATAACATGAAAAATATCTTCAAGCTTTCAATACGGAAGGGACTATACGATTACTTTTCTTGATTAATATCTCGAAAATGGTGGCAGATACGGAAAAATACAAGGAACAGAAAAGTTTTCACTTTGAATAATCTGTTTGATTCTGTTTTCAGAATATACCAGTAGCGCACCACAAAAAAGTTCAGGGGGCAAAAAGAGGAAAATGCGTGAACGTGAAAAAATAACACCCTGTATACTGTCAGGAATTTTTGCCTCATTTTGTTATAAACATACAATAAGGAGAAAAATTTTCTCAACTTTAACACCCTGTATCTCGGCAACGAAGCATTTTTTGACCATTGGTTCTTCGAACTTTCGTGCTCAAATCATTCAGGGATTCGCATCCTTCATTTATGACATCTTATTCGGAAACACCCTGTATATATATATATATATAAACATAATTTGTCTGTGATAGAATGTCACTTGAAATGTGAACGTCTCTTTGAAGAGCATGTATAATATCACTAACTACAAATTTAGGAACAAAAACACAAAATATAACGAATCAAATTAATTATCCATCAAATCGTACTGCCCTGGAACGTGAAGATCGCAATGAACGTGATAGACAGACCCGTGAAGCGCGACATTCGACTAAAGTCGATTTGGTGAAGCAGTAGAGTAATAAATCTTTAGAAGACCTCTCCTCTGCGAATTGAATCCGATTGAAGTAATGTGGGCACAGGTAAAGGGTGAAGTGGCTAGAAAGAACAGAAGTTTTAAGAAGACGTCGAACTTTATCTCAACGGTGCAATAAAAAGTGTTACTTCCCAAAACTGAAAAAATTGTTTAGATCACGTCATTAAAGCAGAAAATGAAATGTGGGAACTGGATCATATTATGGATGCCATGATAGATCCTGTTATAGTGAAATTAGGTAATGAAAACACATCATCAGAAGATGAACTGTAATTATTTTATCAAAATATTGCAGTCTACTATAATATAAAATAAATGTTCATTTCCATAAGTTACTAAAATTATTGAGTTATCTGAAATATCATGAACATTATTTAATTATTATACAGGATGTTACATAATAGTATGTCACAACTTGAGGGGTAAATCTACGTGCAATTTTAAGAAAAAAGTTCATATAAGCATAGATCCGCAAAAGCTTTGTTACGGAGCTACAGGATGAAATTTCCGGAAAAAAATTGTTTTTTTCTTCAAAACTCCTGCAGTTTTTGAGATATTCAGCCCAAATTTGGAATGCAAGCTATTTTTTACAGCCTCCATCATTAAACGTCCTAGATTTCAACTGAAATTCACATGGTGTTTTCTTTTCCGAGTCCATGTCTTCTTTTGCCCTCTCAAACTTTTTTGCAGTACGCCACTGAACAGTGTACAATAAATTTTTGTCATCTTCGTTCAATTTAGAAACTTTTTTGGTGCTTTTAATTTTTTCGTATCTCCAACCCTTTTCGAGTGAAAAATTATTGAATTTGAATTGTATGTAATTCGCTAAATAAAAAAAATTGAAGAAATGCTAGATAGGTATGCCCAAAATTTGCTTTTATTTTGATAGCTCGTCTTCTGCGACTCAACTTATAATTATTCAATATCAAACTGTAAAAAAGACCTAAAAGAGAAAAATTCATCAGGCAAAGTTTCTAAAATTTTACACACCAACAAAAATTCTGGTAATTAATAATTACCAGCAAGACCACTAGCTGTCTTATTGTGATCAATTTCTTGTTGTAATTGATTCCAAACAGGAGGGCTACTAGCGCTTGTATGCAAAAAAGGATTTTGGCGCCCCTTAAGGCATTTTGGATCATGTTTTTCATTTTTTTTTTGAAGGTAGGAGGTAGGTAGGTGTAGGTGCTTGAAGTAAAGCAAAAACTGAACTTTAGAAGTCATATTTATTTGTAGACACACCCATTTTAAAACATTTACTTAAGTAATGGGATACAGACACGTTGACTCGTTAATAAATACTAGAAAATAACCTAAAACTGAAAATCACATTTTTTAGGAACAAATAACAGAAATCTAACCTAATGTCTACATATATATATATATATATATATATATATATATATATATATATATATATATATATATATATATATATATATATATATATATATATATATATATGTATATAAGAACTACTTTGTACTTATACCTAGATATTTTAAAAATATGCAGATATTTCTAATAATAAATACCTAGGAACTTCGTTTTAAAATCAATAATGATAGCTAGGTCTAGGTGCAATAGAAAAATAAAAGATAGCTATTGTAGTAGCGATATTTTCCGAGATTTTGCTGTTACATATTCATTAATTACATCGCTGAAATTTATACAATCAAAAATTTCTTATTCAATTTCAAAAGAATTCTTAGTGAAATACTTACGTTTGGAAAGGTGGAGATCAAATTGTTTTCAAATATATATTGTAAACTACTTAAAGTCAGTATCTTCAGGTAATGAAAACAACTTTTATGCTGTAATTTCGTTAAACAGATCATTGAAGTCTATATCCTTATTATCCTGATCTGTCAGTCGCTCTTCAAGAATAGAACAATGTTTTAAGAGATCGCTGTTACTTAATTTGAATATGTCGCTAAAAATCCGAAAATATTTTCATATTCATTTAATAAGTCAAATCGGTTTTTAGAGAGCTTATAGTTTGGTCTATAATTTTTAAGAAAAAACTAATTTTAAAGGAGGTGTTTGGATCATGAGGGGTTCAAATCTCCTTCTAACCGTTGGTAATGGTGGAAAGTGTTCTTCGATATCGAGAGAAGATGCTACTTCTTTCGCCTGCACAAGAATTTCTTGGATGATTGGTCAGATCTCTATTGCTGGAAGTGATCAACTAAATTTTTCAGGTAGGTTTGGCATACTTCAATATGAATTGTAGCACTTTGCATTTGTTTGCTGACAATATTTATACCAAATAAAACGGCATGCCAAATAATAATTCCACAAATAAATTTTGTACAGACGTTAAGAGGGAACTCGCTTTTTGTCTTGCATAAATGTGAAAGGAATTATCTTCAGCCACTTCTAGAAGACTTTCGCAAACCTTAAGTAAATAAACTTTAAGTACTCAACTTTTTTTTTGAAGTGGTGTTAAGGACAACATACATCAGAACAACACTAATTTGCTCAGTATGACTAGTGTCTGGTCAATATAATATTATTGAAAAATATTTTGAACTGCGAACCATTTCTAAAATATTATTTCTCACTTTGGACGTAAATAATTCAATTATTTCATTCTGTATTTGCACGCCTAAATAATGAGTCATTTTAACAGATTTTTTTGGGAGTTTTGGGCTAACGTGCTATCTCATCACTGAATCAAAAGAGGTAATCATCTCAACAGCTTTCAGAAAATTTCCATAATCATGTTCGGAAAGCAATTGAGAAGAACCTTGAAATGCCATGCATTGTGTAGATAAATACTTAACAATCGCAATAATTCTTTCCAACACGTCTCGCCAATATTTTTACCGTTTCTAAAATCCGCAGATGATGAGGATTAACAGTCATAGAAGTCCCCAACATTTTTTTTAAATTTATCCAAGTGTTTATTTAACTGTAAAATTGATGTTTCGTGTCTCTTAATTAGCAAAGACAAGTGTTTCCAATCAGATACTCCATTTGTATCACAAAAAGCGTTAGGAGTTTTACATTTACAAAACAACTTACAACAGAAACAAAATACAGAATCTTTAGAAATAGAGTAAATAAGCCAAGCCCTTTCGACTTTCTCTCCATTTGCTAGATTTCTTTGAAAGTATTTGCACGAAAACTTTCTCTTATCTTTATTACTAGGAAAGCTAAAACTGATGTCTATCAAGGGCGGACCACGTTTAACCAATATTCTAGCCATTTCACTGGTGATTCTTTCGAGCCACAAACCGAGGTCGGAGCGAATTATGTCGATACTAGGCTCATTACTGCCTTCATCGAAAGTGTCATTTGCAGCAGGTATTTCGGTAGCTGACATTACCGAACTTTTTACACAAGCTGAATTACCTGCAGTGGTGTTCAAATGCTGTAGACGAGGATGGTGTCATCGCTTCATCAAGCTCTGCATCAGTAGAAGCTGTTTTGCTGCTACAACCGCTGCCACTTGTTGCTGCACCTGATGTTATTGTTGAAATTTCAGATGGTCCACTCACGGTTATTGATATTACGGATTTAGAATCTTGAGATTCGGACGATTCGGTCGCACCAACATCAATAGTATCCGTGTAATCTTGATTGTTTTGCAAGAAATGCTCTAAAGATCCAACCAATTTTCCCTTTTCTTGTAGTCTCAGTTTCTTTTGCTCGCGAAACCTGAAGGTCTCTTTCTTTCATCCTGGAAAAACAAATAAATAATTAGTACTCATGAGAATTAGGAGTTAACCTCTAAAGTACCCACAATAATAAGCACCATGTGGGTAGGGTAGGAAATATTCTTAAAAAGTTAACTGAGTAGCCAATAGTTTTCAACCCTTTAGAGGGCAGATTATTATTAAGTAAGATATGGCCGATTGAAGCCAAGAATAAAGATATTTGGCTAAAAAAAATCAATTATAACCAGTATCCTATAAAGGGTTAATGTTGATAGTATAAAGTAGGGAAGACTTACCATTCTATAAAAAATCAAGGCGTTGAAATTGTAGTCAGCAGATATTCGGCACACATTTAGAAAAAAGTAGTAAACAAAATATTACACAACATAACACCACACTTTACAAAATAAAAATAACTTTATATGTAAAAATTAATAGGAATACTTGTTTTTATTCACATGTCTCACGGTCCAGTGAACTAACTGATTTAAAAATGCCTGTGGCGATGCATCGCTTTTATAGCGCTCCAGGCGTTATTCATGTCTGAACAGGAAAAATCAAGAAACTGCCGCCTGACATTCTCGCAACATAGGAATCGGCAGTAACTGGATGATATACTAACAAATTTCGTTCGTATTTATACCTAATCCTATTCAATTTCTCAACTTTTATTTTAATATTTTGTTTTCGACCCTGGGTTTTGGCGCCCCTAAAGGATGGCGCCCGTGTTGCGGGGGCCTGATTCCAAATGGTTTTCAACTTTGATGTATGTGTTGCTATATCGTCACCTGTTCCTCTCTTATAACCCAAAAACTGAGTGCACAAATCGTAAGATTTATCAACAATACTACCATCATATAATCTGTGCAGCTCCATGCACATCTCGTATGATGTTGAAAATCTCAATACTTTAGTGAGAGTTTCCTCAGTCATATTTGTGGTCAAAATCAGTAGCTCTACTCTATTAAAGTAACTCAAACTTTCATCATACCTTTTCATTTCCTCAGTCTAAGCATTCTCTGCTAATGCTTCAGGCGGGACAAGTTTACCTTCTACTATATCTATAGATCCTGTAACTCCTCTCAATAAAATACCCACCTTGTATTTCCATGTAGCCCAAACTGCACCCTATGTGGGTCGAGAAATCCCATTGACATTTTTCTGCAGGATTTTCACTAAACACTCTCTTCAATACAACTAATAAAGGCCCATAACCTGATGATGGAGCAGTATTTATATACTAGCTGACCCAACGTCCGGAATAGCAGAATAAGTATTGAAAAACTAAGAATTTGAAGAATCGACCGTTAGGCGGTACGAAATTTTCCGGGTCAGTTAGTTTTCTATATTTTTATGACAGCAAATCGTTCACGAAAATCTCAATTTTATTATCAAAAATGAAAATAATTGGTCTTGCGTTTAATTGATGAAATTTTTATGATTTATTTAAAGAAAACAATAAATATGATTAATAAATAGTGTGATTTTACGTAGAAATTGTGTGTATCTTCTATCGTTTAGTGTTTGCATTCGTATTAGGAGTATTAGAAGTAATAGTAGTCTGTAAGACACCATTAGTTGGCAAGTATATTTTTTCTACCGAAGTAGTTCCATAAAAATAGTGAAAATAAATATTCGTGACCCCCTAGCCCCCCTTCGTGTATCGTTCTCGTGGCCGATAAAAAAGCGATCCTAGCAGCCAGCGTATTGTAGAGACGTACCCCCAACTGTGTTGAGATGTTACGGCGCGAGAGGGAGGGAGGAACGGCCAATGATTCACTGTTACCAACTAAATAATATTGTACACATGAAACATGAAGAATGGGCAAACCCCTAAACTTATTATCTGTCCGAAGATGCGGATCGTCGAGTTTAACAACGAACAAACGACTATACAGACTGTAACTTTCGAAGAAATTGAAGCTATTATTCGAGACTGATCTGCACAATTCGAATCGGAATGCTTCTTTAGTTTATGGGTCTCAGAAGTAGGCAGATGCTAATCCACTTCAGTTGCGCCCCTGGATGTTAGAAGGTGTCTGTTAAACTGCTTCAGATTTTCATATTTTAAGATATTCAGTACAGAGCTCTGGTGTATGTCGTCAAGAACATAACGCAGAAACACATCAGAACAAAATTCATTGTTTCTTCTTGGCGCATAGATAGATAGATAGATAGAAGTCCAAAATACAATTATAAATCACATTATTAGGATTGTAAGAGAAAATGGTGTACACTACAAAATACAATATTTCACTGAAATACATTATCTATTTCTAAATTCGAAAAACTCGTTAAGCGAATAAAAAGCATGTAAAGCAAGAAAATCAAAGACGACACGTTTGAAAACAGACAAACTAACATTGACATTCAAAATATCACAAAGTTTGTTGAAACAAGTAGACACAAGTCTACGCTGGTAGACTTGTGAATTCTGCACAACCTTGAGCCTCGAAAAGGGTGGGTACAATTTATTATTATTTCTTGTTGCACACTGGTGTCGATCTCTAACTTTTTCATATAATTTTTTATTTTTTTTATATAACAAACTAATTGAAATATATCTTCTTCTTCCTCAAGTGCCATCTCTGAGTCGAAGGTTGGCAATCATCATCGCTATTTTTACTTTAGAAGCGGCCGATTTAAAAAGTTGGTTCGAAGTGCATCCAAACCACTCTCTCAGGTTCCTCAGCCATGAGATTCTTCTCCTTCCTATACTTCGTTTTTCCTGTATTTTGCCTTGGATAATCAGCTGTAGGAATTTATATTTTTCACCTCTCATAATATGGCCCAGATATTCCAATTTACGTTTCTTGAGTGTGTTAGCAACCTCTCTTTCCCTGCCTATGCGTCTCTGAACTTCTGCATTTGTTACTCGATCCATCCATGATATTCTAAGAATCCTCCTATACACCCACATTTCAAATGCTTCAATCTTTTTAAGAATTGCGGCATTCACTGTCCATGCCTCCGCTCCATAAAGGAGAGTAGAGAAAACATAACATTTAGCTAAACGATGTTTTAATGCCATACTTAGATCTTTACTACGAAAAACTTTGTCCATTTTTATGAAGTTGGCTCGGGCATTTTCTATTCTTATTCTTATTTCTTGGGTGTATTCATTTGTGCTGTTCACCATTGCTCCAAGGTAAGTATATTGCTCCACTCTTTCTACATTTCTGCCGTTTATAGTAAGACTAACATTTACTGGATTGTTCTTTGAGATTACCATGAATTTTGTCTTTTTTATGTTTGGTGATAACCCATATTCCTCACTGTAAGTAGATACTCTGGTCATTAGTCTCATTAGCAGAGCTTCGATACTCTCCGCTAAGATTACTGTGTCGTCCGCATATCTTATGTTGTTTACCCGTGTTCCACCAACTGTTATCCCACATTCTTCGTTTTCCAGAGCTTTCTTATGTATTTCTTCAGCATATGCATTGAAGAGTGTCGGCGATAGAACGCATCCATGTCTTATCCCTCGTTGTATTTCAATTTCTTCTGATGTGTGGTTGTCCATGCATATTATAGCTTTTTGCTTATAATAGAGATTAGTGATGATCTGTACGTCTCTACTATCTAGATGTTTTGATTTAAGGATGTCTATCAGTTGATTATGACGAACCTTGTCAAAGACTTTATTATAGTCTATGAAACAAGCATAGACCACTTTGTTAACATCGAGACACCTTTGAGTCAACACGTTGAATGCGAAAAGGGCTTCGCGGGTTCCCAATCCCCTTCTGAATCCAAATTGAGTATCGCTTATATCCATGTCAAGTTTATGGTTTCTTCGATTATGGATAACCTTGAGGAGCAGTTTGAGAGTGTGTGACATCAGACTGATTGTACGATGATCACTACATTCTCTAGCATGTGTTTTTTTTGGTAATCAGATGAAAGTAGATACTAACCATTCTCTTGGAATATTTCCAGTTCTGTATACTTTATTGAATATATTGACTAAGAGACCGATATGATTGTCGTCAATTAATTTGAGTATATCACTTGCCAATTGATCTGGTCCGGGGCTTTTCCCATTCCATTCCCATATATTTTTTGAAATATATAAAGAGATGGAAATGTCAAAATTCTTAATTTTTTGAATAAGGGTCTACAGGATATCATTGGACCAGCCATGGAACTGATATTAGGCCTTGCCCCTCTTCATCTTGTGATAAGAGGAGTGGCTTTCTACAGATTCCATCATCTTTCCCGTAATGAAGCGGGTAACTTCGGCTTTGTGCCTGGCGCCCTACAGTCTGAAATTGAGGACAATGAAGTGCTGAGTATGAGGCAGACATAGCAGACGATGCTCCGGCCAACTCGTCATTCGCAGTTCGTGATTTTTTAACCAAAAACAGCATTCCAACACTTCCACATTTGCCCTACAGTCCAGATCTGGCCCCCTGTGACTCCATCTGTTCCCACTGTTGAAGTCTTACCTCAAAAGAAACAGATATGACGAAGTTTCTGAAGTCCAAAGCATCACGACGGTGGTTCTGAGGGATCTATCTTCGGGTGGGGTTTAGTGTGTGCTTCCAATGGTGGCACCAGAGCATTGAACTCGAGGGAGACTATTGCGAAGGAAGGTATTTTCAAGTATTTATGCCCGGGCACTTTTCCGTGAACTTAATTGACATACCTCGTAAGTCCAACCTAGATCATCTAACACCAATGATTCAGCACATTCTGCCGAGGTCACATTTAATGATTCCGTTGCATTATCAACGAAAATTAAAATTTTCAAGAATAACAAACGTTACTCGCGAAAACTGATCAACAACTACTGTTAGCAATATGTGGTGCTTTCTGGCCAATTCTCAATTCATTATTTTCATTTTATTTCCCATGACAGGAATATGTGCGATAAGAAAAAAGATCGAATTTTGTTGGCATATGTCCGAAAAGTTTCAAAGTTCAAAGTTTCACGTGAAACTTTGAGTGAGAAGCTTTTGTGCAATGAAAACATGAATATCGATTAGCACAACGACAACATTACAACATCAATAAAACAAGCTATGGACAAACATTGTAGCACTTTGAACAGGAAACAGGAAAGAATCAGTGAGACAACGAAACGCATGATGAAGACCAGAAGAGAACTATTAAGCAAGGACACAGCAGACAAGAAAGAACTGAAAATACTTAACCGCGAGATATCTCGCCAACTTAGGAAGGACTCTCGACAGCACAATAAAAGCTTGGCAGTTCAAACTATAGAACAAAATAAAAGCATGAAGGTACTACGACAGACGACTTCATTGGGAAAACGTAACATTCACAAACTAATGGATCCATATGGTTCAATTATAACAAATAGAGCCGAAATAGTGAAGGTTGTCGAGGACTTTTACTCCAATTTGTATCGAAGCCTGAATCGCGAGAACGAGAAAGACAATCGCATACCTCATGTTATGAATCAGGGTTCGGAGAACCTCCCAGAAATAACAGCTGATGAGGTCCGAAAGGCACTATCAGATATGAAAAACAACAAAGCTCCAGGGGAAGATGGAGTAGTTGCGGAGGCTTTGAAGATAGGCGGTGAAAATCTGATTCGTGAAATAACGAAACTTTTCAATAAATGTTTAGCTGAAGCAAAAGTACCAGAGTCTTGGCATAATGCTATAATAATAATTATGTACAAGAAAGGAGACCCCACAAATCTCTCGAACTATAGACTTCTATCGCACTTATACAAACTCTTCACCAAAATAATAACAAAGCGCCTCACAAACAAACTGGACATAAACCAACCTCGAGAGCAGGCCGGATTTCGGGCAACATTTAGTGTTAATGATCATCTCCAAACTCTCAAAACTTTGATTGAAAAGAGCATAGAATACAACTTGCCTCTGGTTGTCATATTCGTGGATTACGAGAAAGCCTTAGATACCGTGATACAGGCGATTATGCTTAAAGCGTTGGCTGACTGTAGAATAGATCATAGATACACTGCCATCATTAAATATATATATGAGCATGCCACTTCACAAGTGTGCCTTCACAATTCTACAGAAAAATTCAGGATCGGACGTGGAGTAAGACAGGGTGATACTATTTCCCCGAAGTTGTTCACAAACCTATTGCAATATATGTTCAAGCAATTGGAATGGGATCAGAGGGGAGTAAATGTGGATGGTGAGCGATTAAGTCATCTTCGTTTCGCCGACGACATCGTCATTATAGCAAACAGATTAGATGATGCAAATGAGATGCTCTTGCAGTTGTCTAAGGAATCCAGTAAAATCGGATTGAAGATAAATATGTCGAAAACTAAGATGATGACCAACTTAGTACCAAGCCAACCAGTTTCCATCGATGGTGAAATTGTTGAACAACTAACGTCATACAAATATCTGGGGCATGAGATAACTATAGGCAGGGACAACCAAACAACAGAAATAGGAAGGCGAATAAGGCTGACATGGGCTGCATTTGGAAAACTGAGAGATCTGTTCAAATCAGAGATACCGATTTATTTGAATCGTAAAGTATACAATCAATGCGTTTTACCAGTTTTGACGTACGGTGCAGAAACCCTGACCCTAACAAAGAAATCAGCTAATGAAATATGTGTTGCTCAGCGTAAGATGGAGAGAGCTATGTTAGGCATAACACTACGGGACAGAATTCCCAACCATATCATACGCCAACGAACTAGAGTCCAGGATGCTCTCGAGAGAGTTGCTAATTTAAAGTGGAACTGGGCCGGTCATCTAGCAAGAACCACAGACGGTAGATGGACAAAGCGTCTTTTGGAGTGGCGTCCCAGAGATGAAGCTCACAGAAGTAGAGGACGTCCAGCAGTTGGAAAGACGATATCAAGCGAGTGTGTACGAACTGGATAAATCCGGCCTAAAATCGCGAGGAATGGAGATCGTTGAGGAAGACCTATGTTCAGCAGTGGACTTGGATGGTTGACAGATGATGATGATGATGATGTCCGAAAAAAGCTAACCCATGGTTAATAGTTGATTGTCTACCAAAAAGGGAATTTGAAATATTGAAATTGTCCTTTAATTTCTTAGTCCAGTGATTCCGTTCTTTGTTATTGTTGTTTATTTCTACAAATTATATTTTGATTCATAGTTCATTGTAGATTTTTGTTCACTGAGAACCAGCAATTAAAGAACGCACAAGAAATACCAAATTTCATAACATTTTGGCATGTGTGCATAATTTTTTGATCTCCATTAAACATATTTTCAAATGTTAGTCTCAAATATCACAATTACCGATTCCAATTTCAGCAGATGATTTACAACAATACAGTTGCATAACGTAGCATACACCTCGCGATCGATCAGTTTAATTAGAAACCGAACTACGATAAGACCCCCGGAGGGCGCCAGACCACCACCCGGGGGGTTCTGGGTCCCCAGAATGGACCTTTAAACCAGCACGCGTCCCTTTGTAATTAGCTGAATACGTTATGAGATACATTCCTATCATTGTTACTATTTATTGTTTGGAGTTAAGGTGCTTAAAATTTTTGATATATTTAGGAGTGGACTTATACCATAGATTAGGGAAATATGCGAAGTGATTAATGATATCGTCATAAATACACCCAGAACACGCAACCCTTTCATCAGGTAATTTTCGGTCTGGATATATATTCCTGGCATGAATCCATGTTTTCTCCATGCTATTTTATCCCGGCATTCGAAATTTGCTCGATATTTCAATTGTTTTTGTAAAATTATGTTTTTGGAGGAAGACAGGAAGACAAAACAGGTCATTTTAAATTGGTGGGGAACAGAGAAATGTGGTCGTATGATACACTTTTGACAAGGTGTTTTCATGCTCTATAATACGACAACGAATTTTTCAAAATAACATGTGACGAATTGACATCGAAAATGTTTGAAAAAATTCCTTGCTTTTATTAATCCGTTCGATATTCATCTGAGGAAACACTTGATCAAAATCGATTTTGCTGGTTAAGAGAAATGTTTCTCCTTTATTTGAACGTTTACGCATTATCCCCGAAGATTTCCATATGAGAAATTGATAAGATGATTCCTCACTATGATTCTGGCATTTTTTCTGTTGTTTATCATCATCTGAATGATTTTTCCTAGGTTCTCAATGATTGGAATGTCATCTCCTTTATATTCATTTGTTGTATTCGTGTGATTTTGATCTTCCAGATTATCAATACTAGCTTCAGTGTCTTCAGAAAATGATTTGTTGAGAAATTGTTTGAAATAGGTGGCCCATATTTTCATTATCTCAACTTCATCCATGAAAATTGTTTCTGTACCCGATAGTACGAAATCTTATTTCTTGAATTTCTTAACGGATTCGTAGAATTTCTTCACCCTATCTTTTTGTGCTTTTGTGTATGTTTTCTATATATTTTATCTCTCTGTCCTAGCTATACTGTTCCTTTTTCTTAGAGATTTCCTTATCCTCTTCCTTATGTTCAATATTTCTTCTCTATTCTTTTGTGTATAATAATAATAAAAATAATAAAAAATCACAACAATAGTTAGAGCGAGCAACAATTGGAAGGCCACAGGTATAGAAAATATCCATAACTACTGGTACAAGAAGTTTGATAAGCTCCATGAAGCCCTAGCGAAACAGCTCACGTATGTTCTTCAACATCCCAAGAAAACACCCACTTTCCTAACAAAAGGATTAACATACATGCTACCTAAGAGCGATAGAACACAGGATCCGTCTCAATATAGGCCAATCACTTACCAGCCAACACTCTACAAAATACTCACCTCATGCATATCCAATCGAATATACCAGCACCTTGACGACAACAATATATTAGCAGAGGAGCAGAAAGGATGCAGAAAGAAACACCACGGGTGCAAGGAACAACTCATCATCGATTCTGTGATAATGAAACAGGCACACGTAGGGCATCGGAATGTTCATTCAGCTTTTCTCGATTATCTGAAGGCATTCGATAGTACCGCCCATTCTTGGCTTGTTGAAGTATTGCAGATATACTGGTAGAATTCTTGAAAACAACAATGACACACTGGCGCACGTCTTTGCAGGTCAACTATCATACAATCTCCCACCTGTTGTATATGGATGACATCAAATTATATGCTTCGAACAAGAAGCAATTGGATGATCTGCTGAATACTCTCTGTAAGTTCGCGGCAGATGTTCATATGAATCATCATTGGAGACCTTACATTTCTAATACCTGAAACAGCCTGCAATGTCAATGTTCTTCTTATCCTAATGTCAAATTTTTTCTGGACTATTTTTATGCCGCGTTCCTCCATGAGTCCATTAATTCAAATGTTCACCAACTATAAACCTAACGGAACTGCTTTTGTTGTTTCATGATATCTTTATGTGAACAACTTGATAGGTGGCAGGCGCCCTCACCCCCGTCGTCCGGTATGATTTCGACACTTCCAGCTATAGGACCCGTGAATTAGTCACCTGTGTGACTAAGTTTCCGGATCTGGCGGACGGTCCCGTTTCCAGAGTGGAACGGATTAGCAACGAAGCACGATGAGCCCTTCTGGAACAAAATCATCCGGAGTTTAAATAGTCTTCCATTCGGATCTCCGGAAGGGACTGCCTCGAGGGGTAAGTCGAGCACTCCTCCAGTTAATTCACACATTCCTTCAACTCTTGAGAGGGTTCTGCAACATCAGATGACTGGGGCACAACAACGTGAATGTCGATGCTGTTCACCAGCATATGAAAAATGGACAACCTCGAGTGCTGGCCCTAACCGAAACTCAAATAAGTCAAACAACCGACACGACGTATTTACGTTTTAATGGGTATGAGTTACATAGGAGATTTAGGTTTGAAGGGGGCTTCTGTGTTTTCGCCAGATCGGATGTTGCATGCCTTAAAGAGGAGACGATGGAGGACGACGATGATTTTGGAGTGGAGGTTTCAGCACCGCTAGGCAACTCAGACCACAACCTTATATCTGCTACTGGAATCATTTTGCTGCCGCTAAACCAAGAACCCAAACCACCCAGACGTATGTGGCACTATAACCGCGCTGATTGAAACGAACTGCTTGAATTCTTTTCGTGCTTCCCATTCAGTGATGTTTGCCTTTCAGATCCTGACATCAATGTGTGCAGTGAATCTGTTACAGAAATCATTCATGCAGGAATGGATCTCTATATCCCTCATTCCATAAAAAGAACAATAGCATGAAAACCATGGTTCAACAAATACTGCGAAAGAGCCTCTGCAACCAAGAGCAGAGCTTACAAGTCATGGAAGATAAATCCAACTAGGAAACAAGAACAACCTTCGTACGAATTCGGAACATATGCAACCTGACAAATGCAAGAGCAAAGGCCAATTTCAACGAAAGGGTAACTAACAAACTCCTTGAACAGGCAAGCGGGGCGGGACTAGACAATTCTGGTCTATGGCGAAGACTATCAGTGCCAATTTTCGCAAATCTGCGTTTCCGCCTCTTGTTAGAGAAGACCGAAGTATAACATCATCTCCGAAAGAGAAAGCCGATCTCTTTGCTCTCTTGTTCTCAAAGAATTCTGTGCTAGATTCATCTAACGCAATACCACCGAACATTCCACCTACAAATTCTTCCATGGCAGAAATCAAGTTTAAAGCCCGCACTGTGAGACGGCCTCTCGAGCAGCTGAACTGCAAGAAGGCAGTTGATCTGGACGAAATACCGTCAATCGTCCTGAGAAAGTGTGCTCCCGAACTGGCACCGTCTGTTTCAGATTTCTTATGAAAGCCAGACTTTTGCGAGCAGCAGGAAACTAGCGAGAATTCAACCGATCCCAAAGAAACGAAAGAAGTCCTTACCCTAAAACTATCACCCTGTTGCACTTCTTCCCATTATGTCCAAAGTGATGAAGAGAGTCATAAATGATGAATCCATCAAATATCTTGAGTTGCAGGGAATTATTAACGACTCTCAGTATAGTTTTCGCAGGCAAAGATCAAGAGGAGATCTGCTCGCCTACGTCACTCATGTTTGTACATCAAATATGGAAAAACAAATCTACAGCAATAGCCCTTGACATCTCTAAAGCCTTCGATAGTGTTTGGCATGCAGCCTTGTTGAATTGACTTTCTGCACATGGGCTTCCGGAAAAATTGAGGGGTTGTATAAGTTGCTTTTTTCAAATTATAAATACAAGTTGTTGATCCATTCTTTGGCCAACCTTGTTTCTGTTACAGATAAACGATCTTCTGTCATCTACAGAGAACAAGATATTCGGTTTTGCAGACGATTGTACCGTGGTTTCGTCTTTCAGTAGTCTGCGGCCAATTACAGCTGCGGAATCTCAGCGTCAGAGATGTCAACAAATTAATAACTTAAACTCTGACTTACAGAGAATATCTAAGTGGGGTCAGTTGAACCTTGTGAGCTTCAACACGAGCAAGACGCAATCAACTACGTTTTCTAGAAAGGTCTCCGCTGGAGAACCTCCTCTAATGATGCAAGGCCAACAAATTGCATCCAAAGATTCGATGCACCTTCTAGGAATAACGGTCAACTCTGGGTTCGTTGCTGGTAGGAACATGATCAGCAATAGCTAAGTCGGCATCAGCTAAACTTCTTTTCAGAGCCAAGCGATACTTCACGTCTTTCAGCTGTTGCTTCTATATAAGGCGCAGATTCGACTTGCTTTGGAATATTGTTCCCGTGTATAGGGATCTGCGTCCAAGCATTCATTGCGGATGTTGGATATTGTGCAAAAACGGGCTGTGCGCCTCATCGATCACCCAGATCTCCATCCGCTGGCTCTCAGATGACAAGTTGCTGACCTTTCTCTGTTTTAGAGATACTTTCACGGCAGATGCTCCAAGGAGCTGAAAGACCTTGTTCCGGGAAAACTCATGTTTTGCCGCAACACTAGGGGGGCAAGGAGTTCTCATCATATGGCGGTACTTTTAACGACCCCACGAACATCACTCTTTAAGAATTCCTTCGTTTACAGGGCCGGTGAGCTATGGAACTCGCTTCCGTCCAACATCTTCCCAACATCCTACAATTCGGCCCTCTTCAAGAAGCGAGTAAACCGACACCTCAATTCTTCCCAGGCGCCCAGTCATGTGGTGTAACAGGTCCGCCTATTCCTGGGAAGCGCGCATGGAAAAAAACGGAATATTTATTTCTAATCCAAATTTATTGTATCACCTCCTGAGTAGGCCCATTCCGAATTTATACATTTACGCCAACGAATAACCCGATCATCGAAACATTTTTCAAATGCTTTTTCCGGAAATACAGCAGATATCGCCGCGAATTCTCTTTTATGTTTTCTATACAATCAAAACGAGTGGGTACCTGCAGTGGTAATATTAGTTTTGGAAAAATAAAAAAAAATCGGCCGGAGGCATATCAGGAGAATGCGGTGGTTGTTTGATTGTATTTGTTGAGTTTTCGGTCAGAAGTTCATTCCCAACGATAGCGCATTTTCGTGGTCCAAATTCCATGAGTTTTCTCTTCACATACCTGGTGTTTTCGAAGAATTTCGTTTCTCAAACGCTGCATAACGCTCAGGTAATATTCTTCGTCTGACCTTATGGCAAGAAATACGAGTGCACAACACCGCAATAATTAAAGAAAACCGTCAACACAACCTTGACTTTGACGTGGTTTTTTAGGTATCGGTTCAGTTGGAAGGTGTAATTCCGAAGCATTCTGGTTTGCATGTCATACTCATAAACCCATGTCTCATCACCAGTTACAATGTGGATGTGGGGTCTTAGCGGAGCTAGTCGAGTGGCAACGTGTATCATGCCGAAACAATCGTTTGAAATGATACGAATTAATTCGTGAGATGTAGAAAGTTCATTACCTATCTCTCTCAAACTTAAATAACGATTTTCAATTACCATTTCCTTCACTTTATCGATGTAAACTTCAGTTGAAGATGTTGATGGCCGACTAGAGCGAAGCAAATATTACCTTGATCGAAAAGTTCCCGACTTTGTTACCGTGTGGTTTTCATGGACTACCATGGTGTTGTGCACCATGAATTCCTTCCAAAAGGTCAAGCTAAAAACAAGGAGTATTATTTGGGCGTTATGAGGTGTTTGCGTGAAGCTGTTCGCCAAAAACGATCAGATTTGTGACAAAGTTCATGGATTTTACACCTCGATAACGCGCCGTCTCATAATGGCGAAAAACAGCATCAATAGGAGTCCGGGGATGGTTGACTAGTTTTTTACTAAAAAGTAAATATTTTTTGTGTTTTAGTATATTTAGACGAGAAAAGTATATGAATCGATAGAAAAACTATTCAACTAATAAAAAATATAACATTTACTTAATATTTAAGTATAAAAGGTGATAACGTAGTGCATTTTACAGAACACTACTTCTTAGTCAATCTGCACCTGGTCCGGGGTAAGTAGACCATACACCAGGGGTAAGTTGACCTACGCACCAATAAGCGGCAAGAGATGAAGCAAATATGAGTAAAAGCAAATAATGAAACACTTCATTATTAGAAATGAGTGCTTTATTGAAAAAAAACGCAAATTGATTTAGAAACATTTCTTTTAAATCCTTTAACAAAATTATTAACTCTTATTTTTCTTCTTATTAATGATAAGTACAATAAATGCACCGTTGTTAGAACTCTTTCAACAAAAAATAATAACGCCTAAGAAACGATTTTGCATTGCGAAACTTAAACTATCTAATAATATATAACTTCATATTTGTTTTATCAAAACTAATAATCTTTTACTTAAACTTACAATCAGTCCCATAAGCATCTTAGGAAATTGTAAATCAGACAAATAATCATTCTTCGGAGGTACAATGTTTACATTCAAAAAACATTAGATTACCGCTTTTACATTTGGAATGGGACCATAATTTACAAGTTATACACTGAGCCCATTGTTCACCAGGAATACTATCAGCATAGGATTCCGTGCACTCTAAACAAATCGTGTCATCGTCATCACTGCAGTCTGAATCGGTAGCATCGTCAGCACTTCTCTCACCAGTAACATCCTTTTCTTTTCCTTTACCCTTTCCTTTTTCTTTTCCTATGTCCTTTCCTATGTTTTTTAGTTGCTTTTTAGTCTTCTGTACTGTTCGACTTTGTGATTTCGTTTTCTTAAAAGTTTCTTTACGTTCCTGTTTCTGTTTGATTTCCATAAGATTTTCTTTTTCAGGAGTATCGGTGTATATGGTGCTTTTACGTTTGCGGACACTTCTTCTATTTTCGAAATGCGGCGCTGCTTTTGGAAAAGGTCTTATCTCTTCAGGTGTAGCAATTGAAGTAGATGACATGTTTAGATTAGATAAAGGAGTATTTCTGTTTCTGGAGAACGTACGTTTTCCGGTGTTTTGAGGTGTTCTCTTGGTGCCGCTTCGTACAAAAAATTTGATACATCGTCAATAACAGAAGGTGACTCACATTCCGTACTAGAAGTTCTAGTGCGTGAGGAAGTTGCAGCAGTAGCCTGATCGATAATTGTAGTAGGATTCTGCATTAGAGTTTCAATAATAGTATGTGCATCAGGCATTGAAACTTTATCGACAGTTGATGAACTGATAGATGGTCTTGTAATAGTAGTCGATGGAACAACAATTGTACCCTTATCAGTTGTTGAAGAACTGGCAATATTATGAGAGCTAGGCACTGGTCTATCTGTCACGTAAGATCCGCTAAACTTGGAGTCAGGAAATATATTTTCATTTAGTGTTGATATCCCGGTTGCTCTGAACCCTGATTGAGTATTTTCAATCGTAGCAGCCAACGGTAGTGACGATTTAAGTAACTCCGGTATATCATAGATTGTTATTGTTTCTCCTGGATTACTAGCTAGCCAGTTGTCACTGCTCTGTTGAAATACGTTGTCAGAGGTCCATAAACAGATCGATCGAGAGGTTGTAGTTTGTGGCTACAGTGTGGAGGGAATGATAAAACTGTCACCCCCTTATCTTTGAAGTAATTCAACACTTCGATCGACAAATGAGAGTCGTGGTTATCTAAGAGTAATAGAATAGGTTTTTTTTACTAGGTTTAACATGTTTTACGAAATGTGTGGCATATTTTATGAAGTACTCCGCTTTCATCCAGCCAGCCGGATTTGCATCACCTTCTGATCCTAAGGGACCATCTCTAATAAAATGGGACTTATAATGTACCCGTGGAAATACAAAGAATGGTGGTACCATATTTCCAACTGCTGAGATGGCTACAGAAACTGTCACCAGCTTATTCTTTTCGGCAGATTCATTTTTCCAAGATTTTTAATCCCACGACGAGCTATTACTCTATTAGGTACATGGACGGTTGTATGACCAGTCTCATCTATATTCCAAATATCGCCATGAGTCAGATTCAGACGTTGGTAAACAACGATCAAGTTAGCGAAGAATAAACTAACGTTGTTTTTATTAAATGAGGTAGCTCTTGATAGACTTGTTGCTTGAGGTGATCGGATTGATATTATATATTGAGAAGGATGACGTTTGAGAAAAGAACCCAACCAATCTTCACCAGCCAACAATTTTGTCCTCCACGAATCAGGCATGGCTCGAATGGCGTCAATCCATAATAAATATCAGCTGCCTTCTTCAACTAATAGACTAAAGCTTCCTTTTCTAGATTAGTAAATACTTGCCTGTTTTTTATGTATCCTACTGAATCGAGGGTTAATTCTGCTCTCGTCAAGTTCGCATTATGGTCTAATTTTTCTTTCAGCTAGCTACGTAACGATGTAATGTTTTATATGCAATATCATATTGTTTCGATGTCGCATTAACACTTTTCTCCTCAAATAAGACTGCATGGCAAGCTCTTTCCATGACATCTTTTGGCGTATCAGCTCGTTCAGTACTTCTTTTATAGGTCCTCACTGTTCTGTAACAACGAAATTGCTACACTTATTTAAAAGTCCCATAAAAGTTTACTTATGCGTCGTTATCAATTCCATATTTTATTGGGACTGGTTGACTAATTATTCGTCCTGCCCCGATAGAAATTAGTCTATCAGCCCTAGACACCATTTTTTACTTTGATGGCATGGCTAACCTAAAATACTGGCACCGATTCAAAACATAAGTTATGAAACATGATGAGCATGGATTCATCAAACGATCGGAGTAATAGAAATATAGTTCACTTAAAACCTGTAGGTATCAGCTCTAAAAATGTACTATGTGGAAATACTACTTACTTGTTACACAAATAAAACTCGTATCACTGCTCGAAAACGGCGTGCGCCCGCGACGCGGTTCTTGGGACGACTGAACGGGGCGCGGAGTGCAATACTGGGCAGTGATTAAATAGCGCCAAAATCGCGCAGCTGACGAGTTTATGGCAGTTAGTCTAGCTACCCTTATAGGCAACCAGCCCCGGTCTCCCTACCATCCAACAACCACCAATTTCACCTGATTTGGCGTCCTGTGACTTTTTCCTGTTCGATCGACTGATGATACAGCTCCGGGGAACGCGTTTTGCAGCCGAGAGGAAATAATGAAAAAATCGAAGATGGCCCTAAAGGCCATACCGCAAATCGAATATAAAAAAGTGTTTTGAGGATTAGATCAAGCGCTGGTATAAATGCGTTGCTTGCAGTAGATGGAGAGTACTTTGAAGGAGACAATATTTATTTTGATGAATAACTTTGTAATTTTGATTTTATTAATAAAAGTCGGGAACTTTGTGATCAAGGTGGTATTCCACTACATTTCGATCGCCGTTGAATGCACTGTACCACTCATAAACATTTCTGTAGAATATTCAGCGATTTTGCACACGAAATTTCATTTACAATACAAAGTTTAAGACGAATTCTTTGTTCGATATTTTTATCCATTGTGCAGAACACACTTACGAGAATTAAAACAAACTCAAGCACTGTAAATAAACTAAAGGACAGATCGCGTTCGAATTCCGCTTCAGTATAAAAAACACAACAACTCAACAATCGTTTCAGGCAGGTTTTAATTTTTTTTTATAATTAATTCCCGGTACTTTTTCGACAGAATGTACCTTGGTAATAATTATTTAAAAAACTATTACTTTCATTTTACACTTAACATACAGATGTATGACAAAGAGTTATAAATAACTTCGTTCGAGATAATTTTTTTGTTCTTCGCCATCATTCGTTTAAAATATGTTGGAAAGGTTGTGAAAGTGATATTCTGAATTTACATGTTACTCCCACGCGTAAGATATTGTTATCTGTAGACGTACAGATAAATTGGCTTCGTGACAATTTGAGACGGAAGCACCTGCCGTTCAGAGCATTTAAGATCTTGCACCTTTCTTACGCCTCAAGTACGGAAGTTGTCGATGAAAATGTTCTTGTCAAATGTTATCAGAATACTTGCAAGTACAAGGTGTGACGTGAAATTTTCGATGTATTTGTATAAAAAAAAAAACATTTTCTACAATAGACCCTTATCACTTACCATCAATCTACACTTGAGGAAAAACTGAACATGTTCGAATTTTTATTCCGATTTATCCTATATTTACGATTTGTTAGAAATTGTACTAGTTCTGACAGCAGCTGGTATTAGGAAAATATTGTTTCACAGGATTAGTCGGAATATCGATTACTATTTCCATTCGGACATTGTTTTTCATCTTTCAGCCTGTTTATTGAAAAAGTATCGACTTCCAATAACAATTAAGTAATACTAGGTTTTATATAGAACCGACCTTTTTTCATTTTTCCACCTACTCCTAGAATTTATAATTTTTTCATCTATCATAAATATGACATCAATATTCTATCTAAATGACAATATACATTCTGTCGAATTGATCATTCAAAAAATCTGCTTAGAACGATTGTCGAACGTTGTGTTGTTGCTAAGTTGGCACAAATCTTTTCTATCCTAACGCATAGTCTCACTAACGTGTTTTGCGATTTTTAAAAAAGGTAGAAATATGAACAAAGAATTTCGTTCCATATTTGTATTGTGTAACAAAATTGAATTTAAAGAACGGTAAGAAAATTAAGAAAGATTGGAGATAATAATAATAATAATACTAGCATGCAGGTCAACATGAACAATAAATCAATTAAAACCGACGAGATACCCATACGTCGTGGAATTTTTCAAGGAGACTTTTTGAGTCCACTATGGTTCTGTTTGGCAATGAACCCATTGTCCTCAATGCTCAATAGAACTGGATACGGAGTTCGGATAAAAGCAGAAAGGAATTATCATACAATCTCCCACCTGCTGTATATGGATGACATCAAATTATATGCTTCGAACAAGAAGTAATTGGATGATTTGCTGAAAACTGTCAGTAAGTTCTCGGCAGATGTTCATATGAAATTCGGGATTGAAAAATGTAAGACCCTGAACATTCAAAGAGGGAAAGTCATAGATGGTGAAACACAACTTCCAAACGGCGACATTATACAGTGCATGAGAGATGGCGAAACATACAAATATCTGGGATACCAACAAGCCAGATTGTTAGACCAAAAATAATCAAAGGAGAAGATTCGTTCAGAATACAGTCAGCGTCTGAAGTCTGTGCTGAAATCGATGTTGAACTCGGGGAAGCTAGTCAAGGCAGTCAACACCTACGCCATTCCAGTGTTGCTTTACTCATTTGGAATAATCAGATGGACTAAGACGGAGCTGGATGATATTCAAAGGCAGACCCGAACGATGCTGACAAAGTACAACAATCATCATCCAAAATCGTCTGTGATACGAACAACTTTGAAGCGGAAAGAAGGAGGACGCGGATTAATAGATGTTGTCAATTTACACACCGAACAGATAAGAAATCTCAGAGAATTCTTCTCAGCAAAAGCTCTCACTTCTGACCTCCATAGAGTAGTATCGTTGGCTGATAAGGGGTATACACCTCTGAATCTTGCTACCAGAGATGACCTGCTGAATCTACCGTTCCTATCAGATACTGAAAAACAAGAGCAATGGTCAAGAAAGGAATTGCATGGACGACATCACCACGAGATCAATCAACCACACATCGACAAAGAAGCCTCCAACAAATGGTTGATGAAAGGAGAATTATTCGCAGAAACAGAGGGATTCCTTATGGCTATCCAAGACCAAGTGATCGCTACAAACAATTACAAAAAATTTATAATGAAGGACGGAACATTACAAACAGATAAATGCAGAAAATGGCATATAAGATCGGAGACTATACAGCATATTACGTCCGGATGCGAACAACTGGCCAACACGGAGTATCTTCACAGGCATAATCAAGTGTGCAACATTATCCACCAGAAACTTGTACACAAGTACGGACTTCTGAGAACACCTTCCAGCCATATTACAAGTATCAGCCGGCGCCTGTATTGGAAATTGACTCTATCAGATTATACTACGATAGGCCTGTTATCACTGACAGAATGGTGACGAATAATAGGCCGGACATAGTGGTGTAATAAACATTTGGCATGTGTAGATTGCTTGAAAAATTCCTTGATCCTTCTATCTACCCAAGCAAAAATTGTGTCTGTAGTGCAAAAGATCTACGAGCTACAATTTTTTTAAATGTTTATAACAAAAATAATTAAATCTGTCAAAAGTTTTGATAGATAAGTGCCAACAACTTGGGTATTTTATGTCTTGCTCTAATGTCGGTTTTAGATGTATAATGAAAAAGGTTGATTCCAATTTGAAGTAACAAAGTGATGACCCACTCCCGGTATAACCGGAAATGGTATCACTTCAAAAATATTTCACTTCAATTGGAAATCGCTTGTTATGGCCGCGTATAAAATTTCAGCTTGATTTTGTCATTGGAACTCAAAAGTTTTTAACTTTATATATATATATATATATATATATATATATATATATATATATATATATATATATATATATATATATATATATATATATATATATATATATATATATATATATATATATATATATATATATATATATATATATATATATATATATATATATATATATATATATATATATATATATATATATATATATATATATATATATATATATATATATAAAAGTTAAAACTTTTGAGTTCCAATGACAAAATCAAGCTGAAATTTTATACGCGCCATAACAAGCGATTTCAATTGAAGTGAAATATTTTGAAGTGATACCATTTCGGTATATATATATATATATATATATATATATATATATATATATATATATATATATATATATATATATATATCCACCTAGGACCTATATTTTTGATATAGGTAACTGCACAGTATTTAAGATAAAGGAATATCTCTAATTTTCATTAGAGAACTTTTATATGAATTAATTATTTCAAATACGATGATCAACGATGATTTTCAAGTTCAACTAATTAGTCCAAAGGTCGGCAAAGAAAATAAAGCAAAATGAAGATTCTGAAGCGAAGCTGGTATGACATATCATCTGATAGCCGGATCATGCGCAGACTGTTAACCAGTGGCGTGACACAGATATAGGGTCGACTGGAATCAGGTGTTTCAATTCAAATTGTTGTGACGTGATTTTAGCACGTTACAATTGCCAGAGGAATTTCGTATGCCAAATCGCTGAAAATTTTACAAAAGATTTATCCACAGATATCTATATGAGTGGTACAATGCATTCAATAACGGCCGAGATGGGGTGGAAGATTTGCCTAGGTTTAGTCGATCATCAACATCTTCAACTCAAGTCATCATTGAAGTGAAAAGTTTAAAAGAGATAGACAATGAGCTCTAACGAATCAATTAGTACCATTTTGAACGATTATTCGGGCATGAAACGCGTTGCCGCTCGACTAATTCCAAATGACCTGAATTTTCGTTAAAAATTGGATCACGTCTTTGGGTCTTTGGTTTTTTGAGGAACATTTTCACATTATTTTTTAATTTCATTTATTTTTAACGCTGTTGCAGCGCTCCAAAGTTGACCGGGATTGTTTATTCTCACGAGAATCCGGTCAAAACGAAATTATGTTAGTCATTAAACCTTCTCCATTTCAAAAGCTCCATAACTAAGCTGATGTACACTCCTATACGAAATTATTTAGAAAACAATAATTCTGTAAGTTGTATAGTAAACGAAAAGATTTATGAATAAAAGAGTTAAGGTATTGATGTAAAAAAAAGTTATTAGTATATAGGGATTATAGAAAAAAGATCAAACGAAATGATTCATTTCATTTGACCGGATTCTCGTGAGAATTGACGAACCCGGTCAACTTTGGAGCCCGGTAGCAGCGTTGAAAATAAATGAAATTGGAAAAAAATATGTGAAAATGTTCCTCAAAAGACCATCTACAAGATTAGTCTGGATAATTTTTCGATAAATTGAAAAAATAAAAAGTTATTGTTCAAAAAAGAAAATTTTTATTAGAATTTTCCCACTTTTTGCTTATAACTTTTGAAATTTTTCATTTACGGCAAAAGGTAATATGGACTTATTTGTAGATAAAGTGATTTGCTACAAATTATGTCTTGAATTTTTTGACGAGATGTATAGTTTCCGAGATATCGCGGAAAATATATTTGCACACCTTTTACAAGGGCTGCAACCCCAAAAACTTGAAGTTAAGCTTCTATTGACCCCACCCCAAAAAAATGTTCGAATAATAAAATTGCGTCCTCTAAAAAATGCAAAGCAAATGTAACATTTCAATGGACTATGGGGGTCATATTTGTGTCAAATGTTAAATCACGTACATAAATAATTATGGCATGTAAACAAAGCTTCACTTACTACTAGCTGAAAGATGACCTGAAAGAGTTTAAGAACTTCCCAAGTATCACATTATCAAACAACCAGTAATTTGTCGACGACAGAGTAAATATTATACATCCACTATCGCATGACAGAGATTCCGTTCATTAATTCTAAACATTGCTAAATATTGAATACTTATTAGAACTGTTATGCTTATAACATGAATCTAAGCTGTAACTTGAGTTATTTTCATGTTTTAAATTCATGTTTTCCTCCTTCGATGAGTAATATCTGTGGATAGGTAGGAATTTTCATGGTAGTTAATAAATACGACGAAGGTCCGAAAAAGTCTGGCCGTAATGAATTTATGGTATAGTAGGACGGGTCTTCCTATTTATCATAACTGGGAGATGTTGTCTCGAATTCCGCCGATTATTTATTGTTTTTGTTGCATTTCAATTCCACCCATACTCGGGTGGAAACGTTGCCAGATTCTTATGTTGGATTTTCGTTGAAAACGATGCATAAAGTCTTGGCGAATTATGGATTTAGCTAGATGTGAAAATGGAATTAAAGTTTTTTAATGAAGGAGTTCAGAAATACAATGGGAAAAAAGACTTTGCTCAAATGTATTTGCTTTTTCTATGATAGCTACAAAAAATATGAGGTATACGACATTTTTCTTCAATTAGCAAAATATGCTGTTGGAAAGCTTCTGTGATACTATTCCTAGGTTAGGTTAGGTTATTTCAAACTTCCTCTAGATAGGATTTCAAAAAGGAAATCGCTCCCTAATGTTCTGTCAAACAAAACACGAATAATAACCAAAATAATTATGCAATCAATTTCGAATTGATTTCAATTAAAGTAATGTTAGGTTAGTACATAGTGTTATTATGTTAATTTACATAGTAGATATCCTCTATAATTACTTTTCAACATGAAATATCTTTTCAACACTTCAAATTATTTCAACATTGCTAGGACAATAATATATATATATATATATAAATTAGAGGTAATTTCACCTCATTTGATAAAATAATTAGATAACCCAAAATTTCAATGCACGGTGTATAATACACTAATTTTCTAATATCAAAGTAATCAACTCAATAAGTAACGACATTATTTTCTAATTGAATATCAAACTGAATTCAAACCTGCGCCATGAAAATTAGTTGCAATCTTCAAGTCCACAAATATAAAATTATTCAAGCAAAATTTTCAATACTTTGTAGATTATCAATTAAATAACCATAACCATAACCATTTCCAACTCGAAAGTGGTTTGATAAGCCAGTGTTTTTTTGAATAAAATAATTCTTTTCAGCAAATAAACATTTTATTTTTCCTTTCAGCTCCATACATTCAGTCCAGCGTTTTTCTGAAATTTTTATTCCCTCCAAATAATATTTTTTCTCAAGACTCTCAAAACACGTTTGTTTTGGTAATGACTTCTTCATTCGACTCAAATCTCTTACCGACGAGCCATTTTTTTAGGTTTGGAAACAGAAAATAGTAACAGGGGGTTAAATCTGGTGAAAATGCTAGATGGGGTAGCAGTTCATATCCCAATTCATGGATTTTGGCCATCTTGATGGAACAGCATGCCACTGTGGCATTTTAATTATCAAACGTGAGACATGTGTATATCCTTTTGCATTGATAAAAATCTAATGTTTTCTTACCTAATTGTGACAGACTGAATTCAGTTCTTTTTCTCCTGATGAAGTCAAAAAATAAATGACGAAATATTGAGAAATTTCGAAAAAGGACAAGAAGAAATATTTCAAAGCGCTTCTACCCAAGGAAAAACCAAATGGAAAAAGCATTAGATACAGATGCGTTGAAGTCACCAAACATAATGAATATGTTTAAAAATAAAGTTGCATCTCTAGAAGATGAAAATGATAATGCACACAGTTGTGAAAAACTCAAAGCCATCATTATGGATACTGCTGAAGAAACTCTGCCAACCATTGAAAAAGAGAAATCAAGGGATTGGTTTGACGAGGAGTGTAAATTAATTAACGAAAGGAAAAGTCGAGCATATAGGCAGATAGTACAGAAACATTACACCAGAAATGCAGACGATGAATACAGAGAAATCAGAAGACAAGAGGATAGATATTCAAACAGAAGAAAAGAAAGCATTTGGAGGAGATATATAAAAATATTGACCACCTTAAAAAGCAGAAGATGCCGAGATGAAAATGGAGAACTTATTAATGGAAATACTGAAATATTAAAAAGATGGAGAAATCGTAATAAAACTGCTCTGGAAGGTAAAGTTATAAAGTTACTTTAGAGGAAACGGTGGAAGATATAGGTACCACCCTGCAGGATGAAGAACAAGAAGCTACCTCCATAGACGAAGTCAAAAGAGCTATAAATTAACTAAATAACAACAACGAGTTTGAACGACTACATCAGTTTAAATACCTAAACACTATTGTAAACATAAATAATGACATAAAAATTGAAATTAAAGTGAGAATTAACATGGCTAATAGATTTTAGATGTTCCGTGGATTACGGAACCAATTCAAATTTAAATACATCAGCAGCAAAACAAAAGTTCAACTATACAAAACACTTATTAGACCGATTGTGCTATATGGCAGTGAATGCTGGACAATCAACAAGGAAGACGAGGAGAAGCTGTTAAAAGAAAGATGTTGAGAAAAATCTTTGGACCAACAAAAGAAAATGGAGTATGGAGTTTAGGACACATATATAGAGGAGAACCCTATTAGAAGGGTGACTTTCCAGAAGCCCGAGGGAAAAAGAAAGAGAGGCAGACCGAGAACCAGATATATATATATATATATATATATATATATATATATATATATATATATATATATATATATATATATATCTCCTCTTCATAAGCTCTGCAGCCAGTTGCCGGCCGAAGCTGTATCCGTCAGCTTACTCCATCCAGATCTTCTCCACTCCATCCAACCACATTTGGAGAATTATAATATTCTTTCCGAACATCAAAAAGGATGTAGAAAAAAATACCTTGGTACTAAAGAGCAAATTGTAATTGATTCTGTTGCTTTGAATCAAGCTCAAACTAAGAAGAGAAATATTCATACAGCCTTCATTGATTACCAAAAGGCTTTTGATAGTTCTCCCCATTCATGGCTTCAAGAAATTTTGGAAATTTATAAAATTGATAAGACACTTCGTCATTTTCTTGAATTTGTAATGAAAAATTGGAGAACCAATCTTCATTTAAATATTTCAAAACAATCGTTAAAATCCGAAGTAATTCCAATCAAAAGAGGCATTTTTCAAGGTGATTCTTTAAGTGCTCTTTGGTTTTGTCTTTGCCTCAATCCATTATCTCATGAATTAAATGCTACTAGTTTCGGCTTCAAAATAAAGAGTCTATTAACTGAATTCAAATTAGGTCACTTAATTTATTTAGTTGATATTAAATTATATGCCGGAACCAGATCTCATTTAAAAGTCTACTTGAGATTACTTTCAACTATTCCAATGATATTCATATGAAATTTGGGCTTCCAAAATGTAAAAATCTTTCTATTGAAAAAGGAAAGATCACCTCTGATTATATAAAGATTTCCAATATTGAAATCGAGCCAATGCATCAAGGAGATACATATAAACATCTTGGATTTTGTCAAAAGAAGACAATTAACCATAGCAGCACTAAAGAAAATATTAGAAGTTCATATTACAAAAGACTAAGAATTATCATCAAGAGTTATTTAACTAGTAAAAACCTTTTCAGAGCTATCAACTCTTATGCTGTTCCTATTCTTACATCTTCTTTTGGAATTATTAAATGGTCTAAAACTGATCTAAATGAATTACAATGTCAAACGAGGAAAATGCTCTGTAAATATCATAAGCACCACCCAAAGTCAGCTGTTCAGAGAGTTACACTACCTAGACATCTTGGAGGTCGTGGATTTATTGATTTGAATAATCTTCATAGTAAATAGATTTTTCATCTACGTTCCCATTTTCATGATAAACAGAGAACGTCTAAATTACATGATATTGTTGTTGCTTCAGATTATAATCTTACACCTCTGAACTTGACAATGCAAAAGGTAGATTTTGATATATTTGATGATAATTCTAAAAGAGAAAGTTGAATGCAGAAGGAATTACACGGAAAGCACCCTAAAGAATTGAAAAATGATTATATTGATGAAGTCGCATCGAATAAATGGTTAGTATCTGGAGAATTGTTTGCTGAAACAGAAGGCTTGGCAATTGCGATCCAGGATCAGGTTGTTTTCACGAGGAATTATAGAAAACACATCATCAATCAAAATATAGATGATTCTTGCCGTAGATGTTTCTGTTCTTCAGAAACAGTTTTTCATATATTATCATCTTGCTCAGTCCTTGCTTCAACAGATTATTTAGAAAGACATAATGCCGTCGCTAATATTATTCACTTTAATCTAGGAATTAAACATGACCTAATTCCCAAAGAAAAAATTTCACAAATATGAACCTGAGATTATTTGTGAAAATGACAAATATAAACTTTATTTTGATAAAACAATTCTTTGCAACAGAGCTGTAAAACACAATAGACCAGATATCGTTCTTAATGATAAACAGAATCAAATAACATATATAATTGATATTGCTATACCCGACACACATAATATACAAAATAAATACAATGAAAAATTTCTAAATATATGATGCTTGGCGACGAGATTAAAAAATGTGGAAAATGAAGAAAATATTTATTCTACCGATTATTATTTCTACAACAGGCGTTATTCCTAGAAATCTTCACAAAAGTATTGAGATTTTGGGTCTGAAGAAAAATTTGTTTGAACAGTTACAAAAGATAACAGTCATCAAATCTTGTAATATTCTTCGTAGGTTTCTTTCCGAAAATAATAATGAGGTAGAGTCATAGGTTTTCTCTTTAGTTTATACTGCTCAGAATCTCATTTCATATTTTATTTATTTGTTTATATAAATGTAATATAATTAACTGACAATTTTGTCATATTTATATTCAGAGCAGTATTCTATTCGATCGTTCACCACTTCACACAAAGGAAACTATTAATGAGTAACATTCAGTGTTACTTGACTAAGGTCCGTACACTGGATTTTTCCGGGAGAAAGCCTCTGACACTACTCGTTGGTACATTGATATCATTGTCTGATGACGCTATAGTATGTATATATTCTGGTAGATTGATATATTCTCATAACATTTAGCGTTATCCTAATATATAATTACTCCAGGATATGTTTTGATTATAATCATTGCCTGGCATTGGTATTAATTACCGGGTGGTGGATTTATATTTTTCATGAAATCAGTTTGATTGCATGAACAGATATATGGGCAACTCGTCGGGGTAAAACCCTATATATATATATATATATATATATATATATATATATATATATATATATATATATATATATATATATATATATATATATATATATATATATATTCATTACTTCTGTATCTAATTTTAATATAATTTTCATTACAGTTTGTGTAAGCAATTCATCTATCTCTTGTACTCTGTATATTGTCAGAAATGAGTAGAGGGTAATTTTCATGGTTTCTATTAGGGCTTATAGTTCTTGATTGACAATTTTTGATTTTTTTTTCGCGATTTATTTTTTCCTAATGGGACAGTGTTTATCGAGGAGATTCACAAGTACATTATGGAAGGATGTATAAGCCTCTATCGCACCGCTAGATTGGAGACGGAGATTCCAATCTATCTTCCTCAATTCGGTCCGCAGTAAGTTCAAGTCATTCTCAATTGTACGATGATATTTTGATGATTCCTCTTTTTTTTCCATTGAATCATCTTGAAGTTCAAAGCATATGTGCCACCATCGTTTTGGAGACATTTCCGCCACGGATGACTTTTGTCTGGTTTTCTCCACCTGTGAACACAGAAACAAAAGATTGGCGCCTATTTTCTGGCTCGTATGCATGAACCCAAGGTTCATTGCAACTGACAATGTTGTGAACGCTCTTATGGTTTCCAAAGTTGAAACGGTCCAGAGTTCTTCGACACTAAGTCACCATTTCCGGTTTCTGTTCTTTCGTCAACAGATGCAACATCCAACAGGAAACCAAGTTTTTCACACACAACCCTTAGTGCGAAATTATATGCTGAGATATTCGAAATTCGCAATGATGTCTCAATCTCTCAATATGTTGCATGCCGATCTTCTTGAATAATCTTACATACATCATCAACATCTTCTGAAGTGATCATTATGTTTAGTGCTTCTGCTCTTGGATCGTCGCTAAGCCTAACTCTTTTGTGTTTAAATTGTCCATACCATTGGGAAACTGTTGACTGGTGTGGTGGACGGAACATTACAAACAGATAAGTGCAGAAAATGCCATATAAGATCGGAGACTATACAGCATACTACGTCCGGCTGCGAACAACTGGCCAATATGGACTATCTTCACAGGCATAATCAAGTGCAACATTATCCACCAGAAACTTGCACACAAGTACGGACTTCTGAATACCTTCCAGCCATATTACAAGTATCAACGGCGCCCGTATTGGAAAATGACTCTATCAGATTATACTACGATAGGCCTGTTATCACTGACAGAATGGTGACGAATAATAGGACGGACATAGTGGTGTATGATAAAAGAGCCAGAACAGCAATGCTGGTGGATGTCGCCATACCGAATAATAACAACGTGCTGAACAAGTTCCAGGAGAAAAAGTTCAAATACACAGACCTTGCTATTGAGATCAAGATGTGGCACCTCGAGAAAATAGATATTGTTCCTGTCATCGTATCCTCGACTGGGTTAGTACCCAAAACTTTGCATGATAGCCTTAAGAAATTAGAATTGCATAAGAATACATATATAGAAATGCAAAAAGCTGTAATTCTTAATACATGTAGGATAGTTATGAAATTTATGTCAAGTATATTGTAATCGAGCCTATTCCCTTTGATTGCTGAATCTGGGATAGGTAAATTATATCCAGCTAACAGCTGAGATAGTACATAAGTCCACGATACTATATAATAATAATATAATAATATACTCTTTATTCATTACCAGTAAGGTGTATATGGAATATGTCATCACAGCAACATTGATACTTATATCAACAATTTAAAAAATCAGATCTGAACCTACATATTGAAAAAATACATACAACATAAAAAAACATTAAACGTGATCTGATATTAACATTATCATTTTTCCATCCTAGAAGACTGAAAAATTGAATTCCAAAAATTCATCTGCATTTTCGAGTAAAATCTCCCTAACTCTATTCTTGAATATTATTCTGTTCTTGCCATTTTTTATGTCAGAGGGCAGGGAAAGGTGATTAAAGATCTTAATACTCATGATGTAAGGCCCTCCTGAAGCAAGTGTCAGCCTGTGATTGGACAGTCTCAGCGTATTAGGGTACCTGATCGCTCTTTCTGAAATATCACCACAAAAAGAAAACTCTTCTCTATGAACAAAAACATACATAAGACCATTCAAAATATATACCGATACCACGGTCAGTATTCCGAGCTCTCTGAATAATTCTCTACATGGAAGCCTATATGGCTTGAAACAAATGGTCCGAACCATTCTTTTTTGCAAAACTAAAACTTCATTCACTCTGACGGAGTTTCCCTAGCTCATTATCACTATAATTTATCAACGATACAACATATGCATGGTAGAAAGAAAGCATAACCTTCCTGCTGACGAAGTTCCGCAGTCTCAAACCAAGAAACATTTACAAGAAATTTTTTTCAGGAGAGAATTGTTCTGACCTCTAGTCAGAATCGCGATGGATGCCTAGAAATTTTACGCTATTGCTCTGCCGAATACAATTGCCTTCGGCCACAACGCGTAGGCTTGAGTCAATTTTAGAAGTAGAAAACTGTATTAGACTCGTTTTAGATTCGTTTAGGACTAAGACGAGGAGGCAAACACTTCCGTTGTATAGTTCGCGAAAAGAACCAGAAATTGATCAGACTTCTTGAATATATCATTAATGAATACGATAAATACGAGTATACCAAGGTTGGAGCCCTGCGGAACTCGACGCCTAATGCCTTTCAGATTTGAAAAAGATTCACCTCCCTGCTCACGCAGAACAACCCTCTGCGAGCGGCCACTCAGAAAAGACCTCAGCCATTCACCGGCATTACCTCTCACACCCGTGCTCCGTAGTTTGTCGAGGAGATGTGCATGCTGAAGATTGTCGAATGCTCTTGTAAGGTCGTATAGTAGTGCAGCGATTTTATCCTTACCATCGAGTTTTTTAATAAACTGCAAACTGGCCTATAGTTCGAAATTTTTGAAAATTAATAATTTTTTTGAAAATTGCAACGACCAATGATACCTTCAAAGCATTTGGAAAAATTGATTGCTCAAAACTTGCATTTATTAAGTAAGTAATTATAGGAGCAATAAGGTCTGCTACTTCCTTAAGTACCTGCAGAATCTTATGATGAGTAACTATCAAAGTCAACTAGGCAACCACGTATCAAGATAAAATTATTTATAAATAAACTGTAATCTGCAGGACAGGTAATTGGAAGGAAACTAAATTGTTGAATTGTCATGATAAGTGAGTTACTGAAAAACTAATTAAACAACGAAATCACACGCAAACTAACTAATTATCATATTGAAACAGTTAACAAAATAACTCAATAATTAACCTACTAAGTTACAAATTAGTTAACTATTCGACTAACTGGCTGAGTATAACATGTTCAGTTTTAACATTTCCTCAATAATAGAATAAACTACTCTTTGAATGATCTTGAAACGAAGAGATCACTATCCCCTGCTTCTTCGAAAACCATGATATTAATTAATGTGAAAATAACAATAAAGGTATGTCAATAATTCAAGAATTCTTTGCTTATTTCTCCAGACATTAAAAGCAGAATTTCTTGCGACTTCGACAACATTGGATATCTTGCGTTCGGTCACGGTCATAATAGGAAAACATGGGCTGAACCGTGGGCGTGTGGAAGCTTCGTATTAACCAGAATCTTTATTTGATTATAGTAATTACACGTTGGAGATTATCACTTCAGTATAGGACGCCTTTTCCTTTAGTTTCAGCAAGAAATTATATACTGAATCTTGAGGTTATTATAATCTTAATAAGAAATGAAATTGAGATTCTGTGTATCAGGAACACCCTAAAAAGAACCTCTAAGGTGAAAATATAAAAAGAAAAATTTGCGTCGAAATGCCTTGGACGTTTGATGCACTTCATTTCTCCCCCAGAAATAACGCATGATCTTCATCAATTCTACATAACTGCATTATATACAGGATGTGCAATTTCGTAGAATTTACGGGGGTTGTTCATCTTTAGTAAAGATAATAATAATATACTACATGCTTCGAACAAGAATCAATTGGATCATCTGCTGAAAACTGTCATTAAGTTCTCGGCAGATGTTTATATTCATTCAAAGAGGGCAAGTCATAGATGGTGAAACAACTTCCAAATGGTGATATTATACAGTGTATGAGAGATCGCGAAACTATCGGATATCTGGGATACCAACAAGCCAGATTGCTAGACCTAAAACAGTCAAAAGAGAATATTCGTTCAGAATACAGTTATCGTCTAAAGACTGTGCTGAAATCAATATTGAACTCGGGGAATCTAGTCAAGGCAATAAACACCTACGCCCTTCCAGTGTTGCTATACTTATTTGGAATAATCAGATGGCTAAGACAGAATTGGATGATATTCAAAGGCAGACGCGAACGACGCTAACAAAGTACAACAATCATCATCCAAAATCGAGTGCTAGACCAAAAACAGCCAAAGGAGAAGATTCGTTCAGAATATAGTCAGCGTCTGAAGACTGTCTTAAAACCAATGTTGAACTCGGGGAATATAGTTAAAGCAATTAACACCTACGCCATTCCAGTGTTGCTTTAATTATTTGGAATAATCAGATGGACTAAGACAGAACTGGATGATATTCAAAGGCAAACCCGAACGAAGCTGACAAAGTACAATAATCACCATCCAAAATCTGCTGTGGTAAGAACAACTTCGAAGCGGAAAGAAGGAGGAGGCGGGTTAATGGATGTAGCCAATTTATACACCGAACCGTTTAAAATTCTTGTCTGTAAAACCTCGCACTTCTGCCTCCATAGAGTGGTATCGTTGGCTGATAAGGGATATACACCTCTGAATCTTGCTCCCAGGGATGACCTGCTGGATCTACAGATCCTATCTGATACTGAAAAACAAGAACAAAGGTCAAGGAAGGAATTGCAGGGACAACATCACCATGAGATTAATCAACCACGCAACGACAAGGAAGCGTCCAACAAATGGTTGATGAAAGGAGAATTATTTGCGGAAACAGAAGGATTCCTTATGGCCATTCAAGACCAAGTGATCGCTACAAACAACTTCAAAAAATTTATAATTAAGGACGGAACATTACAAAGAGATAAGTGCAGAAAATGCCATATAAAATCGGAGACTATACAGCATATTACGTCCATCTGCGAACAACTGGACAATACGGACTATCTTCACAGGCATAATCAAGTGTGCAATATTATCCATGAGAAACTTGCACACAAGTACGGACTTCTGAATACCTTCCGGCCATATTACAAGTACCAACCGGCGCCCATATTGGAAAATTAAACTACGATAGGCCTGTTATCACTGACAGAATGGTGACGAATAATAGGCCGGACATAACGGTGTATGATAACAGAGCCAGAACAATATTGCTGTTCTGGCAGGCAAGAATAATAATAAGTATTATTACAACAGTAAAATTAGCACAACACAGAAGTTTTGTCTCAGACACCTCAAAAGCCGTGGCGGAAATTCTTTAATATCGTAGAAGGTATGGCGTGCAAGAAAAGACTTCAAAACTGATTTGAAGCGTAGAAATGGAAAGTTTCATAGACTCTTCGGCAACTTGTTCATAAACACCCTTGAATATTAATTAAAACTATGCTATTTAGATTTTCACTATATTAACGAAACTATGAAAGGTTCCACCACACTGTGGCTTCATCAGATAGGTACAAATTAATGAACAAAGTTATTCCTTATATATTATTCTTATTTCCTACTTATGATTACAATATACAAGTACAAGGGGTATGTTGGAAAACCCATCGGAGTTGCTTACTTAATGAATTGAAAAGATTGAGTAAAGGAGAAGGATTTAGATCTGATTGACTATTAAGTTACCTACCTGAATTCTTTTCTTTGTTAATCTCTAAAATTTTCCATAGATTGAGTTTTTGTCTATTATTTTCATTGTGTAAAATTTTTAAATTATCATTAAATTTATGGTTTTCTTGGAGCAAGTGATTCGAATAATGGGAATCTGATTTATGATAATTAAAACTACGTTTGTGCTCGGATAATCTAACTTTGAAATTTCTGAAAGTTCTACCTATATAAATTTTTTCACAATCCCCGCAAGACACCAGATTTATTACCTTTATCAATTTTAGATTGGCAGTTTTTGATATGTCGGCTTACGGAATTATCAGTTCGGAATGCTATATTGAAATTATAATGCAAGAGGAATGATTTTAATTTTAGACTAGGATTACCAATATAAGTTAAGCTGATATATTTTGTGTTAGAACTTTTTACACTTGGAAATACTTCCTGGATTCCTTTTGAAATTTTATGCGTGAAATCATGTTCTCAATCATACTAGGACTGTAAGCGTTATTGACTGCTATTTGTTTAATTATAATTTGCTCTTTTATGAAATTATTTTGTGACATTGGGATATTAATGAGTCTATGTACCATACTATTGTAAGCAGCTAATTTATGTAGATAAGGATGTGTAGATGAGCTGTGAATAGTAATATCTGTATGCGATGGCTTATGAAAGATAGAAAAGTCATGTTTGCCATTAATTTTAGTAATAGTTAAATCCAGAAAGTTAATGGAGTTTTCGGTTTCTATCTCTAACGTGAATTTAATATTATCGTGAATTTAGATAATGAATGTTTTGAATGACTCTAATTGTCTGTTTGTGCCAATAACAAATGATATCGTCGACATATCAAAACCAATAAATAAAGTGTTTGAATAACGGATGTTCTTGGATAGTTTTTCAATATTATCCATGAAAATTTCAGCGAGTAGAGGGCTCAGAGGATTACCCACGATTGAACCTTTTTATTATTATATAATACTCCATTGAAGTTAAAATATAAATAGAAACAAATTTCTAAAATGTGTAAGATTTCTGATTGAATTACCGGATTGACTTTATTAATTTGAAGAGCGTTGTTGGTGAGATTCACTGTATCACTAGGTGGAACACTAGGGAAGAGATTTACTACATCCCCTGATATAAGTTTAGCGTTCGGTGGTAATATCGTGTGCTGAATTTTATTTATTAGGACTGAAAAGTTTTTATTGAGAATTTAGGTACGAAATTAGCGTACTGTTGAATGATGTCTATGAGAAAGCGTGAAAGTTTTACAGCTGAAGCTTGAAAATATGAAACTACTGGTCCAATGGGATGCCCTGTTTTATGGAGTTTGACGGGGAGTAAAGTTTTGGTGATTGCGGGGTGTCAATGAAAAGTTTATATTTGTGGTTGGTAAGTATTATAGACTTGGCATACTCTAAAGCATTTTTTACTATGGATTGAAATTTATTAACTGGATCTTTATCAATTTTTTCATAATTGCCTGATTCAATGAAATTTTGGGTTTTCAATAAATAATCTGCTTTATTTAAGGGAATGACCTTTGTGTGCTTTGGCGAATATAATATCTTCAGATGTGGACTTAGATTTAATGGTCTCCATTTCTTAGTGATACAGTGAAACTCATCAATAACGCTCTTCAAATTAATTAAGTCAATCCGGTAATTCAATCAGAAATCTTACACCTTTTAGAAATTTGTTTAGAACAAAATTATTTAATCTTCAATGGAGTATTATATAATAGTAAAAGAGGTTTAATCATGGGTAATTCTCTGAGCCCTCTACTTGCTGAAATTTTCATGGATAATATTGAAAAACTATCCAAGAACATCCGTTGTTCAAATACTTTATTTATTGGTTTAGATATGTCAGCGATAATATCATTTGTTGTTTCAATAGCACAAACAGACAATTAGAGTCATTCAAAACATTCATTAACAAAATTCCCGATAATATTAAATTCACGTTAGAGATAGAAACAGAAAACTCCATTAACTTTCTGGATTTAAATATTACTAAAATTAACGGCAAACATGATTTTTCAATCTTTCATAAGCCATCATATCCACATAAATTAGCTGCTTACAATAGTATGGTACGTAGACTCATTAATACCCCAATGTCACAAAATAATTTTATAAAAAGCAAAATATAATTAAACAAATAGCAGTCAATAACGGTTACAGTCCTAGTATGATTGAGAACATGATTTCACGCAAAAAATTCAAAAAGCAATCCAGGATGTATTTCCAAGTGTAAAAGTTCAAACACAAAATATATCACCTTAACTTATATTGGTAATCCTAGTATAAAATTAAAATCATTTCCTTGCATTATAATTTCAATATAGCATTCCGAACTGATAATTCCGTAAGCCGACATATCAAAACTGCCAATCTGAAACTGATAAAGGTTATAAATCCGGTATTATAAATAAAATTCATATTGGTAGAACTTTTAGAAATTTCAAAATTAGGTTATCCGAGCACAAATGTAGTTTTAATTATCATAAATCAGATTCCCAATATTCTAATCACTTACTCGAAGAAAACCATAACTATAATGATAATTTCAAAATTGTACACAATGAAAATAATAGACAAAAACTCAATCTATGGGAAATTTTAGAGATTAACAAAGAAAAGAATTCAGGTAGGTTACTTAATAGTCAATGAGATCTAAATCCTACTCCTTTACTCAATCTTTTCAATTCAAAAAGTAAGCAAATCCGATGGGTTTTCCAATATACCCCTTGTACTTGTACCTATTATAATATTAAATAGGAAATAATACTAATATATGAGGAATAACTCTGTTCATTAGTTTGTATCTATCTGATGAAGCTACAGTGTGGTGAAACCGGTCATAGTTTTGTTAACAGTGAAAATCTGAATAGCATACTTTTATCACATTGAAAATACGTATATCGATTCTCATCAAGTAACGACCTCCTCAATAAAATTCACAGAATACCTAAAGGATGAAAGTTAGATCTCTCAGAATCCATCGAAATGTTCAAACCCCAACAAACTCCCAATGGAGATAATCTTCTGAACGACCAGAATTACCCGGCGTATTCGTCCATATTTGATATCTTTTAATAATACCTGTTTTTAACATAATTCGTTCATTACCGCTTATTTGCACCCTTTTCTTTTTGTATCCACCTGTATATGGATGTTTTTATTTCAACTTTATTTCAGTACTTGTTGCCACCTGAAGATGACCGAAAGTCCGAAATTGCAATCTTGAATTTCAATATATTTTTGTGATGTATAATACATAGTTTAATTCCTTATTATCATCATGATTAACTATCACGTAGTAACGAAGGAATTAGTTAATTATTCTAAAAACACACGATTTTACAAATAAGAATTAAATATAAATTGTCAAATGTGTTATTGCCAACCTTACTCAACCAACTCCAGAGAACAAATCATAGATTTTCCGAGTCACGAATATGTAGAAGTTGCTTAAGACAATCACATAGATCTCTATAATAAATATTTCTAACTCTATGACTTCTCGCGAAGATCCCGTCAGTTCATGTCGAGTGAAACAACCGAACGGTAATTGGTGCATAGAAACGAGTCTCAGAAATACAGAGTGGAAAACGAATAGTGACATGACAGGTTCTTATAAATGATGGTATTGGTTAATGAAATGATAATGGTAATGAGGTACATTCCTTCGTTGACCTGACCTCTCTCAATCGTTTTGCTCTCTCGCTTGTCGTTTTGCTTTGGACTGGCCTGTCTTGCCAACTAGTCATGAGTTTTTGTGAGTCTTTCATTACACGTTGAATTATGGTTGCGCATGTACTGTGTATGTAGCGATACTTCAGAAGTCCACGAGATTTTCGTGACAAGAATGATTTTTCGAACCAGGCAGAAAGCCTGAGAAACGTATGTTTTCATATTTCTGAAATATATCAGATTTTCAAGAAAAAAATATTTGGTAACGAAATATATATAATATTAAATACGTAAGGCCTTTTTCGGGAATAATCCGAGGGGATAACGGTAGTAGTTCTCCGGGCGGAGAAGAAGCGATGCCGCGAAAAATGGGCGGCCTAAGGCCCCCGCGAGTATTTTTTTTCCAAAGAAGAAGGGTCTGAGAAAGGTTTTTGCCAAATTTGAAATTTGGAGTCCCTAGCGCCAACGACGGAGCCCTCAGGATTTTTCGAAAATTTTCGCCGGAACGTCGCCGACGGCGAACGGAAAGTCGAAACGGCGAGATTTCTTCGGAATCAGAAACTACGGTCTTTCGGGAGGCGATCGGAACGATCGATCGAGCGAAAATTCCCAAAGAAAGCTCCGAAAAAGCGAAAATAAAAACGGTCTCCGAAATTTCGCGAATGGAGGGGATAATTCCATCGTACTTTTATGTGTATATAAGTTTTTCCATCGCGTTCGCATGTCTATCCACAACTGTAAAATTTCCTATTCCACAAAGGGCTATCGGCGGACTCTTGCAAAATTTGGCTCTGTTGTCCTCATTCCGAATATCTCTGACGGTCAGAAATTAAATAAATTAATAAACGTCGAGCTGTCAAAATAAGGGTTTTTTTCCATCTATCCTACTTATAGGGGGTTACCGGCAGGAAGGATTCGGGTGTCTAACGATTCCTACATATCTCGAGATCGGGTCCATGAAGAGAAATCGTTACTGTAGCACTTATTTTTCGAATTTGGGACGATTTTTGAGACCTATATTTTCCAGAAAAAGACCGGAAACACGGGGGCGGTGCTAGTCACCGCTCCTTCTGTCCCTTATATCGCTATTCAATGTCGGAAGTGAACGTTACCAACGTGTAAAATTCAATGCTCTCTCTCTTCTGAACGAAAACAGTGAAATGGAAATAGTTAGTAACTTTTTACCAACATAATTTCGGTACTAACAACATCTAGAATATAGTGCTCTCTCTCTTCTGAGTGACAATCGAATCTAACCTTATTTCAATTAGTCTTATAATCGATCTGTCAAAATAAGTGTTTCCGAATTTTATTTGAATGAAAAGTTTGACGAAACTTGAAATAAACTTTCAGAGGTAAGTGATTGTAGTTTGATGTTTATTTTATCCATTTTAATGAATATTTTGTTTAAGGAAAGAAACGACAAACTTTCAAAATTTAACATTTTGTGGTTATTCTAACTAACTAACAATATGATTCAAACGGAATGTTATAATAAAAAGGAGTTAAGGAGACTTACAATAATGTTTGAAAGCTAAGTGAATGTAATTTGATGTTTATTCGTGTATTTTAATGTATACTTTTTAGGCATGCTCAAGAAATGTACTCAGAATTCACATATTTCTTTTTTCTTTCATGGTTATTTCACCCTCTATGCGTTGAAAAATCTCCTGGAAATTCTAGGATTTTTAACAAATCAATTGGAGGATCTTACAAAATGATAGGATATCCTTTGAGTTACTATTAATAGGTAATGAGCCTTTTGTATAATAATATTTTTTCTGGAAGGAACTCGATTAAGTTTTCGTTAGGTCATTTAGAGTATGTATCCTATGAATATTGAAAGCGATCCACTAAAAGCTATATCTATATTAAAATATTTCAAGCTGGATGTCAATATGAACGTGCTATTTCAAATTGAATTTTCGTTTCAGTTTATTCAAGAGGAAGTACGTTTCTATTCTACAATTATCCAAACGTAAAAGTTAATGAGATTCAATGTGTTCGACAATGTTCAAGTTTGAACCAAAGAAAATAAGATCTCAAATTAGCACAAAAGGTAATTATTGTGAGTTCCTTCTATTCATAACTCATAGTTACTGTTTCTCAGGAAATTTTATCAAGATTGTTGAATGAATGACAGGAATTCCTCCTTGATTTGAAGTTGAAAGTTTCTCTGTTATAGGTGTCTGATAGTGGGAAACATGATGTTCAAATATGTAGAAGTTGCATATGAAGTTCTATTTTGTACAAAAACAACTTTCAATCCAAGATTTATGAAAGTCACAGGAAATATGCTGCTGCTTATGTGAATCATATTTTGGAAAAAATTCAACTACTACTTGGAGAATGCTATGCAATTTGACAATTTTTGTAATAGGTAGTTGTACTTTAGGTATTTTATATAATTGTGTAAAATGAGAATGTTCATCACATAATATGGAAATATAAAGTTGTTTTAATGCAATTTCTTCCTTTCATTTTCATTTCATAGTATATTATGAAGTTTCACAAGAAAATGAATTGAAGAGAAGTAAAATTGAAGAATAGACACTTCTATTATTAGAGAGCAAGTTTATGAGAAGCTGAGTGCTCGAAACCCACTGCCAACTCGACAGTTAAGGACCTAGGAAATTAACAGTTACAAGAAACAGTTTCACTGAAACTGATATATAGTTTACATCATTGTATATGAGGGTCCATAATGTAATTTGCAAATTTGTGGATCTCATTTCTGCTTTCCACAAGAACACTTCAATTCAGTTTGTTCTTTCTGGCAAGCAAATTGTGTGAATTTTGGTCAATTTAAATTTATACAAAATAATTACGTATAGAGCAATCACATAAGGTGAAATTTCTATGTATTCTGTAGTTTTCCTTTATTTTATTTCTAATTTCTCGCTTTTGTCTTTTGAATATTCCCAAGAAATTTTAATTTGAGAAGAACTTTTATTTTCTATTTTATTAATATACTTGAGCAGTAATTCTTGCATCTTGCTGTTTCAAGCTCATATTTATTGTTTAATATAATTCATGAATCTTATTGGATTCTTATCTGATCTAATACGAATCAGAACTGTTGAGTAAAAATGGAAAATTTGAAACTATAGATCTGCGTATATTGATCTTTCTGAAGTATATATTTAATACTTTTGGAACTAAAAATTTGAAATATTGTGAATCAATATTAGAGTTGTTGATTATTGAATTTCCATGCCTAAAGGGTGATTGAACAATTTGTCTTCTTGAACCAATGTTGAAATGTTTTTAATTTCATCTTATGCTAGCTCAATTGAGAGAGTTGAGATTTTCAAATTGAATGTATCCCTTTGAATTGGGATAGTAGTGAATAGTGTTGAGATTTGTGTGGTTGATGAGTCAGTATAAATAAAACAATACTGGAAGCTGCGTTACCCTAAGGATGACTGAGGTAATATGTACCAAAAAAATTTGTTTCTGGCACTTTTAGGTTTTTTTACCACTGCAAAAGGCGTGTCCAAAAGAAGCATTTTAATTTGCGGGACACTTTTCTGTCTTTCTGCAACAAATTTATTTGAAATTCCAAATCGATTCAATTCATGAGACTTGAAACTAATGAATGAACCTTTAAAAATTTAATTTTTTTATATTTTTTGACATTCATACTCTATTACATAAGAAGTTCGAAAAACCGTTTGTTTTGGGGATGAATTTACTCCTTTACTTAAAAGGTGGGATGGTTTTCTTAACTTTTTGGGATTTATTTACAGAATCACACAAATCTGATTTCGAGAAAAACACAAAGCAATTTTATCCTAATTTTATCTTACGATGGTACCGTTATAAATACAGCTATAACTTTTTTCTGTTACGAATTTCTCAATGATATTTTTAGACGGTATTTCTATGATACTAAGGAATATATTCACGTTAAAAAATCAATTTTTAAAAACTTAGAAAGTAAAAGTCATTTTTAAACGTTCTTTTCGGATTCGACTTCAGTTCTCGCCCTATTACTTTTTTATTTTGGCATCACTGATTTTTGGGAATTTTTGTTTCAACTAACAAAAAGCATCTCTATTTTCATCCATAGCTTCGACAAAATTTATCATTAGTCCGAGTTTAATATGCAATGGGGAAAGCAATACTCCTTCAGTATGAGGTTTATATGCGGGTAGGTAGTAGTGTTCGAAAATATGACCTGATTTCGTTTATAAATTTACTGCACTGAAAATAAACTAAATTGTAGATCGCCTTCAAACATCACGTCAGTATAGAAAACAATGCCAACTTAGCAACAACAAAAATTTTGACAATCAACCTAAGCGGAGCAGATTTCTTGAATAATCAGCTCCGGGCTCTTTTTTGACAGATTGTGTGTATTCATATCAACGAATTGATATGAGTAGATGGCAGTCGGGCTTGATGTTGTGAATGTATATGCAGCCATGACGAGTTCAAAGAGAACCGTAGTCTGTATTTCCTCTGAATGACATCCGATTAGATTGTAACACTACTATTTCGGCCCTGGTTGACTTAGATTATGATGAGTAGATTGGAGAAGTAGCTCCTTCGCTAAGATATAGTTTACACTCTACGGAAGGTTGAATATTGCTCCCTGACTAAAAGTTTTCATTGGTTTTACACATATAGCGATAAATTTCGCATATTATTTGATATTGAGAAAAAAATTATTTGACACATCTCTATCATTTTAGTGGTCACATGCATATGATACATTTTGTGCAATAATATTTGAACGTTTAATAACATTACAATCGAAGAATTTATTTATTTATACATCAAGTAGCGGCCTCCACAATTCAAATGTTGAAGAAAGCGAATACAAGCTTTTTGGCCCTTTGGTATTTTAAGTTGTTACTTAAAAATGCTATAACATCCCAAAACCTGTGGTTTTTAACCACGTGTTTGAAGAGTGAAGTGTGTCCTAAATACATCAAACTCAAGACCAACAACAACAGTTATGCAGCTCGAAGAGCAGTTATCTCTGGACAGAAGATATGGATCCATTCAGAATGCAAGATTTAGTTCCACAAACGAGACATCTACAATATTTATCTCAAGGTAATTCATACCGAGTTATTGTACTGACTTCATCCACTTGAATTCGATTCATTAGATTACAATAATAGATTCAAAATTAGATCAATAATACATAATAAATATACCATCCAATACCGCAAATTAAAGTTTCTCGTGTCACGAAAACCGAAACCTACTCCACGTAAAACTAAATTTTCTGACCATCAATTTTTTGATAGATTCGTTAACCTTTCTGATACTAATTTCACAACTGATGAAACAAATCTCTTGGTGAAAGGTTTCAAACACAATATTAAATCAAACAAGATAAAATCTGATTTAGAGGAACTTGGCATAGATACTGAAATTTCTCTGAAAAATATTCCTAATAACACTCACCTTAAATATTTAGCATCTAACATTATAAAAATGAATCATTAGCTGACTTTAAACCTAGTAAAGAACAAAATATTTTAAAGGCCATCAAACAAAAATCTCAACTAAATGAAGTTATTTTTACAAAAGCAGATAAGGGTAATTCTGTTATTGCGTTAAATAAAATGACTACCTATTTAAAACTCTAAATTTCATTTCGTCCGGAAACTATACAATTTTAAACAAAGATCCAACTATTAAATTCCAGAAAAATATTAAAATTGCAATAAATGACGCAAAATCTTTAATTAAAGCAATAGATAAATACAAATTAATTTTATCAAACCCTCAACCACCTCAACTGTATTCACTCATTAAATTGCATAAAGTAAATAACCCCGTTAGACCAGTCGTATCTTACGTTACAGCCCCAGCCGTGAAATTGTCGCACTACCTTATAGATATCATTAAAAATTATTGTTCATTCAAATCAAAATTTTCTATAAAAAATTCTTTCGAATTGATAAATAACATGAAAAACGTTAACCTACCACCTAACGCAAAACTTATTTCGTTTGATGTTGAGAATTTATACCCAAGTGTTCCTCCAGGTGATGTCAAAATATTAATCGAAAACATGTTGAATTCGAATCATGTTAACCACATAATTAAATCAGAAATATTGAATCTGTTGGACGTTTGCATTGAACAAAATTATTTTTCTTTCAACAACATCTATTACAGTAGTGAAAATGGTTTGATCATGGGAAATCCTTTGAGTCCACTTTTAGCAGAAATTTTTATGAATAATATTGATCAGAAAATTCATACACATCCACTCATTTCCAAATTTCTTTATTGGTATAGATATGTTGACGACATCTTAGTATGTTTCATTGGAACTACTCGTCAATTATACTTATTTCTTAATTTCATTAGTTCCATTTGAACATTAAATTCACGATAGAAATTGAACAGAACGATTCCATTAATTTATTGGACTTGAAAATCACTAAACAAAATAATAATCATGTTTTTCGGTCTTTCGTAAACCAACACATACTGATACAATTATACATAACTATTCATTACATCCAATTCAACACAAAGTTGTAACTTTAAACAGCATGGTACATCGGTTACTCAATTTACCTTTATCAGTAGAAGATTATAATAAAGAGTTAAACATCATCTAACAGATAGCCATGAATAATTCATATAATCCGGATATGATAGATCTAATCATTCGTAAAAACTGTATCAGAAAGCAATAAATGAAGTATATCCTATTCATAAAGACTATAAAATATTCAACAGTTTAACATTCTGCGGTTCTGCAAGTACAAATATTAAATCCTTTCTCGTCAAACAAAATCTTGATATAGCTTTCAAAACTTCTAATAACTTAGGTAAACATATTAAAATAATAAATCTCGTGTTGAAAAATCAAGTAAATCAGGAATCTATAAACTCAATTGCGGTTCTTGTGATAACATTTATATCGGTAGGACCTATAGGAGTTTTGGCATAAGAACATCTGAACATAAACGTAGCTTCGATAAAAATAAATCTGATTCAAATTATTCAAACCACCTAATAAAAGAAAACCATTCATTCAATAAAAACTTTGACATATTACATATAAAATCAAAAAGTTCAAAATTAGATCTCCTAGAAGCATTAGAAATAAATAGATACAAACATTTGGACAAGCTTTTGAATGAGCAGGTAGATGTGAATTATTCACCCCTACTTAACTTGTTTAATTAGTTTTTATTACCTTTCAAACTAACTGTACAATGACTCGGTGTGGTCCTGTTATTTATCCCACTTGTTCTACGATTTGTTTATAATACCATACTCTTCATTCTGTTTGTCATTCTTGATAAAGCTGCTGTGTCAGCGAAACGTCGTCGAATTTTTTCAAATAAAGTGTAGATTAAAATTAAACCTTGTGTTTTTTATCTCATTGAAATTTATAGCATTGAGCCTATTCTTTGTCCATAAAATTCTAAAAAAATAATAATATAATATCAGTATATCCTATATACTTTTCTGAACAATTACCGTTTATTTCAATCTAACCGCGGCGTGAATCGTAAATCATCTCCTCGTTCGCACACATGAACGCACTGTATGAATCACACAACGCGCGACGTTACGACCCATTCTTAATCCCTCTTCAGGGCACCATACGCCAACTTAATCGTTTGTCCCATTTATTATGAGTTATGGGGTGTGCAGAGTCAAGAAGCGTACTATTCCTCTGATTGTCTGTTCATTGTTGGGGGAGATGGCGCCACACATTATCCCTTAGGATCCTCGAACGTCCGCGGAAAAGCAAACATACGTTCCTGTGGCATTTGCGATACGACAGTTTTTGTTTCGATTATATCAGGGGGTGATTCGTTGTGTACATAGTGGTTACATGGATTTAGGGGATGTTTTTATAGGATTTTGGGTGATGATACACGCTTGAAAAGAGCATGAAAGATTTTCAGAAATTTACGGATTTGTTGCAATCATCGTAACTTGAGAATTTTGTATTTCAAACTATCCCAGGCGAAACTCAGTACATTAAGTATCTACAGTAGTTGGGCCGTTATATGTTCCATAAATATGCCGCGAATACTAAAACCGTAAATATGGAATGGTAATTTTATGGGATTATAGGGGATTACGTTCTTAGGTGACAAGATGAAAAACAAATATGTCAAAAAATCAATTGAATTGAAGTTTTTGAACATATGGATTAATTTTCATCTTCAGGCTTAGGAAGTGGTTTGAAAACGCACTTCCATTACGCCCCACCCTGTATATTTCTCTGAAATTTTATTTTTTCTTAAATTAAAATATTAAAATTTGAGGTTTTGAGACGACATATGACATTGCCATTCTGTAACCAAATGTTACTGCCAACCTCATGTTGGTAAACGAAAAATCATTGAAATTCTATGTTAACTCTTTGCTATTTCATGTTGTCTAACAAAAAGTTAACACAGCTTTGAATAACCAAACTGAAATTGATTCAATATTAACCTACTGCTAAAATCTAAATCTAAATCTAACCTAACTTAAGCCTGAAGATGAAAATTAATCAATCAATGTTCAAAACCTTCAATCAAATTGATATTTTGACATATTTATTTTTCATCTTGTTACCTAAGAACGTATCCGCTATAATCCCATTAAATTAACATTCCATATTCACGGTTTTAGTATTCGCGGTATATTTATGGAACACATAACGGCCGCCGAGCTGTAGTTCTTACCCAACGACAGTAGATACTTAGCAGGGCCCACGCAACCATATGTGCAAAGTGTGCAATGCACACGGGCGCCATCCTTTAGGGGCGCCAAAACCCAGGTCAAAAAAAAAATATTAGAATAAAAGTTGAGAAGTTGAATAGGATTTGGTATAAATACACATAAAATTTTATTAGTATATCATCCAGTTACTGCCGATTTCTATGTTGCGAGAACATGTCAGGCGGCAGTTTCTTGATTCTTCCTGTTCAGACATGAATAACGCCTGGAGCGCTATAAAAGCGATGCATCACCACAGTCGTTTTTAAATCAGTTAGTTCACTAGACCGTGCAACAAGTGAATAAAAACAAGTATTCCTATTAATTTTACATATAAAGTAATTTTTATTTTGTCAAGTGTGGTGTTGTGTTGTGTAATATTTTGTTTACTACTTTTTTCAATTAAATATCGAATACCTGCTGACTGCAATTTCAACGGCTTGATTTTTTATAAAATGGTAAGTGTTCCTACTTTATCCTATCAACATCAACCCTTTATTGGATACTGTTTATAATTAATTTTTTTTGGGCAAATATCTTTTTATTAATTGAAATGTCATGTACCAGTTTAAAAAAGTAACTGGTTTTATCCATAACTCACTTAGTTTTCATGCTATCGATTGAGACCTTCAGATGCGAAGTTTCGCGAGCAAAAGAAACTGAGACTACAAGAGAGGGGAAAAATGGTTGGATCTTTAAAGCATTTCTTCCAAAACAATCAAGATTACATGGATACTATTGATGTTGGTGTGACCGAAGCGTTCGAATCTCAAGATTCTAAATTCGTAATATCAATAACCGTGAGTGGACCATTTGAAATTTCAACAGTAACATCAGGTGCTGCAACAAGTGGCAGCGGTTGTAGCAGCAAAACAGCTTCTACTGATGTCAGCTATCGAAATACCTGCTGCAAGTGACACTTTCGATGAAAGCTGTAATGAGGCTAGTATCGATATAATTCCGTCCGACCCCGGTTTGTGGTCCGAAAGAATCACCTATGAGATGGCTAGAATATTGGTTAACAGTGGTCCTCCCTTGATAGACATCAGTTTTAGCTTTCCTAGTAATAAAGATAAGAGAAAGTTTTCGTGCAAATATTTTGAAAGAAATCTAGGAGATGGAGAAAAAGTCGAAAGGGCTTGGCTTATTTACTCTATTTCTAAAGATTCTGTATTTTGTTTTTGTTGTAAGTTGTTTTGTAAATGTAAAACTCCTAACGCTTTTTGTGATACAAATGATGTATCTGATTGGAAACACTTGTCTTTGCTAATTAAGAGACACGAAACGTCAATTTTACACAACAGTTATATAAACACTTGGATAAATTTAAAAAAATGTTGGAGACATCTATGACTGTTAATGCTCATCATCTGCGGATTTTAGAAACGGAAAAAAAATATTGGCGAGACGCGTTGGAAAGAATTATTGCGATTGTTAAGTATTTATCTACACAATGCATGGCATTTCAAAGTTCTTCTCAATTGCTTTTCGAACATGATTATGGGAATTTTCTGAAAGCTGTTGAGATGATTGCTCCTTTTGTTTCAGTGACGAGACAGCACGTTAGCCGAGTGTATAACTCCCAAAAAAAATCTGTTAAAATGACTCATTATTTAGGCGTGCTAATACAGTATGAAATAATTGAATTATTGTCGTCCAAAGTAAGAAATAACATTTTAGAAATGGTTCGCAGTTCAAATTATTTTTCAATAATATTAGATTTTACACCAGACACTAGTCATACTGAGCAAATTAGTCTTGTTCTGGGGTATGTTGCCCTTAAGACCACTTCAAAAAAGGTTGAAGTTAAGCACAGTTTTATTGCCTTTAATGCAATACTGGACTCAACAGGAGAAGGGATATATACATTTGTGATAGAAAATTTGAGAATATTAAATTTAGAATTAAAACACATTGGGGGACAAGGTTATGATAATGGGACAAATATGAAGGGAAAACATGTTGGGCTTCAAAAACGCATATGATGCGAATCCGAAAGCCCTTTTTGTATCTTGTGCGGCTCATACTTTGAACTTAACAGTAAATTTTTTTTTTCGTCATTCATGAAAAAGGTGGTATGTTTTGAGAAAAATGTCCCCGGGTTAAGTTTAAAGCCTCTAAGTGAAAGAAGATGGTCCAGCAGAATTGACTCAATAAAGCCCCTTAAAGTTCATTTACTTAAAGTTTGCGAAAGTCTTCTAGAAGTGGCTGAAGATAGTTCCTTTCGCATTGATGCAAGACATAAAGCGAGTTCCCTCTTAACGTCTGTACCAAATTTTCAATTTATTTGTGGAATTATTATTAGGCATGACGTTTTATTTCACATAAATATTGTCAGCCAACAATTGCAAGTTGCTACAATTAATATAAGAAGTATGCCAAACCAACCTGAAAAATTTAGTTGATCACTTCCAGCAATATAGATCTGACCAATCATTTCAAGAAATTCTTGTGCAAGTGAAAAAAGTAGCATCCTCTCTGGAAATTGAAAAAGACTTTCCACCATTACCAATGGTTACGAGGGAATTTAAACCATAACTGTTTGACTATGAACACCAAGATGAGACCCATCATGATCCAAAAACCGCCTTTAAAATTAGTTTTTTCCTAAAAATTATAGATCAAACTATAAGCTCTCTAAAAACCGATTTGACTCATTAAATGAGTATGATAATATTTTCGGATTTTTTAGAGACATATTCAAATTAAGAGACAGCGATCTTTTAAAACATTATTCTAACTTGAAGAGCAACTGACAGATCAGGATAATGATGATATAGACTTCAATGATCTGTTTGACGAAATTAAAGCGTTAAAGTTGTTTTCATTACCTGATGATACTGACCCTTGAGTATTTTACAATATATATTTGAAAACAATTTAATCTCTACCTTTCCAAACGTAAGCATTTCACTAATAATTCTTTTGACATTGCCAGTATCTGTAGTTTCTGGCGAGCGATCTTTTTCAAAGTTAAAAATCATTAACAATTATTTAAGATCGACAGTGATTCAAGAAAGATTGTTTGGGCTAACAATATGAGCAATTGAACAAGAAATTTTGTCGATATATATTTTAGCGATGTAATTAATGAATTTGCAACAGCAAAATCTCGGAAAATATCGCTACTACAATAGCTATCTTTTATTTTTCTATTGCACCTAGATCTAGCCATCATTTTTTATTTTAAAACGAAGTTCCTAGGTATTTGTTTTAGAAATATCTGCATATTTTTTAAAATATCTAAGTATATATATATATATATATATATATATATATATATATATATATATATATATATATATATATATATATATATATATATATATATATATATATAAATGTAATATAATTAACTGACAATTTTGTCATATTTATATTCAGAGCAGTATCCTATTCGATCGTTCACCACTTCACACAAAGGAAACTATTAATGAGTAACATTCAGTGTTACTTGACTAAGGTCCGTACACTGGATTTTTCCGGGAGAAAGCCTCTGACACTACTTGTTGGTACTTTGATATCATTGTCTGATGATGCTATAGTATGTATATATTCTGGAAGATTGATATATTCTCATAACATTTAACGTTATCCTAATATATAATTACTCCAGGATATGTTTTGATTATAATCATTGCCTGGCAATGGTATTAATTACCGGGTGGTGGATTTATATTTTTCATGAAATCAGTTTGATTGCATGAACAGATATATGGGCAACTCGTCGGGGTAAAACCCCTATATATATATATATATATATATATATATATATATATATATATATATATATATATATATATATATATATATATATATATATATATATATATATATATATATATATATATATATATATATATATATATATATATATTCATTACTTCTGTAGCTAATTTCAATATAATTTTCATTACAGTTTGTGTAGGCAATTCATCTGTCTCTTGTACTCTGTATATGTAATCAGTTTGATTGCATGAACAGATATATGGGCAACTCGTCGGGGTAAAACCCCTATATATATATATATATATATATATATATATATATATATATATATATATATATATATACTTCTTTCTACTTATACTTAGATATTTTAAAAATATGCATATATTTTAAATTATATATATATATATATATATATATATATATATATATATATATATATATATATATATATATATATATATATATATATATATATAGTTTCTACTTATACTTAGATATTTTAAAAAATATGCAGATATTTCTGAAAACAAATACCTAGGGAACTTCGTTTTAAAATCAAAAATGATAGCTAGGTCTAGGTGGGTAGACATTGGGCAATATTTCTGTTGTTCGTTCCTAAAAATGTGATTTTTAGTTTTAGGTTATTTTCTGGTATTTATAAACAACGAGTCAACGTGTCTGTATCCAATTACTCAAGTAAAAGTTTTAAATTGGGTGTGGACAAGAATTTATTTTGTTATGATTTTGTTCTGTTTGTTTCATTTTGATATTTTATTCTACAAATAAATATGAATTCCGAAGTTCTGTTTTTTGCTTTACTTCAAGCACCTACCTACCGACCTCCTACCTTAAAAAAAATAAAAAAAACATGATCCAAAATGCCTTAAGGGGCACCAAAATCCTTTTTTGCACACAAGCGCCAGTAGCCCTCACGGGGGCCCTGATACTTGGTGTATTGAATTTTGCCTCAGATAGTATGAAATACAAAATTCTCAAGTTACGATGATTAACGTAAATTTTCTGAAAAACTTTCATGCTCTCTTCAAGCGTGTATCAATTTTTTATCTCCATTAATTGACTAGATAAAGCAGGGAGGGTCTAGTTCTTTTTCGGGTTCCAATTTGAAGAATAGTACCGACCACCCAAGTATGCCTTATAGATATAGGGGTCTCTTAAGGAAACCAAAACTATAAGGGAGGTTAACCAACAACCTGCGCAAAAAAATTGTTAATGAGACTTTCTCCTTCTCTCAAGTTTCTAGTGGCATCAATCTTGCAATGCAGAGCACTAATTCAATAAGCAATTATACTGAGGAGTCCCTCAAAACTCAGAAGAGCAAGAATGTCAGTTCACAAAATAGAACGGGTGTTGTTGCTCCCAAGCAAACTTCCTTTCAACGTAAACCGATTGCTGGTACATCTAAATCGAATCTACTCTCTAGACTACCAAAATCTACTAAGGTTCATATCTCTCGTCTTCAACCAACAACATCCACTGAGGATATAGTCGAGTTTTTGGAGGGACAGGTGCCTATACTCTCTTGAGAAAAGCTCAATTCGAAACAACCCGATATCTACAGTTCTACAGTGACACTTTCTGTGAATAATGTTCAGGAAATTCTAGATCCTGTGATATGGCCTGAAGGAATTATGGTCAAAAAGTTTTTTCGAGGAAGAAGGAAAGAGAACACGAACCAGTAATCAAGGTAAGTCTCTTTCCGTCCACTATCAGAATATCAGAGGTATGAGAACTATACTAGACCATTTGAGGAAATCGATATCAAATCACGATTAAGATATAATCTTACTTACTGAGGCCTGGCTCAGCCCCGATATTTCTTCAAGCGAATTGGACTTGGACGGCTATGTTATTTATCGTAAGAACCGTGATGACTCGACTAGAGAGAGATTATATGAATTTGGAGTACTGATTGCTGTTGTTGTTGATCTAACCTGACCTGCAATCTAAAGAAATATGCACTCATGAGTCATGTGTCAACATTGAACACACTTTTGTCTGCGTCTCATCATTTCTTAGTAACTTGCTTTTCGGTACTGTTTATTTATACTAAGCAGCACTGCAGTCGTATCAAAATCATTGTGTTGTAGTGGAGGATATCATTATGCATTATCCTGAGTCGAAGGTGTTTCTTTTTAGTGATTACAATTTGAGTAAATATGAAAGGTCCAACGATGGTCTTGGTGTGTCTGTAGTACCATACACAGGAGCTGGACGAATTGTTAGTGACGCCTTTGGATATTTAAATCTTTTTCCGACGAATCACATTAAAAATCAAAAAAATTTATTATTAGACTTACATTTTGCAAGTGAATGTAATACAATTGTTAGTCTCGCGGATATTGTGCTGCTTCCTATAGATGTACATGGTGTTCATCCAACATTTAGATTTACTGTATCCTATCATACGAATGATGGTGTACTTAACTTTCAAAAATTGTAATTTCTCTGCAATTAATAATTATTTGAGTAACGTAAATTGAGACGTCGTTTCTCAAGCAAATACTCTTCATAAAGACTTGGATATTTTCTATAACATTTTAAGACAAAGCATTGACACATTCGTTCCAAAATGAGTCTTTCGGACATCTCAATATCCTGCATGATTTTCATTGGAATTGAAGGATCTCATCAAACAGAAAAAAATTGCTCATAAAAATTTCAAATAATCCGGTACGCCCGAAAACTACGGTACATTTTCTGAATTAAGATCTAAAAGTAAGTTTTTAAGTGACAAATGCTACAAGGATTATATGAATAGTGCTGAATCGGATCATCTCGTATCCCAAAAAGTTCTGGAGTTTTGTAAATCGTAGAAATAATGATAATTTTTTTCCGAATGTTATGTACTTGAATGATAAATAGGGCTCGTGTGGAGAAGATATCGTCAATTTATTTGCTGATCATTTCTCTTCGTCTTTCACTCCTAGCCGTTCTGAGAACATATTCCTTGAGAAATTGGCAGTAGTATTTGTTTAAATATTTGGTGGAAAGTCATGAAGTGCTACGAAAGGCTCATGATCTGGAACCCAAATTAAGTGCTGGCCCTGACGGCATACCTGGTATTCTAGTTAAGTCTTGTTCTGAATCATTAGCTCCTTGCAGGAAGGTTACTTTCCATAGGCATGAAAAACAAGTTTTGTAACCCCTGTTCACAATTCTGATAGTAAGCAAGACATAAAAAATTACAGACCAATCAGTATTTCTAGCGATATACCTAAACTGTTTGAGAGCCGTGTTCATTCCAAAATTTCGTTTGCTTTTAGTCAGGCTATAATTACTGAACAGCATGGTTTCCTCAGGGGCAGAACAACTGTGACTAACTTAGTTCTTCTCCCTCACTTCTTACTCGAGACCATTCAAGAGGGAAGTCAAGTGGATACTGTCTATACTGATTTGGTTAAAGCATTTGATCGAGTGAGCCATTCAATTTTGGATTCAAAGTTAGAATCAATGGGTTTTGTTGGTAAACTTTTGAAGTGATTTAAAAGCTATTATAGTCTCGTTCACAAACCCTTAGAATAAAAAGCTTCAAATCTTTTCTAATATTTGTATCTTCTGGTGTCCCACAGGGAAGTGACCTGGGACCTTTGCTCTTTATTATATTTATGAATGATTTGAGTTCAGTAATTAGACATTTCCATTTTCTACTATTTGCTGATGATTCGGAGATTTTCAAAATAATTAATTGCATTGATGATGCGATTGCACTACAATCAGATTTAGATAGACTTGTTGAATGGTTTCCGAAAAATTACTTGGAAATAAACATCAATAAATGCCAATGTATTTCTTTTACAAGAATTGAGGATACTATTAAATTCGACTATAGCTTGCTTAATACTATGTTAAATAGGGTTTGTGTTGTGAAGGATCTCGGAGTTCTCATTGACTCAAAGACATCGTCAATTTATTTGCTGATCATTTCTCTTCGTCTTTCACTCCTAGCCGTTCTGAATATATTCCTCGAGAAACTGGCAGTAATGTTTGTTTAAATGTTTTCGATTGTTTGGTGGAAAGTCATGAAGTACTACAGAAGGCTCATGATCTGGAACCCAAATTAAGTGCTGGCCCTGACGTCATACCTGGTATTCTAGTTAAGTCTTGTTCTGAATCATTTGCTCCACCTCTCACAACATGATTTGATAGATCCTTGCAAGAAGGTTACTTTCCATTAGCATGAAAAACAAGTTTTGTAACCCCTGATTACAAGTCTGATAGTAAGCAAGACATAAAAAATGACAGACCAATCAGTATTTTTAGCGGTATACCAAAACTGTTTGAGAGCCTTGTTCATTCCAAAATTTCTTTTGCTTTTAGTCAAGCTATCATTAATGAACAGCATGGTTTCCTCAGGGGCAGAACAACTGTGACTAACTTAGTTCTTCTCCCTCACTTCTTACTCGAGACCATTCAAGAGGGAAGTCAAGTGGATACTGTCTATATTGATTTGGTTAAAGCATTTGATCGAGTGAGCCATTCAATTTTGGATTCAAAGTTAGAATCAATGGGTTTTGTTGGTAAACTTTTGAAGTGATTTAAAAGCTATTATAGTCTCGTTCACAAACCGTTAGAATAAAAAGCTTCAAATCTTTTCTAATATTTGTATCTTTTGGTGTCCCACAGGGAAGTGACCAGGGACCTTTGCTCTTTATTATATTTATAAATGATTTGGGTTCAGTAATTAGACATTTCCGTTTTCTACTATTTGCTGATGATTTGAAGATTTTCAAAATAATTCATTGCATTTATGATGCGATTGCACTACAATCAGATTTAGATACACTTGTTGAATGTTTTCCGAAAAATAGCTTGGAAATAAACATCAATAAATGCCAATGTATTTCTTTTACTAGAATTGAGGATACTATTAAATTCGACTATAGCTTGCTTAATACTATGTTAAATAGGGTTTGTGTTGTGAAGGATCTCGGAGTTCTCATTGACTCAAAGACATCGTCAATTTATTTGCTGATCATTTCTCTTCGTCTTTCACTTCTAGCCGTTCTGAATATATTCCTCGAGAAACTGGCAGTAGTGTTTGTTTAAATGTTTTCGATTGTTTGGTGGAAAGTCATGAAGTACTACAGAAGGCTCATGATCTGGAACCCAAATTAAGTGCTGGCTCTGACGTCATACCTGGTATTCTAGTTAAGTCTTGTACTGAATCATTAGCTCCACCTCTCACAACATGATTTGATAGATCCTTGCAGGAAGGTTACTTTCCATTAGCATGGAAAACAAGTTTTGTAACCCCTGTTCACAAGTCTGATAGTAAGCAAGACATAAAAAATTACAGACCAATCAGTATTTTTAGCGGTATGCTAAAACTGGTTGAGAGCTTTGTTCATTCCAAAATTTCGTTTGCTTTTAGTCAGGCTTCATTAGTGAACAGCATGGTTTCCTCAGGGGCAGAACAACTATGACTAACTTAGTTCTTCTCCCTCACTTCTTACTCGAGACTATTCAAGAGGGAAGTCAAGTGGATACTGACTATACTGATTTGGTTAAAGCATTTGATCGAGTGAGCCATTCAATTTTGGATTCAAAGTTAGAATCAATAGGTTTTGTTGGTAAACTTTCGAAGTGATTGAAAAGCTATTATAGTCTCGCTCACAAATCGTTAGAATAAAAAGCTTCAAATCTTTTCTAATATTTGTATCTTCTGGTGTCCCACAGGGAAGTGACCTGGGATCTTTGCTCTTTATTATATTTATAAATGATTTGGGTTCAGTAATTAGACATTTCCATTTTCTACTATTTGCTGATAATTTGAAGATTTTCGAAATAATTCATTGCATTTATGATGCGATTGCACTACAATCAGATTTAGATAGACTTGTTGAATGTTTTCCGAAAAATAGCTTGGAAATGAACATCACTAAATGCCAATGTATTTCTTTTACTAGAATTGAGGATACTATTAAATTCGACTATAGCTTGCATAATACTATGTTAAATAGGGTTTGTGTTGTGAAGGATCTCGGAGTTCCTATTGACTCAAAGGTGAGATTCAGGGCACATATCGAAAAAGTGGTCGGTCATTCCTTTAAAGTATTAGGTTATATAAGATGCAACACAAGTGCCTTCACGGGTGTTAAAGTTTTATTCGTATTATTCAATAGTTACTGCAAGTCTATCTTGGAATATGCATCTACGGTATGGTCACCTCATTACGCAGAATAATCTCAGGAAATTGAAAGAGTGACCTTCTTCTTTTACAAATGCTTGAATAATGAAATTGTCTGTCCTGATATTTCATATCTAATAGGTTTTCATGTACCTGGTAAAATCACGAGATCTGAATATCTATTTGATGAACCTTCATACCGAACTCATTTTTACGGCTATGCTCTAGTAGGTCGAATATTGAGGTTCGGCAACAAATATATGAAAGCAGACTGGTGCATTAATATTTCCCTTGGGGAATTGAAAGGAAGACTTAATTCATTTAGTTTTTCTAGCTGAATGTAGTATGTACCTATATTATTCTGATTTCTTGTCCAGTATTAGAATATCATTCCCACTGTTATGATTTTAAATTTTCAAGTGGTTGTAAAATGTTGTTCGTATTAATGGTTTGTACCGTAAATGAATCAAATCAAAGCAAATCAAAATTGACTCGTTATCAACTGACGTAAAACTTAATATCTTTCTATACAACCGAGCCAAAATGTAGCACGTCATTAACAGTCACTTTCTACTCTGGCAGATATAAGTTTATCCTTTCCTTCTGATGCGTCAAAGTAAATCTGCCATGTAAACATTCTAATAATATAAAAAGACATCCGAAACGATAAGATCGGTTGTCCCTCAGTCCGAAGTCATTTTACTTTCAGTGTAACACAAAACGGTCAGATCTTATCAGCGGATCAAAATCAGATTGCGGACAGGGTAAAAATCCGAAAGCTTAACATCATCCTGTTCGTGCAACAAAAACAGTGTTTATAAGGCTATTGTGTGCTGATTTGACGCCGATCTCAGATAAAGCCAACTTCTAACGATCCTGAAATTGTAGCGCATTATACTCCCGATCTCGATTTTTATCTATAATCATTTTGTACCTGAGATTGAAGACTTTGGGGATATGAATATAATACTAATCCAATATCAATTACTATGATGATTATTCATTTTACGAAAAAAATAACAGATTGGCTTGATCCGATTATGAGCTTTATATACAAGTAGTTCACAAGCACCTGTTTAGCACAGTGTATAGAGGAAAAGTGGTTTCAATAACTTGAGAACATATATTCTTTATTTTACTGTAGTGGTTTTCAGAAGTACCTGATCCACTGAAGAAATACAAATTTTATAAATAAATATCTTTCTTTTTCCACATAATCTCGTTTCAACTTTTCCAGCGATGTTATGATAAGTTTGATGCTTTGTTTATAGACTTAAACATCAAGCTCAAGCTTTTGTTTTCAAAATTCAAGTCGAGTAAAGCTTTTTGTCACAAAGGCTTGAAAATTCAAGCTTTTGGAATCGCAAAACTTTGAATGATTGAATCAGAAGACATAGTAAACGTTCAACTAAAACTGAATATTTGATAGGGGAATATTTGAACTTCAATGTAAGAATCTGAAAAGAATTCATAAAGTTGTGCAGAAATCAAACACAAATACAGAACAACAACTGGAAAAAGTGTAATGAATATTTCGAATAGAACACAGCACAAAAACAACATGAATAGATTTTCTACTGCAATTGAAAAAAACTTCTGTCAAAATACAATTAACTGAATTAAACTTCCGTGAAAATGAAAGAAATACCTAAATTGAAACTTGAGTCATAAAGAATTATAATGAGCGAAACTACATACCCACTTCAGCAGATAGTTGATTGTTTTTGAACGTAGAATTGAGACACAAAGTTCAAAGTGAGTCCAAAATGTTTTGTGAATCAGTTTCGAGTTTTGGTAATAGTTAACGCAGCTCTTGAGAACTGTCTTACTAAATTTATCAACAAAAAAGTTAAATTCATATTTCGGTTACATAAAAATTTCCTAGAGGTGGCGGATAGGGGAACGCCACCCAGATATGGGAGGAAACCTGGTAGGAGGAAACCTCTGGTAGTGGCGCCTGTTCCAGATTGGGCGGCCAAAAACAGCGTCTGACTCACCAACCCGCTTGGCCAGCGTCTTTATACCTTATGCGCTAAAGCTGACCATGTAACAGATAGTTGGCGCCTGTTCCTAGATTGGAACATGTTAATTGAAATACTCCTGGAATTTATCGGTTTTATCTTTTGTGTTGTTTTGAAAATATGAACACTACCAGCGTCTGACTCTTCCCACCAGGCTTTTCTCTCTTGGATTGGGGATATATCCTGCGTATTTTTCGTTTGAATAAACTCTCTATTGCTTTTATATCAAAGACGTTGTTCTCTGCTATTAGCTTGGCCAGCGTGGTGTTTTAAGGCCAAAAACACCTTTATACCTTATGCAATGTGCAGCTAAAGCTGAATCATATTTCTGATGTAGGAATGATCGGAAATGTTCTTTGTATCTAGGCTTGAAAGAGCGTCCTGTTTGACCTATATAAAAGGAATTGTATTCAGAACATGTTAATTGAAATACTCCTGATTTTTCGAATTTATCGGTTTTATCTTTTGTGTTGTTTTGAATGCAATATGAACTTTCTTACTACCAGACAAAACTCTAGCAACCTGTTCTGACGTCTTCCCAAAATATGTTAGAGACATACATTTTTCAGGCTTTTCTCTCTTGGATTGGGGATATATCATGTTGAATGTGTTGCTGCGTATTTTTCGTTTGAATAAACTCTCTATTGCTTTTATATCAAAGACGTTGTTCTCTGCTATTATTGCTATTAAACTCTGATTTTCGGTCCATGTCCGATAAAGGCAAAGAAATCGCTCTGTGAATCATGGATTTGAAGGCTGCTATTTTTTGAGAATACGGGTGAAATGAATCTATGGGTATGACATTATCCGTGTACGATGGTTTTCTGAAGATATTAATTGATAAACGGTTATTATTCTCCGGGGTAATTGTTAGATCTAAGAAATTGATTTTACTATCCCCTTCTGTTTCTACTTTCAACTTAATTTAAGGATGAACGTTAATAATGAAATTCAGGAAGATTACTAGCTGTCTATTTGTTCGATTTGATTTCGTTTCATGTGAGTGTAACGTCTACAAATGACGTGAACCTAGTGCTATAGCCCATATTGAGACTCTGGCGAAACAGAGGGAATCACTATTTAGGACTGTCCAGCTTGCTCTCTAGACCTAAATCCTATTGAACATTTATGGGATAATCTCAAAAGGAAAATTTGATCACGCCAGGATAATTCAAGAACCCCACAACAGCTCATTCAAGCCGCCACAGAAGAGTGACAAAATATCACCCCAGAGAAAGTCGAAAACCTAATCCAAAGCATGCCTAGACGGATTCAGGCTTGTATCAGAGCAAGAGGACGTAATAAAGCTACTGAGTTCGAGAGAAAAACAGCTACTCCGTGAGAAAACAATTTTCAACTTTTTTATTACTTGCAGAAAGAGTCTCTTATTTTCTTTTATTCGTTTCTTTCTTAAAATAAACCTTAATATATTTCTTTTTCAATTGAAATATATCAAAAAGGATCAATTCTAACAATCCTTTGAAATTTCCAAAATACCTGAGGTAATATTCAAAATATCGGGTGATTCCATTATAAATTTGGTTGTATGTATACCTCTGTATAATTTCTACAATAGTTATTACAAGCAGAGCTAAGGAAAGGACCCCTGTATATTCCGCTTCTCGCCCAAAAATTTCATTTCAAATCAGTTTAACAGTAACTTCATTAATTTCCAGTAATAAAAAGGGGACAGGGTCACCAAGAAAAACCACAATTTCCAAATGAAATAATCTCCATTTCCTGCGTTTCATACGCATTATAAATGAAAATTTTCCCGGAAAAATTAGTCGTCTTATCGAGAATGGAACCCGGCATAAGTGGTTCTCATGCTTTGATCTCGAAATACACTTAGTGCCCGCTGGGAGAAGCAGGGGCGTTTATTACAAGGGTGTTGCGATATTATCTACAAGGAAAGTGGAAAATAAATAAGGGCGCTTATATTTTCATTTTGCCCCATGCGATGCTCGGGGAGTATGGGGTATTTTCGAGTTAATCGACGGCATATGCTATTCTCCCACACCCACACAGCTCCAAGTATATACGTTTTCACTTCGTCAGGACTTACATTGTTGAAAGGACCATAAAAAATGAGCTACGTTGAAATCTGTTGGATAGTATGAAAGAAAATATCAGAAGGAGACAGTATTTCTTGCAGGATTGTCAGGATAATCTTATAAGTCATAAAATATATTATATAAAAACAACTCTTACGGTTTTATTGTTACAATCACTACTACTTTCGACTATTTTCAAGTAAATATCTTTATTGTAGGTAAAATGAATCAATTGGGTGAAAAAATAAACTTTGAGCTTAGAATTTAGTGCCTGAAAAAGCAGCTTTAAATTCTTTGAATCACATCTTACTATCCGTAAGACCTGATTCGACTAATTTTCAACAACTCACTAAAAAGTATGAATTTTCTTCATTTATTCTCCATACTTTATTCTTCTTCAATTTACATTTTATGAATCTGTTATTTGTTGGCATTAAAGAGTACAGTAAAATATTTTCATTCGCGCTTTCTATATTCGCGTTTTCACTATTCCCGGATGAAAAAAATGCTACCGAATTCCTACATTCGCGGCTGAAGATTTTTATATTCGCGCAAGTAATATTTACATCGGTATATACTATTTTACTAATGAATTGGATTATTACTTATTACGTATTACTATTACGCCTAAAGTATATTTTTGTGTCCTAATAGTGTTGGGTCTTGCTTTTTTATTGAGTGTTCGGAGCATAAAATTGTTAACACAAGAGCATAGCTGAAGTCCAAATCTACAGTAATATATATATATATATATATATATATATATATGTCTCAACCGAAATATTGAAAAGTGTGAGTAAAGAGACTGCCAATCCAATCACTATAATAATGAATAAGTGCTTTCAAGAAGGTCAATTTCCACAAGAACTCAAATCTGCCAGAATAATTCCCATTTATAAAGACAAGGGAGACAAAGATAATTGTGAAAATTTCAGGTGAATTGCCATATTGCCATGTATCTCAAAAAAGTTCGAGACCGTTGTAAAAACAAGAATTATGGATTAGATGGAGAAGCAGAAGTTGACAAACAAAAATCAACACGGATATAGGAAAGGCAAAAGCACAACCACTGCACTCATGGAAGCAATAGAAGTGATAATTGAAAATCTGGATATTAACGAAATCATGGAAATGCTTAATTTTGATTTGAGCAAACCACTCGATAAATTGCTGCATTCACTGCTTTTCAAAAATTGCACTACCTAGGATTCAGAGAAACGGTGTTCAGATTAATGAAGTCATATTTGAGTGACAGAGAATAAATAGTTAACTGGAACATGGAAACATCATCCAAAGTGGGGTATGTTCATGGTGTATCACAGGGATCAGTGCTGGGACCTATCCTATTTATAATTTATATAAACGACATCGACATTCAGAATTGTGGGTACCTGTGCCTATATTGCGTTGATACCTCGATCATTATCAGCTCCAAAAATAGGGAAGACTTAATGAATAAAAAAGAAGTCGCTTTGAATGAAGTTAAGATTTGGTTTATAAAGAATTCGCTGAAGCTGAATGTAGACAGAATTGAAACCCTTGAATATATATATATATATATATATATATATATATATATATATATATATATATATATATATATATATATATATATATATATATATATATATATAGTTTCAGTGAAGTAAAATGGGAAAGATCCATGCTGATCAATGGCAGTCATCATCAAGTACCATCCTCATCTCGAATTTCAACCCCTAGAGCAGGGGTGACCACCCTTGAAAATTTGGAAGAGGGGAGATGGGTCGAGTGATACCACGAAAGAAAGGTATTATATATATAGTCTGCATTCCTGTGGAAGAATTTTCATTTTCGATTGAAAACTGTAGAAGATACAGAGTGAGCCACTGAAAATGGAAGACTATCGCCCCAAGACTATTGGAGTATTAGTGCGAAAAAATGGGATAGATTCATTTAGATCAAAGATGACAGCCTTTTATCTGTAATGAATCTGTTCCATTTTTTTGCACTAAAACTTGAATAGCTCACGGCGATAGATAGTTTCCTCTATTTTTCAGTAGCTCACTCTGTATCTTCTACAGTTTTCAATAAAAATGAAAATTCGTTCACGGGGATGCAGACAAAGATAATACCTTTCTTTCGAGGTATCACTCGACCCATCTCCCCTCTTCCAAATTTTCAAGGGTGGTCACCCCTGCTCTAGGGGTTGAAATTCGAGATGAGGATGGTAAATCAGCATTGATCTGTTCCATTTTACTTCACTGAAACTTGAATAGTCTCAGGTAATAGTCTTCCCTATCTTTCAGTTGCTCAGCCTGTGTCTTTTACAGTTTTCACTTAAAAATAGAAATTCGTTCAAGGCAATGTAGACAAAGATACCACCTTTCTGTTGAGGCATCACTCGACCCATCTTCCTTATTCAAAATGTTCAAAGATTGCAACCCCCGCTTAGGGGGTTGATTTTTCAGGCAAGTTTTGTATCCCAAAAGATATCACCCTTGCATCTATATGTGGATGATACATAACTGTATGAGTCTTTTGCCCCAATGGAGATCAATGACGGAATTGAAAGAATTAAAGAAGATCTCTCAAAAATCAGCACTTGATCCTCCAATAATTCAGCCAAGTCGGTGGCACTATGTATCGGGAATAAGCAAGTGCGTGATAAGGCAATTGATGTTATTAATGTGATATAAGAATAAATGAATCTGTGATCCCGTTGGGTGAGTGTGTAAAAAATCTCGGTGTGCTTATTGATTGTAAACTCAACTTTGAACACCATGTAAATAAATTGCTCAAGAATGCTTATATTAAGCTCAAGTCCATATATAGCTCTAAAATGTATTTGAATAGCAATGTAAAGTGGAAACTATCTAATAGTATCATTCTCAGCCCTTTTAGTTATTGCAGCTCAGTGTATTTTTTCTTTGCGGCTGATTATATTCGAGGTTTTATTCAAAGATGGCAGAACTTCTGTCTTCGATACTCATTTCCTATTGACCGTAGGGACCATGTAATACCTTACTTCATTTCGCAGAATATTTTGAAGTGTGAGTACCTTTACCTCCTGGTGCAATATGCATGTGTTGTCTATGATATTTGTTTGTCTGGTCAACCGTTATACCTGCATAATTATCTGCTGAGGAGAAATGAATTTTATAATGTGAACATTCGACGCTCTAATCTGTATACAATACCCTATGGTAGAACTGTGAAATTTGAGTCCTTTGCGTACTTGGCTGTGTTTGTATTGAATAGTTATTATAAAATTTATAAAGGAGCATCGTCAAGAAATAACTTCAAAAGAAAATTCATAAAGTTTCAATTAGAGATGCAATCACATGATAGCTTTATTAATGTATAGTTTTGGTGATGTATACGTCTTTAAGGGCTGTTGGTTTGAGTAGAAGAGCAGCTAAAAGCTGAACTCACACCTTTTGCATCCAGTGTTAATATTATTATGTTGTGTTATGTATGCGTGGTCTTGGTTGCAATAAACACATTTTATTATTATTTATTATCGTGAACTCATGCACTATCTCAGCTGTTAGCTGAATATAATTTACGTTTCCCAGATTCAGCAATAAAAGGAAATAGACTCGATTACAATATACTGGTCATAAATTTCCTAAATATCCTACATGTATTAAGAATTACAGCTTTCTGCATTTCTATATAGGTATTCTTATGCAATTCTAATTTTTTAAGGCTATTATGCAAAGTTTTGGGTATTAACCCAGTCGAGGATACGATGACAGGAACAATATCTATTTTATCGAGGTGCCACATCTGCTTGATCTCAAAAGCAAAATCTGTGAATTTGGACTTTTTCTCCTGGAACGTGTTCGGCACGTTGTTATTCGGTATGGTGACATCCACTAGCATTGCTGTTCTGGCTCTCTTATCATACACCACTATGTCCGGCCTATTATTCGTCACCATTCTGTCAGTGATAACAGGCCTATCATAGTATACTCGGATAGAGTCATTTTTCAATACGAGCGCCGGTTGATACTTGTAATATGGCTGAAAGGTATTCAGAAGCCCGTACTTGTGTGCAAGTTTCTGATGGATAATGTTGCACACTTGATTATGCCTGTGAAGATAGTCCGTATTGGCCAGTTGTTCGCATCCGGACGTAATATGCTGGATAGTCTCCGATCTTATATGGCATTTTCTGCACTTATCTGTTTGTAATGTTCCGTCCTTCATGATAAATCTTTTGTAGTTGTTTATAGCGATCACTTGGTTTTGAATTGCCATAAGGAATCCTTCTGTTTCCGCGAATAATTCTCCCTCCATCAACCATTTGTTGGAGGCTTCTTTGTCGATGTGTGGTTGATTAATCTCATGGTGATGTCGTCCATGCAATTCCTTTCTTGACCATTGCTCTTGTTTTTTAGTGTCTGATCGAAACGTAAGATTCAGCAGGTCGTCTCTGGTAGCAAGTTTTAAAGGTGTATACCCCTTATTAGCCAACGATATCACTCTATGTAAGTCACAAGTGAGAGCTTTTGCAGAGATTTTTTATCTGTTCGGTGTGTAAATTGACAACATCTATTAAGCCGCGTCCTCCTTCTTTCCGCTTCAAAGTTGTACGTATCACAGACGATTTTGGATGATGATTGTTGTACTTTGTCAGCATCGTTCGGGTCTGGCTTTGAATATCATCCAGTTCTGTCTTAGTCCATCTGATTATTCCAAATGACTAAAGCAACACTGGAATGGCGTAGGTGTTAATTGCCTTGACTAGATTCCCCGAGTTCAACATTGATTTCAACACAGTTTTCAGACGCTGACTGTATTCTGATCGAATCTTCTCCTTTGATTGTTTGGTCTAGCAATCTGGCTTGTTGGAATCCCAGATATTTGTATGTTCATGCACTGTATAATATCTCCGTTTGGAAGTTGTGTTTCACGATCTATGACTTTTCTTCTTTGAATGTTCAGGGTCTTACATTTTTCAATCCCGAATTTCATATGAACATCTGCCGAGAAATCACTGACGGTTTTCAGCAAATCATCCAATTGCTTCTTGTTCGAAGCATATAATTTGATGTCATCCATATACAGCAGGTGGGAGATTGTATGAAAGTCCCTATCTGTTTTTATCCTAAATCCGTATCCTGTTCTATTGAGCATTGAGGACAATGGGTTCATAGCTAAACAGAACCATAGTAGACTCAAAGAATCTCCTTGAAAAATTCCACGACGTATGGGTATCTCGTCGGTTTTAATTGACTTATTGTTCATGTTGACCTGCAGAGACGTGCGCCAGTGTGTCATTGTTGTCTTCAAGAATTCTACCAGGATTGGATGAATTTTGTATATCTGCAATACTTCGACCAGCCAAGAATGGGCGGTACTATCGAATGCCTTCACATAATCGAGAAAAGCTGAATGAACATTCCGATGCCCTACGTGTGCCTGTTTCATTATCACAGAATCGATGATGAGTTGTTCCTTGCACCCGTGGTGTTCCTTTCTGCATCCTTTCTGCTCCTCTGCTAATATATATTGTTGTCGTCAAGGTGTTTGTATATTCGATTGGATATGCATGAGGTGAGTATTTTGTAAAGTGTTGGCAGGCAAGTGATTGGCCTATATTGAGACGGATCCTGTGTTCTATCGCTCTTGGGTAGCATATATGTTAAGTCTTGTGTTAGAAAAGTGGGTGTTTTCCTGGGATGTTGGAGAACATACGTGAGCTATTTCGCTAGGGCTCCATGGAGCTTATCAAACTTCTTGTACCAGAAGTTATGGATAATATCTATACCTGTGGCCTTCCAATTGTTGGTCGCTCTTACTACTGTTGCGATTTCTTCCTCCGTTATTTCTTCGAAGTCCATATGATTGATATCAAGGCGTTGTTTTTCATTCGTGATCCATTCAGCATCTTCTTCTATGTTATTGTTCGCAGTTTTGTTATTTCCCTTATGAAAATTGGCCGCGCTTTGGAGGAACCTTTGGTTTTGATGTTACCTTTGAGTACACTTGATGTATCTTGAGAGCCTCTTTGCTTTTGCTTGGAGTTTCTGCTTCAAAGTATCCATATACACGTCGATATATTGTTTGTGATCAGGGTGTTTTGTGTTCGTACCAATTTTAGTATAGGTTTTCCTCCGAGAGGTATATGCAAAAGAAACTAACGATTCTTGAGAATCCTTCACTAACTTTCTCAGTGTAGATCTTGGTACATAAAATATTTTTACAGCCTTTTTATACCCCATCGTCTCACAGCTTCAATTACCTTTTGCATTGGGTCAGAATCCCAAGTTTTTCTTTTCTTTACAGATGAAGATATCAAAGTTTGCCGAGGCTTCTGTAGCAAAAGATTAAAAAAAATGATATGATATATTTATGTCATATATATATCATATATATGCCCCCCCAGGTCCATAATACAAACAATGTAAGGGGGTCGAATTGCATGTATCAAAGAATAAATAAACAAACCATATTAGAGGTACTAATAAGAAGTTTTTTCATAATTACTTTCAAAATCCGACAGAAAAACGTTCAGCGAACACAATATACAAACTACAAGAGGTGAGGTTCAATATTTCCGGAAAATATGAATAAAATGCATAGTACATTTAGAAGTTTGGCAGTTGCGCGTTTCGACTTGATCGAATGAAAAAAGTACGTAACGCTGAAATTTTTGGATACTAATTGACACATACACAAGAGCTACGCGTTTGTACAAAAATTGACCAGATGGCGTGCTTCAAAATTAAAAATATCGAAGGGGGCCAATATACATCACACATTATCACCTTCTCCTCTATTCATTTCGAGGGATTCACAAAAATATAATATAAGTTTGACATGAGATGACTCTCCAGTTTTCTCTGTTAAATTTTCAGAATAAAACGAAAAAATAACAATGATTCGTTTCAATTATTGTTGAATGTAGTAGGCACATCAGCACATCAGTTTGTTTTCTAAAAATGTGTCCAGTTTACATTGAATACTAATCCAATATTTTCTCATCCCCAGATAATAGTCCGCGTACACAGATCCTCATGAATAGGTCCTGTCACTGACTATACACTGGCTATGATTCGAAGTCAGTAAGGCAAGAGTAATTCATATAAAATCCCTCATTAAGCTCAATGTACATATGCAGACTTCACGCGCAGAGCCGAAACGCGTGGCAGAGAAGGATCTGGTCATGACATTCGATGAAAGGGGGTGCCACCCACTCTATTAACACGGTCACAAGCAGATCGGACGGGCTTTTGCTAACGAGCGACCTGTTATTAAAACCAGAGATATTATTTAAAGGAACAGAAGTATAAACATTATAGGGTTTGTTGAAAATGTTGAACATGTATATTGTAGCATATAGAGTATTCCACTGAGATTGACAGGTGTCAACTATAAAAATGGTTTTCCAGAAACATTTTGATTATCTTGATGAACAAAAATGAATGTTACTTTTTGTGTTAGTCGTGTATGTAATATGAAACATATATTATATTCTGATTTTGGCGTGTTGTTCTGCACGCTCAAAAAAGCAACATGTCATCTCATAAAGCGTTTCACTAAACTTCGGTTCCACCATATACATGGTAAAAAATGTATTATGGTAATCCTCTTTAATTTCCGAATACTATATAGAATGACGCTCAATTTCTTCTTATGGATTTATTCATGTTTGAATTTTGTACACAAAGTGTTTTTATTATCAGCACAGTCAGTTTCGCACCAATTGACATCCTGGCTGAGCCTTGCGCTTCGACACGGGGCTTCAGGACAAACACCCTGAGACGTTATCGTATCGTTTTAGTGCTTATTTGCACTCCACTGTTATGTCGAAGCTGCATTTGAAGGTGCCTAAGACTAGCGAATCGTTGTCTGAATGAGGAATTCCCTGAGCGGATTGCCGCTGTTGCTGAGGTTGTCCTAGCCCAGGTCTTCTTTCATGACCAGTCTCCCTATCCTGCTAATCATTATAGAAACAGTTGATTGTATATGTCCAAACTTGGTCATCTAATCCCACTGCTTCAGCACATTATCCCGCCGTCAAATTCCCTAATGCTCCTTGCATTATTATCGAAGAGTGAAATTTTCAAGCACAAACGTTACGCGCAAAAATTGACCAACAAATGCTGTTACCAATGCAGGATGTTACATAATAGTATGTCACAACTTGAGGAAGTGAATCTACGTGCAATTTCAAGAAAAAAAAGTTTATATAAAAACAGTTTCGCAAAAGCTTCGTTACGGAGCTACAGGGTGTTCAAATTTCCGGAAAAAATAGGTTTTTTCTTCAAAACTCCTGCACTTTTTGAGATATTCAGCCCAAGTTTGGAATGCTACTTTTTCTTACAGCCTCCATCATTACAAGTCCTAAATTTCAACTAGAATCTACAAGGTGTCATGTCCTCTCAAACTTTTTTGCAGTACGCCACTGATCAACGTACAATCATTTTTGTCATCTTCGTTCAATTTAGAAACTTTTTCGTCATTTTTTCATATCTCCAACCGTTTTTGAGTGAAAACATATTGAATTTGAATTATTTGAAATGTATGTTATTCGCTAAATAAAAAAATGATAGAAATATCGATAGGTAAGCCCAACATTTACTTTTATTTTAATAGCTTCTGAGACTTTACTTATACTTATTCAATATCAAATTAAAAAAAAAGAATAATAAAAACTGAATAAATTGCTGGAAGTGTTTTCCACCTACAAGAATATAGGCCTCTGTCCTTGTTCGCATATTATCATGGACTCTTTGAAATATTCTTGGGGTATTTCTTATCGTGTCACAAGAGGTTATTATTCGATTTCTCAATACTTCGACAGCATTCACTGGAGTGGTTAAACTAAACTTTTGAGATATCCCCATAAGAAAAAGTCTGAACTATTTAAGTCTGGGGACCTAGGAGGCCATGGTTATGGCCACTTCGACCTTTCAATCGGTTGTTGAATGTATTATTCAAGAATTCCCTAGCTTATCCACTGAAATGTGCTGGTGCCCCGTCATGCATGAACCACACTATGTTTCTCCCCAGAAGTGGCACATCCCCGAGCAATAAAGGTAACTCCTCCTCAAGAAATTGCCGATAAGCGGTGTTATTCGGGTCCTACGTTAGACCTCGAAGACAAGGCCTACCCAGACGTCAGGGAGTAATAACCCATTTAAAATCCTGAAGGGCGTGTTAGATAAGTTTTTTCTTTTTTGTAAATGTTAATTTATAAAAATACCTTGTGAATATGTTATATCATTTGGGACAATTCGAAATGCGTTTTTACGATTGCAGTAAATTGGCAAATAAAGCATTATTTATGAGTTATCCTTTTTCATGTAAAAACATTAAGGAATTAGCTACTGAAATAACAAGTCAGTTCAGTATGAACTCATGTTCTGTTGAAAATGAGATGGTGCAGATTATATCAGATATACATCTCAAAGCTATAGCATCTGATACAAATTTCTGGTGTGTTATATCTGAAGATAAATGTCCGAATCTAAGGTAAATCGCCCTTCAACTGACGGCAATATTTGGGTCAACTTACTTGTGCGAGTCTGCATTTTCTGAAATGAAGATGAAAAAAGTCAAAATATCGCAATGGACTAACTGACGATTATATGTCATCATGCTTGCGATGAGCACTCTGTGGTTACGTACCATCTTATGAAAAATATGCAGAGGACATGCAGTGCCACGCTTCAATATCCGAAGTCACTCCTTAGTTAAGTTTTCGAAACCGAAAAAGAAATAGAAACAAGCCAGTGAGGGGAAAAGCAATCAATGTGAATAAAGCCTCGCTACAGTAAATGGTAACCCACACATTTCTACTGTAACAATCAGTGCTGCTACAAATATCTCCGCAACGTCTGTGAAAAGAATTTTGAAGGAAAATGGTTATCATGATTACGAAATGGTTTTAATACAAGAACTGCGGCTACAGATTTTGAAAGACGGTTAAACTTCATAGCGGAATTTTCTGTGTTGCGGGAAAATATTCCAAATATTTCACACAGAATACTTTGTAGCGATGAGTGTTCCTTTAATGAGAGTGGCAAAATAAACCGCCATAATACCCACTATTGGAGCAATGTTAATCCACATTGGACACGCGAAAGGAACTTTCAAATGAAATTTAAAGTGAATGTTTGGCTTGAAACATTCGATGGTAGAATTATTGGTCCCTCATTTTTTCGAGGAAAACTTGAATAGTGCTATTTGTCTTAATTTCTTAGAGAATGATTTGCCCCTCTGTTTGGAAAAAGTGCCTCTGCAGGAGAAAATGGAAATGTGGTTCCATCAAGATGGACCTCCACCTCACAATTCCCAAATTGTCACAACATTTCTGAACAATGTTCACCAAAATCGATGAATTGGAAATTCAGGACCTCTGAGGTGGCCACCTAGGTCGCCAGACCTTAATCCTCTCGTTCATTTTGTTTGGGTATATCTCCGAAACTACGTCTATCAGACAAAACCGGCTAACATCCAAGATCTCCAAACCCGAATCCGGAATGGTTACGCTTCAATCCGCCGATACACGCTTCTACGCACAGGTGAATCAACCAAAAGATTCAATTTTTATATCCAAAGGAATGGACAGCAATTTGATCCATACTTATGAAAAGGTAGTGATAGTTTTCTATTGAATATTAAAGCTCAATTTTTTGACGAGTTCATAATTTCCTTGTTTCTGTGGTTTTTTAGGCAACTGCGTTTCGTCTCGATAAGAATAAATAAATGAGTTTCAAGGTCTTCGTTATTTTTTTGTACTGAAAAATATCATATGTCGATTGTCGATTGAATACAGGCAAATGCATTGTTTTGTTGTCAAAGAATTCACCTTCTGAATGAGACCATAGAACTAACGATCATCTTTGATGCAGTAGCATTAAACCGACGGGATAACGATATTCGAATTTAATCGGAAATATTTCATCTTTATGTTTGTAAAACGACATAAAGTGACTGAATCTGAAATGATAATGAGAGAAATACCAGAAAAACTTTGAAAATTCAGCATGGAACTGCACCAGAGCAATGAAATTCAAAGGAAAACATCCTCCTTTTTTTTCGATGAAATTACCTCTGATCAGGTGTTGCGATGCCTCAAAACATGCGGAATCGAATATTGTATTTGGAAATGATAATAGCTCCATACTACCCAACTTAAAATGATTGTATGTTACCCAGTGGCGTAGCTAGCATAGGTGGCACCCGGGGCGGATTTTATAGGTGTCACCCTAAAACTCAATCGAAACAGTTAAAATAAAAAAGTTATAATCATTTACGTTTTATTAAAATACGAGTACGTATTACAAATATTTGTATATTATGTGAAACGAATTTAGTTTGTTAAAAATTAAAATTTCTTCCTTCTAGCTTTGACACTAGCGAACTCCGAAATCACGTCTTCAAAATTTATATTTTGTGTTGCTTCATGTTCTATGGTTGAAAAACCAAGATTGTTTAATCTGCTTTCAGTCATTGTAGACCGCAAATAATTTTTAATTAATTTTAAATTGCTGAAACTTCTCTCACATGAAGCAACTGATGCACATATTGTTATAAATAACTTTAGTGCGACCGTTAGATTCGGAAGAGATTCTCTAAAATCCCATTCCACAATAAATTTCAAAAAGTCCAGTGTCGCCTAATTAGAGACAGTAATATTAGCCGCTTTTAAATGTCTTTTCAATTTAGGTGTTTCTAAAATGAGTTCTGTTTCTGATACTTCATCGTAAAGGTTAGTAAATTTTGATATAGCAAATTTTAACTGTTCAGTGTTTGCTGAAAGCAAGGACTTCACAACCTCAAACAATGAAGCTGTGTCTTTAATGGACTTTATTCTTGTTTCGAGTTCAATATTGAATCTGTCAATACATTCTAAGATGTCCTTTTGAAGTTCCGCTCTAAGTGTAAGTCCAGCATCGGTGTACGATGCTAACTCACTGGGCATAGGTTTCTTGCGACGAATTCGTCGTTCTATCGAAATGTTGTATTTTTCCGATTTTTGTACAGCAAAATCTATTGCCTCTTCTGCTAGATGCAACCGTTTCTCTCCAATGAATAGACGAAGTGCTTCTAGTTTTATGATTATTTCATCAACACATAAACCTTAACTTTGTAATGCAATCTGAGCATTGTTCAGTTCCCTTAGCACATCATTCCAAAAGTGAAGAAAACAAAGAAGTGAGAAATTGTACACAGCAGGCATAAGATTTTGTGCAGCACCTCTAGTTTCTAAATTTACGTCTTGGTCACATAGTTCCTCAATTGCAGATATTATCCCATCAAAATTTTCAGCCAATACTTTTACTGCACCATAATGAGCACTCCAGCGCGTTGTCGAAAGTCTTTTAACAGACACTTTGCTGTGATCGAGGAGCACTTCCCAACGGCTTGTGGAAGTTGAAAAAAAGTTAAATATTGTTTCCACTGCTCCGAAAAATGTAACACAAGTCATATTTTGTGCGAACGAATGTTGGCCGCATAAATTAATTGAATAATCTATACAACCAACAAAAATTGCTTTATTGCTTTTTTCTTTTATAATAGCTTGCACTCCTCCGTGTATACCACTCATAACTGCAGCATTATCATAACCTTGAGAACGACACATCATAATATCTAAGCCATCGTTTTCAAGCTTCTTTAGTATTTCAGCGCTTAAATCAGCTGCATTTTTCCATGTAAAGGAAAGAATCCTAAGAATACTTACTTATTAGTCTTTACATAACGAATCACTTCAGACATTTGATCGACATGTGAAACGTCAGGTGTGCTATTAAACATGATTCCGAAATATTTGGCCGATTTAATTTCGTTGACAAGCTGATATTTTACATGATTAGCTAAATTATTTATGAACTCATTTTATATTTCTGGCGATAAATATGTTACTTTAGGAGATTTTTCCTGCTCCAAATATAGTATATGTTCTTTGAGTACTGCATCATACTTTGACAGCAGTTTAACTAGTTCTAAGAAATTACCTTTATTAGACGACCCTTGGGTTTCATCATGTCCACGAAATGCTAGGTTTTGTTTAGCCGAAAACAATGTTATATCTAGTAATCTAGTTAAAAGATTTTTGCACTTCTGTTTTTCCGTATTCATTAATTGCAAGGTTGCATCATCTATTGTGGTGTGAGATTTTAATGTTATTTCCAAAGTTTTCCACTTTCGAAATTTTCTAAATGTTCACATGAAGTTTCATGGTCCAATACTTTAGCATTTAGTTTCCACCACTTCTGAAATCCAGTTGTAAATGTTGTTTGTATGTTACTGACAGCAAATAAACGACAGCAAAAACAGTACAGGTTATTTGATATAGAAGAAAATACCATCCATGATCGTAGAATTTTTTCACCACTAGGCATATTTATAAAACCATTCATGTGAAAGATGACGAGAATCTCTTCTGGAAATGTTCACTGCCCTTTTTTATTATGTCAATGCGAACATCATAAGTTACCGGTAAACTCCAATGTTAAACATCTCTCAAGTATTGAACTGATTCTTCGAAGCTAATGCTATCTCCAAAAGTAGCATTAACGGCGTCATTTTCATTATTTATTTTGATTCCGTCAAGGTCCTGATGCTGTATTATCGATGTTGCTATCTGAATGTGAGTCTCCAAGATGTGAATCATTACTTTCGTCAGCAGGAGACTCGGGTACTTCACTTGAACTTTGGCCGCTATCTGCTGTTGTGACATATTTGAAAAGAGAACCGGACATGCTCTGAATTTCATCCATTTTAGCCTTTTTGGCTTTTCTCTGTTGAAACCCGCTTTGTCTTTTTGAAGTATGAATTCCCTGAGGAATATTTCGTTCTGGGTATTTTAAAAAATATTTTTAGTTAGTAGGTGATACGTTTATTTTATAAACTAATTATAACAGCGAATAAACACCTACACGTTACGTAATTAGCTTTGTGAAATATATTTTTCCCACACGCAGGATTGTTAATTTATATTAACAATCCTGCGTCTGGGTGTAAATATGTTTTTAAGAATTATTCGGTAAATACTAGTTAAATACTCCACCGTTGATTGTGATATCCGTGCCACGAGTGCTCGAGCTATTCATCTCGGAGCAAAATCAACCTACGCGAAGTTGAATGATACGATTATGATTACTTTCAATCAAAAATTTAAACTTAATGTATTCCGTATTTGCTATTAGATCGAAAAATAATAAGTAAGTAAATAAGTAATAAGCATAGTATTCACAATTAAACATTATTACCTAAAGTTATATCGTAAAAGGCGTAGAAATATAAATAAAATCTTTTTACTCCAGCAAAGCCTTTAAAACCTATTTTAATAAATAAATACCTTCAGTAAATAGTAATAATTGCCCAGGCTAAACGAAAAAAATTACTGCAATCCGTCTAAAATACCTTCTGTAGGTACCTATTTATAATTTAGAATGGTTCAATAATATAGTTTTAAAATACACAGTAACTAAAAGAGAATAAAATAATTGAAGGCTTTTCCAAAATGATCTAAGATACTGCTATTAGATACTAAATGAATTAAAAATGTAAATGTAAGTATTACTTCTAATAACAAAAATACTTTACTTATCTTGTTTATTTTCTTCAAGAATCGACTATATTAAATCGGTTTTTATACAAAAATTGTTGTTTATAGTATCTAATAATTAACAAACACTTTGCACTAGACGTTCACACGTTCACTTAAGCGAATATTGAAATGAATGCGGTCGGAAACAAAAGGAATGTCCCAATCCACAATAGAAGTGACGAGCGCTATATCGAGGGAATCCCCTGACTAGCGTTGCTTATGCGCGAACGGGGTATTGAATTTTGGGGGAATCCCTGATCGATTGACACTGTGCACATTTTTTTTTTCAATATCAATTATTAGACTCGTGGTACGATATTATAGTTACCTAGATAATTTTATTAGTGGCGGTTATGCTCTCTGCCACAGATTTACAATTTCTTATAGGTAGAAAGAATTATAACTGATGGTCATAGTCCGGTCGACCCCGCCGCCCCCCTTAGCTCCGCCACTGATGTTAACTCATAGCTAAAGATGACTTGTTGTCAACATCAATTTATACAACTGGGCCTACATTTTATATATTTTGAAATTTTTTGGGGGAAACTAATTACTCAGTTATTGTCTATCTTCAGGAAACCTTTTTGTTTCATTCATGATAAACTATCAAGTAGGTTGGACTAAGTCAATTCATCTCTTGAAGATGATAATAATTTCAAAAATGACATATTCCTTGAATGTAGTTAATCGGACTGTCCCCTGTCATTTCGAGATGAATAAATCATTCAGTTCATTTCAGTTTCAGGAAAAAAACGTTTACAAACAAGTATAACATCCAATCCATATAAGCTACCGAATACAATTAGGTTTCGTAGGTATGGATACTGCTGTCATCTGTCATATGTCAATCAGTTTTAGTGATCGGACCACCCGGACGACCGAGATGCAGCGGCAGAAATTTTACCGCCTACAAACAATACATCAATTCGCATTTCGCATTGTTTGAATCTTCTTCCTCGGATACATTTCAAATTCCGTAAGTAGATCGTGGAGATGGTCGCATGCCAGTTTATGGTCTTGAGGCAAGAGGATTTGTCAGGCCTTCGTTGTTATTCTTGTGAACTATATCGGATTATTGTTTCTGAAGGCAGGGTTGAGAGAGAATGCTAATTGAATTTGTATCAATGTATCTTTGTCAGCCAGTAGGACGTTCTTTTGTATGAGGTAATCCAAACGTTTTGATTAGTCCTCGAATACTGTTTTAATTACAGGGTGTTACATAATGAAATGTCACAACTCGAGAGGGCAAATCTACGTGCAATTCTAAGAAAAAAGTTTATATAAACATAGGTCTGCAAAAGCTTTATTACGGAGCAACAGGGTGTTGAAATTTCAGAAAAAAATTGGTTTTTTCTTCAAAACTCCTGCAGTTTCTGAAATATTCAGCCCAAATGCAAGCTATTTTTTACAGCCTTCATCATTACTCGTCCCAGATTTTAACTGAAATTCACAAGGTGTTTTCTTTTCCAAGGCCATGTCTCTTTTTCCCTTTCAAACTTTTTTCAGTACGCCACTGATCAGCGTACAATCAATTTTCGTCATCTTCGTTCAATTTAGAAACTTTTTTGACACCTGTAATTTTTTCGCATCTCCAACCATTTTCGAGTGAAAAATTATTGAATTTGAATTTTTTGAATTTTATGTTATTCGCTAAAAACAGAAAATAATAGAAATACTCGATAGGTATGCCCAAAATTTGCTTTTATTTTAATATCTCGTCTTCTGAGACTCAACTTATACTTATTCAATATCAAACTGAAATAAAAGAACAATTAAAAACTAAATAAATTGCTGGAAGTGTCCTCCACCAGCAAGAATACAAGCCTCTGTCCTTCTTCGCATATTATCACGCACTCTTTGAAATATTCTTGGGGTATTTCTTATCGTGTCACAAGAGGTTATTAGTTGATTTCTCAATTCTTCTACAGTGTTCACTGGAGTGGTATAAACTAAACTTTTGAGATATCTTCATAAGAAAATGTCTAAACTATTTAAGTCTGGGGACCTAGAAGGCCATGGTTCTGGCACGCCCTGACCTATCTATCAATTGTTGAATGTATTATGCAAGAATTCTCTAGCTTCTCCACTAAAATGTGCTAATGCCCCGTCATGCATGAGCCACATTATGTTTCTCACCAAAAGTGGCACATCCTCGAGCAATAAAGGTAACTCCTCCTCAAGAATTTGCCGATAAGCGCGACCGTTTAGTCTGTTAGCCAAAAAAATGGCCCATTCAAATAATTTCCAATCATTCCGATCCCGATTTTCAGTGAGAATTGTTCTTGATGATGGGATTCTTCCATCAGATGGGGGTTTTCCTCAGCCCAATAATGATTATTGAGAAAATTTGTGATAGCAGTTCTCGGAAAGTTGGCTACGTCTGTGAACATTATTTCACTATCAAAATGAGTACTTTCTCTAATTTTATCTGAGAACCATCGGCAGAAATTCAGTCTTGAAGGAAAATCTGGAGGAAGTAGAGTTTGGACGCTTTGAATATAAAACGGGTACAATAAAAGTCGTGGAGAATCCTCCAAACTAGAACATGTGAAATATTCAACTGATTTCCAATTTTTCTTGTACTCACATGAGGATTCAAATCAATACCATTCAAAACTGCTTCTTCAATATCTGGAGTTCTCATTATTTGCAGTAAAAGTACCAGTTTCCTTCAACCTTCTATAGATATTTGGAAATGTTCGCCTGTCTGGTGTTACTATATTTGGAAAGCGCACCTGATATAATCGCTTAGCTTCTGTTGTCTTTCCGTCAACCAGACCGTACATGTAATGCATATCCCCAATTCGGCGTTAGTCAAATTAGCCGTTTTTTCTTACAGCAATAACGTCAAAAGTCTTAAAATTAATCATTAATTCAATAAACAATTCGAGCAGACACTGGTTCAACTTTAGCAACTGTCAAAATGAATAAACAAATGAAAAAATCAAAGCCTACTAGTAATTTTTTTAATTAGAAGTGCTTTCAATTCAGGGAATGCATACAATCGTTTAATAAGTTTTTGCTCGAGAACGGTCGGAGATACGAAAAAATTACAACAGCCAAAAATGTTTCTAAATTGAACGAAGACGACGAAAATTGATTGTACACTGATCGGTGGCGTAATGTAAAAAAGTTTGAAAGGGCAAAAGAAGATATGTCCTCGGAAAAGAAAACACCTTGTTAAGTTTAGTTGAAATTTAGGACGTGTAATGATGGAGGCTGTAAAAAATAGCTTGCATTCCAAATTTGGGCTGAATATCTCAAAAACTGCAAGAGTTCTGAAGAAAAAACCAAATTTTTCCGGAAATTTCAACACCCTGTAGATCCGTTACGAAGATTTCGCGGACCTATGTTTATATGACCTTATTTTCTTAGAATTTCACGTAGATTCACCCTTTCAAGTTATGACATACTATTATGTAACAACCTGTATATTATGAATTATAAACATTATTCTGCAATTATTGGGTTAACTTATATGGATGACATATTTTTGGAATATTATAGTAGCCATATTTAAAAGGCTAGAAGAAAGTTGTGTCATTTATAGTTTAAGTAGCAGAAAAATTGAGCGTCTCACAAAAGAAATTTCCTCTTATTGAAATTCAATGTTATCTATCATAAAATTTCGTCCACTTAAATTACTTTCTTTTCTTGAAACTCACCTCATCGAATTTTGAAAATATTTGAAAGAACTTTGACTTTGCACTACATAAAATCAACAACAAGCACAAGAAACCTTAGGAGCTGAGATAATATTGATATTGTACAGGCCAGTATCGCACAACTTCAAATCGGTCGGTCAGTCCAGATTCACATGAACTTACCCTTTCAATCACGTGGCATATTTTGATGAATTGGCTTTCGTTTATTTGCAAAATTGTTTTTACTAAGCCTGTGTATCATCGTGAATGCCGTATATTTGTTAATTGTGTTCAAGGGTAACTTGATATTGACCTTGATACAGTATGAGTGTAAAATACGGAATAAAATTATAATTTCTTTCATTACAGGTTTCGGGAGACACGCTCAGACAGGTCAATTTTTATATAGTTGTTCAAGTAAGTTTTTTGTTGGGAGTACGATGAATAGATCTCGAGATACAGGGTGTTTCATCTGCGAAAAGATTACTTTGATATTTTTCGTGGAGGATTTAAATTTACAACTCTTGAGCACATAAATTTTTGTTTCGAAATAAAACTCTTTCTGCTGTTCGATCTGAAGGAAATCATCCCCTTACCCTATGTAATCCTTAGCATAAGAATCTCGATAGGGGACAAAGACAATAAGTAAAGTATGGCCAAATAAAATATTTGTTTCACTCTTTTTTGAAAATATGACGTCATCGACTATTTCCATATTTGAATTCCAATTTTCTGATTCATATCGCGACTATCCCATTTTTTTGAGTTCTGCGATACCCCATAGTGGGGGTTTACGAAATGAGCTAGCAGAAATGCAACTTTGCCTCTAGGTCAGGGGTTCTCAAACTTGAACTAGAGGTGATCTATCTCAATATTTTAAGACTGCTTACGATCGACTCTGAGAGGCTGCAAGTATGTATGATGCAGATTTGTCGTACATACATGATACACCCTTAGCTCCTACCTACCTAGGTAGGGTGTAACATAGCGTATACAGGGTGTTACATAATAGTATGTCACAACTTGAGGGGATTAATCTACGTGCAATTTTAAGGAAAAAAGTTCATATAAACATAGGTCCGCAAAAGCTTCGTTACGGAGCTACAGGGAAAAATTCTTTCTTTCTTCAAAGCTCCTGCAGTTTTTGAGATATTCAGCCCAAATTTGATTTTCAGGATTTTTTTTTGCAAAACCTCCAGATTCCGAAGATGTACTTCTTCTATACCACCCCCCACCCAGATTCCGTAGGACAAAACCGACTGTATACGGGTGTAATAGATGGATTTCAATTGTTCGATTGTGCAAAAGCCCTTACATAGAACAAACAGTGGCAGCAGACATCTTAACTTTCGAACTAGAACCTCAACATGGCCGTCCCATTGGAGGTGACAGTCTAATGTTACACCAAGATACTTTACGCGTTCAGCCTGAGTGATCTCAACTGTTTGCCCCTTTAGATGTGTCGAGAGTTTAGTAAATTCAGGCATATTGGGGACATAACTGGTGAATGACAAATAAATTGTCTTCTGAGTAAATTGCAATTAAAAAAATTTAAGATCATCCCAAAGTCCTTCTCTACTTTAAATTTCAGGGATTTCCATGAAGAAACTTTCTGAAATACTGCCATGTCGTCAGCAAATGATACTATTTCACAACATGTTGGTAAGTAAAACAAATCGTTGATGTAAATACAGAACAATATCGGGCCTAAAACCGTTCCCTGTGGAACCCCATATTCCATCACTCTCTTAGAGCTTTCCACCCCTTCCACCACTACAATCTGCTCCCTATTTTCCAAATAACTTTTCAATAATTTATGCGAATATCCTCTGAAACCGATATTCTCAACTGTATTAAGCAGATCGTCGTGGGGGACGGTGTCGAAAGCCTTACTCAAATCAACGAAAATGCAGAGAACGGGAACCCCACCATCCATCCGTATTGTTTGTCTGACAATATTCGGTACTTATCTAAAAACTCTATGATTCTCTTCTTTAAAATCTTCTCAAATATCTTAGCTAAAGTTGAAAGTAAGGAAATGGGTCTCTAGTTACATGTCTGAGACTGATCACTCGATTTAAAAATTGGCTTTATCACAGCAATTTTGAAAACTGAAAGAAACTCGCCACTTCGAATACATCTATCAATAATATATGCGAATGGTTTGAAAATGAGAAGCGATAACTCTTTCAAAGTTTCTGCCCTAATTCCATTTAGACCTGGAGACCTTCCACACTTCAAGTCTTGGATCAAACTCTGCACTTCCTCGGGACATGTCTCGATTATTCCAAAACAGTTCGCGATCCGTCTTGATTCATAAGTTTTTCTACGAGGTCTCTTCACTAGCCTAGACAACTTAGTGCCAATCTCTGAAAAATAGTTATTAAAACCCTACAAGTTCACGAGGTGTTTCTGTTTCATTATTTTTGGAACCGAGAAATTTATTGTTCGTTTCATTTTTTGAATTCATACTTCACACAAATTTCCACAATTCCTTCGCATTACCCCCATTTTCCCTATTTCACTCCTCAAGTACTCATTTTTTTCTTGTCCTCATCAATTATAATGATAACCAGGTAGGCAAGTGTCTGAATGAATGAATATTGTGTGGATTGATGAAATTGTTAAAGTTGAAGTTGAAAAAGTGCGAATAAAAATTTCCGATTTAGTTCAGAGCTCGTATGCGAGACACAATCTCTGAAGATTGATCTTTCGGGTGCTGATATAGTTGATGTCCATCCCATAGGTAGAAATAAAAACTGCCCTGTGAAAGTTGAACTATCAACAGTTTCGAAAAAATTGCAAATTCTATCTAAAGGAGTTGAATTGAAAGGGAAGAATATATCAATCTCTCGAGATCTCACGCTGCAACAGAGGCAAAATATTGAAACACTCAGGGAGCACCAAGAAATAGCTAGAAAGGATCCAAGTGTCCTTTCATAAAAGGAGATAAATTAGTCGGTGGCAGCAAGTCATACAACGTTCAGCAATTAACAACTTTCACAGAAAAGAACGACGATAGCAACACTGAAAAGACAGGTTTGGATAGAGAGTTGAAGGAAAATTCAGTGCAACCTTCAGCTGACCCTAAACAATCTAACCAGAAAAAAATCCTCCGATCAAGACAAACTCAAGAATAGTGACAAGAAGTAATCTTAAATAAACTGAAGCTAGTAATCTCACTTGAAAACTACAAAAAAAGAAAAACAGGAAAAAACAAAAATGTTTTCTTTCTTAAATTACATGGATCCTTATATTCTTCATAGACAACAAAAATTGAAACCAACTGACCTTCGGCTTCAAGAAGATGAGACAATTCTGCAAAAAATTATATGTCTGATGAAGCCTAGTTCAATGAAAGTGGAATAACTAACAGGAGAAATCGACATTTTTGGGCCACAGAAAATCCATATTTCATTGAGGTTATTGATTTCCAAAATAAATTCAGCGTGAACGTTTTTGCAATTTTAATGAATGATTTGTTGGCTTATCACATTTATGAGGAAAATCTTAATGGACAAAGATACCTGGAAATTTTGAGAGGATCATTAGCAAATTTTTTAGATGGATTACCCCTTAATATTCTGAGGGATTGCTATTACCAAATGGATGGTGCACCAGCACATAAAACACGAGATTTAGATCGGCAGCTAACAGAAATGTTCGAGGATAGATGGTGGGGTAATCAAGGACCAAATTTATGGCCTCCGCGATCTCCGGACCTGAGGCCCCTTGATTTTTATTTATGGAGCAAAATCAAGAGTGAAGTGTATCTTATTCCTGTAAGTAGTAAAGAACAGTTAGAGCGCATTCATAATGCTTTTCGTAATATTGATCCTGAGGAAACTAGGAGGGCAACTCATCAAGTACGTATACGAGCTGCCAAGTGTATCGAGCAAAATGGGGCCCATATTGAACATTCATTCAGATCGTAAACTAGTTTTCTCCTATGATGTTTGCTATCATTTATTCCTATTAATGTAATTATCTCGATGATTAGTTTTCGCTTAGATCCTACAATTTTATTCATCCGAATTGTAGAAAATTGCTTCTAATGTTTCGAAATTTTATTTTACTCATAGACAGTAAATTTGGAAATTAGTTATTGAATTGCCTGCAATTTCTACCCACTACTTTTTGACATTCTAAAATGAATTAAAAAAAGATTAAATGTATTTTCGTTTGAATAACAAGTTGTTTCCAAATGTATTGTATTTTTTGGATATTTTCAATCTGAAATAACGACAATTCTTGTTGAAATATCAAATTCGAATGAACGAAGTGACAAGTATATTAATTTTAGGCACCTGTCAAGTGAGCGTAGCCAGTTCAGCTACTTGATCCAAATATTTCAAAGCATTCTCTGTTAGTTCTTGCAAAATCATCAAAATTCAATATGTTCCCAAATTATTTCGGAACTATAAGAGATGGGTATAGTACATGCTTATACAATTCTATCTGAAATTTGACGCTTCATCTGATGGCGATATGAAAATTGGCACGTGCTATTTGAAAAAATTGAGTTATTGCTGTTTGAAAAAGGCCAAATTGAAAAAATCATACAAAACAACGCAATAACATTTGACATGTGTAGACTGCTTAAAAAATTCCTTGATCCTTCTTCTATCCATTCAAGCAAAAATTGTGTCTGTAGTGCAAAAGACCTACGAGCTACAATATTTTTAAATGATCCTCAAAAATTGAGTTTATAACAAAAATAATTGAATCTGTCAAAAGTGATGACAGATAAGTGCCAACAGCTTGGGTATTTTATGCCTTGCTCAAATGTCGGTTCTAGATGTATAATGAAAAAGGTAGATTGCCATTTGAAATAACAAAGTGATGACCCACTTCCGGTATAACCGGAAATGGTATCACTTCGAAAATATTTCACTCCAATTGGAAATCGCTAGTTATTGCCGCGTATAAAATTTCAGCTTGATATTTTAATTGGAATTCAAAAAGTTCATAAGCTCATACCCATGAATATTAAACAGATTTTAGGTATTTATTTTAAATGTTACCGTTAACACGATACAATCAAATTCTGTTCGAAAACGGCTGAGGACAAGTGTGAGTTCATCGAAGTTTTTTGCAATACTTCGTATATTGTTATGGAAAACTCTAAAAACCGGTTTTTCTCAAAGTAAAACATCCTCGCATTCCTCAGTTGTATGAACAATTTTAGTTTCCACTACATCCGGCTTCAATTCTCTAATATAAAAATCCATTCTCGCCTGCAAACACTAGTAATAGCCAGCCATCTCAACATGCAAACGGCAAAACGAAATAGAATAATAGCCACAAAAACATACCAATGTCCGTCGATGAAAACCGCACGACGCCGTGATTCAGTTATACACCCTTCACTTTCCCCAGTTTCGCAGGTACTTCAATATTTCCTCTTCTTTTCGTCGAGTTATGTCTCAGCACCCTCTTTCCACTGATTTTTTCGCTCCGTTCTCTTTGGCTGCAGTATCATGATACACCTCTTCGCTATCTTTTTTATCGTATGGACGGTTCAGAGTCGTAGGTGTCACAGGAACAGTACCTGTACGGTTGGACAATGTTTCCTTCTCCCCCAACTTGGACGAGTCTAATGACTGTTGATTTTCTACTGAAGAAACAAACTCTTCTTGGCCTTTCTTGACATATAACTTTTTTCTTTTTATCTGTCCCGTATGGGCCTCTACTATATAACAGAAGCTGTAAGAGCCGATGTCAGAAAATACAATAAAAAATGGATAACCAAAATCATAGAAGAAAATAAAAACATGAAAATACTTCAAAACAAACTGAGTTTGGGAAAAACAGAAATAGTTAAATTATAAAATGAAAGGGGAGAAGTAACAAACGACAGAAGGGAGATAATCACAATTGTCGAAAATTTCTATACCAGCTTATACAGTGACCAACACCAAGTCGAAATATTAAAAAATGCACCTCCTTTACCTCATATAGTAAACCAGGGATCAGAGGATATTCCAGCAATAACTGAAAATGAAGTTTAAAGATCGCTTAACACAATGAAGAACAATAAAGCACCAGGTGAAGACGGCATCGTTGCAGAAGCTATAAAATTGGAGGAAAACAACTACTTAAGTCCATAACTCGACTTTTCAACAAATGTCTAGATGAAGCAACAACCCCAGAGAAGTGGAACAACGCCATTATTGTTATTATGCACAAAAAGGGTAATATCACCGACCTACAAAACTACAGACCAATTAGTCTGCCTACACATCTTTATAAGCTTTTTAATAAAATCATAACAGCGAGACTTACGAACAAACCGGATTTATATCAGCCAAGAGAACAAGCGGACTTTAGAGCTGGATATGGAACAAACGACCACTTAGAGGTTATAAAGTCACTGATAGAAAATTGTGTGGAATACAATAAACCTCTTGTACTCACGTTTGTAGATTATGAAAAAGCGTTCGATTCCATAAATCACTACGAAATGCTTAAAGCTCTTGCCGACTGTCGTATAGATCATCGATATATCTCCCTACTACGACATATCTACGAACACGCCACAGCAAAAGTGAGACTTCACGAAGAAACAAACCAGTTTAAAATCGAAAGGGGTGTCCGTCAGGGCGATACAATATCTCCCAAGCTCTTCACAACTTTATTAGAGTTTATGTTTAAAAAGCTCGAAATGGGAAATAGAGGCATACGTGTGGATGGGGAAATGCTAAATCACCTGCGTTTCGCCGCAGATAGCCTAGATGAGGCATACGAAATGCTCTCAGAGTTGTCAAGTATCTCCCAACAAGTTGGATTAAAGATCAATACCGCTAAAACAGAATTCATGACTAACTTAGTCCCCAGCTGTAACTTAAAACTAAGGGAAAAAGAAATCCAATTTGTAACCTCATATAAATATTTAGGGCACGAAATACGAATTGGAAGAGACAACCAGACCTGTGAACTAAGCAGACGAATAGGACTTACCTGGTCTGCCTTCGGAAAATTACAACACATTTTCAAGTCTGATATTCCAATAAGTCTCAAACGCAAAGCTTATGATCAATGTGTCCTTCCGGTACTGACATATGGCTCCGAAACACTAACACTTACCCAAAGGACTGTCAACAGAATAAAAGTGACCCAACGAGCCATGAAAATATCCATGTCGGGAATAAGCCTGAGAGATCGGATTTCGAATAAGGAGATACGAAGAAGAAGTAAGGTTACAGATGCTGTTGTAGATAGGGTCACACGTTTAAAATGGAACTGGGCAGGCCATGTCGCAAGAATGTCAGACAACAGATGGTCAAAAAGGATATTGGAGTGGCGCCCTAGACACGAAGCCTTCAGAAGCAGAGGCAGACCGCCAACAAGATGGACGGACGACATAAAAAGAATCTCCACAAATTGGATTCAGGATGCCCAAGACCGGTCAAATTGGAAAAGGTTAAAAGAGGCCTATGTCCAGCAGTGGACGAGATGAGGCTGTGAAAAGAAGAAGAAGAAGATGGGCCTCTATTCTGACTTTTTGGAGATGGTCCCGTAAAACATTATTTTCTTTCTGCTCTGTTCTAGATAAATCGTTGTTATTAAATATCTGTGTTCCCCTTCAATTTGTGTGCAGATCGTAGTATAGTTGACTTTTTTAAATATGATGCCAACTCAAGCTTGATTGGTCCATTCGGTTTCCTTCCCACTATATGGTCGTTCAAATCTAATTTCTCGTTTAAACTTTCAATTACATAATCTTCAAGATTTTCTTCCACATCAACTTGCAGACCATTCACAATTAAATTGTTCTTTCTACCCCTTGCCTCCAGAAAATCAATTCTACTCCTCAAATACTTATTCTCCTCCTCAAGTTCGGTCACCTTCTTCTGAGAATCCTCCAACTCATCTATGAGTGTCTGCCTTGTTTCCTTTATCTCCCGTTGCAGTTCCCTAATCAAGTCCCTCAGGTTTTCATTTGAAACAGTTTCGGTCATCTCCGGAGGATGCAAACACCCGCAATATACAGTGAGGATCTGCCTGTGTATGTTTATCTTAGATCTTCAAGCAAGCCGCTGCGAGTTCAAAAAACGCGCTAGAAAGAAAACGTACCAAATATTTACAAATATTATGAGTCCGTATTAACAGATTGTATACAAATCACTTCACTGTGTTCTGATTATTTCGTATAAATAATCAAAACTCACTCAGTGTACCATACTGAAAAACACACTCAACGAAAGCGTGTCACTTAATAGCCCACGATATGAAATTTTCACAGAATTAATCTCTGTAGAAATCACAAAATTTCACGATTTTGCGGCACAGTTTGAAACTAATACACATCTACTATGAAGCTCGCATACACACATATTATATTACATTACACTTAGCAAGGTTCAACTCCAGTCTGTTCATGACGTACCAATCCTGAAACCTATCCAAATCAGACTGCAATAACGGAACATCATTAATATTACTCATTTTTTCGTATATCTTCAAAGCATCTGCAGAGAGCAGGAAGCTGCTATGACGAAATACCGACGATAAGTCATTGATGAACAAGACGAATAGCAAGGGTGAGATCCCTGAGGAACTCCAGAAGAAGCAATAAATGAATTCCACACAAAGTTTTTGTATCGAACAGGGTACTTTAGAACACGCAAAAAATTTCCAATCCAACAATATAGAGATCCTCTGAAACCCATCCTATTCAACTTGTCCAAGAGCAAGGTGTGGTCGCCTCTTTCAAAAGCTTTACGAAATTCAGTGTATATGGCATCCACTCTGCCTCCACCCTCTATAGCAGAAGTAACATCGCTCGAAAAAAGCAATATACATCTCCAGCTCAAATAAGGACAAACTAACCTGTCTAAAAGCTTCTGTATAACCGATGGTGTACTGATGCCTCTATAATTACGAACATCTTGCTTGTCCACCCCCTCCCCCCGACTTAAATGTTTGTGCTATGAAATTTTCTTTCCTGGACAAAACGATAAATACCCAATGCTGAATTGTTAGTGGGAAAGTTACATTTGGTGTACATTGTTTTCCAAAACAAAAAAAAATATCCTCATAATGTAACTGTTAAAAACTGCAATAATGATGTACTATCAAATATTCACATAGAAGAGGAAGAGGCTCGAGAGGTTCTCTTATCCGTTGACGTGTCGAAGGGTTCAGGTCCCGACAGCATTCCACCAATTTTTATCAAAAATTGCGCTCACAAATTAAGTAAACCACTGCATATTTTGTTCAATAAATCTCTGATTAATGGTGTATTTCCAAAAAAGTGGAAGGAGTCCGCTGTTGTCCCAATTTTCAAAAGTGGAGATAAAAATGATATTTCTAATTATAGACCTATTAACAAGCTTTCGATCATTGCTGAAGTATTTGAACGTATAATTTATAAGTATCTTTTCTCTCATGTGAAAAATTTCATTATCCCACAACAGCACGGATTTTTTAAGGGTAGGACTCTGGAAACTAATTTGGTCGTTTATAGTGAGTATCTGCAGAGTGCAATGAAATCTCAAATACAGACTGATGCTACTTACAGAGATTTTTCTAAAGCCTTCGACAAAATAAGTTTCGATATTCTCATTTTTAGACTAGCCGAAGCAGGTGTAAGTGGTGGGTTGCTTGAGTGGATCCAATCGTATCTACTGAATAGGTCACATTTCGTTAGTTTAAATGGTTTTAAATCTGAATCTTCCATTAGTACTTCTGGGGTACCGCAGAGAACTCATCTCGGTCCTCTTCATTTCTTAATTTATATAAATGACATAGATAAATGTTTCCGGCATTCCAGATTCTTGCTCTATGCAGACGATCTGAAAGTTTTTAGATCTATCAGATGCCTAAGGGACTGCCTTGATCTTCAACTAGATTTGAATAACTTGGTTGAGTACTGTAGAGAAAACCAATTTTTTTTGAATTTAAATAAATGTTTCACGATAACTTTTACTAGAAACCATTCCCCTATCACTTTTCAGTACTCAATTGGAAATTCATTGTTGCGACGTATGTCCACGGCTTTTGATCTGGGTGTCACTTTCGATTCGAAGTTGCTCTTCGATGCACACATAGATCGCATAGCAAATAGTTCAAGTCGAATGATGGGTTATATTTTCAGGAAAAGTAAGGAATTTAAATATGTAAAATCACTCATCACTTTATATTATGCTTACATCTACAGTAAATTAAATTTTGCCTCATGTATTTGGAACCCTCGTTATGATTGTTATTCCAACCGACTTGAACGCATTCAGAATAGATTCATACGATTCATATGCTTCAAAACTAACTTTGTTATCCTGAATCACGACTACGCTCCTGCCCGTAAATATTTCAATTTATTGTCACTTGAAAATCGTAGAACTATATCTGATATTTTGGTTTTGTTTAAAATATTGAACTGCGTACTTCAGGTACCTGATATCTTGCACATGGTAACTTTTAATGTTCCTATGAAATCTTTGAGGCACCACGACCTCTTCTCTATAACTTTTAGAAAAACTAATAGTGCACAGAACTCCCCTATCGATAGGTTGCTACGTGTCTGCAACACACATAGGAGTATCAATTTGTTTGGGGTCACATTGGTCTCTTTGAAGAGAACATTACGCTTGCTCTTAACTGACTAACATCAAATTCATTCAATCGTTCGTTTTTGTAATATTCATTTTGTATTTCTTTTTTCATTCTTTCTGTGAATACAACTCACTATTAATGTCTTATATAATACTTTTTTTTAGAATACTAGATTCTATGTAACTAATATTCATCTAGTATTCATCATCTTATATTGTACTTAAATAAATAAATAAATAAATAAATCATACCTGCATAAGTTCAGTGAAATGCGACAGTTTTCGTTGTAGACTCATTTTTCAGAGCAATTCTTACTGACAAAGATCGTATACATGAGTTTTCGAAAAGCCATGAACAAGGAGTTTGTTTAGTTATTTAGAGGAAAGAAGAATTTTTTCAGTCCGACGCTGGAATTCAAATTCCGTCTACAAACAGTATTGTTAACATTTTCCATGTTATTTGTGGTACCAAATATCGAGTAAACCGGTCTATGCGTTCGAGAGTTATTGCGATTAAAAAATTGGACCCAAATCCACAAAACAGCCTGTATATCGAAAAATGAAAAAAGTTACCTTGTTTTCTAAGTACCGATTCGAATTCTCCTTGTTTTTACATTATTAATAGTTCAATTATAATGAATTCGTATGGTATTTATTTGCATTTTTAGGAAAAATTAATCGAGAATTATGCTCTAACGTCTGGTACCCCCACCGAAGAAACAGGAACATACATACGTTGTTGGTCACATGCTCAGGTTACAAATGTCTACTTTTTAATATAAGAATTTCCATGGTGCAAATATCGAAGGAAAAACGAGACAACACTGTTCTCGCCATATCAGGATCGAAAATTACATTTTTTCCTGGCCGATGAGTTACAACGATCATAAAACGTGCCGCTGTGGGCTGAATTGTAAAACATTTAATGGTATTACTTTTTAGACACCGCTGTTTCAATATTTAATAAAGTGGAGCTGTTAAATCAAATCAAATCGGTGTTTTTTCGATCCAACACTGATAGACGGTGTCCTGCTGCTTCTGAAATGGACTCGGTGGATTTCAATGAGCACCAGCACTGCTTGTATGAAACCTGAGGAATGTGCAGTAGCGAAAATGAGTACGCTGTAGATACTTCATGATTTTTAATGAGGAAAGTTTCATACTTTTAACATTAGTTAACTCATGAAATGATTAAATAACTTTATTTGAGAAATAGCTGACTGGACACGAATCCATGAATTTCTGTATTTTCCAGACATCTTTTTGATTGAATTAATATTATTATCAATATCATAATCAACAAATCAAAGATCGAATGAACAAAATTTGTTGTTATCATCGATCATCGAAAAGTATAAAAATGATTAACTTTTATCGGCACTTTTTATTTGAATATTTGACCGTTCAATGTGAATAGTAATTTCTAGATAAGAATGTAATGTACAAACTGAGGGACAATAAGAAAATTTAAATCTAGTCTCCAATTATTTGCATATTATCATGGTCCAAAAAGGAGAGTAAGAATGACATACACATAACCAAATTTATATGGAATCATTTAAAGGAATCACCCGTTATTTTGAATATCACCTCAGGGATTTTGGAAATTCAAAGGATTGTTAGAATTGATCCTTTTCGAGATATTTCAATTGAAAAAGTAATAAATAAAGGTTTATTTTAAGAAAGAAACAAAATAAAGAAAATAAGAGTCTTTCCGCATGTAGTAAAAAAATTGAAAATAGATTTCTCATAGAGTAGGGGTTTTTACGACCTCAGTAGCTTGTATAACCTCCTCTTTCCTTGATACAAGCCTGAATCAGTCTAGGCATGCTTTGGATTAGGTTTTCGACCTCATCTGGAGTGTGGAGCTGTTCAATAGGTTTTAGGTCTGGAGAGCAAGCTGGCCAGTCAAAATAGCGATTCCCTCTGTTTCAAGATAATGTCTTGCATGAAAGTGAAATACTCACAGTCTGCACCTCGGCAGAGTCTCACTATGGGTCCACGTAATTTCTAGTCATTACACTCGCAGGAAACGAAACCAAATCTGTTTTGCCTCCAAGCATAATGCCACCCCAAAACATCACACTGCCGAGTCTAGCTTATCTTCCACGGCCCCTTAAAACCCGAATCTGGGGGTCATCTGATCGAACACCAATTCTGGTCTCTTTCGAAAAGAGAATATTTCGCCAATTCTCAATATTCCAATTTGGTGCTCGAAACACAACTAAGTCTGTTAATTTTTTGTTGTCTGGTCAGCTCTAGAAATCTTAAGGGCCTATTGCTGTATGAACCCCTTGTATGAAGGCTTTGACGTATCGTTTTGGCTGATACACTGATGCCTGATTGGAGTATTGGGTTCGACGCACTAGGGTCTCTTCTTGCAATTTGGCACAAAAAGCGGTCATGTTCTTCAGAACTGATCTTCCTATGACCTCTTCTGGGCTTATTTTGCAGAGATTGTAGCTCCACGTATCGGACGTAGGTTTTTGAAATCACCCCCTATGATACCCCCATTGTGGCCGCTCTATCTCTCTGTGTAACCCCTTCTTCAACGAGAGCAATTATTCGACATCTATGCACATCGGACAATCCAATGTTAGGCATTTTAATTATGATTATAGGCTTTTTTGAGTTTTGAAATTCATAGTTTCAAATCTCAGTGACGATTGAGTACAATAACCCGAACATGTTATTGAACATTAACAAAAGCCAAGGTAAACCTATATGGCTCAAATCAGTGAAGGAGGACAAAAAAAAGAATAATAAAATTCAACCACAATTAACCACTAGAAAGTCTATGTATTGTTCTGCGTAGACCATCGATCGAAGGTATTTTTGACCATATAAACACTTGAACTGTTAACTACTTCATCGGCAGCTTATTCCATGAGTGAAATATTCGGTTCGATAAGAAGTGCTCTCTAGCAGTGCATCGGAAGTTTTCTCTGTATAACTTGAAGTCATGACCTCGAAGACGTGTGCTGTTCTTCATACAAAACATGGTTGAAAGGTCTACTCCAAACAGATTGTTGAGTGCCCGATATGTGACTATGAGGTCACCACGAAGTCGTCGATCTGCAAACAGTGGGAGATTCAGAAGACGAAGGCGATCCTCGTATGAAGGGTGAACAACTCCGAAGGGCATTCTCGAAACTCTCCTCTGAATAGATTCCAGCGAGTTTATATCGCCAAGCAGATGTGTCTGATGTAGGTGGTGAAAACGACGCGACAGGTATTGATGCTACATTTCCCAAATACCTTCTCCATAAGATACGACGTTCTGGAAGCTCTTGTGCATACGGAATGGATGTGGTATGATCAGCTGAGATCCTTTGATATTGTGACTCCTAAGTCGATATGGTTTTTGCATGATGCGATGGTCGTTCCGTTCATGCTGTTACAAAGTCTGGGATTTTTCCTACCAATATGTAGGATAACAGTAACGGGAGTAAGAGGTATCAACCATGCGTCACACCAACCCTGAATAATTGTGAGATCCTGTTGTAAAGTATGATGGTTTTGTAGTACATGGAAGATGTAAAGGTGAGTAGACTAGGTAAATGAGCCGTATAAATCAAAAATAGCAAAGGTCCCAACAGGGATCCTTGCGGGACTCCGCTTGAAACTGGTTTGGGAGCAGAAAGAGAGTTACCAACGCACATATAAAACTCACGGTTAGTTTCCCGATCTGAATCACCTACACTACTTCGTCTGAGGGTATTCGAAAAGGCTCCTCACAACCTATTGCTACCATACAGGAATAACATGCACGAATTTTGGATGGCTTCAATGAATTGGCTCCTAACACGATGTGCAAATATGAATGGTGGTAATTTGGAACACTTACTTTTACAGATCACAGACCCTCTTTTCTGTTGATTCAAAAAACGCCTGCTTTCTCATGTAAATCATTTTTTTAATCGGTTGCGATCTCGAAAAAAATTCAGAAGGCAAAAAATTTCGAATTAGAAGAGATTCTCAATAATCATTTAGTGGCGCAATATACTATGATTTCGATGGTGTCAAAGGCAGCATGACCCTGAAAAAATTCACTCAGTCAATTTTCGCAATTGCTGGTCACATCTAAAGAAACGATGAGTAAAAGAATTATTTTTCTGCAGATTGGAAACGCATTCCTTGAAATCTACAGGAGTTACCAACAGAAACAAGAAAAACGAATTTGAACTTTAACAACCTGTATATGTTTAGAGGCACTTTTTTCATGTTTTTTGAAGAGAAATCTTCTTTAGAAATTAATTTTTGCAAACCAGAAACATCGTGCATCAGTTTGTATTTAAATGTAAATTCTTTCAAGTAGGTAATGGAGTTATTAATTAAATATTTGAAGGGCTGTTCAAAATTTTACTTGGCATATAGTACAGGGATATCCACCGAGACCGTCCGTTAAAAACTTTTTGAATGACAATATCAGGCTGAAATTTTATACGCGGCCATAACTAGGGTTTTCCAATTGAAGTGAAATATTTTCGAAGTCATACCTTTTCCGGTTATACCGGAAGTGGGTCATAACTGTTATTTCAAATGGCAATCTACCTTTTTTATTATACATCTAGACCAACATTTGAGCAAGGCATAAAATACCCACGTTGTTGGCACTTATCTGTCAAAACTTTTGAAAGATTTATTTATTTTTGTTATAAACTCGATTTTTGAGGAACATTTAAAAAAATTGTAGCTCGTAGATCTTTTGCACTACAGATACAATTTTTGCTTGGGGTGGATAAAAGAAGGATCAGAAATTTTTTAAGCAGTCTACACATGTCAAATGTTCATTGCGTTGTTTTGTATGATTTTTTCAATTTGGCCTTTTTCAAACAGCAATAACTCAATTTTTTCAAATGGCACGTGCCAATTTTTATATCGCCATCAGATGAAGCCTAAAACTTCAGATGGAATTGTATCAACATGTACTATACCCATCTCTTATAGTTCCGAAATAATTTGGGAATATATTGATGATTTTGCAAGAACTAACAGAGAATGCTTTGAGATATTTGAATCAATTAGCTGAACTGGCTACGCTCACCTGACAGGTGCCTAAAATTAATGTACTTGTCACTTCGTTCATTCGAATATTTCAACAAGAATTGTTGGTAATTTGAAGTGAAAATTTTTGAAGAAAACCTGATTGATAATAAAATGGCTCATTATTCAAACGAGGATAACTTTAATCCCTTTTTAATTCATGGCGAATGTCAAAAAGTGGAGGATAGAACTTGCAGGTAATTCAATAACCAATTTCCTAATTTGGCGCCTATGAGTAAAACAAACATTAAGTTAGCATCAATGGATATTGGATTGAGTTAAACTTCCATTCAAAGGATCCTTAAGAAACATAAAATGCACCCGTATTTTTTTATCAGACTACAAAAATTGAAACCAACTGACCTTCCCAAGCGGCTAAATTTCTGTGAAAATTAATTAATTCTGCTTCAAGAAGATGAGACAATTCTGCAAAAAATTATATGGTCTGATGAAGCCAAGTTCAATGAAAGTGGAATAACCAACTGGAGAAATCGACATTTTTGGGCCACAGAAAATCCACTTTTCATTGAGGTTATTGATTTCTAAAATAAATTCAGCGTGAACGTTTTTGCAATTTTAATGAATGATTTGTTGGCTTATCACATTTATGAGGAAATCCTTGATGGACAAAGATACCTGGAACATTAGCTCATTTTTTAGATGGAATACATTCTGAGGGATTGCTTTCACCAAATGGATGGTGCACCAGCACATAAAACACGAGCTGTAGCTCGGCAGCTAACAGAAATGTTCGAGGATAGATCAAGAGTGAAGTGTATCTTATTCCTGTAAGAAGTACAGAAGAGTTACTAGAGCGCATTCATAATGCTTTTCGTAATATTGATCCTGAGGAAACTAGGAGGGCAACTCATCATGTTCGTATACGAGCTGTAAAGTGTATCGAGCAAAATGGGGCCCATATTGAACATTTATTCAGATCGTAAATTAGTTTGCTGCTATGATGTTTGCTATCATTTATTCGTATTGATGTAATTATCTTCGATGATTGGTTTTCTCCTAGTTCCTACAATTTTTCTTCATCCGAATTGTAGAAAATTGCTTCTAATGCTTCGAAATTTTATTTTACTCATAGACGGTAAATTTGGAAATTGGTTATTGAATTGCCTGCAATTTCTACCCACTACTTTTGACATTCTAAAATGAATCAAAAAAGATTAAATATATTTTTGTTCAAATAACCAGTGGTTTTATTCCAAATGTGTTGTATTTTTTGGATACAATTCCATCTGAAATGTGACGCTTCATCCGATGGCGATATAAAACTTGGCACGTGCTGTTTGAAAAAGGCCAACTTGAAAAAAATCATACAAAACAACGCAATAAACATTTGTCATGTGTAGATTGCTTAAAAAATTCCTTGATCCTTCTTCTATCCACCCAAGCAAAAATTGTGTATGTAGTGCAAAAGATATACGAGCTACAATTTTTTCAATGTTCTTCAATAATTGAGTTTATAACAAAAATAATTAAATCTGTCAAAAGTTTTGACAGATAAATGCCAACAACTTGGGTATTTTGTGCCTTGCTCAAATGTCGGTTCTAGATGTATAATAAAGAAGGTAGATTGCCATTTGAAATAACAAAGTGATGACCCATTTCCGGTATATCCGGAAATGGTATCACTTCGAAAATATTTCACTCCAATTGGAAATCGCTAGTTATGGCCGCGAATAAAATTTCAGCTTGATATTGTAATTGGAACTTAAAAAGTTTTTAACCTACGTTCCCGGTGGGTATCCCTGTATAATTTGTACTTCTCTAATTTATTTTCTTGTCCAAAGTATTACTTATAATATAGACCAAAACAGACGAGAAACAGCAGAATTTTAATTTCCTCTCAAAGCTGATATACGCAATGTCAATAGACAAACCACAAATCTGTTTTAGCGTTCTGAAAAAAGCGGAAGCTTCATGAAACCCTCGTTACGTGTATATAAATAATTCTCGGTTGATCAATTTCGTCGAGGAAGAGGAAACAGTTATGAATAAAGCTGGGGAAGATAGAGGCAGAACCCCCTTTCTGGTAGGGCATAATGCAATATTTCGACCCTTCCTCCTTTTCATCTCGAAGAGGATGATGATTGGTGTCAAATGCAGGGCTAAGGGAAAGATACGTTTCTGCGCTTTCTGGTAATTATTAAGATTTCTTTGAGAGTTCCTACAGATAATTTCGTTATGCCGAAATAGAAATGAATTAATTAATATTTATCAAAATTGAAATAAATATGTAGGAGACTGTTTCATGTATATTACGTAATTTTTATAATTTTTCAAGCAAAAGGAATGATTCACAATTAATAAAAGTACTACGCTGTGTACAAACAGTTTGAGACATTAGGAATTATAAGTATGTTCACATATTCATGCATTACTGCAAGAAATTATCGCACCACTTACAATGCCCCGAATTATTTACGTGTATTCTTACATACAGGGTTGTCCATGCAATACGGCACTGAATATTGTGTTCTAAATAGGGGACTATAAGATTTGTTTTTCTTTTGGGACATAGGAGCTATTATTGGTACTTTTTAAAATTATTTTCACATTATATAGAGTCTCTCAAAAGCCTCAAAATGATCAAAGTTGTGTTTTATAATGGAACATACTGTATATGATTGCATATTTGGATTGAGCGTTAAAAACAATTAAGTTTCATTCGAAATTACTTTAACTCAGTATCAAGGTTTTTCAAATAATTCAATCTTTCTCAAAATCTTTCTAATTTTTATTCTGAAAATAATCAAGAAATATTTAAGGTAGTTCAGCGAATTTAACAGAGACGCGAGAAAATAGATCGTTATTGATATTTCAGCTACTCCGAGTTGCCCATATTATACAAGGTGAGCGAAAATTAAAACTGATCAAATGGGAAATTCAAAGCGCAATAACTTGATTAATAACACTAAACCGTGTTGGTCCAGTAAAATAATAGGACCATGGTATTTCCTTCCTGTCGTAAGAGGCGACTAAAAGTTGTTGGTAGAAGGAGGTTCTAAATCCTTCGCCTGAGGAGGTACCATCCCGCATTCCCGAGTATGTGGGAAAGTTTCTTTGGCATGAACCCCCTTCTTTGTTGTGCTCCCTTCCCCTTCTCCTAAGTCATTACCACACTTCCTTTTCTCCTTCATCTTTGTTTTAGCTGGTTCTTTCTTACATGTCGATATGGTTGCCCCAAGGGTAAAATGTTCTTCTGGAGGTAAAATACCCTCCTATTCGGATCTCCGGGCGGAGGGTACAAGAGGGTTCATCATCATTATCATCTGTCAACCATCCTAGTCCACTGCTGAATATAGGTCTTCCTCAACGATCTCCATTCCTCGCGATTTTGGGCCGGATTTATCCAGTTCGTACACACTCGCTTGATATCGTCTTTCCAATGAGCTGGTGGACGTCCTCTACTTCTGTGGGCTTCATTTCTGGGACGCCACTCCAAAAGACGCTTTGTCCATCTACCGTCTGTGGTTCTTGCTAGATGACCGGCCCAGTTCCACTTTAAATTAGCAACTCTCTCGAGAGCATCCTGGACTCTAGTTCGTTGGCGTATGATATGGTTGGGAATTCTGTCCCGTAGTGTTATGCCTAACATAGATCTCTCCATCTTACGCTGAGCAACACATATTTCATTCGCTGATTTCTTTGTTAGGGTCAGGGTTTCTGCACCGTACGTCAAAACTTGTAAAACGCATTGATTGTATACTTTACGTTTCAAACAAATCGGTATCTGTGATTTGAACAGATCTCTCAGTTTTCCAAATGCAGCCCATGTCAGCCTTATTCGCCTTCCTATTTCTGTTGTTTTTTTGTCCCTGCCTATAGTTATCTCATGCCCCAGATATTTGTATGACGTTACTTGTTCAACAATTTCACCATCGATGGAAACTGGTTGGCTTGGTACTATGTTGGTCATCATCTTAGTTTTCGACATATTTATCTTCAATCCGATTTTACTGGATTCCTTAGACAACTGCAAGAGCATCTCATTTGCATCATCTAATCTGTTTGCTATAATGACGATGTCGTCAGCGAAACGAAGATGACTTAATCGCTCACCATCCACATTTACTCCCCTCTGATCCCATTCCAATTGCTTGAACATATATTGCAATAGGTTTGTGAACAACTTCGGGGAAATAGTATCACCCTGTCTTACTCCACGTCCGATCCTGAATTTTTCTGTAGAATTGTGAAGGCACACTTGTGAATTGGCATGCTCATCTATATATATTTAATGATGGCAGTGTATCTATGATCTATTCTACAGACATAATCGCCTGTATCACGGTATCGAAGGCTTTCTCGTAATCCACGAATATAAGAACCAGAGGCAAGTTGTATTCTATGCTATTTTCAATCAAAGTCTTGAGAGTTTGGAGATGATCATTAACACCAATTGTTGCCCGAAATCCGGCCTGCTCTCGAGGTTGGTAGGTGTCCAGTTTGTTCGTGAGGCGCTTTGTTATTATTTTGGTGAAGAGTTTGTATAAGTGCGATAGAAGGCTTATAGGTCTATAGTTCGAGAGATTTGTGGGGTCTCCTTTCTTGTACATAATTATTATTATAGCATTATGCCAAGACTCTGGTACTTTTGCTTCAGCTAAACATTTATTGAAAAGTTTCGTTATTTCACGAATCAGATTTTCACCGCCTATCTTCAAAGCCTCCGCAACTACTCCATCTTCCCCTGGAGCTTTGTTGTTTTTTATATCTGATAGTGCCTTTCGGACCTCATCGGCTGTTATTTCTGGGAGGTCCTCCGAATCCTGATTCATAACATGAGGTATGCGATTGTCTTTCTCGTTCTCGCGATTCAGGCTTCGATACAAATTGGAGTAAAAGTCCTCGATAACCTTCACTATTTCGGCTCTATTTGTTATAATTGAACCATATGGGTCCATTAGTTTGTGAATGTTACGTTTTCCCAATGAAGTCGTCCGTCGTAGTACCTTCATGCTTTTATTTTGTTCTATAGTTCGAACTGCCAAGCTTTTATTGTGCTGTCGAGAGTCCTTCCTAAGTTGGCGAGATATCTCGCGGTTAAGTATTTTCCGTTCTTTCTTGTCTGCTGTGTCCTTGCTTAATAGTTCTCTTCTGGTCTTCATCATGCGTTTCGTTGTCTCACTGATTCTTTCCTGTTTCCTGTTCAAAGTGCTACAATGTTTGTCCATAGCTTGTTTTATTGATGTTGTAATGTTGTCGTTGTGCTGATCAATATTCATGTTTTCATTGCACAAAAGCTTCTCATTCAAAGTTTCACGAAATGCCGCTTCATCAGATACCTGTGCCCATTTGTTATTTTTAACCCCTCCTGTCATTACGAGTTTGTTCCTTTCACGTTTTAAATTGATCATACATTTACCCCTCCCCATTCTGTGGTCACTTTCAGTTGAAAATTTGTTAAGGACCGAAACATCCTTAATAACTTCCTTTTTGTCAGCTATAATGAAGTCAATTTCATTTTTGGTGTTACCATCTTGGCTCGACCATATCCATCTTTCTGCGGAGGTTTTTGGAAAAACGAATTCATCGCACATAAGCGGTTTTCTAATAGAAAGTCTAAGAGCATGGTTCCTCTTTCGTTCCGTTCCCCAATTCCATGGCACCCTAAGGATGCTTCGGTGTCATTTTCTTTCATACCAAGCTTAGCATTGAAATCTCCACCCACAAAATTGTAATAGGCTGGAGTCCTCTTCATAGCGAGGCGAATATCTTCGTACACCTCTTCAACCAGCTCATCTGCGTGAGCACTGGTAGGCGCGTATACTTGACTTATCTTCATCTTGTACATTTCGTTCAGCCTCAGGATGACATAGCATACTCTAGTACTCAGGCTTTCGATTTTCACAACATTCTTCACCAAACGTTTATTAATAATGAAGCCGACGATAATAATCAGGTACGTTCCTCTGAAAATTCTAGGAACGATCAATTGAAACTAGAGTTCTATAACATACGAGAAATTAATAGTAACATCAATGCTGTACATTACCATCTGGAGAGCGCTAAACCAGACATATTAGCTTTAACGGAAACCCAGATCAAGCCCTCAAGCAGTAGCATCCATCTTCTATACCTAGGCTACGAACTGCACACAAAATTAAGGTTCAAAGATGGTGTATGTCTTCATGTAAAAAACAACATTTTCTGTCATAGGAAGGAATCCCTTGAAACTAAAGATTTTGATGTTATGTGGTTCAAAATAACAAATAGAACACAAATAAAATTTATTTGCTGTCTTTACCTTTCAAGGAATGATCCATCCTATTCCCGTTTGTTCGATTTACTCTCTTTTAAAATCGATTACTTACAGCAGAATTACAACTCAGCAGAGATTGTGGTAGTGGGAGATTTTAACGTTCACAATACCAGATGGCTTAAATTTTCGAATAGAACTGATGATGCTGGTCGAGAGGCCGAATCATTCGCCATCGCGTATGGCCTCGAGCAATTGGTTATGGAACCCACTCACATTCCTGACGTTGAAGGTCATTACGCTAATATCCTCGATCTCTTCGTTACTGACAACCCTGATCCTTACACAATGAAGGTTCATGCTTCCTTTGGAAAATCTTACCAAAAGCTTATAGCCGTTTCACACCCACACCACCTATCACTTTACCACCTCGCCTAGTCTGGCACTATGATTCTGCCAACTGGGACGGGTTGCGAAGCTTTTTTTCAGGTTTCCCTTGGAAAGATGTTTGTTTGGATCCACCAGAATGCTCCGAAAAGTTAACCGAAATCATCAATCTTGGGATGAAATTGTTCTCTCCCCATTCTACCTAAAAACACAGCCAAGGTAAGTCATGGTTCAATGGTAAGTGTGCAGCTGTTGTGAAGACCAAAAAGCTGGCATATCACCAGTGGTGTAAAAACTCTTGCCCTGAAAACAGAGGTGCGTTTATTTCAGCTGGTAATTCATGCAATCTTGCAGTAACAGATGCGAAAACTGAACATATTAACAAGGTAAGAACTAAGCTTGTTAATCATCCTAACTATTCTAGATCTTCTGGACATTGGTCAAATCTGTTGGGAGAAACTTTACTTCCAGCTCCCTCCCGCCCTTGCCTAGGAAAGACGGGTCTCTGGCCACTACACCTGAAGAAAAAGTAAACCTTCTAGCAGAGCTATTTTCTCTCAATTTTCCTCTGGTTGCAGGAAATAAGGACCCTCCTGTTATTCCTCATGTCGGGTCTCTTATGCCCGATATTGTTTTCAGGCAGAAGACAATCAGATAAATACTGCTCAACCTCGATACTAATAAAACAGCTGCGCCTGATGGCATACCTTCTATCGTTTTGAAAACATGCGCCTACTGAATTAACAACTATTCTCTGTAGACTTTCCACTATCTCTTATAATAAAGGCATTTGTCCTTCCAACTGAAAAATTTCCAGAATCCAACCCATCCCTAAAAAAGAGAAAAAAGCCATCTCATCCAACTATAGGCCAATGTCCCTTTTACCTATGATCTCTAAAGTGATGGAAGAAGTCATCAATTTTGAGCTTATTAAATATTTAGAACCTGTTGGTATTATAAATGACCGATAATATGGTTTCAGGCAGCAGAGATCAACAGGAGATCTATTTGTGTATGTCTCTCACATGTCAAAAAGTTCTATTGAGAAATTTGGAGAGTCTTCGGCTGTGGCTCTCGATATTTCGAAAGCTTTCGATAGCGTTTGTCATAAATGTCTGCTCAGTAAATTGTCCGCATATGGTTTTTCCCAACGGCTATGCCTATGAATTTCGAGTTTTCTCGCCAATAGATCTCTTAGTGTGGTCGTGGCTGGGGTTACTTCTGACACACTTGGCATTAATGCTTGTGTGCCTCAGGGTTCCATCTTGGCACCCTGTTTTTGCTTCATATAAGTGACCTCCCTACTGTTATAGGTTGTAAACTCAGCAGCTTTGCGGATAACAGTACACTTCATACATCTTCTTGCTAGATAAAACCTCTGTCATCACGAGACACAAACGAAATACGAATCCAGCAGTGCAACAAAGCCAATAGCGATTGAAATCAGTTCTTGATTGGGGATCTGCTAACCTGGTAGAGTTCAATGCTAGTAAAACTCAAGCCTGTTTATTTTATAGGCAGATGAATAGCACTGTTCTGGATATAACGATGGCGAATGAGACCATCTCATTTACTACCTCTATAACAATGTGTGGAGTAACTATCAGCGACAATCTATCATGGCATGACCATGTTGTAAATATTACTAAGTCAGCGTCAAAAAACCTGGGATTTCTCTATCGCGCAAATAAATATTTTACTTCGAACCAATTGCTTACTCTCTATAAATCTCAAATTCGTCGTGTTTTAGAGTATGGCTCCCATGTATTTTCTGCTCCTAAACAGAGCTTGAGACTCCTGGACTCCATCCAAAAAAGAGCAATTCGGTTAATCAGAGACAATGCACTCAAAGATTCCATTCCACTATTGGAACATCGAAGAAAAGTTGGTGAGCTTTCTCTTTTCTACAGGTACTTTTATGGAAGATGCTCTGAGGAACTTTCTACGCTTGTTCCACCGCTTGTTTCTATTTGAAGGCAAACAAGGCAAAGTCTTGCCAATCACCCATTCGTGGTTGGAATAAAGACACCTAGAACGTCTCTATATCAGAATTCCTTTCTTCATAGAGCGGCAAAACTTTGGAACTCCCTTCCATGTAACGTATTTTCTCATGACTATAACCTGTTAGCATTCAAGCGAAATATTAACCGCCCATCTTTTTCAGGTACTCGCGGTGTCGTCAAGACATAATAAGATTTGCTTCTTTACGCGAGTAACTTTCAGATAAAAAAAAATCAACTACGATGTCATATTTTTGACCCAAAAATTCATATTTTTATAACCTATCGTGCGATGCTAGAATGTCTAACCTAAATATCCGCTTTCTTACATTATAAGACAAAAATTCGAATTTTGCTCGAATTGGGGTTTCTCGAATGAATGATCCATAGAATTTTCATTTATCTAGTTATCTGTTGGCGATAGAAATATCAGATAATTCTCTGTCTTTCAATTGGGTATTTAAAACATAACTAAGAGGGCTTATGTATTTGTATTAATAGTCTGGAATTCTGTGATTTAAATCAGTCAAAATGAAAACTTTTTCAAAGGAAGATCATATTGACATGATATTTATCCTCAGGGAAAAATCATAAAAATAGCTTTTTGGCTTCTCGGTTTTATGCTCAAAGGTATCCTGAAAGGACTTCCTAAGCAGAGTGCTTTTGAAAGACTTCTGATCCAGTTTCAAGAAAGTGGTAGCGTCACTTATAAAAACGAACTACCAGAAAACTAGTTACTGGAAATGAGGTGAATGTTCTTGCAGTTAAAATAGTCTCCCATTCGAATTTCCGGGGGAGACTGCCCCGAGGGGTACATGATGCGGATAGGTCGAGCACTCCTTCAGCGAATTCACTGATTCATTCACGTTCTAGAGAGGAAAGCAAACTCTTGATAGAGTTCTGCAATATCAGAGGACTGGGACACAACAACGTGAATGTCGATGCAGTCCATCAGCATCTGCAAAACGCACAACCTTATGTGCTGACCCTAACCGAAATCCAAATAAGTCAAAAAACCGACATAACATATTTACGTTTCAATGGGTATGCGTTACAAACGAGATTTAGGTTTAAAGGGGCCTCTGTGTTTTAGCCAGATCGGATGCTGCATGCCAGAGTGAGGACATGATGGAGGCCAACGCTTTCGACCTTGCGTGGTTTAAAATCTGTTTGCAGGATAAAACACTGTTCTTATGCTGTCTATATCGCTCGCGAAACGATATTCACTTCCCTAGACTGTTTCAGTATCTAGGTGATAAAATGGATTTGATTCAGACACATCATCCGTCAGCTGAGATTATTGTACTGGTTGACTTCAACGTTCACAACACCAAATGGCTCCGACATTCCAATAGAACAGATGAAGCGGAAAGACAGGATGAAACTTTCGCAATCAGCCTTACTCTAACGCTAATTTGTATGAGCTGCGTGAATTTTCTTCGTGCTTCCCATTCAGTGATGTTTGCCTTTCAGATCCTGACATCAATGTGTGCGAATACGGAACGTGTACAACCTGACAACTGTAAGAGCAAAGGCCAATTCAAACGAAGGGGTAACAAATAAAGTCCTCGGACAGGCAAGCGGGACTAGACATTTCTGGTCTATGGCGAAGACTGTCAGTGTCAATTTCTGCAAATCTGCGTTTAAGCCTTTCGTTAGAGAATATAGAAGTATAGCATCATCTCCGAAAGAGAAAGCCGATCTCTTTGCTCTATTGTTCTCAAAGAATTCTGTGCTGGATTAATCTAACGCAATATCACCGAACATTCCACCTACAAATTCTTCCATAGCAGAAATCAAGTTCACAGTCCGCACTGTGAGACGGGCTCTCGAGCAACTGAACTGCAAGAAGACAGTTAGTCTAGACGAAATACCGCCAATCGTCCTGAGAAAGTGTGCTCCCGAACTGGCACCCATTCTTAACAGCTGTTTGAGATTTCTTATGAAAGCCAGACCGAGCATCTGGAAAATAGTGAGAATTCAACCGATCCCAGAGAAAAGGAAGAAGTCCGTACCCCAAAACTACCGCCTTGTTGCACTTCTTCCTACTAGGTCAAAAGTGATGGAGATAGTCATAAATGATGAACTCATCAAATATCTTGAGTTGCAGGGAATTATCAACGACCGTCAGTATGGTTCTCGCTCGCAAAGATCGACGGGAGATCTGCTCGCCTACGTAACTCATGTTTGTACATCAACGATGGAAGAATATGGGGAATCTAGAGCAATAGTCGTCGATATCTCTAATGCATTCGATAGGGTTTAGCATTCAACCCAAATTAACGATATTTTGTCATTTACAGAGAACAAAATTTTCGGTTTTGCAGACGATTGAACCGTGGTTCTGCGGAATCTCATCGTCAGAGATGTCAACAAATTAATAACTTAAACTCTGACTTACAGAGGATATCTGAGTGGGGTCAGTTGAACCTGGTGAGTTTCAACGCGAGGAAGACGCAAGCAACTACATTTTCTAGAAAGGCCCCTGCTGGAGAACCCCTTCTAATAATGCAAGGCCAACGAATTACATCCAAAGACTCGATGCACCTTCTCGGAATAACGGTCAACTCCAACCTGGCATGAACAATAGCTAAGTAGGCATCAGCTAAACTTAGTTTTCTTTTCAGAGCCAAGCGATACTTCACGTCATCTCAGCTGTTGCTTCTATATAAGGCGCAGATTCGACCTGCTTTGGAATTTTGTTCCCATGTATGGGGATCTGCGCCCAAATATTCGTTGCGGATGTTGGATAGTGTGCAAAAACGGGATGTGCGATCTCCAATCGCTGGCTCTCACAAGACAAGTAGCTGGCCTTTCTCTGTTTTACAGATACTTCCACGGAAGATGCTCCAAGGAGCAGAAAGACCTTGTTCCGGGAAATTTCATGTTTTGTCGCAACACTAGGCTGGCAAGGAGTTCTCACCATATTGCGTTACATTCAAACGACCCCTCGAGCCTCTCTCTATAAGAATTCCATTGTTTACAGGGCCGGTGAGCTGTGGAACTCGCTTCCATCCAACATCTTCCCACCATCCTACAATTTGGTCCTCTTCAAGAAGCGAGTAAAAAGACACATCAATTCTTCCCAAGCGCCTACTTATGTGGTGTAACAGGTTCGCCTATTCCTAGTTCTGTGATTGAAAATCCTAATATTAGTCAGAATCGAATAGTGCAAAATACTAATATTAGTCGAACAAGCATTTCAAGAATCCTAAAAAAGTACAATTTTCATCCTTATAAGATCCAGCTTTGTCAATAGCTTAGTGGAAATGATTTTAATAACCGGATTCAATTTTGTATGTGGGTGCTTGATAGAGAACCGAAAAATGACAGTTTTTTTGAAAATGTATTGCTTAGTGATCAATGTACTTTTCACAACAATAGTCTGGTGAATAGACACAATGTCCACTATTACTCCGATTTGAATCCACATACATACAGAGTAATGAACAATCAAAACAGATGGTCTGTAAATGTGTGGGGTGGAATGACGGGACCTTATTTAATCGAACCATATTCTTTTGAAGGATCTTTAAATGCCATAATATTTTTGAACTTTCTCTTACACGAACGTCCAATATTATTGAAGAATGTCCCCTTGAATATTAGAACGGCTATGTGACTTCAGTTAGACGGAGCTACCCCTCATTATCATCGCGAAGTGAATCATTATTTGAATACGACCTTTCGAGATAGATGAATTGGAAAAAATGGATCTCAAATTGGACCCCCAGGTCTCCAGCTATTGCTCCTCCAAATTTTGCTATGGGGATATATTAAGGGAATTGTTTACAAAGAACCGTCAACTACTCCAAATGATATGCAAATAAGCATAACAGATGCTTTCAGAACGGTAACTATGCAAATATTGGTTAGAGTTGGCAGAAGTTTTGAAAACAAAGTGCGAAAGTGTCGGGAAATGGACGGTCGGCATTCACAACAATTATTATAAATTCTTCTGTTCTATTATTATTGTGTCATTAAATTCAGTATTGTGGTGAGAATTTGTTTTATTATGGATCAAGTTTGACAAATTCTGAATAATTGTAAACATTTTCGTTATTATTTTTGAAATTGTGAAATTTGACAGTTGAAACCAGCGCCAACTAGATTAATTGTACCTTTCATCTGAAAATCGCGAGAAGCCGTATTTTGGTTTATTCTATGAAAATGCGACAGTTGAGCAGAAAGATTCTTACACCGTTCAATAGGCTATAAAAATGGATTTTTGGGTAAATAAAAAATATGGCATCGTATTCGAATATATATATATATATATATATATATATATATATATATATATATATATATATATATATATATATATATATATATATATATATATATATATATATATATATTTCCACAACAGGTGTTATTCCTAGAAATCTTCACAAAAGTATTGAGATTTTGGGTCTGAAGAAAAATTTGTTTGAACAGTTACAAAGATAACAGTCATCAAATCTTGTAATATTCTTCGTAGGTTTCTTTCCGAAAAAGTAATGAGGTAGAGTCATAGGTTTTCTCTTTAGTTTATACTGCTCAGAATCTCACTTCATATTTTATTTATTTGTTTATATAAATGTAATATAATTAACTGACAATTTTGTCATATTTATATTCAGAGCAGTATTCTATTCGATCGTCCACCACTTCACACAAAGGAAACTATTAATGAGTAACATTCAGTGTTACTTGACGAAGGTTCGTACACTGGATTTTTCCAGGAGAAAGCCTCTGACACTACTCGTTGGTAAATTGATATCATTGTCTGATGATGCTATAGTATGTATATATTCTGGTAGATTGATATATTCTCATAACATTTAACGTTATCCTCATATATAATTATTCCAGGATATGTTTTGATTATAATCATTACCTGGCAATGGTATTAATTACCGGGTGGTCATGAAATCAGTTTGATTGATATGTATATATATATATATATTCTTTTGAAAATATATATATATTCTTTTGAAAAGAGAGGATTTACAAAATTCGAATGATTGTATTTACGATAAATGCTTATATCTATAATTTTGGTGTGTTCGGAAAAATACAAATGTGAGCCGAGGAAATGTAACAGGGAAACCATACTATCTTGCGTATGATTCAATAAACGAGTGGAAAATCATGAGGAAAAAACTCGTTCCCCTTTCGCTATTGCACTAGCAATAGCTTGTCTGTTTATGTTGTGTTAGTGTCGTGTGTATAAAAGGGTAACAAAATGTATTTGCTTAGCAGCTTCATTCTTTCATTCTCATCTTGCATATACATATATGTATATATATATATATATATATATATATATATATATATATATATATATATATATATATATATATATATATATATATATATATATATATATATATATATTTCCAGACGAAGACGAGGGTGAAAGGAAGGGGTTTGGGACAGAAATCTGTAATAATGGAAAAAGAAAACCAGCAGAAAAATATTTCAACAATCATGCCTGACTCTTATATGTCTAAACTCACTTGAATCTAAGAAAAAATTTCACATAGGAAGCAAGGCCATAAAAAGGACTAAGGAGATAATCAAAAAGTACATAACCTGGGATATTTCCTCTTTCGCGGCGGAGATGTTCTTCCGTCGCAGTGTGAGTCTCCTGAAACAAAATCACTTCCTTATTCTTGCTTGCCAATTTTTAAGTATAATCGCAAAATCACTGCAATATTCAAATTCAACAAAACAATCCCTTCTCTGTTTGACCGAGTGAACCCCGATGGCCAGGTTTGTTCTTCTAAGTGATGCCGATTATGATCTATAGATGTTCTAGAATCATAATGAACCCAAAAATTTGGGTTAACATCTCCCATATATTATTTCTTCGTGGATCTTTTTTAATTTGAAGAAAAATTTACGAATAAATCAAGTTATTGCGCAATGAATTTCGTATTTGATCAGTTTTAATTTTTGCACACCCTGTACAATATGGGCAACTCGGAGTAATTGAAATTTCAATTACGATCTATTTTCTAGCGTCGCTGTCAATTTCGCTGAACTACCTTGAATACTTTTTGAGTATTTTGAGATTAAAATTTTCTTCACATTTTGAGAAATATCGAATTATCTGAAAACCCTTGATATTTAAGTATGGTAATTCGTGATGAAACTCAACTTTTTAACGCTCAATCCAAATATGCAATCATATACAGTATGTTCCATTTAAAAACAACTTTGATAATTTTAGGTTTTGGGACACCCTGTATAATGTAAAAATAATTTCAAAAAGTTTCTATAATAGCTCCTCATATATCCCAAAAGGAAAGTAATCTTATAGTCCCGTATTTAGGCCACAAAATTCCGTGCCATATAGCGTGGACAACACTATATAATGTTTTGAAGCTAATATAAGATATATAATAGAGATAGAAAGAAAATAATGCACCTACAGAAAAGTTTAATGGAAACAATCTAACAAAAGTAACCTTCATTTGAAACAATCAAAAAACTGGACACTTATGGCCGTTACTTTATGAATATCTATTTCCATTGATAAATAAAAGAGAAAATTTGAATAACTATTGACTCATTAACTCTACTTGTAACGCGTTTCGTCCACTACCGCCTTCATCAAGCAATTACAAAATAACAACTAAACTAAGGTATAAAAATTCAAATATGATCTATACATTCGGATTAAAAGTGAGTAAAAGTACCTCAGGAAAGTTGCAGAAACCTTATCTGAATCATATAAATGAAATGGAGCAATTTTGTCTGATTTCCACGATGTTTATTTTCAATTCACATGGCCGGTTTTGACAGTTACGTCATTTTCAAGTGTCTGAAGCTAACATTTAGGAAAAAGAATATGGTAACTATACCAGTGAATTTGAATTTGGGAGGGTTTTACTTGGTAGAATTTCATTATCAATAGTAAAACAAGTAATGCGTTTTTAGGAATTTTAATCCCAAATTCATATGTTATAGAAAGTTGATACCGGCTTTTTGGCTTTATGGTATTTCAAAATACTACTAAGATGTGCAGTTCATACTCAGAATATATGGTTTTTCTCAAAGTGCTTAAAAAACAAATTGACTCCCAATTACATACGGTTGAGGACACATGACAGTGGACCAGCAAGAAGAGCAATCAAGGAAGGTCAACGCATATGGATCAAAGAGGATATGAAGATCCAGTACAACAGGAGAGACGTTGCCAACATATGATTGAAGGTAATCCATACAGAATGATTGTTTAGATTGCACCCTGTTGAGTTTGATATTTTAGACTCTGAATCCAAATACGATGTCAACATTTTAATTCACAAAAAATTTCAGCAACAACAGAATAAGTTAAATTCACTTAAATTCAAAATTTGCCCACCCAAACCTTACACTGATAAATTTTCAGACCGTAAATTTTTTGACAGATTCACTAATTTAACTGATACCGATTTTACACAACCATAAAAAGATCTACTAGAAAAAGGATTCAAACATAATTGATATCCAAAACATACTAAAACTAATTTCGAACAGTTAGGTATAGACTCCGAAACCATTCTCAAAAACTCCAAAGATTATATTTTAGCCAAACATCAAAGAAGACTTTTCGAAATTATCAACTCATTGCAATTCCGATTATAAAATAATGAAAACAATTCGTGAAAATAGTACCAAGAACGATTTAGTATTCACTAAAGCAGATAAAGGTAACACCGTCATCGCGATTAGTAAAACCGATTATATTTCAAAAACTGAAGAATTCTTAACAGACGGAAACTATATAACATCAACTAAGGATCCTATCGCTTAATTTCAGAAAGAGGTTGAAAACGTAATTTCGACAGCAAAATCGGTAATTACAGACCACGAAAACTATAAATTCATTAACTCGAATCCACAATCCCCCGAATTATATTCGTTGATAAAACTTCATAAACCTAATAACTCTATTAGACCTGTTGTATCTTATGTAACGACACCTTCTTTCAAACTTCGGAATTCCTTAACGACGTGCTAATAAAACATTGCAATTTTAAATCTGTATTTTCGATCAAAAATTCATACGAACTAATTGCCATTATCAAAGATACCATTACACCACCTAATTCCAAACTCATTTCTTTCGACATTGAAAATATATTTCCCAACGTTCCTCCGAAAGATACGTACTAATTAGTTGTAGAATTATTAGAAAGTAATCATGTCAATACGATCATTAAATCAGATATTCTTTCATTATTACAAATTAGTTAAGATCAAAATTATTTCCATTGCAATAACAAATCTTATACTAGTGAAGACGGCTTGATTATGGGCAATCCGTTAAGTCCTTTGTTAACAGAAATATTCATGAATAATTTAGAGATATTAATTCCTAATCATCCACTCAGTAAATACTGTTTATACTGGTATCGCTATATAGACGATATCATTATTTGCTACACAGGAACAGGTAGACGTTAAAACTTTCTAAAATCATATAAATTCATTACCAAAAATTGAATTCACAACTGAAATAGAAAGTAATAATTCAATAAATTTCTTAGACGTAACAATTTCGAATGAAAATGGAAAACATGTTTTCGCAATTTACCATAAGCCGTCACATACAGATATTATAATACATAACTCGTCGTGTCATCCGTATCAACATAAAATGTCAGAATCCAACAGATTTATTCATAGATTGATTAACATCTCGTTATCGCCAGAAAATTTCAACAAAGAATTAAATTTGATTACACAAATAGCTAAATATAATGGTTACAATCCCAAAAGAATAAATTATATTTTAAATAAAAAACAAAGTAGAATCGCATTCGTTAGGAACTGCCTTTAAGATCACGAAATCACTACAATAGAATGGCCTGCACGAAGTTCTGACCTCAATCCCATCGAACACGTCTGGAATATTCTCAATAGCAAAATCAGAAGAACGAGGTTCAGAACAGGTTCATCGAAGTTTGGAACAAAACGGATCAGAATGCTATGAGTCATTGATTTTGAGTATGAATCGTAGATGTCATGCAGTGATTCTCTCCTGGGGTGAAAATATCACGGAGTAACAGATTTTGGTTTTTGAATTGATTCAATTTCTAAGATTCTATCTGAACTCCTGAGTAAATTCGAATTTTCTATTTCGTGTTTTAATTTCCTGAAGCAGTCTGAATGAATATATATATATATATATATATATATATATATATATATATATATATATATATATATATATATATATATATATATATATATATATTCTTTTGAAAAGAGAGGATTTACAAAAATTTGAATAATAGTATTTACAATAAATGCTTATATCTATAATTTTGGCGTGTGTCAGAAAAAGCACAAGTGTGAGCTCAGGAAATGTAACAAGGGAACCATACTATCATGTATATGATTCAATAAACGAGTGAAAAAACCTGAGGAAAAAACTCGTTTCCCTGTCGCTATTGCACTAGCAATAGCTTGGCTGTTTATGTTGTTTTAGTGTCGTGTGTACAAAAAGAGTACCAAAGATTTTTCTGCTTAGCCGCTTCATTCTCTCTTGCATTCCATGATTTCCAAACGAAGACAAGGGTGAAAGAAAGGGGGTTTGGGACAGGAATCTGTAACAATGGAAAAAGAAAAAACCAGCAGAAAAATATTTCAACGATCATACTTCTTATATGTCTAAGCAAATCTGAGAAAAAATTTTACATAGCAATCAAGGTCATGAAAAGGACTAAGGAGATAATAAAAAAAATACATAACCTGTGATATTTCCTCAAATTCCATCTGTGTTTGACAGAGAGGGCCCGGATGGCCAGGTTCAGTCTTCCAAGTGAATGAATGAACCATTTTGTAAGAAATTCCAAGACAAAGAATTCGATTGAGATAAATAAAGTCTTGAAAGTTTTTACAAAGCGTGTCAAATGGCCAAATAATTACTCAACTGAATAATATTTCATTATACAAACAAAGTTCTCGATTAAATAATCGAACAAAATAGACTGAGAAATTCTGTTCCAGATCAGGACAAAAAAGTTATATTATACAAATGATAAAATGAAGAAAATGAAAAAGTTAGAGATCTTCAATTCTTGAGGACCTCGAGTTCCTCAAATCTTGAGGATCTTGAGTTCCTCAGAGGAATTGATGCTCAAATTGTTTGGTGTTCCCAAATATTGAAAACACTTTGCTTCGGGAATGGGTATCTTTGGAGTTGTAATTATTCCAAATCTGGATCTCAGTTAAGATTCTGAACTGGATCTTCTTCAAAAGGTAAGCGTACTATCCTTCGGGTATCAACAAAAGATAATCTCTTGTTCAGGTTTCTCTGAAAGATCGACTATAAAAAGCAGGTTCCTTCATAACTTAATCCCAAAAATTAGGTCCGTTCAAAATAATGACTCCAAAATTCAGATTCCTACAAAAGAGAGCTTCCAGAATGGGTATTGCCAAAGACAAGGGTTTGTAAAAATTCTTCAATAACCTGTTAATACCGGATATTTCGAACCATTGAAATCAATGACAATATAGCATTCTGATCTATTTCGATCAGTCTGTTCCGAACCTTATCACAGTAGTTGGCAGGTTTTGCTGGTTTCTTGATATTCTTTAGAGAATGTCCCAAGGCTGAAACACAAGAAAAAACTTCGAGTTTTGTTGGCACGTCTGAATATTCCCGAAAGAAAACATTTCTTAATAATTAGTTGCCTAGCAAAAAAAAAGAAAATTGTAATATTGAAATTGTACGTTAAATTCTTGGAGCAGTGCTTGGTTATTTAGCTAACGTCTGAATCTGCGACCTTCTCTTCCGACCTAAAATAGCTAAGAACTTTGACTCTGATTAAACGTTATTGACGGGATAAGCTGAAACGACATACTACCAATATTTCCAATCATAGGATTTCAATCATTATTGCTCTTTGTCATTCAAATATCTTTCCTACGTTATATCGTATGAATTTGAACACAATAGAACCGAAAAGACTGCTCTTAAGTTGCTAATTATTAAATCCATTTAATATATTTCGAACTAACCAGGTGTGAACCCAAACCGATGGAATTCTTTTCCACTTCATCTGTGTTGATGACAGGCGAAGTGAACCCTGACCCGAAGCGTTAATGAGTTGTTCGGCCCAACCCACAAGACATTCGAAAAGATTTTTACATCCTCCTAGTGAATCATCTTTTTAGTTCCTAATTTATGTACACATTCTCCCAGTAATAACAATCTTATAAGATTAGTTTGAGATTGTTTAAGTGTACATAGTGGATAATTCTCATCAGGTTTCTCGATCAATTTGAAACTTTGGCATTAAAGGATACTGATCTACAAATTCCAATTGTTTTCAGAGCGGTACACTCAGATGTTAAGTAGAAGAGTTGACACGAGAGTGAATTTTGGGTTTTTACAAATTTTGTTAATTTCCTAACTTGGAACAGATTCATTGCCATCATTTTGTTGCAATTGAGGAGAATTTTCAAATTATCTATCGTAACTATGTGATTTTTTGATTTAATATTGTAACGTTTCTCAGTTCTTCAAATTATTGGTGGATTCAAATTGATGGTTCTTGGATAAAATTAGAGAAAATGCTCATTGGCCATGGTTCTGGCCCACTCCGACCTATCGATCGGTTGTTGAATGTATTATTCAAGAATTCCCTAGCTTCTCCACTGAAATATGCTGGTGCCTTGTCATGCATGAACCACAATATGTTTCTCACCAAAAATGGCACATTTCCGAGCAATAAAGGTAACTCTTCCTCAAGAAATTGCCGATAAGCGGGACCGTTCAGTCTGTTAGGCAAAAAAATGGCGCAGTCCAATAATTTCCAACTATTCCTACCCAGACATTTAGTGAGAATTGTTCTTGATGATGAGATTCTTCAATCGAATGGGAGTTTTCCTCAGCCCAATAATTATTTAGAAAATTTATGATAGTAGTTCTCGAAAAGTTAGCTTCGTATGTGAAAATTACTTCACTAACAAAATGAGCATTTTCTCTCATTTTATCTAAGAACCATCGGCAGAAATTCAGTCTTGAAGGAAAATCTTGAGGAAATAGAGTTTGGACGCGTTGAATATGAAACAGGTACAATAAAAAGTCTTGGAGAATCCTACAAACTAGAACATGTGAAATATTCAACTGATTTCCAATTTTTCTTGTACTCACATGAGGATTCAAATCAATACAGTTCAAAATTGCTTCCTCAATATCTGGAGTTCTCATAGTTTGAGTTGCACCTTTTGAATGATTATTTGCAGTAAAAGTACCAGTTTCCCTCAACCTTCTATGGATATTTGAAAATGTTCGCCTATCTGGTGTTACTCGATTTTGAAAGCACACCTGATATAATCGCCTAGATTCTGTTGTGTTTCCGTCATCCAGACCGTACATGTAATGGATATCAGCCAATTCGGTGTTAGTAAAATTAGCCATTTTTTCTTACAGCAATAACTTCAAGTCTTGAAACTAATTGTTAATTTAATGAACCATTTGAGCAGACACTGGTTCAACTTCGGCAACGGCCAAAATAAATAAATAAATGAAAAAAATCAAAGCCTACTAGTCATTTTTTTCAATAAGAAGTGCTTTTAATTCATTCAGTGAATACATACAATCGTTTAATAATTTTTTGCTCGAAAACGGTTGGAGATACGAAAAAATTACAACTTTCAAAAAAGTTTCTACATTGAACGAAAATGATGAAAATTGATTGTACGCTGATCAGTGGCGTACTGCAAAAAAGTTTGAAAGGGCAAAAGAAGATATTGCTCCGGAAAAGAAAACACCTTGTAGATTCTAGATAAAACTTAGGACGTGTAATGATGGAGGCTGTAAAAACTAGCTTGCATTCCACATTTGGGCTGAATATCTCAAAAACTGCAGGAGTTTTGAAGAAAAAAAAAATTCAACACCCTGTAGCTCCGTAACAGGGCTTTTGCGGATCTATATTTGTATGAACTTTTTTCTTAAAATTGCACTTAGATTTACCCCCCCAAGTTGTGACATACTATTATGTAACACCCTGTTTAAAACAAAATGTTTCTTCACACACATTCATCATAAGATGAATACAATATTCTGCACTCAACCATATCAATTGATAAAGTGTTCATTTCCATTCTAGGCAGGTATAGTATATGTTTCAGTGAATGTTTAAAAAGCAAAAAGTCACATTTACAATTTCAACAAGATGTTACGTTGTCCCGTTAGTGGAATAGTTCTTGCTGAAACAAAAAGAGGGACGACAATAATCAGAGCAACTACAGAACTCGTCTGGAATATTGAATTCGAATTCTATTAGATAAATTCGGCATCAAATTTAGTCTTTTCGTTTTCGGATTCCAATCGGCTCGCAGCAAAAAGAGAACTTCGTATGAAATAAAGAAAATAAAAATTTATCCAGTGAAGGGATTTTAAAATTTGAGCTTTTCTTATTCTTGAATTTAGTATTCTGTAGTTCTAGGATGAAAGATGCAAAAAGCGGTTTCTATAAGACCGATAACGTGTCAGTCTATCAGAAAATATTTCGAAAGACTGAATAAAGTAGAAGGAAAAATTGGGGAATATGACAATATGTCGTTCGTCATCTGAATTTGCAAAAGTAAAACGACTCTTACGATGCGAGTGGAAGTTCAAATCAATATTCATTCTAAATAAGGCTCATAAACATATGAGCGATATGACAGGAAGAAAAATGTATTCAAATAATTTTCTAGTATAGAAACAATTGAACAGATTATTAGCGAATTGAGATGAGGAATGAAGGTATTCAGAAATCATTAATGATCTATAAATTATTGAAGGAGATTCTTCAAGAAGACCAAATCTCCAATCAATGAGTCCATAGACACAGAACACCATTTCTGTTATTTACAATCTTTACTTTACGTTGAACATAGAGTTCCCTCTTCATCAGGGGTGCTCAAACCGTCGATCGCAAATGCTTTTCGAGTAGACCTTTAGATGAAAAAAATTTTTAATGAGTAGGTAACTAAACAACAAAAATGTATTACGTGATAAAAAAGGCGGCTTTATCAAAGGAATGCGCGGTACTTGTCAAAGAAAAGCTGCGTTTTTTATTCTTGCTGCTTTTCTAGAAATTACGAGCGGCGCGTTTGACGGGAACATTCCAGACTTTCGTTCACGCCGTTATAAATGTTGCGGCTGCAGGAATTGGAGTCATTCTGTAACTTGTAACTGTAACTTGAAGGCAATACTACGTCGATACAAAGTTTATTATTACATAGTACAAAATGAGTGTAGCGAAGAAATCTAAAACGTATAATTTTTATATTGGGAGGAAGAATTTTTCTTTTGTATGGAGAAGGATAAGTGCATTTGTCTTATTTGTCGTGCGTCAGTTGCAATACCTAAGCGTGATAACTTAGAGAGGCATCATAAAACGGTTCATAAAAACTATGAAAAGGATTTTCCGCCACAGAGAGAATTAAGAAAACGAAAAGTACGAGATTTGATATCTTGTTTGAAAAAAGAACAAACCATGTTCCAGCCAAACAATCAAAAGCTGCTATAAAGATATTGGCGAAACACAAGAAACCATTCGAAGATAGATCGTTTATGAAGGGAGCATTTATTGAAACAAGTGAGACTTTATTTGGAGATTTTAAGAATAAAACAGAAATCATGTCTGCTATTAGAGAACTTCAGTTATCTCGTCCGACTGGCACAAGGCGTATTGAAGTCATGAGTCAGGACATAGCAGATAAACTAAAACATGATATCATGAAATGTACATACTTTTCTTTACAGTTCGACGAATCCACCGATATGACAGACACTGTCCAGCTGTGTATTTTTATTCGGATGGTATTCAATGACATGTTGGCTAAGGCAGAATTTTTGACACCATTCCTCTGAAGGGGAAGACCCGTGGCGAAGATATATATGACGTTTTCTTCAATTTTGTAAAAAACTACAAGTTACCAATCTATAAATTAGTGTGCATTACAACCGATGAACCACCAGCAATGACTGGAAACAAAAACGGTTTTGTGGCATTGTGTCGAGCTAATGAAGATTGCCCTTCGTTTTTTTCATTCCATTGAATTATACATAAACAAGTTTGTGTTCAAAAGTTTTAAACAAAAAGGAAATTATGAGCATTGCAACAAAAATTGTGAATTCCATTCGTGTACGTAGCTTGCAACTGCTGCTCTTGAAGTTGCAGTTGTAAGATAGGGAGTCAGCTGAACACACTGATTTAGTTCTTCACACGGACGTCCGGTGGTTGAGTCGCGGAAAATTTCTAGAAAGATTTCAAGAAATATTGCCGCAATAACAGCTTTCCTAGACGAAAGAGGTGGTGACATCCAGATGTTGAAAAACGAAAAATGGCTGACTGATTTCATTTTGCATTTTTGACTGACATCTCAATGCACTTAACTGCACTATCAACTTGGAGCTTCAAGGTGAAGGAAAAACTATTATTGAGATGATTAGCCCAGTAAAAGCATTCAAAAGTAAATTGCAACTTATGATAGATCAACTGAAAAGAAAGGATCTGAGACATTTTTCGTCTTTGAAAGCAAGGATTCCTCAGTTGAATTGTTACATATGAGGCTGAATTATCAAGTATTTTGGGACAATTCGAAATGAGTTTTTATGTTTTCAGTAAATTGGCAAATAAAGTATCATTTATGAGTTATCTTATTCATGTAAAAACATTGAGAAATTAACCACTGAAATAGCAAGTCAGTTTAATATGAACTCATGCTCTGTTGAAAATGAGTTGGTGCAGATAATTAAGTCAAAATATCACAATCGACTAACTGGCGATCGAATGTCATCATGTTTGCGATTAGCACTCAGTGGTTACGTACCATCCTATGAAAACTATGCTGAGGACATGCAGTGCCACACTCCAACATCCAAAGTCACTCCTTAGTTATGTTTAACAGCATATTTAACTCTTTTGTTTTGTAACAACCAATAACCTCGCAATTTTGAGTAACTATGAGTTTGTTTTTAGTTGAAATTATAGAGAAGAACCTAACTAAACTTATCCCAAATCTTGACTAAAATAATGTTTATTGTGCGGAAAGCTAATATCTATATATACTACGGTACACCCTATCTAGGTAGATAGGTAGGGTGTATCGTGTATGTACGACAATCCTGTATGACACCTATTTGTAGCTTCTCAGAGTGGATCATAAGTAGTCAAAAAAATTTCGAGGTAGATCGCCAGCAGTTCAAGTTTGCGCACCCCTGGTTTAGAGCAATAGAGCAAGACCTAGATTATTCCATAGTCTTACGAATGAAGCAAAGTTGGGAGGTAAAACGTCACTTTTATATTCGGATGCATAGTTTTAAGGACTGAATCCTTTATTTTTTATAAGTTTCATCTACTGAAAAGAACAATTCCAGAACTAGTCACAAAAAATAGCGCTTGTAACTTCCTTATTAGAACGCCAAAACACTGGCAGATCGTCCTTGTTTTAATTTTTCAAGGCACGAGGATTATTCCATATTCTATAGATTGAAGCAAAGTTGGAAGGTAAAAAAGTCACTCTTATATTCGGATGCATAGTTTCACTCTCGAGAACGACCAGAAGTACTGTAAAATAACTTAAACAGTTTTAAAGTCTGAATCAATTTTTTTAATAAGTTTCATCTACTGAAAAAAATAAATCCGGAACTAGTCACAAAAAATAACTCTTGTAACCCACGCTTCCTTATAAGTACGCCAAAACATTGGCAGATCGTCCTTGTTTTAATTTTTCAAGGCAGCAGCAGTGCAACTCTATCCTTAGCTGACAGAAATCCAGGGGCAGAATTCTTACTTTTACAAAGCAATGCACTTTCGTCTGAATTAAATGCTTGATCAGGGATGTATCCTCCATCAGCAACTAATGAAGACATTTCAGAAGCACATGGTGTACCATTTGTGGCAAACATGAGAAAAAGATTGTTGTTTACGATAACGCCAGACCTCCCCAAGCTCATATCCATAGGAACTATCTTCAAGGTCACCACTCACTTCAATGGAGTGGCTTGCACGAAGTCCAGACCTCAATTCTATCTAACATGTTTGGGACATTCTCATTAGAAGATCAAGAAGCCAGCTAAACCAGACAGCTACCATGATAGACGTTTAGAAAAGGACCAGAAAGCTATAATTGATTGTGAGTATAAATCGTAAATGCCATGCAGTAATTATCAGCAGGGGTGGAAATATCTGGTATTAAAAACTTTTTGGTGCAGCATAAGCTTATAATAATAAGATTATAAGGGATACGTTTCTGGGTGACAAAATAAAAGTAAAAATGTGAAACAAATCGATTTCAATTAAAGTTTTTTTATTATGATATTTCATTATTATCTTCAGGATTAGACAATGGATTGAAGAATTTTGTAATTTTTTCTTGCTTGGCAATTTCTGCAAGCTCTATCAATTCAGACTGATATTAAGCAGTGGTATCAGCCATTTGCCTCTTAAAAATAAGACTTCATTTTATAGATGCTTCAATTTTGATTTAAAAAATTGCAAAGCTCTTTTACCATTCGTAGACTTTGACTAAGATTTTTCAAATTAAATGTCACGTTTCCAGTGCTTGTTGAAGTCTTGTCTTCAATGGGCTGTGAGTCTAACATTTCCACCAAGTCTGTTTCAGTCAAATCTACATCTTGCGATTCAAGCAACTGTATGTCAATTGATTATATCTGTTTGAACCCATCTCGTCCTATTCCATTCTCAATTTCGACAATGGTTGTAGTTAAAGTTTGAATTTCCACAGATTCTTTGCCATTTTCAACAGTCAGAACAGGCCACAGTTTTTTTCCAGCTTGATTTCGATGTGTATGGGTTCAGTTTTTCAACTGATTCTCTTATATTTAATGTTGTTGTTTTGGGATGCTCGTAAAGTAATTTTCATTGATTATAATGAAACAGGCTAGGATTGTGCCAACTTACTGCTACGCTCGAGGGATGAAGTCCACCGCTGAATTTAGCAGAAAAAATTGTTATTTCATCAAGGTAATGCACCATTCCATTGATCTGCTAGTGGAATCGTCCAATCGCCCGTCAGACTATTATATTTTCTCGCTGCAAAAGTGGATACAACTAAAAGGAAAAACGATAATTTTTTTTTCAAGTTCGGTTAGGTTAGGTACTTCTTGAACTACCCTCATAAATGGCAATATCATCAATGAAATAAGATTAGTGCTTTCAAGAGTTCCCATTATAATCTATGAATATTTACGTGACTTAACATTTCACTACTTAAAGGTCCCTGCATTATCATCATCATCATCATATTTTGGAATTGATATTGACGTCTTAGAGCCGCTAGAACAGATCAACTAACACGGAATCAACTGAAATCAATGGGCGAAAAGTAAAATAACAAAGAACTTGAATATACATTCATAGGTAGAACGGTAACACAAATATATCATAAACCGCATTCAGGCAAAGCACAGGTCAAGAAAAATTCGTGAAATATCGTCATGTGACCTCGCAAACACGTCAGACAGTAGGTACAGAGTACTGCCATGCGCTTTTGCTTGCGTTCCTCGAAAAGGAATTATCATACAATAGCAAGATCAAAACGATAGTGTACTAGATACGAAGACGACTTCATAGAATGCAAAAATCCGAAGAATGAATATTTACGATGGACACCACGTAGTAAATATCTGAACTCACGACAGGGTCATTATAGGAGTAAACAAAGTCGCGTGTCAAGGTTTTTATGCCACAGGGTGATCAAATTTGATATCAGTGATCACAAAGATGCTGTAAGAAATTAATCTTTTAATTGTGCTTATTTCTCGTACTAGAACTCGACAGAAACTGGACGAACTTTTTTATGTTCGACATGGATCTGTAGTGTCAAACAGAGTCAAAAAGACAGTGACGCACACATTACGATACAAAGCTACAAAATAAGCAGTGTAGGAGTGAACGCGCGGGGGGTATAAAGCGTATACTTCCTGTATCACACACGAAATCATTCATATTCAATTAATCAACCAAGAGTGTTGATTATTAGTACCATTAGAGATACTTGGCCATTCAACCTTCAGTTGAAAGACCAAGTTCTGGAATTTATATACCCTCTCCACATAGGCCTTTCATCTAGAGAGATGGTTGCATCCAGTAACGTTGCCTTTCTTATCCCCCAATCAAATAGTGCTATGCCTAGTCTATCATTCCATGTTACTCGATCAGTAATCAGTGTAGTGTCCAAGAACATTTTGAATTGGTTACTTTCCAGGATATCTGCAGGTAAGTATTTATATCTCCCAATACTTTTTCTAACGAGACCATGCTTCTGTGTTAGTTCCTGATAATTTTTATTAGCTACATTTTTATGTCTCTGCGGGTAACCAGTGAAAACAATAATGGGGCTGCTGAGGTGATGTGGTGCACAGTCTCCAAGTAATGTGCTTAACGTACGAACTTGTGGGAACGACCTTATCTTGGATTCATTGTGATCTACTGTCGGTTTCAAGGAAAAGATATCCAACTTTGAGATAATTTACAGACTCTCCCTCATCATCCTTGTTGCTTTTCGGATGTTCTGGATATCTTCTATGTCTTTCATCATCTGCTTTAGGTCGTCAGCCGTGCGGTTTGCAATTGAATCGGATAAGCGGAACGGGGTGAAGTTTTGATGCGACCTGAGCATTACCAGGTGGAGAGGTAAGTTGTTAGTACTGAATTATTGTTGTGAGTTGTAAACTTGCTTATCGTTGTTTCAAGGCTTTTCAGGCCTCGCCCCCTTGCGTGCCTATGTATGTAGAAGCGGTTAACTGAAGAGTGAGGATGGTGCACTCCGTATCTGAACATATCCTCTGAGATCTATGAGTTAAGTACCCCGAACGAATAGGTAACACACGCGAGGGCTCAGCTTTTCATGGCGTTGAACAGGGCTTTACAACTCATTTTGCTCTGCAGCACCAGCTGCACTTGACAATAGAACTTCTTCCAGAGACTCTTCTTGACTTCGGCTGATTAACTTCAGGCCTAGTCCAATATTCAAAGTTCATCCATCTATAATTGATGAGTTATGCGCTTATTTGAATCCTTGTTAATAACGTATTCGTTGATGTGCTATTGAGTAAGATACTCAGAAGGTTCAAAACGAGGCAGGATCAGATCAGGCTCAGGGTATCTCTATGAACTTTTATGCAGTTGATTCGCAATTAATATTGGTACCTTGAGAATAATTCTGGGTGGTACTTATATTCCTCCAAGTTCACACCGCGACTAATATGTGTCTCACTGTGATGAACTTGAGAATATTTATTTGGAGAATCCTGATGCTAAATTCATTCTTTGTGGGGATTATAATATTCCAGAAGTCAGTTGGATTGATGGTGAGTTTGTTCTTACAAGTCCAGGTCATTCATCTTATTGTATGATTGACTGTTTATCCTTTATGGACTTATACCAGGTCAACAAGATACCTAACAATCGTGGTGTGTTTTTGGATTTGATTTATACCTCGTCCCCTGACGTAGTGGTTTGTTATGCGGAAGAGCTTCTTTTTTCATAGTTCTGTGCATCATTACGTTTATTCATTTTCAGTGATGTTTTCGGAGTCGCAAAACACCGACCTAAAATTTAATTCAGATGTTGTTGATCAATTGTACGGTTTTAAGAATTGCAATTATTTTGATTGAGGAGGTTGTTACTTGATGAAAATCGATATACATATTTTCAATGAAATAAAACTAAAGTATTTAGATTTTCGCTATATTAACAAAACTATGACCGGTTTCACCACACTGTGGCTTCATCAGAAAGAGTTATTCCTTATATATTAGTCTTATTTCCTACTTAATATTACAATAGGTACAAGAGGTATGTTGGAAAACCCATCGGAGTTGCTTACTTTATGAATTGAAAAGATTGAGTAAAGGAGAAGGATTCATATTTAATTGATTATTAAGTAACCTACCTGAATTCTTTTCTTTTTAATCTCTAAAATTTCCAATAGATTGAGTTTTTTCTGTTATTTTAATTGTGTAAAATTTTAAAATTATCATTAAAGTTATGGTTTTCTTCGAGTAAGTGATTAGAATAATAGGAATCTGATTTATGATAATTAAAACTACGTTTGTACTCGGATAATCTAACTTTGAATTTTCAGAAGTTCTACCAATATAAATGTTATTACAATCCCCGCAAGACAGTTTATAAACACCGGATTTGTTACTTTTATCAATTTTAGATTTGCAGTTTTTGATATGTCGGCCTAAAGAATTATCAATTCGGAATGCTATATTTAAATTTTAATGCGAGAGGAATGATTTTAATTTTATACTAGGGTTACCAATATAAGTTAAGCTGTTGTATTTTGTGTTCGAACTTTTTATATTTGGAAATACTTCCTGGATTGCTTTTTGAAATTTTTTGCGTGAAATCATGTTTTCAATCATAGTTGGACTGTAACCGTTATTGACTGCTATTTGTTTAATTATATTTATCTTTTTCATGAAATTATTTTGTGACATTGGGAAATTAATGAGCCTATGTACCATGCTATTGTAGGCTGCTATTTTATGTGGATTAGGATGTGTAGATGAGCTGTGAATAGTAATATTTGTATGCGATGGCTTATGAAAAGTAGAAAAATCATGTTTGCCGTTAATTTTAGTAATAGTTAAATCCAGAAAGTTAATGGAGTTTTCTGTTTCTATCTCTAACGTGAATTTAATATTATCGTGAATTTTGTTAATGAATGTTTTGAATGACTCTAATTGTCTGTTTGTGCCAGTAACAAATGATATCGTCGACATATCTAAACCAATAAATGAAGTGTTTGAATAACGGATGTTCTTGGATAGTTTTTTCAATAATATCCATGAAATTTTCAGCGAGCAGAGGGCTCAGAGGATTACCCATGATTAAAGCTTTTTTACTATTATATAATACTCCATTGAAATTAAAATAATTATGTTCTAAACAAATTTCTGAAAGGTGTAACATTTCTGATTGAATTATCGGATTGACTTTATTAATTCGAAGGGCGTTCTTGATGAGTTTCACTGTATCACTAGGTGGAACACTAGGAAAGAGGTTTACTACATCCCATGACATAAGTTTAGCGTTCGGTGGTAGTATCGTGTGCTGAATTTTATATATTTGGACTGAAGAGTTTTTTATTGAGAATTTAGGTTCAAAATTAGCGTACTGTCGAATGATGTCTATGAGAAAGCGTGAAAGTTTTGCAGCTGGAGCTTGAAAATATGAAACTACTGGTCTAATGGGATACTCTGTTTTATGGAATTTGACGAGGGAGTAAAGTTTTGGCGATTGCGGGTTGTCAATGAAAAGTTTATATTTTTGGTTGGTAGGTATTATAGACTTGGCATACTCTAAAGCGTTTTTTACTATGGATTGAAATTTATTAGTTGGATCTTTATCAATTTCTTCATAACAACCTGATTCAATGCAATTTTGGGTTTTCAATAAATAATCTGCTTTATTTAAGGCTATGTCTGTATGACCTTTGTCTGCTTTGGTGAATATGATATCTTCAGATGCGGACTTAGATTTAGTGGACTTTAAAGTTGTATTTTCGAATTTCTTAGGTTGAAAACTATTGAACTCTTTTTGAAGTAGTAACGCTGAAGAGTGTTTTAGGTGTTTGGCTTGTGGTGAATAATTTAGAGTTATTTCGGTTTCAATTCCTAGCAGATCGAAATGGAGACGAGCGTTATTTGACAAATATTGTGTTTAAAACCCTTTTCTAGAAGTGAAACTTCATCCTCGGAAAAATTAGCATCTGAAGGATTACTGAACCTATCATAAAATTGGTGATATCAAAAACTGCAAATCTAAAATTGATAAAAGTAATAAATCCGGTGTTTATAAACTTTCTTGCGGGGATTGTAATAAAATATATATTGGTAGAACCTTCAGAAAATTTGAAGTTAGATTATCCGAGCACAAACGTAGTTTTAATTATCATAAATCAGATTCCCATTATTCTAATCACTTACTCGAAGAAAACCATAACTTTAATGATAATTTCAAAATTTTACACAATGAAAATAACAGACAGAAACTCAATATATTGGAAATTTTAGTGATCAACAAAGAAAAGATATCAGATAATTTACCTAATAGTCAATTAGATCTAAATCCTTCCCTTTTACTCAATCTTTTCAATTCATAAAATAAGCAACTCCGATGGGTTTTCCAACATACCTCTTGTACCTATTGTAATATTAAGTAGGAAATAAGACTAATATATAAGGAATAACTCTGCTCATTAGTTTGTATCTATCTGATGAAGCCACAGAGTGGTGAAACCGGTCATAGTTTTGTTAATACAGTGAAAATCTAAATACTTTAGTTTTATTTCATTGAAAAAATGGCAATTATATTGGTTTGTGTGACTTTTTCAACTCTATTGATGGGAGTTCTTGTAGTTCTAATGATGTGAATGTAGCCTTGAGCACTTTTTATTCAATCTTGTATTTCGGTATTGAAAGATTTGTACCAAAGAAAGTTAATCGAAGTAAATATTACCCGGTATGGTTCAGTAAAAGCTTATTTAAATTAATTTATAATAGGAAGAAAGCTCATGCTTTACCAGATTTTTAGTGATTAGAGAGTTCAGTGTAAAATTAAGGCCAGTGAATGCTACAGGAACCATTTATTATTGACTGAGTCTAAGATTAAATCAGAACCACAATATTTTTGAAAATATGTAAATGGATAAAAAAGATGGTTACGAAATCTCTCAATTATTTGAATTGTGGAGGCCGTTACTTGATGTAGATCCATTATATAAATGAGATAAAAACACAAGGTTTAACTTTAATCTACACTTTATTTGAAAAAATTCGACGACGTTTCGCTGACACAGCAGCTTTATCAAGAATGAAAAATAGAATGAAGAGTATGGTATTATAAACAAATCGTAGAACAAGTTGGATGAATAACAGGAAAATCCACACCGAGCCATTGTACAGTTAGTATGAGAGGTAATAAAACTAATTAAACAAGTTAAGTAGGGTGAGTAATTCAAATCTACCTGTTCATTCAAAAGCTTGTCCGAATGTTTGTATTTATTTATTTCTAATGCGTCTAGGAGATCTAATTTTGAACTTTTGATTTTATATGTAATATGTCAAAGTTTTCATTGAATGAATGGTTTTCTTTTATTAGGTGGTTTGAATAATTTGAATCAGATTTATTTTTATCGAAGCTACGTTTATGTTCAGATGTTCTTATGCCAAAACTCCTATAGGTCCTACCGATATAAATTTTATCACAAGAACCGCAATTGAGTTTATAGATTCCTGATTTACTTGATTTTTCAACACGAGATTTATTATTTTAATATGTTTACCTAAGTTATTAGAAGTTTTGAAAGCTATATTAAGATTTTGTTTGACGAGAAAGGATTTGATATTTGTACTTGCAGAACCACAGAATGTTAAACTGTTGAATATTTTATAGTCTTTATGAATAGGATATACTTCATTTATTGCTTTCTGATAGAGTTTTTACGAATGATTAGATCTATCATATTCGGATTATATGAATTATTAATGGCTATCTGTTTGATGATGTTTAACTCTTTAATATAATCTTCTACTGATAAAGGTAAATTGAGTAACCGATGTACCATGCTGTTTAAAGCTGCAACTTTGTGTTGAATTGGATGTAATGAGTAGTTATGTATAATTGTATCAGTATGTGTTGGTTTACGAAAGACCGAAAAACATGATTATTATTTTGTTTAGTGATTTTAAGTCCAAAAATTTATGGAATCGTTCTGTTCAATTTCTATCGTGAATTTAATGTTCAAATGGATGGAATTAATGAAATTAACAAATAAGTCTAATTGACGAGTAGTTCCAATGAAACATACTAAGATGTCGTCAACATATCTATACCAATAAAGAAATTTGGAAATGAGTGGATGTGTATGAATTTTCTGTTCAATATTATTAATTATTAATATTGAAAATTAAATTCACGATAGAAATTGAACAGAACGATTCCATAAATTTTTGGACTTAAAAATCACTAAACAAAATAATAATCATGTTTTTTCGGTCTTTCGTAAACCAACACATACTGATACAATTATACATAACTACTCATTACATCCAATTCAACACAAAGTTGCAGCTTTAAACAGCATGGTACATCGGTTACTCAATTTACCTTTATCAGTAGAAGATTATATTAAAGAGTTAAACATCATCAAACAGATAGCCATTAATAATTCATATAATCCGAATATGATAGATCTATTCATTCGTAAAAACTCTATCAGAAAGCAATAAATGAAGTATATCCTATTCATAAAGACTATAAAATATTCAACAGTTTAACATTCTGCGGTTCTGCAAGTACAAATATCAAATCCTTTCTCGTCAAACAAAATCTTAATATAGCTTTCAAAACTTCAAATAACTTAGGTAAACATATTAAAAATAATAAATCTCGTGTTGAAAAATCAAGAAAATCAGGAATCTATAAACTCAATTGCGGTTCTTGTGATAAAATTTATATCGGTAGGACCTATAGGAGTTTTGGCATAAGAACATCTGAACATAAACGTAGCTTCGATAAAAATAAATCTGATTCAAATTATTCAAACCACCTAATAAAAGAAAACCATTCATTCAATGAAAACTTTGACATATTACATATAAAATCAAAAGTTCAAAATTAGATCTCCTAGAAGCATTAGAAATAAATAAATACAAACATTCGGACAAGCTTTTGAATGAACAGGTAGATTTGAATTACTCACCCCTACTTAACTTGTTTAATTAGTTTTTATTACCTTTCATACTAACTGTACAATGGCTCGGTGTGGATTTTCCTGTTATGCATCCAACTTGTTCTACGATTTGTTTATAATACCATACTCTTCATTCTATTTTTCATTCTTGATAAAGCTGCTGTCTCAGCGAAACGTCGTCGAATTTTTTCAAATAAAGTGTAGATTAAAGTTAAACCTTGTGTTTTTATCTCATTTCTCAATTATTTGTCGATTTTTTCAGCAGTCTTTATATTCGAAAGCGTTGTTAATCCAAATTTTGACAGTCCAAAGATTCTTGATATCACGAAATTATCTTTTTCTCCGTCTGAAGTTTTTGAAACTTAGTTATTCATGTGGTCCTGATGGTGTTCCCTCGGCCTTGATTAAAAAAGGCATATATTCGCTGACCAATCCATTGTTTAGTTTATTCAACTCATCTATGAGCACAGGTGCTTTTCCGAATATCTGGAAGGAGAGCTTTATTCTCCCCATTTTTAAGTCAGGAGATAAGCATGATGATTCTAACTATGGAGGAATCTACATTCCTCCGGTTATGCCGAAGCTATTAGACAAATTAGTATGTCGTTTCTGTCTTAGAAGTGCGTGTTCTGCGACATTGACTGATTATTACTGATTATATTACTTCTTCCGTGGAAAAGCATTATAACGTCGATGCTGTGTATATGGATTCGATAGAGTAAATATTACATTATTGCTGGACAGGCTTTACAGGATAGATGTCAGGGGGACCATGCATAGTTGGATAGCTAGTTTTTTGCGTGTTCGTAATTATTGTGTTCGCTATAAGAGTTTCGTTTTCAGTTCATTTAGTTCTCCTTATGGGGTACCCCAAGGTTCACATTTGGGACCATCTCCTGTTTATCTTGTTTGTCAATGATGTATCCTCGGTGTTTCGACACAGTAAATTCTTGATGCTTGCCGATGATTTAAAAATATTCAGGACTCTCTCTGATGAGGATGATGCGATATTTTTCCAATCTGATTTGGACCGCTTTAACACCTGGTGTGAACTTAACCGTTTAGAGCTCAATATTTCCAAGTATAATGTAATAACGTTTACTCGGGGTGTTCCTAAGATCTATTAGTATTATATTGATAATTTCGCCTTGAGTCGCGTCAATAATATTAAAGATCTGGGTGTTACGCTGGATTCTCGTTTGATTTTTAGAGATCATGTTTTCGGTATTGCTAGGAGAGGCACCAGACTATTGGGGGTTGTACATAAGAAGATTATGAAGGTTTCAATTGATACCTTTAACATGGTGTACTGTAACTTTGTTAGAAGTATCCTCGAATTTGCTTCGATGGTTTGGAGCCCTTTCTACTCAATTTACATTGACTGTCTTGAAAGAGTTCAGAATCGTTTTCTACGATTGGTGGCTTTTAAAATGTATATTTCGAGGCATAAAATTATTTATGAGCAGTTAAGGGTACAAATTGGACTTCCCGCTCTTAGCATTCGTAGATCTTGTTTTGATCTGAACTTTCTTTTCAAATAATGAAGTTAATTGTGGTGAGTTATTTAATCGTTCAAGTTTTAATGTACGGAGATTATGTTCCCGCATTACTCAGATGTTTTACACGGATTCAGCTCGTACTAATTATTGTAAAATTTCTTTCATGGTCGAGCATTGTCATTAAGTAACGCTCTTTCTCATGAGTTGAATTACTTTGGCGTCACATTTCTCAAATTTGAAAAAGTTGTTAATTTGTTATGGCAGGTTTAGTTATGAAATTGTTTTATGTTATTGAATAACACAGCTCCACAAGAGGAAATTTTTTTATTGTTGCCCTGGATATCATCGCAAATTTTTATGTTTTCAAGTGCCCAGATTACGAATATATTCATGAAAGTTCTCAATGTGCTCGTATTTTCATGATTTTGGCATTTCTTATATTTTGAACAATTATAAGCTTGTTAGAAATAAAATTTAATTTTCCAGTCATGATTTGGCTTCTGCGCAACTTTTTCGCGCATACAAACATCACCTGATCCCCACTCTCAGACCCCTTGCTCCACAGAACAGCTGAGATCTCAGTTATTTGACAATATTGAAGTACATATACACGTAAATCTGGATAAAGTGTCATGGATTAATATTTTGTCTCAATTACTGAATGTCCATTCTTATATATTTGTCTTCTAGTCTAAAATATGAGTTCGTCACGAAGAAAGTGTAAATATTGTAGTGATTTATTTTGTTATATTTGCGGTGTTTATATACCAAAAAAACAAAAAAGAAATATCACAGACTTTGTCAAGGAGACTTATGTTGAATATTTTGGTTTCAAAATGGACAAATTAGGTAAACCATGGGTTCCTAATAAAGTTTGTAAGTCCTGTGTTGAGTCTTTACGGTTGTGGAAAAAAGGTGAACGTTCTGGATTAGACTTTGGTATTCCTATGATCTGGATGGAGCCTACGAATCATTTAGATGATTGTTACTTTTGCGTAGTAGATGTTAAAGGTTTTAATCGAAATCAAACGTGGAGATACCCAGACTTACAGTCTACGAAATGTCCGGTTCTACACAGTGAAAATCTCCCTCGGCCCATATACATTTCAAAAGTAATTCGCATGCCCTCAGAAACAATGATGTTACCAAATTCACAGAAATCGGGACCATCTACTAGTGGAAGTGAATGGGAAGGTGAAACATCTACGCCAAAGTTATTTTCTCAAAATGAACTCAGTGATTTAATACGTGATCTCAATTTATCAAAACAAGGATCAGAACTGTTAGCCTTAAGATTGAAAGAAAAAATTTATTGGCACCAACAGTAACAATTACAACAAACAGAACGCGAGAAAAGAGTTATTACAATTTTTAGTGAAAATGAAGGATTAGTGTATTGTAATGATATCGCGAAGCTGCTTATAGACATGGGTTTAAAAGAGTACAAATCTACTGAATGGCGCCTTTTTATTGATAGTTGCAAAAGAAGTTTAAAATGCGTCTTATTGCACAATGGAAATAAATTTGCATCAATTCCAATTGCCCATTCAACGAAACTCAAAGAAGAATATGAAAATGTAAAATTAGTTTTAGAGAAAATTAAATAATCTGAGCATCAATGGCCGATCTGTGTGGATTTAAAAATGGTTAATTTTTTACTTGGCCAACAAAGTGGATATTCAAAATACCCTTGTTTTATTTGTATGTGGGATAGCAGAGCAAAGCAACTTCATTGGGAACAAGATGTTTGGCCTGTAAGAAATTCTTTAACTGTCGGTAAAGCCAACGTAATAAGGGAGCCGCTGGTGAGCAGAGACAAAATCATACTTCCACCATTACATATTAAGTTAGGTATGATAATGCAATTTGTAAAAGCGTTGAACAAAGGCGGAAATTGTTTTAATTACATTTGCAGAAAATTTCCGAAGCTTAGTATGGAAAAATTGAAAGGTGGAATATTTGATGGTCCTCAAATACGGCAATTGATGAAAGACTCAGATTTTATCAAAGTTATGACTGTTCCGGAAAGTAAAGCTTGGAAAAGTTTTGTGTTGGTTGTCGAAAATTTCCTAGGTAACCATAAAGCAGCAAATTATGAAGAAATTGTGCAAAATATGCTGACAAACTTTCAGACTTTAGGAGCAAATATGAGTTTCATCAAGATCTAAAAGTGATGGAAGAAAGGTATCAAGGTCGATGGGATTGTCACATGATGGCAGATTACTGCTGGTCTTTGAAAAGAGATTGTCCCCTGAAAAATTATAGAAGAAAAGCTCATAAAAGACATTTTATGGAAATATAAAATATATTTTCGACATTTTCCTCTTTATTTACTTCGATGTATCCGAATTTCTCAAAACATAACTGACATTATAAATATATCTGTTATTTTGTTTCTTGTTTTACGATTTTTGTTATGTAAAATGAAAATAAAGATTTAAAAAGAAATCAGAGCAAATCCTACAAAATCATTGATAGTTTCACGAATTGTGTGCATAAATAGACCCAAAATCGTTTTCATATCTAGGGCAACAAAACCATTGTAGACCAGTGTAATCACTGCTTTTTACTTTTGCTTGTTAATACATCTGGTCTTTATTTCTACATTTCTATTCTTAATTGAGATTGTTAGCATTAGATATGAACATTCACAGATAAATTAGTTATTGGGTTATTTATAATATGGGATTACATGGGATACCTATGCTGTTATGGTGGTGTTTACTGTTTCAAGTGGGTTGTACCGTTCATTATTAATATATACAATGTATGGCATAGGTACATATATATTAAATAAATAAATAAATGGCCTGGATTGATTGCCGAAAGGCATTTCACTCGATGCCCATTTTTTAGGAAACAGGAAAGGTGAGGTCGTGAGCATCGAACCTATTCGTATTACGCTTCACATAACGGTTGATCTGTAAAGGTATTTCGATCGTTATTGGAATTTTGAATTGTGTACATATCATTATTTGCCAATGTGACAGGCGTGGCTTAAAACCAACGCAATGTGGTTGCTGTACCTTACCCTACTAGCACGCATGAGTAGCCATAGGTAGGTTCCTAATATATGAGCAATATCTGAAGGCAATAAGACGAGAACATTTAGTTGATTTCTTTACCAGATTTTGTTCTTACTCAGCGAATTTGTAGCTCAGTGACGCATGTGCCAATATAAATTCAAAAATGCTATTTGGATTTGTGGTTTTGGCGTTGTCATCGATTCCGAGAATTCACTGCACATGACACTTTAATACTTTACGATTCATTGCATAATTATTTTTGAAAATCGACAACGATAGAAAATAATTCTTCCTGCGAGTTTTGGTTACCTCTTGACCAAGGGCAACCTCCATTATCACCCTGTATGGCGTTGCAACGTGTACGTTAAGTTTTCGTTCTCACAAGATGTTGCGTAGGCCCATTTGGCGTCCCCAACGAGGGTGAAAGTGCTTGTGTTGCAGTTGACGGTTGATGGGCCAGGAAATTATGGGGTGGTATCGATTGCCCCGCCCCCTGCTGCGAACTGGTAGTCATGGAGACCGCGACAATATTGTGGAGGACCGCAGTTTGGCGGCACGACACACGAGGTGGCGGTGGCACACTACATCGAGTTGTCTGGGGTTGAGGAAATTGACCGGAAAAACTTTGTGCGGATTATGTGGATTTGCTTCTTTATTGGTAAAAAAGAAGAGAAAACACGCCGAAAAGTAAGGGAATAAAGTTTGAACAGCGATTTTGTTATTTTCTTTATATTACTAGGTACAGGGGTATACACAAAGTAGTACCTTAGAGCTATACTATCTTATATACTACATAAAACGATAAAACAGCCTAACTTTCTCTATACTTTCATATAAAATCTGTTTTGTGTGATTTTTTAAAAATGAAATCTAAAGTGTTGCTCTAACGCATTTGAAGGATGTATAATTATTCAGTATTTTCAGACAAAAAGTGGTTTTTACTTAACTGAAAGCTTATTCGTGTTGGTGATTTTCAGATGAGTAAAATCTTGTGAGTTCAGACTATTAACGCGCTGTTGCGCAGTCACATTTCTATGTAACTACTGGCAAAAGTGACTGTGCGACGATCTTTGCACACATATGCGCAAACTTGACTCAAATAAGCCTACTGCTTGATATTACTAGAATAGTGTGTCAAAATACAGAAAGAGTTCCTTAATTTTCAAATGGCTAAGTCTGACTATTATTTCATTATCTTGATGTTATTTTCAGTTCTGTTGTGAACTATTTCATTGGCGCTGGAAGCAGCAAGTAAGGTGGTGCACTCCTTGTGAAAGAAGAAAATACAGGATGTCCCATTCACATTGGTTGAGTGATGCTGCGATATGAAATACTACAAAATATGACTCTTTAATCGCCATATTTGATTTTCAAGGCAAATTCATGGGTGGAAACAATCCCAGCTATTTCTTTTTCTTTTAGAGTTATATGATGATATCTCGGTCACTATTAAAGTTGGTAAAAACTATTTTGATTATCTACGGGCACTTTTTTGAGTAGAATGCAGAAACTTATTCGAAAATATTCTTTGTTGAGTGGTTTCAAATTATAATATAAACTTGTATCTTTCTAAATTTAAATAAAAATCCCAGCAAAAACATTCTGTTTAATATGAACTCATGTTCTGTTAAAAATAAGTTGGTGCAGATTATATCAGATATAAATCTCAAAGCTACAGCATCAGATAAAAATTTCTGGTGTTTCATATCTGAAGATAAATATCCGAATCTAAAGCAAATCGCCCTTCAACTGACGGCAATAATTGAGTCAACTTACTTGTGCGAGTCTGCATTTTCTGAAATGAAGATAATTAAGTCAAAATATGGCAATCAACTAACTGACGATCATACGTCATCATGCTTGCGATTAGAAAGCGTGACTCAGTGGTGACGTACCATCCTATAAAAAGTATGCTGAGGACATGCAGTGCCACGCTTCAACATCCAAACTCACTCCTTTTTTAAGTTTAACTCCATATATAACTCTTTTGTTTGGTAACAACCAATAAACTCGAAATTTTGAATAACTATGAGTTTATTCATTGATATTATAGAGAAGAACCTAACTAAACATAACCCAAACCTTGACTAAAATAATGTATATTATGCGGAAAGCTAATATCTATATATGCTACCTAGGTAGGTAGGTTAGATTGGTTAGGGTGTATCGTATATGTACGACAACCCTGTATCACACACACAGCCTCTCAGAGTCGATCGCAAGTAGTCTGAAAATATTAAGGTAGATCGCCAGCAGTTCAACTTTGAGCACCCCTGCTCTAGAAGATACATTTGGCTGAAAAAGCTAATTCACGATTACGATCCTCTTATGCTATGTTTACAGGAATCTCATTTCGAAGATAATGAATGCACGATCTTGAAAGGTTTCAAAACATTTCATTAAAATAGACAAAATGTAGATATCGCAAGTGGTGGTTTAGTAACTTACGTGATTGACTCAATATCTGAAGAAGTTCAAGAACTAACAAATTCAAGCGATATAGAAGTAGTTGCTATTTATCTTATCTCAATGAAGTCAAAATATGTATAACAAATATTTACCTCCCAAACTCTCATAATTTCAGGAATTTTGAACTCGAAAGCTTAGCTGATCAGCTGCTACAACAATTCTTACTCGTTGGTGACTTGAACTCTCACAGCAACACATGGGGAGCCAACTACAATGATTCAAGGGATGAAATCATAGATTTTCCCACACATTTATGTTCTGCGAGCAGTGTCTCTAATATCATAGACATATCAATGTGCTCAACTCAATTAGCTGACTCCTCCACATTTCACGCCATAGAGGAACTTTATGACAGTAGTCACTTCCCCTCACTGTTAAAATATAAGTGTGACCCAGTAGTCTTGCCTATCACATCACCTAGATGGGAGTTCGACTACGCAGATTGGCACAAATTCCAAACATTCTTAGGAAAGTCAATGAAAAACCTTCCTCCAACAATGAATGACAACGAAATGAATATTAATACTGTAGTGAATGATTTCACATGCTGAATATTAGAAGCAGCTTACCAGAGTATTCCGCAAACGAAAGGCAAATCCGCGAAAAAAAATATGCATGGTAGAATGAACACTGCGAATTACCGGTAAGTCAATGTAAATACGCGAGAAATATTTACAGACGACATAGAACTTTTGAGGCTGAAACTATTTATAACAGAGCAAAAGCTATAGCGAGTCGCACAATTTCCAGAAGTTACAAAGATTCATGGGTCAATTATCTTTCCACTCTGAGTAGCACAACTTCAAGCAAAGATGTATGGAATGAAATAAAATCATTATCTGACAACTCTCATAAAAATCAATCACATTCCATAACAGACTGTAATAATACCCTCAATTCTGACCCAATTGAAATGGCCAACGCTTTCAGTGAAATGTATTCGAAAGACTCCTCTGATGACAATCTCCCAGATGATTTTATTAACCTTCAACCCGATGAAGATAGTAATTTTGCACATGGCCTACAGATAATGATGATCAATATCTGAACGAAAAAACTGAGTTACACAAATGAAACAATTAAAATATACACTAAAATATTCAATTATAAATACTAAAAATATTCAATAAAAAAAAGATAATAAATACTAAAACTACACAGAACTGATACCTGCCAAGGGCAGTGGAACACACAAAATAAAAACATGCATCTAAAATTAAAAAAAACCTGATCCAGAAATTCACCGACTGAATAAAACGCATTTTCCATCACGATCTTCTTCACATTATTCCGAAAATGCTTGGGACTTTGGGATTTGAAAGAATCAGGTAGTTTATGGTATAGTTGGGTTCCAATAAAATTGAACGAGTTCTGAGTTTTCTCAGGACTTTCGGATCCTCGTAATGTTCTCGTGCAAGATGGCATGTTTTTGATGTTTTTCTTTATTTCTATGGAAGTGAGTAAGACATTCCATCATGTAACAACACGGTATAGTAAGTATGTTGAAGCGCTTGAACAGTTGTCTGCAGCTAAAGGTAGAGGGATCTCGTGCCTAGGGCCCCCGTGAGGGCTACTGGCGCTTGTGTGCAAAAAAGGATTTTGGCGCCCTTTTAGCCATTTTGGATCATGTTTTTTATTTTTTTTTAAGGTAGGAGGTAGGTAGGTAGGTGCTTGAAGTAAAGCAAAAAACTGAACTTTAGAAGTCATATTTATTTGTAGACTAAAATATCAAAATGAAACAAACAGAACAAAATCATAACAAAATAAATTCTTGTTCACACCCATTTTAAAACATTTACCTAATTAATGGGATACAGACACTTTGACTCGTTGTTTATAAATACTAGAAAATAACCTAAAACTAAAAATCACATTTTTTAGGAACAAATAACAGAAATATTGCCTAATGTCTACATATATGTCTATAACGCTATAAGTACTACTTTCAACTCATACTTAGATATTTAAAAAATATGCAGATATTTCTAATAACCATTACCTAGGAAACTTCGTTTTAAAATAAAAAATGATAGTTAGGTCTAGGTGCAATAGAGAAATGAAAGATAGCTATTGTAGTAGAGATATTTTCCAAGATTTTGCTGTTGCAAATTCATTAATTACATCGCTAAAATATATACCGTCAAAAATTTCTTGTTCAATTGCTAATATTGTTAGCCCAGACAATCTTTCTTGAATGCTTGTCGATCTTAAATAATTTTAATGATTTTTAACTTTGAAAAGATCGCTCGCCAGAAGCTACAGATACAGGCAATGTCAAAATAATTCTTAGTGCAATGATTATGTTTGGAAAGTGGAGATTAAATTGTTTTCAAATATATATTGTGAAATACTTAAGGGTCAATATCATCAGGTAAAGAAAACAACTTTAACGCTTTAATTTCGTTAAACAAATCATTGGAGTCAATATACTTATTATCCTGATCTGTCAGTCGCTCTTCAAGAGTAGAACAATGTTTTAAGAGATCGCTATCACTTAATTTGAATATGTCGCTAAAAAATCCGAATATATTATCATACTCATTCAATAAGTCTAATCGGTTTTTTGAAGAGCTTATAGTTTGATCTATAATTTTTAAGAAAAAACTCATTTTAAAGGCGGTTTTTGGATCATGAGGGGTCTCATCTCGGTGTTCATAGTCAAACAGTTTTGAGTCCAGTATTATTAAATTAAACGCAATAAAACTTTCCTTAACTTCAACCTTTTTTGAAGTGGTGTTGAGGACATACCTCAGAACAAGATCAATTTGCTCAGTATGACTAGTGCCTGGTGTACAATCTAATATTATTGAAAAATATTTTGAACTGCGAACCATTTCTAAAATATTATTTCTTCTTTGGACGACGACAATTCAATTATTTCATTCTGTATTTGCACGCCTAAATAATGAGTCATTTTAACAGATTTTTTTTGGGAGTTATACACCGACTAACGTGCTGTCTCATCACTGAATCAAAGGAGGCAATCATATCAACAACTTTGGAAAATTTCCATTATCATGTTCGAAAAACAATTGAGAAGAACCTTGAAATGCCAAGCATTGTGTAGATAAATACTTAACAATCGCAATAATTCTTTCCAACACGTCTCGCCAATATTTTTTTCCGTTTCTATATCCGCAGATGATGAGCATTAACAGTCATAGATGTCTCCAACAATTTTTTTTAATTTACCCACATGTTTATATAACTGTTGTGTAAAATTGACGTTTCGTCTCTTAATTAGCAAAGACAAGTGTAGCCAATCAGATACTCCATTTGTATTACTAAAAGCGTTATGAGTTTTACATTTACAAAACAACTAACAACAAAAATAAAATACAGAATCTTCAGAAATAGACTTCGACTTTTTCTCCATTAGCTAGATTTCTTTCAAAGTATTTGCACGAAAACTTTCTCTTATCTTTATTACTAGGAAAGCTAAAAGGTATGTCTATCAAGGCCGGACCACGTTTAACCAATATTCTAACCATCTCATTGGTGATTCTTTCTGGCCACAAACCGGGGTTGGACTGAATAATATCGATACTAGCCTCATTACAGCCTTCATCGAAAGTGTCACTCGCAGCAGGTATTTTGGTAGCTGACATTATCGAACTATTTACACAAGCTGAATTACCTGAAGTGGATTGTTCAAGTGCTGTAGACGAGGAAGGTGTCATCGCTTCATCGGGCTCTGCATCAGTAGAAGCTGTTTTGCTGCTACCACCGCTGCCACTTGTTGCAGGACCTGATGTTACTGTTGAAATTTCAGATGGTCCTCTCACGGTTATTGATATAACGAATTTAGAATCTTGAGATTCGGACGATTCGGTCACACCAACATCAATAGTATCCGTGTAATCTTGATTGTTTTGCAAGAAATGCTTTAAAGATCCAACCATTTTTCCCCTCTCTTGTAGTCTCAGTTTCTTTTGCTCGCGTAACTTCGCACCTGAAGGTCTCTTTCTTTTATCCTTAAATAAAATAAATAATTAGTTCTCATGGGAATTAGGAATTAACTTCTAAAGTAACCACAATAATAAGCACCATGTAGGTAGGGTAGGAAATATTCTTGAAAGGTTAACTAAGTAGCCAATAGTTTTTAACCCTTTATAGGGCAGATTATTATTAAGTAAGATATGGCCGATTAAAGTTTGCGTATTTGAGTAAAAAGCAATTTGTTCGAGCCCTTTCAGCTCAAATTCTTTACAAAATAAAGGCAAAAAAGATATTAAACTAATTTAATCTTATGGCCCTTAAAACACCCTACAAATTGATTTTTAAAAGATCAATACCATAAAAACTAAGCGAGTTATGGATGAAACCACTTACTTTTTAAACTCATACATGACATTTAAATTAATAAAAGGATATTTGGCTTAAAAATTAATTATAACCAGTATCCTATAAAGGGTTAATGTTAATAGTATAAAGTAGGAGCACTTACCATTTTATAAAAAATCAAGACGTTGAAATTGCAGTCGTCAGGTATTCGGCACTTAATATTAAAAAAAAAGTAGTAAACAAAATATTATACAACACAACACCACACTTGACAAAATAAAAATAACTTTTCATGTAAAAATTAATAGGATTACTTGTTTTTATTCACTTATTGCACGGTCCAGTGAACTAACTGATTTAAAAACGCCTGTGGCGATGCATCGCTTTATAGCGCTCCAGGCGTTATTCATGTCTGAACAGGAAAAATCAAGAAACTGCCGCCTGACATGTTCTCGCAACATAGGAATTGGCAGTAACTGGATGATATACCAATAATGTGTCGTGTGTATTTATACCTAATCCTATTTAATTTCTCAACTTTTATTTTAATTTTTTTTTGGACCCCTGGTTCTGGCGCCCCTAATGAATGTCGCCCGTGTGCATTGCACGGGCGGGGGCCTTGCTTGTGCCAACATTCTCAATGATTTATTCTTCTAATGGGAGCACTAAGAAATGCAAAGAACACATGTGCAGGCATTTCGGGGGTAAACCTATCCACTTCAAAGTCCATACTACAAGCTTGTCTAACTGATATAGTTAACTTTTCAAACCGAAATGGTATGAAAATATTTAAAAGTAAGTCCACCGTTACAGTTATTGAGCGCCGCTGCTGTTTGTCCTCGCCGCGTCTATACATCAACAATTCGCAACTGAAAATCGCGGAGGACGTGAATATACTAGGTAGAACATGGGATAAATATCTACGCTGGTCCCCGCACATTCGAAAATTGAAACATGATTCCACCAAAAGAATGAGAGTTTAGAGAATTCTGAATATTAGAAACTGGGGAGCTTACCAAGATATTTCTAATAAAACCTATATTGCATTTTTGAAAAGTCAACTGGATTATGGTAGCTTCGTAGATGGGACAGGTTTTGATTCTAATCTAAAAACACTAGAAGCCATCAATAATAATGCTGCTAGATTAATAACAGGAGGTTCAGAAGCAGTCCATTTTAGTCGATGCCAATCTTGTTCCTTTGATACATTTCAAAAGCTACCATCAACCCTAAAAATTAAAACTATGCTCTGATCAATTCGTTTCCGAGTAACTATCGTAAGAATTCGTTCAGGAGAAGGATTCAAAATTGCAGCTCAATTGTTAGTAACTTCAAAGAAATATTCAACACTTTACAACACAATATCTCAAGGATACCATCCTGGACAGAATTTTCAACAAGAGTTGATCTACACATTGTTGGTCGTGAAGCTGTGCTTCAAGCTAATATTCGTTTGTAAACACCTCAAAAAAGTGTAGGGAACACTTCTGAATATCGATATATCGTATACAGAACGATCAATATGGATGATTTTTTTTAAGAAATGAACACCTGCATCAATTTCTCACCAAATTATGTAGAGTGCCGCAACAGATTTCAGTTCTTTTCTATAAAAAACTAAAAATGCAGCAGAGGCGACGCTGCTTTATAATCATTTCATGTATTCAGTGTTTGAAATCAGTTAGTTGGCACTTTGTTTCTGTTGTAAGCACAAATGAAAAATTCAAGTTTTGTGATTCGAGCATGGAAAGACGACATTTGACTAGAGAAGAGATGTTACGAGCCGTTGGCATGCTCCAAGCTGGGAGCTCACAACGGTAAGTATCACTACTTCTGGGAAGTAGCCCAAGTGTCATAAACCATTTATGGTGGCGCTTCAATGAAACAGGTAGCGTAGAAGAACGCCATACAGGTCATTTCAGGATTACTACAGTCGCCCAAGACCATTTTTGGTTTTACAAGCCAGAAGAGATCGTACTACCACAGCATCTCAATTAGCTCAAGAGCTATCACGAGTTCATATACATGTACAAATTTCCGACCAAACTGTGAAAAATCGACTGCACGAAGGTCAACTCCATTCCAGACTTCCTTTAAGAGTTCCACAACTGACCCATGGAAATCGCGCTGCTCGTTTAGCTTGAACAACCTCACGGGAAATTCTTACGCAAAGGAGATAGTTTTACCTGTAGTGGTACCGTATCTCCAAACAATGGGTCAAAATAAACTCTTCCAACAAGATAATGCCCCTCCTCATCGTGCAAGAGTTGTCTTGAACGTTCTTGAAGAGAATGATATCGATCTTCTACCGTGGCCATCCTGCTCCCCAGATCTGAATCCCATCGAGCATGTGTGGGACACCCTAAAAAGAAATCTCCTGCGTCAAAACGTCTTCCATTATGAACAGGAGCTTCGATTAGCAGTTCAGGGGGCTTGGAATGACTTAGACCAAAATGTAATAGGCAATTTAATATTGCGCATGCCGCGACGATGCCAAAGTGTCATTAATAACAGGGGTGGACCTTCTGGGTACTGAAAAAGTGCTTCCATATCGTTTCGAAAATATTAGTTCAGGATTTTTTTGTTTTACAAAATTTCGTCATTTTCGAATATCAAATTTTTTTTTATAATAGGTGCTTTGGAGAAGTCAAATATTATTTTGTTTTCTTGAGAATACATTATATACAATGCATTCTAACAAAAACCGAAAGATTTCTATAAATTCGAATCATCAAATTCATATTTTAAAGATATTGGTAAGTGTTCCCCAGACTTTTTTGAGGTGTTTATTTCAATGAATACATCGCAAAGCACTAAAGTAACTCGACCACAATCTATATGATATATGATGGCTCAAGAGGGTAAGGTGGGTTGTGCCATCAGAATTCCTGAACTGAATTAGACCCAAAGTTTGAGATTACCGGATGATTACTGTGTTATGTCTGGCGAAGCTTATACTATCCAGTCTGCATTAAAACTTGTTGAAGAACTAGACTTACTTTCATATCACACTTATTTGTTCAGACTCTCTTTCTTGCCTCAAGGCCATACGTACTGGCAACAGTAATAATTCCCACATTAACATCATAGAAGACCAATTGTTCAGTATACAGAATCAAAGTACTTTTATGTATACTCCAGCTCACTGCGGGATTTAGGGAAATGAAGAGGTCGACACCGCAGCCAAAGACGCAGTAAAATTTAATTTCCTTGCTGAGGTCCCAAGTCCTCAAAAAGATTGGCTACGAAATTCACAAGCTGAACTAAATCTTTCTTGGAATACAGAATGGATCCCCATGGCAAAAACTTGCTCAAGAAAAATCAGATGTAGTTGCAGCGATAACAATCCCGCTAAACAGTTTACCAGAAGAGACCTAATCGTTATCCACAGGCTAAGACACGGCCATACTAACTTGACTCATGTTTATCTGATCACCAAAGAAGAAAAACCTGTGTGTGAAATTCGCGATCTGAATTTGGACGCCAGATAGAATGTTTGAGAACGAACACAAACTCTTGGAGATGACAAAAGATCTGAAATTCTTGCTAGACACCCACTCTGGGTGTTCCAAGGTTATATCCTTTCTCAAGTCATGTAACCTCTGTAATGCAATTTGATATCTTACTGACATATAAACTGTAGAAGTGCTTTCTTTCACTCACTGTACTGATATGTAAAACTTGAAATGTACCTTAATCTTACAGTAGTCGCTGATACTCAAATGGGTCATGCTATTCTAAATAAAGATGATGAAAAAAACAGTGGTGGAAATTAACCCATACACAATAAGATGAAGATTTGCTGGAAATTAACTCAGAGGAAATTTAAAATTTACAACCTATTGAAGACGAGGCTTCAACAAGCACTAGAAACAAGACATTCAATTTGAAAAATGTTACTGAAAGTTTAAGAATGGCAAATGAGCTTTTTGATTTCTTTATGAAAATTGATCCGTCTATGGAACGAAATATTGATTTTGAGAGGTAAATTGCTAATGCTACTGCTGAATTGAAGAAGCTTATGAAAACTGCCGAGCTAGAAAAAATTTCAAAATTCTTTAAATCATGGCCTAAGCCTGAAGATAATAATTAATCAATATGGTCAAAATCTTCAGTTGAATTGATTTTTTTATATATTTATTCTTCATTCTGCCACCTAGGAACATATGCCCTACAATCTCATATAAATTTCCATTCCATATTTATGGTTTTCGCTGCATATTTACGAGATACATATTCCGCGAATAAACAGCTTATACAGTATTGAACACCGTGAAGAAAGACTCTGATATAATAAAATATTTTTCGAAAGAACAGAATTAATTTGACACAATTTTTCTAAATCGCTTTCATCTTTTGATGCAAAATGTCAAAACCAATGTGAAGTTTTGAAAAAAATGACATTTGCTATATATTTTCTGGAATCATTGGTTATTGCCGCTTCATTCCTAATATAATCAAAATTATTCGTGGAAAATTTTCCTTTTTATTCAGTCATCCATAATTTTATTAATTTTTAATTCGAGTTAGAAACTGAAGCAAAATATACGAAAATTGCATGATGAAACGAAATATTTCTGAGGAACCACCTAATTGAATTTTACTGGAAATGACCAGGTTAGTCCCCATTCTTCTAAAGCTGAATTCAACGGAGCATCCAGCATCCATCAAAGTTCTGTCCTATCTCAATTTTCTATTTTCTCAAACTATATAATATCCCTTGGGTGATTGCAAAAACAACTCGCAATAAAGTGACAAGAATGGTAGTTATAGGTATTCTCCTAAACACCACAGCTCACCTAATAACCTCATTCTTCTCATTTTAGCAACTTACCTGGAACATCCACAGACAAGTCAACAAGCTCTATTCAAGTTGCTTTCTATGTGAAACCTTCGACAAGCGGAAGAACAAATACATCTCCTAGAAGAGAAAGAATACCTGACAAACCGAAAACTTCAAGTCTCACCCTATGGAATTTCATGAGAAATTGCGTCGGAAAAGATCTTTCTCAAATTCCAATGCCTGTAAACTTCAATGAACCGTTATCGATGCTACAGAGGTTAACTGAGGAGCTGCAAAATTCAAATTTATTGGACAAAGCAGCTAGGTAAGTTCAAAAATGAGATTTTATTTACGAATGAAATCATGCAGAATGGCATATGGGACCCAATTTTTCACACTAAAATAATAATGAAATGCCCATCAATTATCCTAAAGAAGGCTTCTGTGCGGATTGATAACATTTATGTCAGAATATGAAAAACAGATGTCATTAAAGAGGAAAGATGAGTAAAAATCGCGCACTTCCTTCCAGCTGGCTCGGTTGTGATGTAATGTCTTTCTGACGGTGGATCTTCATTGCGTGGCTACCGGTGGCAGCAACAAGGTTGTGGTCGGAGTTGCCTAAAGATAACTTGTTAACAGAAATCATCTGGATCTAAAACAAGAAACAGATCGAGAATATTAGGAAAATCGCTTATACTGTCAGAAATTCTTGTGAGCTTTGTCGGTTCTATTTAAGTGTTGCAGCCAGTACATGTTGTTGACGTTCAAGTCTCCCATTATGAACACCTCACCAGGTGACGGATGCTGTATTTGGATGCTGATAGGCTCTGTTTGTCGCTGACTCAATGATATTGAATGAGCGAAATGCATGATCGAAGAAGATCCAAGATGCATCTATCGAGTAATTGGGGAAACCCTTGTTGTTGGATTCGCATGAGTCAATTCAATTTTGCATGAGCATCTTCATATAATAAAAATTGTTAGTTTTTGGATGCCCCATACACTGAAAATTTTCCAAAAAGCAGAACGAGTATGAATCTCTAGGGAAACGTGAGAATTGTTGAATTGAATTCAGTCTGAAATAGTAACAAGTGATGAATTTTCCGATGTTCTCACCCGCCTTGAGAACGAACATGCCCTAACCACAACTACTGCAGAAGTTAAGATCTGTAAGAGAAAGATGAACGCTAAGTACAGGATTAGTGAAAGCAAGTCACCTCGAAAATCAACGTGTCAGCCAACTGGTACAACTTAAAACAGGGGTGCTCAAACTTGAACTGCTGGAGATAAACCCCAATATTTTTAGAGTAGTTACGAACGACTCTGATAGGCTGTAAGTATGTGTGATGCAAGGTTTTCGTACATAGACGATACTACCTACCTAGGTGGGTAGGTAGGTAGGGTGTACCGTAGCATATATAGATATTAGCTTTCCGTACAATATATATTATTTTAGTCAAGGGTTGGGTTGAGTTTAGTTACGTTCTTCTCTATAGTATCAATGAAAAAACTTATAGTATGCGAGTTTATTGGTTGTTACAAAATAAAAGAGTTACATATGGTGTTAAACTTAACTAAGGAGTGTCTTTGGATGTTGAAGGGTAGCACTGCATGTCCTCGGCATACTTTTCATTAGATGGTACGTAAACACTGAGTGCTAATCGCAATAATGATGATATATAACCTTCAGTTAGTTAGATTGCGATATTTTGACTCAATTATCTTCATTTCAGAAAATGCAGAATCGCACAAGTGAATTTACCGAAATATTGCCGTCAGTTGAAGGGCGATTTGCCGTAGATTCGGATATGCATCGTCAGACATGAAACACCAGAAATTTGTATCAAAGCTTTGGGATGTATATCTGATATAATCTGCACCAACTCATTTTCAATAGAACATGAGTACATATTAAACTGACTTGCTATTTCAGTAGCTAATTCCTCAATGTTTTTACATGAAAAAGGATAAATCATAAAAATGCATTTCGAATTGTCCCAAAATATTCGATAATTCAACCTCATACGTATCATAATTCAACTGAGGAATCCTTGCTTTCAAAGATGGAAAATGTTTCAGATCCTTTCTTTTCAGTTGATCTTTCATAAGTTGCTCTTGAATACGTTTACTGCGCTAATCATCTCAATAATAGTTTTTCGGTTACCTTGAAGTTAATGGTGTTTAAGTGCATTGTGATGTCAGTCAAAAATGCCGAATCAGTCAGCCATTTTTCGTTTTTCAACATGTGATTGTCATCTCCTCTTTCGTCTAGAAAAGCTGTTATTTCGGACAATAATTCTTGAAACCTTTCTAGGAATTTTCCGCGACTCAACTACCTGACGTGTGAAGAACTAAATCAATGTGTTCAGGTGACTCCATATCTTCCAACTTCAACTTAAAGAGCCGCCGTTGCAAGCGCAATTGTAACAATTTTTGTTACAATTCCGATAATTTCCTACGTGTTTAAAACTTTTGAACACAGACTTGTTGTTGTATAATGCAATGAAATGAAAAAAAATGAAGGGAAATCTTCATCAGCTCGACTCAATGCCACAAAACCGTTTTTGTTTCCAGTCATTGCTGGTGCTGCATCAATTATAATGCACACTAATTTATATATTAGTAGCTTGTAGTTTTCTACAAAATTAATTAAAACGTCATATATATCTTCGTCACGGGTTTTCCCTTCAGAGGAATGATTATCAAAAATTCTTTCTTAGCCAACATGTCATTGAATACCATCCGAATAAAAGTACATAGTGGGGCAGTGTCTGTCATATTGGTGGATTCGTCGAACTATGAAGAAAAGTATGTACATTTCATGATATCATGTTTTAGTTTGTCTGCCATGTCCTGACTCATGACTTCAATACGCCTTGTGACGAGATAACTGAAGTTCTCTAATAGCAGACATGATTTCTGTTTTATTTTTAAAATCTCCAAACAAAGTCCCACCCGCTTCAATAAATGCTTCCTTCACAACCGATCCATCTTCGAATGGTTTCTTGTGTTTGGCAAATATATGAGATATTTTAAATGACGCGATCGTAGCAGCTTTTGATTGTTTGGCTGGTCTTGTGAACATGGTTTGTTCTTTTTTTAAACAAGATAACAAACCATGTACTTTTCGTTTTCTTAATTCACTCTGTGGCGGAAAATGCTTTTTATAGTTTTTAGGAACCGTTTTATGATGCCTCTCTAAGTAAGCACGCTTAGGTATTACAACTGACGCACGAGAAATAAGACAAATGCACATACCCTTCACCATATAAAAGAAAAATTCTTCCTCCCAATAGTTATTAAAATGATGCAATAAAGATTTTTTCGCTGCACTCATTTTGTACTATTTAATAATATATTTTGTTTCGACGTAGTATTCCCTTGTTACAATTCAGAATGACTCCAATTCCTGCAGGCACAACATTTATATCGGCGTGAACGAAAGTCTCGAATGTTCCCGTCTAACACGCCGCCCGAAATTTCTAGAAAAGCGTCAAGAATGAAAAATGCGGCTTTTCTCTGACAAATACCGCGCGTTCCTATGATAAAGCTGCCTTTTGCCACTAGCAGAGTGTTATTTAGTTACTTAATAAAGTTTCGTAGTTCAGTTACCTACTCATTCAAAAATTTTTTCTTCTCGAGATCTACTCAAAAAGCACTCGCGATAGACAGGTTAATCGCGATCGACCGTTTGAGCACCCCTGCCTTAAAATGTTTACCTGCATTACTTGAATCAGGCACGATTTGTGGTATAATGTTGCATCACGACATCATCACTCACGGCATAGCAAACAGTTCATTTTTAACGTGAATATTAGGAAAGTCATTCCATATCCTTCCTATCCGCCTGATTTGGTCATGTGTGATTCTGGTTGTTCTCTAATCTTACAAAGCAGTGACGGGTTCGACGTTTCACGATGGAGGAGATCACTAAGACAATTCATCGCTTTCTTCAGTGGCGCAGCGACGTCGGAATGAGTTACAAAAATATGTTGTGTGTAAATGACATTTGTTTATCTATCATTTGAAATTGATTTGCAATAAGTAACGACCACTTGTTTCCAATATTTAAAATCTCCAAAGTTCAAGTTTCAGAAAAAAAACGTACAAATATTGACACATAACAGTGTACTGACCCTTCTTTTACAGTTGTAGTTGTCCATACGAACAATTGGCCTATCTTGCAGTTTTCATTATATCAACGTACACAAGTAGCGTTCGTACAACAAAACCTTTCAATCCGCTCCTGGGTGAAACCTACGAGTTTGACCGTACTGAGGATCTAGGTTGGAAAGTAATTTGCGAACAGGTAAGAAGAGCTTATTGATCTAAGACTAAGTAGTATTTGAATTTCATTTTGGATTTAGTCGCTATTTCTCTTAGGTATCCCATCATCCTCCGAACGCAGCCCAATACTGTGAAGGGAAAGACTGGGTCTTATGGCAAGATTTCGTTATAGCATCGAAATTTACAGGAAACGAAGTCCAAGTGAGAAAAATCAGAATTTATTCATTAGGTATCATAGTTTTCCTTTCATATGAGGATATTTAATTGTTTCTGAGATTTTATTGAGACTTGAGTGGTACAGAAAAATTGTTGATACCATTTAAGTTTGAGCCAGACTCTTGAAGGAGCAATTGTAGGTTGTATGAGGGTTCAATATATTTCGGTTCACTAAGCTATCCAGCAAAAACAAAATATTAGATTATCACTTTCAGGAATAACATGTCTCTTTTCCAATTGCTTCACCTTCTAGAGTATTCTTTGAATTAGACTCCAAGTGCCTACTGGATGTCTCCAGACCTCACGATAATGTTCCAGGGGAAGAAATTTGGGGCCTTAATGAAAAAGTGATTATCGAGGCAGAAAACTATTCAGAAAGCAAAGGGCAATCTTTTTCCGTGGAGCATTCTGCTGGGGTCTGAAGACTACCAAAAGACATTTCTGAAGAATAGTTAGTCTAGCAATTGGGGTCATTTTTTCGACCATCATCTGTACACATTTGTGACATGGTGTATTTCTTGATAAAATGGCATCCTCGAAGACGTTTTGTTTCTTTCCACAAAGTCGATGAACAGAGACATGACCTTGGTGAATGACGTTTGATGTTTCGGTTGCTCTGGACATCTGGATGGCTGCTCCCCTCACTGCTGGCGTTCTTCTCGATTCGAGCGTATAGTAATGACCTATGTTTCATCGGATGAATAACTTCAAACAGTGTTCTAAAACATCAATGAGCTGACACACATTTCGAGCAAAGCTTTCTCATGGATAAAAGTTCATGCAAAATAGTGAAAACACTGCCTTTTGACATCATTAAATCTGTCATTATCTCGACGATTCAAATCAGCGTGATACGCATTAACGTAGGTTTAAACATACGTTTAAACCTTTGTTGTCATGACGCATAACTTGAGTAATATTCATCAAGCAACTGCTTTGCTTTTTCGAAACACCTAATTGTTTGTTTGTTACTCCTTTATATATATATATATATATATATATATATATATATATATATATATATATATATATATATATATATATATATATATATATATATATAGTCCTTGAACTCCTATAAGGAGCATAGAATTGTTCTCCTCTATGTGTTTCAGGGCCTTCCTCGTTGTCTTGTTCCCTGCGGGTTCCATTCCAGCACTTGCCGGGTGGTGTTCGTGGTTTCCCTTCGCAAGATATGGCCGATCCATTTCCATTTTCGCTGTTTTATCTCTTGGCTAGTTTTGCTCTGTTGGGTGATGTTGTAAAGTTCTTCATTGGTTATCCGTTCAGGCCAGTAGATGTGTAGGATTTTACGGAGGCATTTGTTCACACAGACCTGAAGGCTCTGCTCGATTGTTCTTGTTTGCTTCCAGGTCTCGCACCCATATAAGAGTACCGACTTGATATTCGAGTTGAAGATGCGCAATTTTGTTGCGTTGGTAATTGCGTTTGATCTCCACACATTGCGAAGCATTGCGAAAGCCTGGTTGGCCTTGGCTATTCTGTTTTTGACGTCTGCCTCTGACCCTCCTTCTGTCGTTATGAGGCTGCCCAGGTAACAGAAAGTCTCCACATTTTCTATGGGGATGGCATCTATCATAAAAGGCTGTGAGTTTGCAGTGCCTATACGCATTGACTTTGTTTTGCCAACGTTTATTGGAAGACCTGTGCGTTTGGCTATGCTGTTCAAAGATTGTTCTGCATATCTTGATGGTATTCCTTTAACGTGCTCTATTTCCACCTTTCTGCCAATGACACGCCGGGGAATTCTGTCACCTCACTAACCCGGGAGTTTTGCCGAACCCCTCTCGTGTCGAGGGAAGGGATCTTTAACGTCCAACACATCTCTGTTAGACAGGACCCAGAATCCGAAAAATCATACCGACTTTGTGGGGATTGAACCCAGGTAACTCTGCGCAGGAGGTGAGTCTCATATCCTCTACGCCACCGAGCCAGCTTAAAAACCTAATTCGAAATATACGAAACCCAATTTTATCTATTGTCGACAATATCTCGACAACTATGATTATTTTGAATATCAATTTTTACACGTACTACCGAAAAAACAAAAGCAGGGTAGCAACAGCAGTTTCATTTGTGTAGCAGAGCCTAGATTTGTAGTATATTTTTATTGATTTTATGACAAATATTAAGAGTTTGCAATTTAATTTTATTCACTAGCGTTGAACGATTTGGCTTTTCCTTTAACAACACTAGAATACAGTGTAAAATAGTTTCTCAACAAAAATTGTAACTCTCCTGGGAAGCCAAATATAGTATGATGATTAGCATAAATATCAACTCGCTTCTGCATTATTTGAACCTTGTCACTACTAATAGATGCAAGTTGCAAATAACTTTTTTTGCTGAAGAACTTCCGTCCATAATAATTGAGTCAATGGGGAGTATGTATCACCATAGCATTCTAGTTTACATAGCAGATTTCTGGCATAAACAAGTTTCATCAATTAGAAAGTCAGCATCTGTGAATTTCAGTCCAACCTGTGCTTCACGTCATGTCAGCGTTTACTTTTATACAGGGTGTTACATAATAGTATGTCACAACTTGAGGGGGTAAATCTACGTGCTGTTTCAAGAAGAAAAGTTAATATAAACATAGGTCCTCAAAAGCTTTGTTACGGAGCTACAGGGTGTTGACATTTCCAGCAAAAATTGGCTTTTTCTTCAAAACTCCTGCAGTTTTTGAGATATTCAGCCCAAATTTGATACGCAAGGTATTTGTCACAGTCTCCATCATTACACGTCCTAGATTTTAACTGAAATTCACAAGGTGTTTTTTTTTCCGAGGCCAAGTCTCTTTTGTCTCTTCAAACTTTTTGCAGTACGCCACTGATCAGCGTACAATCAACTTTCGTCATCTTCGTTCAATTTAAAAAATCTTTGACACTTGTAATTTTTTCTTATCTTATTAAACGATTGTATGCATTCGCTGAATTAAAAGCACTTCTAATTAAAAAATGACTAATAGGCTTTGATTTTTTCATTTATTTATTTAATTTGAAAGTTGGTAAGGTTGAACCAGTGTCTGCTTGAATGTTTTATTAAATTAACGATCAGTTTCAGGACTTTTGAAGTTATTGCTTGCGCTTATTGCGCCGAATTGGATGATATCCATTACATGTACGGTCTGGCTGACGGAAACACATCAGAAGCTAGGCGATTATATCAGGTGCGCTTTCCAAATCGAGTAATACCAGATAGGCGAACGTTTTCAAATATCCACAGAAAGTTGAGGGAAACTGATACTTTTACTGCAAAAAAACATTTAAAAGGTGTAACTCAAACTATGAGAACTCCAGATATTGAGGAAGCAGTTTCGAATTGTATTGATTTGAATCCTCATGTGAGTACAATAAAAATTGAAAATCAGTTGAATATTTCACATGTTCAGTTTGGAGGATTCTTCACGACTTTTATTGTACCCGTTTCATATTCAACACATCCAAATTCTACTTCCTCTCGATTTTCCTTCAAGACTGAATTTCTGCCGATGGTTCTTGGATAAAATTAGAGAAAATGCTCATTGGCCATGGTTCTGGCCCACTCCGACCTATCGATCGGTTGTTGAATGTATTATTCAAGAATTCCCTAGCTTCTCCACTGAAATGGTTCATGCATGAACCACAATATGTTTCTCACCAAAAATGGCACATTTCCGAGCAATAAAGGTAACTCCTCCTCAAGAAATTGCCAATAAGCGGGACCGTTCAGTCTGTTAGGCAAAAAAATGGCGCAGTCAAATAATTTCCAACTATTCCTACCCAGACATTTAGTGAGAATTGTTCTTGATGATGAGATTCTTCAATCAAATGGAAGTTTTCCTCAGCCCAATAATGATTATTGCGAAATTTTGTGAAAGCAGTTCTCAAAAGATAGCTTCGTCTGTGAACATTATTTCACTACGTCTCCAAACTCTACTTCCTCGAGATTTTCCTTCAAGACTGAATTTCTGCCGATGGTTCTAAGATAAAATTAGAGAAAATGCTCATTTAGTGAAAAAATATTCACAGACGAAGCTTACTTTTTGAGAACTGCTATCACAAATTTTCACTATAATCATCATTGGGCTGAGGAAAACTCCCATTTGATTGAAGAATCTCGTCCTCAAGAACAAATCCCACTAAATATCTGGGTCGGAATAATTGAAAATTATTTGATTGGCCCTTTTTTACCTAACAGACTAAACGGTCCTGTTTTTCGGCAATTTCTTGAGGAGGAGTTACCTTTATTGCTCGAGTATGTGCTACTTTTGGTGAGAAACATAATGTGGATCATGCTTGACGGGGCAACAGCACATTTCAGTGGAGAAGCTAGGGAATTCTTGAAATACATTCAACAACCGAGAATACGTCGTGGTCGGCCAGAACCATGGCCTTCTAGGTCCCAAAACTTAAATAGTTTAGACTTCTTTTTGTGTGGATATCTCGAAAGTTTACTTTATACCACTCCAGTGAATACTGTAGAGGAATTGAGAAATTAAATAATAACCTCTTTTGACACGATAAGAAATACCCCAGGAATATTTCAAAGAGTGCGTTACAATATGCGAAGAAGGACAGAGGTCTGTATTCTTGCAGGTGAAGGACACTTCCAGCAATTTATTTATTTTTTAATTGTATTTTTTTAAATTTGATATTGAAAAAGTATAAATTGAGTCTCAGAAGACGAGCTATCAAAATTAAAGCAATACCTATAGAGTATTTCTATTATTTTTTTAGCGTATAACACAATTCAAATAATTCAAATTCAATAATTTTTCGCTGGAAAACGGTTGGAGATACGAAAAAATCACAAGTGTGAAAAAAGGTTCCTAAATTGAACGAAGATGATGAAAATTGATTGTACGCTGACTAGTGGCGTACAGCAAAAAAGTTTGAAAGGGTAAAAAGAGACATGGATTCGGAAAGAAAACACCTTGTGAATTTCAGTTGAAATCTAGGACGTGTAATGATGGAGGCTGTAAAAAATAGCTTGCATTCCAAATTTGGGCTGAATGTCTCAAAAACTGCAGGAGTTTTGAAGAAAAAAATTTTTTCCGGAAATTTCAACACCCTATAGCTCCGTAACGAAGCCTTTGCAAACCTATGTTTATATGAACTTTTTTCTTAAAATTGCACGTAGATTTACCCCCTCAAGTTGTGACATACTATTATGTAACACCCTGTATAAACGTTAGTTTTCGGTGAAAAAAGTAAAAAATTATAAATTTCTGTACACACCAATATCAAAAGCTTACCTAATAGTTCTTTGAACACGATAACTTCCACCAAGAAATTTTTTGAAAAATCTTTACTATCCAAATAATACTGTAGGGCTTGGAAACCATTCGCAGCATTCGAATATTTCAGATTATCCCACAAGGAGAAGCAAACATAGAATTCAAGAAAGGAAACGCATATTGTTGGAACAAAGTCACTACAATTGTTCACAATTACCTAATTGGAACTGTATGGGTAGATCAACAAGGTAAGACGAACAATACGATTAAATTTTTTGGGGTTCATATTTTTCTTCTATTCTTCCTCTGGCAGCCTGTCAGCTCAAATCTTATTAGTCAGACTCAAATGATTGTTTGTACAAAGAGTTTTTATTCATTGTAATATGTTTGACAAGGACCCTAAAGCTTCGACTTTAACTAACTTAATCGACCACCTCTAACTTTTTTTCAATTTTAAAAAGAACATTCAAATATTTCTTGCCAGGCATGATCATTTTTACATAAAAATACAGATTAATAACATTGTACTTCAGGACAGAGTGATTTACCGTCAACTGTACAGGGTGATTCACGAGGGATCGTACATAGCTTAACTGAATTAGAGGACACCTAGGGAAGTTCGAATAGGCTCTATGAATATTATACTAATCGCAATAATTCTTGAATGCATACACCGATTTCCACGATATTCGTATCAAAAATTTTAGGGCTAATATGAGCGATACTGCTTGTAGACGAAAATCAATTTTCAAGAAAATTTGTTTTTTCTCTAAATAACTGAAAAAACTCGTAAAATGAATTCATAACAAACAACGCTGCTTTTAATTATTTGACACATCGTTATCACTGTCTATGCTCTGCAATAAGTCTATGCCTGAATAATTTTTTGAATGTGTATTTCGCATTCCCCTTGCAGATAAAATATTATTCCTTATACTTGTTCTTCCTTATCGATGATGGAAACAGATTTTCATTGCTGAAAGCTTTGCCGATGCTTCGAGAACTGCTACCGCAGTTTCTTTAAGTTCATTACCCTCAATTATACTAACAATGTTTTCGAGCATTTCTCTCTGCATCTGGATGATTCTTGTAAGTACATCCACTACATCTGGCCACACCCCATTCATGAAACTCTTAACTTAGTTCCAATCCTCGTCTATGTCGTGAATAGCCTTCATGATGTATCACTTTCATCACTTTTGAATATACTGTCTTCCCGTCAGTTTCTTGAATTAGTTAGATAAAAGTGTAGCGATGGTATGCTCTGCTATTGCTCCCTGATCCATAGCTTGTCTCTCAGCATATCAAGTGTGGTTGGATGTGCTGGGGTATTATCGAAGGGTAATATAACTGTACGTTCAAGGCCATTTTATTCACAGTAGGAATTGGCTAATGGTCTATAAAAATTAAAATATTACTGAAGTACCGATCATGTAAAACTTCTCGTATAAACCACACCTTTTTGCTGGACCGCCACTCGACTGGTAAGCTCGACTTCTCTACACCTCGCTTTGCATGGAGTGTTTCTTAATTGGTACAACAGTAAATGCTTTAGTTTGAAATCACCAGTGGCAAATGTTTTAGTCGATCTTTCGCAGTTTTGAAACCACTGATTTCTTTAGAAATTAACGTTCGAAATGGCATTTTTTTCCAATAAAACCCGAGATCAACATTGAAGATGAGACATGCAGAATTCTGTTCTCGGGCTACAAACCCTTCAAACTTGTCTGGAAACTCAGCTGCAGCTTGAGTGTCCGCGTTCGCAGCCCCACCAGTTATGTAGATATCGTCAAGATGCTTCCTTGCATCGATGAAACTAGCATGTACTGGCCGCAAATGTCGCAGTGGAACTCCCTTCACCATCTTCTGTTTTTAGCATCTGATATAAAGATTTTACGTTTGTGCATATTAAATCTAGCCAGCGGTATATTCCTCATATATAAATCTTCAATCCAGACTACCAGCAAATTCAGCATTCTTTCCAAGATAGAGGATCTCCAACGAGAAAGTTTCGTAGCACTTATATATGTTGAACTTACGCAGAAAAGTATATTTTCCCTATTTTAAAAGATTTTTCTCACAGACCATTATGAGAGCACAAAATTTCCACCAACGCATTTTTGCCTCCATTTTCCATTCTTCTTAACACCTTATCCTTCAATTACAAAGTGGTTCTTTCTTCATAGTCATAGATAATATTAAATTATGTATATCCAAACGTTAAAACACGACTGCAGCCGAACTTTACATAAGGACCCAACGAAACAATTGAGAGAATCCCCATAGACCAAAGTCATAGGACAGGGAATTCCCAATTCTTCAATCATAATTGTGTAGTAAGGAATTCGCGGATTACGAAGCATTTTAGTTCAGTTTTTTTTCTACACACACCACGAAAATTGTCGCATCACCTGATTTTCTGAATTCCACAATCGGTTAAGCTGCTTGATTGCAGTTTTTTTGTCAACATATTTTTTTGGATATATGAGGGGAAAAAAATTTGATCTATGTAGTAACATTCGTTTCAATATGATCTCAAACACGTCTGAAACAATAATGAGTTTATTTGACTATCAGTATTCATTCAATTTCTCTTTAGTTTTCACGCTAAATTAATGCAAGTTTTCTGTGTTTCTCCTTGATTTGCGAATCTTTGAATTTATTGTAATGGCTGCTGAACGTCCTGGACGCTATTTGAGTGATCATGAAGTGGTAAGAATTGTAACACTTCTAGAGGAGGGGCGAAGCCAACGTTACGTGGCTAACTTGTTGAATGTTAACCGAAGCACTATTTCAAGAGCAATTAATCGGTACCACGAAACAGGGGAATATGGAAGAAGAACCGGACAGGGAAGAAATCGGATAACAACACCAGTTGATGATCGTTGGCTTCGTTTAACTGAACTAAGAGTTCGGTCTGTACGGCTAGAGTGCTACAAAATGAACTTGCACTTTCCAGAAATGTGCATATTTCATTGCAAACTGTTAGGAACAGACTCAGAGAAGACAATATCAGAACAAGAGTGGCTTCTACCGGCTCGCGTCTCACCAGAGAGCATCGAGTTCCAAGATTTCAGTTTGCGAGGGAACATGCAAATTGGGGTATTCCAGAATGGTCGAATTTTCTTTTTTCCGACGAGTCCAGGTTCTGTCTAGTATCAAATAATAGACGCATTCCTGTATACAGTTAACCTGAGGAACGGTACCAGCAATGCAATATCCGGCAAGCCGAAAACTTCGGAGGGGGCTCAGTAATAGTATGGGGAGGCATTTCTTTCCATGGTCGAACTGAGTTAGTCCTAGTGAATAACGGAAGAATGACAACGACCAGATACATCGCAGATATCCTTGAACCCCATGTTGTACCCTTTGGCCCATTGATTGGCGAAAACTTCATTTATATTCATGATAATTCTCGGCCTCATGCAGCTAGAGTAGTTACAGAATTTCTGCAAAAAGCCGAAATTAATATTTTAAGATGGCCAGCCAGAAGTCCCGACTTGAATTCCATAGAGCATGTTTGGGACAACACGAGGAGGCAAATTTAGCAACGTAGGATGCCTTGTAGAACACTCCAATAACTAGAAAATCTGCTTCCTGAAATATGGAACTCAGTGACTCAATAGTACATTCAAAATTTGTTTTAGGGGCTCCCGAGACGTATACTGGCAGTAATTAGGGCCCGGGGAGGAAACACTCGATTTTGAAAATCACTAATAACCATTCGATGCTAGTTGATTGGTCTCTTCACGAATTTTTGAAGATGGTAGAATGTTTAAATTTTTCATTTACTCGAAAATTGTTGATATTTTCCATCATAAACTAATCTGTTTTGAATGATATCTTCTTATTTTACACTTCTTAAAGTTACCAAGCGACTCTTGAATGAACAACCTAAAAGTTTATATAGTATCGTCGTAAAAGTAGGGTGATGCGACAATTTTTGTGGGGAGTGTATTTAATTGTATTTTGGACACCTGTCATACGATAAAAAAAGAAATGCTATACGAATCATAAAAAGAATCTTCACGCTTTGTGTATGAACTAGCAATTTTTCAGGAGAAGTCAAAATTGTTGGAAGCAAAAAGACAGAAGGCATCACTTGTAACATACGATTCATTCCTTACACTGGTAGTCCTTTCAGGAGAATAAAAGGCGATTATCGAAAAGTGGAAGGAGTAGTCCTAGATACCGATGGAATTACTAAATGGATAATAAATGGTGAGAAAATGAACTGAATACGCATTTATTAGGGACTTAAGATTCCATTCGCAACTTTCGTTCACTTATCGATTACCAAATCTAAGCAGTGTACCAAAAACACTCATCAATTAATTTATCAGTGCAGAGGTCAGAATTGCGATTTCAAAACCATGAAATTTTCAGGTACTTGGGATGACCAAATAGAAATCATTCCGGTGTTGGTGAATGACGGTAAAAACCTTATAGGCGCTTCTGGTCGGGCCAGGGTAGCGTGGAAACATAGTCCTCTTCCGGAAGGAGCAGAAAGCTATTACAGGTAGGTGCGTTTTATACGAAGAAAAAGTCACATCTTCCAATTATAGGCAATAATTAAACGTCGAACAACATTTGTTTCATTCATCATTGTTTCGTCTAAGAGAAATATTACAGAGGTTGCACTTACCATCGAAGTCTTTAGCCAGATTTAATACGCTTATGAGGCTGGTTAGCCATATAAATCAATCTTGTGATTATCATAATCGAGATATATCGTTGACAGCATATCTTGATATTGAAGGAGACTTCAATAACCCGCTGCCAGAATCACTTTACCTCGCGAAAGGAATCGTATCAATGGCTTGTAACAGAAACCAAACAATGTTGGGGAAGAAGATTATAACAACCTCTTATCGAGTATCCAACTGTTCAAAAAATGAAAACAGTAATCTCAAACATCTTCCAGGAAATACTGAAAAGTATATACTGAAACAGACTGTCTCTAAGCTCACAAGATTGTTTAGAGTACCCCTCACCTGAAACGGAAGTTAAACAGAATGAAACCACCAACTCTTCGTTGTGAAACTATCACACGAAAGAGACTTAAGATCTAGTCTACATGACACTCTCAGCTGTAAAGCTCTCTCAGAGAAAATTAATCACAAAGCCAGACTCTCCTTCCGAACCTGTAAACGAATCTGCAGTAAAACATGGATCGTCAACATAAAGCAGATTGCTATACATTATGGTCGAAAAACCAAAAATCTGTACTGTGTACCCAACCTGCTAATACCGGATATTTCCACCCTTGTCGTAAATTACTACAATTCAAATTCTAAATCAATGACCTTATAACATTCTGATCCATTTCGTTCGAAATTTCGATCAGTATATTCCGACCCTTATTCACGGCAGCTAACTTGTTTTGCTGGCTTCTTAGTATTCTATTGAGAATATCTCAGATACGTTCGATCGGATTAAGGTCTGGATTTCGTACAGACTACTTGATTTAGGTAATTTGGTGATCTTTAACATGCTTGCCGCATATGGTACAGCATGTTCTTCTAAAATATCTGTAACGTACCTCTGCATTCAGAAGTGCATTATTTACGATTACCAGATCAGTTCAGGCGTTAGAAGCAAAAATAAGACGCTTGCTGAAGAGTTTTGTAACCTTCTGAAAACCTGCCTATCTTTTTTTTGATTTCGATCAAAATTTTACGAACTTCCCATAGGATTACATCTTAGCCCCTTTTTAGCCGATATACTCATGGATAACTTAGAAAGAACAGTAATATTACATAGCCACCTAGCAAAAAACATAAACACCTCAAAAAGGTCTAGGAAACACTTATGAATATCGATATATCGTATCCAGAACGATCAATATGGATGATTTTTTTAAGAAATGAATACCTGCATCACTTTCTCACAAAATTATGTAGAGGGCCCAACAGATTTCAGTTTTTTTATAAAAAACTAAAAATGCAGCAGATGCGACGCTGGTTTATAATCATTTCATGTATTCAGTGTTTGAAATCAGTTATTTGGCACTTTGTTTTTGTTGTAAGTACAAATAAAAGATTCATGTTTTATGATTCGACCATGGAAAAACGACATTCGACTAGAGAAGAGATGTTACGAGCCGTTGGCATGCTCCAAGCTGGGATCTCACAACGGGAAGTATCCAGGGTTCTGGGAAGTAGCCCAAGTTTCATAAACCGTTTATGGTCTCATTTCAATGAAACAAATAGCGTAGAAGAACGCTATAAAGGTCGTTTCAGGATTACTACAGTCGCCTAAGACCGATTTTTGGTTTTACAAGCCAGAAGAGATCGTACTACCACAGCATTTCAATTAGCTCAAGAGCTATCACGAGTTCATAATGTACAAATTTCCGACCAAACTGTGAGAAATCGACTGCACGAAGGTCAACCCCACTCCAGACGTCCTTTAAGAGTTCCACAACTGACCCATGGAAATCGCGCTGCTCGTTTAGCTTGGTGCCAAGAACACGTAAACTGGGATCAAGAGAGGTGGGCTACAGTTCTCTTCAGTGATGAATCTAGATTTAGTTATTATCCCGATTCGGAAAGAATTCGAATATGGAAGGAACCTGGAAAGCAAAACCGTCTCCAGCATGCTCGAGAAGTTGTTAGAGAGGGAGGCGGATCAGTGATGTTTTGAGGAGGTTTACGCCTTGGTGGAAGAACTGACCTCGTTTTCATACAGAACAACCTTACGGGAAATTCTTACGCAAATGAGATAGTTTTACCTGTAGTGGTACCGTATCTCCAAACAATGGGTCAAAATCCACTCTTCCAACAAGATAATCCCCCCCTCATCGTGCAAGAGTTGCCTTGAACGTTCTTGAAGAGAATGATATCGATCTTCTACCGTGGTCATCCTGCTCCCCAGGTCTGAATCCCATCGAGCATGTGTAAGACACCCTAAAAAGAAATCTCTTGCGTCTAAACGTCTTCCAACATGAACAGGAGCTTCGATTAGCAGTTCAGGGGGCTTGGAATGACTTAGGCCAGAATGTAATAGACAATTTAATATTGAGGATGCCGCGACGATGCCAAAGTGTCATTAATAACATAGGTGGACCTTCTGGGTACTGAAAAATATAAGTGCTTCCATATCGTTTCGAAAATATTAGTTCAGGATTCTTTTTGGGTTTTACCAAATTTCGTCATTTTCAAATTTCAAATTTCAAATTGTTTTTATAAAAGGTGCTTTGGAGAAGTCAGATATTATTTTGTTTTCTTGAGAATACATTATATACAATACATCCTAACAAAAACCGAAAGATTTCTATAAATTCGAAGCATCAAATTCATATTTTGAAGATATTGGTAAGTGTTCCCTAGACTTTTTTGAGGTGTTTATAGGGTTCTGGTAGCGACATGTAGATGATATTTTGGTAGGTTTCCAATGCTCAAACTGGCAAATTGATGAATTTCTGCAATTTCTAAATGAACTTCATGCCAACATTAAGTTTACAGCAGAAATAAATATTAATAACTCAATAAATTTTTGGACTTATCAATAACAAACTCGTCTAATTTCATTTATAACATCTACAGAAAAGAAATCTGTACAGATTTACCTATTCCCATGGACTCATTCAATCAATTAAATCACAAACTAAAAGCTTATAATTCAATGATCCATAGGGCCTTCACCATTTCCCTGTCACCGACCTACTTCAAAATTGACATAAATCCTCTAAAAAAAATTGTCAGAAATAACAAAGTTCCTGTGGTTATTATAGAAAAAATTATCCAACGTGAAGAAAAACATAAAATAGTAAGTGAGTTCATTTTCTGTTATTGCCACTATATAAGGCACAGATTCGACCTACTTTGGAATATTGTTCCCATGGATGGGGATCTGCGCCCAAACATTCGTTGCGGTTGTTGGATAGTGTGCAAAAACGGGCTATGCGCCTCATTGACCACCAGGAGATCACCCGCGATCTCCAACCGCTGGCTCTCAGAAGACAAGTTGCTGACCTTTCTCTGTTTAACAGATACTGGCAAGGAGTTCTCATCATATGGCGGTACATTTAGCGATCACTCAAACCTCTCTCTATAAGAATTCCTTTGTTTACAAGGCCGATTAGCTGTGGAACTCGCTCCCGTCCAACTTCTTCCCAGTATCCTACAATTTGGCCCTCTTCAAGAAGCGAGTAAACAGACATCTCAATTCTTCCCATGCGTCCACTCATTAGGGAATGCAATCTCGCATCGAAATATCAATCTCTGTATTCGCGAGATTCAGGAATTATAATCTTGCGAAATCTGGGTATTGTGCGAGATCTTGCATTGTAAAGAAATGATCATCGAAAATGTAGGAAAATTCTATCATTCATATTTCTATTGGCTCCAATTGTTCTTCAGGAGCAAAATAGAAAAATAAAATCTGAAGCTAACCAGTAATTCATTCAAAAAGTAACATATTATTCTAAAACTTGAAAATAACTACTCAAAAAGCATAAAGTATCTAGGGTTTCATCTGCCAGCCGACTCCCAATGCTGTATGCCAGATAACCAGCCCGTTCTGCCTCGACACTTGTTGGTACTTCAGATAAAAGACTTGGGTGAGCGAACTGTAGATTTTGTCCTTTTGACTCTCCTGACTCGTACAAATTGATTTCTTTCTTCAAAATCATATCAAGTGACGATGACAAAGGTGCCACACGTTTTTCGAACGCTCTTTCAATACCATTTCCAATTCCTCATCAAGACTAAGAGAAGCGTTCGCCATTTCAGGCTCTGAATTATTTTTCACTACAGCTAATGGAATTGAATCGTCATCATCACTTTCATTCATGGCTTCATCTGCAACTGAAGATGAAGAGGGTTTGTTTTGTATATTGACTATAATATTGTCATCTTTGGTACTGTTCTTGTGTAATCTTCCGATAAACTTTATTATTTCTTTTCTGATTGAAGATTTCGGAGGCAGTTTGAAAGTTTGATCACTAGCAGATTGATTGAAATATACGTCGTATTGGACAGGATCTGTCAAATAATATAATGTGCGGTCATAAATATTCGGCGTTCATAAATCCGAGCCCTTATGGATTCAGCAAGTCTTTAAGCTACTGTTGTTCCGAGTTCTTCTAACTTTTTCACCATAAATTGCAGAGTAGTTTCGGCAGCTAACAAATCTGAATTTCGACGACATAGTACTTCCACTGCCAGTTTTATAGGCTGAAATACGAGTTCTAAATCTGATAAAGCACGATATTCTTCGTCTGAGAAACTATAACTTGTATTCGATTCAAGATTGCAATCAATAATGGCTTTGCTTACACATTGCTTCACCTTATTGAAAGTGGAAATCATATCTGCAAGACTAGACCAGCGTGTTTTGCAGTCCAGCACGAGTTGCTGAATTCGTCCTTCATATATTTCTGAAGAATGTCATTATTCCTCGTTGGTGATTTTTTAAGAAGTTTGACTACTTGTCTTACTTTTTCGATAAGGTGATTAAATTCTGGCACTAAGTCAGTTTCATCTACAGGTAATCTGCAGCTAAATCATTCATTATCAACAATGTCATCCAATTCTTCTCCTCCACATCTGACAGAGCTACGACTGTGTCTTTTGTACTTTCTTTTTACGTTTCGGTTCCACGTTTTGATTCGTAAATCACATCTATAACTCCCAATTTAATTCCGTGAGCGTAGCATAGCTGGTGAAGAGGGTTCATGAGTCGCCCAACCTTCACCATTACGCCGGCCCCATCTGCAAGTAACACCTACTATATCTTCATCCTACTATGCGCACAAGACCCAAATTCCAGAGCATACTTTCATTCCCTGAAAATGTATGAACATTCACATTCATTAAGCGTCTATTTTTGCATGAAGTCCATTCATCGAAAGTAAGGCTGAATCTATGGTTATTCTTTCTTATATTCATGAGATCCTGCGAAACTTTCATTTGCAAACTCTTGCCATAATCCATAACAATCTGTTTTATGGAGTTAGACGATGCAGGAAATTTGTAGTCACTAGTCGCAAATAATTCTCTCGAGTCTTTCAACGTGGAAAAAGATCTAAAAGTCATGCCATCTTTAGAAATCATACTTGAAATTCTTTCCTCTAAAGAAACTTTTTGTAGTGACAAAAATTAATCAGATATTTACTGCCTCTTCGTAGCGGTTGGAGGAGGTAGCTTTACTGACGCGGAAGCATTGATCAGCATTGAAGAATTTGATGGAACCAGAGTCATGTTTTCTGCCACATTTTTATGAGAAGTTACAATTTTGTGCTTGGACAGTAAATGTACATGCAAGCCTTTGGGAGATCGTGCCGTTGTTTTCAAAATAGACTTACACAATTTGCACTGGGCAGTTTGTCCATCATCTGCCTTCAAAAAGTATTTCCACACCTCTGATCCCCTTTGAAACTCTTTAAAAACTACCTTTGTTGTCATTTTAACACAAAACGAATAGACCGAGAGAACTTAAACACACAAGGAACTATTTTCAACTGTTACTGGAATAGTTTATGAATCTGCAGATTGCCATACACTCTGACACGTCCAGATTCGCAAAACAATGACAAATTTACGACAACCGGAAAACGTTTCGCCTTACTCATCGCTATCGCTCTGTAGCCCTAGCGCCACGCGTTGCCGCCGGAAATAGGTACATTGTTTACATAAGTCAACAACAACATGTGAAAGCACTGAAAACTAACCAAAATTGACATAATACCCATCTTGCGAGATCACGCATGATTTTGGGTGCGAGATTGATCTTGCAGAATATCTGCGAGATCTCGGTATTGTAAGATAAGTATACCGAGATTGCATTTCCTACTACGCATGTGTTGTAACAGGTTAGCCTATTTCTGGGAAGCGCACATAAAAAAATTGAGCACTTGAAAATGATTTGACAGTCAATGACATTGTGAAAAGTATAAAGTATATTTTACTTCATCTTCGTTGAATATTTTATCGCTATTCCTAATCACTGCGAATTGTTTCATATAGTAATAGCTACAGAACGTCAATGCCCTTTCTGTATGACCGTTTAGTGTGCCCCCCGCGATTTGTTACGCATTCAGAGAAATGCCTATTTCTTTTCTATTAAAGATCATGATAGTACAACCGGCTGTTGACATAGTGATGAAAACGATTAAATCAATCATTCAAAGTAATTAATGGTAGTTGTTTGAAACGGACGCGATAATAAAACAAGTGTGTGTAATTAAGTCACGAAACGTAAGTCGAGCGAATTCAAACACACAACTTATTATAATGCCGTATTATTCAACTTAAAATCTACAACGTTGCAAATAGGTGCTAGAATAAAAGAATGCATGATGAATAATGATCAGCTAATTTAAATGTAAAACTATTCAATAACTGGTTCAATCTTTCTCATTATTTATTGTCATGGTAACTGCTTGCTTAGACAAGGTGCTCAGCAATTTTCTAAACATTCAATATCTCCGATATTTCTTAGTTTGAACACCAAGGAAAATATCTTTAAGTGTAGTTAGGATTCAATATGTGTCGTCCAATTGAAATAGCTGATTATAAAACTTGGTTTTAGGTGTTTATGCGTGGATGTTAACTGTAGTGAAAATCTCAAGCGGATCTAGAATATATTGTATCACAGAAGGCTTCATGTTTTCGATGGCGTGTTGATTTTGCTTTCTCAATTATGGTGCTCCGCAAGGATTTGTTCTGGCCCCACAATTATCCAATTCATATATGTGATTTTTCTACAACTTTATGTATTATGTTCAAAGAAATTGCTCCATCTCTCTGTCTCTCTGTCACAATAACGTCGAACCATTGAACAAGTTTTGACTGCTGATATGGATACTCTGAAAGTGTAATATGTAGTAATTCTTCGAAAACTGACTTTTCTTGTACTCTTTTGAATAATCGTGAAAAGAAAATATTTTTCAATAAATCATAATTTCTATCCGAGTGCCATTTTCTCGTTAAGTTTCAACTGCCATATTGATAAATTAAGTCAAATGCTGAAAGCAAGGAATATTCTTCAAAAACTAACAGGGTCTGCTTGGGGTGCCGATGTTAACCCTCTTGGAAGTACCGCTCCTACTCTAATCTTTTTCACTGTTTTCAGAGCTGAGTTATCTTTGTCTTCATTTCGCATCGCTCATTATTGAGATACAATGTACATCTTGTTAATAGCCAGACAAGTACTTAGAGAGTTATCTTTTCGACAGAGCGCATCTTGCATACACATATTGTAGCGTTGCGATAGATAGTAGAATTAGTATAGTATTCATATTGTTTGATCTACGCTTCATTTTCATCATTTTCTGTGGCGGTAGTAACCTCTGAGCCAGTTAGAGTTATCTTTTTATTTCATGATTAGCGGAAAATCATCTCTTGCACCTCTTCTTCTCCTTTTGAAAATTTACCTTTTACATTACACTAAGTAGGAGCACCAACCTCTTTTTGAGGATTTGTTCAGAGTGTGGGAAACTATGTTGCCTTTTTTATGTCTTGCTTCCGTTTCTTTTCCTATAATCTCCTTTATTTCGTAATTTCGTCTATTTTCATTTGCGCGTTCGGCTATTATCTTTTTCATTGTTTGGATTTCTATTACATGACTTATCAGTTTATTCATTATGTACCAAAGTGCGCACATGGCCGTTCTCAGTGTTTGACCGTTTTCTTCCGGGTGCCATATTTTTCGGAGGTAAGTGATAGATGGAGTTATGATGGCCCTCATCACCATCATTTTGTTCTCTACATTCAGAAATGGATATAACTACGCATGCACGCTCTTGTCATTTCCTTATTTACCTTCATTTGGTTCTCATACTTTAAATTTTCTAGTTCTCTAAATATTTTGCTTCATTTATATATATATATATATATATATATATATATATATATATATATATATATATATATATATATATATATATATATATATATATATATATATATATATATGAGGTTGAGGAATGTTGCGATACCTCATTTTGAAGATCTTATCGAGTACTATCTGATCCTAAATTTTCGCTTCAAAATTTTCATCTTTAACGAAGTGGCAGCTAAAAAAGTGAAAGACTACTTACTTTTGTGATCAGTTTATTAAGTGCTAAAAATGGGCACCATTCACTTCCATGCAGTAAAATAAGTTTTGCACAAATCGTTCACGTATATTACACAACATTTTTAGTTCAATTTGATGGCACTCATTAATGATCCGAATTCTCAAATCATCCAGTAACTCAGGTTGGGTAGCGGAAAATCAGGTGATTCCATAGAAAAAAGTCCAGTAGCGCCAGATCATCTAAGAACTGACGCACAGGTTAAACGAAATGAGGTGGTGCACCATCTTGTTGAAAAATAATCGTTTCATTGTCTTCTTCATTCTCCAATACTTGCACGAGGGCTGGATAAATAGCGTTCTGTAATAGTTCTAGATAAATTTGGCCAGTGATATTACCAGGTATGAAAAAATGGCCGATGATGTGATTTCCATAAATACCCGCCCAAACATTTAACTTTTGGGGATGCTTGAGTATGCTTTTCTCGAAATAATCTTGGATTTTCATTTGACCAGTACCGACAGTTAAGCCTGTTTACATTGTCGTTAAGGTAAAACGAACACTCATCCGAAAAACATATATTTAACATGTAGTTTCGATTATTGTTAATAATTTCACTGACCACTTCACAGAACATGAGTCGGCGATCAAAATCATCCTCATTCAGTTTCTGAACCAATCGTATCTTGAAAGGATGAAACTTATGTTTTCTTAAAATTGTCATGAATGTTGTGCATGAAACACCGGACACATTGGACAATTTCCTAGTACTAAAGGTCGGATCCATCGCTACGTGACCTCAGATAGCCACTTTCCTCGCTTCGTCTCCTTCATACACCCCCTTTTTGTTCTCGACTAAGCCAGTAGCGTCAAATTTAGCAACCAGTTGCACAACGTAAGCAGCGGATACATTTTTTTCAGGATGTCGTTCTTTAAATGAAGCCGCTGTTAATCGCTATTTCTAAAATGAAGTTTTATCATTTCCACCCTTTCTTCTACGGAATACACCATTTCAATCCTACTACAAATTCACAATCGCTTTGGCACAATTTCAACGTTTCTGAAAATTCACGATAGACTAACGAGAGACTATGGTAAATCAAACACATGGTCTTTCTACTTTTTCGAACAAAAAATTAACAAATAAATTGCATACCTCGAGGTAAATTCAACATAAGCTAGCCATACACCAGCGTTCTTTACTGCATGGGAGTGAATGATGCTCACAATTACTCTACAGCCCCATGTATTTCAAACAGAACAGCATATGGCTGTACTCGCCTTCGGGAAAAAGATTTTTTGACAATGAGACAGCCAAATGGATAATCAAGAGAGAGTATAACATGGAAATCGAGGACTAGGGTGAATAAACATTCAATATTTCAATTCGCGAGCTTACTTCATCAGTCGGTGCTTTTCGCACTTGATTAAGATCGATGCTGTCAAAGACACGTCTCACTTTTAATTAGGATACACCTGCGATTAGTCATCGAAGTATAGATTTTGATATTCAGGTACGCCCATAGATAAAAATCAAAAGGAGTAAGATCCGGAGATCTTGCAGTCAAATTCTATGGAACCAGTTTTCTCATTAATTTGTCGTCAAACAAGCTGTTTAATTCTTCCTATACCAGAGGTGTGCAATGGGCCTGAGCACCATCTCATACATTTATTAGGAGATTGTATAGGAATTCTGGAACAAATGTGAATAAAATCCCCAAATAACACTTACTTGAATTTGATTCAATTTTTTGGGCAAAGAGGGTGGAACTAATTTCGTAAAATTAGATAAGAGAAATTATACTTCAATAGTGGTAAATTTTAGATAGGACAGAATCAGGTGACCGCGGGGGCCACTCGATAGGACCTCTTCTACCGATCCATCTTTTTGAAAAACTTCATCTAGATAATTTCGAACATCTTCCGCAAAGTGGGGGAGAGCTCCATCTTGCTGGAACCATACAATATCAGCTGGGGTTAACGGATTTTTTAAATTTGGAAATAAAGCTGTTATGGCTAGCACGATTTCATTTCTTAATAATTTTAAATATCGCTCCCCCTTTAAATTCCCTTCTATAAAAAATGGACCAATTATGTGGTCACCGGCCCAAACATTCAATTTTTGTGGATGTTGTGTATGAACCTCTCTAATCCAATGTGGGTTGTCTCTCGACCAAATACGGCATTTATGCCTATTGAGGCAGAACGTAGCTTCATCCGAGAATACCATTCTCTTCAAAAAATTTAGATTTCGCCATAATCATTTCCATGATGGTCTCTGAAAATTGTACTCTACGGTCAGGATCGTTTTCAGTAAGCTCATGTACGAAATGGATTTTATAAGATTTAATTTTTTCTGTTTTCAATATCCTACAAACTGACCTCTGAGAAATATCATGATTCAAGGCTAGTTTATTTGTAGAAACCTGAGGATTTTCCTCAATTGCCAGTAAAATGTCCAACTTTGTTTCTTCGTCAGTGGCAGACTTAGGGCCTCCTGCTCTGGGAATATCTTTCACTTGCCGCCTTGCTTCATATCGCTGAATAGTTCTGCATACTGTAGATTTACTAATTTGATGATCTGGGTGAACAGTATGAACAGACTGCGAACTTCTCGGTAAGATCGTTGTCTGTCACCATATCCGCGCATCGTCAAAACCTCGATCCGTTCTGCTTCACAGAGCTTGAATACCATTATTAGGAATTGAAGTGCAAAAATCTACATTTCAACAAATACTTGACATTATAAAAAATGAACCATATGATAAAAAAAGAAAAACGTGGATAACCAACGCACTTTTGAAATCCATAAATAAACGTAATAACCTCTATAAAGCATGGGAACAAAATAAAAATGCAAACTCCTGGGAAATTTTCAAAAACTATAGAAATAGGCCTAATAAACTAATAAAATATGCGAAATCGAAATTTTACATTGATCAAATGCGCTCCAGTAGAGATAGCACAAAACAGATGTGGAGGGTTGTATCGGAACTATGTACAAAACCGAAAAATATTAGCCATATAGATAAACTTGAAGTGGATGATAATATAATTAAGGACCCTAAATAAATGGCCTCTGTTTTTAACGAATACTTCACTAACGTAGGTAAAAATCTAGCGCAAAAAATTAATGTTAAGAACAACAAAAAAATGATTCTAATGACTCGAATGAACTAATGAATATAAATTTCGATTTACTCCTACAAACATAGAAGAAGTAACAAACATAATTTTGAGCTTGAAAAATAGGAAAAGTAGCGGTTTTGACGCAATATCGGCTGAAATATTGAAAACTGGAATCGATTTTTTAGTTTCGCCAATTACACATTTGGTGAATTTGATTCTACGTAAGGGTATATTTCCTAGTGCACTGAAAACTGCTGTAGTAGTACCATTATATAAAGGTGGTGAAAAAACGCAATGTAGTAACTACAGACCTATATCTTTGTTGTCTAATTTATCCAAAATTGTTGAAAAGGTTATTAAGGAGAGATTATCAGTATACATTTTATCTGACTTTCAGTATGGATTTAGGGAAGGAAGGTCGACACAGGATGCCATCGCGAAACTTACTGAAAAGATTTATAAGGCTTTCAATGACAATGTGTTTTGATTGACCTGGCTAAGGCTTTTGATACGGTGGAGCATGGCATCTTGTTGGACAGTCTAAAACAAATTGGTTTTGGAGATGTTGAGTTAAATTTGATGAAATGCTACCTTAAAGACAGGAAACAACTTGTCAAATTGAATGGTGTGGTGAGTGAGTTGGCAACGCTCGAGTATGGTGTACACCAGGGTACCATACTATCCATACTATTCACAATATATTTAAATGGTCTGCTGCTTATACAGACAAGCGGGGATATCATAAGTTATGCAGATGACACACTCATTTTCTATTCAGCTAAAAACTGGAGAGAATTAAAACTATTGGTAGAGTCAGATTTCTTAAACATAAAAAATTGGATGGCGGAACACCTTTTAACTATCAATTTCGAGAAAACTAAGTATATTCCTTTTTGTATAGATCAACGGTCTCTGCCTGATGGCTTGCCCCTCTCTATAAGCGACGAAATGTCTACAATTGAAATCCCTTGTACATATCAATGCGAGTACCTTGGAGTAATTATCGATTCTCATTTAAATTGGGATGCGCATGTAAGTAGACTGATGGTAAGACTTAGGGGACTAGTAACCAGATTCAAACATCTTTCAGGGGTTATTGACGTAGATTGCCTAAAAATTGTTTATTCGGCGCTTGTTGAGTCGCAAATGCGTTACGGAATAATTGCATGGGGTGGTGCCTATAAAAATGTCTTAAATAAGTTGGATATTCAACAAAAATGGATATTGAAAATTATATATCAGAAAGACATCACTTTTCCTTCTAAGATGTATGAAATATCTGTTGTATGGGACAGCAGACAGCTGTGTTGCTCGGTCATTTTAAATCACTTAAGGAATAATATGGAGTGTCAGGAACTGATCGCACACGACTCCAATACTCGATATAGTAAATTTTCACTTGTTGTTCCAAAAATGGTTAAGACAATTAGTCAGAGGATCTTCTCCTGTATTGGTCCCAGAATGTTCAACAGACTGCCTTTGCATCTAAGAATTACAAAAAATATCAAACAATTCAAAACAAGTTTAAAGAGATGGGTAAATAATACGAATAAAGATTATATCACTAGTTTATTTGTTTTGAAAAATAATACATAGATCACAACTCAAATCATAACATTCATAAAAACATAAACATAAATAAATGAAATTTGAATGGAATATATGACCTCCAGCAGCTTTACCATGTGCCCATATTATTATTATTATTATTGTTGTTTTGTATGCCCTTCTGTTTCTGATAGTGTGTATGTATTGTGTACAGTATTCATGTGCATAAAGATATTTTGTGAATATATTACTTTATTTTGAAATATTAAAAAAATTAAACACTCACCATAGGTATATAAACCTTTGTGAGTACCTATTGGATCTTTATTGTGTGGAAAATTCGATGTTATTTTATAAACCAGAATTAAATTGAGACGGAGAGTGTTTGAACAATAGGTTGTAATCATATGCAATAAAGATATATATTATTATTATTTGTCAACCTATCCCATTAATTATTGATGCAAAAGTAATTTGATTTAGCTGATATAATTTTCGTTATTTTAATATTTTATGAACTCGATATTGTAGGGAAATAATTTTTGTTGATTGTTTCTAGAAAAGTTTTTTCTCTGAATCTAAAAATGAATAAACATATAGGGTGTTACATTTGAAATTCACATTTTTTGAACACTAGCGAGCACAAAATATCAACACTGAATTCTTTATGTTTAGCAATGTAGGAATACCAATTTTCATAAAAATCGCTAGGTAAATAACGGAGAAAATTAACTGTTCCAGTACTTTTGCCTAACCTTGTATATAACGGTTAGTTCACCCGTTCCTTCTAATGTCTGAGATTGTGCATTAGAGCGAACGTAAAAGGATTAGCGAATGATTTTCCATTTTACATACTATGCTTTCTTCCATAGTATTTTGACTCACATGAACATTTGATATTATGATCTAACCAATGTAGTCTTCCACTCTCTTGTAACTCCTTCTCGTTTGAATAAATTCAATAGAATAACAGATGCACTGGTTTCAGCTTCGGTAAGTTTACCTGCCAGCTTAACGAACCAGAAGAAAACGTAGCCCCTACGGATTCCCGCTTCAGACCAGACCTGCGGCTAATGGAGAATGGCCACTGGGATGAGGCGAACTTGGTGAAATCGAAACTCGAGGAAAAACAGCGAGCTGCTGCCAGATCCTTAATGGAGCTGCAGCATCTAGCTGAGCACGAAGGTAGGTTAGTTAAAAACGATATAATGAAAACCTAAAAAGATGAGACGTATTATTTCAGGACAAATTGTCGAACCTTACAAACCAATTTGGTTCAAACAGGTACAAAGAGAGAATGGTGAAGTGATATATGAATTCAAGGGAACTTATTGGAAATATAAGCAGAAGCAGGATTGGTCCAAGTGTCCAGATATCTATTTCTTGGATGAGTAGCAACTTCGATACCCTAGAAAGGTTTGTATGATCAATGGAAGTATGGTTTCAATATTATTTTTATATTCCTATATTTCAATTTGTTGGGGATTTAGCTAGAATTGACGCTGAGTTTTTCTAATATATTGAAAGAAAAAAGTATAATTGAATTGACTAGAGTCTAATCATCAAGATCATTATGTAAAAGCCAGCAGAACCCTCGAAAAATTAAAGGACACAACTAACCTGGCAATAACAGGGACATTTAGTTTATGTCCCACTGCTACTGCCCAGGATGTACTTGAGTGAGCTGAATTCAATAAAAATGGATAATCAAAAAACCAACAGTACATCCTGGAAACCAAGAACTTGGGCAGACACATTCTACATAGTTTGTATTAAATACATACTATTTCCGTTTTCTTTGGATTTACTTTGAGCTACTTTGCTGTATTTCATTCGGGCATGTCTGCCTTATAAATGTTGAAGAGAAGGGGTCCAAGAATTGATCCTTGTGGCACACCTATTTTAATTTTCTCCGCTGTTGTTTTGGTATCGTTTAACCTGATTGCATCTTCTATTCTCTAAGTAGCTTGCCTCTCAAGAACTTGAGTGTGGATACATTCTCAACGGGTGCTAAGTGCTCAATCAATGAAGTCACGCACGATATGCATCCATAGCAGCAGTCATGCAAAACTATAACATGGTCCTTTTCAGACGTGTATTGAGAGCGAAAGCAGAAAGTGGTTCGTACTAGTTGATGACTTGTCAATAATCAGTGCAATGGACGTATATGTCCAAGCTTACTTTGACGATATTGTAATTCTGCCCGATAGATGTGACGACGATACAGTATCTGATAGGCTGCAAGAGCCTGTATCAGCTATACAAGGGTGCTATGACGATGAAGAACTAAATGTGAACCCCCGGAAAACCTTCATGGCGCCATTTACAAAGGAAATAATGGCATTCGTATCACCCCTTATCCTAAGGGGAGTGTTTATCCCAGTTGGGAAGAGAGGGTTATTGTGAATAGTAAGCTTACGTGTAGTTTACCTCTGGAAAACATAATATATAAAGCTAGACATTCCCTATGGCCATGTTAAATAGTCTGTAAAACAAGAACTGCGAACTTGTCCAAAACAACTTCAGTAGCTATACGTGATGGTGGTGGGACCCCGTGTCGTTTATGACTACATTACTTGGTTGAAGTGCAGTCTCAAAATGTGAGTCCAACTCAAACTCTCTAAATTACAGAGAAAAGCCTGCATTATGATCAATGGAATGTTTCGAGCCCTAGCTATTTGTCGAACTCTTCGTCTTTTGATTAGATATGCGACAAAAAGGACTACGTATAGATTCCATCACCTTTCCCAATTGCGTGCCCGGGACTTCACGAGCCGAAATTCAGGCCAACGAAAGTATGAGGTCTGACATAGTAATAGCGAAAACCATCAGGTATCTACCATTTCGGATTATCAGTCCTTGTTGACAGGATGCGCTAGCTCAAAGGACTGTTGGGATCCTGGAGTAGGGGAAGCTCTTTGGAGACAGCTCCAAAACTGCCCAATGAGTTACATCTGGTGTACATGGTTGGAGAGTTACCAAAGAATAGTGTTATGATGCAAGAAACTTGTTCAAATCTTGCAGTTTGCGGCAAAACAACAGGATTTTCCTGATGTAGGTTTCTGGACGATGAGGCATTCAGGGTATTGGGGAGGCGACCGTTGAAGAGTCTGTCTTGGGATTTACTGGGACGGAAACTGGGCTCGAAATTCTCGTGCAAAACACAACGATGGGGAATAACTGCAGATTAGACCTAGGAATAGAGAAAATTAGGCTGGGCATCATAACACTCAAACACTCTCAGCTTGCCAACACTGTGCCTGCCACTGCGTAGCTGAGGCTTGGCTAAAACTCTTCTAGCCGAACTAGAGAGTGTTAACTGATATATTGACGAGTCATTATTGCCTCAGAAATCACGTTAATAAGTGTCGTTTGTGAATGCCCCCGATGGGGACAGGACTCAGATCCCAAACTGGAACTGACGGAGTTCTTCCAGCTCTCACCCACTAAGCTTCTATCCTTTATGAGAAAAATGGAGCTTGCAGGTGAAATTATTGGGTCGCAGTGTCAAGGCTTGCACTTAGCCCGCACTCCAATTAATATCTTTTATCTTTTATAAAACAGAAATTATCTGATAGTCACAAAGATTCTTCTTACGCAGAACTGAAATTTGTTGGTCCTTTTATTGATGGTGTAGTTCGTGGTAAAAGTTATTTATTCCTTATACCAAAAAGGCTATTTACTAGATTTTATTGTATGAATATTTATATTGCTGAAGTATAGCCTAGATCCAATTCTAATTGGTTTATAGTGAAGAGAATATATACAGTTTTTGTCAAGTCGATAGATATTGTATCTAGTAGTTAAGAGTTTTATCCAGTGATCAAAGATTCTATATTTTTCCGCTTATATATCTTAATACTTTCAGATTAGACAACACGTCAACTGGAAGCAATATTTTACTAATCGTATTTGCTCGAATTATCTCCAAGAAAATAGAAGAATTTTGAAGAAAAAAATAATAGTAAGAGTTTCTCTGTCTCTGTTAAACATATATTAATATTGTATATTGAAGTAATACGAATAAAAATAAAGAGTATCGTGATAGAGGGCTGGTTATTGAAAGTCTACATCAAGGGTGCTCAAACGGTCGATCGTGATCGACCTGTCGACGTAATGAAATGACACTCTACTAGCGTCAAATGGCGGCTTTATCAAAGGAACGCGCGGTACTTGTCAAAGAAAAGCCGCGTTTTTTTTCTTGCCGCTTTTATAGAAATTTCGGGCGACGCGTTTGACGGGAACATTCGAGATTTTCTTGCACGCCGATATAAATGTTGCGCCTGCAGGAATTGGAATCATTCTGAATTGTAACTTGACGGCAATATGGCATCGATATAAAGTTTATTATTGAATAGTTCAAAATGAGTGCAGCGAAGAAATTTAAAACGTTTCATTTTAATAACGTTAAGGAGGAAGAATTTTTCCTTTGTATGGTATACGTGCATTTGTCTTATTTGTCATGCGTGAGTTGCAATACCCAAGCGTGTTTACTTAGAGAGGCATCATAAAACGGTTCATAAAAACTATGAAAAGGATTTTCCGCTACAGAGTAAATTAAAAAAAACGAAAAGTACGTGATTTGATATCTTGTTTGAAAAAAGAACAAACCATGTTCACAGGAATAGCCAAACAATCAAAATCTGCTACGATCGCGTCATTTAGAATTTCTCATATATTGGCAAAACACAACAAACCAATCGAAGATGGATCGGTTGTGAAGGAAGCATTTATTGAAGCGGGTGAGACTTTATATGGAGATTTTAGAAATAAAACAGAAATCAGGTCTGCTATTAAAGAACTTCAGTTATCTCGTCCGACTACCACAAGGCGTATTGAAGTCATGAGTCAGGACATGGCAGATAAACTAATACTTGATATCATGAAATGTACATATTTTTCTTCACCCTTCGACGAATCCACCGATATGACAGACACTGCCAAGTTGTGTATTTTTTTTATTTGGATGGTATTCAATGACATGTTGGTTAAGGTAGATGTATATGACGTTTCCTTCAATTTTGTAGAAAACTACAAGCTACCAATATATAAATTAGTGTGCGTTACAATTGATGAAGCACCAGCAATGACTGGAAACAAAAACGGTTTTATGGCATTGTGTCGAGCTAATGAAGATTTCCCTTAATTTTTTTCATTCCATTGCATTATATATCAACAAGTTTTGTGTTCAGAAGTTTTAAACACGGAGGAAATCATGGGCATTGCAACAAAAATTGTGAATTCCATCCGTGCACGTAGCTTGCAACGGCGGCTCTTTAAGTTGCAGTTGGAAGATAGGGAGTCAGCTGAACACACTGATTTAGTTCTTCACACGGACGTCAGGTGGTTGGGTCGCGGAAAATTCCTAGAACGGTTTCAAGAATTATTGCCCGAAATAACAGCTTTTCTAGACCAAAGTGGTGATGACACTCAGATGTTGAAAAACGATAAATGGCTGACTGATTTGGCTTTTTGACTGATATCACAATTGACTTGACACCATTAACTTGGGTCTTCAAGGTGAAGGAAAAACTATTATTTAGATGATTAGTGCAGTAGAGGCATTCAAATGTAAATAGCAACCTATGATAGATCAACTGGAAAGAAAGGATCTGAAACATTTCGTCTTTGAAATCACGGATTCCTCAGTTGAATTATGATACATATGAGGCTGAATTATCAAATATTTTGGGACAATTCGAAATGCATTCTTATGATTGCAGTAAATTGTCGAATATAGCATCATTTATGAGTTATCCTTTTTCATGTAAAACATTGGAAAATTAGCTACTGGAATAGCAAGTCAGTTTAATATGAACTCATGTTCTATTGAAAATGAGTTGGTGCAGATTATATCAGATATTGATCTCAAAGCTACAGCATCTGATACAAATTTCTGGTGTATTATATCTGAAGATAAATATCCGAATCTACGATAAATCGCCCTTCAACTGACGGCAATGTTTGGGTCAACTTACTTGTGCGAGTCTGCATTTTCTGAAATGAAGATAATTAAGTCAAAAAATCGCAATCGACTAACTGACGATTCTATGTCATCATGCTTACAATTAGCACTCAGTGGTTACGTACCATCTTATGAAAAGTATGCTAAGGACATGCAGTGCCACGCTTCAACATCCAAAGTCTCTACCTAGTTAAGTTTAACACCATACGTAACTATTTTATTTTGTAACAACCAATAAACTCGCAATTTTGAAAACCTACGAGTTTTTTCATTAATATTACAGAGGAGAACCTAACTAAACCTAACCCAAACATTGACTAAAATAATGTATATTGTGTGGAAAGCTAATATCTATATATGCTACAGTACACCCTACCTAGTTAGGTAAGTAGGTAGGGTGTATCGTTCATGTACGACAACCCTGCATCACACATACTTGCAGCCTCTCAGAGTCGATCGTAAGTAGTCTAAAAATATTAAGATAGATCGCCAGCAGTTCAAGTTTGAGCACCCCTGGTCTACATTATCAAAGTGGTACCTGTGAAGCTACTGTAGCTGTAACCATGGATTTGATGATAAAGCACGTAGGTACACTAATACTAAGATACTGCATCTTAAAAAAATCATTATTAGAATGATCTGCAAGACAAATTGAAAAATAAATGAATACTAAGTAAGACATTCTCGATATCTATACAGGGTGGTCTAGTAAGAGAAAATTCTTTAGCTCTAGTAATTTGATTTGTTTTTACTGCTATTGTTGTTGTTATTGAATATTGCTATTGTTATCGTTATTATTAGAGTTCTGAGTATTACTCTGAAAATGCGTTGTAGTAACGACGAATTCGCAGATATTCATTTGGTTATGGATTTTCTGATGGAAATGCCGAAGTTCGTGAATATAGATGATGCTATCTAACTAGAACAGTTAAGGGTTAATCAAGGATTTTCACTCTGAGGATGCTGAGAAGAGAATGAATTTTTTGCCTGTAGACTGACAAGAAGAAAACTCAAATTTTCTTAACATTTGTTATTCAGAACATTTCTTTACTAGACGTGGAATAACGAATTACCCTAATATCCATGTTTGGGCACACACAAATTTTCATTATTCACATATATAGGCAAAATTAGCAGTAATGTGAAATCCCTTCTAAAAATTCAAATTTAAATATAGGGTGTTTCCGAATAAGATGTCATAAATGAAGGATGCGAATCCCTGAATGATTTGAGCAAGAAAGTTCGAAGAACCAATGGTCAAAAAATGCTTCGTTGCCGAGATACAGGGTGTTAAAGTTGAGAAAATTTTTCGATTTTCTCTCGATAAAACCTATACTTCTCAAGATTTCGGGCTCAAATTTTCTACATAAGCTATTAAACACAATCTGAATCACCAGGTGAGGCCAAATTTTGAAACAGTATACAGGGTGATACTTTTTCATGGGCCATGTTCCATTTTTACCCTCGGAACTTTTTTTGGTACGCCACTGGCACTAACAAAAATAAAATCGAATAGATCATTCAATTTGAAATTTTTTGACTCTTGCATTTTGATCGTTACTATCACCGTTTCTGAGATATTAATTATTGAAAATAATCCAATAGTTTTCCCATATCGAAGCCATGGAGATATTATCTTAATAACTGATGCAATTTTTCAGGAATTGAGCTAAAATTTACAACAGATATCTCCGTATTGTATGTTTATAACAAAATGAGGCCCTTTGCCTCCGTATATTTTTTCGGTGCATAACTGAATGGAGCCTTATATCGCCACTTTCTAGAAGAGATTTTACCTGTGTTGCTAGAAGATGTGCCGCTGCAAACTAGAAATAGAATGTGGTTTATGCATGACGGAGCACCACCGCACTTCAGCATGGAAGCTAGAGAATATCTGAATATGACAGGAATCAGGAATTTCTGCCTCATTTTGTTATAAACATACAATAAAGAGATATCTGATGTAAATTTTAGCTCAATTCCTGAAAAATTGCATCAGTTATTAAGATAATATCTCCATGGCTTCGATATGGGAAAACTATTGGATTATTTTCAATAATTAATATCTCAGAAACGGTGATAGTTACGATCAAAATGCAGGAGTCAAAAACAATTTCAAATTAAATGGTCGATTCGATTTTATTTTTTGTTAGTGACAGTGGCGTACCAAAAAAAAGTTCCGAGGGTAAAAATGGAACATGGCCCATGAAAAAGTATCACCCTGTATACTGTTTCAAAATTTGGCCTCACCTGGTGATTCAGATTGTGTTCAATAGCTTATGTGGAAAATTTGAGCCCGAAATCTCGAGAAGTCTAGGTTTTATCGAGAGAAAATCGAAAAATTTTCTCAACTTTAACACCCTGTATCTCGGCAACGAAGCATTTTTTGACCATTGGTTCTTCGAACTTTCTCGCTCAAATCATTCAGGGATTCGCATCCTTCATTTATGACATCTTATTCGGAAACACCCTGTATAGTGTTCAAAACATCAACAAATTTAGGTTCATTTATCAGGAATTATACATCTCCAATTAACAAAGGAAATAAATCTGGTGTTTATAGATTGGATTGTGCAGATTGCAATTGTTTCTATATAGGTAGAACAGGAAGAAATATTAATGTTACAATCTCTGAACATAAACGCAGTTTCATCAATGGAAAAACCGATTCAAATTATTCATCTTACGAAAAATGGTTACTCTTTCAATTCAGAATTTAAAATCCTACATTCTGAGAAGAGAGGTATAAAACTCAACCTTCTGGAAGCACTTGAAATTAACATATTTAGATATTCACCGGAAATTTTTAATGATCAGGTAGATATAAATAGCTCACCCTTATTAAATTTATTTCATAAACAATAGTTCAAGTACGGATAGCTCTGAGTAGATTGCCTCTTCAGTATATATAAAAATTTGTTAGTAAGATATATTTGTAGTATTCATTCGCTCGTTATGAAGATACTGTGTATCGAAACGCGTCGAGCATTTAATAATATATTTTAGTAGAAATCATCGTTTACTTGTACCTAACATTTCTTTAATGAAGCATTTTTCGAATATATTTTTTATAGCACTCATATTATCTTCCGCTATTCGCAGGGAGCACGACGAAAGCGACATCTGGTGGTAGCGTAAAATCATGCTCGGCAATGGTATGACATGTGAAAGATCCGTATAAATAACAGTGAATTGTTTCAAAAAATGAATTTAAAAATAAATATGTGTTATAAAAATCTGTGATCGTGTTTTTTAAATTGAAAAAACTCATTACGATGGAAAAAGTGTGTATAAAAAATTAAGGAAAAAAATTCTTTGAAAACAAGCTTTTATTTAAATGCGCTAAAAGAAACTTTTGCACTACAACTTTTACCGTTAATTCATAACGTCATTTCAAATTTAACACATTTGACACAATTTATATGTTATAATATAAAAGCTTGTAGCGAGATATAAGTACTCGTATTTACTTTATCAGTTTGAAATATTAACAGGTAGGCAGAACATATAAATTGTGTCAAATGTGTTAAATTTGAAATGACGTTATAAGTTAACAGTAAAAGATTTAGTGTGAAAGTTAATTTGTTTTCTATTTAGCGCATTTAAATAAAAGGTTGTTTTTAAAGAATTTTTTTTAAACTTAATTTCATTTTTCAGTTATTCTTGGCAATCTTTCATTTTGTACCCATATTGTAGGAACGAATAAAAGAAAATTATGCGCCATTTCGTTTTGCATTAAGAATAATTGGTCCACCGCCTTGTTGGATTTAGAATAACGTCACATAGTTAATCATGCATTGTCATCCAAACTCAACGTGTATACAAAATTTCAGCTCAGTTGGTTGAGATCAAGTGCCTTAAAATTGAGTTGTAAGATTTCACCCGAACATACAAACATACATACATTGCAAGTTAAATAAAAGCTTGTAAATATGTTTATAAATAACTAAAAGGAGTTTTTAGAATCCCATGGGGTTAACCTGTGAAATGTAAACAAATTTAATACATGACAACTGCAATAATGAAAATTACAGAAAGTGTTGATTGTTAATATGATTTTCAGAAATAAAATGAAAAATTAATGGCAATGTAATTGCGAATCGTAATTTGAACATACATTACCCTAGTTGCATTGTTACTGAATAATGTTACACACTACCTTGTTTTTTCTTTTAACATCATTTATCCATTTATTTTTTTATCCATTTATTTCTTCCATCCATTTATTTCCACTTGGCCACTGGAAATGTGTAAAATTTACATTTACTGTTTCTAGCTGTATTTTTGCAATCAACAACACAACAACTATTATGGGTCATTTTTTATTTAATGTTAACGTGTTTATTTATGATAAAAGCATGATTTAACGATAATTTGACCACATCGAGCGCTGTGATCGATTCAGCTGTCCCCACTATATACTCCGCTCCCTGCCAATAGAAACTGTATCACTCCTTACATGAATATCTTTTTGTGCAAACATTACAATTATGCCCTGAATTTTTATGAGAAAAATTGGAGAAATATTCGACTTTTTCTAAGAACTGGTGAAGAAAATGGAGTGTAAATCTCGCTCATGGATACTACGTGATATCTCAAGGAAGCTTCATATAATCTGTGGACTTTAAATGGAATGGTATCTCTTGTCTAATGATTGCAGATAATTTCAGTTATATCTATCACAGTTATGAATAAAAAATTCTATCTCTCTGCTCATATAAAATGAATACATCATTTCCTATAAAACTTGCTATAACTACAATTATTGTAACAACCCTAGCAACGAATAAATGATCATATCATCCTATAATTAACGACAGTATTTATGTTCGAAAATTATAACAGATGATGAACCCGTATCATAATAAAACTATATCGATTTATCAATTGTTCTGATCAAAATGTACCTAAATATCTTTACCTGACGTTCGAATCGTTTCAATATTGGTTCTCCTTGGAAAAACACCGATAAAAATCATTAACCGATCACAAAGAGATCAGAATAAACTGGCATGTTTTAATTTCGGATTTCATTCAGATAATTAATTGTTTAACAATCGTCCCCTCCTTTTTCTTCCTTTTTGCTTCATCCAGACCTTCTTCGATTATAATGGAGTGCATTGTTCCAGCATAAAACATTCTCATTCTGGATTCACAGTACTATTAAGGTTATTGATGATATGACTGAAATATTGATTGATGATCGTCCCACCTGTCTATATCAGTCAGTATACGGAGTCGGGAAAGAACCAGAGGTTTCTCGAAGAACTTTGAATTTAAATTCTTGACTAGAGAATAATACCTTCTAAATTCAGCTTTTACAAACAAATCATGGCTACAACATACTGTCATATGATTTTCATTGGTATTGTGAAGACAACACTATTGTCAATAGTTCAACTTTCTAAAATTTATTGTCTACTAAGAAATTGAAGAAGTAAGCACTAATAACTAGATTAGATAAGTATCATCTTTATTTTCGAATCTTCACTCACAACCAAATAATGGAATGTATAATGAGAAAGAAATGACGCCAACTAACTTACCTAAAATTAACAATTAAAATTATCTTCCCACTATCCATTCAAAAGAAATCACAACCGCTCAACGATGCCCCCCCCTACTTTCAAAATATTCCTCAATTGGGTATGGTTCCAATTCACTTAGAGCATCGTTAATTCATCTTTTGTATTTTGAGATATTTTTATTGATTTGATATCATCCGATAGATTATTGAAAAGTTTTATACACAAATGTGATGGATGTTTTTGTAATAGTGTAAGTCTATGCATGGAATAGTGAAGCATCGGTACTTCTTGTAGGGAGAACATCACTAGCAGTATGTACAGAAAACAGGTTCATATTTTTGAAAATAAACATTAAACATTCATAAATGTAGACAGAAAACACAGTTAAAATCTTGTTTTTCCTGAAAATCCCTCTGCATGAATCCGAAAATTTCATCCTTCAAATCAGTCTTATCACTCTTCTTTGAACAAAAAATAGTTCATGTACTCGTGTGCTGGATTCCCAGAATATGACGCCGTATCTCTGTTAAGATTCGAGGTTTGCAAAATATACCATTTTTGAACATTCGTCACTTACGTAACTGATCAAAGTTCTTAAACCAAACGTTACTTTACTAAGATTTTTTGCTAGATGATCCATATCAGAGATGCTTAAACTTGAACTGCTCAACCTCAATATTTTAGGACTACTTACGATCGACTCTGAGAGGTTTCCAAAATTAAAATGGAAAATTGCAATAAAAATGAGGGAGATATGAGTTGTTCGGTTGACCCACTTTTCAAAATTCTTGCTGATGATGTACTTGACTTGAGACCTCATGTCGCAGTTCGAGGCTCAGCTCTAACCGCAGCAGATATAAGGGCCCGATTGAATATTGCCAAAAAACGAGTCAATTGATGAGAAGCTGATTGGGAGAAAGCTCTCTTCGCAGATGTGAGAAGATTTTGTCTTTTTCATTGCGATCTACGATCTCCATCGTACTATTTCGGAATGGGAGATATACCCAGTGCAAATTTTCACCTACCTATGGTTTTGGTGGAGGTTCAGTATTGGTGTGTGGAAGACTTTCTTTGAACGCCCGCTCTAGCAAGGTCATCGTAAGTAATGGAACCGTGAATGCTCAGAGGTACGTTACAGACAGCTTAGAGTAGCGGTGCTCAAACTTGAACTGCTGGCGATCTACCTATTTTTAGTCTACTTACGATCGACTCTGAGAGGCTGCAAGTATGTATGATGCAGGGTTGTCGTACATACACAATACACACTACCTACCTACCTACCTAGGTAGGGTGTACTGTCGCATATATAGATATCAGCTTTCCGCACAATATACATTATTTTAGTCGAGGTTTCGGTAAGGTTTAGTTAGGTTAGATCAATGAAAAAACTCATAGTTATTCAAAATTGCGAGTTTGTTGATTGTTACAAAACAAAAGAGTTATATATGGTGTTAAATTTAACTAAGGAGTGACTTTGGATGTTAAAACGTGGCACTGCATGTCCTCAGCATACTTTTCATAAGATGGTACGTAACCATTGAGTGTTAATCGCAAGCATGATAACATATGATCGTCAGTTAGTCGATTGCGATATTTTGACTTAATTATCTTCATTTCAGAAAATGCAGACTCGCACAAGTAAGTTGACCCAAACATTGCCGTCAGTTGAAGGGCGATTTGCCTTAGATTCGGATATTTATCTTCTGATATGAAACACCAGCAATTTGTATCAGGTGCTGTAGCATTGAGATGTACATCTGATATAATCTGCACCAACTCATTTTCAACAGAACATGAGTTCATATTGAGCTGACTTGCTATTTCAGTAGCTAATTCCTCAATGTTTATACATGAAAAAGGATAACTCATAAATTATGCTTCATTTGCCAATTTACTGCAATCATAAAAACGCATTTCGAATAGTCCCAAAATATTGCTTTCCCTGCTTTCAAAGACGGAAAATGTTTCAGATCCTTTCTTTTCAGTTGATCTATCATGGGTTGCAGTTTACTTTTGAATGCGTTTACTTCGCTAATCACCTCAATAATAGTTTTTCCTTTACCTTGAAGCTCCAAGTTAATGGTGTTTAAGTGCATTGTGATGTCAGTTAAAAATGCCAAATCAGTCAGCCATCTTTCGTTTTTCAACATCTGAGTGTCATCAACTCATTCATCTAGAAAAGAAAATTCTTGAAACCTTTCTAGGAATTTTCCGCAATTCAAGAATGTGTGAAGAAATAAAGCACTGTGTTCAGCTGACATTCTATCTTCCATTGCAAGCTACGTGCACGGATTGAATTCACAATTTTTGTTGCAATGTCCATAATTTCCTCTGTGTTTCAAATTTTTGAACACAAAACTTGTTGATGTATAATGCAATGGAATGAAAAAAATGAAGGAGAATCTTCATTAGCTCGACACAGTGCCACAGAACCGTTTTTGTTTCCAGTCATTGCTGGTGCTCCATCAATTGTAAAACACACTAATTTATATATTGGTAGCTTGTAGTTTTTTACAAAACGTTATATATCTTAGCCACGGGTCTTCCCCTTCAGAGGAATGATTGCCAAAAGTTCTTCCTTAGCTAACATGTCATTGAATACAATCCATTCAAAAATACACAGCTGGGCAGTGTCTGTCATATCAGTGGATTCGTCGAACTGTAAAGAAAAGTATGTACATTTCATGATATCATGTTTTAGTTCATCTGCATGTCCTGACTCATGACATCAATACGCCTTGTGACCGTCGGACGAGATAACTGAAGTTCTCTTATAGCAGACATGATTTCTGTTTTATTTTTGAAATCTCCAAATAAAGTCTCACCGATCCATCTTCGAATGGTTTCTTGTTTTTCGCCAATATATGAGTTAAATATAGCCAATGACGTGATTGTAGCAGCTTTTTATTGTTTTGCTGGTCTTGTGAACATGGTTTGTTCTTTTTTCAAACAATCACATACTTTTCATTTTCTTAATTCACTTTATTGCAGAAAATCATTTTCATAGTTTTTATGAACCGTTTTGTGATGCCTCTCTAAGTTACCACGCTTAGGTATTGCAACTGACGCACGACAAATAAGACAAATGCACTTATCCTTCACCATACAAAAGAAAAATTCTTCCTCCCAATCGTTATTAAAATGATTTTAGATTTCTTCGCTGCACTCATTTTGAACTATTTAATAATAAACTTTGTATTGACGTAGTATTGCCTTCAAGATACAATTCAGAATGACTCTAATTCCTTCAGGCGTGAACGAAACTCTCGAATGTTCCCGTCAAACACACCGCCCGAAACTTCTAGAAAAGCGGCAAGAATAAAAAACGCGGATTTTCTTTTGTCAAATACCACGCGTTCCTTGGATAAAGCCGCCTTTTGCCGCGAGCAGAGTGTCATTTTATTACATAATAAATGTTCGTAGTTTAGTTTAGTCTATTTGGTATAGACATATAGTAATATAAAAGCTCAATAAGTATGGGAATCCTTTAGGAATTTGGAATGTTGGCAAATTGAAAAATAAATATAGTTTCTATGATTTTGTATTAGAGCACGCACTAATTTTTTATTGGATCTCTGATAGAAACCCTCGTACAAATCTCCAGGAAGAACCCAACTACCTGTCTACGATCTTCTCTGTCTTTTTTATTGTTTGCGAATATAGCTGTCCTCGTTTCAAATGAAATGTTTACACTATACGTCTGAAATTTATAGTCAGTAAAGTAGACGAATACGTGTTTAAGAGTTATCTACGAAAATACAATTGAAGCAATTGAACACTTATGTATTTGAGAACGATATAAATTTAATTTGAATATCCAGATATTTACGTTTACCAAAAATGATCATTTCATGAATTTCATGCATACTCAACTTATGTTTAATTCTATACGTTAAAGTATATTAATAATGTTTATGATAATGCTGATAACTCAATAATATTGTAAATTATGGTAATGAACATTTATTTTATATTAAAGTAGACTCAAGCTAAATTATCCACATGAGTTTTAAGATTACCTCACAGAATGTTAAACAATGTTATAAATAAATTCATGATTTTATAAAACATCTAGTTCTAAATTCAATTACTTTCTACACTTTAAAATTATAAAAATACAAATAATGCTTGTCAAAATGCTCATAAACACCTCAAAAAGTCTAGGAACACTTCCAATAGGCCATTTTGGATATTGCAACTAACGATTGGAATATCTGCTTCCAGAATGGATTCAGTGAATGCAGAAATAAACACCTCAAAAAGTCTAGAGAACACTTACCAATATCTTTAAAATATGATTTTGATGATTCTAATTTATAGAAATCTTGGGGTTTTTGTTAGGATGTATTGTATATATTGTATTCTCAAGAAAACAAAATAATATTTGACTTCTCCAAAGTACCTATTATAAAAAAAATTTGAAATTTGAAAATGACGAAATTTGGTAAAACACAAAAAAAATCCTGAACTAATATTTTCGAAACGATATGGAAGCACTTATATTTTTCAGTACTCAGAAGGTCCACCTCTGTTATTAATGACACTTTGGCATCGTCGCGGCATGCTCAATATTAAATTGCCTATTACATTTTGGCCCAAGTCATTCCAAGCCCCCTGAACTGCTAATCGAAGCTCCTGTTCATGATAGAAAACGTTTTGACGCAGGAGATTTCTTTTAGGGTGTCCCACACATGCTCGATGGGAATCAGATCTGGGGAGCAGGATGGCCACGGTAGAAGATCGATATCATGCCCTTCAAGAACGTTCAAGACGACTCTTGCACGATGAGGAGGGGCATTATCTTGTTGGAAGAGTGGATTTTGACCCATTGTTTGGAGATACGGTACCACTACAGGTAAAACTATCTCATTTGCGTAAGAATTTCCTGTGAGGTTATTCTGTATGAAAACGAGGTCAATTCTTCCACCAAGGCGTATACCTCCATAAAACATCACTGATCCGCCTCCCTGTCTAACAACTTCTCGAGCATGCTGGAGACGGTTTTGCTTTCCAGGTTCTCTTCATATTCGAATTCTTCCCAAATCGGGATAATAACTAAATCTAGATTCATCACTGAAGAGAACTGTGGCCCACCTCTCTTGATGCCAGTTTACGTGTTCTTGGCACCAAGCTAAACGAGCAGCGCGATTTCCATGGGTGAGTTGTGGAACATCTGGAGCGGAGTTGACCTTCGTGCAGTCGATTTCTCACAGTTTGGTCGGAAATTTGTACATGTATATGAACTCGTGATAGTTCTTGAGCTAATTGAGATGCTGTAGTAGTACGATCTCTTCTGGCTTGTAAAACCAAAAATCGGTCTTGTGCGACCTGTATGGCGTTCTTCTATGCTACCTGTTTCATTGAAACGCGACCATAAACGGTTTATGACACTTGGGCTACTTCCCAGAACCCTGGATACTTCCCGTTGTGAGCTCCCAGCTTGGAGCATGCCAACGGCTCGTAACATCTCTTCTCTAGTCAAATGTCGTCTTTCCATGGTCGTATCACAATACTTGAATCTTTTATTTGTGCTTACAACAGAAACAAAGTGCCAACTAACTGATTTCAAACACTGAATACATAAAATGATTATAAAGCAGCGTCGCATCTGCTGCATTATTAGTTTTTTATAAAAAAAAACGGAAATCTGTTGTGGCACTCTACATAATTTGGTGAGGAATTAATGCAGGTGTTCATTTCTTAAAAAACAATCATCCATATTGATCGTTCTGGATACGAAATATCGATATTCAGAAGTGTTCCCTAGACTTTTTTGAGGTGTTTATATATTTTAATCTGCAATATTTTTATAAAATAGTTACAGTTCATCTTCTGATGATATATCTTCATTACCTAATTTCACTATAACAGGATCTATCATGGCATCCAATATCTGATCCAGTTCTTATATTTTATTTTCTTCTTCAAAGACCTGATCTATACAATTTTTCCAGTTTCGGGATGTAACACTTTTTATTGCACTGTTGAAATGAAGTTTGACGTCTTTCATCTTAAGACTTGTGTTATTTCTAGCCACTTCACCCTTTACCTATGCCCATTTAGTTCAATCGGATTCAATTCGCAGTGGTACGGTGGAAGGCGGAGTATACTAACTTCCCGATTCTTTGCCATTTCGTCAATCTTAATTTTTTATATGATTTTTTATGTAAATATAGAATTGAAAATAATTCTTTTTTTACCATATTTTCCTCAAAAAGAAATACTCTCATCTGTCAACCGTCTGAGAATGTCTGCTTTACGCCATGAAGATGCGTTAATTCAATCTATCGCGAATGGTAGCTTGCGTTATCAATTACAACAACAGATCCTACTGGAATCCCCGATGATTCTATCAATTGATTTTTCATTTTGACCCCGATGTTACCTCAAGGAGGTAGTTGATGATTTAATCTGGTATTTTTGTGAGAATTAAGAAATTGAAGGGGTTTTAAAAATATATCTGAAGTTTGAAAGGTGAATTGCCAGTTTTGTAAATGTAAAACTCCTAACGCTTTTTATGATACAAATGGAGTATCTGATTGGCAACACTTGTCTTTGCTAATTAAGAGACACGAAACGACAATTTCACACAACAGTTATATAAACACTTGGGTAAATTAAAAAAAATGTAGGGAACATCTATGACTTAATGCTCATCATCTGCGGATTTTAGAAACGGAAAAAAAATATTGGCGAGACGTGTTGGAAAGAATTATTGCGATTGTTAAATATTTATCTACACAATGCTTGGCATTTCAAGGTTTTTCTCAATTGCTTTTCGAACATGTTAATTTAAATTTTCTAAAAGCTGTTGAGATAATTGCCTCTTTTGATTCAGTGATAAGACAGCACGTTACCCGAGTGTATAACTCACAAAAAAAATGTGTTAAAATGACTCATTATTTAGGCCTGCAAATACAGAATGAAATAATTGAATTATTGTCGCCCAAAGTTAGAAATAATATTTTAGAAATGGTTCGCAGTTCAAAATATTTTTCAATAATATTAGAATGTACACCAGACACGAGTCATACTGAGCAAATTAGTCTTGTTTTGTGGTATGTTGTCCTTAACACCACTTCAAAAAAGGTTGAAGTTAAGGAAAGTTTTATTGCGTTTAATCCAATACTGGACTCTACAGGAGGGGGAATATATACATTTGTGATAGAAAATTTGAAAAAATTAAATTTAGAATTAAAACACACTAGGGGACAAGGTTATGATAATGGGACAAATATGAAGGGAAACATGTTGGGCTTCAAAAACGCATTGTTGATGCGGATCCGAAAGCCCTTTTTGTACCTTGTGCGGCTCATACTTTGAACTTAACAGTAAATGACGCTTCTAAGGTGTCAGGTGCTACAATAAACTTTTTCAATATTGTGCAAGAGTTATATGATTTTTTTCGTCATCCACAAACAGGAGGTATGTTTTGAGAAAAAATGTTCCCGGATAAAGTTTAAAGCCTCTAAGTGAGACAAGATGGTACAGCAGAATTGACGCAATAAAGCCCCTTAAAGTTTATTTAATTAAGGTTTGCGAAAGTCTTCTAGAAGAAGATGAAGATAATTCCTTTCACATTGATGCAAAACATTAACGTCTGTACAAAATTTTCAATTTATTTGTGGAATTGTTATTTGGCATGACGTTTTATTTCATATAAATATTGTCAGCAAACAAATGCCAAGTGCTATAATTAATATTAAAGTATGCCAAACCTACCTAAAAATTTATTTGATCACCTCCAGCAATATAGATCTGACCAATCATTTCAAGAAATTCTTATGCAAGCGAAAGAAGTAGCATCCTCTCTCGAAATTGAAGAAGACTTTCCACCATTACCAACGGTTAGGAGGAAATTCAAATCAAAACTGTTTGACTATGAACACCAAGATGAGACCCTTCATGATCCAAAAACCGCCTTTGAAATAGGTATTTTCTTGAAAATTATAGATCAAACTATAAGCTCTCTAAAAAACCGATTTGACTCATTAAATGAGTATGATAATATTTTCGGATTTTTTAGCGACATATTCAAATTAAGTGTCAGCGATCTTTTAAAACTATGTTCTATTCTTGAAGAGCGACTGACAGATCAGTATAATAAGGATATAGACTCCAATGATCTGTTCAACGAAATTAAAGCGTTAAACTTGTTTTCATTACCTGATGATACTGACCCCTTAAATATTTTACAATATATATTTGAAAACAATTCAATCTCCGCTTCTCCAAACGTAAGCAATTCACTAAGAATTCTTTTGACATTGCCTGTATCTATAGCTTCTGGCGAGCGATCTTTTTCAAAGTTTGAAATCATTAAAAATCATTTAAGATCGACAATGATTTAAGAAAGATTGTCTGGGCTAACAATATTAGCAATTGAACAAGAAATTTTTGACGGTATAAATTTTAGCGATGTAATTAATGAATTCGCAACAACAAAATCTCGTTAAAAATCGCTACTACAATAGCTATCTTTTATTTTTCTATTGCACCTAGACCTAGCTATCATTTGTGATTTTAAAACGAAGTTCCTAAGTATTTGTTATTAGAAATATCTGCATATTTTTAAAATAAGTACAACCACCACCCGGTAATTACTACTATAGCCAGGCAATGATTATAATCAAAACATATCCTGGAATAATTATATATTAGGATAACGTTAAATGTTATGAGAATATATCAATTTAACAGAATATATACATACTATATCATCAGACAATGATATCAATGTACCAACGAGTAGTGTCAGAGGCTTTCTCCCCGGAAAAATCCAGTGTACGGATCTTAGTCAAGTAACACAGAAAGTTACTCATTAATAGTTTCCTTTGTGTGGTGTGATGAACGATCGAATAGAATACTGCTCTGAATATAAATATGACAAATTTGTCAGTTAATTATATTACATTTATATAAACAAATAAATAAAATATGAAATGAGATTCTGAGCAGTATAAACTAAAGAGAAAACCTATGACTCTACCTCATTTTTTTTTTCCGAAAGAAACCTACGAAGAATATTACAAGATTTGATGACTGTTTTCTTTTGTAACTGTTCAAACAAATTTTTCTTCAGCCCCAAAATCTCAATACTTTTGTGAAGATTCCTAGGAATAACACCTGTTGTGGAAATAATAATCGGTAGAATAAAAATTTTTTTCATTTTCCACATTTTCTTAATCTCGTCGCCAAGCATCATATATTTAGAAATTTTTTCATTGTATTTATTTTGTATATTATGTGTGTCGGGTACAGCAATATCAATTATATATGTTATTTGATTCTGTTTATCAATAAGAATGATATCTGGTCTATTGTGTTTTACAGCTCTGTTGCAAAGAATTGTTTTATCGAAATAAAGTTTATATTTGTCATTTTCACAAATAATCTCAGTTTCATATTTGTAAAATTTTTTCTTTTGGGAATTGGATCATGTTTAAGTCCTAGATTAAAATGAATAATATTAGCTACGGCATTATGTCTTTCTAAATAGTCTGTTGAGGCAAGGACTGAGCAAGATGATAATATATGAAAAACTGTTTCTGAAGAACAGAAAAATCTACGGCAAGGATCATCTATATTTTGTTTGATGATGTGTTTTCTATAATTCCTCGTGAAAACAACCTGATCCTGGATCGCAATTGCCAAGCCTTCTGTTTCAGCAAACAATTCTCCAGAAACTAACCATTTATTTGACGCGATTTCATCAATATAATCATTTTTCAATTCTTTAAGGTGCTTTCCGTGTAATTCCTTCTGCATCCAACTTTCTCTTTTAGAATTATCATCAAATATATCAAAATCTACCTTTTGCATTGTCAAGTTCAGAGGTGTAAGATTATAATCTGAAGCAACAACAATATCATGTAATTTAGACGTTCTCTGTCTCTCTCTCTCTGAACAGCTGACTTTGGGTGGTGCTTATGATATTTACAAAGCATTTTCCTCGTTTGATATTGTAATTCATTTAGATCAGTTTTAGACTATTTAATAATTCCAAAAGAATATAATATATATATATATATATATATATATATATATATATATATATATATATATATATATATATATATATATATATATATATATTAGGACAATATTTGTTGTTTGTTCTTAAAAAATGTGATTTTTAGTTTTAGGTTATTTTCTAGTATTTATAAACAACGGTTCAACATGTATTCCATTACTTAAATAAATATTTTAAAAGGGTGTGAACAAGAATTTATTTTGTTCTGTTTGTTTCTCTTTGATATTTTAGCCTACAAATAGATATGACTTCTAAAGTTCAGTGCTTTACTTCAAGCACCTACCTACCTACCTCCTACCTTCAAAAAAAAAATAAAAAAACATAATCCAAAAATGCCTTAAGGGACATTGCTGAATACTTTAAGTTCAGGAATTATTGTCAAAAACTGCAATATACCATCAGTGTTTTTGACTATAGCTGCAACAACAGTAATGATAAGATTTAATTGGAGACACTTCGAACGACAGGCAGAATTTATGAGCTGATCATTTCCATATACCATAATGCGATTTCCACTCAAAGCTCCACAGTTTTGGACTGTTGTATTCCTAGATGCGACCCTGTAACAAGAAATGTATATTTGTCAGTTCATCAATAATAAAATTCGATAGTTAAATATAAAAGTACTTATGTGTTAGAGAGAGCGAAAAGGTGTTTATGGAATGATGATTTTTCATTTTAGTTCGACGTGCCCCTGATTTGGTATGGTTATAGTAGATAATAGTGGGCGTGTAGTCGAAGAATCTGCGATGTATACAATGACACAAAGGTAGTATAAGTATACGTTTATAAATTATCAGTTATTTGATTCATTAAAATACGTTCCGAAATCTTGCATTGTTTCTCGAAATTAGAAGAATAATATAAAGACGAGAATTGGCCTATCAACATAACGATAACGTGGTTCAAGTTCTTCGATCAAATGGAGGCGCAGGAAAATTTCAACATTGAAGATCCTTAGTCCGAAATCAAACTGCTAGGGCAACCAGATCCTCAACTAATAGACGAAACTCATCGACTGGAGAATTTAAAAAACAACAAGAAGAAAAACGCGAAGAGGCTTTCATTCATTCTGGCTTCAAACCAGGGCCCTCGTGTGGGCTACTGGCGCTTATGTGCAAAAAAAGATTTTGGCGCCCCTTAAGGCATTTTGGATCATGTTTTTTTATTTTTTCTTGAAGGTAGGAGGTAGGTAGGTAGGTGCTTGAAGTAAAGCAAAAAACTGAATTTTAGAAGTCATATATATATATATATATATATATATATATATATATATATATATATATATATATATATATATGGTCAAATACCTTCCGCGATAAACTTCGCGAGGAGTCTATACATGTAAATTTGAGACAAGACGAATTATTAAAATATCCGTAGATCAATGAATAATCCCTCCTGACAAGAGCTAGTTCCCAAATCTGCCCGCCATGCACGCAGCCCCCAAGCGCCACAATCTGTTTGTTATTGTTCGTATCTTTCTCGAAGTCAGGTAGCGGTTTCGCCGTGTCGGTCCATAGAGGGCGACTCTCGTACGTATGTGCGAGGTGCGTCCTTTCTGGAATTGAGACGGTACCCCCATGTAGCTTGGTAGGATGAGCTCCTAATAAGGGCGAAACTGCAGTCTGCCGCTTCGTTTCTCGGCATCCTGCTTAGTTGCACTATTGGGAACTAGCTCTTGTCAGGAGGATTATTACATATATATATATATATATATATATATATATATATATATATATATATATATATATATATATATATATATATATATATATATATATATATATATATATATATTTTCTGGTAGATTGATATATTCTCATAACATTTAAGGTTATCCTAATATATAATTATTCCAGGATATGTTTTGATTATAATCATTGCCTGGCAATGGTATTAATTACCGGGTGGTGGATTTATATTTTTCATGAAATCAGTTTGATTGCATGAACAGATATATGGGCAACTCGTCGGGGTAAAACCCCTATATATATATATATATATATATATATATATATATATATATATATATATATATATATATATATATATATATATATATATATATATATATATACTACTTTCTACTTATACTTAGATATTTTGAAAAATATGCAGATATTTCTAATAACAAATACCTAGAGAACTTCGTTTTAAAATCAAAAACGATAGCTCGGTCTAGGTGCAATAGAAAAATAAAAGATAGCTATTGTAGTAGCGATATTTTCCGAGATTTTGCTGTTGCAAATTCATTAATTACATCGCTAAAATTTATACCGACAAAAATTTCTTGTTCAATTGCTAATATTGTTAGTCCAGACAATCTTTCTTGAATCATTGTCGATCTTAAATAATTTTTAATGATTTTTAACTTTGAAAAAGATAGCACGCCAGAAGCTACAGATACAGACTATGTCAAAAGAATTCTCAGTGAAATGCTTACGTTTGGAAAGGTGGAGATTAAATTGTTTTCAAATATATATTTTAAAATACTCAAGGGGTCAGTATCAGCTAATGAAAACAACTTTAACGCTTTAATTTCGTTAAACAGATCATTGGAGTCTATATCCTTATTATCCTGATCTGTCAGTCGCTCTTCAAGAATAGAACAAAGTTTTAAAAGATCGCTGTCACTTAACTTGAATATGTCGCTAAAAAATCCGAAAATATTATCATACTCATTTGATAAGTCAAATCGATTTTTTTAGAGAGCTTATAGTTTGATCTATAATTTTTAAGAAAAACTAATTTTAAAGGCGAGATGAGGGGTCTCATCTCGGTGTTCATAATCAAACAATTTTGGTTTAAGTTTCCTCCTTATCGTTGGTAATGGTGGAAAGACTTCTTCAATTTCGAGAGAGAATGCTACTTCTTTCGCTTGCACAAGAATTTCTTGAAATGATTGGTCAGATCTATATTGCTGGAAGTGATCAACTAAATTTTTAGGTAGGTTTAGCATACTTTAATATTAATTGTAGCACTTTGCATTTGTTTGCTGACAATCTTTATATGAAATAAAACGTCATGCCAAATAATAATTTCACAAATAAATTGAAAATTTGGTACAGACGCTAAGAGGGAACTCGCTTTATGTCTTGCATCAATGTGAAAAGAATTATCTTCAGCCACTGCTAGAAGAGTTTGGCAAACCCTAATTAACTAAACTTTAAGGGGCTTTATTGCGTCGATTCTGCTGGACCATCTAGTCTCACTTGGAGGCTTTAAACTTAACCCGGGGATATTTTTTCTCAAAACATTCTACCTTTTTGTGGATGACGAAAAAAATTATATAACTCTTGCACAAGATTAAAAAAGTTTATTGTAGCACCTGACACCTTAGAAGCGTCATTTACTGTTACGTTCAAAGTATGAGCCGCACAAGGTACAAAAAGGGCTTTCGGATTCGCATCAAGAATGCGTTTTTGAAGCCCAACATGTTTTCCCTTCATATCTGTCCCATTATCATAACCTTGTCCCCTAATGTGTTTTAATTCTAAATTTAATTTTTTTCAAATTTTCTATCAAATATGTATATATCCCTTCCCCTGTGCAGTCCAGTATTGGAATAAACGCAATAAAACTTTCCTTAACTTCAACCTTTTTTTGAAGTGGTGTTAAGGACAACATACCTCAGAACATGACTAATTTGCTCAGTATGACTAGTGTCTGGTGAACAATCTAATATTATTGAAAAATATTTTGAACTGCGAACCATTTCTAAAATATTATTTCTTACTTTGGACGACAATAATTCAATTACTTCATTCTGTATTTGCACGCCTAAATAATGAGTCATTTAAATAGATATTTTTTTGGGAGTTATACACTCAGCTAACGTGCTGTCTCATCACTGAATCAAAAGAGGCAATCATCTCAACTTTAGCTTTTAGAAAATTTCCATTATCATGTTCGAAAAGCAATTGAGAAAAACCTTGAAATGCCAAGCATTGTGTAGATAAATACTTAACAATCGCAATAATTCCTTCCAACACGTCTCCCAATATTTTTTTCCGTTTCTAAAATCCGCAGATGATGAGCGTTAACAGTCATATATGTCTCCTAGATTTTTTTTAAATTAATCGAGTGTTTATATACCTCTTGTGTACAATTGACGTTTCGTGTCTCTTAGTTAGGAAAGACTAGTGTTGCCAATCAGATACTCCATTTGTATCACAAAAAGCATTAGGAGTTTTACATTCACAAAACAACTTACAACAAAAACAAAATACAGAATCTTTAGAAATTGAGTAAATAAGCCAAACCTCGACTCTTTCTCCATTTGCTAGATTTCTTTCAAAGTATTTGCACGAAAACTTTCTCTTATCTTTATTACTTAGGAAAGCTACAACTGATGTCTATCAAGGGCGGGCCACGTTTAACCAATATTCTAGCCATCTCATTGGTGATTCTTTCGTGCCACAAACCGGGGTCGGACGGAATTATATCGCCTCATTACAGCCTTCATCGAATGTGTCACTTGCAGCAGGTATTTTGGTAGCTGACATTAACGAACTTTTTACACAAGCTGAACTACCTGAAGTGGATTGTTCAAGTGCTGTAGACGAGGATGGTGTAATCGTTTCATCGAGCTCTGCATCAGTAGAAGCTGTTTTGCTGCTACAACCGCAGCCACTTGTTGCAGGACCTGATGTTACTGTTGAAATTTCAGATGGTCCACTCACGGTTATTGATATAACGGATTTAGGATCTTGAGATTTGGACAATTCGGTCGCACCAACATCGATAGTCTCCGTGGAATATCGATTGTTCCAACCATTTTTCCCCTTTCTTGTAGTCTCAGAAGAAAAAACAAATCTCATGATTTTTCAAGCTTCACAGGCTAGCGATGATCAACAAATGCACATTTGTCTTCGGAAAGAACCCATAATCACAGAAAATTGTTCTAAGTTGCTCGGCATTCATATTGACGGTAGTCTCAGTTTCGATGTTCAGGTGAAAGTCACTAGTAAAAAATTGTCTCAAGTCTTTCGAAGTGCAAAAAGATCTGAAAGTCATGCCATCTTTAGAAATCATCCTTGAAATTCTTTCCTCCAAAGAAATTTTTCGTAGGGACGAAAAGTAATCAGATATTTTCTGCCTCTTCGTACCGGTTGGAGGAGGTAGCCTTACTGACGCGGAAGCATTAATCAGCATTGAAGCATTTGATGGAACCAGAGTCATGTTTTCTGTCTCTTTTTTATGGGAAGCATCAATTTTGTGCTTAGACAGTAAATGTACATGTATGCCTTTGGGAGATCGTGCCGTTGTTTTCAAAATAGACTTACACAATTTGCACTGGACAGTTTGTCCATCCTCTGTCTTCAAAAAGTATTTCCATACCTCTGATCCACTTTGAAACTCCTTATAAAGTACCTCTGTTGTCATTTTAACACAAAACGAATAGACCGACAGAACTCGAACTCACAAGGAACTATTTTCAACTGTTATTAGAATAGTTTAGAGATCTGCAGATTGCCATGCACTCGGACACGACCAGGCTCGCAAAACAGTCTCGCCTTACTCATTCCTATCGCCCTGTTGCCCTAGCGCCACTTATCCCTATCGCTCTGTCGGCCTAGCGCCAGTGTTGCCGTCGGGAATAGGTACATTGTTCATATAAGTCAACAAAAACATGTGAAAGCACTAAAAGCTAACCAAAATTGATATAATACCAATCTTGCAAATCTTGCGAGATCGCGCATGATTTTGTATGCGAGATTGATCCTGCAGAATAGGTGCGAGACCTCGGTATTGCAAGATCTTGGTATACCGATATTGCATTCCCTAATTGCCACTAGAAACAATAATATCAACTATAATATACCGATTCATAGACTGAACAGGACTGAAAGATCACCTCTCTATACGGGAATATTGGTTTATAACAAGTTGCCGTCTGAAATCAAACGTACAGAAATCTTTGAAATTTTCAAATCTTAAATATTCAAATATATCCGTGATATCGAGCCCTACACCATAAATGAGTTTCTAAATGCTTAATGAGTAAACTCTAATTATATGCTGTGTGTTATTTCAATTTTATTCTGTTAGATGTTTCATTTTCGTTTTTGTCTTGTTTTATTCTCTGCTATTGACGAATTTTACAACCATATGAGTTAGACAATTATTATTATTATTATAAAAGAACATGTCATCTGTAAAAAAAATAGGAATCTAGTGTGGTATTATGGTTTTCCTGAGAGACAAGTCTCAAGTGTTTTCTAGAATTTTAACTATGATTTTGTTTTTTCTTGTTTCACTATAAACTTTCACGTATTAATTTCATTTCCTCTTTTCATTCAAATAAATCATTAATAAAAAAAAGTAATGTGTTTTAAGGAATTTTACTTAATTATTATTACATTAAGTAAAATTCCCTAAAACACAGTACTTGTTTTTATTATTGTTAATGGAATTTCACCAAATAAAAGCCTCCCAAATTCAAATGTCAAATAAATCATAACTAGCATCGACATATCCAGAATCACTAAAAGTAACGCCCTATCAATTCTCGATTATTGTAGAATTAATCCCCATTTTATAGGGTACCTCCATTTCGATTTTGTTACGGAGCTTAGCCACGAAAGAACAAATACAAAAATATCCTGTTGAAATTTGACCGTGCTTTATATTCATTAATATCCTATCTTGAGCGAGGACAAAATAAATAACCACACATAAAGAACCAGTCCAGTAAATTAATACCATACATTCTCCTGGTTATTTATCTCTTTCGTGTGTTGGCAATACGTTACAAGTATTAATCCAATAAATAAATATGGCCGCCATAAATTGCCCCTTGTCCGAGCCATCGGAAAAAGTTCAAGTTATTTATAATCCAATTATAGCGGAGATGGAACGGGAAAAAGATGAAGAATTTTCGAGAAAATATGAAGGGAAATATATTGAATTTATTGGTGAAAACATCAGAGGGAGGAAAATGCGGAAATGATCCATAAGTTATAGATATTACTTCTTTTTCAAGAGAAAAATGGACATTTGCCTAAACTTCTTCCAATCGATTACTTCGTCTAGTGAATTTTTCAAAAACTTCTTAAGATGGTTGTATAGGTGGGGATTCACGACTTGACTTGAAAATCAAGCTGCAAATCAAGCTCACGCAATCTTTTGTCTTCAGAATTCAAGTCGAGTAAAGCTTTTTTTCACAAAAGCTGTGTCAAAATGCACGTTTAAGAACACAGAAATTCGAGTTTGTATCGGATAAATTGCATAGAAATAGGAAGGAAGGTAGGATATTAGAGGATAAATTTGCCCATAGAGAATCCATGCGTTTCCATACCAAACCATCATTCACAACAAATAGCACGGTTTTAAAACTGTCAAGAACAGCCATTTTAGTACCTGTTGTTAAGTTTCTGCCGATATAAATTAAAATGTCTCGTTTTGGAAGCACCAGTGAAGCAGAAATAAATAGTTCGATACAGAATTCTATCCCCAAAAATACAAGAAAAACGCACAGATCGATTTGGAATCAATTCAGTATATTCTGCAAGGAACGAACGTTCGATTTGGATATACAGCATTCTATTGAAGATATTGCAGAAATTCTTATGGATTGGGGTTTCAATATGAAACAAATGAATGGACAAGATTACAAAGAATACGTCGTCGAAACAATGCGGAACACAACTGCGAAAATGATGCAGAATATGTATTTCGAAAAATTCAACATGAGTTTCAACCCCTTTACCGATTCAGCATTTAGAAAGGCTCGTGAAGCTCGCAATTCTAAAAGGAATATGTTACAAGGGGATGTGGAAAAGCGCAAAGAAAGTTCCATTGCATTAACAAGAACTGAAATTGATAGTATGGCTCTGTTCTGGGACAAAAATGCCCCGATAAGATTGTTGAAAAAATGTTTCCATATTGTTGCTTATAAATTAGCATGGCGTGGGTACACTTTTTCAAAGAGGAAAAATTTAATAACGGAGAAGTGACTGGTCGTATTGAATATAACCTAGTCTTCTCGAAAACTAGCCAAGGCGGCTCAAAACAATTCTGTGATAGTAAATGGCTGGTTAAAAATAAGGCAAACCCAGATTTATGTCCTGTGAGGTTGTTTCATAAGATATTGTCGAAAAGACCCGATCATATTACAACTGATAGATTATTTCTGGTTCCCAATCAATTTTGGAAAAACAGTACTTCTAAGGGTTGGTACAAAAATATGCCTTTTGGAATAAATGAAATATCCAAATGGGCAAAAATTTCAGCAGAGAAAGTTGGACTTGATACGAAAAATTAAAAGATCACAAATCATTCTCATAGATCCAGTGCTGTTGCGAACCTATCTGAGGCAGGTGTCAGTGAACAAGAATTGATCAAACTAATCGGACATTCTACCGCAGGATCTATTAAGCCCTACCTGCAACTGAACAATGAGCATCATTTGAATCTTGTTTCAAATCTTCGAAAAACTTCTGGGAATGCTGAATCTTCCATAATTCCTCAGGCATCGTCCCATATAGAATCGACCCGGAGTGAAAAATTTGTATACAGTAATTGCATTTTCAATAATAACTGAACATGCTTGTAATGAATGCTTTATGATTTTCTTGTTGAGTTTGTGTGCGATAAAGTTCATTTTGTACATTTTGTCATTCGCCGAATTTTCTCAGCAGATACCACACGAGCTCAGATTTGGCAAGATATTTTTCTAATCTCGTTTTCGAATACTTACGTGCAGGTTATTCAACGAGAACTCGGTGACAAAATCAAGAGAGCGTAGCTCGAAAAATATCCGGCCAAATTTGAGCTCTTGTGGTATTACTTACGAATAAAGGTTTGAGTAAGTGAATATTTGATCGTGAAATATTTGAATGAAATTCAACTTACGAATCTGAGAATAATTCATAAAGCTGTTGAAGAAACTACAAATAGAGAACAAGAACACGAGTGAAAGTGAAATATATAATATAATAATTTCATCACAAAAACAACATACATAAATTTTTCATGAGATAACTGAAATGACTTCGAAGAATTTTTATTGAAGGAACAATATTCAACCTTCCGTATAATGTTGAATATCCCTCCTTGAAGGAGCTGGTTTTTCGATCCAGCCTTCATAATCACCGACAACCGTAAATAGACTGCAGTTTCGGGCTCATTTGACATTGTCAGTATTGCATATCCATTTACATCAGGCTACACTGCCACCTACTCATCTCAATGTATATGCAATTTTGACGAGGTCCAATGGGAACGAAATTGCAGTATTCGCCAAATTTCGAAATATAGCTTCGTGCCTTTGCGATCACTCTCAAATTTCTCTCACTCAGGTTTATCTATCTCATATCGCCATATATCATCAAAAGACTTTTCGAACATTCTGTCAAAAGAGAACCGGTAATTGATTCTTCTGAAAATCTTTCCAACGCGAATGTGAAAATTTAGCACAACTGTTTTCCTTACTGACGCGGAGTTTGAACGCGATCTATCATTTAGTATATTGACAGTGCTCGATTTTGTCAGTTCTCACAAGTGTGTCATGCGATTTTTACAATGGATAAAAATGTCGAACGAAGAATTTGTCTCAAATTTTGTAATGCAGATGGAATTTCGTGTGCCAAATTACCGTGAATAGAATTTACCGTGCACACCTGCATATGAGAGGTACAGTGGCCGAAATTAGGTGGAAAATTTAACTCGTTCTAGTTGGCCATCAACATCTTCTGCTGAAGTTAACATCGATAAAGTGAAGGAAATGAAGGAAATCTCGAATTGATTCGACTCCAAGTCACTGCGTTCGCCCTGCTTTGATGCAGACGTTCCTGATAAAATATGTATCGGGTTGGGCCTAAAATATTTTGTTTTATAAATTTCCTTGAAGTTAGAAATTGCTTCAACCTGCAAATCCTTTGCCAATTAGAATTTAGAAATGTTTCCACCTTATAGCGAGGTTCTTCTTCTTCTTCGCCGTGTAGAAGGCATAGCGCCTGTTCGGTTCCGGTTTCCCTGCAGCAGTTCTTGTGAAGTTGATTGCCAACTGTCCCGCCATCGTTTTGGTGGTCGTCCAACGGGTCTTCTTCCGTGTGGTATGTTGTTATATACGATTTTGGCTATTCTATCTGTGGTCATTCTGTTTACATACTAGTTCCATTCTCTTCTTCTTTTTCTTACCCATCTTACAATATCGTCTGTTTCACATTTTTCCCTTAAGTCGGTATTTCTTTGTCTGTCATTCAATGTGTAACCGGTTATAGTTCTTAGCGTTTTCATTTCTGTTGTTCTTAGTATCCTCTTTGTTACCGACGTTTCCGCTCTTGTTTCTGCCCCGTATGTCATAATTGGTCGCACACATGTTTTGTAGATTCTGGATTTGCATGGTATACTCAGGTGTTTATTTCTCCGAATTGGTTGTTTAAGATGTCCCGATACTGCAGCTGCTTTGTTCACTTGTCTCCTCACTTCATCTTCAAGGTATCCTGTGCTTGTTATTTAGCACCCTAAGTATTCGAATGACATGACTTGGTCTATAGTGGCGTTGTCTATTGTTAACTTGTAGTGCAGAGGTTCCTTAGCTATGGTCATGCATTTTGTCTTACTTGTTGAGATTTCCATATTGAAACTTTTTGCGCGTTTGCTAAAGGCGTATAAAATTCTTTGTAGGTCGTCTACTGATTCTGCAATGAGTACGGCGTCATCGGCATATCATAAGATGTTAATTTTGTAGGTTCCCATGCGGTATCCTAGTCCCAAGTTTTTAACGGTCTCTACAAGTTGGTCCATAACAGTATTAAATAGTAGAGGGCTAAGACTATCACCTTGGCGGATGCCCGACGTTGTTCCGAAATGCTGCGTTAGGGTGTGGTTTGTTCGTATTTGCCTTTGGTACAAGCTGGATGGATTGAGTAGTCCAGCAAGTGCTAATGCCGGTCCCAAGCCCGGATCAAGGAGGAGGGTTTCTAGGAAAGATTAGCAACCTGCCTAGGGTAAACAATTCATTGCTCAAAGCACCGGAGATGCAGCTTCGGAACAAGGACAGAAAACACGGAATACGACCCGCGCGCGAAATAGGAATAAACTCTACAGGAAGAAGCATCAAGTAAGAATAGCCTGCTGGAACATAAAAACTCTATTCTCCAAAGACCACGAAATAATCCCTGAAATGAACGAACACAAAATAGATATATGTGCACTTGCCGAAACCAAGAAGAAGGGAAGAGGATTATCAAAATTAAACAATTACATCTTAGTATACTCTGGAGTAGAAAAAGACCAAAGAGCAACATCGGGAGTAGGACTACTCGTACATGAAAAATACGAAGAAAATATGGTATATACAGTGTGTTCCAACGAAAATTTGACCCCCCCTATAACTCCGAAATGAGTAACATTAGCGAAAAACACCAAGACACGTCGATTTTTGTTTCGAGGGGGAGCATTTTTCGAAATAATTCGAAACTTGTCAGATCAACCCCCTACCCCCAGCAACCCTAATTTCGAAATTCATCATAGGGAATAAGGGTCGAGTGGCAGCTTACTGTAAAGGTCTCAATTCTCCATTCTGATTTGTCATTTTTAGAATTTTAAATTAACATAGGTACAGGGTGTCCCAACCGAGGGTAAAGTTGAATTCCTGCAAATCCCAAATACTAAATGAAATCGATTTATTTTGGCATAATGCAAGCGCAGGTTTATGCTCGGTCTAGAAAAACGACCTACACTTGTGAATTTGGAGTTGGTGCAATCAACCCCCTATTTCCAGCTCAAGTGGCACCTCGTTGGAAAGGTATTTCAATTTTCTCTTCGAATTTGGTATTTTCGAAATTCAGAATCAGCATACAGGGTGTCCCGGAGCAGGAACACTGAAAACCCAAATAACTTTTTGAAACTGGTTCATTTCGGTATAATACGAGAACATGTTTATGTTTGATTCGAGAATAAGACTCTCTTGCGTGAATATGGAATTTTTGCAATCAATCTCTTCCATTCAGCATCCCCAACTCAAAAAATCATACAAGTGATTACAGGTTGAGTGGCAAAGTTCCAGAAAGATTTTTCTATTTTCTGAATCACTGAGGCATTGGTTTCAGTTTGGCAATCGAGGTTTTCTGGCGCGAGGATCAGGATGAGGGATGATGGAGAAACTGATTGGATGCTCATCTAAACAGGAAAACGAGATTTATTGAACTTGTATTCAATTGAAAACAAAAACTAACTTGATTATTACAACAATTGTTCAAAATGACCTCCGCCCACCTCCATACAGTTATACAGACGATTTTCGAACTCTCTTCTCACATTAGCGAAAACTTCAGGAGTCAAAAGTCGGCATTCTGTGATAATCCTCATCCGCAGCTCCTCCAGGTTTTCTGGTCTTGTGGCATAAACTTTAGATTTTAGATGGCCCCACAAAAAAAATCTAGGGATTTAAATCTGATGACCTGGCTGGCCACTCAACAGGTCCTCTTCTACCAATCCACCTTCCTGGGAAATTTTCGTCTAAATATTGGCGCACCCGAGCATCATAATGCGGAGGAGCACCGTCTTGTTGAAAACGCATTTCGTCCTCAGAAAGAGTTGGATCGTTCTGTAAAATTTCTGTCAATCTAGGATGTATGTGTTCCTCTAACAACTGTAGGTAGCCATTTCCATTCAGATTACCCTCAATAAAGAAAGGCCCAACTAGATGATTGCCAAAAATTCCTGCCCAAACGTTCAACTTCTGAGGCCTTTGCGTGTGGGCCTCTCTAAACCAATGAGGATTCTGTGTGTCCCAATATCGACAATTATGTCTATTCACTTCACCACTGAGCATAAAAGTGCTTTCATCAGAAAAACAGATGTTATTCAGAAAATTTGGATTAGCGTTTAGGTTTTCACTTAGATTTTCACAAAACTGTAAACGACGATCTGGATCATCTTCGTTTATTTCATGCACTAATTTTACCTTGTAGGGTGAAATTTGTGATGTTCACGATTCTATGGACAGTTGTAGCTGATACACCAGTCAGACGAGATAGTTTTCTGATCGAAGTAGTATTCTCCATTTGTAGATGACCCACTACTGCCACTTCCGTTGCCTCATTTCTGACAGGACATGCCACTTCATGTTTTTGTTTGCCACCGAACCCGTAGCTAGGAATTTGTCAACCAAATATTTAACGTACTGGTGACTGACTCCTTTCTCTTTCAGGATGGTTCCTATCGAATATCCTTGCCGTTTCTTTGGCACAACTGTTATTTCGAAAATAAGTCAATACAATTTCGACCCTTTCCTCAGTGGAATAAACCATTTTCAGATTAATTTCAACTGACGAACAACAACAATAATGAGGAACTGATCTGAATAATAATAATATTTCATTGCAAAAATGAGAAATAACAGATGACTGCACGCCAGATGGAAATGAAAAAAATGTGAACATTTTCAATGCAGAAATCAGCTTTATTTCTTCGTAATTGATGCTCAACACATCGTACCCCAATACTTTTAACAATTTCGAATTAATTTTAGTTGATAATTTCAAATGACGATATTGAATTTTTCGAAAGCGACATCCTGTATGGAGAGCCGAACTGAATGAAATGCTTTAATCATTCTGGAATTCAAAAACCTTTCTGAAGATATGCCACTTGAATTATTTGTATGATTTTCAAGTTGGGGATGCTGAATGGAAGGGGTTGATTGCAAAAATTCTATAACCACACAAGAAAGTCCTATTCTCGGATCAAACATGTTCTCGTATACCGAAATGAACCAGTCTCAAAAAGTTATTTGGATTTTCAATGTTCCTGCTTCGGGACACCCTGTATGATGATTCTGAATTTCGAAAATACCAAATTCGAAGAGAAAATTGCAGTACCTTTCCAACGAGGTGACACTTGACCTATTATCGATCGAATGATTTTTGAGTTGGGGATGCTGGAAATAGGGGGTTGATTGCACCAACTCCAAATTCACAAGTGTAGGTCGTTTTTCTAGACCGAGCATAAACCTGCGCTTGCATTATGCCAAAATAAATCTATTTCATTTAGTATTTGGGATTTCCAGGAATTCAACTTCACCCTTGGTTGGGACATCCTGTATGTTAATTTAAAATTCTAAAAATGACAAATCAAGGTGGAGAATTGACAGACCTTTTCAGTAAGGTGCCACTCGACCCTTATTCCCTATGATGAATTTCAAAGTTAGGGTTGCTGGGGGTAGGGGGTTGATCTGAGAAGCTTCGAATTATTTCGAAAAATGCTCCCCCTCGAAACAAAAATCGATGTGTCTTGGTGTTTTTCGCTAATGTTACTCATTTCGGAGTTAGAGGGGGGGTCAAATTTTCGTTGGAACACACTGTATATATACATAAGCAAACCAGAGGAAGCGGTGGTAGATTTTTAGAAAGTCTTATAGCGAGGTTGCAGGATTAAAACTATACAGTACCTCCAGCTGCTTTTTTATAATGTCCTTCAATTCCTGTATGCTGTGTATTAATGATTCATCGAATTCATCTCTTTACGGTTGATTGTAAAGCTCGATAGTCCAGTTTTCTTATTGATCTATGAGCATGTTGATGCCACTAACTACAAGTGAAGTATACAGTAGGTTTTGCTTCCTAATATTGTTGAAATAGTTTTGGAGATTTTGTCATGATTTATTTTCTTCTTGTAAGTTGTAAATAATAATTTAATTTTTTCAGTGACTCTTTCATTAGATTCAGATTCAAATTCGTTCATTTATGCCTTATACAATAATTATCACAGTATGTGCACATGTCAAAAATGAATTGAAAACAAAAAATTTTCAATATCTATATTTCACAGAGCACCATTGTGTAAAAAGTCAAAAATCCATGGAACAATTTGGAGGTAAATTTAAAAATTATATACGTTGTACAAAACGTTATTTGATAAAAGGTTATTAATTTTCTTGTTAAACATTGATTTAGAAAGTGACCTAACTGAAGTAGGTAATTTATTATAAAACTATAAAACACCATTCCAGCCCTACGTAATCGAAAAACCGTGCACAAAGTGCATCTTTGTTACGAATATTGTGACAAAGGATGCTGCTACGTAAAGCACCCACGTTTAGGTGATTATATGCATGCACGAGACATTGAAATATGAAAAGATTAGGTAATGTTAGAATCCTAAGGCTTTTGAAATAGTGTTTACAACAATCCCTATACCCAATACCGGCAATTATTCTTACAGCTCGTCGCTGGAATCTGAAAATCCTCTCCATTTCACCTCCCAGACCGCAAACTGAAAGTCCATATCTAAAATGTGCTTCAGAGCGCAAAGTATGCGGTCTTCAGAACGTTAGAAGAAACTGAAGATTTGAGACACCTCAATACAAAGATATTCTTACTCAATTTTTTGGCAAGGTGATCTATATGAACTCTCCAGGTGAGCTTTGTATCAAGATGAATGCCTAGAAACTTAGCACTGGATGACTCTGTATGTCTCAGACTGAAAATCATTCTTTTCATCTTCTCACCATTAACACCTAACCGATTCCCCGGAAACCCACTAAAGGCCTTCGACTGAGCTTTCTCAAACAGCTCACCAGCCTCATCAAGGTCGTCACAGGCAGCGGAAACAGTGGTATTACCAGCGAACGGGTCATATAGTCAGGCGAATCATCAATAAATATTACAAATAGCAAAAGGCCTAAGATTGAGCCCTGCGGTACTCCTACATTAACTGGTTTTCTGTCGGACCAATTAACTTGAGCATAAACATATTGATACCTGTTCTTTAAGAAGGATCCTACAAGGCAGATACTCGCCTCGCTAAGCCCATAACGACCAGGTTTCACCAAGAGAGCTGCATCAGAGACACAGTCGTTAAATCCTAAAGAAGGTTAAGAGAGTACATTCCTAGTTCAAAACATCTCATTGTTGTTGAGACAAATTCAATTATTGCATCTGTTGTGCTTCTGTTTTTTCTAAAGCCAAATTATTTCGGTGAATCCTTTCAAGTACTTTGGAGAAAACAGGCACTAAAGAGATCTGCCTATAGTTTGAAACATCACTAGCAACACCTTTTTCATTTAAAGGAATAACTTTAGAAATTTTAAGGCAATCAGGAAAAACCCCAGCCCTAATGCATCTGTTGATCAAATAAGTAAATGGACTGATAATTTTGTCAACATTTCACTTTAGCAACATTACTGATAGGTCATAGTAATTTCTATATTTACTATTTTTCAGTGAATTTATAATGTCTCTCACCATGATGGGACTAACTTCGGTAGAAGAAAAACTCAAATTATTCGGAATTTCCTTCAAAAATAGAGTATCAGATGGAATATTACTATTTGGAATTGTCTTAACCACACGACCGACAGCAGATGCAAAAAATTCACTATACTCATTGGGATTGATTTTTTCAAGCAGAAATATTCGCCATTGACCATTGTACTGACTTATTGCTTGCGTGGGGATTAACAAGTGAGTCAATAAAAATCATCACCAATAGCCAAGCTGCTGGGAGAAAGAAACAGGCTCCATCTAATGTAGGTACCTAGACACTCAATGAGCAATGAGAAAGTGGACTCATTGGCCGATGGAGGAACAGGCTTGGAATTTATTGGACCGGATTCAAACCTCGGAATTCCCTTGGAGAATAACTGGTGGTTGGACCTGAAGGTACGAGAGCAAAGGCTGAGCCTCTCAGGTCTCAGACACTCTCGACTTGTCATCAGTGAACCTTCCACTGCGAGAGCCAAGGCTTGACTCAAACAATCGAGGTTAGACCTAAGAATTCAGATTAACGGAGTACTATCGCCTGAGGATTCACCTAAATAAATTAGAATTGAGTAGGGATATTTCATGTAGACTATGTGCCACCTGGGAACAGGGTCAGGCTGGAAAACTTGAATCTAAAAGACTGAAGCTGACTGAACTTCTTAAGCTCTCACCCACAAAACTTATATACTTTTCAAAAAGAATGGAGCTGAAGTTGGGTGAAATTTAGGACAGAATGTGCCACAATAGACCACTAGGTCGCAGAGGCCAGGCTGTTAGGCAGCCTTCACTCATTATTTATATCTATCTATCTATCTACCTATAGAGTCCATTTTAAGTATTTATGGAACGAGTTTTTCGAGCTGTTTCAAATTTTGGGATTAGAGTAAATGAATATTATTTTTCAATTTGCATTTGTTTTCAGAGCGAAGCTTTTGTTTATACCGGACTACAACTTTGCTATTTCAAACATCATGATTTACTTTCTAATTTTCTTTTATTGAAGGTCATCCTTATTCATGATTCTTTCGTTCACTCCATGAAGCTCTGAATTTTAACGAACACATATCAAATGGTACGAAGAAGGCATTTCAAATGCACGGTTTTGTGCTGCGTAACTCTGACGATCTCTCTCCCGATGTTCTGAAGCTGCTATACCGTTCCTTGGTACGTTCGGTGGTGGAATATGGTTGCATGGTTTGGTCCCCACATACCTCAGTTTCCATAGATTGCCTGGAAAGGGTGCAGCGAAGATGTCTTCGATACTTGGCGTTTCGATCTGGACTGACCATCTGCGAGCGCTCAATAATTGTGATGAGTGAAAGATATAACTTGAAATCACTCAAATGTAGAAGAAGCATTTCTGATGTGTATCTCTTATATAAAATTCTTAATGGTCTAATTGATTGTCCTGAACTATTAATATTATTGAACTTCAATGTTCCCATTAGAATAACTAGGTTTACACCATTGTTTAGGGAAAGAATTTGCCGAACGAATTACTCAAGGAACTTCTTCACAGATCGCTTGGTTGCTATTGCGAACAAAATACACACTCAGGTTGATCTCTTTGCCGTTTCGCTGCGTTCATTAAAAAGGCGATTGACACTCCTTTTGTAGTGGTGGCATTCATGTTTTCGTTGTTGATTGCTTGCTTTCATCTCGCGTCTTATGGATTGTCATTGAAAATTTCTGATGCTGTTTTATGTAAAGTTATGTTTTGTTCAATATTTGAAATTATTGTTATGTATTTTTTATTCGACATTAGGATGGATTGGGGGTTTCCCGTTCAACTTTATACACATATAATGTCAATTATGATGTATTAAAGTATAATAAATAAATAAAAGATTTGTCTTAATAAGGGGTTACATGGGTTTCCTCGGGCAAAAACGGCCTTTTTTCAATAATTTTTTACATATAAAAATGAAATATCTTAATAAAATTTTTTCTAATTTAAAAGATACATATTTAATAAACATTTTGTGAAATTTTCAAAAAATATCAAAATGGCGGTCATTACGACGCCATTTCCGGCAGTCCTCGGAAAAAGGTGCCTTCGCGTTGTCAGCAGAACTTCTTTCAGGATCATCTGAAATAAAAATAAAAAATACGTGTTTTAGTAAAGACAATAAACTAGGTATTGTACGAAGGAAAAAAATGAAAATTGGATTTTTGGCAGCCGTTTTTATAAAAAATGCAAATTTCGATGAAAATTTCTCGACATTTTTTTAAATAGTTGTATTTAAAAAAAAATCCATCTTTCAAGACCTTGTAAATGATATCTCGAAGACCTGTGTAAAATTTTATCAAGATCGGTTGAGTAGTTCGCGAGAAATCTTGACAACCGACTTTGAAAACATAGTTTTGAGAAAAACGCATTTAAAGTTTTAAGAGATAATAAAAGTGGCAAAAATTTTTTTTTCTAACTTACATTGAATCGGCCATAAAGTAGAGAACCTGCTGCAGCTGCAATGTCCAGGGCATCCTTTTGTTCCAGTCTATGACGAATCCTGGCTTCACGAGTCTCGCTGGTAGATTTCTTTTCGGCTGCGGTCACCCGGTTCTCATCCATGTTTCGGGCATATTAATGGGAATTTGGACCAAGTTTTAGGTCCATACCGTGCATAATTAATAATAATGCTGATATCCCTTCATTGAAAACACAAGCAGCGATTAATGCAGCATTTTGAACGATTATCGACCCAGCTGGAAGTATTTTGGGAGTAATTTTCCAAATCAACTGATTGAAACTTTCATTGTTATTTTGTGTAAATCTTCCAACACACCGATCCAGAAGCTCATCCTTACTCAGGTCTTCATAAATTGGTTTCATTGCAGTCAAAACATCATCTGGTAATGGAGTATATTGGTGTTTGAACGATGAGAGAGTACCTGATGTTGATGCTCGCTGCCAGGTGCACCACGTGTCTGGATCTTCAGGGCAATTTTGATGCTGCGGGTTTTTGTCTGTGGAACTGTAGTGGTAGTAAGTTGCCCATATCGCCTTTTAATTTTTTTGCCGACGTACTCGTGAAAGAATTATCATCTACCTCAGGATTTTTTGGATTAAACGATTGTTTCCTCTTCTTAAGTCTATCTTTTCTACGAACACTTTCCGTTATCTGGGTTCTAGACAATTTAAACGTCATTTTTTATCGAATAAAATTCACAACAAACACTTATAAACTCAAAATGAACTTCGTAGTTTAACAAGAAATCACCAAATGAAATATTTTCCAGTAGTTTACCTTATTATAAAGAAAAAAAGGGACAATAATTACGGCTAACAATAGATGAGCTGCAGCTGCGCTATACCTATTGCGCCCTCAGCCTATACCTGACCTCAAGCGTCCACCTTTTCAAGGCTGTATCTCCGAAACTATTAATCGGATCAACTTGAAAATTTAGAACAGTATTCTAGAGATGTTATAGAATTAAATAAGACAAAAAAAAATTTTCAATTTTTTGAAACCGTGAAACCCATGTAACCCCTTGTCTTAAATCAACCACTATTGAGCTATAATTCTTTTTATAAAAATTTTCGGGATTGAAGTGTCATCTTCTTTGCCCCAAAAAATTGACGCAGATTTTAGTAAGATTATATATTTTTTCTTTAAGTTTAACAAGGAAAGTGATATTTTTGAAACAACGTATATTCCGATGATATTTAATATACAGGTTGCTCGAAAACCACTTGTCAACAAGCGTTTTTTCAAATATGAGTACCTATTTTGTTTTCTTCACTAAAACCGTATCTTGAATTAATACTGACAGGTATTAGGTTCCACTTTACTTGAAATAGCTGGTATTCGTTTTAATCGCGATTTAATGAAAATCTTCTTTCTATCTTTAACATTTTATTTGTCACATATTTATGTATATAAACACCACACTTTCAAATATATATTTTCCTAAGTTTGTTGATCACAATATATTCGTAATCATATAGTTAACATCGTAAACAACTTATATCAAATATCTGTATTCAATATAACAAACATACTTGAAAATAATCCCACACATTATGATTTAACCCCAAAATTAGCAACATTGTTCAGTTACAATAACGATCTTCTCGTGATATAATGGCCCCATTATACGGTGTGTTATCAGATTGCTGTGTTAACGATAATTACTGTCTTGATTAAACCTATTGTCCTTTCACCTCAGCCACGTGCCCTGACTACAACACTCCCCGGGGATGTTTATGTCAACAGAACCACTCGAGAACTCCCTGGCGTTCTAACGAAGACGGAATTGATGTTAAATGCCGACATCTGGAAAGGTATAAACTGATTTTATCGTTTTTTTCAGGGTATGGGTCAATAAATTGTTTGAGTTGAAATCAAGATACCTCTATGAATTAACTTTATATATAACAAATGGGCGAATTGATTTAACATATATTTTTAAGTACCAGGTGATTCAGCGAATATCTCCATCAAAAATGAAATTTGAAAGAAAATTGAAAGATAATATTTATAGGATGAAAAAATTCAAGATGACTAAAGTTCAATATTCCTTTTATCCATTTAGTGTGTGCTTGTTCGATAGCTCTGAAACTGTACATTGTATCTAAAAGATGTGAGGTCAAGATAGTTAGATCTTGAGCAGTTGCATATTTCAATATACAGGTTTTCCGTTTCAGGAATTTATGTCATTTATGTTTCCGGATTCCTCAAACTCAAATTATGTGGGTTTTCTTAGAAATTTTTATACATAAACCCAGGGAAATTAATAAGAAAGGTTACGAACAAAATATTACTTTGGACGCAGTTCGGAAAGGCTTGCAAAACCAATCGACCCCCACGAATGTAATGTAATGTAATGTACATAAACCCAAGACACTGAAACATGTCTTAAGAACAGAGATATACTCAAAAGCAAAGCATAAACACCTCAAAAAAGTCTAGGGAACACTTCTGAATATCGATATATCGTATCATATCGTATCCAGAACGACCAATATGGATGATTTTCTTTAAAAATGAACACCTGCATCAATTTCTCACCAAATTATGTAGAGTGCCACAACAGATTTAAGTTTTTTTTATAAAAAACTAAAAATGTAGCAGATGCGACGCTGCTTTATAATCATTTCATGTATTCAGTGTTTGAAATCAGTTAGTTGACACTTTGTTTCTGTTGTAAGCACAAATAAAAGATTTAAGTTTTGTGATTCGACCATGGAAAGACGACATTAGACTAGCGAAGAGATGTTACGAGCCGTTGGCATGCTCCAAGCTGGGAGCTCACAACGGGAAGTATCCAGGGTTCTGGGAAGTAGCCCAAGTGTCATAAACCGTTTATGGTCGCATTTCAATGAAACAGGTATCGTAGAAGAAAGCCATACAGGTCGTTTCAGGATTACTACAGTCGCCCAAGACCGATTTTTGGTTTTTCAAGCCAGAAGAGATCGTACTACCACAGCATCTCAATTAGCTCAAGAGCTATCAAGAGTTCAAAATGTACAAATTTCCGATCAAACTGTGAGAAATCGACTGCACGGAGGTCAACTCCACTCCAGACGTCCTTTAAGAGTTCCACAATTGACCCATGGAAATCGCGCTGCTCGTTTAGCTTGGCGCCAAGAACACGTAAACTGGGATCAAGAGAGGTGGACCACAGTTCTCTTCAGTGATGAATCTAAATTTAGTTATTATCCCGATTCGGGAAGAATTCGAATATGGAGGGAACCTGGAAAGCAAAACCGTCTCCAGCATGCTCGAGAAGTTGTTAGACAGGGAGGCGAATCAGTGATGTTTTAGGGAGGTATACGCCTTGGTGGAAGAACTGACCTCGTTTTCATACAGAACAACCTCACGGGAAATTCTGACGCAAATGAGATAGTTTTACCTATAGTGGTACCGTATCTCCAATCAATGGGTCAAAATCCACTCTTCCAACAAGATAATGCCCTTCCTCATCGTGCAAGAGTTGTCTTGAACGTTCTTGAAGAGAATGATATCGATCTTCTACCGTGGCCAACCTGCTCCCCAGATCAGAATCCCACCGAGCATGTGTGGGACACTCTAAAAAGAAATCTCCTATGTCAAAACGTCTTCCATCATGAACAGGAGCTTCGATTAGCAGTTCAGGGGGCTTGGAATGGCTTAGGCCAAAATGTAATAGACAATTTAATATTGAGCATGCCGCGACGATGTGAAAGTGTCATTAATAACAAAGGTGGACCTTCCGGGTACTGAAAAATATAAATGCTTCCATATCGTTTCGAAAATATTAGTTCAGGATTTTTTTTTTGTGTTTTACCAAATTTCGTCATTTTCAAATTTCAAATTTTTTTTTTATAATAGGTGCTTTGGAGAAGTCAGATATTATTTTGTTTTCTTGAGAATACATTATATACAATACATCCTAACAAAAACCGAAAGATTTCTATAAATTCGAATCATCAAATTCATATTTTAAAGATATTGGTATGTGTTCCCTAGACTTTTTTGAGGTGTTTATGGCAGCAACTTATACAGGGATTCATTTTCAACTGCCAAATTGTGGGAACATTCACATTATTTTACTTAATTGAGAAGGCACATACTGAGTCTGAAAAAATATTTCTGTGCCTATAGAATGGAATATACCACGGTAGTCTGAAAAGTTTCCGATCTAACAAGAAAATTTTTTATTTTTCAACATAGTCTCCTTGTAACTCCACACTTTTTTCCCGTCCAAATGGTACTGGGTGTTTTTCTCTGCCAAATAGTGGTTCACGAAAGTGATTGCCTCTTCATTACACGAAAATCTGTGTCCTACAAGCAACTTTTAGATGAAGGGACTAAAATAAGTCGCTTAGTGCTAGATCTGTGAGTTAGTTAGTAATTCATGGATTATCGCCATGGCAACCGTAGTACGTAATGATGCCTAGTATGCTCCTGTGATGGTTTTTCCTTTCTGAAGATAATCGTTCGAAATAACTACATGACTATTCCAAAAAGCAGTCATCATCACTTTCCTGCCGAGAAAAGAATTCTTGCTTTTTTTGTAACTGGTTCCCCCTTCGCAGTCCACTATTTGGACTGTATTTTTATTTCAGACGTATGATAGTTCATCCAAATTTCATCTACAGCAATTAATCGCTGCCTAAACTCGGATTTATTACGTCAACAGAGCGTTGAGAATGTTAATTCGAGCACGTTTTTGGTCTAACGTGAGCAAATGTAGCAACCAATGCGCGGACAGCTTTCTCATGTGTAAATGTTGATTTAATATGTGAAAAACACGTTCTCTTGACAAGTTCATAACCTCTGCTATCTCTCTTACTTTAATTCGGAGGTAGTCTAGAACCATTTGGTGAACTTTGACGATGTTATCATCGGTGGTTGGAGTTTTTCATCGACACCCAAGCTCTTAGGGCCACGTTTAAATTTAGATGTCCAAAATTTCTCTCTGGTTAACGATGGTGAGGAGTTCCTTTACACAGATTCCAACTTATATTTAATTTGCATAGGTGTTTTGACTGAGATAAGAAACAAGGTTTAACTTTAATCTATACTTTATTTGAAAAAAATCGACGACGTTTCGCTGACACAGCAGCTTTATCAAGAATGACAAACAGAATGAAGAGTATGGTATTATAAACAAATCGTAGAACAAGTTGGATGAATAACAGGAAAATCCACACCGAGCCATTGTACAGTTAGTATGAAAGGTAATAAAAACTAATTAAACAAGTTAAGTAGGGGTGAATAATTCACATCTACCTGCTCATTCAAAAGCTTGTCCGCATGTTTGTATCTATTTATGTCTAATGCTTCTAGGAGATCTAACTTTAAACTTTTTGATTTTATATGTAATATGTCAAAGTTTTTGTTGAATGAATGGTTTTCTTTTATTAAGTGGTTTGAATAATTTGAATCAGATTTATTTTTATCGAAGCTACGTTTATAATCACGTAGTTTAATTAGTTTTATTACCTTTCATACTAACTGTACAATGGCTCGGTGTGGATTTTCCTGTTATTCATCCAACTTGTTCTACGATTTGTTTATAATACCATACTCTTCATTCTGTTTGTCATTCTTGATAAAGCTGCTGTGTCAGCGAAACGTCGTCGATTTTTTTCAAATAAAGTGTAGATTAAAGTTAAACCTTGTGTTTTTTATCTCATTTATATCATGGATCTACATCAAGTAACGGCCTCCACAATTCAAATAGGTGTTTTGCCTTTCAAAAACAAATATTCGATGACAACCCGATACTCGATTTCGTCCATTTTCAAAAAAACACTTACATCAAGTCACTCAAACGACTGTTCCATAACAACTGCATCTTTACGTAGAGGTCGTAAACTTTTCAGACCATCCTCGTAGGTTTCCTATCTTGAGCGATTCTCGAATTGAAACGTATTCTTTTATTCATTTAGGAATTTATCTATGAAAAATGGGAATACGAATACAATTTTCATTGAAAATTTGATTGAAAACTACAATAAATCCTCAAAATGTATACATCAGGGATGCTCAAACCGTCGATCGCGAGTGCATTTTGAGTCGATATCGAAAAGAAAAAAAAATATTTAATAAGTAGGTAACTAAACTACAAAAATTTATCACGTAATAAAATAACAATCTGCTAGCGGCAAAATGCGACTTCATCAAAGGAACGCGCGGTACTTGTCAAAGAAAAACCGCGTTTTTCATTCTTGCCGCTTTTCTAGAAATTTCGGGCGGCGCGTTTGACGGGAACATTCGCGAATTTCGTTCACGCCGATATAAATGTTGCGCCTGCAGAAATTGGAGTCATTCTGAATTGTAACTTGAAGGCAATACTACGTCGATACAAAGTTTATTATTAAATAGTAAAAATGAGTGCAGCGAAGAAATCTAAAACGTACCATTTTAATGAAGTTTCGGAGAAAGAATTTTTCTTTTGTATGGAGAAGGATAAGTGTATTTGTCTTATTTGTCGTGAGGCAGTTACAATACCTAACTTGGTAACTTAGAGAGGCATCATAAAAAAGAACAAATCATGTTCACAAGACCAGCCAAACAATCAAAAGCTGTATTCCGGACCAGGTTGCACCTGTGCAGTTTGCAGGCCTATAAGGAAAATTGAATTTAGCAGGAGCAAATTTGGCAATGGTTGACACATGATCGTGACAGCAAACTCCGGTGTTGACTGTCATGCCGAGTAAATAAATGTGTGTTTTGAGGAAATTCAATGTCCTTATATGATTATTGTTCACGTAAAAACTGACCAATTCAACCGGCTCCCTCTCGACCAGTCGACCTGTGCTGAAACATCGCTTTTAGTTCTCACTTCGAGGGAAAATGTGGAAAAACTCCCACTAAATGAAACATCTCAATTCGAACTCTTTTTGGATAATGTAACCTAAGAAATAGTAAAAACTCTTGACCATTCAATGGTCTTTCGTTGCTTCAGCAAAATATAATCCAACTACATAATTTTCCACAATCCCTCACCAAACATTAATTTATGTTGAAAGATGTTCATTTGGTTGTTGTGCGGATTTTCTGGACTGTAAAAATGAAAATTGTGTCTATTCCCCTCCATTTTTATGCAAAGTGCATTGTTCGTTGGAGAAGATGAATTTTGAGAATTTTTTTGTTTTCTTTTTTTACGCCCCGAACACTCATTTCTGGATTTTCAAAATAAGCAATTTACTAAAATTTATGACATTGAAAAAACTATTTGTGGGTGAGAATAAGAAAATCATGGGTAGTATTGTTAAAATGAATGTGAACACTGAATTAATCAACATAGAATCATAGTTTTTCACTTAATTCTTTTCGCCTATGGTAAACAAAAATTTCTTCTTCTTTCTTCTTCTTCACCGTGTAGAAGGCGTAGCGCCTGTTCAGTTCCGGTTTCCCTGCAGCAGTTCTTGTGAAGTTGATTGCCAACTGTCCCGCCATCGTTTTAGTGGTCATCCAACGGGTCTTCTTCCGTGTGGTATGTTGTTATATACGATTTTGGCTATTCTATCTGTGGTCATTCTGTTTACATGCTGGTTCCATTCTCTTCTTCTTTTTCTTACCCATCTTACAATATCGTCTGTTTCACATTTTTCCCTTATGTCGGTATTTCTTTGTCTGTCATTCAATGTGTAACCGGTTATAGTTCTTAGCGTTTTCATTTCTGTTATTCTTAGTATCCTCTTTGTTACCGACGTTTCCGCTCTTGTTTCTGCCCCGTATGTCATAATTGGTCGCACACATGTTTTGTATATTCTGGATTTGCATGGTATACTGAGGTGTTTATTTCTCCAAATTGGTTGTTTAAGATGTCCCGATACTGCAGCTGCTTTGTTCACTTGTCTCCACACTTCATCTTCAAGGTATCCTGTGCTTGTTATTTTGCACCCTAAGTATTCGAATGACATGACTTGGTCTATAGAGGCGTTGTCTATTGTTAACTTGTAGCGCAGAGGTTCCTTACCTATGGTCATGCATTTTGTCTTACTTGTTGAGATTTCCATATTGAAATTTTTTGCGCGTTTGCTAAAGGCGTATAACATTCTTTGTAGGTCGTCTTGATTCTGCAATGAGTACGGCGTCATCGGCATAGCATAAGATGTTAATTTTGTAGGTTCCCATGCGCTATCCTAGTCCCAAGAAATGCTGCGTTAGGGTGTGGTTTGTTTGTATTTACGTTGTTGTATTAGTGTTCAGATCTTTTATGAGTCTTATATATTTTTTGGGTACCTCTTTGTTTTCCAGTATCTTGATTACATCCTTCAGTTGGACTCTGTCGAAGGCCTTCGTTAAGTCTATGAAACAAAGATATGCTGGAGTGTTATATTCAAGAGACTTTCTACTAATTGCCTTGTTATAAATAGTGCACCGACCGTGGACCGGTTTTTTCGAAAGCCTTGTTGCTCTTCGCTGATTGGCATTGTTGACGTTATGTCATCGGCAAGAATCTTTGTAAGCAGTTTCAAAGAGGTGCTTAATAAGGTTATTCCGCGATAGTTGGCAGGATTTGTTTTGTCTCCTTTTTTAAAGATAGGCACTGTTACACTTCTTTTCCATTCTTCTGGTATTTTTCCGTATTGAATTATGATGTTGAACAGTTTTGTGTACTCTTCTCTCATGGCTTCTCCGCCATATTTGATCATCTCATTTGTTATCTTATCTTCATTTGGAGCTTTCCTATTTTTAAGTTTACTTATTGCCATAGCTACTTGCTCTTTCGTGATTATTACCGGTTCATTTATAATGTCGTTTTCTAAGTCTTCTTCTGGGGGTTCTTCTTCATATTCTGGTTCGGTGTAAAGATCTTTGAAGTATTTTTCCCATGTTTCGTTTGTGATTGTTTTCAGTTGTATAGTTTCATTGGTGTCCTTTTTTCATACCCCTTAATAATTTCCAAATTCGTTTTTGCGCTCCGTATATATCCGCTTCCATTTCAGCACTAAATCTCTGCCAGTATTCTTCTTTAATTTCCCGAACTCTGTTATTCACCCTATTTCTTATTTCTACGTATCTATTTCGGTTCTTTGGTGTCGAATGGTTCTTATATTCTAGATATATCTGTTTTTTTTCCTTTGTAATGTTTTTGACTTCAGTGGTAACCAGGGTTTATTATTAGGTTTGCCGTTCTGTGATACCGTGCGGGTTCCCAAGGCCTCTGTGGCACCCTTGTATATGTTTTCTTTTAGTTCGAGCCATGCTATATCTTGCTGCAATATTGGATTACGAGTTATATACTGTTTGCAACGGTTTGAATAAAGTTGTTTTGTGCTCTCATTGTTGAGCGATTCTACGTTAAATTTTTCAGTTTTTACAGATGGTGTTTTCTTTTTTAATTGAGTTGTCATCTTCAGTTTCCCTAGAACGAGCTTGTGGTCTGTTCCAATGTTAGCTGATGACAAAATTCTTACATCTAAGATTTGTTGGGGTAGAAACATTCGGTTAGTGATAATGTAATCAATTATGGATTTGTTGTTTCGGTTATCGTAGAAAGTATATTTGTGCTGTTCTTTGTGAGGGAAAAAAGTGTTATTAATTCGCAACTCGTTCTGTGCACAAAATTCCGTCAACATTTCGCCGTTTCTGTTAATTACGTCTTCGTTATATTTTTGTTTTACCCCGTTTACTACTTCGTTACCTACTCTAGCGTTAAGGTCTCCTAATATGATTATCTTTTCTTTGGTTGGTATTTTATTTAGTTGTGATTGAAGACTTTCATAAAAATCTACCGCCGCTTCCTCTGGTTCGCTTATGTCAGGTGCGTATACTGATAGGATATGTAGCGGACGGTCGAACGACATTGTGACTTTCAGGATTCTATCGCTAACATATTCTACATTTACCATATTTTCTTCGTATTTTTCATGTTCTAGTAGTCCTACTCCCGATGTTGCTCTTTGGTCTTTTTCTACTCCAGAGTATACTAAGATGTAATTGTTTAATTTTGATAATCCTCTTCCCTTCTTTTTGGTTTCGGCAAGTGCACATATATCTATTTTGTGTTCGTTCATTTCAGGGATTATTTCGTGGTCTTTGGAGAGTAGAGTTTTTATGTTCCAGCAGGCTATTCTTACTTGATGCTTGATTACTTGATAAATTTCTTGTGTACACAATTTGTTCTTGGGCAACAATTTCAAGGTATTCTACTTCAGCAAACAATTATCAAGAAGTTAACCACCTGTTTGAAGAGATTTCATCTATAAAATCCTTTTTGCAATTCGGTCTCCAATTCCTTCTGCATTAAACTTTCTTTTTTAGATTTATATTTCATTGTTTTATCAAATTCAAAGGTGCGAGATTATAATCTTCAGCATCACCAATACAATATAATTCAGACGTTCTCTATTTATTGTGCGAATATGAGGATTATAAGAAGTGTAACCCTCTGGAATGCTGACTAGGATATACGATATATATATATATATATATATATATATATATATATATATATATATATATATATCCATGAAAAAATTACTTTCCAAATGAAAATAATAAATTAATCCATGAGCAATGGTTCAGAGATACACATATATATGTAACGAAGAAATTGACGATCGACCCGCCCGGTGTGATGGAGATCCTAAAACAAAAGAGGGTCGGCCAATGGCGCCAGATACCCTAAGGCTTACCAATGGTGTTACACGAAGGCCCACACCTGTTTGTGGCAAGTAGTATTTGTTATCTTATACCGTTTCCAGTTAACGAGATTCCATCATCAACGCAACCAATGACTTAGTTTAAGCGGACAAATTTGAAATGAACATGCTCAAAATCTGGAAATATGACAAAATCTAAGAATTCAATGGTTTTTTCCTAAATTTACTTGTATTGTATTGAGTGTGACATAATTTAAAGATAGGTGATTCACCGAATCATTCACATAAAAATTGCGATAATTGCGATGACTCAGCAGAGACGGCTTGAGCTGATTAGGATTAATATGATAACAGACAACTCTTCACTGAAATACACTCCCCACAAAAATTGTCGCATCCCTCTACTTTTACGACAATACTATATAAACTTTTAGGTTGGTCATTCAAGAGTCGCTTGGTAACTTTCAGAAGTGTAAAATAACAAGATATCATTCAAAAGGGATGAGTTTATGATGGAAAATATCAATAAATTTCGAGTTAATGAAAAATTAAGAAATTCTACCATCTTCAAACATTCGCGAAGAGACCAATCAACTAGTATCGAATGGTTACTAATCATTTTCAAAATCGAGTGTTTCCTCCCCGGGCCCTAATTACTGCCAGTATACGTCTCGGGAGCCCCTCAAACAAATTTTGGATGTACTATTGAGTCACTGAGTTCCAAATTTCAGCAAGCAGATTTTCTAGTTGTTGGAGTGTTCTACAAGGCATCCTACGTTGCTGAATTTGCAACCCCATGTTGTCCCAAACATGTTCTATGGGATTCAAGTCGGGACTTCTGGCTGACCATCTTTAAATATCAATTTCGGCATTTTGCAGAAATTCTGTAACTACTCTAGCAGCATGAGGCCGAGCATTATCATGCATATAAATGAAGTTTTCGCCAATCAATGGACCAAAGAGTACAACATGGGGTTCAAGGATATCTACGATGTATCTGGCCGCTCTCATTCTTCCATTATTCACTAGGACTAACTCAGTTCGACCATGGAAAGAAATACCTCCTCACACCATTACTGAGCCCCCTTCGAAGTTTTCGGTTTGCCGGATATTGCATTAATGATACCGTTCCCCAGGTCGTCTGTATACAGGCATGCGTCTATCATTTGATACTAGACAGAGTTTGGACACGTCGGAACAGAAGACATTCGACCATTCTGGAATAACCCAATTGGCATGTTTCCTCACAAACTGAAATCTTGCAACTCGATGCTCTCTGGTGAGATGCGGGCCGGTAGAAGCCACCCTTGGTCTGATATCGTCTTCTCTGAGCCTATTCCAAAGAGTTTGCAATGAAATATGCACATTTCTGGAGAGTGCAAGTTCATTTTGTAGCAATCTACCCGTACAGTGCCGAACTCTTAGTGCAATTAAACGAAGCCAACGATCATCAACGGGTGTTGTTATCCGATTTCTTCCCTGTCCGGCTCTTCTTCTATATTCCCCTGTTTCGTGGTACCGATTAATTGTTCTTGAAATAGTGCTTCGTTTAACGTTCAACAAGTTAGCCACGTAACATTTGCTTCGCCCCTCCTCTAGGAGTGTTACAATTCTAACCACTTCATGATCACTCAAATAGCGTGCAGGACGTTCAGCAGCCATTACAATAGATTCAAAGATTCGAAAATCAACAAGAAACACAGTTAATTAATTTATCGTGAGAATAAACTCATTCTTGTTTCAGGCGTGTTTGAGATCATATGGAATCAAATATTACTATATAGATAAGATAGATGAGATTTTTTTCCCCTCATATGTCCGAAAACATATATTGTCAAAGAAACTACTATCGAGCTGCTTAATCGATTGTGGAATTCAGAATACCAGGTGATGCCACAATTTTTGTGGTGTGTGTATATCCCAAGCATTCTCAATGTGATTGAGACCATAAGATTAGCAGGCCAGGCAAAAATGGTATTTTTTCTGTTCTTTCATGCAATATTTTGGAACTTTAACTGTAGATAAAGTTGCATTATTTGGCATTAAAATTAAGTCTGACCTGGGAATATGCGTATGGTGTAAAAACGGGTTCTAGAGCATGCATTCCTTACATTGCCAAAATAAATCGATCAAGCAATTCAGTTGAGCGACCAAGCAAAACTCCAGTGCACATCATGATTTTACTTCCTCTGGATATGTTGTTTTTTTTGTGCCAGATGGTCTTCAATGTCACACTCTTAGTGAATCTGAATACGAACTAATTAATGATTTTTTTGATGGATTTATTTAATGGATATTCATTTCAATATAAATAAATTGGAACACGTTTTTCTGATTTTCACACTCTTTATTTTCTATACATACATAGGAGGGATTTGGACAGTTACGTCATTTCGATTGTCAAGGTCTAACAATTAAATCCAATTCATATTTAGTGTCAATAGTGAAATCACCTCTGAAATAAAACCTCAAATGGATCGACTGTGAATAAAAAAAGAAAACTAAAAGTTTTACGGAATATGAAACAACGAAAACATTTAAAAGAGGTATAGTTAGCACATTTTTTCTCACAACTGTTAGCTCTAGACACTTGAAAATGACGTAACTGTCAAAACCGATCATGTTTATTAAAAATAAACATTGTGGAAATCAAACAAAAGTGTTTCATTACATTTATTTGCATACAATCTAATCTGGGATTGGTTAATTCCTTAATTGTTCCAAGAGAACTTGTTCCGGAGTCCATTTGTTCGTTTCAAAAGAATATTCATGAAAATTCAGCCTTGATTTTTCAGAAGACAAGTTTTTCCAACATGACAGGCATCCATATGCGAAATTGGTGGAATATACAATTTGCACAAACATGGATCAACAGGCACCGTATCGAGGCCCCTGAGATGTCCCCATCTCAACCCTCTTGACTTCTACTTTACATCCTGTAAGTCTTACTGCTATAATTGGCAGTACGCAATAGAATCAACAATGGTTGCTATTGTGTCCAATACCCTTTATCAAGAAAAATTATACTTCTAATTGTTAGGACACAATTTTTGCCGTTTAGGGTATTCAGAAAATGAAGAAAAGTAAATCGATATTGATTCAAAACATCGGAGGGAAAGAAGTATAATACAATCGTTCACAAAAGTTCCTATCGATTGCGACCTCATAATGAAACACGCGTGAACATCGTGATTTACTAAGGCATTCTAATAAACACAAAAACAAAAACTAATCTATGTCCGAAACAAGTGAACATATATTTGACGTCATATACATTCTGTCAATAACGTACCAGAAATACATCACGAACCACCGAAGAGTCTGAAAACTTCTATCTGTCACTGCAAGATACTATCGACAAACTTGATAGAAGCCATAAACTCATTGTCTTTGGAGATCTCAATGCCCGAATTGGAAATGATATAATACCCAATCTGAAACAAAAATTCAACGAGCCAATTGCCAACAAAAATGGTGAACTTCTTATAGACTTCTGTGCCAGGAACGAGCTGAGAATTAATAACACATACTTTTTCCAACACAAGAGGACAACGCTTCATGATACTCTTTATCATAACCAATAGAGCAATCACAGCTTTGCAAATATTAGACGTAAGGGCTCTAACATCAGCCAATCTGGGAACAGATCACAAGCTTGTATTATGCAAAATGTTAATGGAACAACCTCGTAAAGTTATAAAGATGCCTATCTACATAAGAAAATTCAATATAGAATCTTTGTCTACCGAAAGCACAAGACAGCTTTACGAACTCAGATTATCAAGCAAACTGAATAACATTTGCATATCAGATGAAGTTGAAGAAGGCTGGCAACAAATAAAAACCTGCATAACAGAAGCTGCAGCAGAGTCGGTGGGAGAACGCATAATCAACATAAAGTCCAACAAAAATATCAAGTCATGGTACTATAAGGAAGTAAAGGAACTGGCAGATATGAAACGTAAAAGCTATCTATTGTATTTGAGCCCACCAACAGCAAACAATCGAACGAGATACGTTGAAAATAGAAACAAAGCTAATGCAGTCATCAGAGCCATCAAAAGGGAACACTGGAGACAGTTTACAAGTGAAATGGAACACGACCTTTATGGAGCCCAAAGAAAGGTACGGAAGATGCTGAAAAACAGGAAAAAACCAGTAAGTGAATACGTTCAAACTAAAATAATATCACCTGACATCTGGGAAAAATATTTTACAGAGCTGTATCAAGATGAAGAAACAACTGATACATGGGTGAACGAAGGCGAAACACCAGATGATGTTTTGATAACAGAGGAAGAGCTGAGAAAAAGAATACAAAAGCTAAAAAACAGGAAAGCCGCGGGAACAGACATCATCCCGAATGAATTGCTAAAATATGGGGGAAAGAAACTCACCGAGAAGCTGCTAACTCTTTTCTATAAAATTTTAAACACATCATAGATTCCTGAAGAATGGCGCAGCAGCATCACTATTCCTATCTTCAAAAAGGGGCAAAAGACATCACCTGAAAACTACAGGGGTATAACCTTGCTGAGTACGTCCATGAAACTGCTCACTGGCATCCTAAAAGACAAATTGGAATCACGTATCGAGAATAGAGAGGAACAGTTTGGATTTCGAACAAATAGATCAACAACAGACGCTCTCTTCATTATGAAACAACTAAAGGAGAAATCAATAGAGTTCAACAAGCCTGCTTACATCTGCTTTATAGACTTAACAAAGGCATTCGACAAAGTGCGCTTGACAGACATCCTACAAATTCTAATAAAAAGACAGTCCCCGTCCCAAATCACCAAACTAATTAAAAACTTAAACACCGGAAATGTGACAAAGATCAAGTCAGGCGAACATACTACACCTAACATAAAACACCAGGCGGAATTAGACGGGGTGACAGCCTGAGCCCTTTCCTTTTCAACCTCTTGATGGATGAAATAATACAACATCCTTAGATTTGGGATACAGAATGGGCCACTCTAAAATATCTGTGGTCTGCTATGCTGACGAAGCAGCTATTATAGCAGAAACGGAGAACGATCTTCAGAGACAGCTTTCTAAATTTTATCAAGTCAGCCAACAACTCAACATGGTAATTTCAATATCAAAAACCAAAGCCATGACATTCTCCAGAGAACCTGTCAGGTGTAAAGTGGTTGTGGAAGACAAGTCAATCGAGCAAGTCAATGTCTTTAAATATCTAGGCATGGACATCTGCAGCTACCACGATCCGGCGAAGGAAGTAAGAAATCTCATAACTAAAGCAGCATCTCTGCCAGGGTGTCTTAGAGATGTGATAAGGTCAAACCAGCACATGGGAACAGATAGCAAGGTGAAGATCTATAAGACTTGCATCAGACCTATCATGACTTACGGCATAGAAGCACGCGAAGACACAAACAAAACTAAAAGTATGCTACGCGCGGCCGAAATGAAAACCCTAAGAACTATCCTCGGAAAGACCAGACTGGACAGGATAAGAAACACTGACATACGAGCTCAATGCGGCATAGTAGACATAGTCAGATGGAGCAGACAAAGACGAAGAGAATGGTATGCGCACGTGCGAAGAATGCACGAAAACAGATTTCCTCGCATAATGATGGAGAGCAAGCCACATGGAAAGCGCCTCCAGGAAGACCCCCAAAAAGGTGGCAGGGAAGCTGGCAGTCCACCTCGCAAGAAACCATCCAGAGACGGCTTCGGCAAGCATCAGACCAATAGGTCTATTTAAAAGAATAAGAAGAAGAAGAAGAATCGATTGTTTAAGAAAACTGCTGATTGTTGTTGCTAAGTTGGCACAACTGTTTTCTATACTGACGCGGAGTTTGAACGCAATCTGTCTTTCAGTTTATTCACAGTGCTCGATTTTTTCAGTTCTCACAAGTGCGTTTTGCGATTTGTATAAAAGATAATATAACGAACAAAGAATTTGTCTCAAATTTTGAATTCGTGTGTCAAATCGCTTAAAATGTTACAGAAGGCTTACTATGAATCGACTTTATCAAGAACACGTGTAAATGGGTGGCACAATGCATTCAACAGCGGCCAAACATCGAAGCTTACATGGCGAGTCCATAGTTTTTTGGTACTAAGTAAAATCAATGAAAACATCAATGAACAACATCCTTACAACATGCCGAAGTCTGGCTTCAAGTTTCAGAGGACACACCTTATACACACACATACACGGTAAGATACTCGAGCGAATAATTCATTAAAGAATAGAAGCAGTAGTCGGTCCACTCCTGGCGTACAATCAATATGGATTTCGGAAAGAAAGATCAACACTAGATGCAATCAACTTGGTTCTTAGACCGGCTAAAGATACAATTGCAGGAACTAGATGGAAGAGTGTCAAGAAGAAATATTGCTTAGTGGCTATCTTGGACATTAAAAACGCTTCCAATTGCGTCAATTGGAACTGCATCATGCGAGCCTTTGAAGAAATGAACGTACCAGAATACCTCCATAAAATGGTAGCGAGCTATTTTACGGATAGGGTCCTTAAATACGATACGAAAAACGGCCCAAAAGAGTACAAAATCGCCGGAGGAGTACTCAAGGCTCAATCCTAGGTCCTTTATTATGGAACATAATAAATGACCTCTTGTGAATAGCATTGCCAGCAGAAGTGAAACTCGTTGCGTATACTGATGATGTAGCAGTAGTGAAGCATCTTGAGGAAATAAACTTGGCTTTCAATATCATATTTAGAAGAATCAACATGTTGATGAATACAGTGAACTTGCAACTAGTTAAACATGAAACCATCAAGTTAAACGTTGGAGAGCACGAAGTAGAATCACAACCATCTATAGGATATTTGGGAGTGATAATTAATGCCCGACTTAACTTCAAGCAGCAGGTTGAACACGTTAGTTCCAAAGCGTCAGCAGTGAGAGCTAACCTAGCACGACTGATGCCTAACGCAGAGCAGAAGGCTATTGCTATCATCAGTATTGACGTCAATGCTCACATATGGAATGTGTAGATATATCTAGAGATCCAAGAGTCATGGACAAAAGCTGGACTGGTATATCGACAGAGTGCGCTAAGCGTAGCCAGTGCCTTCCGAACAATATCAGAGAAAGTAGTGTGAGTCATTTCTGGAACTCTGCCACTACGAGTTCTAGCTGAATGAAGACGGACCCTGTACCACCGAAAGAGATCAACTACACTAAGCACTGAGTAACTTAGAATAAAAGAACGGCAGCACAGTATCACACGTTGGCAGCAACAGTGAAATGCTGTAGAAAAGGGTAGATGGACACACCGTCTCATACCAGAGATCGGCTTCTAGCTGAACCGAAATCACGGCGAGGTCAACTACTATCTTACGCAGATGTTGTCGGGACACATCGGCTTCTGAGCCTATCTTCATCGCTTTAAGGACGATGATTCTCCGGAGTGCCTGGCCTGCCCAGGTGTCGCTGAAGGTGCAGAGCGCGTTTTCTTTGTGTGTCCTCGTTTCAATCCACAGCGTGATGAGTTAGAGAAGATCCTGAATTAGAGAATCCAACCAGATACATAAGTAGAAGCAATGTTGTCAACGGAAGCTGCCTGGAACGCAACAGGAATCGTCACAGATTTGCGCTCCATCGAAAGAAGAAGAGCAAATGATAGAAGATGAAAGAAAGGAAGTTAACACCGTAGCCACCAGAAGAAAGAACAGTAGCTAGATTCTCCCCTCACGAAGTAATACCTCCATGAGGATCAGAGGTTGAAGAAAAGTGGAGGTTTTTTTGTCGTTATAAACACGACGTGTTCGAGCCAGACATATCCAGGCGAAACACAACCTACTCCTGGAATGCCTTAATGCATTTTCTTCCAAACCACTTAGAAAGAAAACACACACATATAAGTTGTTCCACATATCTTTCTCGATGAATATAATATCAATTATCACATCGCACCTGTAAGTATGTCTCTTTCATGGGCCGAAATATTGAAATATAAACTTCCCAAAAGCCTTGCACATGAATTTTACGAACATGGAATGCTGACAAAACACCTTAAAGTTTCCCACATTCTCGCATGATCAGAAGTAGTACTTCCAATACTCCTCTATAATGTAGAAGGCAACGTTTCGAAACCATCTCCCCACATGCACTCCAACTTGCCGACTGTCAAGTCCTCTTACCGATTCTGGTAGTCGGTTAGAGAATTTGGCTCCATTGTATGCAATAGAGCTTTGAGTTTTCGCTGGACGATTTCTGGGCATGTGTGTCTTCTTGTTTTCCTGAAAATACAACAGGCAGGCCAAAATGGTGAGAACTTTGTAGTTCTTAAAATATTTTCTGCAACTAGTTGTCCAGGGTATTCCCACAAACACTCTGATAGCTCTTTTCTGCTAGAGAAAAAACAGCCCTGCGTCCACAAGGTTGTCCTATCATAATCTTCAACAAGGCGCACTGAGCTGCTACCTTCCCTTCAGCTAAGAATATAATGAAAAATTGACGAGAGAAACAAAATCTTGAAATATTTAAATAAAATATTTGGCAAATGTTGGAATCCATTTGTACTTCTAATATTCTATTAGTAATAGTTTATTTAAAGTATACAGCCTGCTATATATATGGTTTTATAACTGAACAAAAGTTGTATCTCATAAGCAAATAATCATTGGTCTCAATGAAATATTATTTTCAGCGAAGTCGAATATTCTTTACATCAAAAATTGTATTTTAAACTAACCCATGGTATCCTTCGCAATAAAATATTTTCATAACTTTACTATCTAAGCTCACATAGGGAAAATTGCTTCATAATAAAGCCTTAATAGTTGCTATATAGTTTTAATATTTCCTCATGGAACTAATTAATTCTCAAAAATTATTCAAGCGATTAGCTTTGTATTTTCGTGTTCTAGGAACTGTTCCAGCATTATTCGAAATTAGATCCATATTTTCTAGCTTAATTAATTTAAGAGACACCTGCCGACGTTGCAATACTTGCAAATGCAGGGCAGGCCCTGAAGTTATATACTCATTTACAGTACAAGCTCCTTATTCGCAAGGGATGTTCCTTCCAAAAACACAGATACTGTCATTATAGAATTATAACTTGTATATAATTGTAGGAGGTACGTTCCAGACACTCAAAATGAGGGATAATTCTTAAAAATTTTTGTGATCAGATATTTTCGAAAATATTCACTAATTATTACCAACTTTGATAAAAGTTTTCGAAAGATAGTAATTTTTTATTTTTTTTCTGCTTTTAAAAATATTTCCTCAATTCAGACTGATACCTGGTAGTAACGTTAACACGAGTTAACGATTTAATTTTCATAAAAAATCACCAAGTTCATTTGCCATACATTCACCGAGGTTATTTGAGATGAAGGACGCTTTTTCTGTGAAGTAAATGGCTTTACCTCGATGAAAGAGGGATTTTGTTTGAATCTTCATCCAACAATCCTTGAATGTTTCTTGAATATGGTATATCTGGCCAAAGCCATCTGTTCCTATTCCGCTCGCAGCTTGAACAATTTGTACAATAAAAGCTTGACATCAAGAAATCTTCATTTTTTGGACCAGGGCAAGCCACAGATCTTCAAGATGATTTTATTGTCTACGGCAGAATCAGTAAAGGCTTCTACGTAACTGACTCCGTCAAAAATGAGTTGATTTTCGAAAAGCTCATCAATTTAGGATGTACGTGGTGGGCAAATTGGGACATTTTAGTATTTTAGTGAAATATTATGATGAAAGAAAATAACCCACCCTCTCCTCGTGTACTTTTTGCATGAGGATTTTATTGTTTGGAAATTTCCATATCAGTCAAGTGCCAATATCTCGGTTGTTTTTCAAGTTATATAAAAATAGTTTTGACATTCCACAAACACTTTTTTGAGTAGAATCGAGCTATGTGCGGATTCTTTTTGTCCAACGATTTTGGAGTTATAATGCAAACTTGCGTTTTTTTTTCAAGATGACCATATATAACTGTGATTTTGTTGAAAAGATTATTTTTCCTTCTCAAAAATACGTCAGATGTGCATCCAGTTTTTTCATTCTGGATGTGCTTTCATGAAAAACCGAAAATCGTACAATTTTTCCCTAATTTCATCTAGTAACTCTATGTCCATTCAAATAATTTACACGGAAGTGTTGAAATAACTGAAGTTTGCTCTGTGGTCTTATTATGACAGTTGGAAAATCAATTTTTGCAATGACAATTCAGAGAAATCATTTTAATGTTTCCTCATCAAGTACAACCATTGTGTGAATATGGTATCGTTTGTAATAACGAAACGTGTTGAATTTTTGTTTCAATTTATCCTTAACCTACGTTGGCATTACAAGTGAGAAACTGAAATCATTTTTAAGTAGCAATAATTTCAACATAGCTTTCCAAACTAATAATAATTTAGGCAAATATATAAAAATAATAAAACCAAACCAGGTAAAAACAATAAATCAGGTGTTTATAGATTGAATTGCAATGACTGTGATAATTTCTACATTGGTAGAACACATAGAAATTTTAATATTAGAATATCGGAACATAAACGCAGTTTTTCAAATAAAAATCAGATTCAAATTACGCGAATCATCTCTTAGAAAATAATCATTCTTTCGACCCACAGTTTGAAATTTTGCATACAGATAATAAATATTGGAAGGTAGATCTTTGGGAAACTTTAGAAATAAATAAATACAAACACTCAGGTAGACTCATCAATGAACAAGTCGATTTAAGCCCTTCACCTCTATTGAATCTTTTCGGGGAGCAATCTATTCCTTAATTTTATTGGATATACCTGTCATAAATAACCACTTAGGAGGAGGCGACCAATAAGCTTTCAATTACTCAAGAACATTTATAGTTATATTCTCATTTACATGTTTCTGCATAATCATTCGTCTGAAGAAGCTACGGTGTAGTGAAACGCGTTACGAATCGCAATTATTAAGTAAAATTCCTTAAAACACAGTACTTGTTTTTTATTATTGATAATGGAATTTTACCAAGTAAAAGCCTCCCAAATTCAAATGACAAACTTTTTTGTACCACGACCCCCTCTGGTTGTTTGGGGACCCCCCACGCTCCCCTTTGTATGATTAAAACAAGTATTACATGACAAAGATTATAATTACTGATACACATTTTACGTAACACAGATACATTTTCAATTTAAAGAAGGTAGAGCAGTAGGCCTACCTACTTACAAAATAGGCAATAAGAAGAGATCATTCATAGTATGCTTCAAGCACTTTTAGAGATGACTGAGTATCAGATCCAGTGCTATCTAACTTCATGCGCTTTAAATTCTGAGATTTTGCAGCGAACAACTCTTTAGGTTTGTCCTTTAAAGAGGCATGTTTGGTTGACAAAGTCTCAGAAGACGATTAGGCGTCATCGCGTTATTGCTTAATACTTCATAAGCACATAACGCACTGAGGGTGATCAACATAATATTTAAGCAAGGAAACAAACCCATATTGAATATTATCCAATTCAAACGTCGCAACAATTATAGAACACCCATAATACAGCAAACACGCTGACTGATATTTCACGGAAAGCACTGTGTCAGAACGGACATCGGTTTTGAGAACCTTGAGCTCTTGTATGCTTTGTAGTTTTGAAAACTGTAGCCATCTTTGATAAAGTTCACAATTTTATTAAAACTTTACCAAAACGATTATGAAAACTTAGAAAGACTTTATTTCAAAGATTTAAGGAAATTATTTTTGTAATTTTTTTATTTATTTCGTTTGGGTGTCACGCTCCCCCTGGAGATTCACCATGCCCCCCAGGGGGGGGTGCCCACCAATTTGGGAACCCCTGCTCTAGAAGCTGCTTATTTGGATCGTTATCTTGAGAGGCGATAACCTCATTAAAGTGTATTCGATAAATATAGGGAAAGCCTCATGAACATTGGTACATTCAACGTTCCAAGGAGAAAGAAGAATTTGAAGTAGTTGATGGATAAGATGCAACAATTTATATAATAGGTAGTGCAAATTGAAATGGAAACAGGAGTATTTAAGAGTCGAGCGCTGCGAAGAAAATCCGTCGTTTATCCGAGAAATAATTTGAACTGATGAACTTTACAGTCGCGAAGAAATATTCAATCGTCAAAATGAACATTGGTGGTCGGATGTGAGCATGGTGTGAATTGAAATATAATCGCGTATTAACGTATGTGCTTTTTAATGAAAATCTTCGTAATGAATGATATGAAATTATAATATGTATTTTGATGAACGATCTCTTGGTGAAAGGAGAAGTATCTATTTTCGACATGATGCAGCCGTTACTAATTTATTTGACTCAAATTTGGCAATAATTGGATTAGAAATAGGGGGCCAGTAAGATGGCCGGCCCATTCCCCGGATTTGTCGCCACTGGACTTTTTCCTTTGGAGATATATCAATGATCTGTTATATAAAGGAGCTATTCTAAATATTGAAGAGTTAAAGCAAATTTTCAGACAATCTGTTGCTTCGTTTACCAATATTCAAATTACCAATGCGTGTCGAAGTATCCTCAGGCGTGACCTATGTAGACAGAATAATAATATCTTATTTGAATATCTATATTTCTTACTTCCATTGAATTTCATTCCATGTAGTAGAATATCTTGTTAGTTTTCTCTGTTAAAATAATGATTGTATGCTATTCCCAGATTTTTCGCACGGCATGGTCGCCTCGTTATTACAAGCGATACGCTATTCATACAAAAATTGTAACTTGTAACTGGAATATGGTTTATTACGTCTCGTTCGCGTGAAAATTTACCAACTTCAACCGGCCCTTCCCTAATGTGTTAACTCTGGAGCTAACTCTGTTTCTTCGAAACAATTGGTGGTATTTCATCAAGCTCCCCTGCTTTCTTACAGTTCAGAAGAACGCGCCTTAACATATGCAATCTAAACTTTACTTCATACTTATTCAATTGAACATGTGGGATGCTTGGTGGACATGTATTTGATGGATCTGAATCAGAATTTTGCGAAAACATTTTTCGCAGAGGTCAGCCTTTGCTCTAAGTGATGATGCAATAGAACCGTCATCTCTAATCTAAGGTTAGAAGCATGACTCACAAAAGTTGTTGCTGACTTCCTTCACCATATACCAGAACACACGAGTTCTACTGATCTGCTCCAAGATCTTAACTCTTTTATTGGAGTAGATTTCCGCTTCATCATTTTGAGCTGCAAATGTTCCTGGGAGGCACATATTCAGCTTTAGTTTCATCTGTTGAATTATTATTCTCTTTTTCATCTGTGGTAACATTTTGGCAGTTTTTTGTGAACCAAGGCTCTTGAGCAGATATTTTTTTCTTGCAGTGTGGAATAGAGAGGATTATGCCTTCAAGAATAGCTTTAGCAACGCGTTGGATCTTTATTGCTTGATTATACGAAGTTGTGGTACGAGTTGCCCGAAGTAGCTGGGACCTGTGAACGTAAATTATCTGGATCTAACACAAGAAAGAGATCGAGAGTATTGGGAAAAACGGTTATATTGTCAGGAATTCTTGTCGGCCCATCGACAAGTTTAGTCAAGTTGCAGACAATCGCAAATGCCTCCGGTTGCCTTCTACTTCGTGGGTCCTATTTGGGTGTTGGAACGAGTTGATGATGTGGATATTTAAGTTTCCCTTTATGATCAGCCTAAATGACGAATGCTATATTTGGATCGTGTTTTCCTCGTTGCCTAAATACTGCAACAATCTAGAGTATTTGTTATCGTAAGGAGATTGATACAGGCAACATAGAAGCATGGTTTTGTTAATAAACAGATTTCGTACGATGATAGGTCGATAATGTCGTCCCCATACGTATCCTCTCTTTAAAATGCGACTTTCTATTTGGTACAAGCACAAAGCCTCCATTAAACCAAAGCCATTGAAACAGAGGTAGGATGTGTCTGTAGTTGGCATTATTTGAGTTTCTGTTAGAGCTAGGACATGAAGTTGCGCGTCTTGTAAGTCCTGATATAGTGTTGACGTCTCTTTTCGGATTAGGGGGACTCTGTGCGTTGTTAGTTGTATTACCATCATGAGCTCCACGAGCCAGTTTACCAGGAGACTCTGATGGGGAAAGAGTGTACCACCGGATAATTCTGTCCCAAGAGACCTCATCACGTCATCTCAAAAATTGTTCTTCTCTGAACCCCGGAACTTATATATGATGTGCTGGTATAACATCGGGCAACGGAAGTATGACCGTTTTGCACTTTGTGGACCTTGTAATAATAATAATGATAATAATAAACTTTATTTCCTCAAGAACGCCGAAATGTTATTATGGATAAGGTCAACAAATAATAAAATGATTTCCCAAGCAAACATACAACAAAATCAGGAAAATCGCATACAAAAAACATCGAAAGAAATATCATTTACAATAAAAATTCCTGCACACTATAATAACTCCTACTCGCCAAATATCCAGACAGCCTTCTTCTGAAAGTAACACACGATTTGGACTTCTTCATGTCATCATTCAATCTGTTGTAAAGCTTTACACCCAGGTACATAGAGAACCGTCTGCTCATTCGAAGTCTAAAGTTGGAAGGGACGAGGTTGTGCTGACTTCTTGTATTGTAATGATGGTAGTCACCATTACGCATTATTTCATTTTGGTTTTTAAATACTACTGTCGTCATTTCAAGTATACATATGGATGGTAATGTAAGTAAGCCCAAAGATCGAAACGCCTCTCGACAGGAGGTAAGTTGCGAAATACCCAGCATACAACGAATTATCCTTTTTTGACAAAAAAAACCTCGTCAGCTCCAACCGATGCCCCTCAAAACAAAACCCTATATCTCAATCTGGAGGCCACCTAAGCATGATAAACAGCCCTCAACTGTGTGACAGTCAAAACTCTTCTCACATTTCGCATAAGATAACAGACCGTACTAAGTTTGGAGACAGGTAAGTACAATGATCTTTCCAGTTTAGACTCTCATCTATCCGAAGACCTAGGAACCCTTTCGAGCCAGCCCTTTCCAGTTGAGTATTATTGAGAGACACTTTAACTTTTATCATCTTATTTTGGTTGTGAAAGACCAAAAATATAGACTTGAGAGCATTGATGTGCAATCTGTTTCTGCTAAACCATTGACGCAGCAAGTTGGTATTTTGAAGAATCCTTGACTCCAGCATAGCCTCGCTATCATCAATAATCAAGGCGGTAGAATCGTCTGCATAAAGAAAAACATCGCAACTCAGACCGCTTCCTATGTCATTTATGTACAAGAGAAACAACAATGGAACCAACACGATCCCTGGCACGCCCATAACTGTGCCAAGTAAATCCGAATTTGTTGTCCCTCTCATATTACCACAAGTGTGTCTGATGTAAACAAGTTGTTGCCGGCCAGTCAAGTAACTAACCAACCACCTTGCAGCAATACCGCGAATACCACATTTCTCCGCTTTACTAGTTAAAATATTATGAATTACGAGGTCAAAGGCCCGACTCAAATCCCAGAAGATACCAACAGGACATTGTCCCTTTCACCACACCTTCAACGAAAGCGTATATCGCATCATGTGTTCCAAGTTCCGGTCTGAAACCAAACTGACTCCTTGCGAGAATTCTTCGTTTATCAAGAAAGCTCAAGAGCCTGTCAAGGTAATAATATTCAAATATTTTTGACAAGACCGGAGACAGCGATATAGGACGATAGTTACACATCGATTCAGATTTTCCTTTTTTTAAAAGGGGTACCACCCTGGATATCATCAGTCTATCAGGAAACTGACCTGCGAAGAAAGAAAGATTTACCAGGTATGTCAAAGGTGCGGTGAATTCTCTCAGGCATCTCCTAAGAAGAAATCCCGGAAAATTATCATAGCCGCTGGAACTCAAAGGCCTCAATCTTCTGTTCATCAATAAGAATAATTCTTCCTCAGCATATGGAGTCAGAAACATCTTTTCATCTGTTCTTACTATATTGTCAATGTATTTTTCCTGAGAAACCTCTTCCGATAATCCACTGGGCACACCGATGAAAAATTCATTACATTTTTGTGCCACCTCAGAAGGAGCAGACTAAATCCTGTCGCCATCCTTTATGCTAACGCCAGAAGCCCCCATATCTCCACAACTCAATTCCCTTACGACATTCCAAGAGGCCTTGTTTTGAGTTTTTGCTGAAGCAATTTTATTCTGGTAATATCTTCTTTTGATATTATCTGTTAAGATTGAATGTTGCCTTTTTGAGGCATCGTAAAATTCCTTCCGCTCGGGTAAGCGTTTCGATAAGTTTCTGAGGTTTTCACTAGACTGCCTAACGATATCACTAACCCAACGGTTCTCTTCTCTTTATAAAATTTCTTTAGGGGAAAGTGTAAGTTGAAATAGTGCATTAAGATGTCGTGGAAAGCATTGAAAGCCTAGTTGGCGTCAGCTATCGAATACATCTTCTTCTTCTTCAAGTGCCATCTCCGAGTCCAAGGTTGGCAATCATCATCGCTATTTTTACTTTAGAAGCGGCCGATTTGAAAAGTTGGTTCGAAGTGCATCCAAACCACTCTCTCAGGTTCCTCAGCCATGAGATTCTTCTCCTTCCTATACTTCGTTTTCCCTGTATTTTGCCTTGGATAATCAGCTGTAGGAATTTATATTTTTCACCTATCATAATATGGCCCAGATATTCCAATTTACGTTTCTTGAGTGTGTCAGCAACCTCTCTTTCCCTGCCCATGCGTCTCTGAACTTCTGCATTTGTTACTCGATCCATCCATGATATTCTAAGAATCCTCCTATTCACCCACATTTCAAATGCTTCAATCTTTTTAAGAATTGCGGCATTCACTGTCCATGCTTCCGCTCCATAAAGGAAAGTAGAGAAAACATAACATTTAGCTAAACGATGTTTTAATGTCATACCTAGATCTTTACTACGAAAAACTTTGTCCATTTTTATGAAGTTGGCTCGGGCTTTTTCTATTCTTATTCTTATTTCTTGGGTGTATTTATTTGTGCTGTTCACCATTGCTCCAAGGTAAGTATATTGCTCCACTCTTTCTACATTTCTGCCGTTTATAGTTAGACTAACATTTACTGGATTGTTCTTTGAAATTACCATGAATTTTGTCTTTTTTATGTTTAGTGATAACCCATATTCCTCACTGTAAGTAGATACTCTGGTCATTAGTCTCTGCAGAGCTTCGATACTCTCCGCTAAGATTACTGTGTCGTCCGCATATCTTATGTTGTTTACCTGTGTTCCACCAACTGTTATCCCACATTCTTCGTTTTCCAGAGCTTTCTTAAGTATTTCTTCAGCATATGCATTGAAGAGTGTCGGCGATAGAACGCATCCCTGTCTTACCCCTCGTTGTATTTCAATTTCTTCTGATGTGTGGTTGTCCATGCATATTATAGCTTTTTTGCTTATAATAGAGATTAGTGATGATCTGTACGTCTCTACTATCTAGATGTTTTGATTTAAGGATGTCTATCAGTTGATCATGACGAACCTTGTCAAAGGCTTTATTATAGTCTATGAAACACGCATAGACCACTTTGTTGACATCGAGACACCTTTGAGTCAACACGTTGAATGCGAAAAGGGCTTCGCGGGTTCCCAATCCCCTTCTGAATCCAAACTGAATATCGCTTATATCCATGTCAAGTTTATGGTATATTCAATTATGGATAACCTTGAGGAGCAGTTTAAGAGTATGTGACATCAGACTGATTGTACGATGATCACTACATTCTCTAGCATGTGGTTTTTTTGGTAAGCAGATGAAAGTAGATACTAACCATTCTCTTGGAATATTTCCAGTTCTGTATACTTTATTGAATATATTGACTAAGAGACCGGTATGATTGTCGTCAATTAATTTGAGTATATCACTTGCCAATTGATCTGGTCCTGGGCTTTTCCCATTTTTCATGTTCTTTAATGCATGTTTCACCTCTTCTTTAGTAATATCTGGGCCTATCTCTTCACAGTATGTGTTAATTTCTTCTGGTTCAGTCCTGTTATCCATAAATAATTCTTCTGTGTATTCCTTCCATCTTTGTAGTTTATCTGCTGTATTCATTAAGATCTTACCCTCTTTATTTACAATAATAGTGCTTTGATTCTTTCTCTGTGTGCCTGCAAGCTCTTTCACTTTTTTGTGTAGGTTGAACATGTCATATTTTCTGTCTAAGTCCTCAATTTCTTTGCATCTGTCCTCGTAATACTTTTCTTTTGCTTGACGAATCTTTACTCTAATTTCCTTTTGTAGTTGTTTGTACTTTTGAGTGTTCTGACTTTTATAAAGTCTTCTCTCGTTCATCATTTTTAATATTTCTCCAGTCATCCACTCCTATTTCTTCTCTTTATCTTCAGTTAGAATCTCTGTACAAGGGTTAATTATATTTCTTTTTAATTCCTCCCATTCTTCGTTAATATTTTCGTGATCTATTTGTATTCTATTTAAGTTTTCATAGATTCTGTTCTGGGCTTGTTCTCTAATGTTTGGCACTTGTTGTTTTGTTGTGTTGATCTTTGGTGTAGCTTTTGGTTTTCTGAGAATTTTTAGTTTAAGCTTCAGAGTGGCAACTAACGGATTGTGGTCCGAAAAAACGTCGGCACCAGGATATGCTTTTACCGACTGAATGGCATTCCTGTATCTCTCATTAACGAGAATGAAATCAATTTGATTTCTAACGATCTTATCATGAAGTCCATCTAAAGGAGCGCGCCATGTATAAAGTCTTCTCTTCGGCAGTTTGAAGAATGTGTTGGTAATGATTAGCTTCTTCTCTTGACAAAATTCCACAAGGCGGTCTCCTCTCTCATTTCGTTCTCCTAATCCATAATCGAATACATACTTTACCAATTCTCCCTCGAGACATCATCGGCAAGTCTCTCAATATTATGAGGTGCAAAGTCTCTTCTATACTCAACCAAACTAGGATGTTTGTCTTGTTTAATAGCTAGCATAATAATTCTATGATCAGAAAGATGAGTGTCCATTACATTAGTTTTTGTGCCATCCAAAAATCAAATGTATGATTTCAAGTTAACCTCACAATAATCATCAATTGGTGTCAATGGGATTCATTTGTTACAACAGGAGATTTATTAATTATTACCCAAGTTTTCCTTCGAGAAACTATGAAAAACACAAGCCCCAACAAAATACCACAGCTTCGTACCATATGTCTTTTTATCTCATTCAGAAATACTCATAGAAATTATTTCAACATCAAAAATAAAATGAAATCTTCATCTTATCCGGGCCTGTCCGATAACGAGTCTCCGTCATTAACGGAAGCAGAAACAGCAAAACTACAACCGCTAAAATGAACCACCGATATTACTTCTTAATCTAATTAACGGGTTTTTAATTGCCATGAAGCGTGTTGTTTTAATAACGACCGAGCCAAGTTCCTAATGAAAAAGCCCCAGGGAGCGGTTTTGCGCTTATAAACGCCCCCCACGAACCGAAATGAAACGACAGGAGGCGCTTTTTCGAAATTTCCACCCTTTCCGATAAATAGGTTTAATTTATGATCGGAGGAAATATTTATGTATGAGAAAAACGTTTTACTTTATCGATAGGAAGCGAAGAACATAATTGTGGGATCAAGAGATGTAAGGTTAAATATTTATTTTCTGAATGATTTAACAATCAAAATGAAATATCTGAATTACAACTAAAGCTGCTGTGAAGTCTAGAAAAAATGCTAGAATTAATCATTCAACCACCAACGAAATCAATTCGGAATTCTATACATGATGTTTCAAAAGAAAGCTATGAGAAAATTCCTTACAAAATAAATAGTAGTTTATTGTGAAAACATCACGCTATACACCGATAGCAAAAAATAATATATTTTTTTTCATCTTGAAGATGAAAGTCGGTAGAATAATGAAAAATCATGGAACTATAACTACTATAATACTATAAAAACGCACGATATGTATACTTTTAAACTTTTCATGGAATGGTTTCAAATGTACAAATGAACCATGTTTATATTCTTGTTAACTAATTTTAAATAAGAAAACTTATACAACTTGAAAGGAATTAACTTGGATACCATGGTTTATTCAGACAAAGAAACTTATTTCAGAAAAACAATCAACTTGACTGCTCTCTAACACAGTCTTATTTTTTATTTTTATTCAATTAAATAAAATAACAATATTCAAATTTTCACTATATTCACAACCTTATACCGCGTTTCACCACACTGTGACTTCATCAGTACATTAAAAAGGATGATATGCTTTAAATATTGCATTCGTAAAAGCAGATACTTGGCACAAGAGAAGGAAAATCCAAACATGGTTGCTTCTTCTAAGAACTGAAAAGATAGGTGATGCTGACGAATTTAGATCTAATTATGTAATAAATAAATTTACAGAATTTTTCCATTTATCGATTCCCAATGCTTCCCATAGTTTCATTTGAATCAATTATTTTCATTATATATTTATTATCGTGGACTTATGCACTATCTCAACTGTTAGCTGGATATAATTTACCTTTCCCAGATTTAGCAATCGAAGGGAATAGGCTCGATTACAATATACTTGACATAAATTTCCTAACTATCCTACATGTATTAAAAATTACAGCTTTTTGCATTTCTATATAGGTATTCTTATGCAATTCTAATTTCTTAAGGCTATCATGCAAAGTTTTGGGTATTAAACCAGTCGAGGATACGATGACAGGAACAATATCTATTTTATCGAGGTGCCACATCTGCTTGATCTCAATAGCAAGGTCTGTGTACTTGGACTTTTTTCCTGGAACTTGTTCAGCACGTTGTTATTATTCGGTATGGCGACATCCACCAGCATTGCTGTTCTGGCTCTCTTATTATACACCACTATGTCCGGCCTATTATTCGTCACCATTCTGTCAGTGATAACAGGCCTATCGTAGTATAATCTGATAGAGTCATTTTCCAATACGGGCGCCGGCTGATACTTGTAATATGGCTGGAAGGTGTTCAGAAGTCCGTACTTGTGTGCAAGTTTCTGGTGGATAATGTTGCACACTTGATTATGCCTGTGAAGCTACTCCGTATTGGCCAGTTGTTCGCATCCGGACGTAATATGCTGTATAGTCTCCGATCTTATATGGCATTTTCTGCACTTATCTGTTTGTAATGGTCCGTCCTTCATTATAAATTTTTTGTAATTGTTTGTAGCGATCACTTGGTCTTGGATGGCCATAAGGAATCCCTCTGTTTCTGCGAATAATTCTCCTTTCATCAACCATTTGTTGGAGGCTTCTTTGTCGATGTGTGGTTGATTAATCTCATGGTGATGTCGTCCATGCAATTCCTTTCTTGACCATTGCTCTTGTTTTTCAGTATCTGATAGGAACGGTAGATTCAGCAGGTCATCTCTGGAACCAAGATTTAGTGGTGTATATTCCCTATCAGCCAACGATACCACTCTATGGAGGTCAGAAGTGAAAGCTTTTGCAGAGAAGAATTCTCTGAGATTTTTTATCTGCTCGGTGTGTAAATTGACAACATCTATTAATCCGCGTCCTCCTTTTTTCCCCTTCAAAGTTGTTCGTATCACAGACGATTTTGGATGATGATTGTTGTACTTTGTCAGCATCGTTTGGGTCTGCCTCTGAATATCATCCAGCTCTGTCTTAGTCCATCTGATTATTCCAAATGTGTAAAGCAACACTGGAATGACGTAGGTGTTAATTGCTTTGACTAGATTCCCCGAGTTCAACATCGATTTCAGCACAGACTTTAGACTGTATTCTGATTCATTATATAAAATATTGAAATTATTATTATATCAAAATTAAATTTCATCACAACTTCCACAAAAGAGTTTTTAATCACCAGATTTGTTTATTTCATGAATTTAAGATTCACAGTTTTTAATATATCTGCCTTGAGAGTCATCCGTACTGAAAGCTATATTCGAATTATGAAACAAGAAGCATGACTTCAAATTTAGACTGAGTTCTCCAATATAAGTTGAATTATTATATTATGTAAATTTCTTGATTGAAGTAAATTTTGTTGAAAACATACTTCGAAATAAGCTATGATTGTACAAGGCTGGATTGATAGGTCTCCGGCTTGACCAAGAGATGGCGCCACTAGCCCCTACTTCGGAGGTGGCTTTCTACAGTACCAACTTTTGATAGCTTTTAGGTATAGTTTCAGCCCGATCGCGTTGTTAGTTTACATTTGAGAGCACGATGAACAGACGCCTTTGTGTTGTTTGTGAAACTGGAAAAATTGGAAAAGCGTACTGTCATCAAATACTTTTATATGAAGGGTTAACGCCAAAGGAAATTAAAGAAGAGATTGATTCAACACTGGTGACATCCTCCCCTTCATATTCAACCGTTAAGCAGTGGCTTTCCGAGTTTAAAATGGGTCATGTGAGAACCTCTGATGAGCCACGCTCAGGACGCCCCATTGAGATCACAACTCCAGATAAGATCGAAAAAATTCATAAAACAGTGCTGGAAGCCCGCAGAAAAAAGTGCGTGAGATAGCTGAGACCTTTAAGATGTCATATGAACGTGTTGAAAATATTTTGCACCAACATTTGCATATGGAAAAGCTCTGTGCAAGATGGGTGTCGCATTTACTAAAAATTGATTCGAAAAACCATTTCTACCGCCAATTTGGCGCTGTATAAGCATAATCCAAGCGAATTTTTGCGTTGATTCGTTACTGTTGATGAAACTTTGGTCCACCACTACACTCCTGAAACCAAACAACAGTCTAAACAGTAGATTGGAACAGGGGAACCAACTCCAAAGACGACAAAAACAATTTTATCGGCAAACAAGGTTATGGCTACTGTTTTTTGGGATGCAAGAGGTATTATATACATTGATTATCTTTAAAAGGGTAAAACTATCACTGGTCAATACTACGCAGAATTATTGCAACGTTTTAGCCACGAGGTACAAATTAAACGACCTTATTTGGCGAAGAAAAAAATCTTGTTTCATCACGATAACGCACCAGCGCATTCTTCGCACGTTGCCATAGCTAAAATTCAAATTGATGCCGCACCCTCCCTACTCTCCAGACCTAGCCCCGAGTGACTCTTATCTGTTTCCTAACCTCAAAGCATGGCTTAGCGGTAAGAGATTTGCGGGCAATGAAGAAGTAATCGAATATGTAAATGGGTATTTTAAGGAACTTGACGAATCAGCCTATAGAGATGGCATTACTAGACTAGAACACCGTTATGTGAAATGTATCAGCCGTAAAGGAGATTATGTGATTATGACACATTGTTTTTCTTGGTCAGGCCGGAAACTTATCAATCGATCCTCGTATAATTTTATTCACATTATAATTCCAAATATCATTTTGACCAACTTGTAATTGAAGCTGAAAAAACCATGAATTATTGATTGCAATCCAAAAACTTGAAACACTTAACAGCATCATTACTAAAACAAGATTTGATTCGCTTCAATCCTAATAAGTTTGATGATATAACCCCAAATTTATCGATAAAGTAATAAATCCGGTGTTTATAAACTGTCTTGTGGGGATTGTAATAAAATTTATATTGGTAGAACTTTCAGAAATTTCAAAGTTAGATTATCCGAGCACAAACGTAGTTTTAATTATCATAAATCAGATTCCCATTATTCTAATCACTTACTCGAAGAAAACCATAACTTTAATGATAATTTCAAAATATTACACAATGAAAATAATAGACAAAAACTCAATCTATGGAAAATTTCAGAGATTAACAAAGAAAAGAATTCAGGTAGGTTACTTAATAGTCAATTAGATCTAAATCCTTCTCCTTTACTCAATCTTTTCAATTCATAAAGTAAGCAACTCCGATGGGTTTTCCAACATACCTCTTGTACCTATTGTAATATTAAGTAGGAAAGAAGACTAATATATAAGGAATAACTCTGTTCATTAGTTTGTATCTATCTGATGAAGCCACAGTGTGGTGAAACCGGTCATAGTTTTGTTAATATAGTGAAAATCTAAATACTTTAGTTTTATTTCATTGAAAATATACAGCTATCTTCTGGAGAGATCGGCGTTCAAAATTATCTTTTGGAAGATACCAACTTTTTGAAGTCGAATTATTTCAACCGTTGGAAGACACCAAACTTGCAAATAATTCTTCAAATATTTACATTAATTATCTGTATATGTGATTTTTGTGTCTGGTTCTTGACCAAACCTTTTCAGGTCATTGTATTTAATTATTAATTCGAGGAATCGTTCTTTAGCCATTCTATCATGTACATTTGGATGAAGCTCTTTGATTCATCAATAAGTGTTGAGATTTTATATTTCATTTTGTTGGTAGAAGTTATAATTCATTATATTGATTTTATCCAAACCGAATCTGAGATTCTTTGAGTCTTCATTTTATATTTTCGTACTGCTTACAAAAAGAATCATAGGATTTAGTTTGCTGAGTTGTTTGGCACATCATTTAATTACCAATCATCTTCTCTGGCCTGAGCTAAATAAAAATTGAATCTAGTTAGCCATCAGAAAAAAACATAAAAAGAGGTTAGGTTACAATTTTCGATCGTACGTGCTGAGGTCATATTGAGTGATTTCATTTTGTTTCGTTAGTTATGCTATTAAAATAACTTAGAGAAATAAAAAAAATTGTAACAGATAACAATGTAATAGGAAAATTGAGATAAATCACAAAAATCATCATTTTGTTTGCACTCTGGATCATTCCTGATGAGAAAAACGTCATGTTTTGTTGATTCTTTTTTGTCTCATTCGTTAAGCTCCATTAAAAGCTCCTTTCATTTGAGCTGTAGCTGAAGGATTTGGTGGTGGAAAATCTTGCAATTTATCGAAATTTGGATAGAACTTCTGCCGGGTCAACAAGTAACCAAGAAAAATAGCACCATTTATCTTTGTCTATCGGTCATTCCTCACATACACACCCTAATTTCCGTATAATTTGTAAGGCTTTATTTCGGGCGTTCAATTGAATTGGCAGTTATTAAAGTAATCAATGCTTATATGTCAAACGCCATAGTTGTTCATTTATTGAAATCTCTGTCAGACAATTTCAATCATAAAAAATGTTCAAGTGGACATTGTTAATCATCTTCAGCAGAGCGAACTTTTGGACTATAATGAAAGGTAGTTAAGGTGTTGACGGGACTGGGCTATAAAGAAGATTACAGACTCTCAATTACAACAATGTCATCTGCCTTCATAATATCCGGTGTTTCGTGAAAAACGCCCTAAGCTATATCTCCAACAATTGTTGGTCAATTTCAATAAAATAAAAACCAAATTGCATATTGAAAAATATTCTAATAGCCTGATATATTTTTATTGGTCTAACACCGAAAATACCGTAAGTTGACCTTCACTTAGACTTTTTAAATTGTAACTACATATTTTGATTTTTCTACTTACTATTCAATTTTTAGTACTTTCTGCTGAAAATGTAGCACTTAAAATGCTTTATTTTCTTGCAATATCTCTATATTCACTTGATTTTCGCTAATTAAAATTAGCAGGTAGGTACCTGATCTGGCAAAATTTCCCTTAATAATAGTGAATTGAATCCATTATATTTCTATGACGATGCTCTTTGATTTTCAACGATATTTCGCCACAGAGCTTACGTCACGATTCATTAGAATATTCTGTTTCGTTTTGAGGCTTTTTTAGCCAGAATACTAAACAGTGTGACCTATCCGAAATGAAATAAAAACCGAAACACTTTCTAGAGCAAAAGAATCTTCATCACAAACTTAAAAAGTCGCCCAATCTACAAATTATATCGAAGAATAGGAAATGATTCTCTTCCGAAAATTTTCGATAATTTCCTTTCTCTCAAGAAATACACCGTTTTAAGTGATACTTTTTACCATTTTAAAATTCCAAGTGAAGCTCTACTTCAGGTATTTCCGGAAGTTACACAGCAATAAAAATGTTTCAGGCTGTTAGAGTATCGTTCATGATACAATTCGCTGGCAGGAGCTATAGCTTAGGGCATTTTTTTCTCGAAACAAGAAAAACAGTGACCTTTTTATGACCATTAACAGAAGGTTTGTTATTGAGAAAACCGTTGATCGAAATATTACTGTACTGGTAAAATGTCACTTTCGATTTAAGACGCTATGCTTTCATGATTTCGTATTTTCGCAATGCTATTCGGACCGTGTGAAACTGGCATTACCAGTGTGTGTCGCCACTCCATGTACGAACAGTAGTTCTTTTGGTTTTGTGTTCCGTGCTCCTCCTGTGCATGATTTCGCAGAACTCGACAGTGATTCATTTTTGGTTTCTCCCTTTCAACTACAACTTGCTTTTCTGCGAAGATTTTCAGTTTCACACCTTTGAGATTATAGTTTTGGAATTTTTTGGACTTTTGTAACACTAAGGCTTATATTCCCTCAATATATACGAGGTAAGTATAATTATCATCTCAGTTAGTTTCGATGACTTTCTGTTATGGCATTATTTGCAGATATTTGTTCCGGCATTTCAAACCAGGAGAATCCCGTCTTGTCCATATATTTTGTACTTAACTAGTCTGTTTCAGGCTCAGATATCAGGCCCAGATTTATTCACTCATAATTTCGTATTTTTCCATCATTTCAGCTAATTTCTTTATCATTTCAATACCTAACCTCTCATTGCAGCAAAGTATCTTGATTTTGTGATCCTCATATTTTTATTTGATTACTCTTATTTCTGAATTTCTTTTTTCTCATTGAATCATTTTTCGCTTCTAAATGCGTATTAAATTAAATAATAATTAAATTAAAGTTTTTTCTAAGACTGTTGACTATGACGGATATCAGAAAATTTCGTTTTCTTCATAAATTAATTCTGTTTCCTATATATAATAATGTCATAATAATCATTCCTCTTTTAGGTAGTAATTTATGTGTACTCTTTTAGCTTTTTGGGAGGAGCTGTATTTCACCCAAATATACTTCTTGGGAGAAGCTGCATTTCAACAGAAATACCCTTTTTGGAAGAGGCTGTATTTTAACGAAAATACTGTTTTTGGGAGAAGCTGTGTCTTATCGAACAAATACTTTTCGGAAGACTGTGTCTTTAGGAAATTTAATACCAAGATCATAAAAGAAACTATTGAGAATAACAAAGGCCCAAAAATTTTTAATAGACATGTTAGTATAGGAAGAAGAGAAATGACATCACTTAAAGACAAAGCTGGGAAGGTCATTACAAATAGAGATCAAATGCTCAAATTAATAGAAACCTTTATAAAGAATTATATGATTCCAAATTACAACCAAACGCACAGCAAAAAGAAGATGGAAAGAGAAAAATATGTAATGTCGGTTCTGAGGATATTCCCGAAATTACTGTTAATGAATTAAACTCAGCCCTGAATAATCTTAAAAATTCCAAGGCGGCTGGACCAGATGGCATAATTCCAGAAATGCTCAAATGTGGAAGTCCTCGCCTAAAACAAGAACTGGTAATATTGTTCAACAAATGCTTGGATCAAAGTCAAGTCCCCCAAGCATGGCTTGAGGCTGAAGTAATTCTTCTCCACAAAAAAGACGACATAAGAAACCTTGGTAATTATAGACCAATAAGCCTTTTATCCCAGCTATATAAATTATTCACCAAAATAATTACCAAAAGATTAACGGGAAAAATAGATTTCCAGAAACCCCGTGAACAAGCTGGATTTAGATCTGGGTTCAGTACGCTGGATCATATTCATGCAATTAAACACCTAATAGAAAAGTGCAATGAGTATAATTTAGATCTTTATATAGCCTTTATAGACTACCAAAAGGCCTTTGACAGTATAGAAATTTGGGCAGTCCTTAATTCTTTTAATGCATGTAGAGTGGACAGCAGATACACGAACATCTATTCTTCCGCCATAATGCATGTCCAGTTATGGAATAAAACCAACGACATTCCAATAAAACGAGGTGTTCGACAAGGAGATACAGTGTCACCGGGGCTATTTATTGCAGCTTTGAAAGAAATCTTTAGAGAAATGGATTGGCATAAGAAAGGAATCAACATTGATGACGAACTTCTACATCATCTACGCTTTGCCGACGATATTGTACTAATAAGTAGTAACGTCCAAGAATTACAAGATATGATCCTAGACTTGAACAACCATTCAAAAAATGTTGGCCTAGAAATGAACATCAGCAAGACGAAGATAATGACTAACACAAACAATAACCCCGTAATCCACGTAGAAGGTCAACAACTAGAGAATGTCGAAAACTACATATACCTGGGACAAAAACTAACTACTAAAAAAGACAACATGACTGACGAGATTACACGAAGAGTATCCCTTTCGTGGGCGGCATTTGGCAAATTAAAACATGTCCTGACATCAGACATACCCCACAACCTCAAGAAAAACCTCTACAACCAATGCATTCTTCCTGTGCTTACATATGGAGCCGAAACATGGTGTCTTACTAAGAAGTTGGCCCAAAAATTGACGAAAACCCCAAGAGCCCACGAGAGAATAATATTAAATATTAAACTATCAGATCGCATAAGAAATACTTGGATAAGAGAACAAACCAAGCTGACAGATGTCATAAGAGGGCAGCTCAACTAAAGTGGTCATGGGCAGGTCACGTAGCTCGAAGAAATGACAATCTGTGGACCAAGAGGCTCATGGAATGGAGGCCAAGAGTGGGGCATAGGAGTATCGGCAGGCCAAACACAAGGTGGAGAGACGATATTAAAAAATCAGCGGGTCTTCTTTGGATGATAGAAGCTATTAGCAGAAAGAAATGGTTCAATATGGGAAAAGCCTACATCCAGCAGTGGATTGAAATAAGCAGATCGTGTCTTACTCCCCTCTGAACTGGAATGTCTTTCGTCAGCGTCTCTTCGTCGACCCTCACGCTCAATGTGGCGCTTTTGTAGATATTCCCCAAGAGGGTGGTCTATCTGGAGTCTGTCCCTGCATCGTTCAGTTACTGCACAACGTTCGATAAGATCGTAGGCTTTTCTGAAGTTACAAAAGCCACATGTAGGTTAATATTGTATTCACAACCTTTCTGTTGAAACCTTATCTAACCTGCCTGCTCGACAGATTGATAAAAGTCGAGTTTATTTGTAAGTCGGATAGTTATTATCTTCTATAGCAGTTTGTAGAGATGTGAAAGGAGACTTATCGGGCGGTAATGTCTCCTTTATTGCCTTTTTCGAATATTAAAATGACCTCAGAACTACGCCATTTATCTGGAATTTTTCCTTCTTCTAAGCATCGATTGAAAAGCTCCCCCATTGCTTGAATCAAGACGTCACTTTCACATTTCAGCATTTTCTTTGTAATGCGTTCTTTCCCAGGGGATCTCCCATTTTTGAGCTGGTTCAGTGCAGATCTTATTTCTTCTGTTGTGATATCGGGCATATCTTCAGAGTTAACATTTGTGACTATTTCTGTTATGTTCCTTGATCAGGAGGTATTGGAAGTTCTGACCTATAGAGTTCTTCGTAAAAGCCCTCAATTACTCTAATTATTTCCGCTCTATTTGTAACGATGTCTCCGTCTACGTTCTTGGGTTGAATTATTTTTGTTCTTCCTGAAGCTTAAGTTTCGTTCGTAGAATTTTCAAATTTTTATTGCTTTCTATTGTTTCATTTATCAAATTTCTATTGTATGTTCTTCGATCTTTTCTGAGCGCTTTTATTATAGCTCCATTCAAGCTACTATATTCTGTATGGTCTCTATTCATCTGTCTACTTCTATTCATCAATTCAATGGTTTCTTCACTTCTACTGTCTCTTTGTTGTTTCCTTTGCATGCTCACCTTGTTTGTTGCTGTTTCGATGCTCTTTATTATTTTTGCCGTCATTTCATTCAATTCTAAGCTCTTTAGCTCTATGGCTGGGTCCAATCTTTTCACGAGTTCATTTTGAAATTGCTGTAGATCGAGTTCGTTTTCAATATCATTCTAGTTCTCTCGATTTTGGTGTTTACTCGAATCGTTGCCCTGACCAGTCTATGATCGCTTCCAGTTCTGAAGTTGTTTAATACTGAAACATCTGTGACAATATCTTTTTTACTGGACGTGATAAAGTCTATTTCATTTCAGACTTGACTATTTAGGCTTTTCCATGTTTACTTTCTCTTTTCTGACTTCTGAAAATAGGAGTTCATGCAGAATAAATATTCTTTTATGTAGGAAGTTTATGAGCTGTTCGCCACGGTGATTTCTTTCGCCGATGCCAAATTTTCCGATGTTCTCGTGGACATCCTCTTTTTTCCCCACCTTCGCATTGAAATCACCGATAATTAAGCTGAATCGAGTTTTTCTTCTACGTAGGCTTTTGTTATATCTTCATAGAATGATTCAACTAGCTCGTCTTCAGCTGAGCTTGTTGGAGCATAGGCTTGGATAACCTGTAGAGAGTAACGGTTCAAGATTTTCAGAACAATCTAAAGTAATCTATTTTGAGATTGACTTAATATATTCATTCAAATTTAATGAACCTGTTGTCTGCTCTTGAGTGCCAATAATAGTTTTTTATCGGCCAAATTGACCCCTTATTCACCTACGAGCACCTCTCATGCTGAGCTATTGTAACCTGATCTTCAGTTGGTCACGGAAGCATAATTTGCAATAAAAGCAAACTAACTTGTTATAGTTACAATATCAACAGTGGGTTAAAAAGGACTTGCCTTCTTATAAAGCGCTAATTGCAGGACAACATATTGCCACCGTTTCATCTAAAATTAGAAACAATTTCTTAAAGGTCTTAAAAGAGATGGAAATTATTTCCTTTTCTTGTCCCAAAAGTTCCCGAAACTGAGAGCAGAAAAGATAAAACCGGGCATCTTTAATGGGCCACAGAGTAGATTATTAATATAGTAGTAGTAGAGTAGACACAAGTTTAACGAGAACTAGATAGAGAATTTGGAAATTCAATAAAATAAGATCAATTTTGCAGAAGTTGTGTTTTATTGTAAAATTAACCATGTAACATATTTTCTTAACTACAGCCGGTACAGAGGTTTTAATCACGCATTTGAAATCGTCATTAAAAATTACGTTAAAATCATGTACCACAACTCAATCATCAGAATTGCTGTTGTGCTATAGTTGTCAACAAGTTTTTTTCAATTCCCTCAGTTTGGACATACTATACACGTTCCTGGGTATGAACTGGTTTCTTATTTCCCACGAGTATCTCCCTATGGTGGACCGTGTGTGTTTGCATCTGCCGATATGATGATGGAAGATGATCCTGAAATCGGGAAATTTAGTACACAGAATCATATTGAGATTGCAGCAGGCGGGTTCGGCTTATCGTTGTTTCAGTCTATCGCCCTCCGCAAAGGGACATTTCTGTGTATCATGATGCTATTGATGGTGCACTTAAAAGAGCCTCTTCCTTTGTTAACTTCAGATATGTCTTGTGCAGTGACTTCAACATTCATTTTGACAGAAATTCAGATGAGAAGAATATGTTCTTTGACCTTTTACACTCATATGGATTTATCCAAAAGATACATGAACCAACATATCAAATAAATGAATATAGCTCTCACAATGATAACATCTTCTTGAACGCTGACATGTCTAAACGGAGCAGGGTTATCGCAAATAATTTGTCCCCCCATAATGCTCAGGTTATAGATGTACCACTACATAATGAGAATCCTTCCAGTTCGTCAAAACCCGGCAAAAAAAAAAGATATTCACTGAATCAAACATGATAAGCTTCAGAGAGGAATTGAGTAATGTTGATTCATCAAGAGTTTATAATGAGTCTGAACGTAACAAAGCATATGATATATTTGATGGTATTATTCAGTCAATAAGTGATCGCATATTTGCCATAAAATCCATAAAATCGCAAAAACAAAAGCCATGGATTACTGTTGGTATCAAAACTTTCTCCAGGCATAAAATGGAGATAGATGAAAAGGAAATTGAAGGACAGGTATCTGATGACTTCTTCAAAGCATACAGTGGAATACTTAGAAGAGTTGTTAGACAGGCCAAGCCGATGTACAATGAAGAGTGCATATTAAGATCAAAAAATGAAAATTTTGCAACATGGAACTTGATAAGGATGCACAGCAATGGGGTCAGAAGGGGGTTCGCTGTTTTGGAGGAACTGAGTGGAGGAGAGCAGGGATATCAGAAAGTATTGAATGATATTGATACATTTTTTGCGAATCAGGGCTCCGAGTCGTCCAGCAATTTTGGTGATTCAAGGGAGCAAGGCTCAGGTCTGGGACAAACTGGTTCTTACCCGAGTAGCAGCCTTGTGCTCTTGTCAACGGATTCTGGAGAGGTCATCAATCTAATTTGAAGAACACAAAATCTGTGGGACTGGATGGAATTCCTGTCAAACTTATTAAGATGGTTGCAGATGAGATCTCGCCTGTTCTGGAATATCTGATAAGTCTCACTTTTGACAGTGGTGTGTATCCCGATAAACTTGAGATGGCCAAGGTGAGAGCAGTGTACAAGAGGGGAAGCAAACAGATTAAAGAATTAAAGACCTATATCTATACTCAGTAACATTGGCAAGATATTTGAAAGAGCTATTTACAACAGAATACTCTCAGAATACCAAAATGGCTTAAGAAAGTGTAAGACTGCGACAAGAACTATATATCAGGCTATAAAAAGATTCTCTCCTGCTTAAACAGTGGTAAAATAACAGCACTGATATGTATCCATCTTAGAAAAGGGCAGGCCTTTGGATCTGCTTCGGTCTTATTTATCAGGAAGATCTCAATGTGTTGCTGAAAAAGAGCCTACAACTGGGAAGACACTGCAGTCGACGATGTTGGCTATTGATAGGGGGTGCCGCAGGGGTCGATTTTGGGTCCCCTCCTTTACCTGATTTATACCAATGACATACCTGGTTGTACAACTGAATTCATGGTCCAATTTGCAGACGGTACTTTTCTGGTGCTCACCGATCCGGTTTCTCTGGATTCTGTAGTGGACGATGTGCTTGTCGATCTTGATGCCTAGTTTGCTCGAAATGAGTTGAAAATGAACAGTCAAAAGACCAAACTTGTCAGGTTTGCATATGGAAGAGAACACATACCCATATCTCATGGATATAAGACTACTATGGTTTCATCTAATAGCCTCAAATTCCTGGGCGTTTCGGTTGACTATAGACTGGATTGGGGTGATCATGTAGACCAACTTGCAAATGATATGGCCAGATATGTGTATGCACTAAGAACACTGTCCGAAGGTTAATATTGTATTCACAACATTTCTGCTAAAACCTTTTCTGAATCCTGCCAGCTATACGGATTGATAAAAGTCGAGTTTATTTGTAAGTCGGATAGTTATTAATCTTCGTTTGCAGTTTGTAGAGATGTGAAAGGAGACTTATCGGGCGGTAATTGCTTGTGTCTTCTTTGTTCCTTTTTTTGAATATTAAAATCACCTCAGAACTACGCCATTTATCTGGAATTTTTACTTCTTCTAAGCATCGATTGAAAAGCAACCCCATTGCTTGAATCAAGACGTCACTTCCAAATTTCAGCATTTCGTTCGTAATGCGGTCTTTCCCAGGGGATCTCCCATTTTTGAGCTGGTTCAGTGCAGATCTTATTTCTTCTGCTGTGATATCGGGGATCTCTTTAGAGTTAACATTTGTGATTATATTTCTGTTATGTTCTTTGACATCAGGAGGTATTGGAAGTTCTGACCTATAAAGTTCTTCGCAGAAGCCCTCATTTACTCTAATTATTTCAGCTCTATTTGTAACGATGTCTCCGTCTGCGTTCTTAAGTTGAATTATTTTTGTTCTTTCTGAAGCTTCAAGTTTCGTTCGTAGAATTTTCAAATTTTTATTGCTTTCTATCTTTTCATCTATCAAATTTGTATTGATTGTTCTTCGATCTTTTCTGAGCGCTTTCATTATAGCTCTATTCAAGCTCCACTTATTCTACTGTCTCTTTGTTGTTTCCTTTGCATGCTCACCTACTTTGTTGCTGTTTCGATGCTCTTTGTTATTTTTTCCGTCATTCCATTCAAATCTGAGCCGTTTAGCATTATGGCTGGGTCTAATCTTTTCACGAGTTCGTTTTGAGATAGCTCTTGAAATTGCTCTAGATCGAGTTTAGTGGGGTTCGTTTTCAATATCATTCTAGTTCTCTCGATTTTGGTGTTTACTCGAATCGTTGACCCTGAAGAACACAAAATCTGTGGGACTGGATGGAATTCCTGTCAAACTTATTAAGATGGTTGCAGATGAAATCTCGCCGGTTCTGGAATATCTGATAAGTCTCACTTTTGACAGTGGTGTGTATCCCGATAAACTTGAGAATGCCAAGGTGAGAGCAGTGTACAAGATTATGGGGAATTAAAGACCTATATCTATACTCAGTAACATTAGCAAGATATTTGAAACAGCTATTTACAACAGAATACTCTCAGAATACCAAAATGGCTTTAGAAAGTGTGGGACTACGACAAGAGCTATATATCAGGCTATAAAAAAGATTCTCTCCTGCTTAAACAGTAATAAAATAACAGCACTGATGTGTATCGATCTTAGAAAAGCCTTCGACTCCGTCAACCATGACAAGTTGATTGATAAGATGTATGCGGTTGGAATTAGAGGCAGGCCTTTGGATCTGCTTCGATCTTATTTATCAGGAAGATCTCAATGTGTTGCTGAAAAAGAGCCTACAACTGGGAAGACACTGCAGTCAACGATGTTGGCTATTGATAGAGGGGTGCCGCAGGGGTCGGTTTTGGGTCCCCTCCTTTACCTGATTTATACCAATGACATACCGGGTTGTACAACTGAATTCATGGTCCAATTTGCAGACGGTACTTTTCTGGTGCTCGCCGATCCGGTTTCTCTGGATTCTGTAGTGGACGATGTGCTTGTCGATCTTGATGCCTAGTTTGCTCGAAATGAGTTGAAAATGAACAGTCAAAAGACCAAACTTGTCAAGTTTGCATATGGAAGAGAACACATACCCATATCTCATGGATATAAGACTGCCATGGTTTCATCTAATAGCCTTAAAGTCCTGGGCGTTTCGGTTGACTATCAACTGGATTGGGGTGATCATGTAGACCAACTTGCAAATGATATGGCCAGATATGTGTACGCACTAAGAACACTGTCCGAACTTGTGAATGTCTCCACAGCATTTACGGCATACAATGCATTCATTGATAGTAGGCTGAGATGCGGGATAGTTATGTGGGGGAATTCGTCGGATATCTTGAGGCTCCTCTTGTTGCAGAAGAGATGTATTCGTGAGATTCTTGAGCTGAGCAAAACACAATCATGCAGAGCTCACTTTTTGGAAAGATCAGTGCTAAGTGTTGTAAGTCTATATGTTTATGAAGCAATTATGTTCATAGTTAATAATAGAGACCTGTTTATGGAGACTAAGCGTGAACATGAGCATAACACGACAGCTAAGAACGATATGAGGCTACCCAGATTTAAGCATACTTACCTTAAGAACAACTCTGTTTATGCTTTGATAAAAATTTATAATCACATTCCACAGAAAACACGAGGGTGGTCACAAAATAAACTGAGAAGAAGATTAATTATTTACCTTCGGAGGACACCATACTACACTCTCCAGGAGTATTTTGAGGAGAATATTTGTCTTAGCTGATTTCGTCTCTTATTGTTAGGTCTTTATTCTGTTTACACTGTTTGTTTTTATGTATTTTATGTTTATAATGACGACGTGTTCTACAACAATTTATGTTTATATGGAACAAATAAATGGATTGATTGATTGAAAACTTTCATCAAGTTTTAGGGAGAAGTATTATTATTATTCGAAAAAGAAATCAAAAACGAAAAAAAGGTTCAAATACGTTTTCCTTCAAGAATTTTTAGATTATGACCAGAAAAGATGGAAACAAAAGTAGTTTTTATGATCTATAATCTTTATATTCAGCACTTCGAAAACTGCTAATCGAAGCTCCTGTTCATGATGGAAGACGTTTTGACGCAGGAGATTTCTTTTTAGGGTGTCCCACACATGCTCGATGGGATTCAGATCTGGGGAGCAGGATGGCCACGGTAGAAGATCGATATCATTCTCTTCAAGAACGTTCAATACAACTCTTGGACGATGAGGAGGGGCATTATCTTGTTGGAAGAGTGGATTTTGACCCATTGTTTGGAGATACGGTACCACTACAGGTAAAACTATCTCATTTGCGTAAGAATTTCCCGTGAGATTGTTCTGTATGAAAACGAGGTCAGTTCTTCCACCAAGGCGTATACCTCCCCAAAACATCACTGATCCGCCTCCCTGTCTAACAACTACTCGATCATGCTGGAGACGGTTTTGCTTTCCAGGTTCCCTCCATATTCGAATTCTTCCCGAATCGGGATAATAACTGAATCTAGATTCATCACTGAAGAGAACTGTGGCCCACCTCTCTTGATCCCAGTTTACGTGTTCATGGCACCAAGCTAAACGAGCAGCACGATTTCCATGGGTCAGTTGTGGAACTTTTAAAGGACGTCTGGAGTGGAGTTGACCTTCTTGCAGTCGATTTCTCACAGTTTGGTCGGAAATTTGTACATTATGAACTCGTAATAGCTCCTGAGCTAATTGAGATGCTGTGGTAGTACGATCTGTTCTGGCTTGTAAAACGAAAAATCGGTCTTGGGCGACTGTAGTAATCCTGAAACGACCTGTATGGCGTTCTTCTACGCTACCTGTTTCATTGAAACGCGACCATAAACGGTTTATCACACTTGGGCTACTTCCCAGAACCCTGGATACTTCCCGTTGTGAGCTCCCAGCTTGGAGCATGCCAACGGCTCGTAACATCTCTTCTCTAGTCAAATGTCGTCTTTCCATGGTCGAATCACAAAACTAGAATCTTTTATTTGTGCTTACAACAGAATCAAAGTGCCAACTAACTGATTTGAAACACTGGATACATGAAATGATTATAAAGCAGCGTCGCATCTGCTGCATTTTTAGTTTTTTATAAAAAAAAACTGAAATCTGTTGCGGTACTCTACATAATTTGGTGAGAAATTGATGCAGGTGTTCATTTCTTAAAAATCCATCCATCCATCCATATTGATCCTTCTGGATACGATATATCGATATTCAGAAGTGTTCCTTAGACTTTTTTGAGGTGTTTATATGAGAAATACTTCGAAAAACATTTGAAGTCTTCAAAAAATCTTAATTGTTTCATTCTAGCTCTATATGCAAAACTTAAAAGACATCCCTCGTAATTTGACTGCACTGAAAGATTATAATTAGGTATAACTCTCGTCTGATCTTAAAGAATTTTGTCTTTCAAAAATGGTACTAAATTTGTTCATCAATAATTTTTGTTTCGATTGTTCCTAAGACCTTTATGGCTCTGCTACAAGCTAAGCAGCATGTATATGTTAATCGCGCTAGCTCATAAATGAAAGAGAGGCAAGATCAAACCAAATATTTCAAGATATACGCAATAAACAAGGAAGAGTGGTTCAATTTGTATCATGAAATTATTATTCAGTCCAGTGGCGTAGAAGTTTTACGGATTCTTCGTAACTCATTCTGCTGTTCAAAATACCATCCTCTTTCTACACATTCTCTATATTGAAAAATGCAGGATTATTGAATATGAAGCATAACTACATCGTTAATGTAGAAAATGAACAAAAAATTCTGCATATAATATTTTGAGAATTGATGAATTGATAAAATGCATGAAGCTTTGAAACAGTTGCTTGATTGCAGTGAAAAACACATCCGAAAATATCTGATTGATATTGTTAAGGAGATGAATAAAATATAGCATTTCTTGAAGGGTAATTCACTATGCTCTAACTTTTTACTACTTCTCTTGAAACCTGCGTGTGTAGCATATTCCAACATTCGCTTTATTGCATTCAAAACAGATGATTACACTGACTGATGTAAAACGTGCAAAACATTCTTATCTAAAAATATTTGCACTCTTTGTTCAACATGGGGGCGTTCAATGGAAATAACGATTTCATATATAGACGCTTAATACACCACAATTCAGTGGTTGTTCTGTATCATGAACGCGTCTATATTTCATTATATTTTTTTGAATTAGCTGAATGAAAATTAATAAGCTCTCAGTTTCAATACTAATCTGAATTGATACCCGAATATTATTTGAACATGAAGAAACTTTCAACATGCCAATATGTCACATTTCACTCTGGCCTGATAAACAAGAGTTTCCAAAACTTACAGCTTCACGTAGCCCTAAATATATTCAACTCAACTCCCAGATCAATAAACTTGATATGTAATCAAAAACAGATTTTGAATCCAATCGCAAACATTAACAGTATCTGGAAAGTACCGTTTCAGTTCATCAAACAGCTCAGTAAGATAAACAGTTTGAATTTTTATTTCGGCATCCATTCATAACTTGTTATTCATCAGTAAACATTCGTAGATAGAATAAAAAGATTCTAACTAGGGAATTCCTGCTCTGCGTATGGACACGCAGGGCACGTGCCCCAAAATATATTTTTTCAAGATTTCATTCAATTTGACTATTTATAGATTATCAAAATTGAATTATCGAACAAAGAAGTCAGTATTGAAATTGCTTAACCGAGACAGCTAGCGGCAATATACTGTACTTACTATACCTACAAATGAACAGAGATAAATTTCAACGCTATTTGGGGATTCCCCGATGCTCGTTAGTTCAGTTGGCTAGGAATTCCTTTGATGAGTCAATTTTCATCGCTACTATTGTGATTTGTTAAGCTTATTATATTGTAGCATCTCAAAAAACTTTCAATAAACTGCTCAAACTAGCCTCGCTTCCCAGTATTAATGAAACAAATAGACATGATGCTGAAACTCATTTCAAAATCAAGAGAGCTCTTATTTTCAAAGCTGAGATAATACAGAACAACATTTGACAACGAAAATAACATTAACAATGTTCCAAATGTATAGACATCAAATATTGGCGCTTCAACTTCAAGGTACTATAACTTCCAAGTAGTGTTTTTTTGAAATTTTACTTCAGTCATTTCTCACAAGGGAAATAACCAATAGCAGCACAGATAGTAGGTAGAACAAGTAACGATGTTTCAGAAGATCGTAAATAGCGAAATAAATATTTAGCGAATTACCTTTTTAGCACCTTCACATCCACACACGAAACTGAGATTCGTTACCAACTTTACAAATTATTTTGATATCATAGGCGGCGAGCAAAACAGTGGCTTGAAAACCTCTCACGGGATTTGAAATGTTGCTTTTTGCAGCTTGGAGGGTTGCCTAATTCTATTCTTCAGCATTTTCTAATACATTAAAAACTAGGGAGATATGTTCAAATTTCATCAAAATATGCAGCAAAAGAACAATATGTTTTGCTTTCTTGGATTAACAGTAGGAAGATGAAACTATGGAGCATCTCTGAAAGCTAAATTCATCAAGTTCGCATTATCAAAAAGTAATTTGTCTCGTTTAGGACCGACCCCATAATTATGGATCTCTTGAATTTTCTTTTTCACTCTCAGTGTTCTCATTTTCACCTACCCGAGTTGTAACTGGTTCTATGATTGTTTTTATGTTATATTCGCCTTAATGATATTGATGGATTTATTTTATGGAAATTAATTTCAATATAAACAAAATTAGACACTTGTGTCTAATTTCCACAATGTTTATTTTTAATACAAACGTCTAGTTTCGACAGTTACGTCATTTTAAAGTGTCTGGTGCTAACAGTTATAAGAAAATATGTGTTAACTATACAGGGATATCCACCGGGACCGTCCGTTAAAAACTTTTAAATTCCAATTACAATATGAAGCTGTAATTTTATACGCGGCCATAACCAGCGATTTCCAATTGGAGTGAAATATTTTCGAAGTGATACCATTTCCTGTTATACCGGAAGTGGGTCATCACTTTGTTATTTCAAATGGCGATCTACTTTTTTTATTATACATCTAGAACCAACATTTGAGCAAGGCGTAAAATACGCAAGTTGTTGGCACTTATCTGTCAAAACTTTTGACAGATTTAATTATTTTTGTTATAAACACGATTTTTGAGGAACTTTTAAAAAAATTGTAGCTCGTAGATCTTTTGCACTACAGACACAATTTTTACTTGAAAGAATGGAAGAAGGATCAAGGAATTTTTTAGGCAACCTACACATGTCAAATGTTTATTGCGTTGTTTTGTATGATTTTTTCAATTTGGTCTTTTTCAAACAGCAATAACTCAGTTTTTTCAAATTGCACGTGCCGATTTTTATATCGCCATCAGAGGAAGCGTCAAATTTCAGATGGAATTGGATAAGCATGTACTATACCCATCTCTTATAGTTCCGAAATAATTTGCGAATATATTGAATTTTGATGATTTTGCAAGAACTAACAGAGAATGCTTTGAAACATTTGAATCAAGTAGCTGAACTGGCTACGCTCACCTGACAGGTGCCTAAAATTAATGTACTTGTCACTTCGTACATTCGAATTTGATATTTCAATAAGAATTGTCGTTATTTCAGATTGAAAATAATATATCCAAAAAATACAACACATTTGGAATAAAACCACTGGTTATTCAAACGGAAATATATTTAATCTTTTTTAAATTCATTTTAGAATGTGAAAAAGTAGTGGGTAGAAATTGCAGGCAATTCAATAACCAATTTCCAAATTTACCGTCTATGAGTAAAATAAAATTTCGAAGCATTAGAAGCAATTTTCTGCAATTCGGATGAATAAAAATTGTAGGAACTAAGCGAAAACTAATCATCGAAGATAATTACATTAATACGAATAAATGATAGCAAACATCATAGGAGAAAACTAATTTACGATCTGAATAAATGTTCATTATGGGCCCCATTATGCTCGATACACTTGACAGCTCGTATACGAACATGATGAGTTGCCCTCCTAGTTTCCTCAGGATTAATATTACGAAAAGCATTATGAAAGCGCTCTAGTAACTCTTCTTTACTTCTCACACGAATAAGATACACTTCACTCTTGATTTAGCCCCATAAGTAAAAATCAAGGATCCTCAGGTCCGGAGAACGCGGAGGCCATAAATTTGGTCCTTGATTACCCCACCATCTATCCTCGAACATTTCTGTTAGCTGCCGATCTACAGCTCGTGTTTTATGTGTGGTGCACCATCCATATGGTAATAGATTCAGAATGTTAAGGGGTAATCCATCTAAAAAATTTGCTAATGTTCTTCTCAAAATTTCAAGGTATCTTTGTCCATTAAGATTTTCCTCATAAATGTGATAAGCCAACAAATCATTCATTAATATTGCAAAAACGTTCACGCTGAATTTATTTTGGAAATCAATAACCTCAATGAAATGTGGATTTTCTGTGGCCCAAAAATGTCGATTTCTCCTGTTGGTTATTCCACTTTCATTGAACTTGGCTTCATCAGACCATATAATTTTTCACAGAATTGTCTTGTTGAAGCCGAATCAATAAATTTTCACAGAAATTTAGCCGCTTGGGAAGGTCAGTTGGTTTCAATTTTTGAGTCTGATAAAAGAATACGGGTGCATGTTATGTTTCTTAAGGATCCTTTGAAGTATAATTCAATCCAATATATTTTATGCCTTGCTCAAATGTCGGTTCTAGATGTATAATAAAAAAGGTAGATTGCCATTTGAAATAACAAAGTGATAACCCACTTCCGGTATAACCGGAAATGGTATCACTTCGAAAATATTTCACTTCAATTGGAAATCGCTAGTTATGGCCGCGTATAAAATTTCAGCATGATATTGTAATTGGAACTCAAAAAGTTTTTAACAGAAGGTCCCGGTGGATATCCCTGTATATACTTTAAATGTTGAGTAGAGGGAAGTGATTTAATTTCAGTTGACTATTAGGAGTAAGTTTTGGGTATCTTGAAAGTTTGATGATTTCTAAACTTTCCGATAGATCCATTGCCATCACTTTAGTGTATTTATGAAGAATTTTTGAATTGCCTATTGTTATTATATGTGTTGTTGATTTAATACATTCAAAAACTGCTGATTTGTTATATGAGGGGAGATGTTCCTTGAATCTAGATTCAAAATTTCGACCTGTTCATCCTGCGTAGACTGTTGGCTTTCATCGAATTCAAGTCTGTATGTTTCATGCTGTTCGAATTTTATTAGTATTTTACTTGACATTGAATAACAATCTGCTTATGTTGAGACCACTGAAAAAGAAGGATTGTTAAATTAAATTCAGATAGATAATTGCTAGTGCTTTTAGAGCCAATGTAAGTTAGATCGGCGTATTTATTTTCTGGTTTTCTATAATGAAATATAGTAATTTGTTTTGTTCTTTGCGTTTAATGATACTGTTTATGTGGGAGAGTAGAACATTATTATTTGATGCGTTTTCTTAATGATATTTATTTCCGTATTAAAGTCAGTTATGGATAGAGGAATGGAAAAGACATTAAGAATCATTGAATTAGAAGCGGCTACTTAAAATATGTTGTTAAAAGAATCCAATGGGATTATTAAACCTGTAAATGTAAAATAATATATTTTTGTGCTAACTCATTATTCATTAGAGATTTCTCAAGCCTGTTTCTGAAATTATCTGTTGATAAGGGGCTGAAAGATCCCTTGGAAAGTCCCGAGAATTTTAAGTCCAATTGGAAATAATTTTTTGACAAACAGGTCTCTATAAGATTACAAAATCCACCTATAATGTGAGGTGAAGTATTATTTTGGTTAAAGGTTTCTTTTATTTGACGCAGACATCTATTTGGTTACATATTTTTTATATCAAATAGGATAAATTTGGCATTTAAATAGTAAATAAAGTGTCGAAAGTTTATCTATCAGATGTATAGAATTTAAAATGGTATATATCGGATGAAAGTTGATGAGTTCCATGAATTTGTAGTATAAGGAACCTGCTAATTTACCTACAGGTGTGTTTGTCTAAGATACAACTGGCTTGGTGGAATTTCTCTCTCTGTCATATAGCAATGTGTTAGTTAGACTTAACAACAAGGTGATTTCACTCAAAATTCGATGACCTTGAAGAAAATTCTATTTGGCTCAAGCTCTTCCAAATGCAACTTAAAAAATGTACCTCAAAACCCTCGTACGTACTTGGACGAAATATTCACAGCACCAGTATGAGATACGTGTTGATATGCAATATGTAAATTGTGGATTCTCTGCAACTTCTACGCATTTTCCTGATTAAATTTGTTAATAAGAACTAGAAACTTAATAAGAAATATCCTCACTCACAAATTAACAAATGGCGAGTATCTAGAAATGATTTGTATTGTAATCAAAATCATATAAGTAATTCATTTATGAATCCTGAGAATATTTTACAATTTGGCATCTAAAGAATTCATATCATGTATTTTTTCTCGGATGGCCCTTATACACTACCCCTTTATCTCTCTACTAAGAGACGCCACTGATTCCAACTATTAAATTATACATTCTGACGTTGCGTTACAATTTACGAGTTTGTACTAGGAAAACAAACCGACCTTTTGTGATAAAATTATTCAGAATTATTCAAAAGGGTTGTTGGTTTGGCTTTAAAGATTAGAAGGAGAAAGCAGATATGAGTGAGGTTAGAAGAGAACATTCAGAATACAATCGGACATTTTGAATGCACCTTGGATTCATTATATTTACATAATATATGTAATACCTTAGAAACAACTGAAATGGTGATGTTATTTTAGAGAATTGAATAATATGAACGAAAAATATAGAAATTTTTGAAGTGAAACTTCTTGAGTCACTACCCATAAGTGGGTAAGTTACAAATATTTGAATAATTGTATTTACAATAAATGCTTATATCTATAATTTTGGTGTGTGTCAGAAAAAACACAAGTGTGAGCTCAAGAAATGTAACAGAGGAACCATACTGTCTTGTATATGATTCAATAAACGAGTGAAAAAACCTGAGAAAAAGCTCGTTTCCCTGTCGCTATTGCACTAGCAATAGCTTGTCTGTTTATGTTGTGTTAATGTCGTGAGTACATAAAAACTACCAAAGATTTTTCTGCTTAGCCGCTTCATTCTCTTGCATTCCATGATTTCCAAACGGGGACAAGGGTGAAAGGAAGGGGGGTTGGGGACAGGAATCTGTAACAATGGAAAAAGAAAACCAGCAGAAAAACATTTCAACAATTCTACTTCTTATATGTCTAAACAAATATAAGAAAAGATTTTACATAGCAAGCAAGGTCATGAAAAGGATTAAGGAGATAATAAAAAAAAATACATAACCTGCAATATTTCCTCAAATTCCATCTCTGTTTGACCCAGAGAGCCCCGATGGCCAGGTTCAGTCAAGTGATGCCGATTATGACCTATAGATGTTTTAGAATCATTATGGACCCAATAATCATTTTTGAAAAATCTGTAAAAAACAGAGAACGTCTAAATTACATGATATTGTTAATGCTTCAGATTATAATCTGACACCTCTGAACCTGACAATGCAAAAGGTAGATTTTGATATATTTGATGATAATACTAAAAGAGAAAGTTGGATGCAGAAGGAATTACACGGAAAGCACCCTAAAGAATTGAAAAATGATTATATTGATGAAATCGCATCAAATAAATGGTTAGTTTCTGGAGAATTGTTTGCTGAAACAGAAGGCTTGGCAATTGCGATCCAGGATCAGGTTGTTTTCACGAGGAATTATAGAAAACACAACATCAAACAAAATATAGATGATTCTTGCCGTAGATGTTTCTGTTCTTCAGAAACAGTTTTTCATATATTATCATCTTGCTCAGTCCTTGCTCCAACAGATTATTTAGAAAGACATACTGCCGTCGTTAATATTATTCATTGCAATCTAGGAATTAAACATGACCTAATTACCAAAAGAAAAAATTTTTACAAATATGAACCTGAGATTATTTGTGAAAATGACAAATATAAACTTCATTTTGATCGAACAATTCTTTGCAACAGAGCTGTGAAACACAATATACCAGATATCATTCTTACTGATAAACAGAATCAAATAACATATATAATTGGTATTGCTATACCCGACACACATAATATACAAAATAAATACAATGAAAAAATTTCTAAATATATGATGCTTGGCGACGAGATTGAACCAATGTGGAAAATAAAATTTTTATTATACTATTTATATAAATTATTATTTCCACAACAGGTGTTATTTCTAGAAATCTTCACAAAAGTATTGAGATTTTGGGTCTGAAGAAAATTTGTTTGAACAGTTACAAAAGTCATCAGTCATCAAATCTTGTAATATTCTTCGTAAGTTTCTTTCCGAAAAAATAATGAGGTAGAGTCATGGGTTTTCTCTTTAGTTTTTACTGCTCAGAATCTCATTTCATATTTTATTTATTTGTATATATAAATGTAATATAATTAACTGACAATTTTGTCATATTTATATTCAGAGCAGTATTCTATTCGATCGTTCATCACTTCACACAAAGGAAACTATTAATGAGTAACATTCAGTGTTACTTGACTAAGGTCCGGGAAGAAAGCCTCTGACACTACTCGTTGGTACATTGATGTCATTGCCTGATGATGCTATATTTTGTATATAGCTGCTCTTGGGGGCTGCGTGCATGGCCTCAGATTTGAGAACTAGCTCTGTCAGGAAGAATTATTCATTGATTTACGGATTTCTGAATAATTCTTCTTGTCCCAAGTTTACAAAACTGAAGAATAAAATAGCTGACATATGTCAAAAACTAAATCCAGTTCATACAGCAGCTTTAAAGAAACGATGATATTCTTTCTGTGCATAATTCTGAGTATTCATTTCAGTTGGACACTAATTTTGTTGATAACATTATTATAGCCGCAAAAATTAATTCCATATCGCAACTGTGATTATTTTAATATGTTTTTTAGTCAAAACATGTGCTTTTCCATTTAAAAAACGAATCCAAAATCACTCTGAGATATTAACATTCATATGAGGGTTGTCCGTTATGTTTCGCATAGAGGTACATAAAGGACAAGTTTCAACAGTTTCCTATTAGTGTGAACAATTTAAACGCGAAAGGGTTGAGCTTAGAAACGCTATAATGGCATGTAAACTAAAAACTGTGGTCACCCAAGAAAATATTGATACTGTCCGTGAGATTATTCAGGAAAATAGGCATGGAACACATCGAAAGATGTGGTATCATTACGAATATCCTCGATAAAAAAAATTTTGCAATTGCGTGTGAAGAAATTAGTTTTACGTTGGATACCCCATCTGTTGGTCGAAGTAGAGAAAACTGCAAGGGTGATCTGGTGTCAAAAAGCTCTGAACGGTTCCAACTTTGGAAAGTCTAAAAACCTTTACAACATTGTCAGTATATATGAATCTTTGATTTATTGATACGAGCCAAAAAAAAAGTGCCAATCTTCTGTTCCAAAGGGAAGAAAAACCAACGATAGTCATCCGTGGACGAATTGTTTCAAAAACAGGTTATGAAGCAACAATTCAAAGAACAAGTACTATCAATTTCTTACACAACCATTTGTTTACCGCAACTCGATAGAAAACGGATTGCTTGGTCAGAGGTCTCAGTCTCCAGAAGAAGCTGTTGATGCCTCCCAAGAGGCCATTTTGAATGTAGCAGCAAACGATTTGAGTAACTAATTCCAGAATTGGTTCGAACGAATGCAAGTCTTCAATCTTCGCTGAAAATTCTTCAAAAAATCTTTATAAGCGCTCAGCTCTAAGTGCAAAACTTAAAAGGCATCCCTCGTATGTGGATGGTATTTCAAATGAAACATTTTTGACCGAAATAATTTATGGTGAATTTTACGGGAGAAGCGCATGTCTATAGCAAAATTACTTAGTTTTTTGTGAGATTTATTGTAAGTGCTTTCCTATTCATTAATAGATGATCACAATTTCTCCAATTTTCTCCAGACTAAAAAACAGCTTTGATGGTAAACATAATAAGTTATTTAAATATAAGGTTTCGCTGTGGGATCTCCACGCTCCATAGCGAACATTTCACTGAAGACCTCTCTATTCATCCTCAATAGTTGCTTCCCATCTGAAAAGTAGCTCTGCAGTAATTGCAAGGCAATTTTTCAAAACATTTTTTCAAGAATACTATTAAAGTATGATCTACCTCAGGGGTATTCAAACTTGAACAGCTGGCTACCTTAATATTTTTAGACTACTTACAATCGAATCTAAGAGATTGCAAGTATGTGTGATGCAGGGTTGTCGTACATACACGATACATCCTACCTACCTACCTAGGTAGGGTGTACCGTAGCATATATAGATATTAGTTTTCCGCACAATATACATCATTTTAGTCAAGGTTTGGGTTAGGTTTAGTTAGCTTCTTCTCAATAATATCAATGAAAAAACTCACAGTTATTCAAAATTGCGAGTTTATTGGTTGTTACAAAGCAAAAGAGTTACATATGGTGTTAAACTTAACTAATGAGTTGCTTTGGATGTTAAGGCGTGGTACTGCATGTCCTCAGCATACTTTTCATAAGATGGTACTTAACCAATGAGTGCTAATCGCAAGCATGATGACATATGATCGTCAGTTAGTCGATTGCGATAATTTGACTTAATTATCTTCATTTCAGAAAATGCAGATCCGCACAAGTAAGTTGACCCAAACATTTCCGTCAGTTGAAGGGCGATTTACCTTAGATTCGGATATTTATCTTCATATACCAGAAATTTGTATCAGATGCTGTAGCTTTGAGATGTATATCTGATATAATCTGCACTAACTCATTTTCAACAAAACATGAGTTTACATTAAACTGACTTGCTATTTCAGTAGCTAATTCCTCAACGTTTTTACATGAAAAAGGATAACTCATAAATGATGCTATATTTGCCAATTAACAGCAATCTTAAAAACTCATTTCGAATTGTCCCAAATTATTGGATAATTCAGCCTCATGCGTATCATAATTCAACTGAGGAATCCTTGCTTTCCAAGACGGAAAATGTTTCAGATTCTTTCTTTTCAGTTGATCTATCATAAGTTGCAATTTACTTTTGAATGCGTTCACTGAGCTAATCATCTCAATGAAAGTTTTTCCTTTACCTTGAAGCTACAAGTTAATGGTGTTTAAGTGCATTATGATGTCAGTCGAAAATGCCAAATCAGTCAGTCATTTTTCGTTTTTCAACATCTGAGTGTCATCACCTCTTTCGTCTAGAAAAGCTGTTTTTTCGGGCAATAATTCTCGAAACATTTCTTGGAATTTTCCGCTACTCAACCACCTGGCGTCCGTGTGAAGAACTAAAGTAGTGTGTTCAGCTGACTCCCTATCTTCGATTTTTTCAAGAATACTATTAAAGGATGATCTACATCAGGGGTGTTCAAACTTGAACAGCTGGCTACCTTAATATTTTTAGACTACTTACGATCGACTCTGAGAGGTTGCAAGTGTTTGTGATGCAGGGTTGTCGTACATACACGATACACCCTACCTACCTACCTAGGTAGGGTGTACCGTAGCATATATAGATTTTAGCTTTCCGCACAATATACATCATGTTAGTCAAGGTTTGGGTTAGGTTTAGTTAGCTTCTTCTCAATAATATCAATTAAAAAACTCATAGTTATTCAAAATTGCGAGTTTATTGGTTGTTTGAAAGCAAAAGAGTTACATATGGTGTTAAACTTAACTAATGAATGACTTTGGATGTTAAGGCGTGTCACTGCATGTCCTCAGCATACTTTTCATAAGATGGTACTTAACCAATGAGTGCTAATCGCAAGCATGATGACATATGATCGTCAGTTAGTCGATTGCGATAATTTGACTTAATTATCTTCATTTCAGAAAATGCAGACTCGCACAAGTAAGTTGACCCAAACATTTCCTTCAGTTGAAGGGCGATTTGCCTTAGATTCGGATATTTATCTTCATATACCAGAAATTTGTATCAGATGGTGTAACTTTGAGATGTGCACTAACTCATTTTCAACAAAACATGAGTTCACATTAAACTGACTTGCTATTTCAGTAGCTAATTCCTCAATGTTTTTAATGAAAAAGGATAACTCATAAATGATGCTATATTTGCCAATTTACTGCAATCATAAAAACTCATTTCAAATTGTCCCAAATTATTTAATAATTCAGCCTCATGCGTATCATAATTCAACTGAGGAATCCTTGCTTTTCAAAGACGGAAAATGTTTCAGATCCTTTCTTTTTAGTTGATCTATCATAAGTTGCAATTTACTTTTGAATGCGTTTACTGAGCTAATTATCTCAATAATAGTTTTTCCTTTACCTTGAAGCTACAAGTTAATGATGTGTAAGTGCATTGTGATGTCAGTCAAAAATGCAAAATCAGTCAGCCATTTTTCGTTTTTCAACATCTGAGTGTCATCACCTCTTTCGTCTAGGAAAGCTGTTTTTTCGGGCAATAATTCTTGGAACCTTTCTAGGAATTTTCCGCCACTCAACCACCTGGCGTCCGTGTAAGAACTCAAGCAGTGTGTCCAGCTAACTCCCTATCTTCCAACTGCAACTTAAAGAGTCGCCGTTGCAAGCTACGTGCACGGATGGAATTCCCAATTTTTGTTGCAATGCAAATTTCGTCAGTGTTTGAAACTTTGGACTACAAAACTTGTTGATGTATAATGCAATGTAATGAAAAAACTGAAGGGAAATCTTCATTAGCTCGACACAATGCCACAAAACCGTGTTTGTGGTAGCTTGTAGTTTTCTACAAAATTCTTCCTTAGCGAACATGTCATTGAATACCATCCGAATAGAAATACACAGCTGGGCAGTGTCCGTCACATCGGTGGATTCGTGAAGAACTGTGAAGAAAAGTTTGTACATTTCATGATATCATGTTTCAGTTTATATGCCATGACTTCAATACACCTTGTAACAGTCGGACCAGACAACTGAAGTTCTCTAATAGCAGACATGATTTCTGTTTTATTTCTAAAATCTCCAAATAAAGTCTCACCCTCTTCAATGAATGCTTCCTTCACACCGATCCATTTTTGAATGGTTTCTTGTGTTTCGCCAATATATGAGATATTTTCAATGGCGCGATAGTAGCAGCTTTTGATGTTTTGGCTGGTCTTATGAACATGGTTTGTTCTTTTTTCAAACAAGATATCAAATCACGTACTTTTCGTTTTCTTTATTCACTCTGTGGCGGAAAATCCTTTTCATAGTTTTTATGAACAGTTTCATGATGCCTCTCTAAGTTATCACGCTTAGGTATTGCAACTGACGCAAGACAAATAAGACAAATGCACTTATCCTTCACCATACGAAAGAAAAATTCTTCCTCCCAATCGTTATTAAAATGATACGTTTTAGGTTTCTTCGCTGCACTCATTTTGTACTATTCAATAATAAACTTTATATTGACATAGTAATCCCTTCAAGTTACAATTCAGAATTACTCCAATCCTGCAGGCGCAACATTTATATCGGCGTGAACGAAAGTCTTGAATGTTCCCGTCAAACGCGCCACCCGAAATTCCTAGAAAAGCGGCATGAATAAAAAACACTGCTTTTCTCTGACAAGTACCGCGCATTCTTTTGATAAAGCCGCCTTTTGGCCGCTAGCAGAGTGTTATTTTATTATTTTGGTAGTTTAGTTACCGATCGACTGGTCGTTCGTGATCGAACGTCTGAGCACCCCTGATCTACAGTATCGAACGCCTCTGCTAAATCAATTAAAATTCACATAATATATTTTCATTAACCTCTTCCACAATCTTGGCTGAATATGAGATTAAAGATATCGGTCTTTAATAAATAAATAATATGAGTTTAAATAATGTGAAAATTCATAAAAACTCGGCTTCATTCCTTATACTGTTTGGAGAGATTAGAAAGGATTTTCGTTATATAATATCCTTACATTTTAGCATTGTGTGCAATTAAATAACATATTTATAAATGAGAATATTCTCAATCCATTCAACTTAATAATTCACCCTGTGTAGAAACACTTTTAATTCTAAATGAAAGTGTATACATTTTTGTAATTAGTTTATTATTGTTTTTGTTTACTCATTTTTATCTCTCAAGTAGGAGTAGAAATACAGGATGAATTATTATTACACACAGTAAAATTGGAGATTTGCTCCCCCACGTGAAGCTCTTGGGGGCTCAGCAGATGTTTCTGGCACGCATTGTTGTCTCCCAGTGGGGGCCCTTTGTCCAACTAGACGCCTTGCGCTGTCTGCTACGATCCAGTATTCGAATTGTGTAATATTATGATATAACATCAGGTGAGTGGAGAATTCAGATCCGCGAATTCTCAAAATATGATTAAATATCTCACACCCAGATGAGACTGGAAATGTCCCCGATTTTCATGGTTTATTTGTTGCTTTCTCGTTTTCTTTTGTATGCTGCTAATTTAACGCGAGGGGCGGAAATGGTAGAAATATATCTAATTTTGCATGGATAAAAATTTGTACAAATGGCATGTTTCTTGAAGCTATTTACAGTGAGAGTATAGTAGTCCATAATTCTGTAACGAACATATACTACAATATCTGAAGTTGATGCTCCTATTCACGACGCATGTTTCGCTTGATTCCACTTTTGGTTCATACACTTACAGACTATATGTTACTGATATATGAGTGATGAGCACGAAAAGTATTTTGCTGTAGTTTTTCTCCTTTTTCTACCGTTTCTTCTCATTTTCCTGAGCTTACACTTCAGGGGAAAGCGTGGTAGGCTTATTGCTCAATTAGAAGTAGCTACGCAAGCTTTTAGAACAAGAAATTTATTCATATTTATCCAATAGCACCACTTGAAAAAATTGTTTTTTGAACGTCTCAATTGAACTCTTTTTCGCGAAGAAGAGAGGTTTCTTCAATTTTTTCTATAGACGTTCTTACAGCTCATTTTATAGGACTAATTAATACTGCAAGCATTTAAGTTACGTAAATATAGTGATACATCACATTTAATCCATATAAAAATTATTTTTAAAGAATATTATACAAACTATAATACGATTACATAATCTATTTTGATACACAGTGCAAAAAAATTAACGTTAACCAATATTTGAGTAACATTTGATCATTCTGAAAATTTTAATTTTCGGTAATAATGCAAAGCGAATCACGAAATTCGACTATGGTAGAACGTGCTGAAGCAAGTATCAGATGATCTAGGTTGGAGTCAAACAAGAATGGGCTGAGTAGATCTCGAGAAAAAAAATTTCAATAAGTAGGAAAATAAACTACAAAAATTTATTACGTAATAAAATAACACTCTGCTATCAGCAAAAGGCGGCTTTATCAAAGGAACGTGCGGTACTCGTCAAAGAAAAGTCACGTTTTTTATTCTTGACGCTTTTCTAGAAATTACGAGCGGTGCGTTTGACGGGAACATTCCAGACTTTCGTTCACGCCGATATAAATGTTACACCTGCAGAAATTGGAGTCATTCTGAATTATAATCTTTCTTATTTGTTCATTTTCGTGATTCTCTATTTTTTCTAAGAAGTTTTCTTCTTCTTGATTATCGTTTCTTCTAGAGTCTGAATATTAACTTCTCGTCTTATTTGTTCGTTTGATATGTACCAGGGGCTCCCAATTGCCGTCCTGTCTATCTTGTTTATTGTCTTCTGTAGTTTTCTTTTCCTGTAAAATTTTGTTGTCGTGAACCATATTTATAAGCGAATTGAGATGATAAATAAAGGTATTCAGAAATCATTAATAATCTATAAATTATCAAAGGAGATTCTTCAAGAAGACCAAATTTCCAATCAGAGAGTCCATAGATACAGAGAACCATTTCTGTTATTTATAATCTTTACTTCACGTTGAACATATAGTTCCAGACCCTCTTCATCAGGGATGCTCAAACGGTCGATCGCCAGTGCTTTTCGAGTAGATCTCTAGAAAAAGAAAATTTTTTTATAAGTATGTAACTAAACTACACAAATTTATTAAGTGATAAAATAATACTCTGCTAGCGGCAAAAGGCGGCTTTATCATCGCGCGGTATTTGCGGTACTTGTCAAAGAAAAGCTGCGTTTTTATTCTTGCCGCTTTCTATAAATTTAGGACAGCACGTTTGACGGGAACATTCGAGACTTTCATTCACGCAATACTACGTCGATACAAAGTTTATTATTAAATAGTACAAAATGAGTGCAGCGAAGAAATCTAAAACGTATGATTTTAATAACGATTGGGAGGACAATTTTTCGTTTGTATGGTGAAGGATAAGTGCATTTGTCTTATTTCTCGTGCGTCAGTTGCAATACCTAAGCGTAGTAAATTAGAGAGGCGTCATAAAACGGTTCAGAAAAACTATGAAAGAGATTTTCCGCCACAGAATGAATTAAAAAACGAAAAGTAGGTGATTTGATATCTTGCTTGAAAAAGAACAAACCATATTCACAAGACCAGCCAAACCAGCCATTTTTGGCGAAACACAAGAAACCATTCGAAGATGGATCGGTTGTGAAGGAAGCATTAATTGAAGCGGGTGAGACTTTATTTGGAGATTTCAAAAATAAAACAGAAATCATGTCTGCTATAAGAGAACTTCAGTTATCTCGTCTGACTGTCACAAGGCGTATTGAATTCATGACTCAGGACATGCATATAAACTAAAACATGATATCATGAAATGTACATACTTTTCTTTACAGTTCGACGAATCCACCGATATGACCGACACTGCCTAGCTGTGTATTTCTATTCGTATGGTATTCAATGACATGTTTGCTAAGGAAGAATTTTGTAAAAAACTACAAGCTACCAATATATATGAATTAGTGTGCATTACAACCGATGGAGCACCAGCAATGACTGGACACAAAAACGGTTTCGTGGCATTATGTCCAGCTAATGAAGATTTCCCGTCATTTTTTTCATTCAACTGCATTATACATCAACAAGTTTTGTGTTCAAAATTTTTAAACACGGAGGAAATTAATCATAAACGTACCTTGCAACGGCGGCTCTTTAAGTTGCAGTTGGAAGATAGGGAGTCAACTGAACACACTGATTTGGTTCTTCACACGGACGTAAGGTGATTGAGTCGCGGAAAATTCCTAGAAAGGTTTCAAGAATTATCACCGGAAACAACAGCTTTTCCAGACGAAAGATGTGATGGCACTCAGATGTTGAAAAACGAAAAATGGCTGACTGATTAGGCATGTTTGAGTAACATCACAATGCACTTAAACACCAATAACTTGGAGCTTCAAGGTAAAGGAAAACCAATATTGAGATGATTAGCGAAGTAAACGTATTCAAAAGTAAATTGCAAACTTATGATAGATCAACTGAAAAGAAAGGATCTGAAACATTTTTCGTCTTTGATAGCAAGGATTCGTGAGTTGAATTATGATAGGTATGAGGCTGAGTTATCAAATACACTCCCAACAAAAATTGTCACATCGCCCTACTTTTACGACAATACTATATAAACTTTTAGGTTGGTCATTCAAGAGTCGCTAAGTAACTTTCAGAAGTGTAAAATAAGAAGATATCATTCAAAAGAGATGAGTTTATGATGGAAAGTATCAGCAATTTCCGAGTTAATGAAAAATTAAAAAATTCTACCATCTTCAAACTTTCGCGAAGAGACCAATCAACTAGCATCGAATGGTTACTTATCATTTTCAAAATCGAGTATTTTCTCCCCGGGCCCTAATTACTGCCAATATACGTCTCGGAAGCCCCCAAAACAAATTTTGGATGTACTCTTGAGTTACTGAGTTCCAAATTTCAGGAAGCAGATTTTCTAGTTATTGGAGCGTTCTACAAGGCATCCTACGTTACTGAGTTTGCCACCCCATGTTGTCCCAAACATGTTCTATGAGATTCAAGACGGGACTTTTGGCTGGCCATCTTAAAATATCAATTTCGGCATTTTGCAGAAATTCTGTAACTACTCTAGCTGCATGAGACCGAGCATTATCATGCATATAAATGAAGTTTTCGCCAATCAATGGGCCAAAGGGTACAACATGGGGATCAAGGATATCTACAATGTATCTGGCCGCTGTCATTGTTCCATTACTCACTAAGAGTAACTCAGTTCGACCATGGAAAGAAATGCCTTCCCACACCATTACTGAGCCCCCTCCGAAGTTTTCGGTTTGCCGGATATTGCATTGCTGATACTGTTCCCCAGATCGTCTGTATACAGGCATGTGTCTATCATTTGAAACTAGACATAACCTGGACTCGTCGGAAAAGAGAACATTCGACCATTCTGGAATACCCCAATTTGCATGTTCCTCGCAAACTAAAGTCTTGCAACTCGATGCTCTCTGGTGAGAAGCGGGCCGAAAGAAGCCACCCTTGGTCTGATATCGTCTTCTCTGTTCTTAACAGTTTGCAATGACATATGCACATTTTTGGAAAAGGCAAGTTCATTTTGTAACATTCTAGCCGTACAGTGCCGAACTCTTAGTGCAATTAAACGAAGCCAACGATCATCAACTGGTGTTGTTATCCGATTTCTTCCCTGTCCGGCCCTTCTTCCATATTCACCTGTTTCGTGGTACCGATTAATTGCTCTTGAAATAGTGCTTTGATTAACATTCAACAAGTTAGCTATGTAACGTTGGCTTCGCCCTCCTCTAGAAGTGTTACAATTATTACCACTTCATGAGCACTCAAATAGCGTCCAGGACATTCAGCAGCCATTGCAATATATTCGAAAATTCAAGAATCAACAAGAAATACAGAAAACTTGCATTAATTCAGCGTGAAAACTGTAGAGGAATTGAATGAACACTGATAGTTAAATAAGCTCATTCTTGTTTCAGACGAATATGAAATCATATGGAAACAAATGTTACTACATAGATAAGGTTTTTTCTCCGCATATGTCCAAAAACATATGTTGACAAAGAAACTACGATCGATCTGCTTAATCTGCTGTGGAATTCGGAATACCAGGTGGTGCGACAATTTTTGTGGCGTGTGTATTTTGGGACAATTCGAAATGCGTTTTTATTTATTTTCAAAAAATACCAAATCTAAGGCAAATCGCCCTTCAACTGGCGGCAATGTTTGGGTCAACTTACTTGTGCGAGTCTGCATTTTCTGAAATGAAGATAAGTAAGTCAAAATATCGCAATTGACTAACTGACGATCATAAGTCATCATGCTTGAGATTAGGACTCAGTGGTTACGTACCATCTTATTAAAAGTAATCCGCGGACATGCAGTGCCACGTTCAACATCCAAAATCACTCCTTAGTTAATTTTGACAATATATGTAACTCTTTTGTTTTATAACAACCAAAAACTCGCAATTTTAAATAACTATGAGTTTTTTTATTGACCTCACCAAACCTAAACCAAACCTTGACTAAAATAATTTGTATTGTGCGGAAAGCTAATATGTATATATGCTATGGTACACCCTACCTAGGTAGGTAGAGTGTATCGTGTATATACAACAACCCTGCATCACACATACTTGCACCCTCAGAGTCAATCGTAAATAGTCTAAAAATATTGAGGTAGATCGCCAGAACTTCAAGTTTGAGCACCCTAGAGGCTTGGGGTGTTTCATTCAACCCATTCCAGAATATTCCGCGCGTACAGGAAGACTGGTAGTCGTGAAAGGAGATCTGGGCAAGGACAACCTCGCGCAAGAACATTGATCCATGACCGTTATTTAAAAATTTCCTCGTTGAAACAATATTTCCTACTGCTGGGCACCTCCAAATGCTACTTAGACAGAACGATGCAGTGCAAATTAGCACTGAAACGACACGACAAAGTCTCAGGAAATTTGGTATGAGGTCTAGTGTCGCAGCTCAAGGCCCAGCTTTAACCACAGCACATTGAAGATCCCAAATGAATTTTGCCTAGAAATTAGTAAATTGGTTAGAAGCTTACTGGGAAAAAGCTTTTTTCACAGATGAGAGATTATATTTTTTTCATTACGTTCGACATTCTTTATAGGCGTCGAAATGAGAGATATGCTCAGTGCAACTTTTACCAACTTGGTTTTTGTGGATAATCAATAATGGTGTGAGGAGGAATTTCTTTGAACGCCTGCACTAATCTGGTCATTGTAAATAACGGAATCCTGAATGCTCAGAGGTACGTTACAGACATTTTAGGCGAAAATGTATGATTTGAGTGGCCTGAACATGTCTAGAATAATCTCAATAGTAGATCAAGAAGCCATCAAAACGAACCAGATATCGTGAGTGAGGTTCGACACAGACTAATTTAAATTTGGGAAGAAATGGATCAGAGAATAATAAGGTCATCGATTATTTCGAGAACGAATCATAGATGTCATACAGTAATTTTCGCCTGGGATGAATAATCCGGTATTAATAGGTTTTTGAGATCTTTGATTTTTTCCAAAAGTCTTACATTTTTCATTATTAATTTTATTTCGATTTCTATGAGTTTCATTTTCATTTAGATTGTTCTCAACCATTCTTTAGTGCTGGTGGATAACTGGAAAAAGAATTCTTTAACATATCTGAATGAATTCGTATTCTCGATTTCGTGCGTTAATAGTTGCATTGTCGTTTCTTAAGAAAAAAAAACGAAAACGTTACGTAATACCTAGGACAGTATTTTATTATTATCCTACAATTTCCAGAAATATCATTATACAGCGTTATAATATCTATTAGTTAGAGCTACAATCCATCTCGACACCAAATTTGAACGAACCAAAATGATATTGAAGAAACAGAAGCATCCCACTTCAGAGGTTCTCACTAGAAATAGAGAAAAGTTCGAAAAAGCTGTCACGATGAAACTACATTACTCAGACTAGTTGGGAGATGGAGAAATTGATAATCTTACTCAGAAGATAACAAGTTGTTTACAAGTAGCAACAAAGAAGACGTGCAGTTCTCAGAAAAACACAGGGAAAATCAGTCAAAACACCAGACATCTAATTGAAAAAAGTAGTAGAACAAGTTGGGAGGATGACAGCTATAAAACATTGAATAGGGAAATAAACAGAAGTATTCGGAAAGACCTGAGAGATTGGAAGACACAGCTATTTAAAGAAACTATTGAAAACAACAAAAACATGAAAATCCTCAGATCGAAACTATCAAATGGAAAAACTTAAATGAATAAAGAACTCTGAAGGTATCTTGATCAGCAAGAGGGAAGAAATCGTAGTTGTCATTGAAGAATTTTACAAAAAACTTTATAGTTCTGAAAATCAAGAACAGAAATATATTAAATGACATATTCATAATACCGGTTTTGAAGACATTCCTGAATTTGATACAAATGAACTGAACATTGCGCTCAATCAGATAAAGAACCAAAAATGCCCCGGTGAAGATAAGATCATCATCGACATGTTGAAGATGGGAGGAGAATATCTATTGGATAACGTACGAATCCTTCTCAACAAATGCTTAAATGAAGGAAGAATACCAATGGTATGGAATAATGCTCAAGCCATTCTTCTGTATAAGAAGAGAGACAGAAATAACATAGAAAATTACCGCCCGATAAGCTTATTATCGCACTTCTACAAATTACTGACGAAAATAATGACAAATAGATTAACCAACAAAATGGACGCTTATCAATCTGTCGAACAAGCCGGCTTTCGATAAGGCTTCAGTACAGTAGACCATTTGCAAGTGATACCTCAGAATACAATGTGATATTGCACATGGCATTTATAGATTTCAAGAAAGCGTTTGACTTGATTAAAACTTGGGCAACACTAAGAACACTGGATAACCGAAGAGTAGACAGTAGATATTGAAATTTCATCAAATACAATTACGTAAACGCCACAATCCAAATAACGATATACGAAGAAACAACATCAAAAGAAATCCCCGTGAGAAGAGGCATACGACAGGGAGACACGATCTCTCCAAAATTATTTATATTGGCTCTGGAGGACGTGTTCAAGGGTTTGAAGTGGGAAACGGGAGGCATAAATATAGTTGGTGTACATCTGAACCATCTTCGATTTGCGGACGACATAATACTTATAAGTGATGATGCCGAAGATATTTGCACGATGCTGGAAGAACTATATGAGCTATGACTTATGGACTCGAGATTAAACTAGATAAAACGAAAGTTATGAGTCCTGAAAATTTAAGAATCAGTATCGGTAACGACGAGATCGGAAATGTTACAGAATACATTTATCTCGGGCATAAGATCGTACAAGGCAGGGAAACAGCAGGAAAAAATTGGGTTCAGATTGCCTTAAAAAGACAGAGATGGAAAGATTTGGAAGATGCCTTTGTCCAAGAGTGGATATTCATAGGCTGAAGAGAGAGAATATCTATTTATATGTACATAACCTTATAATACCAGAATGATACAACCATCTATCAGACTAAATAAAAAAGAGTGGCCTAGTTAAATTAGTTAAACGAAAACAATTACGTACAGCTATTAGCTATCTCTATTCAATTATAAGTACCGAAAATTCCGAAAAATCCATCCCCTTCAACATAATTTGGACAGATAAGTTGAAGTGTCGCTAATAACCTTTCCAAATTGAAATTTTAAGTTGTATTTAGACCTCAAAATGAAAACTAATTGTCATCACAATTTAAATAAATCAGAGTTTATAAGTTATCTTGTTCAGACTGCGATAATTTCTACATAAGTCAGACTGGTCTTTCTTTCAAAACTAAATATAAAGAACACCACGTTCACTCTTTGAAAATAAACAAAAATCAACATTACCTAACCACTGCTTCCAAAATTCCACTCTTTTCCTACTATTGATAAATCGAAAGTTCTACCTATTTATTGCCCCGCAGGGTAGAAAACTCATTTATCAGTTGAAAATTTGAATCACTTTTCGATGACAACTTTCAGATAACTAACGACCAGACAGATTTATGTAAATCACAAATTTTCGATGTATTCAAATAATAGCTCCTCTTCAATAGTTATTAAACGCATATACCTAATATCTACCTCTTATATATCATTTATATTTCATGTCACTTAGTACTTGGTTCTCTTAGTGTCGGCTGATGAACGAGCGTTCGGAACCGCGGTAACAATGATCTATAAATTCTATTCATTTGTTGGTAGTAAAAACATAGGAAAAATTCCATTTGTGTTTTATTCATCATATCATCATATACACATATACAGAAGAATATTTTCAAGAACTAAACTGAAGCCCCATTATAAGATGTTCACGTTTCTGTAAGATATGATGTAAAGCAGTTTTAATAAATTTTACTAAATTAAATTTGCTAGTTAGGTGTGTTTTAAAGATTCGTATTTTGACATAATGACATTATTAAGTAGGCTTCCAATTTTGAGGCACTATTTCATTCGAATAAATGAATAATTCATGTAGAAATTTGATCATGAGGATCATTTTTTCATGAAAATTGATACTTTTCAAAATGTTCGAATTTTCACAAAATTTATAAACTTATTACTCATTTCACCACATTGTGACTTCATGAAATAGGTAGTGCATTTAAAAGGAAAATGTGCCTAATAAATCACATTGGTAAAAGTAGGTACTTTGCTCAATAGGAGGAAAATCAAAACAGGGTTGCTTTAAATACTGGAAAAATTTGGTAATGGTGACGAATGTTGCCCTAATTGACTATTATGTAAGTTTACAGAATGTTTTCGATTATTGAATTCCAACGCTTTCCATAAGTTCATTTAATCAATAATTTTCATTATTGAAAATACCAAATAGGTATTGAAAGTATGGATTTCTTCCAGTGAATGATCTGCATAGTGATAATCTGATTTCTGTTTGTCAAAACTACGTTGGAGTTCTGATAACCCTAAATTGAAATTTTCAAACGTTCTACCGATATTAATTTCCTTACAACTCTCACCATAGAGCTCGCAAACATCTGACTTATTTCCTTTATGAATTTTGCATTTTCAGTTTTAATGTACGAGGTTGGTTTGAAAAGTTTCCGACTTTATTTCCGACAGCTCTCGGAAATAAAAGCTAGAGAGTTTGCATCGTTCATCTGTTGACATATACTCGGCAAAGTTTCAGCCAATTGGGACCCGCAGTTTTTATAGGATAGTCTTTTGAGCGAGTTAGCGTGAGTATTTTTGTGAAAATGGACCAAATCGAATATCGAGTGTCATTAAATATTCGTTTTTGAATACTACTATGCAAATTAGAAATGAGCTGGATTCTGTGTTTGGAAACTCTGCAACATTATTTATCACAGTAAAATTCTGGGCAGCTGAATATAAAGATGGCCGTAAGAGCTTGGGGGTGGATGAACGTTCGGGACGTCCAAAAACACGATAACATCGGTAAAGTTGACCAAATGGTACTGGACGACAGCTGAATTAAAGTGAGAGAGATAGCAGAGGTTATGAACGTTTGACACATATTAAAGCAACAGTTACAGAGTAAGCTGTACGCGCGATTGGTGCCGCGTTTACTCGCCTTACACCAAAAAAATGTTCGGTTAACATTGGCAATGATCTGTTGGCGCAGTTTGGGTACAATAAAACCGTGTTTTGGTGCCAATTAATCACTAAAGATGATACAAGATACACCATTATAGTCCAGAAATAAACAAAACTCAACATTTTTAGTTGTGATGAATCTGGGTTTCATTCATATGAGCCAGAAAATGGTGGTCAATTTTCTGCATGGGAGTTCCTAGGGGAAAAAACCGACAAAAGTCATCCAATTCAAAGATCAGCAACTATCGATTTCTCACACAACCATTTGTTAACCGCAAGTTGTTAGTAATTTTCGAGAAACCACCCCCGAACGGCGAATCATCCATCATCAAAACTATGCAACTGGCAAAACAATTGAATATTTAACACAAAAAACATCGAATTGTTACACCATCCCGCGTATAATCCGGACCTAAGTTCTAACGATTTCTTTTTTCCAAAATCAAGAACGGAGTGCGTTAGCAAATGTTTCAATCTTCAGAAGAAGCTTTTGATGCCATCCAAAAGGCCATTTTGAATGATTGGAATAACCTCATCAAGAATAATAGTTTAAAAAGCTCTCAATTGTTTATTTTTTGCTCTATATGCAAAACTAAAAGATGTCCCTCGTATATAAGGCAAATCATCCATTTAAAAGTTCTACTTATCTGATGAAGCCACTGTGTAGTGAAACACGCCATAAGTTTGAGGGTATAATGATAATTTGAACATCATATTGCTCTTTTCTATTGAAAAACTGAAGACTCTCTTGAGTAAGATAAATTTATTCTACGAAAGAAAAATTGTTTAATCGAATTGTTCAGTAACATCACAAAAACAATAATCTTATCATGAATGATAAAAATCATTCGAATGAACCGCAAATAAATAAGATTTTCCCATTCGGCTGAGCTATTTTTTTGTACCAATAAACGAATATGACAGCGATTTTCATCGCATTCTTCGTAATTACGACGTGATTATTCTGAAATTTTAATGTTCATAATGCTTGAGTTACTAACAGAAACTGAAGTAATCCAGTATGTGGCAGTGGCTTTTGGTGAGTAATTATTTTTCCTATGAAATCAAAAATCTAAAAAGTATTGCGAAAAAGAACTTTTACTTCCCTTATAAATTTCCTAACCAAATGTATACAATCGAATTATTTGATTAGCGACCATATAACACCGACTTCAAACGAAAAATTTTTCTCTACAAGTTTACAATATTCAGCTGAACTAAGAATTCAGCCTGCTGACCATTTAAAGTGCCAAACGTTCACTAATAAGGTGGACAAACAAATGAAAACTATGTTCACCTTGTTAATAATGTAAATTACACTGCGCGTCAATTGAAATGGATCATTATAGTTTTCTTCAAAACTTTTAAAAACAGTTTTAATAAAGTTATTTCCGAAGAAAATTTTCTGCCCGTAACTTGTTTTGTGGATTAAACCACTGTCTATTATCAATTACGAATTACACTGATTCTAAATATGCCCTTATTTCTCTCCTAACAGCTCTTGTTTACGAGTTATAGCTTTTAGAAAGTTTTTATGAATGATTCAAATAATTTTAATTTCATTGGCGGAGAGTATATATTTACAAAATACCATTTAAATGTGACAGTGTGACAATGTGACGGATGCCCAATATAATTTTTGTAAGCTTCACTTACGAAATCAACAATCTTCGAGAAGTTTTTAGAACAAAATTATCTAAACTTCAATGATAATTTCCATGAGCAACAACCTCTTAATAATCGGTAATACTCACAGACCTTTACTAGCAGAAACTATCATAGATAACATTTAGAAAATAAATCGTAATCATCCGCTGTGTGCATTTATTGGTTTATATATGTGGATGACATAATCTGTTGTTCTAATGTACAAATAGACAATTAGATTCCTTTAGTACCTTCATAAATTCAATTCACCCTAAAATAAAGTTCATTTTGAAATTGGAAATTGTGAATTCCATTAACCCTTTAGGTTTTACTATTATAATCAAAATTGACATAATTTTTCCATTTTTATAAACCACCCCATACAAATATAACCATTCACGATTCTTCCCACACACTCATCAATATAAAATACCTACTCATAACAGAATGATACATAGTCTCACATCGATATATATTATGACGTGTAAACAATATTATGGAGATTTTGAAAAGTTCAAAATATACTATATAAGAATATAACTGTTAAAATGAAATCGATATTATAAAACAAATAGCAGTCAATAATGGTTTTGAATTTAGTATGATTGAGAATATGCTTTCTCCTAAACATTTTCAACATACAAGCCAGAACAGACAACTCCCTAGGCAAATATATTGAGAACTGCAAAACTAAAACTTACAAAGGAGGCAAATTAGGTATTTATAAAGTCATTCGTAGAAGTTGTGATGAAATTTATATTGGTAGAACTTTTAGAAATGTCAATATTAGGTTATCAGAACAGAAACGCAGATTTGAATAACAAAAACCAGATTCTCACTATGTATTTCATCTATTAGAAGAAAGACTTACTTTTAATATTAATGTTGATATTGTACATAATGAATATCTGAAACTGAACCTATGCTTAGGTAATCAATAAAATGAAAAATTCCGGAAACTTTTTTTAATAGTCAATAAGTTCATCTTTCCTGTCCTCGGAAGAGGCAATCATGTCTTGATTATCCTCCTATTGAGCTAAGTAACTGCTTTTATCAAAGTAATATCGGTAAAGAAAACTCGATATCCACCGAAAATTCCACCATGAAGACGGGTACAATACGTAGTATTTCTTACAAAATCTATCTATCAAATCATATAAAAATAAATACTTTGAAGTGAATCAAGGATATGGACAGAAAAAAGCTACACGAAGTAAAAATATGAACACAAAGAAGCGTTATACGTACAGGAGAGTAACGAAATAAGAAATAGTGTCCCTGAAATGTCTCTTTCCATCATTATACTCGAGTACAGGTTTCTACTTGTCAGTCGGGCGATGCTTGTGACCGCGGTGAGAGTGTTTTGTTTTGGCGCAATGAGAAAGGATTTTAAAATACGTAAAAAGTAAGTATTTCTCAATACTTAGTTAGAAATGTAAATTTATGATTATGCATTGATTACATGTTTGTTTGATTCATTAAGAGGTTTTTTCTCATTGTGCTAATTAAAAAAAACTGATTGTACGTTTTGATTAGTTTGAAATTTCCTTATATGGACAGTCCGTGAGGTCAAAATATGGAACATTCCATATTTGGATACCAAAATATCATCTAGAAAAATTTCAAATTCAATTTTTGGTTTTAGAATGGCGTCTTCAAGTTCAAGAAAAACGAAAAGAATGAAACACAGATCACATGATAGAAGCTATACGAATGGTTAGAGAGAGAGGGTTTATAAAGCGGCAAAACACTTTGTTGTACCACGGCACGTCTTTTGCAAGAGCTTTATGTTTGATGAAGAAAAAGTAGGCGCTTTTTTTGATCTTGAAGAAGTCTAAACTAAGGGTAACTATACTCCGAATCGCATATACAACGTGGATGAATCAAGTCTGAGAGTGGTTCACAGCAAGGTACCCCAAATTATCGATCTCAAAGGAAAACGAGACTTACTTCAGCTGAAAGAGGCTCATTAATAACAAAAGTTATTGCTATGAACGTTACTATCCATTTTATACCTCCTTACATCATTTTTCCCAGGAAAAATATGGGCAAACAGCTATTGGAAGGCATTCCTTCAGGTGCTATAGGTGTTGTACATCCATCAGGATGGATACAAATGCACATATTCACAGATTGGTTAAATCATTTTATCAAACTCACCAACCCGATCCAAGATTCGAAAGTTTTAGATGGTCATTATTTACACACTCGAAACATCGACGTTATAGAAATTACAAGGGAGAGTAATGTTTAAAATTATTTCTATACCTCCTCAACCTTCAGATAACTTTTATGTGATCAGTGAAAACCTATTATAGTGAAGGCCACTAGGTCCTTATTAAATTGTTGAACTATTTGGCAGAACTCTCTTGAAAGTGCAAACAGGGGAAACGGCTTCCGCGTCACAGGCTTTTGGCCATTAAATAAGAATATATATAGTGAGATCGACTTCCTTATTGCCCAACAATGCCACTCAAAAAGATCAAGCTCCCAGTTAAAACTATCATCCACAAACGAAGCAAGATCACCGGTTAGTTGATTTTAACTAAAACTTCTTTCCAGGGTTACTCTAAATCAGGTATTGCCCTATGACATCAGCCCAGTGCCAGATAAAAAAAATTCTAATAGACGAAGATAGGTAACTACTGCTGAGATAATAACATCTTCTCTATATAAAAATCATCCCATTGACAGTAATATAAAGAAAAATGAAAAAGAGAATAAGTTATCAAAGACCAAAATGATAAACACAAAGAAAAACAATAAAACAAAATAAAAAAGAAAAAAACAAGTATAATAATAGTCCAATTGATTCAGATGAGGAAAAAGAAAGACACTTTTGGCACAGACAGTGAGCCTGATGCCGTCATAGGGCAGAAAGCTCCTTACTCAGAAGATGCAAAGTGTATGTTCTGTAACAGACTGTTCTCTAAAGATACTCAAGGAGAGACATGGATCAAATGCCTCATGGGGCTCTGGGCAAATGGTGATTGCGCAGGTAAAGAGTTTGATACCTGCATATGTGATATTTGCAAGTAACTTATGTAACTTTTTAAAAATGACTAAAGTTAGTGTGGTTTCTCATTGAAATAATAGTTTACTATCTATAGTTTTATAGTAGTCCATATTTAGGTACCCATTTCATATTTGGGCACCTTTATGTTGATTTGGTTTTATGAAAATTTTATATTTCAAATTAATATATGTCAAACAAGACTGTTCATAATTTAGGCGTAACTGTATGATTGATATAAATAAGAATAAAAATATTTCATTTACAATATAAATTTTTTCTATAACACAAAAACAAAATGGTATTCCATACTTGGTGATGTGGTGGAAGATTTACTTAGCTCTGATCGGCCATCAACATCTTCAACTGAAGTTAACATCGATAAACTGAACGAAATGGTGATTGAAAATCGTCATTTAAGTTTGATAGAGTTAGGCAATGAGCTTTCGATTAGTTCCTTCTTCTTCTTTAAGTGTCCTCTCCTAAATCGAGGCTGGCAACCATCAACCTATATTATTCACTGTTCTGTGCCAGTCTAATGAGATTCTTTGCACTTCTGAAATTAAACCACTCTCTTAAGTTTTCGAGCAATGAAAATCTTTTTCGACCTAGTTCTCGTTTTTCTTCGATTTTCTTTCCATGATTAGTTGTAGTAGATCGTAAATACCATTCCTGATTATATGATCGAAGTAGGCTGCCTGGCGTTTTTTCATTGTTTTTAGGAGCACACGGGGTCTGTTCATTCTTTTGAGGACCTCATCGTTAGTAACCCGGTCTATCCAAGGAATTTTGAGTATTCCCGGTACAGCCACATTTCAAAGGCCTCAATTCGCTTCATGGTTGCCGCTTTCAGAGTCCATCCTTCACAACTATACAGAAGTACCGAAAGCACGTATATCTATAACTAAACATAGAACTAAATATTCTGAAGATGTTAATTCGATGATAAGATAAGATAAAAAGACCGGAAAATTGAAGAATCGGGGGAAAATTAATATTTCATTGTGCATAAAACAATGAGAAGTGGGGTGAAAAAAAATGTCAAAAAGTACCAGGAATTTATTATTGGAAAAATCTGCTTTAAAGGATTGCCAAAATTTTTATTGTTGCTAAGTTGACACAACTGTTCTTCAATGACACAGAGTTTGAAGGTGATCTGTCATCTAGTTTGTTTACCGTGGTCGATTTTGTCAGTTCTCATAAGTGATTTTCATTTCACAATGGATAAAAATATCGAACAAAGAATTTGTCTCAAATTTTGTATCGCAAATGGAATTGCGTGAGCCGAATCGCTGAAATGTTACAGAAGGCTTTCGGTAAATCGACTTAATCAAAAACAAGTGCATATAATTGGTACAGTGCATACAACAGCTGCCGAGATGTGGTGGAATATTTACTTAGCTCTGGTCGGCCATTAACATCTTCAACTGGAGTTAACATCGATAATGTGAAGGAAATGGTGATTAAAAATCGTCATTTAAGCTTGATAGAGATAGGCAATGAGCTTTCTGTCTTACGAATCAATTCGTACCATTTTAAACGAATGTTTGGTCATGAAACGCGTTGCCGCTCGACTAGTTTCTTCTTCTTTTTCAAGTGGCCTTAATGGAGGTTGGCGACCATCACCTTATTCTTCACTGTTCTGTGCCAGTCTAATAAGATTCTTTGCACTTATGATATTAAACCACTCTCTTAAGTTTTTGAGCAAGGAAATTTTTTTTCGACTTAGTAGTAGTTGTAGTAGATCGTAAATACAATTCCTGATTATATGCCCGAAAAAGACTGCCTTGCGTTTTTTCTTTTTTTTTAGGAGCATACGGGATCTGTTTGTTCTTTTGAGGACCTCATCGTTAGTAACCCTGTCCATCCAAGGAAATTTGAGTATTCGCCGGTACAGGCACATTTCAAAGGCATCAATTCGCTTCATGGTTGTTGCTTTCAGAGTCCATCGTTCACAACTATACAGAAGTACCGGAAGCACGTAACATATTGTGACTCGCCGTCTTGTGTTGAGTGAGATGGAGTTGTTACTTATTCACATTGAGTCCTACTTCTCTACTTTACTCTATCCAGGAGGAACTGTAGATCATTTGGGCTATCTGCTAGAGAATCGTATCATCAGCGTACCTGATATTATTTTTCTATACTATTTGGACTCTCCTGAAGATATTTCCGTAATAAAGGTTGAAAAGGAGTGGGGATAATATGCATTCTGCCTCACCCCCTTCTCAATTTTGATATCGCCACTTGTTCTGTTTCACTTTGCTTCCAGTATAGCTTTACAATGACATGCTAGGACAAGTCAATTCCGACCCCACATCCATAAAACGCATTGTAACTGGTGATGAGACATGTGTTTATGAGTTTGACATGCAAACCAGTCAACTATTCCAATTAAACCGAAAACGAAAACAATAAGTCAAAGTCGATCAAAAGTAAACTAATGTTGATTGTTTTCTTTGATTATCGCAGGGTTGTGCACTCGAACTTCTCGCCAGAGGGTCAAACGAACTACGAATATTACCTGAGCGTTATGCGAAGTATAAGACAGCAAATTCATCGAAAAAAGCCAAATTCTACCCTGTACAAAAATACATAAGAGATTCTACATACACTCCCACACAAACTTTAATGTTGGGAAGTGGCCTAACTATCCGCAGAATTCTTAAAAAACTTGATGAGAAACATGTCAAGGAAGTAGCAGATATGAGAAGGACGCTTGGAAGTGCCCTTAAATACTAATTAGCGAGAAATCTTTCTGATTTTTTATGAGAAAGTTGCTAAATCCTAATTTTCCATCATAAAAAAATAAAATTCCAGCAGAACAAAAGACACAAATTAATTGTTGTTGAATCAAAATAATTCACAAAAATTGCTAAGCTTTCCAGTTAGTTAGTTTAAAAAATAAAATGGATAATTAACCATTTCAATTGATGCGCTGTATATTTTCATGTTTTCAATTTTTCAGTTATCTGGGAAGTGGAATATTTTTCGAACAGCTTATCACTCTCAAGAGGGCAATTCGAATGTGGTAAAATATACAATGTATATATTTCAAAATAATAAAGTTCATATCAGCTTTCAATCTAACCGGTAATGGAAAGAAAAATTAAAATATTTCCAAAATGTGAATTGTCCGAAACTGCGAAAATTTCGAAAAACTCTTAATGCATTTTCCATATAATTCTGATGAGACATCTATTTAGGCTACCCAGCTATTAAAATTTAAAGCTTTTTGTTTTTTCAGGATCCTTGAACATGATTACGTGTGGTTTATTTTATGGATGGCCATCAGCTTCTTTACCACATCTAGAAAACTTCAATGATGCTTCTGTCAATCTTCACTTGTCACCTGATGAAGGTTCCTGGGTAGCTGTAGCAACGCTCTTGGGATCCATGATCGGATGCCCATTAGCTGGATTAACCGTAGACATCATGGGCAGAAAAGAGATGATATTATTTTCATGTATCCCATACATAGCATCGTTGATGACTATAGCTTTTGCAACAACACCAGGTGTATTGATTATAGGTAGATTCATAGCAGGAATATCAGACGGTCTCATCAATACGACTTTGCCGATTTATATAGGAGAAATTGCAAGCCCTAAAATAAGAGGAATGCTTGGATCTAGCACCCCTATTTGCCTAATACTTGGTATTCTCATAATTAACATTATGACTGCGTTTTTCTCTGTATCTAATGCAGCTTTGTTGAGTACAATCTTTCCAATAACATGTTTTGCAGGTATGTTTTTCATGCCAAAAAGCCCTTATTTTCTTTTGACGAAAAACAGAAATTCTGAGGCCAAGGAAGCATTGAAGAAACTAAGAGGTACTGAAGAGATTGATGCTGAACTGAAGGAAATGACTATGGGTGTTGAATCTGCAAGAGAAGAAAGTAAAGAGAATTTCACTGATTTTCTCACGATTTCTTCAAATAAAAGGGCTTTTCTTATTGCAATATTGATCAAAACTGCTCAGCAGTTGACAGGAATCACACCATTAATATTTTACGCCTCATTAATTTTAGAAGAAGCTGATATAGGAAAATCTGTTACTATTTGTACAATAATCTTCTTTTTAGCACAGCTGATAATGTCACTAATTGGTTCAGCTATCGTTGATTGGTGTGGAAGAAGAGTTCTTCTCATTTGGTCTGCCATTGGATCCGCTGTTGCTTTGTTTATTGAAGGAATTTACTTCCAGTTGAAATCAGAAGGACTAAATTTAGACAACTGGCATATAATTCCAGTTTCAGCACTTATAATTTTCGTCTTTTTCTATGGATTTGGTTTGCAAAATATACCTTATCTTATTTTGGGCGAGCTGTTTTCGACCAATATCAAAGCTGCCGCAGTATGTTACATTGGTCTATATTTTGCCCTTTTATCAACAGCAATATCTCAATTTTTTCAAATAATTTCCACCACGTGGGGAACATATTTAGCGTTTTATATTTTTACAGTTTGTTCTATTGTTAGCTCCATTTTGATGTATATGTTTGTACCAGAAACTAACGGTATCACTTTGGCAGAAATACAAACTTTACTTTCGGCTGGAAGGAAATACGGAGATGATGAAAAACCAATAAAATGATTTGGTGTTCAAGAGGGCGAAAGCCCATGATGAACGAAGGATAACATAGGTACAGACTTGCCGAAAAAATACCAAGGTGTAATGAAAGTTGCCTACTTCAGTAATCTATCTGGGAATCTTGATGCGCTTATTTATATACTTCTTTGTTAATACTACCCCGCTTTGAACTTGGATTTTGCCTATATATAAAGTAAATTAAGCCATTTTGGCAATGATCGTATCACCCCATGCTGTTTATGTCTGAAATATGCAGTTTTTCTCGTACGGTTTCTACCAAGATTAGCTTGAACCTTAATACCCTGATATATGCAAATTATTACACTGAATAGTTTATTTACCTTCTTCTATAATGTGAATGATCATTCAACAATTGCTTGTAACACAATTTCACCAATAAAATAATAAATATCCACAGAAATATATATAAATGTTTAAAATGATCAATCTATTATAAAAATTATATAATTGTATAAGAATCTTTGACTACTCGTTGTTGAACAATATCAAATCTTGAATTATTATCTGTAAAACCCACTTATTTTAAAGTGATATGTAAGGAAACAATTTTATTTAAGGTTATTGTAAGTATATAAAATAAATAATAAGAAATATACAATAATTTTAAATATTTTACAAGACTCATTACTTATTATACTTTCAAGAACATTTTGTTTGATTCAAATTAAGGACGTATTTATTCAAAACAACTCAATAAACCATAGGAATGTTGACTATATAAAGAACATTGTGTCCTAGTTTTTGCTTAACAGCTCATTTAACAAGAGTTTCATTCAAGAGAAATTCTATCTACTTAAACATAATTTAATCTTTCTTGCTTCTAACTCCTTTTCAATACTGTTCAACCGTAACATTCAACATTTTCTCTCTGTTCAGTAGTTTTCTGGTTGTTTTAGTTATTTCTGTCAGTAGTTTCTAGCAGGATCTATAAGCAATCTTGTTCATTTGAACTGAATGTCTAAAATTCATTTTTTCTGAATTGTCCCTTCTAAACTGGTGGATGGATTTGGCCGTTACTAAGTGATATGTAATTGACATAATGAGGATTGCGAATATTACTACGTAAAAAAATCTCTTTGTGGGAATTTCATCTTCGAAGTAAAACGTTCCTTTTCCACAATTTATTCAATAATCACGACCGGTTTCGACCTTACGCTCATTTTCAAGTGAATAAAAATATAACACATAGTAGGTAAGTACAAGTACACAGTGAAAGTTATCCTAGATATTGAGTAGTGGGGATGCATTAAGCTCTAGTTGGCTGTTAAGGGTAATAAATTGTGGGTTTTTACATAGTTTGTTAATCTCCAAACTTTCCAACTAATTCATCTGTTTCCCTGTTACATTTATGAAGGATTTTGAAGTTATTTAATGATATGGAGTGGTTGGTTGATTTTATCTGTTCAAATATTGGCGAATTTTTTTATCTGAGGAAATATATTCGTTGAAATTAGCTTCAAAACTTCTCCCTGTTTGTCCTACATACCTGACGTTCATTGCATTTGATTTGATAAATTCCTGATTGCTTGAATTTTGTTGGACATTGAATAATAATCTGCCTAAGTTAGAGCCGCTTGGGAATGAAGTAGTTATGTTCAATTTGGAAAAGTAGTTACTGATTTTGTTAGAGAGAGTTCGCCTGTGTATCTGAGACTAGTGTATCTTTTTTTCGGGGTTTCTACGATGCTATATAGTAATTGAGAGGTAATACGTTGTTCTTTGCGTTTAATAATTATGTTTAGAAAATGTTGTGGTGTATTGTTATTTGAGGCAATTTTTTTTTTGATGATGTTAAGTTCAGTTTGGAAATTTTCTATCGAAAGGGGCACAGAGTAAGCTCTATGAATCATAGAGTTATATGCAGCTGATTTGTGGCTCAAATAACCAAACGAGTCCATTGGGATCGATGGGTCTATGAATGTGTCCTTTCTGTGAATTTTATAAGTGAGATGGTTATTTGAATTTATGATGGTTAAGTCTAGGAAATTAATTGAGTTAATACTTACTATTTCAGCAGTGAAGCTGATGCGGCAATGAATTTTATTCAGGAAATTAAAAATTTGCTGAATTTAACTGTTTGAACCACGAAAACCAACTAAAATGTCATCTACAAATCTGTACCAGAAAATAATGTGTTTTTTAGCGAAATCTGTGTTTAATATTGAGTTTTTCCCTAAATTATCCAGGAAAATGTCAGCTAGTAGGGGGGCTAAGAGGTGACCCCATTGGAAGACCTGAATTTTGTTTAAAAAATTTAGATTGAAATTGAAAGTAACTTCGAGGCATATATTAAAGAAGATTGCTAGTGATATATGGCAGTGTCCCCGAACATTCCAACAGATTAGTATCTTCCCCTTGTTACAGATATCTTATCCGAGTCTAACAAACCGCCATATATCACTAATGAACTTAGCAATCTTCTTCAAATATGCCTATCTCAAAGTTACTTTCAATTTCAATCTAAATTGCTTAAACAAAACTCAGGTATTCCAACGGGATCACCTCTTAGCCCCTACTAGCTGACATTTTCATGGATAATTTAGGGCAAAACTCAATATTAAACACATATTTCGCTAGAAACACATTAGCTTCTGGTACAGATATGTAGATTACATTTTAGTTGGCTTGGACAAATTCAGCAATTTTTAAATTTCGTGAAAAAAATACATTGCCGCATCAGCTTCACTGCTGAAATAGAAACTAATAACTCAATTAGTTTCCTGGACTTGAACATCATAAATTCAAATAACCATCTCACTTATAAAAGTCACAGAAAGGAAACATTCACAGACGCATCGATCCCAACGGATTCGTTTGGTCATTTGAGCCACAAATCAGCTGTATATAGCTCTATGATTCATAGAGCTTACTCTGTTCCCCTTTCGACAGAAAGTTTCCAAACTGAACTCAATATCATCATAAAAATTGCCTCAAATAACAATATACCACATCATTTTCTAAATACAATTATTAAACGCAAAGAACTATGTATTGCCTCTCAAATACTATACAGGGTGTCCGTGAATTGCGTGTACACCGTTATACCACAGATTCTTGAGCTCGAAATAAGTCGATTTAAGCCAACTTACCTACATGAAAAGTTTCTTCGTTTGGCTGCTAGAGGTCACCAAATCCAAAGATTTTTCTCTTATTTTTCAAATTCCAGAACGACTCAATCGATAGAATCCATATTTAGTATGCGTAATCGGGTGCGTTATTTACGTTTTTTAGTGATCCACTCAATGAATTTGACGTTTTACAAGTGTCCCTAAAAAATCGAACGTGTTTTTAATCAGCCATATTTTTCAACTGTCTGCGTTTGAGCAATACTCTTCTAGACATTGAGTAGCTAAGCTAACTATCAAACTTTTTTGTCTCTTTAGAAATTTTGGTATGATGAGCGGTTCAAATACAAAAAACAGTTTTTTAATTTCATGATTTCATTTCTTCAACCTCATAGCAAGTCATAAATATCACATATGATCATGGTGGCTTTGGATTTATTTATGTGATCTGGCAGATTGTCATTTTACTAGGCTTGACAACCATTTATTGACACAACAGTGTTCTTTAAGTTCTTAACTAGGTATTTTGATGATTTTTTTATCACTATTAGGCACGGAGATGTACAGTTACTCTGAAATGGTTGATATGGTTATGATGTACTAATTTTGTCAAGGCAATGGACGTGAAAGCGCGAGAGTATATACTGAAACATTTCCAGATCGCATAGTGCCGAACCACCAAACGTTTGGAAATCTAAAGGAGCCTTCGCGAGAATGATTGCTTCAGTAGAAAACACAGAAAAAAGATACACTAGTCTCGGATACACCGACAAACTTTCGAACAAAATCAGTAATTACTTTTCCAAATTGAACATAACTACTTCATTCTCAAGCTGCCCCTACTTAAGCAGATTATTATTCAATACCAAACAAAAGAACGATAATCAAGCAATCAGGAATTTATCAAATCAAACAATGAATGTCAGGTAGCCTATGTCGGACAAACAAGAAGAAGTTTTGAAGCTAGATTAAAGGAACATATTTTCTCAGATAAAAATTCACCAATATTTAAACACATAAAATCAACCAACCACTCGATATCATGAAACAACCTTAAAATCCTTCATAAATGTAACAAGGGAAGAGATATGAATTTGTTGAAGAGTTTGGAGAAACAAACTATGTAAGAGCCCACAATTCACTACCCTCAACAGCCAACTCAATGTATCCCCACTACTCAATATCTAGGATAACTTTCACTCTGTACTTGTACCTACCTACTCATCTGTTATATTGTTATTAACTTGAAAATGATCGTAAGGTCGAAACCAGTCGTTATTATTAAATAAATTGTGGAAAAGTGACGAAAGTGTCTTTTTCGTTTTGCTTTATAAAACCTCACATTAACACAATATCCAGTTCTATCTCATAATGGCCCTCCTAATAATAATCCGCATATTAAATTTGGTGAGCGAGTTATTAATTATTTCAACAACTTTTTCAACTCTTCTGCAATTGCTAATAATGTGAAAGATTTATTAGTGGTAAAATCAATCAAACAGAAAATACCAAAAAATGACCTCATCGTCACAAAAGCAGACAAATCGAATGCCTCTGTCATAATCCCACGCCCCACATACATATCAAAAATGAACGATTTTTTGAAAAATGAGTCCATAAAAGGAAAATGTCAGCTAGTAAGGGGGCTAAGAGGTGACCCCTTCGGAAAGCCTGAATTTTGTTTGAAGAATTTAGATTGAAATTGAAAGTAACTTCGAGATAGGCATATTTGAAGAAGTTCATTAGTGATATATGGCGGTGTACCCTAACATTTCAACGGATGAGTGTCTTCCCTTGTTACAGATATCTTATCCGAGTCTATCACACCGCCATATATCACTAATGAACTTAGCAATCGTCTTCAAATATGCCTATCTCAAAGTTACTTTCAATTTCAATCTTTAAACAAAATTCAGGTATTCCAATGGGATCACCTCTTAGCCCCTACTACCTGACATTTCCATGGATAATTTAGAGAAAAACTTAATATTAAACACAGATTCCGCTAAAAAACACATTATTTTCTGGTACAGAAATGTAGATGACATTTTAGTTGGTTTGCGTGGTTCAAACAGACATATTCAGCAATTTTTAAATTTCCTGAATAAAATACATTGCCGCATCAGTTTCACTGCTGAAAAAGAGAGTAATAACTCAATTAATTTCCTAAACTTGAACATCATAAATTCAAATAACCATCTCACTTATAGGATTTACAGAAAGGAAACATTCACAGACGCATCGATCCCAATGGACTCGTTCGGTCATTTAATCCACAAACTAGCTGCATTCATAGAGCTTACTATGTTCCCTTTTCGACAGAAAATTTCCCAACTGAACTTAACATCATCAGAAAAATTGCCTCAAATAACAATATACCACATCATTTTCTAAATACAATTATCAAACGCAAAGAACAACGTATTGCCTCTCAAATACTATAGTATGTCCGTGAATTGCGTATACACCGTTGTACTAAAGATTCTTGAACTCGAAATGAGTCGATTTAGGCCAACTTACCTATATGAAATGTTTCTTTGTTTGGCTGCTAGAGGTCGCCAAATCCAAAGAGATTTTTTTTCTTATTTTTCAAATAATTCGAGAACAACTCAATCGATAGAATCCATATTTAGTATGCGTAATCGGGTGCGTTATTTACGTTTTTTAGTGATCCACTCAATGACTTTGACGTTTTACAAGTGTCCCTAAAAAATCGAAGGTGTTTTTAATCAGCCATACTTTTTCAACTGTCTGCGTTTCAGCAATACTGTTCTAGACATTGAGTAGCTCAGCTAACTATCAAACTTTTTTGTCTCTTTAGAAATTTTGGTATGATGAACGGTTCAATCGCAAAAAACAGTTTTTTAATTTCATGATTTCATTTCTTCAACCTCATAGCAAGTCACAAATATCACATATGATCATGGTGGCTTTGGATTTATTTATGTGATCAAGCAGATTGTCATTTTACTAGGCTTGACAACCATTTATTGACACAACAGTGTTCTTTAAGTTCTTAACTAGGTATTTTGATGATTTTTTATCACTATTAGGCACGGAGATGTACAGTTACTCTGAAATGGTTGATATGGTTATGATGTACTGATTTTGTCAAGGCAATGGACGTGAAAGCGCGAGAGTATATACTGAAACATTTCCAGATCGCATAGTGCCGAACCACCAAACGTTTGATTGCTTCAGTAGAAAACCCAGAAAAAAGATACACTAGTCTCGGATACACCGACAAACTTTCTAACAAAATCAGTAATTACTTTTCCAAATTCAACATAACTACTTCATTCTCAAACTACTTAAGCAGATTATTATTCAATACCAAACAAAAGAACGATAAATTCAAGCAATCAGGAATTTATCAAATCAAACAATGAATGTCAGGTAGCCTATGTCGGACAAACAGGGAAAAGTTTTGAAGCTAGATTCAAGGAACATATTTCGTCAGATAAAAATTCGCCAATATTTGAACACATAAAATCAACCAACCACTCGATATCATGAAACAACCTTAAAATTCTTCATAAATGTAACAAGGGGAGAGAGATGAATTTGTAGATAAGTTTTGAGATTAACAAACTATGTAAGAACCCACAATTTACTACCCTAAACAGCCAACTAGGGCTTAACACATCCCCACCACTCAATATCTAAGATAACTTTCACTCTGTACTTGTGCTTACCTATTCATCTATTATACACTCATTCAATGACTGTAAGGTCGAAACCGGTCGTTATTATTGAATAAATTGTGGAAAAGTGACGAAAGTGTCTATTTCGTTTTGCTTTATAAAACCTCACTTTAACACAATCTCCAGTTTTATCTCATACAGGCCCTCCTAATAAAGATCCGCATATTAAATTAGGAGATCGAGTTATTAATTATTTCAACAACTTTTTCAACTCTTCTGCAATTGTTTTTTTAGAAGAAGGTCACAAATTTTGTCCCATTCCTAAAAATAATAATGTGAAAGAATTATTAGTGGTAAAATCAATCAAACAGAAAATAGCAAAAATTACCTCATCGTCACAAAAGCAGACAAATCGAATGCCTCTGTCATAATCCCACGCCCCACATACATATCAAAAATGAACGATTTTTTGAAAAATGAGTCCATAAAACAATTTAAACATAATTCTACTCCCGTTTTCCAAATATCTCTGAAAAGTTTTCTAAAAGAAATCCGCACCTTGTTTCTTCAAAACCGATCTGGTCCCTTATTAATATGAATATAATTATAATTTTTCAATCACTCATAGCGTCTCATATATTATTTTGGTATCAATGTGTTGACGATATTTTTGCGTGTTTAATAGTACTTCGAAACAATTTGACATTTTCCTAATCTTTGTTAATAATATCCAAAAATTGAATTAAAAATGAAAAACAAATCTACAATCAAATTAATTTTTTAGATTCTATCTACACTCGGAGGCAAAGTTAGCGGAACACTCGAAAATTTAACCAAATTCGAAGTTCGATATTTTTCCTAATTCTCAACCGATTTAGATGATTTGTTCGGCAAGTTATAGATCAACCCTTCTGCTTTGTAGAAATTTATAAGAGAAAACAAAAAAAATTTTATACGGGGTCAAAACTAAAAGTGTTTCTTTGTCAAAAATTCGTAACACCCTGTGGAATTTCGTGGTCCGAGTTGAAACGTACAATATCATGGTCTGGTAAGACACATCTTCCTACAGTAACGCCCTTCTTGTTTCATGCGTTTATCTCTATTTTTGCAAAATATACTTAATTTCAAGTGGAAAATCACCATTTTGGAGAAATTCCATTGAATCAAGAAATTGTCATTAAAATTCGTCTATCAATTTGGAATTTTCTTATTACACTCAGGCGTGTCGAAATTGTCGTTTGCGATTTTTATGTTCGAATTGCATTCGTTATTGATGACAATATGGTTAATTTGGTGAAAATTAGGAATTCATAGGAGATAACAGTCGGTAGGTATTAAAATACACAACCGAATTCTGGGACCATTGATGAAACTTTTCATTTACACATGTGTACACCTTTTTTTATTAAATATGAAATACAACACACGTTTTTTTGTATATGAACACATTTGCACTTGTTTAAAGAATGAGAGTTTTCCATTCTTTGATTTGATACAAATTCGATCGGTTGCGGTGTTTTGTGATTCTTTTACTGTTTACGATTCGAAACGGTATTTTTCATTCAGAATGAGAGATTTACCACCGACCTCAGTAGCAAGGGCAGTTACATTGATCGAGGAAGGGCGCACCTAGCGCTCAGTCGGTACCATGTTGGGTGTCTCGACGTCGGTTATCCATCGAATCTACCGACGTTACAGGGAAACTGGATTGTACGTGAGGAGGCGAGGACAAGTAAGAATTCGGGCAACCCGCGCTATACATGACCGTTTCATCGTCAATCAAACCATAAGAAATCCTCGTCTTACTGCTGTTCAGGCACGTAACCTTTTACAAGCAGTGGATAACATTAACGTCATTGTGAGGACAGTCAGAAGACGATTAAATGAAGTTGGTCTGAGATCATACGCGCAAGCAAGAGCACCAAGACTCGGTAGAGCTCATCGGGTAGCAAGATTGGCGTTTGCTAGGGAGCATGTAGCATGGACAATCAATCAGTGGAGACGAGTTTTATTTAGTGATGAGAGCCGATATCGTGTGAATTTCGTGAATGGTAGAGATAGAATATGGAGGCATCGAGGGGAACGGTACAATCAAGCGAAGTTCGCAGGAACTGAGCAATACGGTGGTGGGTCAGTTATGATATGGGGTGGCATATGCTTGGGAGTACGAACAGAACTGGAGATTATTGGCAATGGATCACTTAATGCCCATCGGTATATAACAGAAACCTTGGAGCCCCATGTTGTGCCTTTTGCTCCTTACATAGGGGAAAATTTCCTTTTTATGCACGATAACGCGCGCCCTCATACTGCGCGCATAGTGATAGAATATCTCAATGAAGTTGGGATCACACGAATGGACTGGCCGTCGCGGTCACGGGATTTAAACCCGATCGAACACGTTTGGGACATTCTTGGAAGAAGGGTTCGACAACGGAATCCAGGCAACGTTGAAGAGCTGACATTGGCTTTGGTGGAAGAGTGGGACAACATACCTCTACAGATGATAGACAACATCATTGGGAGTATGCGAAATCGTATGCGCGCTGTAATAAGAGCTCGGGGGGTCATACTCGCTACTAAAATCAAATGTTTTTTTTTGTGGGTCATCATGAACATTTTCTCAACACGTTCATTTCATTTCACGAGTGTACCGCCAGGATACACACCTGCTCTCAATTTTGGACAGGAATGATAATTATTATAGAGTGTCACACAAAAAAATTCAAAAATAAATGTGCAAAATCAACGATTTTTCCAGTGTACTTCGAGTTCTCCCGGAGCGTGAAATTGGCCAGTGAATTTCAAAAATTTTCATTTCGTTAGATTTCCGCTTCTCTAATTTTGATTTTATTTTTGGGCTAACCTCCGATGTTATGCACCTACGCAAGATTAAAAATAAATTCTTGAATTGGTGACTTTTCGCTTCAAATTGGATATCTCTTGTAAAAATAGAGATAAATGCATAGAACAAGAAGGGCGTTACTGTAGGAAGATGTGTCTTGCCAGACCATAATATTGTACATTTCAACTCGGACCACGAAATTCCACAGGGTGTTACGAATTTTTGACAAAAAAAACACTTTTAGTTTTGCCCCCGTATAAAATTTTTTTCAATTTTTTTTGTTTTCTCTTATAATTTCTACAAAGCAGAAGAGTTGATCTATAACTTGCCGAAAAAATCATCTGAATCGGTTGAGAATTAGGAAAAATATCGGACTTCGAATTTGGTTAAATTTTCGAGTGTTCCGCTAATTTTGCCTCCGAGTGTATTTTAGACAATTTTCGTACCTTACATATGTAACGTAAACCTACCTACACATACATTTGCACTCCTTCTGATTCCTCTCATCCTATTCAACATAAAATTAGCTGCCTTTAATTCTATGATTCACAGAGCTCTCGCCATAACAAGTCTCTATAAAGAAATTTTATTACTTAAAACTATCGCAAAAAATAACGGCTATTCTTCCCCAATGATAGACAAACTTGTGTCTAAAAAACATTTGCAAAAAGCCTGTAACTGTATTTATCTTCACAATACTACTAAGAATTACACACATGAATATTTCTCACTAACCTATTTCGGCCCAATTTCTAAAAAAATCGCAAATAACATCCAAATTCCCAATGTAAAACTAGCCTACAAATTCACAAGGAAACTATCAAATTCTTCAATGTCAAAGTTACAACTCAAAAATTTGATGATTCAGGAGCGTATAAACCAGAGGGGTGCTCAAACTGCTGGCGATCTACCTCAATATTTTTAGACTATTTACGATCGACTCTGAGAGGCTACAAGTATGTGTGATGCAGGATTGTCGTGCATACACGAAACACCCTATCTACTAACCCACCTAGGTAGGGTGTACCGTAGCATATATAGATATCAGCTTTCCGCACAATATACATTATTTTAGTCAAGGTTTGGGTTAGGTTCAGTTAGGTTCTTCTCTATAATATCAATGAAAAAAAATTTATTCATAATTGCGAGTTTATTGGTTGTTACAAAACAAAAGAGTTACATATGGTGTTGAACTATGGAGTGACTTTGGATGTTGAAGCGTGGTACTGCATATCCTCAGCATACTTTTCATAAGATGGTACGTAACCACAGAGTGCTACTCGCAAGCATGATGATCATAAGTTAGTCGATTGCGATATTTTGATTCAATAATCTTCATTTCAGAAAATGCAGACTCGCACAAGTAAGTTGACCCAAACATTGCCGTCAGTTGAAGGGCGATTTGCCTTAGATTCGGATAATTATCTTCAGATTTAGAAGACCAGAAATTTGTATCAGATGCTGTAGCTTTGAGATGTATATCTGATATAATCTGCACCAACTCATTTTCAACAGGACATGAGTTCTTATTAAACTGACTTGCTATTTCAGTAGCTAAGTCCTCAATTTTTTTACATGTATAGGAAAACTCATGAATGATGCTATATCTGCCAATTTACTGCAATCATAAAAACACATTTCAAATTGTCCCAAAATATGTGATAATTAAGCATAATACTTGCTTTCAAAGACGGAAAATGTTTCAGATCCTTTCTTTTCAGTTGATCTATCATAAGTTGCAATTTACTTTTGAATGCCTTTACTATGTCAATCATCTCAATAATAGCTTTTCCTTTAACTTGAAGCTCCAAGTTGACGATGTTTAAGTGCATTGTGATGTCAGTCGAAAACGTCAAATCAGACAGCCATTTTTCGTTTTTCAACATCTGAGTGTCATCACCTCTTTCGTCTAGAAAAGCTATTTTTTCGGGCAATAATTCTTGAAACATTTCTTGGAATTTTCCTCGACTCAACCACCTGACGTCCATGTGTTCAGCTGACTCCCTGTCTTCCAAATGCAACTTAAAGAGCCGCCTTTGCAAGCTACGTGTACGGTTCTTCATATCTAATCTTGAAAGATCGACCACTCTGACCTATGTAAAAATTATTACTATCAGGACAGTGGTCACTCAAGAAAATGTGGATACTATGCGTTAAATAATTCAGGAAGATCAGCATGCAACATATCGAGAGATTGATACATCATTACAGGTTTCAAAGACCTCGATTCAAAAAATTTTGTTTGCGAATAAAGTTTCCGGTATACCTGTATTGACTGAAGAACATAAAGGCTGCAAAGGTGAATTGGTTTCAAAAAACTCTGCAACGTTCTATCTTTGAAAACTCGAAAAGCGTTTACAACATTTTTAGTGTTGAGGAATTGTAGGATTCATTCATATGAGCCAGAAAATGAGCGCTAATTTTCTGTATGGGAGTTCCAAGGGGAAAGAAACCGACGAAAGTCATCAATTGCCGAAGTATTTCCAAAAAGATGGTCGCAACGTTTGTTTCAAAAACAGGTCATGTTGCAATAATTCGAAGAACAGCAACTGTCGATTTTTTACAGAACCGCAAGTCGTTAGTAATTTTCGAGAAATCAACCCCGAACGGCGAATCATCCGTCATCAAAACTATGCAACAGGCAAACAATTGAATATTTAATACAAGAAAACATCGAATTGTTACACCATCCCGCGTATAATTCGGACATAAGTACCTACGATTTTTTTTCCAAAATCAACAACGGAGTGCGTTAGCAAATGTTCCAATCTTCCGAAGAAACTGTAGATGCCATCCAAAAGGCCATTTTGAATGATTGGAATAACTTCATCAAGAATAATAGTTTAAAAATCTCTCAATTCTTTCATTTTTGCTCTATATGCAAAACTAAAAGACATCCCTCGTATATAAGGCACATCAGATAAGTTTTACTTATCTGATTAGGCCACTGTAGTTTGAGGGCTTAATGATAATTTGATCACTATATTGCTGTATTCGTTCAAAAAACTGAAAACTCTCTTGAATTAGATAAATTTATTCTACGAAAAAAAGATTGTTTGTTCAATTCAAAATGTTCAGTAACATCACAAAAATAATAATCTTATCATGAATGATAAAAATCATTCGAATGAACCGCAAATAAATAAGAATTTCCCATTCGGCTGAGTTATTTTTTCAAACCAAGTAAACGAATATGACAGCGATTTGCATCGCATTCGTCGTAGCTACGACGTTATTATTCTCAAATTTCAATGTTTATAATGCTTGAGTTACTAGCAGAAACTGAAGTAATCCAGTATGTGGCAGTGGCTTTTGGTGAGTATTAATTTTTTCTATGAAATCAAACTTCTAAAGAGTATTTCGAAAAAGAACGTTTACTTCCCTTATAAATTTCCTAACCAAATGTATACAATCGAATTAATCGATTAGCGACCATATAACACCAACTTCCAACGAATAATTTTCCTCTACAAGTTTACAATATTCAGCTGAACTAAGAATTCAGCCTGCTGACCATTTAAAGTGCCAAACGTTCACTAATAAGGTGGACAAACAAATTGAAAACTATGTTTACCTTGTTAATAATGTAAACAACACTGAGCGTCAATTGAAATGGATCATTATAGTTTTCTTCAAAACTTTTAAAAACAACCATTTATTTCCGAAGAAAATTTTCTGCCCGTAATTTGTTTTGTGGATTAAACCACTGTCTCTTATCAAACACGAATTACACTGGTCAACAAAATTGCACTATTTATCTGATGAATAACTTATGTCACTTGATGTGTACCAATTTGACGTGACTGATTCTAAATATGCCCTTATTTCTTTCCTAACAGCTCTTGTTTACGAGTTATAGCTTTTAGAAAGTTTTTATGAATGATTCAAATAATTTTAATTTCATTGGCGGAGAGTATATATTTTCAGAATACCATTTAAATGTGACAGTGTGACAATGTGACGGATGCCCAAAATAATTTTTGTAAGCTTCACTTACAAAATCAACAATCTTCGAGAAGTTAGTTTAGAACAAAATTATCTAAACTTCAATGATAATTTACATGAGCAACAACCTTTTAATAATAGGTAATACTCACAGACCTTTACTAGCAGAAACTATCATAGATAACATTTAGAAAATAAATCGTAATCATCCGCTGTGGAAACACTGCATTTATTGGTTTATATATGTGGATGACATAATCTGTTGTTCTAATGTACAAATAGACAATTAGATTCCTTTAGTATCTTCATAAATTCAATTCACCCTAGTATAAAGTTCATTTTGAAAAAGGAAATTGAGAATTCCATTAACTATTTGGGCTTAACTATAATCAAAATTGACATGATTTTTCAATTTTTCATAAACCACCCCATACAGATATTACCATTCGTGATTCTTCCGCTCACACTCATCAGTATAAAATAACTGCTCATTACAGAATGATTCGTAGTCTCCACACGATACATATTATTACGTGTGTAAATAATATCATGAAGATGTTTGAAAAGTACAAAATATACTATATTAGGGAATAACTTTTAGAAAGAGTTCGATATTATAAAACTAATAGCGGTCAATAATGGTTTTAAATCTAGTATGATCGAGAATATGCTTTCTCCTGAACAATGTCAATATGCAAGCCATAAAGTTTTTCCAAGTGTTAAAAAGACCAATCAAAACTATAATACACACACAACAAAAATTGTCGCATGATCTGGTATTCTGAATTCCACAATCGATTAAGCAGCTCGATCGCAGTTTCTTTGACAACATATGTTTTTGGACATATGAGGGGAAAAAAATCTTATCTATGTAGTAACATTTGATTCCATATGATCTCAAACACGTCTGAAACAAGAATGAGTTTATTTGAATATCAGTATTCATTCAATTCCTCTTCAGTTTTCACGCTGAATAAATGCAAGTTTTCTGTGTTTCTTGTTGATTTTCGAATCTTTGAATTTATTGTAATGCCTGCTGAACGTCCTGGACGCTATTTGAGTGATCATGAAGTGGTAAGAATTGTAACACTTCTAGAGGAGGGGCGAAGCCAACTTGTTGAATGTTAACCAAAGCACTATTTCAAGAGCAATTAATCAGTACCACGAAACAGGGGAATATGGAAGAAGGGCCAGACAGGGAATAAATCGGATAACAACACCAGTTGACGATCGTTGGCTTCGTTTAACTGCACTAAGAGTTCGCCTCTGTACGGCTAGAATGCTACAAAATGAACTTGCACTTTCCAGAAATGTGCATATTTCATTGCAAACTGTTAGGAACAGGCTTAGAGAAGACGATATCAGACCAAGGGTGGCTTCTACCGGCCCGCGTCTCACCAGAGAGCATCGAGTTGCAAGACTTCAGTTTGCGAGGGAACATGCAAATTGGGCTATCCCAGAAGGATCGAATGTTCTCTTTCCCGACGAGTCCAGGTTCTGTCTAGTATCAAATGATAGACGCATGCCTGTATACAAACGACCTGGGGAACGGTATCAGCAATGCAATATCCGGCAAACCGAAAACTTCGGAGGGGGCTCAGTGATGGAATGGGGAGGCATTTCTTTTCATGGTCGAACTGAGTTAGTCCTAGTGAATAATGGAAGAATGACAGCAGCCAGATAATGCTTTGCCTCATGCAGTTAGAGTAGTTACACAATTTCTGCAAAATGCCGAAATTGATATTTTAAGATGGCCAGCCAGAAGTACCGACTTGAATCCCATAGAACACTCCAACAACTAGAAAATCTGCTTCCTGAAATTTGGAACTCTGTGACCCAAGAGTACATCCAAAATTTGTGTGAGGGGCTTCCGAGACGTATTCTGGCAGTAATTAGGGCCATTGATTAGTAACCATTCAATGCTAGTTGATTGGTCTCTTCGCTAATGTTTAAAGATGGTAGAATTTTTTAATTTTTCATTAACTCGAAAATTGTTGATATTTTCCATTATAAACTCATTTCGTTTGAATGATACCTTTTTATTTTACATCTCTGCAAGTTACCAAGTGACTCTTGAATGACCTACCTAAAAGTTTATATAGTATTGTCCCAAAAGTAGGGTGATGCGACAATTTTTGTGGGGAGTGTATATCAACTTATAATATATTTCAAAACAGATAACATCCTAGGCAATTATTAATACAAAACTAAAATTTATAAAGCCAGCAAATGAGGTATTTATAAAATCATTCGTAGAAATTGTAATAAAATTTATATTGGTAGAGCTTTTAGAAATTTCAATATTAGGTTATCAGAACACAAACGCAGACTTGACAAACAAAAATCAGATTTTCACTCTATCCTGGAAAGAAGCAATGATATTTGGATTATCCTCCTATTTGAGCTAAGCAACTACTTTTATCAATGTAATATCGGCGGAGAAAACTCGAAATCTACCGAAAATTCCACCATGAAGACGGGTACAATACGTAGTATTTCCTACAAAATCTATCTAACAAATCGTATAATAATTAAATATGTTCAAATGGATCAAGGAAATGGACAGAAAAAAGCTGCAAGAAATAAAAATATGAACACAAAGAAGCGTTATACGTACAGAAGAGTAACCAAATATGGAATAGTATCCCTGAAATGGAATACTGCCATTTCTCCGCAACAAATACTCCTAGTTGCTAAAGACAGTGATCTTCTATCTCTTTTGATCATTATCATCGCGAACTGGTTTCTTCTTGTCACTCGGGCAACGCTTGTGGCCGCGGTGAGAGTGTTTTGTTTTGGCACTGTGGGAAAATTTTTTCAAGTACGTAAAAAGTAGGTACTTCTCAATACGTAGTTAGAAATATTGTTGTAAATTTATGATTATGCATTGATTACATGTTTGTTTGATTGTTTAATAGGTTTCTTTGTCTCATTGTGCTTAGTTTAAAAACCGATTGTACATTTTGATTAGTTTGGTTAGAATATAATGGAGTATCCGTGAGGTCCAAATATGGACTATTCCATATTTGAATATCAAAATATCATCTAGATGAATTTCAAATTCAATTTTTGGTTTTAGAATGGAGTCTTCAAGTTCTAAAGGAAAACGAAAAGAATGGAACACAGATCACATGACAGAAGCTTTACGAATGGTTAGAGAGAAAAAATTGGGTTTTTTAAAAGCAGCAAAACACTTTGATGTACCAAGAATCATTTTGTTTCAATTCTACAAAAGAAGCTGCAGCAACTAAACTAGGAAGAAGATGTGTTCCACGGCTTGTCGAGGAATGATGTTCGCAGAATGGCGTACATGTTGGTCGAACGCAATCATTTGGATAATCCATTTGGCGACTCCGGAATGGCTGGAAAAAAGTGGCTGAAGCTATTTTTGAAACGTCATAAGCAAAAATTTTCGTTGAGAAGAACCATGACACGTTTTTTGCAAGAGTTTTTGGTTTTGATGAATAAAAAGTAGTCGCATATATAACGTTGACGAATCAGGTCTGAGAGTAGTTCACAGCAAGGTACCCCAAATTAACGATCTCATAGGAAAACGAGACTTACTTCAGCTGAAAGAGGCTCATCAATAACGAAAGTTATGGCTATGAACGTTACTATCCATTTTATACCTCCTTACATATTTTTTCCCAGGAAAAATATGAGCGAACAGCTAATAGAAGACAGTCCTCCAGGTGTAGTAGGTGTTGCACATCCATCAGGGTGGATACAAATGCACATATTTACAGACTGGTTCAAGCATTTTATCAAACACGCCAACCCGACCCCAGAATCGAAAGTTTTATTAATCTTAGATGGTCATAATTCACACACTCGAAACATCGACGTTATAGAAATTGTAAGGGAGAATATTTCGAAATTATTTCTATACATCTACACAACCCATTAGCTTCAACCTTTAGATAAAACTTTTATGGGATCACTGAAAACCTATTATAGCAAAGAAATACTAATGCGGTTAAGAAACAAGAACAGGTCACTAAGTCCTTATGACATTGTTGAACTATTTGACAGATCTTACTCACAGATAAATATTCAGTGAGATCGACAATCTTGCTGGCCAACAAGATGCAGTTAAAGATGGTTGCATAATTCCACTCCAACAAAATCGAGCTTCCAGTTGAAATAACCATCCACAAACGAAGCAAGGCCACCTATTAATAGTTTTATTTCAACTGAAACTTCTTTCACATCAAGACAAGACACAGAATTTCATCCAGAACCCTAAACTTCCAAGCTTGCCGCAGTACTCTAAATCTGGTGTTGCCCTATGATATCAGCCGAATGCCAGATGAAAAAAGAAAAATTTCTACTAGAGGAAGAAAGACAACTACTGCTGAGATAATAACATCTCCTTCATATCAAAATCAACCCATTGACAGTAATAGAAAGAAGAATGAAAAAGAGAATAAGTTATCAAAGACAAAAAATAAGAAACACAAAGAAAAACAATAAAGCAAAACAACAAAAAGAGAAATCCAAGTCTAATAATAGTCCCATTAATTCAGATGATGAAAAAGAAATACACTTTGCCACAGACAGTGTGCCTGATGCCGTCATAGGACAGGAAGCTCCTCACTCAGAAGATGCAGAGTGTATGTTCTATAGCAACCAGTTTTCTGGAGATACTGGTAGAGAGACATGGATCAAATGTTTCATGTGCGAGCTTTGGGCCCATAGTGATTGCGCAGAGGCAGAGTTTGCTACCTGGATATTTGACAGATCTTACTTACAGAAAAATATTCAGTGAGATCGACAAACTTGCTGGCCAACAAGATGCAGTTAAAGATGGTTGCATAATTCCACCCCAACATAATCGAGCTTCCAGTTGAAATAACCATCCACAAACGAAGCAAGACCACCTATTAATAGTTTTATTCTAACTGAAACTTCTTTCACACCAAGACAAGACACAGAATTTCATCCAGAACCCTAAACTTCTAAGCTTGCCGCAGTACTCTAAATCTGGTGTTGCCCTATGATATCAGCCGAATGCCAGATGAAAAAAGAAAAATTTCTACTAGAGGAAGAAAGACAACTACTGCTGAGATAATAACATCTCCTTCATATAAAAATCAACCCATTGACAGTAATAGAAAGAAGAATGAAAAAGAGAATAAGTTATCAAAGACAAAAAATAAGAAACACAAAGAAAAACAATAAAACAAAACAACAAAAAGAGAAATCCAAGTCTAATAATAGTCCCATTAATTCAGATGATGAAAAAGAAATACACTTTGCCACAGACAGTGTGCCTGATGCCGTCATAGGACAGGAAGCTCCTCACTCAGAAGATGCAGAGTGTATGTTCTATAGCAACCAGTTTTCTGGAGATACTGGTAGAGAGACATGGATCAAATGTTTCATGTGCGAGCTTTGGGCCCATAGTGATTGCGCAGAGGCAGAGTTTGCTACCTGGATATGTGATTTTTGCAAGTAACTTAGGTAACTTTTTAAAATTGACCAGAGTTACTGTAGTTTCTCATTAAAATATCGATTTATTATTTATAGTTGTATAGTAGTCCATATATACTACCTATTTCATATGTTACCTTGTTTTTGTGAAAATTCATATTTTAAATAAATATATGTCAAACAAGATTTATCATAATTCAGGCTTACCTGTATAACTTATAATAAATAAGAATACAAATATTTGATTTACAATAACACTTTTTCTATAACACAAAAACAAAATTGTATTCCATATTTGGTTACTTTTCTATATCAAATTCAAAATGAAAATCTTAGCAAAATTAATAGCTTTCTTCTCTTATATTTCTAAAACTGAGTAGTTTCCGGCTTAACAGCCGGAAACTACTTCTACTATAACTATATAACATCTACTAAGGATCCTACCGCAAAATTTCAGAAAGTGGTCAAAAACATAATTTCGACTGCAAAATCATTAGTTACAGACCATGAAAAATATAAATTCATTAACTCCAATCCACAACCCCCCGAATTATATTCGTTGATAAAACTTCATAAACCTAATTACCCTATTAGACCTGTTGTTTCTTATGTAATGGCACCTTCTTTCAAACTTTCAATATTCCTTAACGACTTGCTAATAAAACATTGCAATTTTAAATCTATATTTTCGGTAAAAATTCATACGAATTAATTGCCAATATCAAAAAACCATTATACCACCTAATTCCAAACTCATTTCTTTCCATGTTAAGAATCTATTTCCCAACATTCCTCCGAAAGATACGTATTAATTAGTTGAAGAATTATTAGAAAAGAATTCTGTCAATACTATCATTAAATCAGATCTTCTTTCAATATTACAAATTTGTTTAGATCAAAATTATTTCCATTTCAATAACAAATATTTTACTATTAAAGACGGCTTGATTATGGGCAATCCGTTAAGTCCTTTGTTAGCAGAAATATTCATGAATAATTCAGAGAAATTAATTCTTAATCATCCACTCAGTAAATATTGTTTATACTGGTATCGCTATGTAGACGATATCATTATTTGCTTCACAGGAACAGATAGACAGATAAATATTTTCGAAAATCATATAGATTCATTACATCCAAAAATTGCATTCACAACCGAAATAGAAAGCAATAATTCGATAAATTTCCTAGACGTAACAATTTCGAATGAAAATGGAAAACTTGTCTTCCCAATTTACCATAAGCCGTCACATACAGATATTATAATACATAACTCGTCGTGTCATCCGTTTCAACATAAAATGTCAGCTTTAATAATTTTATTCATAGATTGATTAACATCCCGTTATCGCCAGAAAATTTCAACAAAGAATTAAATTTGATTAAACAAATAGCTAAAAATAATGGTTACAATCCCAAACTAATAAATAATATTTTAAATAAAAACAAAGTAGAATCGCATTGAATGAAGTTTACCCTGTCGATAAATTGAAACAAAAATTCAACACCTTAACCTACGTTGGCATTACAAGTGAGAAACTGAAATCATTCTTGAGTAGCAATAATTTCAACATAGCTTTCCAAACTAATAATAATTTAGGCAAATATATAAGAAAATAATAAAACCAAATCAGGTAAAAACAATAAATCAGGTAATAATTTAATAACATTGGTAGAACACATAGAAATTTTAATATTAGAATATCGGAACATAAACGCGGTTTTTCAAATAAAAATCAGACAAATTACGCGAATCATCTCTTAGAAAATAATCACTCTTTCGACCCACAGTTTGAAATTTTGCATACAGATGATAAATATTGGAAGGTAGATCTTTGGAAAACTTTAGAAATAAATAAATACAAACACTCAGGTAAACTCATCAATGAACAAGTCGATTTAATCCCTTCACCCCTATTGAATCTCTTCGATGAGCAATCTATTCCTTAATTTTATTGGATATACCTGTCCTAAATAACCACTTAAGAAGAAGCAACCCAATAAGTAATTACTCGAGAACATTTATATTTATATTCTCATTTATTTTCTGTACATTCATTCGTCTGAAGAAGCTACGGTGTAGTGAAACGCGTTACGAATCGCAATTATTAAGTGAAATTCCTTAAAACACAGTACTTGTTTTTTTATTATTGATAATGGAATTTTACCAAGTAAAAGCCTCCCAAATTCAAATGACAAATTAATTGTTGTTGGATCAGAATAATTCACAAAAATTGCTAAGCTTGTTAGTTAGTCAGTTTAAAAAATGAAATGAATAATTAACCATTTCAATTGATGCTCTGTATATTTTCATGTTTTCAATTTTTCGATTATCTGGGAAGTGGAATATTTTTTGAACAGCTTATCAGTCTCAAGAGGGCAATTCAAATGTGGTAAAATATACAATGTATACATTTAAAAATAATAAAGTTCATGTCAGCTTTCGATCTAACCGGTAATGGAAAAAAAGTTTAAAATATTTCCAAAATGTGAATTGTCCGAAACTGCGAAAATTTCGAAAAAATCTTAATGCATTTTCTATATTATTCTGATGAGACATCTATTTAGGCTACCCAGCTATTGAAATTCAAAGCTTTTTGTTTTTTCAGGATCCTTGAACATGATTACGTGTGGTTTATTTTATGGATGGCCATCAGCTTCTTTACCACATCTAGAAAACTTCAATGATGCTTCTGTCAATCTTCACTTGTCACCTGATGAAGGTTCCTGGGTAGCTATAGCAACACTCTTGGGATCCATAATCGGATGCCCATTAGCTGGATTAACCGTAGACATCATGGGTAGAAAAGAGATGATATTATTTTCATGTATCCCATACATAACATCGTTGATGACCATAGCTTTTGCAACAACACCAGGTGTATTGATTATAGGTAGATTCATAGCAGGAATATCAGACGGTCTCATCAATACGGCTCTGCCGATTTATATCGGAGAAATTGCAAGCCCTAAGATAAGAGGAATGCTTGGATCTAGCATCCCTGTTTGCCTAATACTTGGTATTCTCATAATTAACATTATGACTGCGTTTTTCTCTGTATCTAATGCAGCTTTGTTGAGTACAATCTTTCCAATAACATGCTTTGCAGGTATGTTTTTCATGCCAAAAAGCCCTTATTTTCTATTGACGAAAAACAGAAATTCTGAGGCCAACGAAGCATTGAAGAAACTTAAAGGTACTGAAGATATTGATGCTGAACTGAAGGAAATGACTATGGGTGTTGAATCTGCAAGACAAGAAAGTAAAGGGAATTTCACTGATTTTTTCACGATTTCTTCAAATAAAAGGGCTTTTCTTATTGCAATATTGATCAAAACTGCTCAGCAGTTGACAGGAATCACACCATTAATATTTTACGCCTCATTAATTTTAGAAGAAGCTGATATAGGAAAATCTGTTACTATTTGTACAATAATCTTCTTTTTAGCACAGCTGATAATGTCAATAATTGGTTCAGCTATCGTTGATTGGTGTGGAAGAAGAGTTCTTCTCATTTGGTCTGCCATTGGATCCGCTGTTGCTTTGTTTATTGAAGGAATTTACTTCCAGTTGAAATCAGAAGGACTAAATTTAGACAACTGGCATATAATTCCAGTTTCAGCACTTATAATTTTCGTCTTTTTCTATGGATTTGGTCTTCAAAATATACCTTATCTCATCTTGGGCGAGCTTTTTTCGACAAATATCAAAGCTGTCGCAGTATGCTATAGTGATCTATATTTTGCACTTTTGGCAGCAGCAATATCTCAGTTTTTTCAAATAATTTCCACCACATGGGGAACGTATTTGGCATTTTATATTTTCACAGTTTGTTCTATTATAAGCTCAGTTTTAATGTATATGTTTGTGCCAGAAACTAACGGTATCACTTTGGAAGAAATACAATCTTTACTTGAGGCTGGAAGGAAATACAGAGACGATAAAAAACCAACTAAATGATTTGGTGTTCAAGAGGAAGAAAGCTTAGAGGGTGAAAACCCATAATAAACGAAAGAAGAGATAGGTATAGCCAAAAAAACACTAAGATGTAATGAAAGTTGCCTACTTCGGTAATCCATATGAGAATCAGAATGCGACGTGGCTAATTTATACAATTTTTTCTAACTCTACCCCTTTTTGAGCTTGGATTGTGCCTGTAAAGTAAATTAAGCCAGTTTGGCAATGATCGTATCATCGCATGCTGTTTGTGTCTGAAATAAACAGTTTTTCTACAACGCTATCTACCAAGAATAGCTTGAACTAATTCCGATAATATTATATCCTATTAGATACAAATTATTAGATTGAATAGTTTATTTACCTTCTGCAATAATGTTAATGACCATTCAACAATTTCAAAGTTCCACATTTTACCAATGAAATAATAAATTTCCACTGAAATGTATATAAATGTAAAATATCATCAATTTTGTGTTATATTTGTGTATATAGTGTATTACATAAAAGTATGTTACAACTTGAGAAGTTTAATCTAAGTGCAATTTTAAGAAAAAAAATTTATATAAACATAGTTCCGCAAAAGCTTCGTTACGGAGCTACAGGGTGTCGAAATTTCCAGAAAAAATTGTTTTTTTCTTCAAAACTCCCGCAGTTTTCGAGATATTCAGCCCAAATTTGGAATGCAAGCTATATTTTATAGCCTCCATCATTACACGTCCTAAATTTTAACTAGATTCTACAAGGTGTTTTCTTTTCCGGAGCCATGTCTTCTTTTGCCCTTTCAAACTTTTTTGTAGTACGCCACTGATCAGCGTACAATCAATTTTCGTCATCTTCGTTCAATTTAGAAACTTTTTTGACAACTGTAATTTTTTCGTATCTCTGACCGGTCTCGAGCAAAAAGTTATTAAACGATTGTATGCATTCGCTGAATTTAGAGCACTTCTAACTGGAAAAATGACTAGTAGGCTTTGATTTTTTTCATTTATTTATTCATTTTGACAGTTGCTAAAGTTAAACCAGTGTCTGCTCGAATTGTTTATTAAATTAACGATTAGTTTTAAGGCTTTTGAAGTTATTGCTGTAAGAAAAAATGGTTAATTTGACTAACGCCGAATTGGGTGATATCCATTACATATACGGTATGGCTGACGGAAACTCAACAGAAGCTAGGCGGTTATATCAGGTGCATTTTCCAAATCGAGTAACACCAGACAGGCGAACATTTCCAAATATCCACAGAAGGTTGAGGGAAACTCGTACTTTTACTGCAACTTATCATTTGAAAGGTGCAACTCAAACTATTAGAACTCCAGATATTGAGGAAGCAGTTTTGAATTGTATTGATTTGAATCCTTATGAGAGTACAAGAAAAATTGGAAATCAGTTGGATATTTCATATGTTCTAGTTGGGAGGATTCTCCACGACTTTTTATTGTACCCGTTTCATATTCAACGCGTCCAAACTCTACTTTCTCGAGATTTTCCTTCAAGACTGAATTTCTGCCGATGGATCTTAGAGAAAATGCTCATTTTAATAGTGAAATAATGTTCGCAGACGAAGCTAACTTTTCGAGAACTGCTATCACAAATTTTCACAATAATCATTATCGGGCTGAGGAAAACCCCCATTTGATTGGAGAATCTCATCATCGAGAACAATTCTCCCAAAATGTTTGGTCGGAATAATTGAAAATTATTTGATTGGGCCATTTTTTGTACCTAAAAGACTAACCGGTCCCGCTTATCGGAAATTTGATGAGGAGGAGTTACCTTTATTGCTCGAGGATGTGCCACTTTTGGTGAGAAACATAGTGTAGTTCATACATGACGGGACACTAGCACATTTCAGTGGAGAAACTAGGAAATTCTTGAATAATACATTCAACAACCGATGGATAGGTCGGGGTGGGCCAGAACCATGGCCTCCTAGGTCCCGAGACTTAAATAGTTTAGACTTTTTCTTATAGAGATATCTCAAAAGTTTATACCACTCCAGTGAGCACTGTAGAAGAATTAAGAAATCGAATAATAACCTCTTGTGATACGATAAGAAATACCCCAGGAATATTTCAAAGAGAGCGTGATAATATGCGAAGTAGGACAGAGGCCTGTATTCTTGTAGGTGGATGACACTTTTTGCAATTTATTCAGTTTTAATTGTTCTTTTTATTAGTTTGATATTGAATAAGTATAAATTGAGTCTCAGAAGACGAGCTATCAAAATAAAAGCAAATTTTCTGCATACCTATCGAGTATTTCTACTATTTTTTTTTCATTTAGCGAATAACATACAATTCAAATTCAATAATTTTTCAGTCTCAAACGGTTAGAGATACGAAAAAATGACAGGTGCCAAAAAAAGTTTCTAAATTGAACGAAGATGACGAAAATTGATTGTACACAGATCAATGGCGTACTGCAAAAAAGTTTGAAAGGGGATAAGGAGACATGGCCTCGGAAAAGAAAACACCTTGTGAATTTCAGTTAAAATCTAGGACGTGTAATTATGGAGGCTTTAAAAGATAGCTTGCAAAATTTGGGCTGAAAATCTAAAAAACTGCCAGAGTTTTGAAGAAAAAACCAATTTTTCCGGAAATTTAAACACCCTGTAGCTTCGTAACGAAGCTTTTGCGAACCTATGTTTATATGAACTTTTTTTCTTAAAATTGTACGTAGATTCACCCCCTTAAGTTGTGACACACTATTATGTAACACCTTGTAGATCTTTGACCACTCATTCTTAGACAATATCAATTTTTGAATGGTTATCAGTAAAACTCTACTTATCTCAAAGTGAAATCTATGCAAACAATTTTATTTTAGGTTTTGAAAGTATTTTATTTTAATAAACATAATAAAAATGAACAATACTTTTAACCATTTCCTATTATTAGACAACTTTTCCGATTTTTCTCTTCCATAAAAACCTAATTGAAACAGAAGATATCGTAATGGATCCAACCATTCTCAACAGCAGCATTTCATTTTTATTCATATAGATTATATTCAGTTAACTCTCTAATTATTGTGGTACTGTTTCCCCCCAGGAATCCCACATGATTTTCCTTGAATTATTCAAAGATTACTCCCAAGGGCGCATTAAACACGTGACTAAGTAAAATGGGGCGATCCCATTTTATCACCATTATTAGATTCTGAAATTCATTAAGGGTTAAACAGAATAGCAAACAACGCTTTAATAACTCTTTAAAGCTGCGATATATCAATCCCTATCACTCACTAACCCTGACTTAGCTCCCGATATATTCTCAACTTCAGCCACCCTATTATGATGACAGAATCGGATTCAGCCCAGGATGATAATATGCTGAGAATCCAGAAATCCAGAATATGAAATGGTAATTTATATGGGAATATAGGTTATATAAAATAAAAAGTAAATATATAAAAAACCAATTTAATTGAAGTGTTTGACCATATTGATCGATTATTATCTCCAGGCTCAAACAATGGTTCAAAGAATGTTGTGATATTTTCTTGCTTGGCAGTTTTTAAAAGCTCCTTCAATTCGGCAGTGGAATTAGCAATTTGCTTCTTAAAAATAAAACTTCGGTCCATAGACGGATCAATTTTCATAAAGAAATCATAAAGAAAGAAAACATAAGTGATAGGTTTCAGCAGGTCTGTTTCCAGGGTGCAACCTCTCAATGGCGACGAGTTGACAGTGGAGTGCCACAGGGATCTATCCTAGGATCCCTTTTATTCATCCTATACGTAAACAACCTTCCGGCAAATCAGAACTAGAACAGCATCAAACTTATCTTCTTCGAATAAGGTTCAACTTCTGAAACAAAACAATTCCGAAACCAGTCACAGGTAGCACTTGTAACCCATGCTTTCTTATTAGCACGACAAACCAGTGACAGGTCGTTCTTGTTTTGATTTTTTATGCATTTATGCATTTGAAAACATACTTTAGGCGTAGTAGTACTAAAGTCCATCTATATGCAAGCGCAGTTGGCGTACGCCAAGAGTATATAGAGATGGCTGTGCCAATTGTAAGTCAAAGAAACAACTCCTATCATCAAAAGGATTCTTCATCAGTTAAATAATAATAGTACGCCTTTTAAATTGAATTTTGCATTGAGTTCAAATTACGGGTATAGGTGTGATGAGAATAAGTTGTCCAATCTCGAACTGTTCTATATCTCGATATCCAGATAATTTCCAATATACAGAGCAACCCAATAAAAACGGACTACCATGAATAACCCAGCCGGTAAATTTCCTGAAATTTTTGAATGGGGACATCTTTTGTTAAATGTTTCGTATTCTTATCATACTCATCCCTAGCTTCTTCTCTTTACGTCCACGTAATTATTTACTTTCTAAAAGAACGTGTGATGAAGTGAAACCTGGAATTATTTGTAAAAATTCCGTTTAGGACAGCACTTGATCAAAATCAATTATGTTGGTTCAGAAAAAATTTTCTCTTCCATTTGAACGTTTGCCCATCATCCCTCTACCACCCACAATTTCCATATGAGAAAAGGGTTGTGCAACACCTCTTTAAAAGGTTGTACAATTTACTGTATTACTTTTAATTCATACCAACTCCTTACATTTCATGTAAAGATCTATCAAATCGATTTTGTTACGAAGAGTTACTAATTCTGCTCCGGAGGCCTGGAAAATGGGAAGCATTAATATTTTTCTATTAAGGAAAAGCTATATTTCTTACGTTTGAATCCATAAATGAAAATTGTGTGAAAGCAGTGGATCTTGATGGAATACCACCAACTATTTTGAAGGAATGTGCTCCAGAATTAGCACCTGTTCTTAACCGTCTGTTTCATATTTTGTATGAGAGCCACGCGTTTTCGAAGCGTCGGAAAGTATAACCGATTCTAAAGAAAGGAAAAAATGCCTACCCCAAATTATCGTTTAATTGTTTCCCCTTATTTTGAAAGTCATGGAAAAAGTAATGAACCTTGTGCTCATAAAATATCTCGAATTATAGAGTATCATCAATACAATACGGTTTCCGTAGACAACAATCAACTGGTGACCGCTTTGCATACATTACACATTTGTGGACATCAACAATTGTAAAGCAGAGCAAATCAAGAGTCGTTGCTCTTGATATCTCAAAGGCCTCCGACAGGGTTTGGCTCGAAGTCTTGATGAATAAAATAATCGCTTATGGACTTTGCGAAACTACGTAGTTGGATTAGTAACTTTCTGATCAGTAGATCGAGTCGGGTGGTAGTTGAGGATGTAACGAGTGAATCTTTTGAAGAGTACCTAAGGCCTCCATACTCTTGCCAACTCTCTTTCTGTTGCAGATTAATGATCTTCACCACTCCACCAAAAACAGAGTATTTAGATTTTGCAGACGACTGTACCCTGGTGTCCTCATTTTTTAGTGATCGTCCTGTATCTGCTGAGGAGCAATACAGGCGAAAATATCGACAAAGCATGCCACTAGAACATCTATAGATCATAATCGGCATCACTCAGAAGACGGAACCTGGCCATTGGGGCTCTCTCAATCAAACAGAGAGGGAATTGTTTTGTTGAGTTTGAATATTGAAGAGATTTTGCGAGACTATATTTCAAAATTGACAAGCAAGAACAAGGAAATGATTATGTTTCAGGAGACTCACACTTCGACGGAACATCTCCGCAAAAGAGGAAATATCGCAGGTTATGTACTTTTTGATTATCTCCTTAGTCCTTTTTATGGCCTTGCTTGCTATGTAAAATCTTTTCTTAAATTCAAGTGTGTTTAGACAAATAAGAGTCAGGTATGATTGTTGAAATATTTTTCTGCTGGTTTTCTTTTTCCATTGTTACAGATTCCTGTCCCTAACCCCCTTCCTTTCACCCTTGTCTTCCTCTGGAAATCATGGAGTGGAAGATGAGAATTGAAACTGCTAAGCAGAAAAATCTTTGGTACTCTTTATGTACACACATAAACAGACAAGCTATTGCTAGTGCAATAGCGACAGGGAAACTATTTAGTCCCTCAGGTTTTTTCACTCGTTCATTGAATCATACGCAAAATAGTATGGTTCCCCTATTACATTTTCCTGAGCTCACACTTGTGTTTTTCTGACACCACACTGGAGAGCGTTGTTGATTGCGTCTTGTTCGCGTTGAAATTGACGGCCACACTCTGAAATCTTCTCTAAGTTTTCATTTAGTATATATAGGTGTATATATATATATATATATATATATATATATATATATATATATATATGATGGGACAAATATATTCCGCGAAAAACTTCGCGAGGAATCTACATTGGGAGGTTTTATCTCGAAACAGAGGCTAAGAGCACTACTCCAGCGGGATTACTTCGCTCGTTTTCTACCGTTGATGTAATTCACGGAACAGCGAAAGATGTCTCCAAATGTTTGGAATTTTTAACGTTTCCACATCTGTTTGTTATTGTTCGTATCTTTCTTGAAGTCCGGTTGCAGGTTCGCCGTGTCGGTCCATAGAGGGCGACTCTCATACGTATGTACGAGGTGCATCCTTTCTGGCATCGATAGGGTACCCCGATGTAGCTTAATAGGATGCTGAGAAGCGATATGCGACACTGATGAGCTCCTAATAAGGGCGAAGCTGCAGTCTGCCGCTTCGTTTTCAGCATCCTGCTTGGTTTTTGAATAATTCTTTTTGTCTCAAGTTTACATATGTATATATATATATATATATATATATATATATATATATATATATATATATATATATATATATATATATATATATATATATATATATACTAAATGAAAACTTAGAGAAGATTTCAAAGTGTAGCCGGTTGAACTTGGTCAATTTCAACCTGAACAAGACGCAATCAACAACATTCTCCAGGAAAGTCACTGCTGAAGAACCTCCTCTAATCATGCAAGGACATAGAATTTTCCCAGAAAAGAACCAAGAATAGAAGAGAGAGACAGATCTATAATGTTTCGTCTACCTATTTTTCAGCTACGTTTGATCCAACTCAACAATACCATACAAGAATAATAATATAATGAATACAATATACTTGTTGATCAACTTTGATATTGGAAATGCTAACAGAAACGACGAACGCCATCTGAATGAGAAATGCTGTTCACGAAGAATTCTATATTACCAACCCCAGCGTTGGATGTACTAAATGGTGAAGTAATAATATATTACACAAAATCCTTCAGGTTTTGCCTAGTCACTTAAAACTAGATTTACATTCTCAATAAAATGAGAACGCTTCTTGGCTTCATGAATATTTTCTGCACAAGAGTACTCTAACCGCCAACCAGATTTGTCGTATTGTATCATAATGTCCGATATGATCTTATTACAGTGTTTCTGTCGACTTCCTACTGGTACCCAAGAGTTGACCCTGTAAGGTTTGAATTATTATGTTCAAATCATTTTAGAAGAGTTCGAGGAAAAAGTCGAAAATGTGACGAACGTAGATTTCAGACATCCAAACGCTTGATTCTTCTTTGAATTCATTTTATTATTATTATTATTATTATTATTTAATATAAATTAGAGTTGATGCGTGATGCCTATATAACTCAAAAATCATAATATACATTATGTCTAACAGGTTGCAAAGCAGTGAAAACAAAGTAATGCAAAATGATTTAAAAATAGGCTAGGCTATTCTAATCTGATGAAAACAAAATAAAAAGATTCTCAAAAGCAAGTAGATCAAGCATTTAACCTACCCGCAGAAAACTCAACTAAAATACAATAATTGCTTATCAAAAACATGTTGTAGGTACTTAGAAATCTTCAGTTGCCTGTTTCAGATAATATCCTTGAATCATAGGCACTCTTGAAAGCATTGACAGAAGTAGAAAAAATAACATGTGGTGGTAGATCATTCCATGCCGTAAAGACACAATTGGAAAGAAAATTCTGTCTTAGGGTGGATTTGAAGTTTTCTCGATATAATTTCAGTCTGTAGCCTCGTAGACGTCTGTTGTGATTGATCGTTAAAAGTGGAGATAAATCTGCACCGAACCTGTTATTCAAGGCCCTGTAGACAATAATAAGTTCACCTCGAAGCCGTCTATTATTGAAAGGTTGAAGATCGAATATTTTGAGGCGTTCGGAATAACTTTTCCGTCGACGCCCGTACGGAATTCTTGTTATCCTCCGCTGAATAGATTCGAGATAATTCGTCTCGTAATTGTAAATGGGAGACCACACAGGACCTGCGAATTCCATTAATGGACGAATATAAGTTTTATATAAGAGACTACAAGTTTTGGGCTGACAACCTTTGAAAGATCTCTGAAGCAGAAACGAAAGTCTAGAAGCTTTGTTACAAATAGTTTCGATATGATCAGTCCAGGTTAGTTCATTAGAGACTATAGCTCCAAGATCAACTTGCTTCGATGTGGTGATCAGAGCAGTTCCAGAGATTTTGTATATCCGATGGGGGTTGTTTTTGCCAAGGTGCAGGACCTTGCACTTATCCAAATTCAAGGGTAAAAGCCAGTCGGCGCACCATCTGGACAGATGATCGAGATCTTGTTGAAGAGTGTGATAGTCAGAAAATGGATTATTATATAATTTTGTATCGTCAGCATAGAGAGAGCAGGTGGAAGAAAGTATAGACGGAAGTTCAGCAGTATACAGTAGGAATAGTAATGGGCCTAAAACAGAACCCTGAGGAACACCACTTGAAACCGGCTTGAGTGAAGACTTTTCTTTCGAAACTTAAACGCGAAAGCTTCTTCCAAGTAGAAATGCTCTAATCCATTCTAGAAGCCGACTTCTTATGCCAAGGTGTTCAATCTTATACAGCAGTCTTCGATGTGGGACTCTATCAAACGCTCTCGAAAAAACTAAATCAACTACATCAATTGGAATCCCGCAGTCTATAGCCTTTGTCCAATCGTTGATACATAGAAGCAGGTTTGTAATCACTGAACGACCGGGAAGGAAACCATGCTGGTTTTCAGGAATCAATTTATTGGAAAGGAGAAAATCGAGCATTTGGAGGTGAATTATTCTTTCACATATCTTCGAAGCAATCGATACAAGACTGTAATTATCTGCTGAGAATTTATCTCCTTTTTTGTAGATTGGGGTAACTGTTGCTACCAACCAATCATCCGGAAGAGCACCTGTTTCGAAAGATATGGTGAAGATGATAGACAGCGGTGTTGCCAATATAGATGCACACTTCCTCAAGAGAGTAGAAGATAGACCATCCGCACCAGGGGCTAAATCACTTAGGTTGTTCAATTGTTCATCTATAATTGCTGAACTGAAGGTTACGTGTGATAGATCCAAAGAACATCGATTGGATTGAATGGGTGGTAAAGGACCATTACGTTCGTGGGTTCTATAAAATTAACAACCAATAAAGCAACACCTTGTTCATTCCTATTTTCATGGTTAATTCAATGACAGCACGAACCAGTGTAAATTATTCAAATAAATATCAATAAAAGGACTGCGCCGTCTAATCTATCTATCTAAACAACGTTATTCATCAGCTTTAATATCACAACTGATCAAGAAAACACCTCTCGATGATACTTGTTGGCTATCAACCCTAAAATCATATCCAGCAGATTTAACTCGAAGATCCCCAAAGAGTCCGGTACTGTTAAAATAAGTCTGTGCTCTATAACTAAAACACAACACCATATAATTTAATTTGAAAGTATATACCAACATGGGGACAGTTTTTAATTTAGCGACAGGGAAGCACGTTAGATTAGAAAATCTCTACGAAAATCAGTTTACATCTATATGTTTTCATTAAACGAAGGGGACATTTCTAACCTGAAATAAAAGTAGTTAAGATTTCTACAAGGCAATTTTCATGAAGATTACTGACACCTGAAAAGTGCATTAATTATAAACATGGTTGTCGAGCGTTTGAATTCTGATCATTTCATATACACTGCGCCAAAAAATGAATGCACAATTTTTGTATTTCAAATTTCTTTCTTGGTAGGAAAACAAAATTCGCTGTTTTTCTTCGCGAACGTATTCCTCTAATCAGAAATAAAATGAAGGAGATGAATTGCGATTCTGCAAGGTAGCACCACATATTGAGAACAGCAGTTGTTGAAGAGGAATAGGCCAAAGACTTGGGGAGTACCATTCAACTGTTTCCAGTATGATCTACAGCAGGGGTGCTCAAACTTTAACTGTTGGCGATCTATCTTAATATTTTTAAGAATTTTCCGCGACTAAACCACCTGACGTCCGTGTCAAGAACTAAATCAATGTGTTCAGCTGACTCCCTATATGCCTACTGCAACTTAAAGAGCTGCCGTTGCAAGCTACGTGCACGGATGGAATTCACAATTTTTGTTGCAATACCCATAATTTCCTTCGTGTTCAAAACTTTTGAATGAAAAAATGAAGGGAAATCTTCATTAGCTCGACACAATTCCACAAAACGTTTTGGTTTCCAGTCATTGTTGGTGCTCCATCGGTTGTAATGCACACTAATTTATATATTGGCAGCTTGTAGTTTTTTACAAAATTGAAGAAAACGTCATATATATCTTTGACACGTGTCTTCCCCTTCAGAGGAATGATTGTCAAAATTTCTTCCTTAGCCATCATGTCATTGAATACCATCCGAATAAAAATACACAGCTGGGCAGTGTCTTGTGACAGTCGGACCAGATAACTGAAGTTCTCTAATAGCAGACATGATTTCTGTTTTATTTTTAAAATCTCCAAATAGAGTCTCATCCGCTTCAATAAATGCTTCCTTCACAACTGATCTATCTTCAAATGGTTTCTTGTGTTTCGCCAATATGAGAGATATTTCAAATGACGCGATCGTAGCAGCTTTTGATTGTTTGGCTGCTCTTGTGAACATGGTTTGTTCTCGTTTCAAACAAAATTTCGTTTTCTTAATTCACTCTGTGGCGGAAAATACTTTTCATAGTTCTTATGAACCGTTTTATGATGCCTCTCTAAGTTACCACGATTAGGTATTGCAACTGACGTTCGACAAATAAGACAAATTCACTTATCCTTCACCATACAAAAGAAAAATTCTTCCTCCCAATCGCTATCAAAATGATAAGTTTTAGATTTCTTCGCTGCACTCATTTTGTACTATTTAATAATGAACTTTGTATCGACGTAGTATTCAAGTTACAATTCAGAATGACTTCGATTCCTGCAAGCGCAACATTTATATCAGCGTGAACGAAAGTCTTGAGTGTTCCCATCAAACGCGCCGCCTGAAATTTCTAGAAAAGCGGCAAGAATAAAAACGCGGCTTTTCTTTGACAAGTACCGCGCGTTTTCTGATAAAGCCGCCTTTTGCCGCTAGCAGAGTGTTATTTTATTACGTAATAAATTTTTGTAGTTTAGTTACCTACTTATTAAAAATATTTTCTTCTCGAGATCTATTGAAAAAGTACCCGCGATCGACCGTTTGAGCACCCTGACCTAGTTATACCATATGCGTCAAACATGAGTGACAACTTTTTGTTCATTCATGATAACACCAGACCTCATCAAGCTCATATCGTTAGGAACTAACTTCAATCCATCAAATATCTCTGGGACATTTTCAATAGAAGATTAAGGAGCCCGTAAGCGTGAATGGCGTTCGAAACAGATCGGAATTTGGAACGAAACGGATCAGAATGGTCTATGATTTTAACGAGGAATCATAGATGTCATGCAGTAATTCTTACCAGGAGTGGAAATATCCTGTATTAACAGGTTTTTGGAGACTGAATTTTACCAAAAATTTTACATTTTTGATTTTAGTCATATTTCAATTTCTGTGAGCACCCTTTTAATTACAATTGTTCTCAAGAATTCCTTAGGACTAGTGGTCCTAAGGTTAGATTTCTGGGAGCAACAGGCATCAGTGTATCAGTCGAAACGATACGTCTAAGACTCCATTCAAAGGGTTTATACAGCAGAAGGCCCTTAAGAGTTCCAGAGCTAACCAGACAATGAAATATTAACAGACTTAATTGATGTATCGAGTACCAAAATTGGAATATTGAGAATTGGCGAAATGTTCTCTTTTCGGATGAGACCAGAATTGGTGTTCGATCAGATAACCGCCGGATTCTGGTTTAAAGGGGTCGTGGAAGACAAGCTAGACTCCAATCAGCAAGACAAATTCCGAAATACCAAGGGGGCAGTGTGATGTTTTGGGGTGGCATTATGCTGGAAGGCAAAACAAATTTGATTTTGTTTCCTGCGAGTGTCATGGCTAGAAATTACGTGGACCCAGTGCTTGAGCTCATAGTGAGACTTTGGTAAGGTGCCCACGGTGAGAATTTCACTTTGATGCTCCTCCGCATTATCTTGAAACAAAAGGAATCACTATTTTGGACTGGCCAGCTTGCTTTCCAGACCTAAATCCTATTGAACATTTATGGGATAATCTCACAAGGAAAATTAGATCGCGCCAGGATAATCCAAGAACTCCACAACAGCTCATCCAAGCCGCCACAGAAAAGAGGCAGAATATCACCCCTGAGCAGGCCGAAAACCTAATCCAAAGCATGTCTAGATGGATTCAGGCTTATATCAGGACAAGAGGAGGTAATACAAGCTACTGAGGTCGAGAAAAAAACACCTACTCCGTGAGAAAACAATTTTCAATTTTTTTACTACATGCGGAAAGAGTCTCTTATTTTCTTTCATTTGTTTCTTCCTTAAAATGAACCTTAATTTATTTATTTTTTCAATTGAAATATCTCAGAAAGGATTAATTCTAACATCCTTCGAAATATCCAAAATCCCTGAGGTATATTCAAAATATCGGGTGATTCCATATAAATTTGGTTGTGTGTAGTTCTCTAATATGTATTTTACCTATTCTGTTAACCCATTTCACTGTACCTTTATATGAGAAAATTGCTAACTTTGTATTTTAGTTTAAAACTCATATTTGTCTGATGATGAGCGGAAACTTGAAATAGCTATAACATTAAATAAACGTTTCCATCTTAAACAGTGACTGCACTAGAATGCATTCAAGTCCATTATGAAATCGAGAATAACAAAATGCCATTTTAAAATATATATTTCAAATTTTAAATTCATCAGTTTTGCTGCCACTCTGTCTAGCGATAATGAAAGATGATTTTCAAGAATGCTCAACAATTTGGTTGAGCCTTTTGTCCAAAGGCCTAAGTTACACCTGTGCTTGTCCGAAGATGAAAAATGATGTCTGTTTGAAACAATTTATCACCACAATGGGAACGTTATTCGATGTATAAAATCGAATAAAAAGGTATTATTCGACCCTTTTGTCCTTTTTTCTGAATTGTCACTTTGCGAGCCATGGGAATGGCAGTCACGCGTGAAAGATGAAAAAATATGATATAGATCTCTAGGAATGCGATTATACGAAAGAGAATATAAACATGTATTCGATAAGCTCATAAAATATGATATTTTGGGGGAATTCAAAGTTGGTACAAACATTTATTAATTAAATGAGATAAAAACACAAGGTTTAACTTTAATCCACACTTTATTTGAAAAAATTCGACGACGTTTCGCTGACACAGCAGCTTTATCAAGAATGAAAAATAGAATGAAGAGTATGGTATTATAAACAAATCGTAGAACAAGTTGGATGAATAACAGGAAAATCCAAACCGAGCCATTGTACAGTTAGTATGAAAGGTAATAAAACTAATTAAACAAATTAAGTAGGGTGAGTAATTCAAATCTACTTGTTCATTCAAAAGCTTGTCCGAATGTTTGTATCTATTTATTTCTAATGCTTCTAGGAGATCTAATTTTGAACTTTTGATTTTATATGTAATATGTCAAAGTTTTATTGAATGAATGGTTTTCTTTTATTAGATGGTTTGAATAATTTGAATCAGATTTATTTTTATCGAAGCTACGTTTATGTTCAGATGTTCTTATGCCAAAACTCCTATAGGTCCTACCGATATAAATTTTATCACAAGAACCGCAATTGAGTTTATAGATTTCTGATTTACTTGATTTTTCAACACGAGATTTATTATTTTTAATATGTTTACCTAAGTTATTAGAAGTTTTGAAAGCTATATTAAGATTTTGTTTGACGAGAAAGGATTTAATATTTGTACTTGCAGAACCGCAGAATGTTAAACTGTTGAATATTTTATAGTCTTTATGAATAGGATATACTTCATTTATTGCTTTCTGATAGAGTTTTTACGAATGATTAGATCTATCATATCCGGATTATATGAATTATTAATGGCTATCTGTTTGATGATGTTTAACTCTTTATTATAATCTTCTACTGATAAAGGTAAATTGAGTAACCGATGTACCATGCTGTTTAAAGCTGCAACTTTGTGTTGAATTGGATGTAATGAGTAGTTATGTATAATTGTATCAGTATGTGTTGGTTTACGAAAGACCGAAAAACATGATTATTATTTTGTTTAGTGATTTTAAGTCTAAAAATTTATGGAATCGTTCTGTTCAATTTCTATCGTGAATTTAATGTTCAAATGGATGGAATTGATGAAATTAACAAATAAGTCTAATTGACGAGTAGTTCCAATGAAACATACTAAGATGTCGTCAACATATTTATACCAATAAAGAAATTTGGAAATGAGTGGAGGTGTATGAATTTTCTGTTCAATATTATTCATAAAAATCTCTGCTAAAAGTGGACTCAAAGGATTTCCCATGATCAAACCATTTTCACTACTGTAATAGATGTTGTTGAAAGAAAAATAATTTTGTTCAATGCAAACGTCCAACAGATTCAATATTTCTGATTTGATTATGTGGTTAACATGATTCGAATTCAAAATGTTTTCGATTAATATTTTGACATCACCTGGAGGAACACTTGGGTATAAATTCTCAACATCAAACGAAATAAGTTTTGCGTTAGGTGGTAGGTTAACGTTTTTTATGTTATTTATTAATTCGAAAGAATTTTTTATAGAAAATTTTGATTTGAATGAACAATAATTTTTAATGATATCTATAAGGTAGTGCGACAATTTCACGGCTGGGGCTGTAACGTAATGTCATGTTGAATTCACACACGAAAACATGTTGAATTCGAATCATGTTAACCACATAATCAAATCAGAAATATTGAATCTGTTGGACGTTTGCATTGAACAGAATTATTTTTCTTTCAACAACATCTATTACAGTAGTGAAAATGGTTTGATCATGGGAAATCCTTTGAGTCCACTTTTAGCAGAGATTTTTATGAATAACACTGAACAGAAAATTCATACACATCCACTCATTTCCAAATTTCTTTATTGGTATAAATATGTTGACGACATCTTAGTATGTTTCATTGGAACCACTCGTCAATTAGACTTATTTGTTAATTTCATTAATTCCATCCATTTGAACATTAAATTCACGATAGAAATTGAACAGAACGATTCCATAAATTTTTGGACTTAAAATCACTAAACAAAATAATAATCATGTTTTTTCGGTCTTTCGTAAACCAACACATACTGATACAATTATACATAACTACTCATTACATCCAATTCAACACAAAGTTGCAGCTTTAAACCGCATGGTACATCGGTTACTCAATTTACCTTTATCAGTAGAAGATTATAATAAAGAGTTAAACATCATCAAACAGATAGCCATTAATAATTCATATAATCCGGATATCATAGATCTAAGCATTCGTAAAAACTCTATCAGAAAGCAATAAATGAAGTATATTCTATTCATAAAGACTATAAAATATTCAACAGTTTAACATTCTGCGGTTCTGCAAGTACAAATATTAAATCCTTTCTCGTCAAACAAAATCTTAATATAGCTTTCAAAACTTCTAATAACTTAGGTAAACATATTAAAATAATAAATCTCGTGTTGAAAAATCAAGTAAATCAGGAATCTATAAACTCAATTGCGGTTCTTGTGATAAAATTTATATCGGTAGGACCTATAGGAGTTTTGGCATAAGAACATCTGAACATAAGCGTAGCTTCGATAAAATAAATCTGATTCAAATTATTCAAACCACCTAATAAAAGAAAACCACTCATTCAATAAAAACTTTGACATATTACAAATAAAATCAAAAGTTCGAAATTAGATCTCCTAGAAGCATTAGAAATAAATAGATACAAACATTCGGACAAGCTTTTGAATGAACAGGTAGATTTGAATTACTCACCCTACTTAACTTGTTTAATTAGTTTTTATTACCTTTCATACTAACTGTACAATGGCTCGGTTTGGATTTTCCTGTTATTCATCCAACTTGTTCTACGATTTGTTTATAATACCATACTCTTCATTCTATTTTTCATTCTTGATAAAGCTGCTGTGTTAGCGAAACGTCGGCGAATTTTTTCAAATAAAGTGTGGATTAAGGTTAAACCTTGTGTTTTTATCTCATTTATATCATAGATCTACATCAAGTAACGGCCTCCACAATTCAAAAAAATTATTAATTAATAGGAATAATGATTGAATGAGGTCCTGATGATTAAAGTAAACGTAATAAGACACTTTTGTCACTTTTCCACAATTTATTCAATAATCACGACCGGTTTCGACCCTATGGTCATTTTCAAGTGAGTAACAATACAATACATGACTAGGCAAGTACAAGTACAGAATGAAATTTATCCTAAATATTGAGTATTTGGGATCCATTATGCTCTAGTTGGCTGTTGACGGAAATAAATTGTGGGTTTTTACATAGTTTATTAATCTCCAAACTTTCCAACTAATTCATCTGTATCCCTTTGTTACATTTATGAAGGATTTCAAGATTGTTCAATAATATCGAGTGGTTAGTTGATTTTATGTGTTCAAATATTAGCGAATTTTTATCTGAGGAAATATGTTCCTTGAATCTAGCTTCGAAACTTTTCCCTGTTTGTCCAACATAGGCTACCTGACATTCATTGCATTTGATTTGATAAATTCCTGATTGCTTGAATTTTTCGTTCTTTTGTTTGGCATTGAATAATAATCTGCTTAAGTTGGGATCGCTTGAGAATGAAGTAGTTATGTTCAATTTGGAAAAGTAGTTACTGATTTCGTTAGAGAGTTCGCCGGTGTATCTGAGACTAGTGTATCTTTTTTCCGGGGTTTCTACGATGCTATATAGTAATTGAGAGGTAATACATTGTTCTTTGCGTTTAATGATTGTATTTAGAAATTGTTGTGGTATGTTATTATTTGAGGCAATTTTTCTGATGATATTAAGTACAGTTTGAAAATTTTTTGTCGAAAGGGGAACAGAGTAAGCTCTATGAAACATGGAGTTATATGCAGCTAGCAGGCCCGCCGTAAGCGGGCGTGCAAGGCGTGCAATGCACGCAGGCGGCGCATTCAGGGGGGCGGCAAATCAGACAATCATCGACTAAAATTCAGACATTGTCACCTCACAATACTAAAAAGATTATCCTTATAAAAATGATATGATGAACGGCGCCCAAATATTTCTTTTATATCGTAGCATTACATAGCGCCATCTATTGAAATTCATGAGAACAAAGTTAATCCGTATCGTGCTCTATGCGAAATAGGGAAATCCCACAGATATCAGGGGAAATCCCCTTAAAACTAAATACTCATTTCTTTGTTTTTATTTATTTAACACAAATGCGAAAGTGATGTGAGTGAACAACAAACTTCAATTATTTGGTTATAGCCCTAATGTGAGATCCGGAAACGGTCCAGGGTACTTAAAATTAATAATATTCTGTATATTTTTGTGCGAAGTGTGACTATAAAAATAATTTAGAAAATTATTTATATTATCCGTCGGCGCAAAAATCATAATTATGGTAAGTGTCTTTGTTTAATTAATCAGCATATGGGCGCATTCATATAAACAGCAGGTATTCATGTAAAATTTAAAGGTATTTTACCGAAAAAACTTAAAGTAAAGATTTATTGAAAAAATTTATTAAAATTAATACAGAGTGTAACAAAAGTAACTTAAGTAACGAAAGGGGACATTCCATCTAATCAATACGAACAACTTACTATGGGGTCAACTCTGAAGTCGCGAAAAAAAATTAGTTATTCCATTACATTTGTGTGCAGTAGGTATGAACATTTTTTTTCGCAGTAGTATTGTGATTATTATTGTGATTTAAAGGGTATTTTTTCTGTTATACAACTTAAGAGTGAAGATTTATAAAAAAATATTAAAATTATACCTATACAGGGTGTAACAAAAGTAACTTAAATCCCGAAAGGAGTCATTCTACATAAATACGAACAACTTTTACTATAGGGTCAACGGTGAAATCGCGAAAAAATAACTATTCCATACAAAATGTATGGAAAAGCTGATTTTTTTCGCGATTTCAGTGTTGACCCCTAGTAAAGGTTGTTCGCAATAATGGGTGGAATGATCGACCCCCTTTTGGGATTTAAGTTACTTTTGTACAACCGTATACTAAACTTTTTCAAAAAAATTCCAGGAACCTCAAAAAAGGAAAAAAATTTCAGGAGCTCAATTTCGACGGCAAAAACGAGGAGAAGATACAGAGAAAAAAAACTAGAGGGATCTCTTAAGAAATTTTTTAGCAAACCAGAAAATAAGTACTCTGAATGTCAAGAGAATGTTGACATAGATGTAGCTTCAACAAGCGCAGCTTTAAATCTAGAAGTTATGAAGGTATCTGAAGAGAAAAATGTTAGTCCTTCAGAAGGAGACTCCAGTGAAACTAAAAAAAGAGAAAGTAGTGCTAAAGAACCTGTAAGCAATTTATCGTCATCAAGTAGCTGTTTAGATTGTGGTGATGATCCCGGTTCGTGGCCCGTCAGTATGACTAATGATATTGTTAATATTTTGGTTAGCCGTGGTCCCGTGCAGCTGTTTAACCACAATTTTCCTGCTAATAGCGATGGAAGAAAATTTGCAAACAGTTATTACTCTAGAAATCTTCCTAATGGAGAAAAAATTAACAGAGAATGGCTTGTTTACTCTACGTCAAAAGATTCAGTCTATTGTTTTTGTTGTAAAATATTCAGTAAAACTGTAAGTAGTCTGTCAGCTCCAAGCGGTTTTTCCGATTGGCAACATCTGTCATCTACCTTAAAACGACACGAAACAAGCATTTCCCATAGCGAAAATTCAAAATGTTGGGTCCAACTAAATCATATGTTAAAAAATAAAACTACTGTAAATCAAATGCAACTGAGACTATTAGAATCTGAAAAAAAACAATGGTGTGATGTATTGGAAAGGATCATAGCTGTTATAAAATTTTTATCTCATCAATGTCTGGCGTTTAGGGGCTCGTCCAAAATATTATATGAGCATGATAATGGTAATTTTCTCAAAGCAATAGAAATGATAGCATTCTTTGATTCAGTTATGCGGGAACATTTTCACAGAATTCAAGCCTCGAAATTCGACTCAACTCGCATGACTCACTATTTAGGAGATCAAATTCAGAATGAAATCATTGATTTACTCGGCACGACCATAAAAAATTATATCCTGAACAAAGTCAGAGAATCAAAATATTTCTCTCACATATTAGATTGCACACCAGATGTAAGTCACACAGAACAAATTACAGTTATACTAAGGTATGTTGTTTTAAACAGTGAAACTAAAAATGTTACAATATGCGAAAGTTTTATTGGCATCTGTCCGATAACCAGCTCCACAGGTGAAGGACTATTAAATTTTGTTTTAGATTTATTTTCGCAATTAAACCTTGATATTAAAAACTTACGTGGCCAAGGTTATGACAATGGTTCTAATATGCGTGGAAAACACAATGGATTACAAAAAAATATTGGAAATGAATAATCGTGCATTTTACGTTCCATGCTCGGCGCATAGTCTCAATTTGGTCGTTAACGATGCGGCAAATATAACGCACGACACGGTCAACTTTTTCAACTTAATTCAAGAAATTTACGTTTTCTTTTTGTCTTCTACCAAAAGGTGGTCCATAATTTGCAAGCATTTACCTGATTTAAAACTAAAGGCATTAAGTGCCACGCGATGGTCTAGCAGAATCCATGCAGTCAAACCTTTACGGTATCACCTCGAAAAAATATTTGACACTTTACTTGAGATATCAGATAACAATTCGTCGGAATGGGATTGTACAACAACTCACAAAGCACATTCGCTTGCTTTGAATATTCAAAATTATAGATTTATTTGCTTAGTTGTAATTTGGTTTGATATTTTAAACGAAATTCATGCTATTAGCAAAATGATGCAAAACCCCACAATAAATACTCAAATCTGCATAAATTTGTTAAATAAATTGATTCATAAATTCACCGAATATCGCACAGATGAGCATTTCGAAAGGATGTTGGAAGAAGCTACCACTGTGGCTCGGGAACTTAATGTAGATGCAGATTTTCCGCCTATAGATACCGTTCGTCCACGAAGAAAACCAACTCAATTTCAGTATGAACAGAGTGATGAAGTCTTACTAGACCCTAAAACAAAATACAAGGTAGATGTTTTTTAGGATCCTGGACCAAACCTTAACTTCTTTAAAACGTAGATTCGATGAGTTGGAAACTTTTACCGACGTTTTGGCTTTTCACCAATAATAACTTGTTTAGTTACTCCAAAGATGATTTAATGAAACATTGTAAACATTTGAATGTGAAGCTAAAAGATAGTTCAAGTAGTGACGCAGATATTGACGGTATAGATATGTTTAATGAAATCTATGCTTTAAAGTTGCATTTAACTGAAAACCAGTCTAATGATCCACAAACCCTATTGCAATACATTTTTGCTAATGAATTAATGTCAACATTTCCGAATACAGCAATAGCGCTAAGGATACTACTTACATTGCCGGTTTCAGTTGCATCTGGTGAAAGGTCATTTTCAAAGTTAAAAATAATAAAAAACTATTTGAGATCAACTATGCACCAGCAAAGACTAAGTAATTCAGCAATAATTTCAATTGAACATGAGATTCTAAATAGACTAGACACCAAAAAAATTATAGCTGATTTTGCCAACATGAAGGCAAGAAAGGTGCAGTTTCTGTAAAATAACTTAATACCTATACCTACCTACATAATATGTATAAACTGCACCTTTCTTGCCTTCATTTTTTCATTTAATGTCGTATTAGTGTATCTATCTTGTATAAAATAACCTAATATAACATAGTTTTTCACTGTACAGCATTTTTTTTCACATTTTTATAAACACCTAGGTTTTGTAGTTAGATAGGGGCGGCACGATAGGAATTGCACACCGGCGTTCAAACCGCTAGCGGCGGGCCTGGCAGCTAGTTTGTGGCTTAAATGACTGAACGAGTCCATTGGAATCGATGCGTCTGTGAATGATTTCTGTAAATTTTATAAGTGAGTAGGTTATTTGAATTTCTAACGGTTAAGTCGAGGAAAGTAATTGAGTTATTATTTTCTAATTCAGAATTGAAGCTGATGCGATAATGTATTTTATTCAGGAAATTCAAAAATTGCTGAATTTGTCTGTTTGAACCATGAAAACCAACTAAAATGTCATCTACATATCTGTACCAGAAAGTAATGTGTTTTTTTGCGAAATCTGTGTTTAATATCAATTTTTTCTCAAAATTATTCATGAAAATGTGAACCCATTGGAAGACCTGAATTTTGTTTAAAGAATTTAGATTGAAATTGAAAGTAACTTTGAGATAGGCATTTTCGAAGAAGATTGCTAAATTCATTAGTGATAGATGGCGGTGTGTTACACTCGGATGAGATATCTCTAACAGGGAGAAGACACTCATTCGTTGGAATGTTCGGGTACATATTTTTGACATCGAAAGAGACTAACTTAATATCTTGGGAGATTGTGAGATTTGAAAGTTTATGTATGAGATCTACAGAATTAGAGATGGTGTATTGTGCTTGAAAATTCGAGAGGTTTAGAAATTTTTGATTCAAGAATTTTGCTAGTTTACCTGATGGTGTGTTTATATATGACACTACAGGTCTTGTAGATTTTTTCTTCCTTATGTATTTTAATCAATCCGTACATTTTTGTACTTGAGAATGAAAAGGATAGCGATAGACTCGTACATACTGTGCATCATTTTGAAGTAGCTTAATATTCAGATATAAAACATAGTATTAAAATAGAGGATTGCTTTATAATTTTTTTAATAAATTAATTTCATGTGTGTATAAATTTTACACAGTACAACCTCTCTAATCTGAATCATATGGGATCTGGGCTTGTTCAGATTACTAAAATATTAGGATCATCGAAGTAATTGAAATGATATAGTAAAGAGAATACAGGGCTGAAAAACGTGAAATATTTATTGAAAAACGTGAAATATTTATCGAGCACGTGAAATATTCACTGAGAAACGTAAAATATTCATTGAAAACTAAAAATTATTGTGATTCACAAAAAAACATGAAAATATAACAACATATTCTTAAGAAAGTGATACATTTCACAGATCATGTCTTAGGTTATGAAGAAGTCTTGCATAGTTTTCTGTTTTAACGAACGAAGATGAGAATTTGCAGCTTCCTCTCCCAATTTGTTCAATAATAATATTTGGTACTGAGGGATATAATTTTCTGTGCACCATTCCAAACATTTGTTGAAACACAAGAGAGCTTCTCTATGTTTCACTGAATTTATGGTGACATCGCCTTCTTCAAGTTTTTCTGTATTCTCGTCACTTTCTATGTTGTTGATTATTTCAGCTGCAGATATATAATTCTCATTATCTCCTACAACCTATTCTTCAATGTCTTTAGTTGTTAATTCTTGACCAGATACATTTGTTAGCATATTTGTCATCATGCGTATATCGCGATTTTTCTCTTCTTTCTCCAGCAAAGAAATTTTTTTTCTCTCAACCGTGACAGAGGCAACAGGTTACCTGGGTCATAATCATCATCTTCTGTGGGACATAAATTCTTCCATAATTTCTAAATTAACTCTTGGGACACAGATGACCAGGCCATTTCAGGAAACACCACATGTTTGATGTCCAATTGCTTCAGTAACTGCGAAACGTTATTGTCTTCTTGTACCACAATCTTCAGTAGCAATGATTTTCGATAATGCAATTTCACATTCTCTATTACATGTTGATCCATTGGTAGTAATAATGGAGTACAATTCGGAGATAGAAACATGACCTTAATATTTCGGTTCTCACTGATTAATTCCTCTTCTCTTGGATGTCCAGGAGCATTATCTAATAAGAGCAGAGCTTTTTGTGGCAATTTCATCTCGTACATTTCATTTTTAACATCAGGAATGAATTGTTTGTGGAACCATTCATAAAAAAGTTCTCTAGTTACCCATCTTTTTCTTTGACTTTTATAATAAACTGACAAATTGAAGCAGTTCTTGAATGCTTGAGGTTTGTTGGCTTTTCCGATGACCAACAATTTCATTTTATGGGATTCTGGTGCATTAGAGCATGAAATGTAATACGGTCCTTACTCATCTTCCGACTTGGAGCTTAATTTTCAGAAGCATGGACTAGTGTTTTGTTTGGAAGAATTCGCCAAAATAACCCACTTTCATCTGCTTTGTAAACTTGATCTGGCACTAGATCCATCTCCCGTATTTTTTGAAGAAATTTATTCTTAAATGGTTCTACCACAATAGCGTCTGAGAACAATTTCTCTCCAGATATGGTAAGTTGTCGAATTCATGTCTTTTTTTAAATTTTTCCAACCATCCTTGTCTTACCTTGAAATCATCTCTACCTGTTATACTGGTGTAAAAAATCTCTCTCAAAGATGAGATCACCAGATATATATATATATATATATATATATATATATATATATATATATATATATATATATATATATATATATTCTTTTGAAAAGAGAGGATTTACAAAAATTTGAATAATTGAATTTACAATAAATGCTTATATCTATAATTTTGATGTGTGTCAGAAAAAACACAAGTGTGAGCTCAGGAAATGTAACAGGGGAACCATACTATCTTGTATATGATTCAATAAACGAGTGAAAATCCTGAGGAAAAAACTCGTTTTCCTGTCGCTATTGCACTAGCAATAGCTTGTCTGTTTATGTTGTGTTAGTGTCGTGTGTACATAAAGAGTATCAAAGATTTTTCTGCTTAGCCGCTTCATTCTCTCTTGCATTCCAAGATTTCCAAACGAAGACAAGGGTGAAAGGAAAGGGGTTTGAGACAGGAATCTGTAACAATAGAAAAAGAAAACCAGCAGAAAAATATTTCAACAATCATACTTCTTATATGTATAAACAAATGTAAGAAAAGATTTTACATAGGAAGCAAGGTCATGAAAAGGACTAAGGAGATAATAAAAAAAATACATAACCTGCGATATTTGCTCAAATTCCATCTCCGTTTGACCGAGAGAGCCCCGATGGCCAGGTTCAGATAGATGTTTTAGAATCATTATGGACCCAATAATCTGTTGACATCGCCCATATATTATTTCTTCGTGGAACTTGTTCAATTTAAAGAAAAATTTGCGAAAACATTTTGACAGTCGTTCGAAAAATATGACAGATAAGGGTGTATGTCCAGATCGTTCTTGTAAGAACCAAGTGTATAGAGCATTTTCAACATTCGGATTTTCACTAGTTCTGAGCGTACACCGTTTTTCCCAGAACCATAATCAGAAAAAGTTATACAATTCTCAATTGATTTTCTTTTTTTCTTTGTATCACATACTGTAGATTTTCCAATTGAGTGTATTCTGGCCAATTCAGAAACACTTTGTCCATTATCTAATTCTTTCAAAATTTCGCATTTTTGCTTCAATGTTAACGTTTTATATCGACGCGACATGATTACTACAAATATCAGGTGCTGAATGTGAGAAGAGAATCTAATCTGCACAAGTGAAGCGAGTATTCAGACAAGATATTGGAAGTTCGGACACTTTCAATCGATGAAATTATTGACGGCGTTCGGATTATAGAGGTAAAAAATAAATTGTGCGGATTATAGAGGTGGGTGATTTCAAAGTTTCGTTGTTCGGATTAGAGAGGTTGTAGTGTTTTTACATCGTTAGTAAAGAAAAAGGTGATAGTAATACATATATAATACTAATCTTACGAATTTTATTTCTATTATTAGCAGACAAAATGAAAACAAAAATAAAAAAAAAATTCTTTTTATTGTCATAAAATAAAAACATAAAAGTTTTTAAAATTTCAAATTATTCAGTATCCGAGTCACAGGACATATAATTGTAATCTCCAACTTCTAAATGTTCTTCGATATCGCTTTCTGTTTCAGTTGTTTCGACAATGTCTTCAATCCTTAAAAGTGTAGGATCCCCAATGAAAACTACTGGTTTTAAATAATCATCTCAGAACCAAACGCAGTTCTCAGGCTGAAGTTTCACGAATACCGGATGAGTTGCATTAAGCCACATGGAATTTACGAAAATAGTTTCTAAAATTTTTTGAGTCAATGATATCCAGCAAGAAAGTGTAATGTTGGAGTCAAAGCCTTTTACTTTTTAAAAACTGCTGGCCGTCTTCTTTAGCAGAGTAATTTTTTTTAAAAATGCGATATCTCGCATCATTCACTTTGGTGCAGTAAATTCTTGAACGGTGTTCATTTTTTCTTCATTGAAAATATAGACTGTGTCTTCTTCGTTGGTGAGGTAGCCTCGGTTTCGTTCGTTGGGGGGCGCAGTGATATTTATATTATTGCGTTCGCTCCAACGAATTGAGATGAGTAGGTAACGGCATGGCCTTTTGTTACGAGTGGGTAGATAATGCTGACGAGGTCAAACGAGATCGAAACTGCAGTCCATTATTCCTATTCGTGACATCTGACCGTGCTGTACCACTTCCCGGTGGCCCCAGTAAGCGGTGATTATGAAGAGTAGATCAGAAAACTAGCTCCTTCAAGGGAGGATATTCAACATTCTACGGAAGATTGAATATTGTCTCTTGAAAAATAATTTTCTTCGATATGTTTACACATTACGAAATCTCGCAATTAGTAACTTTTTGTTTTGAGACATTATAGAGTAATTAACCCTCAAAAGTTAAGGTAAGAGTAATTTTAATTATCTCCATTTCATTTCTTGCATCTCTCATGATGACGGCATAATTTTGTAAATGATATCTAGCATAAATTAGATTTCTTTTTGATTCAATCTCATATTTTGAAACTTTAAATTAATTCTACTCAATAAAAGTATCAGAATAGTTTTGTTGATTGATACTGTAGTCTTAAAGGGTTTTTTGGTTAGGAAAAAATCCTGAAAATTCATTTGTGGAGAGAAATCTGGGAGATTTCATCAGTAAAATCCTCATCTTCTATATTTTGGTTCAGGCGAGCTATCTGCAGATCACTCACAAAGTCGTTGAAGTTACCTTGTTTTACTCACCTCATCGCCATTGCAGTTTGTAGCCTCTGACGCCCTATAGGACGAACTGTGTAGCGGCCATCCATACTTCTGTGAAGGACGGTATTTAAAAAATTGTCGAACTGTTAAACTTTGTGATATTTTCAAGTGATATTTCACCTAATTTTTCTACTCGTTTATTGAAAATTTCCATATTGAATATTTACCTGATTGAAAATTTGAACACAGAATTTGGCACATCCTATTATACATATATTTTGAATTTTATAAAATTGATTGTAAGTCGCAAGGTGATCATCAACGGCCTTTCTCAGAATCTTACTGAGATTTGTAGAATATTTTGCATACTTACCTTGTTAACTTTTTTCAACGTATTTCTCACCTATACTATATTCAATATCTTACAAAAAAATATAAATGTTGTGGTGCCCAACCTTTCAAGAAAATTTTTGCATTTTCATTGACACTGACTTCGCAAAATACCCTAGCCAAATTTGCCACCGACGAAGAGTTGCCGAGCTAGTGTAACATATTTCATAGGTAGGAAAAATATTGTTACACTCGATCACAATTTTTGTAACGAACGGAAAAATGAAACAATAAAAAACGCAAAGCGGCTTTAACCAAGGTACGGAATGTCTAATGAGTGGCATTTAACAATATACTTTTTGCATTGAGCAATAAGGTCACTTTACTTAAACATTTTGTTTGTTTACATTCTCAAAAACACCGACCGCAGCGAAGGCGGTTTCTGTCAAAGGAAAAGCCAAACTAATGTAGCAACGATATAATTTAAAAACATACTTTAGGCGTAGTTGTAGTAAGGTCTATTCTACTCTTTTATTAGTGGTGACATTTTGTTCATGGTGCCTTTCAGTAAAACTAATTGCGAAAGTAATGCTCCCATTAATAGATTGCTTCATTATGGCAATACGTATGTAAGAACTAACTTATTCTTTAGTTTCTCCTTGGGAGAATTCAATGGTCATCTAGCTACGATGAACATTGAATAAAGCTATTATTAATTTATACTAGTTGTTTCTAAAAAGTATTTGTTCCGTTAGATAAATAAATAAATACTACAAATGGTGGTGTCTCTTATAGTCCATGGAATTAAAAAAACAGCTAAGCGTATTCGGCACTAATGGGAAAAATTACTCAGATCCTTTCTTCTAGCTGGAGAAGAAATATACTGATACGTCAAATTTTCCCTGTTCAAGGTTATACATAGAATTGACGTGGTGCTTATTCCGGTAAGATCAGGAAAATTACGAGTCTCTTATTATGGAGAATCATAGAGTTGGTTGAGTGAAAACTGTTGAGATCTAATACCCATGTAGAGTTCGTACAGATTTCTAATAAAATGATTTCAAATATTCTTTATGGACATAACAAAATTGTCAAAGTTATAAACAAATTGAGATGTGAAATAGTTTTTAGATTTTCTCAGATAATTCTGAAACTGTTGATAATTTTGGAATTCACAAATAAGTATCTGAAGATACGCGAAATTTTCGATTTAAAAGTGAGAGAAGGTACATTACATATTAAACAATGCAGTCCTCATCTGCTTCCCAAAGGCTAAACAGACTATAGTTAAACTTAAGCTTAATCGGGTTTGAAGAGTGGACTAGCTAAATAAATCCGGTACTATACGTATGATACTATGATGCTATGGAAGTCATGTTGCCACTCGATCTTTTTCTAGATGAAGTGGCCCTGGGAATGGTTTGAAAAACAACTAAGTAGCCTCTTCTGCTAGTAGAATTCGAAAACTAGCCACCCCTAGCTCATCTTCAACAAATCCATCTTACCACAGGGTGAAAATGAAGTCGCTTCTGAAGAGACTATCAAAATCTACACACTAGGCTCAAAGAACAAAGAGATGCAGAATATGTAGCACACTCGAGATACCTGAATGTAAATGGGCGTGAACTATAGATAGACTAAGCATAGTCTTGAACACAGAGTTGACCAATTTGACCTCAGCCGTAACGGAAATAGCTCAAAGTTCAAAAAATTATCAATACTTCCCTTGGTGAGATATCGGATGTCTCCTAGTTGAACATGGGAATGTCATCGAGTACGGATATGGTTCGCTCTCACAAACAACATTGTATGTGACGTTAGAGGACATGAATAATGCAAGTGCAACATTAAGGCGGAGCAGATTGCTGAAAAGGTAACCTGGCAGGAGATCCTGGAGCTAAAGAGAGAAGTTATAGCTAAAATAGCCAAAGACTGCAGCCTGAAAAGTTTAGGTTATGTCAACAAGGAATACCAACCAAAATGCCCGTTAGGCAACATTCTCAGCAATTCTCAGTCAATTTGAGAATCATTGTCTATAAGTGAGCACTGCTTTACGATAATTATATATCATAATATGAAGGAGGCAATTTAAATGAACAATCTTAGCTAGCCATATTGACATATTTTCTCATTTTTGTAGGGATGATTATTAGAAATATCTTTGAGAATCGAATGTGTTAATGATAAAGTGTAGCTTTTATTACTGAAATATACACACCACAAAAATTGTCGCATCACCTGGTGTTCTGAATTCCACAATCGATTAAGCAGCTCGATCGCAGTTTCTTTATCAACATATATTTTTGGACATATGAGGAGAAAAAAATCTTATCTGTGTAGTAACATTTGTTTCCATATGATCTCAAACACGTCTGAAACAAGAATGAGTTTATTTGACTATCAGTATTCATTCGACTTCTCTTCAGTTTTCTATGTTTCTTGTTGATTTTCAAATTTTTGAATTTATTGTAATGGCTGCTGAACGTCCTGGTGCGAAGCCAACGTTACGTGGCTGACTTGCTGAACGTTAATCAAAGCACTATTTCAAAAGCAATTAATCGGTACCACGAAACAAGGGAATATGGAAGAAGGGCCGGACAGGGAAGAAATCGGATAACAACACCAGTTGATGATCGTTGGCTTCGTTTAACTGCACAAAGAGTTCGGCACTGTATAGCGTGAATGCTACAAAATGAACTTGCACTTTCCAGAAATGTGCATATTTCATTGCAAACTGTTAGGAACAGGCTCAGAGAAGACGATATCAGACCAAGGGTGGCTTTTACCGGCCCGCGTCTAACCAGAGAGCGAGTTGCAAGACTTCAGTTTGCGAGGGTCGAATATTCTCTTTGACACGGCGTTCATAAAGTATACCGATGTACCGATTAGATGCTCGAATGAAGAAATGTTTAGCCGCAAATATAGAAAGTGGGTTGCATTTTTTCATCCGCGAATAGTCAAAACGCGAATGTAGAAAGCACAAATAAGAATCTTTTACTGTATTCCATAACGAACACATTTTTACCTTAAACTTCTGAAAAGAAATGCTGTTCTTTCAATTCATAATGGAATGCTCTCTACTCTCTACTAGCCTGGGCGTGGATTATGCCGTTCAGTTTTAAACTGAAAGCCATTCCACAGAGCCATGCGTATTTATCTCTTTCGAAGCATCCCAGATCGTTCTCGAAGTTCTTGAACACTGTCGCTCAGGTATTAGGTGCGCAACAAAGTTCTCGCCGTTTGTCAATAGATGGCTCCAGTAGTAAGTGCTGGTCGATTTTTACATATCAAGAACATCTTGAACAAAAACTAGACATATGGTAAACGAACCACTGTGACACATAAGTGATTTTGTTTTGCGTCATATACTTTCAGTATAATGTCTGATTTTGTGCCAAATAATCGTCATTTGCGGGAAGTGTTGATTTTCTTCTTTCATTCGAAGAAAACGGCGGCTGAAGCTCATAGAGAGCTCCAATAAGTTTACGGAGATGCTTCTCTGAGTGAAACAACGTGCCGGGATTGGTTCCGTCGCTTCAAAACCGGTGATTTCGATGTGGACGACCGTCCCCGTGAAAAAAAGGCCAAAAATCTTAGAATACGCTGAGTTGGAGACATTGCTCGATGAGGATCCGTGCCAACTGCGAGAAGAGTTTGCTTCAGCCTTAGGAGTTACCAGCAAGGCCATTTCCAAGCGATTGCATGCGTTGGAAATGATTCAAAAGCAAGGAATTTGGGTTCCTTATGATTTGAAGCCAAGAGACGTTGAGCGTCGTTTTTTTGTCTGTGAACAAGTGCTCCAGCGGCAAAATAGTAAGGGTTTTCTTCATCGCATCGTAACGGGTGATGAAAAATTGATTCATTACAGCAATCCAAAGAAAAAAATCTTGGGGACTGAACGGTCATACTTCTACGAATATTCACGCTGCGAAAGTTATACTGTGTATTTGGTGGGACCAAGTCGGTGTTATTTATTATGAGCTGTTGAAACCGAACGAAACCATAACTGCGGAACGGTATCGATGTCAATTGATGGGATTGAGTAAAGCACTGCTCGAAAAACGGCCATAATACGAGCAGAGACACGAAAAAGTAATTCTACAGCATGACAACGCTCGGCCTCACGTTGCCAAATCCGTTAAAACCTACTTCCTACTCCTACCCCAACCGCCATATTCCCCTGATATTGCACCATCTGATTATTACTTGTTCCGTTCGATGGCACATGGTCTGGCTGATCATCATTTCCTCTTCATATGAAGCTTGATTCGTGTATAACCTCAAAAGACGAACACTTCTACCGTCACAGTATTCGAGCTCTGCCAGAAAGATGGGAAAAAGTTGTAGCTAGCGATGGCAATATTTTGAATGATCAATTTGTAATCATTTCACAATCTCAATAAATTTTAGCAATTGAGCATGATAACGTCGGCAACAGATCGCTGTGTTATAGCTGCTTGTGTTTATTAAGATAATTTTTTCCGAAATTTATGGAAAATTCCATAATTCATAAAAATCTTATTAACAGTTTTTAGAATTGCCTTCTCGAGATACCGGTAGCTCGTGATCGACGCGCTGGCGATCAGTTTATAATCGATAAAATATATTTACAAACAACTAACTCAAGATTATTTCATGACTACAAATAGAGTGAAAATCCATTAAAGTCTGAGTTTAAACGGATGAAATATATAACATAGGCCGCTAGTAATCCTTTCCTGATTGAAATCAGGGTTCGGCATTTAATGTATTCGTTACATAACAACTTTATGAGATTATGAATGACTGTTCACGACCCCTGTAACAAAGAGAAAACACAGCCACGGTTTAATATAGGGCGGAAAAACACCGTATTAATCACAGAGGATTTACATGTATTTTAGGTGTGTTAATGCGCGATACTCTGTACCAAAATGTATATCAATTCTGTGAATGCCAAGCCTACTGATTACATCCATAATCAAATGGTTTATTTGACAAGTTTGGAAATACATTCTGTCAAAAAAAGTACCGGGAATTGATTATTAAAAAAATCTGCTTAAAACGATTATCAGAATTCTTGTTGCAGTTAAATAGTCACAATTGTTTTCTATAGTGACGCAGTTTGAACGCGATTTGTCCTTCAGTTTGTTTACAGTGCTCGATTTTGTCAGTTCTCACAAGTGTGTTTTGCGATTTTTACATGGTTATAAATATCGAACAAAGAATTTGTCTCAAATTTTGTATTTCAAATGGAGTTTCGTGTGCCGAATCGTTGAAAATGTTACAGAAGGCTTACGGTGAATCGACTTCATCAAATACCCTCCATCTGTGTCAAATCGTTACGCCACTGGTTAACAGCCTGATGCGCATAATCCGGCAATCAGATGATATGTCCTACCAGCTTCGCTTCAGAATCTTCATTTTGCTTGCTTTTCTTTGCCCACCTTTGGGCTAATTAGTTGAGCTTGAAAATCATCGTTGATTGTACTTGAAATAATTAATTTATATAAAAGTTCTCTAGTTAAAATTAGAGATATATCTTTATCTTAAATACTGTATAGTGATCTTCATAAAAAATTTAGTTCGTAGATGGAGAGTCGTAGGTGGAGGGTCCCTTAGTGGAGATTCCTAGGAGGAGAGTCCTAGGTGGAGCCCAGAGTCCGAAATACAATTTATATCTTAAGCCCAGAAATCTAGATGAATCCGAAGTTGAAATATAGGTTTTCACTTCATAAGAATACAAGAGACTTTTGGAACTTGAACTCAAGATCAACGACTTTTGCCTCAACTGTTTCTAAAGGACCAATAATCTTTGATTATCACTAAGACAAGTGTAATAATTGTACATATAACAAGAAGCATTTGTTGATGTTGTAAAACTAAGTAAAACTACCTAGACTTTTTCCTCCAAGACCTCAGTGCAAATATTGAATAAGAGTCTCATTGCTCATATTTCCCTGAGAAATCACTTAATTGTAGTGGCCTGCACGAAGTCTGGAATATTCTCAAATAGAAGATCGAAAAGCTAGCAAAACTAGCCAGCTACCTGGAATGAGGTTCGGTACAGACTAATCGAAATTCGGAATGTTGTAAGGTCATTGATTTTGAGTATGAATCGTAGATGTCATGCAGTGCTTCTCGACAGAGGTGAAAATATCTGGCATTCACGGGTTTTTGGGGACCTAGTGGATTTCTGGAAAAGTAATTCTACATATCTATACTTCTAAATAAATTGGAATTTTTTATTTTGTTCCTTAACTTCTTGGCGCACTGTATTTGCCATCCACTTCTAGCGACACTTCTAGTGTGCTAGCGTTAATTAGTTATTGGATGAAGTAAATGTTAGCATTCGCTAATGCGCTCAGAATGTTGAAAAAACTAAAAATGCTTTCGAACCCCAGTGGTCCGCGAAACACCTGTTGAGAGCGCTGGTCTAGTGGAAAAGCGATACACAAACAAATACTGTATAGCATGAACACACCTGTTAAAGGTTTCAATTACATATTATCAGTTATCACGAGTAACATTTTATACCAATTTTATCCCACCGAAAAAATCAAAAAGCACCTACTAGAAAAATAATTTAATTGTAAATCACCAAAATTTACATTGTTCTATTACGAAAAATAAGAATTTCTAAATTAAAAATATTTACAAATATGTGCTTCTGTTTGATCGTTGGAAAATATGAAATTTCTACAAAAATTTTTTGTCTTTAGTAAAATCTTACAAACTGAACTTATTGAAAAATTAAAATCAAAACACCTTTGTTCTTTGGCTTCTCAATTAGGAGTACAACAAACTGAAGTAAGAAGGAAAGTTCCCTATCTTGACATTTCCTCCAATAGTTTTCTGCTCTTCATACCTAGTAAAACATCGACTTCAGTTAAAGGTCAATTTAGATTAATTTATAATTCTTTATACTTTAAACATAGAGTTATAAATATTAACGTTGAAAAGGAATAAGTTGAAATTTCCGAAAGATAATAATATAGTACAATACAAAAACTATCCAAAAGTAACTGACTTCACCAACAGATGTTGGTTTTTAATTAAAGTCCTGATATCTATGGATGATGCAACCTTTATTTTAGTTGACAATTGCGAAGAAACATTGCATATCAATTGACTGATGGCATCTTACCCAAAAAGCTGCCAACTGAGTTGAGGCAGAGATGATAACAATCGGTCTAGTTATACTTTTAGATCACAAATTTTCAATATCATAACGAGAATCATAAGTAGTAACTCTCTTTTAATGAAATGATGCGTTGTTGCAATTACAAGAATACCACTTCATTCAATTCCGCGAAGTAAGTTCTTGGATTTTTATCAGAAATGAATAAAGATTTGAAAAGTAACCCTCACACTCAAAGTGGGGCCAGATACCTCAAACTGCCACTTTTCTATACTGTGGAGAACTAAGGCTGAAGAGGAACGCAGTAGCCTCCCCTTCAGTTGTCCCCTACGGCGCCAAATTCTCCCGGGAAGATAAATGATCTTTTTTCTCCTTGCTTTGTTACATTGGTGATGTTCCCACATACCACCTTGTCAGTAATGCAACACTTTTTTCTAGCAATATTTTTTCTTAACCAAAATTTTTTCGTTGCTTTCGCGAAGTTTGATCTTAGGAAGATATTTTGTTTATGTACTTTTCACTTTATTCATCTCTGTCCTACACAAGCCACAGCGAAGCCAGACAGTATTGAGTTCTACAAATCTAACGAAAGGAGAAGTATGGACATACTCATACCTACATGGCCAAGAAAAGATCAAGATGTTGGCTAATGTGGATTTTTCTGAGTGCAACAGCTATGATTTACGTTTACTGAGTAAAGCAGATAGAACGCAACTTATACCCGATTTTTTGAAAACCCTCGCACCCAAACTCCCAAAACAGTTCATGAGACAAAGGATGTACAATGGAAGGAATCCCAAAGCTCTCTGGAATGAGATTCAGGCTATTTTCAACATGCCTCCTTCTCACATGGAAGAGGAACCAAAAGACATAACTGAGCGGTACAAAATTTGTGACTGAAAGAAGGTTAAGAAGACAACCAATTTTTCCTTTCATTCTTCAATATCTTATAAGTTGTGCACTGCTACCGAATACGAGATGTGTGCCATGACCTCTTCAGAACGTATATGGAGAATAGCAAACGCTATACTGTGATAAAATTGATTAAAGAGTGCAAATATTGGTGTTGCGAAAGGTTCGGTCTTGGACCCTGTTTTATACTTGTTATAAGTAAGTAAATAAACTATTTATTTACAAGAATTATTGCATAAACAACCAAATTGAAATGCGCCAAAGAGAGCACAGATAATTTAACATAACCATACATAATGGGCTCAACTAAGTACATCTGTACTTACCTGTGCTCAGCCAGCTTTCAAATTCAAACAGTAGGTTTAGAACTCCTGAATAGAGTGCGGTTCACTATCTACTAGCAGGTGGAAAACTCCCCTCCTAAACGTACCGAACTGTTTAGCACTCCGCTACTCACTAGGATAATATTAAAAATTCGCAATCCCATATAACAGGTTGCCTTCTCAGTAAAACTCAGGCTGTGAGGCAGATTGAGGTAATAAAGCATTTGTCATGTGGTTTGCATTTCTCCACTTATCAAAGTAATAGGAGTGCTTCCATATAAATATTAAAATATTATATAAGTAGAGTAATGAAGGGTTAAAATATTTGAGCTCTCAAAGAGACCATGATACGACTGCCTATACCCTGCACCGGTGCAGCCAGCTACCCGAAATGAGGTTCGATACAGACTAATCGAAATTCAGAATGTTAGGTCATTGACTTTGGAGTATGAATCGTAATGTCACGCAGTGATTCTCGACAGAGGTGAAAATATCCGGCATTAACTGGTTTTTGGCGACCTAGTGGATTTCTAGAAAAAGAATTCTTCTTGGCGCACTGTATTTGCCCATTCAGTTCTAGCTACACTTCTAGTGTGCTAGCGTTAGGTAATTATTGGATGAAGTCCCGAAGTAAATGTTAGGATTCGCTAATGCACTCAGAATGTTGCAAAAAGTGAAAAACGCTTGCGAACCCCCAGTGGTCCGCAAAACACCTGTTGGGAACCGCTGGTCTAGTGGAAAAGCGATACACAAACTCTCATTGAATTATAACTTAATGCTTTGCTTCCAAAATAAAAAAGAAATGTAGGAAAATAAAATTTCATTTATTATAATTAGATATATTTTCTAAAATTCACAAACTGAAAAGTATAGAAAAGGGACATATTTGACGCTTATATTTATCACAAAAACAAATACTGTATAGCATGAACACACCTGTTACAGGTTTCAATTACATATTATCAGTTATCACGAGTAACACTTTATACCAATTTTATCCCACGAAAAAATCAAAAAGCACCTACTAGAAAAATAATTTAATTGTAAATCACCAAAATTTACATTGTTCTACTACAAAAATAAGAATTTTTAATTAAAAATATTTACAAACATGTGCTTCTGTTCGATCGTTGGAAATTATGAAATTTCTACAAATAATTTTTGTCTTTAATAAAATCTTACAAACTGAACTTATTGAAAATAAAAATCAAAACACCTTTGTTCTTTGGCTTCTCAATTAGGAGTACCACAAACTGAAGTAAGAAGGTAATTGGAAAATCCTCTATCTTGATATTTCCCCAATAGTTTTGTGCTGTCCATACCTAGTTAAAACATAGAAATTAATTAAAGGTCAATTTAGATCAATTTATAAGGATTTGTACTTTAAATATAGAGTTATAATATAACAGAAAAGGAATAAGTTGCAATTTTCGATAAATAAGAATATCAAAGTACAATGCTAAAAACTATCCAAAAGTAACTAACTTTACCAACAGATGTTGGTTATTAATTGAAGTCCTGATATGTTTCGAAGAGACAAACTTTATTTGAGTTGACAACTACAAAGAAACATTGCATCAATTGATTGATGGCACCTTACCGAAAAAGCTTCTAACTGAGTTGAGGCAGAGATGATACACACAAATCTCAAATATCATAAGGAGAATCATTTTTGGAGAAGTTGTGTAATTATAAAGTAGGAACTCTCTCTTTTAAATGATGTTGCAATGACAAGAATATCACTTTATTAAATTCAGCGTAATAAGTTCTTTTATCAGAAATGAATGAAGATTTAAAAAATAACCCTGAAACTACAAAGTGGGGCCAGATATCTCAAACTGCTATTCTATACTGTGGGGAACTAAGGCTGAAGAGGAACCCAGTAGCCTCCTCTTCAGTTGTCCCCTACAGCGCCAAGGCTATCGTTTAGGAAAAAAAAAACAAAATTTCCTTGAAAGTCCTGCCTATATCATTCAAATTCTATGATTTATTCATAAAAATGCCTTGTTACTATTACAAAGGATAATAAATACACACATGTACCATTAATTAGTAATTCTACGCTCAAATATACAATAATTTCTTATTAAAATGCTTTTCAATTCGAATGTTTATTTTCTAGACAGTTAACCCGCCATATTTACATGATTGCCCTAAATTCTTAATATTAGGCAACAATTTCACACATATATCCAATCCATAGGTTAGTAGATTAGGTTTAAGGTAAATTTAGGTTAGTTAGGTTAGGTTTAGAAATATTCCCATTTGAATTTTGGTCTCAGTTATGAACGAGATAGTGAGTACTTCCATCTATTTCATGCATCGTTTTGAGCCGTACGTCGTATAACAAATTTTGTTTCTATTTCTTAAACGATAGCCTTCCGGGGTAAAACGATTTCAGATTTGGATTCTGGGCCCCAAATTTTGTAAGTAAACATTTTTTCAGTGAATTCTGATTATTGACATTATGCCGTATGATTACCATTTTGAGAAGAAAAAAACTCGATTCCCACATTCATTAACAAATTGAAAAAGCTGATTTTGATTGATAAATTATTAATGAGATCAAATAAAATACTTTGGAATTGTCTCCTTTTCTCTGTATTTAATTAATAATTTATCCTGTAAACTTTTTTTATGGTATTAACAATGACATAAGAGAAGTAGTATCTTATTTGCTGATTAGAAACTAGAAAAGAAAAACGGTCTACTTGAGGGAAGTGGTGCATATGGCTGGTTACGAATTGGTTTCGCACTTATCCCGCGAATCACCATATGGAGGGTCTTGCGTTTTTGCTGTTCCTGAGGCTGATATGGAGGATGTACCTCAGGCTCTAGAGCTCAGCCGGAAGGGCCACATTGTGATCTCAACAGCAGTTAGTCATAAGCTTAAAATTATTGTTGTAGGGATTTATCGATCTCCTTCAGGAAATACTGAGATATTTCTTGATAATCTTGGGTGTGTATGGGAGAGGTTAGCCAACTATACCGAATATAAAGCCACCAATATGTGGGGACTTTACTATCAGTTTCGAAGTGAGTTGTCGATCTCGTAGTCTTTTGTTGATCTTATGGTTTGTTATGAATATGCACAAAAGATATATGAACCAATATTTAGGATGAACAACTACTCCTCTACCATTGACAACATATTTACGAACTTTGAAGAACCTACAAGAGGTGTTGTTGTTCTGACGGACTTTTCCCCTCACGATGCTCAGGTTATGGAGGTTCCTGTTGGCCGGAGGTTGCTGCAGTTGCCTGTCGTACCAAATAAGCGAAAGATATACTCTGAAGCTAAATTAACAGCATTCAAGTCGGGATTGGGACACGTCGATTGAAATGAAATGAAATGAAACATATATATTATGACATCAATTATTTACATGTCAAGTCAAAATTAATAGAAGATTTAATAGAAGTATGCCTCGTTTACGTCGCCGATTCAGAGAGAAATTCCTTCAACTCGTATATGGTCCTATGTAGAAGTAGATTTTTTACCTCTCTCCTGAATGCAAGTTGATGTTTTTCTTTGATTTCAATGGGCAGATGGTTGTATGACTTTGGTCCCCAGTAATCAACACCCTGTTGTAGTTTAGTTTTGCTATGAAAGGTCGTCCTCAGGTCTCCCTTTCTCCTCGTGTTGAATTGATGGAATTGACCATTTTATTCAAATTCAGGTAAGTGCCTATGTACATATCTCACACATTTCCTAATATATATTGATGGTAGGGTCAAGACCTTAAGTTGTTTAAAAGCCTCTCTGCAACTGCCTGCTTGTTTCCGGTCTAGAATAATTCAAATAGCCTTCTTCTGCAATAGAAAGAGGTTTTTGGCTCGTGGAGGAGTGCCCATACGAAATGATAGAATGAAAATACCCAAAATAGGCTGTAAATACAACTTCTAATGAACTTATTTTTTTTTAGTGTTCTTAAGGAAGAGAGTGCTGCTGTTAGACTGCTCGCCGTTTTATCTATATGAGTTTCCCAGTTTAACTTTGAGTCGATATACACTCCGAGAAATTTTAGGCTTGATATTTCGTTAGTGGGAACTCCAAACCTGATATATTGTGTTTTGTCATCATTAATATGTAGCATTTTACTCTTAAACCAGTTGTCAGAAATGTTTATCACCTCATCCTCTATTCCCTTCAATTGCTCTATTTTTGTGGCCCTCAAGCTGTAGGTGGTGTCATCAGCAAACAAAAATGTTGATGTAGAAGCATGGCTACCATTGATGGTTATGTTCATATCGTTTATGAATAAAATGAAAAGCAATGGTCCCAAGACAGAACCTTGGGGAACTAAAATTTGACTTGCATTTCCCCTGATAATGAATGTTTCCACCATACTTGCTGCGTTCTTCTCTCCAAATATGAGGCAAAGAGATGTTCCACAAATACCATAATACCTTTGCTTTCTTATAAGCAATGCATGACTTATCGAGTCAAATGCTTTTTTAAGATCTCTTGAAATTATTCCAGGTAGCATTTTTTTTCATTATTGGACGGGGGTTTTACTGGCAACGGATTCTAATCGAGCATATGATAGGTTCCTGGACATGTTTCTCTCTCTGGTCAACTGCATTTTTACATCCTGAACAATTAAAATTACGACACTGAAGCCGTAGATAACAGCCGGAATAAAGATTTCATCAAAGAGAAAGTTGCAACTCTATAAGATGAAGATAGCAGGTGAAGTAACAGATGAATACTTTAAAAAGTATAGTAGTATCTTGAGAAGAGTTGTTCAAGAGGCAAAAAAGCTACATAATAGAGACTCTTAATATATAAAGAGTCTAGGAATAAAAACAGAGATGCCTGGAATCTTGTCAGGAAGTATAGCGGTCGACTCACAAAGAGAGTTTTCGTCTTGACACAACTAGCTTAGGGGAATGAAAGCTGCTTAGCAATATTGATAAAAATTATCGAAAAAGTCATTTACAAAAGAATTATTGATTTCTTGGAAACACACAAAGTACTGGTAGAATCCCAGAAAGGTTTTCGAAAGAGAAAATCTACAAGTAGGGCGATATATCATTCCATCTCAAATATTTTAGAGAGACTCAATTCATTTGAATTTGGGAGGCTTTTACTTAGTAAAATTCCATTAGCAATAATAAAAAACAGGTACTGTGTTTTAAGGAATTTTACTTAATAATAGCGATTCGTAACGCGTTTCACTACACCGTTTCATTTATTTGTCTGAAGAAGCTACAGTGTAGTGCAGCGCGTTACGAATCGCAATTATTCAGTAAAATTCCTTAAAACACAGTACCTGTTTTTTAAGACTCAATTCAGGTAAATTTACTGCACTAATGTGCATGGATCTAAGTAGAGCGTTTAATAATGTCAGACATGACGTACTTTGTAGCAAGCTGAATATGTGCGGTGTCAGGGGATTGCCCTTGAAGCTTATCAAGTCTTATTTGAATGGTAGATCCCAATATGCTAGAGTTGGATCTGATAGGAAAAGGTGTGCCCCAGGGATCGGTTTTGGGGCTACTCCTCTATATCATTTACACCAATGATTTACCTGGTTTCCTGATGGAGTTTAGTGTATCGTATGCTGACGATGTCTCGGTGGTAGTGTCAGCGAATGACAAGAGTTCAGTGGGAACTGAAATGTGCATGGTGCTTGCACATTCAGAGGCATGGTTCTCCCGAAATCATTTGAAGCTCAATCGGGACAAAACTCAGGTGGTTAATTTCAGTAGAGGAAGGTAGAGGTTTGAGAGAATGAGATTTCAAGATCAGAGCGGAAGTATGTCCACAACTAGTAGCCTCAAGTTCCTGGGTGTAAATGTTGATCATCGGCTTGACTGGGGATTACACGTGGATAATTTAGCTAGCGATATGGCTAGATACGTATTCGCTTTAAGAACAGTATCCAGGTCAATTGATACAGAAACAGCTCTGATTGCTTATAATGCGTACGTGGACAGTCGGCTCAGGTATGGAATTGTTGTCTGGGGAGGTTCCTCACAGATCAGCCGTCTTCTTGTTCTGCAGAAGAGGTGCCTAAGAGCCATACTATCTTTGGATTGCCGTGAGTCGTGTAGGTCCCATTTTGCACATAGAGGCATACTAACTACCATTAGTCTGTATATCTATAAAGCTATCATGTTTGTCGCTTCAAACAGAGATTTATTTGTGGACTGAGAGAGAGAGCACATTCATACAAGACGAGAGGTAGAGCTGCCCTGAAGCCACCACAGACAAAATATACTTTCCTGCAGAAGAATGCTCAATATAACTTATTGAACGTATATAATCATTCATTAAGAAAAAATCCGTTTAGAAGAATATTTCGAAGATAAAATTGAAATTTAGTGACTGTGTGTTTGTTGGTTGTGCAAGTGATATCGTATTGTCCTTGTCTCGCCATTTACTATATTTATATATCTACATTCTCTTCAAGAACGTTCAAGACAACTCTTGCACGATGAGGAAGGACATTATCTTGTTGGAAGAGTGGATTTTGACCCATTGTTTGGAGATACGGTACCACTACAGGTAAAACTATCTCATTTGCGTAAGAATTTCCCGTGAGATTGTTCTGTATGAAAAGGAGGTCAGTTCTTCCACCAAGGCGTATACCTCCCCAAAACATCACTGATCCGCCTCCCTGTCTAACAACTTCTCGAGCATGCTGGAGGCGGTTTTTGCTTTCAGGTTCCTCCATATTCGAATTCTTGCCGAATCGGGATAATAACTAAATCTAGATTCATCACTGAAGAGAACTGTGGCCTACCTCTCTTGATCCCAGTTTACGTGTTCTTGGCACCAAGCTAAACGAGCAGCGCGATTTCCATGGGTCAGTTGTGGAACTCTTAAAGGACGTCTGGAGTGCAGTTGACCTTGTGCAGTTGATTTCTCACAGTTTGGTCGGAAATTTGTACATTATTTTGTTTATACACTGAACGTTATTTAATTAAGTAAACTTTTTTTAATTTTAACTCACACTACAATTGACATGTACTACAAGTACTCTTTTAATGGAACCAATAAATATATCTATCTATCTAAGAGCGTTCAATTATTGTGTTCGCATACTGACAAACCAGTGCGTCCAAATATTATTTTGTTCGTAATCTGATAACACTGTATAAAATTCAAATGCATTCGGCAAATAGCTGATCGACTCGTTTTTGGTGCTCTGAAGTTGTCACCAAGACAGGATCACCCATGAAACATATTAGTTGCACTGAAAATAAATTCAAATTACCTGCATCTTATGTATCTTCAATAGTAGGCAGCCAAAATGCCATATTAGTACAAGCAGAAGCAAGCATCATGTACTTAGGACTGAACTGTACACACTGCACTGGTCCGGGATGATCAGCATTCAAAACACAAACTTTATAACCAGTATCTGCGTTCCAAACATGTACTCTACCATCTGTTGATCCGCTGAATATGAATTGAGAGTCAGGACTGAAAGACGCTTCAATCGGAATACCCTTGTTATTCAGGTGTCCAGTAAATGTTTGAAGAGGTGTACCGTGGAATGCATCCACTAGACGGATAATTGAACCATTTGTACTTATAAGAATTGTTTTACCATCACGTGAGAACTTGAGACCTGTCCAGTCACATTCTTTTTCTTGTGTTAACTTGAATGTAACAAAAGGTCCCTGCAACAAACAGATAATTGATATTACCAGTTACCATTTGAAATAATATACATTACCTTATCAAAAGACCTCAAATCATAAAGTTTGATACTCTCTGAATTGACTCCTGCTGCGAAAATAAGACCTTCTGGATCGAATGCAGCTACTGGTCTTCCAGATAAATGCATTAAGCCTTGGCAATTGGGTGATCTTAAATCCCACAACCTCAATGATTTATCCAATGAACCAGATAAAAAGATATCCTCAACTGGTGATAAACTCAATGAAACAACTTTTTTAGTATGCCCTGGAAAATATCTCAAGTATTTATTGTCGTGTAGAGACAAGTATCTGATGGTATCATCTATTTTGGTTGAACTGTGTATTGCAGTGTTTTTGGCGTGTGTAAAATGTATCAAATCAACGCCGTACTTTTTACTGTTGACTGTCCGTACTTGAGTTCCTTTTTCACAATCGTATATTACAATTTGATCATCTTCACTGCATGATATGAGCATTTCTCCATTAGAAGAAAAATCTATGCTGTTGATCTTATCAGTGTTTTCTCGAAACACCTTCGCAACCCTAAAACTCCTAACAACTTGATCCACTAGTTTCATCTTCATGAGTTCGCTGCTTTCATAAACTTCAAAAGAATATAATTTTAAATGAATCCGTTGTTTGATTCTCTTGTACCTCTAAACACAAACAAAGAACATGGCGGAAGACATGTTGGCAGCAATCCGGTATCCGGTATTTTTTAAACCTTTAAAAAGCATGCGTATGAGCAGGAAAATTGTGTGCTTGATGAAAATTCCTGATCAAAATACAAATGATAAAGAAATATCAATATGATATATATGATTAGTACAATTTAATGAATAAAAACTTGAATGAATCAGACTAGGTGAATTGATAAGATTAAACACAGAATAATATTTATTCTTCTTTTTATAAATCTGGCGTAGGCATGAAAACCAGATACTGCCAAGAAGTTGACGGGTTGCACTTCCTATGTTTTGCTAAATCCTAGTGGTAAAAAAATTCACTTAATTCCTTTCCATATTATATAAACTATATTAAATTTATTTAATAAATTCAAATTTAACGTTTCTCCTATATATATATATATATATATATATATATATATATATATATATATATATATATATATATATATATATATATATATATATATATATATATATGTGTGTCAGCACAGGAAATGTAACAGGAAACCATATCTTGCATATGATTCAATAAACGAGTGAAAAACCTGAGGAAAAAACTCGTTTCCCTGTTTTTGTTTTTTTAATAGTCTCATAAGCATTGGCGTTGAAAAAATATTAGTATTGATAATAATCAGAAAGCTGGTAAAGTACAATGGGTAACGTCTTGTATAAGAAGGCTATGAAATTCTTATCAGAAGACTGTTTTAGACAACCATTTTGGGTCCAATGGAGTCAACCTGTAACAATGGATATATATATATATATATATATATATATATATATATATATATATATATATATATATATATATATATATATATATATATATATATATATATTTTTGTTCATTCTATCGTTTTGATTCTTCTGAGTTGGATTTTGTAATGTAGCACTGCTCAATTATCATAAGGTCTATTTTGTATTTTTAATTATTTTGTTCAATGAGGGTTTATATAATAAACTTATATAATAAAGTATAATAATACTATTTGTATCATATATAATAATAATAATTTCATGTATCCGACCAATTTGTGATATACCTCATTACTTGTCAGTGTAACTTGTGCTGCATATAGATTAAAATAATTACATTTTTCTCTAACAGCAGAAAAACTGTTTTGGCTTGAAGAGATGATTATTAACGGATACTATCAGAAAATGCGATAGCATCAAGAAAATTTATCAATATATGATACTTCTTCACATTGTAGGTAGAATCGGAAATCATCTTATTATATTACTTGCTGAAATCAAACTTGAAAATTTCATATTTGATCAATTTCTAGGTGCATTTTCAGATTGGTAGCTTATTTACGAGATACAGATATATATATATATATATATATATATATATATATATATATATATATATATATATATATATATATATATATATATATATATATATATATATATATATATATATATATATGTGTTTTATAAAATCTCATTTGGCATTTTCAATGCGTAGCCGTGGTAGGTAACTGAGGATTTTCGATGTTGTTCACAGTATTTAAGCCTCGTCTTTGCCGAAGATTGTATCGGCGTTCTGGATTGGGTGGTGTTGGCCCCGCCTCCTCGGGGTTGTGAGTAGAGTTATTGTTTCGATGTTCGGCGTTGTTTGTTGCGTTGTGTGTGGTGTCTTTTTTCAGAAGGGACTTTCAAGTAGTTAGAAGATTGAGGGCATCGTCTCTCTTATTGAGTATTCCTTTTTTCTCTATTTCTATTGCTTCCCGTATTGTTCTGGTTTTGAAGTGGTTTATGTTGGCGATTTGTTTGCAGCTATCAAAGTCTATTTTATGGCCTGAATTTATGTGGTGTTGAAAAAGAGAAGATGTCATTTGTTTATTCTTGATGGATAATTTGTGTTCGTCCAGACTCGCAGATATTTTTCGGTTGGTCTGTCCTACGTATTTTGCTTGACATGTTCCACAGGAAATGCTGTAAACGCCCTGGTTCTTTAATATGACTTTGTCCTTAGGGTTTCTCAGCGAGGCGCCGATAGTTATATGAGGTGTGTATGGTTGATATTTCGTGTTTCCGTAGAATTCTTCAGATTCGATCCGTTGTCCCTTTGATGTATGGTAGGTAAGTTGTTTTTCTGTTTTCACTGGTTGGAGGGGGTTGTGGGCGCGTTGTTGTTTGCCGTAATAGTGCTTTTTCTATTATGTCGTGTGTAGCCGTTTTGTCTCAGCGCTTGTTTGGTGATTTCTAACTCTTGTTTGCTGCTCTGGTCGTCTGCAAGGCGTACTGATCTGGACAACAGTGTATTGGCCACTCCTTGTATTTGTGTTGGATGATGGTGAGATCTGGCGTTAGGTATCTGTTTGTATGTGTCGGTTTTCTGTATACTGTGTGTCTGAAACGGTCCGGTGATTTTGTGACAAGGACGTCCAGGAACTGTAGTTTGTTGTTTTCTTCCAGTTCTATGGTGAAGCGGATTCTATTGTGTTTGCTGTTCAGGTAGTCGAGAAAATCCATGAGGTGGTCTTCGCCGTGTGACCAGATTACGAATATGTCGTCAACGTATCGAAGCTATAATTTTGGTTTGAGGGTGGCATTCTGGAGGGCACTTTGTTGACCAGATTCGTCTGGTCACACGGCGAAGACCAACTCATGGATTTTCTCGACTACCTGAACAGCAAACACAATAGAATATATATATATATATATATATATATATATATATATATATATATATATATATACGAATCTCTTTAAAATCGTTTCAGTGGAATAAACTCAAAAATTATAACTGCTAAACCGTTTCAACTATAATACAATAATTTACAGATCAGCAATTGCGAAAAAATAAAATAAATTACCGAAAAAACTCTCCAATAAAAACATTCTGGAAAAGTTTGAGGTCAAGAAATGCAGTCCAACGACAGTTTTCCCCTGTAACTAAACAACCATATTTCACATAAAACGATTTCAATGCAATATTAATCTTTTGAAGATTTATTGTTAACTTATTCTGTACACTTTATATGATACATCCTCAAATCCTTTTCTGAAACTTTGGACGGTGCTCCACTCAAAGGATCTCTACCCTCCACTCCTTTGGGAAACGCAATAACATCCCTAATACTTTGTGAATTTAATAAAATCGAGAGGAGTCTATCCAACCCGATTGCTATTCCTCCATGGGGGGGACAGCCTGAACTCAACATTTCAATAATATGTTTCATACTTTCAACGTCAATATTCAACATTTTGAAAATAGATTCTTGTAAAGAAGGGTCGTGGATTCTTATAGAACCTCCTGCAATTTCATTTCCATTTAATACCAAATCATACGCAAGAGCGCGAACCTGAAATAAAAATGAATGAATGTTATTGGAATTTATTTAGAAAGCTGCTTTAATGTATTGTTCAGCTCAAGAATCTAAATGCATTTATAGTAGATACCAAAAATGGTTTTCCATAATTTCACTTACTTTCAATGGATTTTCTATAAGAAGTGGAATATCTTGCGGATTTGGTGCAGTAAAAGGATGATGGGCAGATGTTAGAGAATCTTCTTCATCACCTTGTTCAAAAAGTGGAAAATCTACTATCCAAGCCAAGTGCATACCTTTCTTTCTAATGCTAATTCCCGTATTTTCTAAATGATTCACATAAAGAAGTCTTATTCTACCAAGAAGTGCCAGCTGTAAAAATAATTATGTTAAATTAACTTTCTGTTCATTTACTGACGGTAAAATGAAAATTTAAAATTAAGCTAGCCTTTACGATTTTGAGTGACAACTGTAAGATCAAAACAAATATTAAGTACAACAATTTGTTTCAAAATTAAAAGTGCTATGCTCATTAAATCAATGAGAACTATTGAGATTTTTATAGGTTTCATCCCCCTTGACATCCACGTCACGGAGACTATAATTCGTATAGAACCAGATTTAGATTGAAATGGTACAGTGGACGAACGTTACAGTTGATCCACTACTGCATCTACATTGTTGGCTCTACAACCAAGAATTGTTTAGTATGTGGAATATGCTCAAGATTTTTAAATGTGGATATCACCAGATGATAAAGACAGCATATTGCGAAAGGGGCATGACCATAGCTACAAAAGAAAATAACAAAAAAAAAAAATTTGCGAAAACACATTGCTTCTTATACAGTAGACAAACATTATTAGCTTTGGACAAGTTTGGTTCGGTGTCTTTGAAATTAATACAAGAATGTTAGCACCTCATTTTGGCAGATCCATATTAATTGTATAAATGTGATAGTATCTATGTCTGCCTGTTAAGCTACATAAACCGATTTCAATGAAATTTGTAGTATGGAGATACCTTGAATTTCAGGAATTGATATGTGTAACTTTTCTATGGGTTTTCCCTTAGTTTCAAGATCGAGACATGAAAAATTCTATTCAAGATCTTAATACAAAGTACAAATTTGTTTTTGAGCATTTTCATTAAAATCACGATTTATGTCCCTCCACAGCCTGAGTGAGCTCCTCATGGCCGCCTCCTCCAATATTTTGTGTAGAGGAGGGGGGGCAGCAGAAACGCTTGCTTTTGGATCTTGCTTATTTTCAATTGGTTTGGTCTCCTTGTTCGGTGCAGGCCACCATGGACGCATAGGTCAGCCGCGGTCTGATCGTTGTCGTGTATAACCAATATTTTTGAGTCGCCATCTGGACCACATAACTTGCGGCAACTCCAGAGTTTGTTTTGCGCTCTTAAGGCTTGTCTTTCGATGTGATTTTCCCCCATTTTACTAGTGTTAGTTTCTTGTTAAATAGAAGTGGTGCCTTGAAATACGGAATTTTTTTTTAACGAGTGAATATGATCATGTCAGTTCTATTGAACTGCAACCACAGTTGATCTAACGTTTATAACCATGCTTTAATTGTTTTGAAGTAGAGTTCTTCTTTCCTTTTGATCCACTCTAGTACTTCCCTGCTGAAGTGTGCTCTTATAAGAAATTGAGAATTTTTCGACCTCTCCATTTTGCTGAGATGGTATTTCAGTGAGTAGTGACCAGTTAGTATATCAGCCCTCAATTCGTTCTAGAAAGGTTGAATAGCTGTACAGTCTTCTTTGGTGGATGGTTGATAAACTTCTTCACTTACTTAAGACCTGGAGTTTTTTCTCCAGTGCTGCTTTTGGTAAGTTGTTTCCATAGTTTCAGTCCATCTGTATGTGTTGTTTATTTAAACCACATAATAGCATTTGATTGCCAGTTCAACAGTAACTTAATTACCCTTTATATGTCCATGACCAGGTACCCACAAAGAGGGAAAGTTTCTTCTCCTCAACAAGCCGCTGGCTGTTAAGAGCTTTAATCACCATCAGACTGTTAGTACATAAATTTGTGTACATTTTGTTTCTTAGTTTGAAAAATTAAAAATCATTGCAGTAATGGAATCATTGAATTATTCGTACCCTTTTAAACTATTTTGTAAGCCAGAAGCGTTTTATTTTGAAATGAAAGCTTCTCCTGATCACCAACTTGCTTATCATCCTTGTTGCCAACTTGCTATGTTTTAACACATGTTGCATTAGTTGTGGAACATGATTGGTTACACAGTAGAAAAAGATCTAAAACTTTTGATTTTCAATGTTGGCAACCCCATTGAAGCTTCAGTGGGAAAATTGACAACTAGATGCTCATTTTTTATCGCGTTGGCCAGAAGATTGCACACAGAACTGATTGTCTGTGCAAATCACAAAGAAACTAAGTTTGCGATCTGTAGGCTCCTAACCATATTACTTGCGAGTTCACAGATGGAAGATAATATCTCCAGTTATGTTTCAAATATATCAAGTGATAGATATTTGTTTGATTCATGTATTGTTGGCCGTCAAAACCGCAAAATTACAAAACCGGAAAGTTATAGGTTTTGAAAATTTTGAAAAGAAATAGTATTAACTTAAAACATTCAAAATTATTTGCACAGTATATTTTTCACATATTTATGTGTAATTCTTAGGTATGTTAGCAAAATATAGCCAAAAGCTGATGAAAAAACTATATCAACTTGGTCCTAGCATGAGTAAAACGGCACATTTAAAACTTTCACATTAACAAAATTCAGTTTAACTATAAGAGCAATATTGTGAGAAACATATAAAGGAACGCATCTTCCTTAAAACTTCCCATAAAAATATTCTGAATATGAATACACTTCTAATCATATCATTCATATTAATGAAGATGAAACAGTTATCATGAATTTTATCATAACCAAAGTTAAAAACAAATGAATTTAAATTTTATACAATAGAAGATCAACCTACCACTTGATTTTTATTTCCATAAGCTAAGAAGAGTATGCTGTTATCTTCTAATCCAATCTCTTTTGCCAGTTTTTGTGATATTTCTTCAGTAAATAAATTTTAATCTTATTTGTCCAATCGTTTACTGTTGAAATTTTACTTTGGATTAATTTTACCTGAGGAAATTGTTTGGATAATTCTTGAAACTGTTCTTTCATAGATTTTGTAAGCATAACATATTCTTTAGGAAATTTTAAACAGTAAGCTCCAAATTTATCTTTATATGAATCCAAATTAGCTGATTGTAGAATAGAACAGTTATCTAGCTAAAAAAAAAGTGAAATTATATTAACAAATCACACAAGCTTAAGGAGTGCACAAATACGTATTCCTGCCTTCTATGATGACGACTTCTGGGCACCCAAAACGAATCAATCAGCTGTTTGCAGAACGCATTTGAATTTTAAACAATGTTGTTCGATTTGTGACATATTCTTCTTTGATTGGAATTATTCTCGTGTTGTCATTGGAATTATAAGCGTCATTTCGTTATCTCTATTTCTAACAAATTATAAATGAAGAATAGAGTATGATAATCAATTTTCAATAGGTATACGACAACAATTTAACAGAAAGAGGTTTCCGTTTTAATTTATAACAGCTGTCCATACTTTCCCAAAAATGTTGTAGATTCAATATTTCATCAATTAACGTTTTCACCAGATAACTTAAGAAAATAGAAAACACGCATTCATAAAAAATGGAAAAAGATGATTTTATACTGTGGGACCTACGTGATTCCATATATTCGATAAAATATTAATGAGATCTAATAAAATACTTTGTAATTGTCTCCTTTTTTCCTATATTTGATTGATAATTTATCTCGTGAACTTTGTTGTTATGGTATGAACAATAAGACATAAGAGAAGTACTTTATTATTTATTGACTAGAGCAGCGGTTCTGAAACTTTTTTGGCGACGGAACCCTTTTGAAAAGCAAAATACTTGACGGAACCCTAATCTAACCCTACTTTTAAAAGTGCATTCTTTATTAATATGTATAATAAAAGTAATGTAACAGTTACTAATTATTACTTACTTTACCACATGGCAGGTACAATATTAGAAGATATTAAAACAGAAAAACTCTAATGGGAGGTATGAAAATTTTATTTTTCAACAATTGGTGGATATATATAAGGTTCGGCGTCCAGTCTATTGCGATATTTTGTTTTCGTGGCTGCATAGGTTGAGAATCCTTTTTCGAACAACTATGTTGTTGGGAACAGGAGAAGAATATTCAGAGCCATTTTGCCAAGCATTGGATATTCACCACGGATTCTGCACCAAAAATCGTTGAGAGGCGTTGTTTTGAACAGCGACTCTATACTTGTGTCTGATGGCATTTCTAAAAGAGATTCATATATCTCGTCTGACATACTTTGGGGCTTTTGCAAGTTGGGTAAAAAAGGATTATGAATCCATGAATTCAGTTTTATTCTTGTATTATGTTCTTCGGGAAAATACTTTCCAAAAGATGCGCGCATCGAAGTGAGATATTGGACCAATTCTTCAAAGACACCATCTTGAAACATTTCTGAGTCGTTATCGGTAAGAAACTCACTGAGTGACGTAAAGCTTTCTATTTCTCTCTGATTTTCTTTGGAAGGCAGTTATTTCGTTATAAGCCTGGAACACAGTTGTCTGTTTACCTTGCAATGATAAATTCAATTCGTTCAGTTTTTGAAAGATATCCGCCTTAAATGACAATCGGAGCAACCAAGTTTTATCATACAAACGGTCTTTCAAATTGAAAGAAGTATATGCTGAAAGAAACATTTATAACTCGGCTCTAAGTTCAAATAGCCTTGTTGAAGTTTTACCTCGAGACAGCCGTTGCACCTCTGTATGGAGCAGCAGTGTTTTATGTTTGCTGCCATAATCTTCACACAATAATGAGAACAATCGGGATTGTAGTGGTCGTGATTTGATAAAATTAATTATTTTTACCGCTTCATCCATAACTAATTTTAGATATGACGGCATTTGCTTCATCGCAAGTGCTGGAACTACAATTAGGCGCTTTATTTTTTATTCGTGACACTGCTCCTGGTGTTTTACCTATCATCGCCTTGGCCCCATCAAAAAATATTTTTATTTTATTAAAAATTTCTTCCTCGGTTGTGTTTGGGGGCAGCGGTGAACACATAAGCATGTCTTCTTCGAAAGAACTTTCATATGAATATCTCACGAAAGCCAGCAAGATAGCCAGACCAGCGACATCAGTTGACTCATCCATGCTTTGCTGATTTATCATCGAGCATACATTTTGTTATGTCTAACACACATGGCTTTATTACATTCTCAGCGATAGTGTGCGCTTCACCTGCTTATGCAATGCGATAGCTAACTAAATATTATTATTATTATTACCAAACTGATTTGAGCAATGGTTTCCCTAAGCCCGATATTGACAAAAACAAATAAAACAGTATGCCCGCAATATAAGGAAAATAACTAATGAGTAAAATCTAAATTATTGATACAAATAGCAAATTGGTATGAATGTTGGATGAGAGTAAATTGAAATTAATTATAACAAGATTTGAACTTAATGTCAATAAATAATAAATAAAATAACAACAAATTCGCTGTCTCAGTATGAAAAAAAATGAGCATCCAGTCTGTTCTTAAACGCACTGACCCAGACAGCTTCAATGACTTCCGCCTTTCCGCCGGGAGGTCATTCCATACCGAAAAAATTTTTCCTGGTTGTTGAAGTGAACGGTTCTTTCTTCAATTTTAACCGGTGCCCTCGCAAACGAATGTCACTGTTCATGCGGAACATTTTTCAAAATTGAGAGAAGTTGTGTTTTAATACGCGGTAAGTGCTTATTAGGTCGCCGCGAAGTCGACGCATTTCGAATGAGAGTCTGGCAAGATTAAGTCTCTCCGCGTAAGTTGGTCTAACGCACCCGAAGGCGAGCCAAGTGGCTCGACCTTGGACACTTTCGAGCAAGTTTTTGTCACGCATGAGTTCAGGACACCACGCAATTCCACAGTATTCGAGCATCGGACGAACGTACATTTTATAGAGCCGAATTGAATTGACGAACGACAGCTTGGAGAACGTCTTTTGCATGGGATAAAGTCTGCTATAAGCCTTCTTGGTGACGTGAAAGATATGTTCAGACCAAGTCATATTTTGTGATATATATATATATATATATATATATATATATATATATATATATATATATATATATATATATATATATATATATATATATATATTCTTTTGAAACGAGAGGATTTACAAAATTTGAATAATTGTATTCACAATAAATGCTTATATCTATAATTTTGGTGTGTGTCAGAAAAAGCACAAGTGTGAGCTCAGGAAATGTAACAACCATACTATCTTGTATATGATTCAATAAACGAGTGCAAAAACCTGAGGAAAAATTTCGTTTCCCAATCGCTATTGCACTAGCAATAGCTTGTCTGTTTATGTTGTGTTAGTGTGTGTACAAAAAGAGTACCAAAGATTTTTCTGCTTAGCCGCTTCATTCTCTCTTGCATTCCATGATTTCCAAACGAAGGCAAGGGTGAAAGAAAGGGGGTTTGGGACAGGAATCTGTAACAATGGAAAAAGAAAACCAGCAGAAAAATATTTCAACAATCATACTTCTATATAAACAAATCTGAGAAAAGATTTTACTTAGCAATCAAGGTCATGAAAAGAACTAAGCAGATAATAAAAAAAATACATAACCTGCGATATTTCCTCAAATTCCATCTCTGTTTGACCGAGAGGGCCCCGATGGCCAGGTTCAGTCTTCCAAATGATGCCGATTATGATCTATAGATGTTTTAGAATCATTATGGACGCAATAATCTGGGTTGACATCGCCCATATATTATTTCTTCGTGGAACTTGCTTAATTTTAAGAAATTTTTATTTTTTATTTTGTGATATAATTAGTCCTAAGTCATTGTGCGATGTAACGCGTTTTAACGGAAAGTCATTGATGAAGTATGAATGTCTTGGATTGTACTTTCCGACGTGTAAGACGACACAGTTATTTACATTCAAAGGTAAAAACCAGTCCTCACTCCATTTGTAGATTGCTTCCAGATCTCTTTGAAGGATGTTATGTTCTATGAGAGGATTACAGAATATCTTGGAGTCGTCCGCGTAGAAGGCTTTAGTACAATTAATGAGGTGTTGTAAGTCACTTGAGTAGACTATATGATGCCTCCGTGGCCTTTTCAGATATAGTTTGTGTTACATGCATCATATTTTTTGACTTTCCAATAACTGTTCTTTTTTAGGAACAAAAAACTTTTTATTCTTATCTTTAGACTCGGGGTGTGCAGTTTCTAAACGTCGGCGCAATTTAACAGGTGCCATGCAACTATTACGAAGCAGTTTACTACATAGCATGCAGAGAGGTGAGCGGTTGTAATCAACAAATCCAAAATTCATATATGATTCATCATACTTCCTCCTTTTCGTTTTTGAAACCGTGGAGCTTGACGTTGTTGTATCATCATCTGGATCGGTAAATGCTGTATTCTCCGCGCGTACTGCTTTTGAACACTCAGCGTCATTAGAAGATGTTGCAACACGTTTAACGCCTTTAAGACAACGTTCCATTCTTCTTTATTAATGATGTTACATGTCAGGATGGTGGGGTCAATCGTTAATGCGTATAAGAGACTAAGTTTAGTCCAAAGAAGAAATGTACAAAACTGATACAATCGAAATACAACAGGCAGTAGAGCAATGAATCTAGTTTCATATCACGTTAAAAAAACTCCGCAATTCGCTATCAGCTTGTAAGTAGGTAGGTAGGAACTTATCGCTCCAAACGCTAATCGTCAACTGACTGACGAGGTCGCGCGTCACGCCTCGTCAGTCAGTCCTAGACTCGATCTCAAACATTCTCAAAAATACTCGAGCTGGCGCCTTTGATAAACAAAAAGCGGAAATAAAAATAGAAATACAAACAATGCGTTGTGAACAATCTCGACTTTATGTTTTGAAGTTAGAGCCGAAAGTCGCTTGTTCACAACTATAGCGTCTAATTCAGAGGCGGCTTTTATCAAAGGGACTGCGCGCTCACAAGTATACACGCGGAGGGCAGAGTCAAAACGTTCGACCAGAGAGAGGTGGTTGATTTTTTTTTAATTCTTTCGGAACCCCTACTAGGATTTCGCAGAACACACTGTATAGCTGGACTAAAGAATAAAAAAGAAAAGAGGTTTACTGGAGACAAGAGCGTTCAATTATTGTGTTCACTTACTGACGAACGAGTGCATTCAAATATTATTTTGCTCGTAATCAGACAACACTGTAAAATTTGAATGCATTCGGCAAATAGCTGATTTTGGGTGCGCAGAAGTCGTCATCATACAAGACAAGATTACCCACAAATAGTTAATACCTTCATATAAATATTCAACTAACATATATTTTCATATTTTCAAATATAGGATTACACAGATATACTTTCATTTACCTTGAAATCAAAACTAGTATCTGGCTTATCACTTCCATAATTCTCCATGGCATAAGAATATGTAATTCTTTTAAATCTCTGAGGAATTGTTTCCACAAAATCAGGCCAACAATAATTCAACAAATCCTCTATCAATTCAATAATTCCATCTACTGTAGTAAAGGACATTTCTATATCCAACTGAGTAAATTCAGGTTGTCTATCCGGTCTTGACGTTTCATCTCGGTAACACCTTGCTACTTGAAAATATCTGGACAATATTTTATTGATAGATGAAGGAAAAATATTAATACCTGTCTATAGCACCTGCCATTAAAATTTGCTTGAATTGTTGAGGACTTTGTACCAAAGAATAGAATTCTCCAGGAAATTTTGTTGGAACTATGAATTCTTGAGCTCCCTAGAAATATATATTATATGGATATTCCCGTATGTCTCTAATCTTCAACTTACTCCTGGAGTAGCCTTGAATAATGTAGGTGTTTCCACATCAACAAAATTTGACTTCATCAGAAATTCCCTCATTTTATAAAGTAAGGTTGACCTGGTTCTTAAATTCTTTTGCATTTGTGGAAATCTTAAGTCCAGATAACGATATTGCATTCTGATGGCTTCTTTAGGTCTTTGAAACCCTCTAATATTGAATGGTAAATTAGAAGCTTCATTTAGTACTTCTAAATTCTCAATAACAACTTCTATTGCACCAGTTGACAACCTGGGGTTAATAGTCTCTTTGGGACGAGTAAGAACTGTCCCCTCAATTTTCAAAATTGTTTCTAATGGCAATTTCTTGACGATATCCTTCAATTTCTGATCCTAGAATCTAAAAGTCAATATAATCCAATTGTGACGTGAAAAAACGTACGCTATCTTTAATTATAAGCTGAGTTTGACCATAACCATCTCTTAATATAAGGAATTTATCTAATCGTTGATATTCTAACCACCCACATAACACCACTCGGTGGCCAACATTGTGCAATCCTAGATCTGCACAAGTAAATGAACGAATAGTGTATTGTGAACTTGTACTGTTTTTGTATGTTGTATTGTCTTTCTCTTCATCAACAAGATACACTGACGTTGAAGAATAAGGAAGTAGTGGAGTTTTTCCTCGGAAACATTTCGAGTGTACTTTATTAACCTACAAATATTCATAGTTTTAAAAATTTATTTGCAAACGCGTATTATTACCTTTAGAATTTTATTCAGTATATTACGAAGGAGCATTATGCAATGAAATAAATACACTTGGGTGAGATTATGTACGAGAATATTTCAATATTTTAAAGTTTTAAACGATCCTATATTTACATTTGGTTAATTTGTTGTTTACAGACGTCCATAGTGTTTTTCCTAAGATTCATAGAATGAATTTTTCTGTTATCGAAGCATGTCACCGTTTGAACATTATTTAAGACCTGATGAAATATTTATGAAAATAAAGTTAGGTTTACATTAGTCAAGCAGTGAAGCAAGTAGCTGGAGTCAAATCGAGGCGTGTACAAGTTGAAGTTTACATTTGCGATATTCATGGACAAACCATTCGAGTCAAGTAGGTACCGTGTCAAGTAAGAAGTAAACTTTATACCGAAATGAATCGAAGAAATCGACGAAAAACTTTGAAAAATATCATTCGAAAGTATACCTTCATCTTATGTGACCACTTGGAAAGCCTGATTGAAGATGACTATGAACAGAAAAAAAGAATTTGGATTCGAAAGTGGTTACAGCGAAGGGATACCCATGGAGCTTCAGCTCTGCTCCTTATTGAACTAGTACCACCTCATTTTTCCATTTTAAAAGCGAATATGTATTTTAAATTTATTTTATTCAATCAGCAAATCGGGCAAATGCGTTAACAGAACAACCTAACCTCTAACTTAGTGGAAGGAATGCACGAAAGGAAAATTTATATATTTATATATATTCTTTTGATAAGAGAGGATTTACAAAAATTTGAATAAATTGTATTCACAATAAATGCTTATATCTATAATTTTGGTGTGTGTCAGAAAAAAAAAACACAAGTGTGAGCTCATGAAATGTAACAGGGGAACCATAATATCTTGCATATGATTCAATAAACGAGTGGAAAAACCTGAGGACAAAACTCGTTTCCCTGTTGCTATTGCACTAGCAATAGCTTGTCTGTTTCTGTTGTGTTAGCGTCGTGTGTATATAAAGAGTACCAAAGATTTTTCTGCTCAGCCGCTTCATTCTCTCTTGATTTCCATGATTTCAAAACGAAGACAAGGGTGAAAGGAAGGGGGTTTGGGACAGGAATCTGTAACAATGGAAAAAGAAAGCCAGCAGAAAAATATTTCAACAATCATACCTCTTATATGTCTAAACAAAACTAAGAAAAGATTTTACATAGCAAGCAAGGCCATAAAAAGGACTAAGGCAAAGATGATTTATATACTCTTCTATACTTGGTCTATGACTAAGGAGATAATCTAACCTAACCTAACCTGCGATATTTCCTCTTTCACGGAGATGTTCTTCCGTCGCAGTGTGAGTCTCCTGGAACATAATCACTTCCTTGTTCTTGCTTGCCAATATTGAAGTATAATCGCAGAAAAACTCTTCAATATTTAAACTCAACAAAACAATTCTTTCTCTGTATAACCGAGAGAGCCCTGATGGCCAGGTTCAGTCTTCCAAGTGATGCCGATTATGATCTATAGATGTTTTAGAATCATTATGGACCCAATGATTTGGGTTGACATCGCTCATATATTATTTCTTCGTGGATCTTGTTTAATTTAAAGAAAAATTTGCAAAAAAATTGTGACAGTTGTTCGAAAAATATGACAAATGTCATAAAAAAGAATGAAAGTACACTATACACTTTAACGTCTCTCTACATGAATCGAGTAGGTCGTTCTTCAATCATGCCAGTAGGAATTCACGGGGTGGGGGTACAATTTCATTCCAGTAAGTTGAGCTACATTCAAGTCACTCGACTAGAAGCGCTACTGGTTCAAGTACTTGATCAAGCGCTAGAATTAATGTATATACGATGCAAGTAGCGACTTTCTAGTGACTCGTTCAAGCTACTTGACTCGTTACTCGACCCATGTAAACGGTACTTAACGTTCGGGTGACTTTGTAGTTTGTACCAAATCGAAAAAAGTCTAGATATCCCAAATCATTTTGAAACGAAACTGTGGCAGTTGGCGGAATGAAGATAGTATAGTTATGGTGCATTTTTACTTATTACGCCTTTCTAAATTATTCCATACAGGTGTCAATTTTTCTCCTTCAAAATAACAATGACTCCTACTTAGTCTTTGAGAGTAGATACAAACATACTGAGTTTATAGAGAGAAATTATATCATAATAATTTATTATTAAGATTTGGAAAGTGTCCGATCTTTATATTTGACATTAATAAATTTTGTTTTTTTTGTATATTGGAGAACTCTCATTGATTCTTGCATCAAACCAAGCAAGTAGTTAATACTCTATAATATTTGTGAATGTAATAAACGAACATATCGCTATTAAATACTCGTGCTAGCCGCCAGAGTTCACTTTGACTTTTGTATGTCTATGTCACTTACGCGCCATTCAATTTGCTTTCATCTTTCATAATAATCGTTTTGCCTAGATTCTCGTGAAGCCGACTTGGGTGCATTTTGAAAATATCAGATATTAGACTGAATATTGCTGAAAAATACAATATTTAAAATGAGCGTTGAAGAGGAAGTAATGAGGATTCAAAAAAAGTTGAATAAAATGACGTCAGAAGATGGAAGTGTATGTTAAAGATTAAATTTAAATGAGTACCATTGTTTATTTCAATTTATCTCCGTTGATTCAAACTAGGATTAGATATTCTACTTAGATAATATGCGGAAAATGATATGATTTATTAATTTTATAGGGACAGGAACAGGCACTTGATTTACTGAAAACACTACAAACTTTGGATGTAAACTTAGAGATATTAACAAACACTCGTATCGGTATGACAGTAAACGCTTTAAGAAAATCCAGTAAAGATGAAGAAGTTATTAGTTTATCAAAAACTCTCATCAAAAATTGGAAGAAATTCTTATCAGGTTCAACCCCTAGTAAGGAATCATCTAGTAGTTCTTCATCGAAACCGAAAAAAGAAAAAGAGGAGAAATCGCGAGAAGAAAAGGATCGAGATAAGGATAAAAAATTACCTTCCTCCTTTCCTCCACCAACATCCCATATTACTACAGATGCTGTCCGCCTTAAATGTAGAGAAATGCTTGCTGCTGCAATAAGAACAGACAGCGCAGAAGATTTCGAAGGTCAGTCCTGTTATATTTTGTACATATTCGTATGAATAATATTAATACTTATATTAAATTAATACATTTATTGGTAATCCTGTTTTGTATGGTGACGACTTTGGAGCACCCAAAACGAGTCAATCAGCTGTTTGCCAAATGCGTTTGAATTTTATACAGTGTTGTCAGATTAGGAACAAAATAATATTTGGATGCACTGGTTCGTCAATATATAATGATTGAACGCTCTTGTTTTTAGTAGACCGTTTTTCTTTTCTAGTTTCTAGTCAGTAAATAAGATACTACTTCTCTTATGTCATATTGTTAATACCATAAAAAAAAGTTTACAGGATAAATTATTAATTGAATACAGAGAAAAGGAGACAATTTCAAAGTATTTTATTGGATCTCATTAATAATTTATCAATCAAAATCAGCTTTTCCAATTTGTTAATGAATGTGGGAATGGAGTTTTTTTCTTCTCAAAATGGTAATCATACGGCATAATGTCAATAATCAGAATTTACTGAAAAAATGTTTACTTACTAAATTTGAGGTCCAGAATCCAAATCTGAAATTGTCTTGCCCCAAAACGCTATCGTTTAAGAAATAGAAACAAAATTTGTTATATGACATACGGCTCAAGTGATGCAAGAAAGAGATAGAAATACTCACTATCTCGTTCATAACTGAGACCAAAATTCAAATGGGAATATTTCCAAACCTACCTAACTAACCTAAATTTACCTAAAACCTAACCTACTAACCTATTCAATTCAAAATTATAAATTTAAATTAGGTTTGAAGTTCGGTCAGGTTAGTTGGGTTTGGTCTGAAGAGATTTCCATTTGAATTTGAATACTGTTACACTGCCAAATTATTACTCTATATGGTGAGACCAGGTTCCCAGTTTTTTATTTTTAAGTAACGTGGTGAAAACGTTAATTGATCAAATATTGAATCGAGAACATTTTTGGGAAAGTATGGACAGCTAGTATAAATTAAAACTGAAATTTTTTTATTCTGTTGAATTGTTGTGTACGTATTGGAAATGGATTATCATGCTATACTCCTCAATTATAATTTGGTAGAAGAAGAAACGAAATGATATATATATATATATATATATATATATATATATATATATATATATATATATATATATATATATATATATATATATATATATATATATATATATATATATATATATATATATATATATATATATATATATATATATATATTAAAAGTTTATTATTTACAAACCCTGTTTTAAGGATAAAATTTGTTCTTACTGGGTATTAGGGTTAAGAGGAACTATAGAGAATTATATTTCATTACATTGGATCTGCCTTAAAGGAAGACTATGCTAAATGCAAACTCCAATAATCATGTGTATTCCATAAGAAATAAACTAGTGCAAATAAAACTGAAGGTCAAAGAGTGCATACTTTTTTGGCATGAAAAATCTATAGTTGCATTCCTAAACACATTAAAAGTGAACAAGGCTTCCCATCAGGGTATAGGTGTAATAATAGATATATAAAGAACTCATATAAGCACACATGATATATCCAGAGCGCCAATTATTGCCAGAAAGTCGTCAACTAGCCGGGACCTCAACAGAGGAGATAATACTCCTCTAACCTAAGGGCACCCCTGCCAGCCATAAAACTGACTATTTCCCCTTTCAGGTAAGTGTTGATCACTCTGGGATTTAGCTTGTAACTAATCCATTCCGCAATAATATTTGGCATTCCCCTGGCTCTCGCAGCCCCACATAGCGAACTAGTAATGGCCGCATTGAACGCACCTTCAATGTCCATGATCGCTGCAGCTGCAGTCTCCTTGCGGTCCAGAGACTGAGTGATCCTTCCGACTAAGTTGTTAAGTGTCATACCGGTTGATCGATCTGGCACTTAACAACTTAGTCGGTAGGATCACACAGTCTCTGGACCGCAAGGATACTGCAGCTGCAGCCTTCATGGACATTGAAGGTGCATTTAATGCGGCCCCCACTGGTTTGCTGTGTGGGGCTGCGAGAGCCAGGGGAGTACCCAATATTACACTGAAAGGGGAAGTAGTCACTTTTGTGGCTCGCAAGGGCTGCCCTCAGGGAGGAGTACTATCCCCTCTGTTGTGGTCCCTGCTAGTTGATGAACTTCTGGCAATAATTGGCGCACTAGATGTTTATGTACAAGCATACACTGATGATATAGTCATTCTGGCTGTCGGAGATGATAGCGATGTTTCCGACAGACTTCAGGAGGCTTTGTCTGCAATTCAGGGGGTGTGTGAAGGAGAGAAACTTAACATAAACCCCTACAAAACCCCTTATGGTACCATTTACCAGGAAGAGGAGGATAATTGTTTCTCCCCAGACCCTGGGCGGGGTGTTTATTCCGGTTGTGGAAGAAGCGAAATATCTAGGGATAACCCTGGATAGTAAACGTGGAATTCGCACCTGGAAAACACAATACATAAGGCTAGACATTCCCTATGGGCATGTCAAACGACCTGTGGAAAAAAGTGGGGTCTTGCCCCAAAGCAACTTCATTGCTCGGTGGGAGTGCAGTCTGAAGAAGCAATGCCAACTCAAGCTCTCTAAATTACAGAGAACAGCCTACATGATGATTACTGGAGCCTTTCGCTCTACACCCACTGCGGCCATTGAACTAATATTGGGCTTTGCCCCTCTTCATCTGGTGATAAGAGAAGAGGCTAGAATGGCTTTTTACAGATTCCATCATCTTTCCCGTAATGAAGCGGGTAACGTCGGCTTTGTGCCTGGCGCCTTACCGTCTGAAATCGAGGACAATGAAGTGCTGAGTATGAGGTTGGACATAGCGACACCTAAAACTAACATGGAGAGGCCATTCCAAATCATCATTCCCGATAGACAGGAATGGATCAGCTCGTGTACTTGAGGGTCCTTGTTGATATACGGACGGCTCAAAAACTGAAAAGGTGAAATACTCGCCATTGACCACTGTGCTAACCTCTTGCTCTAACCTATCCCCACCAATAGCGAAGCTGCGCTGAAAGCTTTGGCATCCGATACCTATACGTCACTTATGGTGCAGGAATGTCGCTCCACCCTTGCTTAACTAGGAGAGCGGAGCAGGCTCTGTCTAGTATGGGTTCCTGGTCACTCAGGCATTGAGGGAAATGAGAAGGCGGACCCATTGTCCGCTCGAGGAACTAACCTGGAGTTCATAGGACCGGAGCCTAAGCTCGGAATTCCCCTGGAAACTACAAGGATGGAAAACAACCGATGGCTGGACTTGAGGGTACGTGGGCATTGGATGAGCCTCTCAGGTCTCAGACACGTTCGAGCCTCCCAGGTCTCAGACACGTTCGAGCCTCCCAGGTCTCAGACACGTTCGACCTGCCATCAGTGGACCTTCCACTGCCAAAGCCAAGGCCTGGTTCAAACTCTCTAGGTTGGAACTGAGAGTTTTAACTGCCATACTAACGGGCACTGTCGCCTCAGGAAACACCTAAATAAATCAGGATTGATTGAGGATCCTTCATGTAGGCTATGTGAAGAAGATATAGAAGAAATGGAACATGTTACGTGCGATTGCCCATCTGGGGACAGGGTCAGGATGGAAGAACTTGGATCTTGCAAAATGAAGCTGACTGATCTTATTAAGCTCTCACCCACGAAACTCGTATCCTTTACAAGAAGGATGGAGCTCGTGAAATTTAGGACAGAGTGTACCACAATAGACCATTGGGTCGCAGTGGTCGGACTGCTAGGCAGCCCTCACTCAAATAATAATATCTATATATCTATCATATCGGTTGATTTACCTTTTTGAAAGGCGTATCGATGTTCGCTCAGAGGCTTCAGCGATAACTCCTCGGTCCTGATGTATCCATCTAACACCTCCTCCAGGGTTTTCCGAAAGAGAACATAAGACATCGGTTGTGAGTTCGATTTACCCACCTTAGGGATGTTCACAACCCTAACCTTCCGCAAGCTGGCCGGGACAACATTCCAGGTCAGACTCGACCGAAAGAGCCTAATGAGGTATGGGAGGAGGATATCCATCCCTTGTTGTAAGAAGACAGGCATGATGCCATCCTCCCCAGGAGCCTTGAATGGATTAAATGAACGAATCGCCCACCTAACTGCTCCGGGCTTGATGATCGTGCTTGTGTTCTTCCAATCGTCCTTTTTTGGCCTTTTAGCAAGGCACACCAGGCGACGTTATCACAGCTGTCACTGAATTCAAGAAACCGACAATCTGGGAAGTTATTCTCGTAAGAAACTCCAACGTCTCTGTTCCAGAGCCCGTGTACTGTTCATCCGGGCCTTCTACAGATCCAATGGGCAGCACCGGGGCTCTGGCGAGAACTCTATGCAGCCTTGCACTAACGGTGGTACTTTCCACCTCCTGCAGAAACTGCGCTGTGAGCTTACTATCCAAGGTAACCCCAGATATTTTACTTCCTCTGCAATCGAAGTTAACACTCCACCCAGGATCGAGGGGGATACGAATGTCCTGCTTTTCCTAGTGAATGTCACCATAAGAGTTTTGTGGTTTTTTATCCCCACACCACCCCTGGATAGCTGAAATAGTCTGTCGTTGTCATCTACGCCAGCCAGAATGACTATATCGTTGGCATGCGTTTGTACATTAGCTTCCAGTGCGCCGATTATTGCCAGTAGGTCGTCAACCAGTAAGGACCAAGCAAAGGGGATAATACTTCTTACTGACGGCAACCCCAGGCAGCCACAAAAATTTTGTGATCCATTTCGCAATATTTACTATTTCTCTGGCTCTCAGAGACCCACAAAATACACAAGCAAGGTTTAAATGCATCTAAGGATCTATATCCTTAGAGGTGAAATGCAATAGCATCTTGTCGTTTTTTGTCTGAATCGCTATTGTTTCTCACACAGTATTTTTTCATTCATCCTGAAATAAAATATCATTTAATTTTAGGTTGTGCATCACCGGAGGAATTAGCTGAAGAGTTAGAAGAAGCTATCTTTATGGAATTCAAAAATACTGATATGAAATATAAGAATAGGGTGAGATCCCGTATTTCCAACTTGAAAGACATTAAAAACCCGACGTTAAGAACGAATTTCAGAGTTGGGGCTATACCAGCTAGTCGATTAGCTGTAATGACCGCTGAAGAAATGGCTAATGATGAAGTTAAACAGTTGCGGGAAAAATTCATGAAAGAAGCTATAAATGATGCCCAGCTTGCAACTGTGCAAGGCACCAAAACAGATCTTCTCAAATGCGGAAAATGCAAGAAAAGAAATTGTACATACAATCAAATACAGACCAGGTCTGCTGATGAACCTATGACAACTTTCGTTCTATGTAACGAGTGTGGAAACAGATGGAAATTCTGTTGATTTGAGTTTCCTTACTTTAGGTTCATGATATAGTTTGACTATGTTGGCTATTTATGAGAATTGATAATTTTAAGATTGTGACTTTATGACTTACCAATAAAACATATGCATCAGGACTTTTGCGGCCAATTAAATAAACAGGGTGTTTTACGTGGGTTCCCTTTGTTTAAACATCTAAATTGTATAGGGATTTAGAGATAATAGTAAAACACCTAGTTAGATTATGACTAAAGTTCACTTTAAGGTGATTTATAATCATTCAAGAATTGCTCTCCATATTTTACTTTTAAAGTAGAAAGATAAGAGGTATCGATTTTGTAACTTTTGAATCTACACTTCATTTGTCTGTTCCTTTTGTTTGAGCTTTTAAATAGCTCATTTTCTTTACTCCTATTGACTTTTTCAAATATTTTAAGTATTTGACAATGAGAGAATGGATTGAAGTATTTGTATTGTGATCGAAATATATTACAGTGAAAATTATTTTCGTTGCTTATATTCTAGTAGGCTGTGACAGGTTTTTTGTGCGGCAGTTTTACAAGGTTGTTTGTTATAATTGATCAGCTGCATTAGTCACCCACCTTTTTAATCATAAACAGCTTATGTTAACCTAAATGAAATAATTCACAGTTGCTTTCGGCATTCATACATACAGGGTGTACATGAATAAGTGCGAAAGATTTCGCGAGGTGATTTCTCAAGCCAGTTTATGACGAAAAGTTTCCATGAACATATGTCCGCAAACGCCTCGTTACTCAAATACAGGGTGTTGAAATTTTTAGTTTTTTTTAATGATTACTAGAGTTCTTGAGATACTCAGTACAAAATCCACAATCAGATCACAGAAACAATTATGAAAATATCTTTTTAATATCCTTATCAACGATATAAAGGAGTTTTTTCCACTAGATTCCTTTCATTTGCCGACGATGTCAAGTTGTACTCAATTGTGAAGCATTCCCCTGATTCAATGAACTTGCTGTCTCAAATTGATAGTTTCCTTTTGTGGGTGGAAGTTAATGTTCTTAAGTTATTTATCGATAAGTGCAAGCTTATTACATTTCACAAATCTAGAACGCCAAACTATTACAACTACAAACTTGGGAGCAATAATATCAAGGGGGTGCCTATGTTCAAGATTTGGGTATCACATTGAGTGAATATAGGAATGCAACAAAAATGAATGGATTCAAAATATAGAATAAAATCGGTGAGGAATATGCAAAACGCATCACAGACTCTTCAAAGACTAATTGACCATGTAATCTTAAAACAAAAGAAATAAAAATATTAGTGTTAGTATAGATATAAGGCCTAAAATGCTTTCGGATCTCGAATGGATGAGTATTACATTGTATAAAACTGTAGCTAGAATAAATAATGTTAAAAGTAATGTAACGAGAAAAGTTCTTGATAAAAACAAATTCAAATCATGTTTCAGGACGGCTATAGAGCAATGTAATATTGAATCCTTTGAACAACTGATAGTGATGAATGATTGTAAATTGAAATCAACAAGGGAGGTTTCAATAAAAATAAAAAATAACATGTGGATTACTCGAGAATTCCTGCAGCTGCTAAAAAAAAGGGATGAAATATACCGATTGAAAAATTAATTTCACAAGACCAAAATTTAGATCTTAAACTTAAACAAATAAAAAACAAAATAGCTCATGATAAATTCAAATTAAAAGATAATTATTTTAAAAAAGAACTAAATAAGGCAGGTACGGATTAACGAAAGCAGTGGCAAATAATAAATAAATTAATATCATCTAAAAATGATAAAAATCATAGAGAAATAAGAATGCTAAAAGTAAATAACGAATATATGACCGATCCTTTAAAAATTATTAATTTATTCAATAAATATTTTAGTGGTGTGGGTTCTGCTATAATACAAACGTTAGAAGAAGAAAATGCCAACAGAGAAGCTCCTTTTGGAGAAATTCATGATCTCAGTTCATTATTTTTGACAGTTGTAGCTCTTTCGGAAGTGAAAGCTGGCACTGCGGCGGGCTACGATGGAATAAAGAAGTCTGATGCTGACTGCATTTCTACGGAAGTGTTACCTATAATATGTAAGTTGATTAATAATGTCATGCAATCAGGGAATTTCCTGATGTTCTCAAAATTACCAAAGTAATACCGATTTATAAGAATGGAACTCAAGTTCGAACAAAGAACTATAGACCTATATGTGTCGTGTCCCTATTCTCTAAAGTTATAGAAAAATTATCAAAATTGACTACTATCAATTATCGAACTATACAACCTTACTGATAAAAATCAATATGGCTTTCATGAAGAAAGTAGTACGTAGAGTGCAGTTACGGACTTAATCTACCTAATTTCAGAGGAGTTAGATAAAAACAAATATGTCGTATGTATATTAATAGATCTGAAAAAGGAATTTGACGTCGTTCACCATGAATTACTTTTGAAGAAGCTTTACTGGATGGGGATAAGAGGTAAAATCTTGAAACTATTGAAGTCTTATTTGAACGGTAGGCGGCAGGTCTTGTCATTGAGCGATTTGTTTAGTGCGGAGGGATATGTTACCTGTGAGGTACGACAAGGCTCAGTCTTGGGTCCCTTGCTCTATAAACTTTACGTCTTGAGTCTAAAAATCGCGGGTCCGTATGCTAGATACTTCACATTTCCTGATGATCTTGGTTTACAGCGGGACTGATTTGAAAGTACTTGAGCAAATTATTAACAAGGATCTTTTGAAGTATAATGCTTGGCTTGTACAAAATAAACTTAAACTTAACACATCGAGAACGAATTATATATTACTTATGCAAAAAATAAACATGAGGAAGTTATTGAGTTGAAGATAGGTGACTGTACCATTAAAAGAGTGGACACTTCTAAATATTTAGGTATTACAATTTATGAAAAGCTGAACTGGCAGGCGCACTATGAAGATCTTTGCAATAAAATTATACCTATGATTGGAGCAATATTTCGCTGCCGTCAATACCTTGATGATGAATCTAAATACAGGATTTATAACGCCTACTTTGTTGCTAAGGTAGGATATTTGATAACAAACTGGGGATATTGCTCAGATATTTTATTTAGTACATTTCAGAGGCTACAAAATAAATTCTTGAAAGTATTGTTCAATTTAAATTGCAGAACTCCCTCATGTGAATATAGTTCATAGATTTAAACTTCTACCTTTAAGGTCCCTGCTGCAATTTGAGCAGTGTAAACAAATTTATAAAGTAACAAGAACAAATCATAAACTGAATACGTCTCTATTGAAAAATTCTCGAATACATGGTATTGATACCAGGTCCACCCAAAATCTTCACTTACACTTATGTCCAGTGAGGACTCAGGTTGGTTGGTCTGAACAATCCTATAAAAAAGTGCTCGCAAGCTTATAATAGTTTACCAGTAGAGATCAAGGACAGTAAAAATCTCAAACAATTCATAAAAAAACTGAAGGGATTCTTGATGAACCATAGGCAACTTAATGCAGAATCCAACTCTTGAAACATCATTGCTGAAATGGAGTATTCGCCCGAGAAGGTTTGTACCACTAGCTCAATAGTTAGGTTAACCCAACCTGGAATTAGTCATGCTGTAAGGATAATATAATTTCGTTTTGTTTTTTTTTTAATATTTCAGCCTACCCACGCCTGCCAAAGGCTTATACGGCTTTCAACAGTAATCTAAAATTAATTTACGAAGATGGTCTTACAGTGATAATTTAAAACGCCAAAAAATATGATTCAGTGCGTAATTACATTCGCATGCAGGATCATCAACAATATTAATTCTAAACAGGGAGTATCGAATATTGTAATGATCGGATCTGTATCTATTGATGGTTGTTATTTGTTTTTTATTCAAGCTCATTTTCGAAAACCACGTTTCGTTGTCTGGCATCAAAAAAAGCGGATAATATAATTATTATTATTATAAGCAAGGAAAATCCTATTTGGTTCTTCGAAATAAGAAAAAGAAGGGCTCTATATAAATCGTATCGAAACTGAAATTATGCAATAATCATTGAGTTATACACTGGTTGCCATATACAAATCACATTTGTTCTTGAATGCGTTCAACGATTCCCCACTGACAACTTCCTGAGGTGAACTATTCCAAAAGTTAAAGAAACTTTTGGCCAAGAAATTTTGTCTAGCGCTCGTTTTGAAATTTCTTTTGCTAATTTCAAGCTATGATCACGCAATCGTAAATCCTTATTTCTTTTGAATAAGGTCGAAATGCTTCCCCCAATGAAGTTTTTCAGTGCCCTGAACGTCACGATGTGATCTCCGCGATGTTTCCGATGTACGAAACTAGGAATACCTGCTAACTTGAGCCTCGCTATGTAATCAGGACGTATTGGTCCGGAAGTAGCGCGCGTATCACGACGTTGAATTGCCTCAAGAGCGTTTTTGGCACGCACAAGATCCGCAATATTCTAGAACATAAGTTTTATATAACTGGGTAAATGTTGTAAACGAAAGCTCTTTTCAAAACTTAGATTCGCCAACCGGCGCGGCTGCAGACGTCAGTAATATGCGTTGCCCATTTCAGGTCCCGTGTTATGATAACTCCCAAGTCTTTTTGCGATTTCACTTTAACGAGCGGTGACGAGTCGATGTTATATTTCATTTGTGGATTGTTTACAGCCATGTGCATTACAACACATTTACCAGAGTTCAACGGTAGAAGCCAGTCGTCGCACCATGCCTTTATATTAGTAAGATCCTCCTGGATTTCATTGTATTGGCAGGATGGGTCACCATAAATCTTCATATCATCAGCGTAGCAAGAGAAACAATATTTTACCTGATATTTTAGATCGGAGATAAAGACTAAGAACAATATGGAACCCAATACTGAGCCTTGGGGGAACCCCGCTGACTACAGGATGTTCACCTGAGAAGGCATTACCGACCCGAATCCTGACGGATACTTCCGATATCCAATATGAACAATCACCCCTAATTCCACAATGCTCCAATTTGTACAGGAAAAATATTTTATCTACGCGATCAAAGGCATTCGCCAAGTCTAGATATATCACATCAACAAAAGATCCATCGTCGATGTAATTTGTACAATCGTTCAGACATTACAGTAGGTTCGTCATGGTTGATTTACCTGGAACAAAACCATGTTGCTCTTCTAGAATAACATTTTCTTTATAAGAAAATTTATCAAGAGCTCCCTTATGATTGATTCCATAACCTTAGAAACTATCGATACCAGGCTAATCGGCCTATTATACCCGCTGTTTAATTTCTCCCCTCCCTTGCAAATCGCTGTGATAGCAGCTGTCTTCCTGTATCTATGGTTGAATTTATTACTAACAGTTTCAATTAATCTGAACAAAGTAGTGGATAGGTGCAACAGAAGATGTTCGATTATATGTAGGGATTTATTCGCTATTGAGTTACATTAGTTTAGGCATAAATATTCGTAGTTTGTACTTTTTTCTATTTTGGGTAATAAAAAAAACAAAACATTAGATAGCCAGCTAAATTTCAAGGAGCATATCTTGTCATCATCTTCGAAAGCTCTAAAACAGCTGGGTTTTGTCCTACGTCACTCCAGAGAGTTCTTTCCACGACCTTGAAGTTGCTCTACTGTTCACTTGTGCGATCTATTTTGGAGTACGGCTCTGTTATTTTTTTTAAATTCAGAGGAGGTTTCTTCATCACTTGGCGTTAAGATCTCTCATCTGGTCTCCGAACCTTGATCTCGATCTGGTGAGAAACATGTTCAATCTCGATTACTTAGCGCACAGACGTCAGGTATTCGGTTTGTGCTTTCTGTACTGGTTGCTGAATGCTAGACACACCTATACTTATGGTTAGAATGCATAGGAACAATTACGCCAACAACTTTTTTCTGTATCACACCATCGAACTCGCAAATACAACGGTGGGTTTGGATTGTTGTTACTTGTCGTTTACTGCATTCAAAAGGCATGCCTTTTGTGTGGTCCGGTCGAGATAGGTCGCGATTGATTCAGATGTACTAGTAATTATTATCTGGATGTCAATGTTTTTGTATGTTAAATGACAATAGGTTTAGGATTTTTTTATTACTTTTTGCTACAGTGGGGGTTTCCCCTTTAATCATGTATGTAATTATACTTCAGCATGATAAATAAATAAAATAAAATAAAATATCTTGCATATTTCCTAATCTGCCTCAGTTTTGTGTAAAAATCAATCAATTTCATGTGTATGGTAGAAACATAATTGTCATCAATTCATTTTCGTTGATATTTCCCTGATATGCAGTGATGATTGCAGTCATTCTTTCGAATGAAAAACTGTAGTAATCGTAAGAAAAACTGAAGATTTAAACACCCGGTATTTCGGTAACGAAGCGACTTTCATTGAAAAGGTCGTCATTCAGGCTTATCGATAATTTTTTTTAATGTTTGGAGTGTAGTTTGACACAACCATTCAAATGTTCATCTGTAAGTCGATTGCGGTATTTCTTGTTAATAACTTTATATTGAAGAAGATTCGCATGAAAAGGTGGAAGTAAATTGTGTTTTCATTTACGAGGCAACATGGCATAGGACTGAAATTTTGTCTTGTTATGGACCACATACATTTTTTGTACTTGAGACTAACGGTTTTAGACTATATCACTTTGAAACACAATCATTCCCATTCATGTTGCAGCGATGTCTTCGCCCAGTTTTGCATAACACAAGTTGCAAACTGACGTATACGTAGGTTACCTTTTAAATTTTGCGCCTGATAAAAAGATTAGTAATTAAGGAAAAAAAAAGCTTTATTGCTTTTCAAACCAATTTTTGAAACACTTTTGCCACTCTGAATGGTATCGTTACATGTCGAATTTCTTCAACATTTCATTGCACTAAACGACACAAGCCTTATTTTGAGCAATTGTCAGTTTAGGGTTGTCTCAACCTCACGGTAATTCAGATGGCGATCATCGTGTATCCTTTTGCGCACTTCATCGATAGTTTGTGGCAAATCAACTGATTTTGGACGAACTTTACGAAGTTCATCACTGAGTGAAGCCCGGCCCCGATAGAATTCGTTTTACCAGCGTTTCACAGATGATCGCAGTACTGTTGTTGTGTTAGTCCACTTCGAAAATCGTAAAAAATTATCGCACTAAAATTCCATTTTTTGTTCAAGTTGAATTTTTCAAATAACTATAAACAAAATCTTGAGTGTTTGCGATGACTTGCTGGGTAAGACTGACTTTAGTATATAGGGTAAAGATGCCTATTATGAGATACCATTTCCATTTTGGGTATAAAAAAACTGTTACATTTAAAGCTTTCTAAGATATACTTTTAGATAGAAAATTTAATGTACTTTAAATGTATATTAGCTATTTTAGGCTAAATTATATTATTTTTTGGCTATGCTGTAAAAAGTGAAAAATATCAGAAAAAATTCCAAGGCAAAGGGCGCCTATTATGAGATATTAGGGGTTCTAAATATAAGATACTATCTTATATTAGGTTCCATAAATTTTAGGGTCAACAAACAAAAAAACAATATTAACGTCATAATCACGTTTTTATTGTAGGTAACTTATTAATTAAATATTAAGACAAATCAGTCTTAGCAGTTTGGTACATTAATTATTAAATTTTAGACTAACATCAGTCTTCAAAATTTTTACTTTACTTAAACTTAACAAAGATTTGAGCAGAACTCAGTTATCATAATAAAAATTAGCATTTTTAATAAAATTTTAAAATAAAGGTTATCAAACAAAGAGAATATAATAAACAATAAAAAATTAAAATCTTTTCTAAATTATTTTTTAGTCTTACCATGTCTTACACATCTAAACATAATGAACACAAAAAACGATTCGATGCTACATCTCCACAATCTTCATGAGCCCATTTAAAACAACTATCACATTTGGCCCATTTTTCTCCTCTTGTATCCTGCGAAAAGTTACCGCTACAGTAGGGACATTCAGCATCATATTCATCCCCACTGCTATCTGCCAACTCAGGCATGTCATCGTCTTCGGAACTGGAACTAACTTCTTCAGCTTTTTTCTTTTTAATAGGATTTTTTTTCTTTGTCTGCTGTTTTTTAACTGATTGTTTCTTCTGTCCTTTCTTATTTTCTTTTTCTTGTTTTTTATTTAGGGATTCTTCTAATGACTTCTTATACGGAGATGCCGTGATTATAGAAGCTGCTCCAGTTCGGGTTTTCTTAGAAGAAGAATTGTTCTTAGGTAGCCTGGGCACTGGCTTAAGTGCAAACGGGAGACAGAAGACGATGTACTGGGTACTGGATTGTCATAAACACTAGCTGTTGAGGCTGTTTTAGAAGATGCTAATCCTTGGTACTCATCTGAAGGATTGTCATTTGTAATTCCGCTATTGGGTAAGATTTCAGTTGGCTCTGATTGGTTTTCAATCGAAGTAAGCACACAACTAGTATCTTCCAGATCTGCGTTCTCATCATTTCTCTGAACATTAAGTAAATCTTGCTCTTCATCCCCATCATTAAAGATTGAAAACTCTTCGTCTGTAAAAATATGTCGATTGCACGGAAATAACCCAGCTTTGCGAAAACCGTTAACGGAGTTGGTCATGGTAGCAGCTTTTCATAAGCCGCACCAAACAATCTAGCCACATATTTGTTTGTTAGAGTGCGCCCCGAATTATTACGCAGCCAAGTTTCAATTTCTTGGGAGTAGTAAGCTTTTAGTGGCTTCATAAATGCTACATCCATTGGTTGCATTCTATGAGTGCAGTGTGGCGGTAAACAAACTATAATTACGTTGTTGTCTCGAGCTAAATTAATAAGATCGATGTTTCTCGTGTGTGTGTAGTGGCCATCTAAAACCAATAAAACTGGATCATCTTTACTTGGCTTTGTAAAGTTGATAAAATGCTGAAACCACTTTGTGAATAGGTGTGTCTGGATCCAGCCTGACGGATGACAATCGCCAATGGAACCTGCTGGTGCACCATCCATTAGGTCTTGAGCCATATTTTTCCTTGGGAAAACTATTAATGGCGGCACGTAGGTACCACAAGCGTTCATACAGGTCACTATGGTCATGAGCTTTCCTCTTTCCAGGGATGTCAACGCACCGACCTGTTTTTGCCTTTCATACTGACAACTTTGGAACGTTTATGTTGAACTACTGTTATTCCTGTCTCGTCAACGTTGTATACCCTATGTGGAGCGGATTTTATCTTATCAAGTTCAGGCTCGTACAAATCAAAAAGTTGGCGACTGCAACTGGATTAAATCCTTTTACTCTAGCAGCAGAAACTGCTTCAGGTGTCCTAATAGATAATGTAGGATGTCTCCTCAAAAATCCACGAAGCCATTTTTTACCAGCAGAAGCTTTAGTAACACTGAAGGATGCCTCAAATTATTTTAATTGCCAATTGAAACGCCATGTATTTAATGTCCTGCAGACGTAAGCCATAAAATCTTCTATCCATTTCTTTGCAATAGCTTTCCAGCTCGGCTTCTAAATCAATAGGCAAGGCTGGCCGTCTTCCCATACGAACCTGGACAAGATCTTCTGCGCGGACATCCTTTTCACATAGCGCTCAAGGGTACCCTTAGGAACACCAAATTGTTTCGCTGCTCTTAAGTAACCAATTTCTTTTCTTCGTACTGCATTCACAGCCTGTATCATGGCAGCGTGGTCCCAGGTCTTTCTTTTGATGGGAGGCATCTAAAATAAAAAATATACGGTTTAACCCAACACCCATGATAATTGTTCTTTTTGTGTACCATAATATGAGATATCTCAATTTAGGAACCCTAGCATATCTCATATTAGGAAAACAACAGTTTTAGCAAATGGCTGCCTTTTTTTTGTTTCCAAAAGAAAATACAATTTAACTGCATTCATAACTTAAAATTTACCATATAAGCTACAAACAAAACATAAATTAAATGCGTTTAACGTAATAATAAAGTTGTTACGTACCTTGTAAACATTTGATGAAAAATATTTGGTTTTACGATGTTGAAATAACCAACACGCACACGTTCTTACATTGCCGTTAGCCGGCGCGAACTGACAGACGTTTAGCACTGTTGATGTGTCAATCCGAGCCACACTAGCGCCAAATGACTGACGTGAGTAGTTTGACCAATATCTTCCTATCTCATATTTAGCGCCTATCTCATATTAGGCATCTTTACCCTATCATAATAATGTCAGGAGTTTGTCGCACTCAGTCAGCTCAAGACGGATTTCGACTGCATTATTCTCACGGAGACATTTCAAATAGTCATCCTTGATGTTTTTTTTTTTAGACAAAGAGGAGGAAAATCTTCGAAGAGATGCACCCCGGGTACGGGGCCAATGTCGGATTTCTACCGATTAAAAACCTCCTCTTGGAGTTCCAGCTCGTAGGCTCCACTTATAGAGTTTGGATAGCAGGAGAAAAAGTAAATTGACCTAGGTCAAAATCATCGCTTTCGCGGAACGATGCCTAATCATTTAATCATTTACTAGGGAACACGGTCGCAAGATGATGTCGTACCGTTTTGGCTTACAGTAAGCTAATGCAGACACTGTAGGATTCTCGTGAACGGTTATGTTTTCACGGAGGTTGCGTTTCATTTTAAGCTTTAATTCGGTAAGTGATGGCATACCGGAGTCTTTAAGTATGTCGGAGTTCCGAACGTACCATGGAATGTAGAGCGAGGCTCGTAAAAGTTTGGAATATGTGGATTCCAGTTTTTGGAGCGGTGCCGTAGATTGGAATTGCATAGGTGATTATACTACGGATGATTGTATTAAAGGCGAGGAGTTTAGTCTTAGGGTACACTTTCGGATTCCTGAAGAATCGTTGACGTTGCACAAAAGCGGCGCGAGCTTTGTTTTGTACAGCGGAAATTTGCTTATTCCAAGTGAGATGTTTGTCAAGATGGATACCCAGATACTTTATTGAACGTTTCCACGGAATAATAGCGTCGTGAACTTTGAGATTTGTAGGCTCCTTCCTTCTTGAGGAGAAGAAAGTAGCTTCGGACTTTGATTCGTTGATCTGCAAACGCCATTTAGAATACCGTTCGAGAAGAATCGGCAGATGTTTTTGAATTCGTGAATTTCCGTGTACAATTTGTTTGCTAGATGAAATAAGTGCAATATCGTCTGCATAGAGGGCTGTGAGGATGTTTGGGTCGGATGGTATGTCCGACGAAAATATATTAAATAAAGTAGGTGACAGCACAGACCCTTGAGGAACACCGGCTGTGATAATTCTTGGGCAGGATATGCTGCTACCGACACGGACAGAAAGATAACGGTTCGTTAGAAACGAACGAATAATATTTGTTAGATACGCAGGAACAGAAATGATGGCACAGTTATATTTATCAAAAACAAATTCAAATATCGATAAAATATAGTGCAAATCGATAATGTGAAAGTGATAACTTTAATCCTTTCAGTCACTGAACGATTTTCAATTCAAATATAATATATTGGCCTTGATAAATTGGGGAAATTTCTTGTTCTGCAAAGGGGTGATTATCTGTTTTGATGGGGGACATAAATATTGATACTTTGGAGCAAGAGACTGTGTTGGTGCATGAGTATTTAAACGTTATGTACGAGGAGGGTTATGTCTCGGCTAGTGATACTTATACTAGGTCACGGGGCGATTCGCGTTCCAGTCTGGATCATATTTTCATAAAGTGCAAGCTCTCTCATGATAGCTTTTGCTCAATCGTTTGCCGACATAATCTTACCGATCATGACCCGATTATACTGGGTATACAATGTCCTGAAATACAGCTGTTCCTTCGGTACACTCTTTCCATAGATATAGAGAAGTCATAAATTATAATAAATTGAGAGAGATATTAGGCCATGAGGGTTGGTGTGAGATATATGATGATGCGGATACGGATCTCATCTCGACTTTGTTCCTCAATAAACTGAATGATAGTATAAAAAAATGTACAACAAGAATTAAATTAAATAGAACGAACACTAAGCGCAAAACCTGGATTATAAAAGGCCTGATGAAGTCTGCGGCCATAAAGAATAAATTATTCAAGCAGTTGTCGAAACATCCTTCGGACGCGAACTTATGAAATGGATATTGTAGATATAGAAACTTTCCTAATGAGTTAATAAAAAAAACTAAAATCAATTACTTGAAATCACAAATACATAAACACGAGAATAATATAAAAGGATTGTGGTCCTGCGTAAATGAAATAAGTGAAAAAAGGAACAAACATCGGTGCAAAACTTGCCTCTCAAATAAAAAATCACCTGAGAGAGCTTATATCCCGAGATCAAATGTCAAATCTTTTTGCCTCATCTAACTCTAACCTAACCCATCTACTCTCATCTAAATTTTCAATAGTGGTCACCCCTGCTCTAGGGGTTGAAATTCTAGATGAGGATGGTACTTTATGATGACTGCCATTGATCAGCATGGATCTGTTCCATATACTTCACTGAAACTTGAATAGTTTCAGGGAAATAGTCTTCCCTATCTTTCAATTGCTCACCCTGTATCTTTCACAGTTTTCAATTAAAAATGAAAATTCGTTCAAGGCAATGTGAACAAAGATACCACCTTTCTTTTGAATCATGACTCGACCCATCTTCCCTATTCAAAATGTTCAAGGATTGCAACCCCCGCTTAGGGGGTTAATATTTCAGGCAAGTTTTGTACCCCAAAGATGTCTCCTTGAAACAAAAATTGACCTGTTTTTGCGTTTTGATCAGAAATGAATATCTTGGTAGATATAGCCTTTGTTTAGTTTTCGTTGAAGCAAAGTACTAACTAAACTAACTAAACTAAAGTATTTAGATTTTCACTATATTAACCAAACTATGACCGGTTTCACCACACTGTGGCTGCATCAGATAAATACAAACTAATGAACAGAGTTATTCCTTATATATTAATCTTATTTCCTACTTAATATTACACTAGGTACAAGTACAAGGGGTATGTTGGAAAACCCATCGGAGTTGTTTAATTTATGAATAGAAAAGATTGAGTAAAGGAGAATGATTTAGATCTAATTGACTATTAAGTAACCTTCCTGAATTCTTTTCTTTGTTAATCTCTAAAATTTCCCAAAGATTGAGTTTTTGTCTATTATTTTCATTGCGTAAAACTTTGAAAGTATCATTAAAGTTATGGTTTTCTTCGAGTAAGTGATTAGAATCTAATGATGAAGCCACAGTATGGTGAAACCGCTCATAGTTTCGTTAATATAGTGAAAATCTAAATACCATATTTTCATTTCATTGAAAATATGTATATCGATTTTCATCAAGTACCCACCTCCTCAATCAAATTAGTTTTTCCTTTACCTTGAAGCTCCAAGTTAATGGTGTTTAAGTGCATTGTGATGTCAGTCAAAAATTCCAAATCAGTCAGCAAGTTTTCTGTTTTCAATACCTCAGTGCCATCACCTCTTTCGTATAGAAAAGCTGTTATGTCGGGCAATAATTCTTGAAACCTTTCCATGGATTTTCTGCGACTCAACCACATGACATCTGTGTGAAGAACTAACTCAGAGTGTTCAGTTGACTCCCTATCTTCCAACTACAACTTAAAGAACCGCCGTTGCAAGTTACGTGCATGGATGGAATTCACAATTTTTGTTGCAATGCCCATAATTTCCTCCGTGTATAAAACTTTTGACCACAAAACTTGTTGATGTATAATGCAATGGAATGAAAAAAATGAAGGGACATCTTCATTAGCTCGACATAATGCCACAAAACTGTTTTTGTTTCCAGTCATTGCTGATGCTCAATCGGTTGTAATGCACTCTAATTTATATATCGGTAGCTTGTAGTTTTTTACAAAATTGAAGAAAACGTCATATATATCTTCGCCCCGGGTGTTCTCTTCAGAGGAATGATTGTCAAAAATTCTTCCTTAGTCAACATGTCATTGAATACCATCCGAATAAAATACACAGCTGGGTAGTGTCTGTCGTATCGGTGGATTCGTCGATATGTAAAGAAAATTATGTACATTTCATGATATTATGTTTTAGATTATCTGCCATGTCCTGACTCATGACTTCATTACGCCTTGTGACAGTCGGACGAGATAACTGAAGTTCTCTAATAGAGGACATGATTTCTGTTTTATTCTCTCACCAGCTTCAATAGATGCTTCCTTCACAACCGATCCATCTTCGAATGGTTTCTTGTGTTTCGCTAATATATGAGGTATTTTAAATGACGCGATCGTAGCAGCTTTTGATTTTTTGGCTGATCTTGTGAACATGGTTTGTTCTTTTTTCGAACAAAATATTAAATTACGTTTTCTTAATTCACTCTGCGAATTCATATGTGGCGGAAAATCCTTTTCATAGTTTAATGAACCGTTTTATGATGCCTCTCTAAGTTCTACCTCCCAATCGTTATTAAAATGATACGTTTTAGATTTCTTCGCTGCACTCGTTTTGTACTATTCAATAATAAACTTTGGATCGACGTAGTATTGCCTTCAAGTTACAATTCAGAATGACTCTAATTCCTGCAGGAGGAACATTTATATCGGCGTGAAAGAAAGTCTCGAATGTTCCCGTCAAACGCGCCGTCCGAAATTTCTAGAAAAGCGGCAAGAATATAAAACGCAGCTTTTCTTTGACAAGTACCGCGCGTTCCTTTGATAAAGCCGCCTTTTGCCGCTAGCAGAGTGTTATTTTATTATGTAATAAATTTTTGCAGTTTAGTTACCTACTTATTAGAACTGTTTTCTTCTCGAGATCTAGTCAAAAAGCACTAGCGATCCACCGTTTGAGCACCCTTGGGGTATTCCATTTTTTTTTATACCGATGGGAGAAAAATCGGCTGATAGACGCCCGGATCACCTGGTGTTAGTGTGGGTTTAGTTCCAGATCTCTCCCATCTCAATAAAAAACTGCCCACCGGTCAGTGATGACTTCAGGGATATGATGGGTCTCTTGTCTTCCTTTGCTCCTTCGAATTCCAGTTTTCTCCTTATAATTTTTTCCACCATCTCGCTCGTCTCCTTCCAGCTCTCCTCGTTGTCCAAAATTATTTTTAACAGCTCATCCACCACCATTCGACGTTTCAATTTTGCCTCCACATGTCCTACATTTCCCTTCGCTTCTCTTGCCGATTCTCCAGAGATAGCTGTCGAAACAACCGTAGCCGTCAAGACCTTCGTCATCCAGTAGCTCAGGGTACCATGCTCTCTTACAATCCACTCATTCCAACAATGATCGAACAACGCTCCTCCCCACTTTCTATCTTCTTCTCTCTTCCATTCTTTCCTCCACTTCTCCTTCATTATTTCGTCCATGCTTTCCCTTCTCATTATTTAATCCCAGATCTCTCTCCTTGCCTAGCACTTTACCTCTAGCGGTGTCATACCCGCTATCAGAACCACTCTACCTTTTGGCGCTGTTCTATATGCCCTGGTTATACCTATGCTCAGCAATCTATCCACCTTTCCAAGCTCCCTTCTGTTACATTGCAGATTAAGCCATTCTGCCCATATATTTGCTCCATAGAGTACGATGGAGTGTGCCACACTCGCAAGTAGCCTCCTTATGCCGTCATCTGATCCGCGAACCTTAGGCATCAATTTTCTTAGGGATTCTGTGGCCCTTGTCGTTTTGACTTACTTCTCGCACGTGTGTTCCAACAGTTAAATTTTTGTTCAGCCATATTCCTAGGTATTCAACTTCTGTCTTAGCTATCACTTCCGTATTTCCGACCTTCATTCTCCATTCCCAATCCATTCGCTTTCTGCCTGATAACCACACGATTTTCGTTTTTTTCTCCGCCATCTTCATGCCCTTTCCCTCGATCCAATTCCGTACCAGTTCCACTGCCGTTTCGGCTCTTTCTCTCACTTCCTTCTCCGACCTCCCTTTCACCAACAGTGCCAGATCATCTGCATATGCAGTTCATTCTACCTCCGCAGGCATCTCTATTATGAGGACCTCATCAAAGGCGATGTTCCATAAGAGTAGTTCCAACACCGAGCCCTGAGGCACTCCCCTACTAACTTTGTACCTATTACCATTTTCATCCTGTAGTTCCCTGTGTTTCAGATAGCTATGCAATAATGGGGTATTCCATTTAAAGAATCATAACTTTGCTATGTTAACTTTATTATGGAACTGGCTTTATAGTCTAGAATACAGCACTACATAGTATTGCGCAAAAAAATCGAAATCGGCTGTAAAATATACTTATCTTCCACCGCGGTGAGCCACCTGGTATAGGGTGAGTTGTTTGACAGGGAACTACCAGTATGATGAAAATAAACTGCATTAGTTTATCATGTCATAAAACTGTAATAAAACAGTGAGAATTATTTAAATTCTATATTTTTAAATCAATCATACAGCAGAAAATTATATTTAGATGGCAGTGTTCATATTAAATTTGCAAATCACTTCTGTCAAGTTTAGTTTAAGCTAAGAAATTTACAGGTTTTCAATTTATATAATGTACTTAATACAAGCAGCACTTGTTAAAGATCTAGGAAAATATGTTATACATAAATTGGTTGAGAATTTGCCTAATTTAAAGCTGTTTGTGTTACCAATACAATACTAGGAATAGTTGACTCTTGAAGAGTATTATTAATATACAAATTTAAATTCTATACACATAATTACAAAAATATATGGCACATTATACGAGGTTACTTTGGATTACGTTATTTTTAACATGTTTCTTATGGCGTAGTCTATCCTGTCTAATACGTCGATTTTGATGTAAATTTCTGTATCCAGTATTTCTGTTGTATGGGTTGTATGTAGTTCGGTAAGGATCATAAGGTGTTCTGTTAGGATAGCTTGGTTGATAAGGTTGGTAAGGTCTTCTTTCTGGATACCTTATATTTGGTCTTGGACGAGTTGGTGGGTATCTAACTTCTGGGGGTGGTAGTCTGGAAGACTCTACTCTGGAACTTCCTGTTACAATATTGTATCTCCGTCTGATACAAACGGAGCATCTGCTTATTTTAGACGTTAAAAATCCGGCTTTCAGTGTTTCCTGTCGGGGCTTTCTAAACATAAAGGCTTCTTCAATGGTTGCAAGCCAATAGGAGGTTGCTGTTGCGAAGTAATTACATCTTCCGTGTCCATGGCACTCTATGAACGGCTTCGGGCGGAATTCTTCTAGGCAGGAACCAGGAGAGACCAAGGATTGGCCTGAACCTTCGGCATTAGCGTCAGTGTGCTGAAAAAAGAATTAATTTGAATTAAAGATTCAATTTATGAAGACAATGCTTTAGAAGGTGTCCCCCAAGCTCTATGACAAACTTTGAAAGGTGAAGAAATTAATTAGTGAGAGCAAATTTTTCTAAATCCGGAGATAGTCAGCTTCAAAAATTTGATCATCTCGGGTCCTGAAATCACGATTTTCAACATACGAGAGCGATTCTGTGGTGTCAACATAGATGGAATGAAATACATATTTTGTTGTATAAAAGGTAACATTCGCAATCATAGCAAAATGATCAAGAATGTTGAGTTGCTTTTGATTGATAAATGTCAGAATACCTTTTCGTTAGATTACACAGGTCTGCAAAAAAAAGGTGAGAGCTGTTTTGGTTTTTTTGTGTAATTCTTATGTTTTTGGGTGTGCTGAATTCGAAAATGACTTTCATTTTGTCCTAGCACGTCACATTTTCTGACAATGTAGGTGTATATGCTAAACAAGTTATTATCTTAAAATAAAACTTTTTTTTTAAATAAAGTAATTTATAATTGCGTATCAAAACTTATTTTTTTATCTAAAATACAATAATTAGTGAGCACTAAACACATTTCTTTTTCCCAGTGAGACTCCTTTTGGTACATTTTTGGGAAGCATCTGGAAGGTCTCTTTTAAGCGCCCAACAGTAGTCTGCCATCATTGAGACGCTCCAACTTCCCTGGTATCTTTTTTCCATCTAGGTTAGGTTAGGTTAGATTTCTTTTGACGATTTGTTTGAAGTTAGGGTCTTTGTTATTGCCTAAAAATTTCCTTAAAGGCAATCCACCCTTCTCTTTGAGGATCCGTCATGGTTGTGACGAATAGTGGATCAGCCATAAGCCGTCTAATACCTGGTCCAACGAAAACACCTTCCTTCAACTTTGCCTCCGAGAGGCCAGGAAACTTTGATATTAAGTATTTGAAGCAATTTCCATCTCTTGGAAGTGACTTTACAAATTGCTTCATCAATCCCAGCTTTATGTGAAGCAGTGGTAAAAGAATGGAAGAAGAGAAACCGCCGTTGTGAAGCAGAACTGCTTTAAGGCTTTGAAGAATCTATAAAAATACGCCACTCTTCTGGGTCGTATGAGATCTTGAATGTATTCATCAAACCTTCAATATTGGTGCAATCAACCAACTCGTCCTCTTGGGCAAAGTAGAAAGTAAACTGCTTTTCACGATATCTAAACCAGGAGGAAGACACTCCCGGCAAAAGTAAGTTCCTGCTTTTGTGCTTTGATCCAAGCAACTCAGCTAAACCAGGAGAAAGACACTTTCGGCAAAAGTAAGTTCCTGCTTTTGTGCCTTGATCCAAGCAACTTAGCAGCGTTTTTGGGAAGATTCAAGTCTCTTACCAAATCATTAAGCTCGCCTTGGGAAAACAATTTTGGACTTCTGTCATCTTCAAATTCAAAAGTTGACTGGTCATCGGGTGTAGGTACAGCACCATCTTCGTCAGAACTTGGAACCTCTTCTAAGGTAGCAGGGACCTTTGGCACTGGTATTTCGGTCCCATGAGGGATGGGACGAATAGCTGATTGCAGATTGGGGTATGAAATTGACTGCTTCCGTTTTGAATTATACCCTTTCACATTACACGAACAAAAGTAACAATCATCACTATGGTTCTTTTGCTCGCGCCATACCATAGGAATCACAAATCGGAAAGCTTTTATCTTGCCCTTAAACCAATTTCGAAGGTCTTCAACACATCGTTTGCAGACTTTATGAGGTGCCCATACTTTATCCTGATCTCCAAGTTTGAAGCCAAAATACGCGAAGTATACTTTTTTTACAAAGTCCGTAATATTAACTTGTTGATTTAATGTCATATATTCTCCACAAATGTAACAGAAACTATCCGAAGAGTTCACACACTTCCGCACAGACGACATTGCACTGTATTGAACCAAGATCTATAAAACAATAATGAGTTAACACGTAACTGTCCCGCGCCACTTCTACACTATCGGAGCGCGCACGTTAATGTTACAACATGTTTATACTTGTTAATGTATGTCAAACAGGGTCTTTTTCGTAATAAAATTTTGCGTTTTGTAAAATAATCTTACGTTCTGGAATTTTTCGAGTATGTTTTTTGTTTTCAGAACACCTGAATACATAGAAATCAGTTGAAAATATCCAGACAGCATTTTTGTTGCAGACCTGTGTTATTATTGTTTTGAAACATATATTCTTTCGTTAATGAGAATATGCAAATTTGATCTATGTTTATGGTTTTTGCGATAGAAACGCTTGGCATACTGCTAGAGCTTACCACTGCAAATTCAAGAGCTATTCTGTGGCGATGAATTACATATTAATTACACCACACAACAGCAATTCTGATGATTGAGTTATGGCACATGATATTAGCTTAACTTTTAATGACTACTTCAAATCCGTGATTAAAACTACAATATCTCTAGTTTAGAAAATATGGCTCATTTTACAATAAAACACAACACAACTGTGCATTCCAGTAGCCTTGATAGCGTTGCTCCATAGTCCAGGATCTTAGATCCCCAAGATTTGCAGGAAAACAGTCTAATTGGGGGAGAAGAAAGTGTAATTTGATGCTTATGTTACATTCAAGCATTTGAAAGTGACTCATTAGTTGTTCAACGTGTTGAGAACAGTCAGAACTTTTATTATTTCCCATAAAATTGTGAAGGAGCCAAACAAACTCATTCAAAGCATTTTTCTCATTGTGTGCCATAGTTCCTGCAAAACTTGTGTATGTTATTTTATTAAGAAAGCAGTACGAGGTATGTCAATTAAGTTCGCATTGGTTTCATTCGAAACAGAATTCATTTCTGCGTCAGCCTGTGCAAGTTTCGTGTCCATCGGTTGTATACTTCGTGTTTTATTGTCCTTTGAACATCGACCTGTTTTGACCCATCGTCGTGAAGATGAGTGATGAAATAACAGTTAACCTACGTGTATAAGGAAGATTGTCTGAAAAATCAGCTGTCTACGATTGGGCAAAGCGATTTAGAAGCGGCAGAGAGTCAGTGGAGGATAATCCACGCGAGAGAGCTCCCTCCACCTCTCAAAACGCACAAAACCTCGATCGACTGTGATCGGGGACCTTCGGGTAAGCGTTAGAATATTGGAAGACGAGTTGAACATCACAGAACAGTAAGAAGGTCGAGTAACCGACCAAAACAGTCAACACCCCCTCACAACCCCTCACCTATCTATCTAGTTCCCCATAATAGATATAGATGGCACTAATTTAATCACGTCAAGTGTTGAACTCGGGGACCTTCGGGTAAGCGTAAGCTGTGTGCGAAAATGGTTCCCAAAGTGTTCACAGTTGAGCAGAAAGAGCTCCGATTATCCATCTGTCATAACATGATTTCTCGAATTGACAAGTGTTATCACTGGTGATGAGTTGGGGGTGTTCGAATACGTAATAATAAGGCCTGAGCGCTGTGACGTATCATGACGTCACACATCTCTAGTAGTCATAACAAGCACGCGAAACGAAAGCACAACAGGTGGCACAGTGTAATCGAAACGCCGGTGCATGTCCTTTTGTTTTCTGTATTTCATCCGAGAATAAGTGTTTCTAGTGGTTAATTTATGTAGTAATGCATTTATAAGACATCAGGATACAGTATAGTGTTGTGTGTTTACCGAATAATTCGCGTCAATTATAAATTTGAAAGAATTTCAGTGAGGTGAATTGTGAGTGAGGTTAGAAAAGACGTTTTAGTGTACAGTTAAACTTTTCGTTTATAAACCTAAATTTTTTTGATATTTTTATTGTGAGTGTGTTAGTGTCTTTGAGATATTATGCCGTTCAGGTGTTGTGTTCCTGGTTGTTCAGGAGACTACGGCTATGCAGATGCACCGAAAGTGGCGGTATTTTCCTTTCCGGAAGATATCAGTTTGAAAGGTAAATGGTTGAAATCTATCCCCCGAGCTTATTTTGAACCGTCGAAGTACAGTAAGGTATGTGAATTACATTTTCAAACAAATGACTTAATCAGGGATACTACAAAATTTGATAAAGAAACTGGTAAGTACTCTACTGTGCCAGTAAAACGTCTTCACTTGAAGGAAGGGGCAGTACCAGCTATTTTTCCGAATTGCCCCATATATTTATCAAAACCACATGAAAATCGTAAAGGGAGGGAAGAGGAACTTATTGAAATAGAAAATGAGAATCTGCTCAAAGCTATTAATGAAAGTAGAGCTGAATATGCACTCAGCAAAGATCTCATTTCTTTTGATACTTTCGATAAACTTTTAATAGTTCTAGATCAAATGCCGCACAATCCTAAGTGGCTTAAAGTTATTGAAAAGAGAAAGTTACTGTTTTTCGATTAGATTATACTCCAGGCCCCACAACAACCTATGGTATTGTTATTAATTCTAATTCAAAAATAGAAACGTATTTTCACGGTCAGGAAATTTTTGTGAATATTGAAGGAGTGAGTACACTATGCGACATTAACAACTTAATAATGTTAAAAAATTACTTAGAGGTACTAGGTTCTGAAACAGAATCGTTGAAGAGTTCCCCAAAGCTCAATGATAACGATAAATTTGACAACTATTTTGCACTCTATAGATGGCGAAAACTTAGGGAAAAGTAACTGTTCAAATTCCTTTCCGAACAAGTGAAACTAATAATAACACCAAAAGAAAGATATCGCTACTCAACTATCACTCCAATTTTGTCTTTCATTATGCTTACTATAAGTTCGCATGCTTATAAATTTTTACGACACTGATTCTGCCACATCCATCCACTTTAAATAACATTTCTAATAAGTTTTTAACAGATCCAACTAACGAAGATAGACATGTTCTCCTTTCCTATGCACGTAATATTTTCAAACTTTTAAAAGAACACGAAAAAATCTCATGCTGCTTATGGAGGAAATTCACATTCCCCTTTCTTAGATTTCAAAGGTGGAAAACTTGTGGGGACTTCATATAATGATTCGTCTGCATGTACATCAGCCTATACTTTCATGATAACTAGTGTGACATCAAAATTCAAAGAAGTTATTCATATATTCCCCCCATCGACAATTAAAAGTGATACACTTTTTGACTAAGGTACATGAGGGTATTAAGGCCTAGCTAAGGAAATTTGTTATAAAATAAATACTAAAAGTATAATCAACTAGATTTATTAAGTAATCAGTCCTTTAGTTAAGCAACTACAAAATTAAAACATAAAATAGCAACTTCTGCATAAAATTTAAATAAAATTTAACATTGTTTTAAACGCTCTCAATAGGCCTTATTAAAATTAGGTAGGGTAATAAGGCCTACTGCCTAAACTTATTAGATAATCAACTTAAACATCATATTTTGGTACTTGAGATCAATTATCACTCAGTCAAAGGCACAACAATACTATAGCAGTCCGAGAATTAAATTAGTACCCTCGTCTAGCATCCACCAGGGCACATGAAGACCTCAATATCATCCACTGACAAACCGACACACTCCTCGTGATACCACTTGAAGCATTGAGAGCACTGCCTCATGTCATTCTTACGATTTTCTTCACAGGCATGACAGTACCAACTCTCTTGAGTGTCTGCAGCGTCGTTGGATCTAGAAAATCCGCTAGATGACTTTCTTTTATTTGCTTTTGAAGTTTTTGTTGTTTTGAGTCCCTTTCTTTATCTTGTTTTGCTTCTTATGTAATTTATTTTTATTTCCTGCTTTTTTTCTTATCTTCGTCATATTTATCAAAAGATCTTTAGTAACTGGAGTCCCTCGATAATTAATAGCCTTGCGTCGCACAGTTGGTTTTTTTCTTGAACCTTAGCAGGTGTGGGCATGAGATCATGAAACCCAAATTTTGTTTGATCTTTTCTCTGCCTAGTCGAGCAAGCGGCACATCGTCCTCTGAATCACTTGAAGAAGTTCCATAGATTTGGTGATAATAGCTGCGTTTTGCAGTTGATTGGTCTGGGGTCTGCTGATCCGATAATACCTCTGATACAAACTTGACTGGCGACCTAAAACTTGTAGATGGACCAGGAATTGCAGAATCAGGTCGGGAATAATCAGGCACATTTTCTTTTTCGACATCAGGAGGATTTGACAGAGACCAACTATCAGCTTCTGGAGTCTCATACCTAGCATTATTCTCATTCTCATCTACAAGATTAGGTGCTAACACCTCTGTCAAAATTGATGACGATTCGCATTCCTTATTTCTTATCCTAGTAGTATCAAGAGCTTGCAAGTTTCCTGTTCACCAACAGCAGGCGCAGGGACTTCTGTCAAAACTGAAGGAGCGAAGGCTGTTTCTGGAATCGCCTGTGGGTTGAAAGGGTACAAACCAGTTGCCTTAAAACCACTCGTGATGTTGCTGTGAGTCATACATTTGGACCATACGCTTGAAAGTATGACGTTGAAGCGTGCTTTTGTCAGCTTTTTGTCTCGGTTTTGATCCAAGAATGCAAGAACTTCAGCATCCCAATAGTGCTCGAATGATCTGTAGACGGCTTTGTCCAGAGGCTGCAGTTCATGGGTGGTATTCGACGGTAAGCAGTAAATGATATATTAAGCGATTCTGATACATCAACAATGGAAAGGTCTAAATGGCATGCTGCTCCATCAAATATTAACAGGCACGGTCCTGGACTTTTGTATCTAGCCAGATGTATTAAAATTCTCTGAAAAGCTCGTTTGTCATGTACCCTTTGCAGACTTCTCAACCAAAGAACCAGGAGGCAAATTGTCGTACAATTCTGGCTTCAAACGTTGACCCTAAATATCACCATTGGCGGTATGGCAGTACCAAGTGCATTTACACATCCTGCAATAGTAACACTTTCTGCGTGTTCAGAAGCCTGCAAATGAACTCTCTTTGCTCCTTTTTGGCCAAAACACTTTGCTGGTGGTGAATCGTTAAACGGCATCCTTTCTCATTCATGTTATATATTCTTTCGGGGTGATCTCTAAGGTCCAGTTTATCATAAACTTCATTCAGTTTTTGAAAGTGATCATCCACAATAAACTTATAAAGTTTTTGGGCTCTGGCCGGGTTCATGAACTGTGCTTTTCTTAGAGATATTTCAGGATGTCTCTTCATAAACGCCTTATACCAATCTTTACCAGCGCGTTTCGCAGTCTCATCAAAATTGTGTTTTATGTTATTTAGCACGCAATATTTATACACCAACCGTCGTAGTATTCTTGGAGTGACAGGTAAACTTATTTCTGCATACCTGATTATTCTCTTCACAAGATCAGCTTCCTGTTCGGGACTTAACACAGGCTTACGACCCAAACTTTTATCAAAATACCACTCTGGAGATGATTTCTGATGGTTCTTCTAGGAATTTTGTATCTTACTGCAGCCGCATACGTACTCATAGTTCCTCTCTGTACTGCGCGAACAGCTGAGGCTAGATCATCTTGTGACCACAATGCTCGCTTAGGAGGCATCGTGATCGTACTGTGAACAATGAATTAATAGCTGTTTAAATTGACATTGAAAAAGAATAAAGATACACGTGAGACTAGAAGCCTAATGCTCATTTTCTTCAATATCCGTAATTCTTTATTATCCATAGGTTAGGTATATATCTACGACAAACGACCGAAATAAAATTACCTTAAAAAATAACAAGTATAGGTATGAATAAAAGCCAGAAGTATAATAAGGCCTACTACAAAATTTTAGAGGCCTTATTACCCACCGACTAGGATTTTTTGTAAAACGAAATAAATACAATTTGGAATGTATCACGTTAATTAATAAGCCAATGTGGGACAAGCGTAAAATAACACTAATATACTCAGTGATTGCAAGTAGAAAAGTATAATAATATAGAAAATACTTACATGTTACCGGGGCCAATATTTATAAAAACGTGACGTGCAGCTACTCACGACAACGTTCAACTCGCCACTGACGGGAGGGGGTTAGGTATCAACGTTTGCCGCGTAGTGGCGCTTTGCACTTGTTATTATGCATGTGTGCGTGTGACCTTGAGTACAAGATCGTATTTTGAACAAGATTTTTGATGTTTAGGCCTTATTAGCCGACAGGCCTTAATACCCGCATGTACCTTATATAAAAATAATCGTTTCGAAACTTGAAGATATAGGTTACAGAGTATTTTGTGTTATTAGTGACAATAATGCTATTAATAGTAGAGCCATGAATAACTGTTCCCCGAAAAAAAACTGAGTATAGTTTATCCTCATCCATCGGATAATAAACAACCACTCGTTTTTTATTCGTCTCAGTTCACATACTTAAATGTATTAGAAATAATTGGCTTAATCCTGAAAGTAATAAGACTTTGACGTTCTAGATTTTATCACTCATACAATTGCATAAATTAGAACACGACAAACTTTAGAAATTTGGATATTCTTTATCACTCAAGGCATTATTTCCTAGTAGTTTCGAAAGCTGAAATGTAATGTTAGCTTTGAAAATTTTCAGTCCATTTGTTATAGAAGCTCTATTGAAATTTGGAAGTAATTTAGAACATTCACCAGAAACAGCGGATTTTATAAATATTATAGTTACATGGTGGAAAATCGTAAACGTGAAAACTCCTCTGAAAGGACAGAGACTCAGAGATGAACTGCAAATGCCAATAACTTCTAAAAATCCAGATGATATCAAATTGACATTTTTGAGCGATATGATCAATTGGCTGGATTGTTGGAAATCTTCTGATTTTCTCTACTCTACATGGCATGATATTATACAGTGTGTTCCAACGAAAATTTGACCCCCCCTATAACTCCGAAATGAGTAACATTAGCGAAAAACACCAAGACACGTCGATTTTTGTTTCGAGGGGGAGCATTTTTCGAAATAATTCGAAACTTCTCAGATCAACCCCCTACCCCCAGCAACCCTAACTTTGAAATTCATCATAGGGAATAAGGGTCGAGTGGCACTTTACTGAAAAGGTCTGTCAATTCTCCACCTTGATTTGTCATTTTTAGAATTTTAAATTAACATACAGGGTGTCCCAACCAAGGGTGAAGTTGAATTCCTGGAAATCCCAAATACTAAATGAAATAGATTTATTTTGGCATAATGAAAGCGCAGGTTTATGCTCGATCTAGAAAAACGACCTACACTTGTGAATTTGGAGTTGGTGCAATCAACCCCCCTATTTCCAGCACCCCCAACTCAAAAATCATTCGATCGATAATAGGTCAAGTGGCACCTCGTTGGAAAGGTACTGCAATTTTCTCTTCGAATTTGGTATTTTCGAAATTGAGAATCATCATACAGGGTGTCCCGAAGCAGGAACATTGAAAATCCAAATAACTTTTTGAAACTGGTTCATTTCGGTATACGAGAACATGTTTGATCCGAGAATAGGACTTTCTTGTGTGGTTATAGAATTTTGGAATCAACCCTTCCATTCAGCATCCCCAACTTGAAAATCATACAAATAATTCAAGTGGCATATCTTCAGAAAGGTTTTTGAATTCCAGAATGATTAAAGCATTTCATTCAGTTCGGCTCTCCATACAGGATGTCGCTTTCGAAAAATTCAATATCGTCATTTGAAATTATCAACTAAAATTAATTCGAAACTGTTAAAAGTATTGGGGTACGATGTGTTGAGCATCAATTACGAAGAAATAAAGCTGATTTCTGCATTGAAAATGTTCACATTTTTTCATTTCCATCTGGCGTGCAGTCATCTGTTATTTCTCATTTTGCAATGAAATATTATTATTATTCAGATCAGTTCCTCATTATTGTTGTTGTTCGTCAGTTGAAATTAATCTGAAAATGGTTTATTCCACTGAGGAAAGGGTCGAAATTGTATCGACGTATTTTCGAAATAACAGTTGTGCCAAAGAAACGGCAAGGATATTCGATAGAACCATCCTGAAAGAGAAAGGGAGTCAGTCACCAGTACGTTAAATATTTGGTTGACAAATTCCTAGCTACGGGTTCGGTGGCAAACAAAAACATGAAGTGGCATGTCCTGTCAGAAATGAGGCAACGGAAGTGGCAGTAGTGGGTCATCTACAAATGGAGAATACTACTTCGATCAGAAAACTATCTCGTCTGACTGGTGTATCAGCTACAACTGTCCATAGAATCGTGAAACATCACAAATTTCACCCCTACAAGGTAAAATTAGTGCATGAAATAAACGAAGATGATCCAGATCGTCGTTTACAGTTTTGTGAAAATCTAAGTGAAAACCTAAACGCTAATCCAAATTTTCTGAATAACATCTGTTTTTCTGATGAAAGCACCTTTATGCTCAGTGGTGAAGTGAATAGACATAATTGTCGATATTGGGACACACAGAATCCTCATTGGTTTAGAGAGGCCCACACGCAAAGGCCTCAGAAGTTGAACGTTTGGGCAGGAATTTTTGGCAATCATCTAGTTGGGCCTTTCTTTATTGAGGGTAATCTGAATGGAAATGGCTACCTACAGTTATTAGAGGAACACATACATCCTAGATTGACAGAAATTTTACAGAACGATCCAACTCTTTCTGAGGACGAAATGCGTTTTCAACAAGACGGTGCTCCTCCGCATTATGATGCTCGGGTGCGCCAATATTTAGACGAAAATTTCCCAGGAAGGTGGATTGGTAGAAGAGGACCTGTTGAGTGGCCAGCCAGGTCACCAGATTTAAATCCCTAGATTTTTTTTTGTGGGGCCATCTAAAATCTAAAGTTTATGCCACAAGACCAGAAAACCTGGAGGAGCTGCGGATGAGGATTATCACAGAATGCCGACTTTTGACTCCTGAAGTTTTCGCTAATGTGAGAAGAGAGTTCGAAAATCGTCTGTATAACTGTATGGAGGTGGGCGGAGGTCATTTTGAACAATTGTTGTAATAATCAAGTTAGTTTTTGTTTTCAATTGAATACAAGTTCAATAAATCTCGTTTTCCTGTTTAGATGAGCATCCAATCAGTTTCTCCATCATCCCTCATCCTGATCCTCACGCCAGAAAACCTCGATTGCCAAACTGAAACCAATGCCTCAGTGATTCAGAAAATAGAAAAATCTTTCTGGAACTTTGCCACTCAACCTGTAATCACTTGTATGATTTTTGAGTTGGGGATGCTGAATGGAAGAGATTGATTGCAAAATTCCATATTCACGCAAGAGAGTCTTATTCTCGAATCAAACATAAACATGTTCTCGTATTATACCGAAATGAACCAGTTTCAAAAAGTTATTTGGGTTTTCAGTGTTCCTGCTCCGGGACACCCTGTATGCTGATTCTGAATTTCGAAAATACCAAATTCGAAGAGAAAATTGAAATACCTTTCCAACGAGGTGCCACTTGACCTATTTTCGATCGAATGATTTTTGAGTTGGGGATGCTGGAAAAGGGGGTTGATTGCACCAACTCCAAATTCACAAGTGTAGGTCGTTTTTCTAGACCGAGCATAAACCTGCGCTTGCATTATGCCAAAATAAATCGATTTCATTTAGTATTTGGGATTTGCAGGAATTCAACTTTACCGTCGGTTGGGACACCCTGTATGTTAATTTAAAATTCTAAAATGACAAATCAGAATGGAGAATTGACAGACCTTCACAGTAAGGTGCCACTCGACCCTTATTCCTATGATGAATTTCGAAATTAGGGTTGCTGGGGTAGGGGTTGATCTGACAAGTTTCGAATTATTTCGAAAAATGCTCCCCCTTGAAACAAAAATCGACGTGTCTTGGTGTTTTTCGCTAATGTTACTCATTTCGGAGTTATAGGGGGGGTCAAATTTTCGTTGGAACACACTGTATATTCAGTATTGTTTTGAAGAACTCAACATGAGCTATGTTTTGTTGGGGAAATTTCAGACAGACTCTTTAGAACATAGGTTCGTCTCAAAATTTTGGCAATATTTCTATAACTAGCTTTTCGGAAAATTTAGACGATTGTCATAAAGAACAGAAATTTTGTGATAATTTCTTTCAGCCAGATATTCATCTTGACGAAAACGATTTCGAAAAAGTTCAATTTGAGATGCCAGTTGTTACGTATTTGGCAGGATATTGCAGCTATAAGGTAATACGAAAAATTAAATGTGACTTTTCTAAATCAAAATTAGTGCTCGACGAGGAAATGGTTGTCGAAGAAAGTTATAATTTGATAAAAAAATTGAGCCGTGGAGGTCTATCTTTTCCACACGATATTGTAGTCCGTTTGGTTTTAGTTAACTACGTTTTATTCAAGAAATTAATTGAAAATTACGAGGATGAATTCTTGAAACTCAATTTCAAGAATGATTTTGTTGTGAGTTTTGATTTCAATTATTGGATGACAAATGAAATTGAAAATTATAGGTTGCTTGTTTGTGAAACCCACAGCCCGGAATATATTTTGAAACTAATTACAGTAGGTACAACAAATACTCTTTTGAAAACGATTTCGAAAAAGTTCAATTTGAGATGCCAGTTGTTACTTATTTGGCAGGATATTGCAGCTATAAGGTAATACGAAAAATTAAATGTGACTTTTGTAAATCAAAATTAGTGTTCGACGAGGAAATTGTTGTCGAAGAAAGTTATAATTTGATAAAAAAATTGAGCCGTGGAGGTCTATCTTTTCCGCACGATATTGTAGTCCGTTTGGTTTTAGTTAACTACGTTTCATTCAAGAAATTAATTGAAAATTACGAGGATGAATTCTTGAAACTCAATTTCAAGAATGATTTTGTTGTGAGTTTTGATTTCAATTATTGGATGACAAATGAAATTGAAAATTATAGGTTGCTTGTTTGTGAAACCCACAGCCCGGAATATATTTTGAAACTAATTACAGTAAGTACAACAAATACTCTTTTGAAAACGATTTCGAAAAAGTTCAATTTGAGATGCCAGTTGTTACTTATTTGGCAGGATATTGCAGCTATAAGGTAATACGAAAAATTAAATGTGACTTTTGTAAATCAAAATTAGTGTTCGACGAGGAAATTGTTGTCGAAGAAAGTTATAATTTGATAAAAAAATTGAGCCGTGGAGGTCTATCTTTTCCACACGATATTGTAGTCCGTTTGGTTTTAGTTAACTACGTTTTATTCAAGAAATTAATTGAAAATTACGAGGATGAATTCTTGAAACTCAATTTCAAGAATGATTTTGTTGTGAGTTTTGATTTCAATTATTGGATGACAAATGAAATTGAAAACTATAGGTTGCTTGTTTGTGAAACCCACAGCCCGGAATATATTTTGAAACTAATTACAGTAGGTACAACAAATACTCTTTTGAAAACGATTTCGAAAAAGTTCAATTTGAGATGCCAGTTGTTACTTATTTGGCAGGATATTGCAGCTATAAGGTAATACGAAAAATTAAATGTGACTTTTGTAAATCAAAATTAGTGTTCGACGAGGAAATTGTTGTCGAAGAAAGTTATAATTTGATAAAAAAATTGAGCCGTGGAGGTCTATCTTTTCCACACGATATTGTAGTCCGTTTGGTTTCAGTTAACTAGGTTTTATTCAAGAAATTAATTGAAAATTACGAGGATGAATTCTTGAAACTCAATTTCAAGAATGATTTTGTTTTGAGTTTTGTTTTCAATTATTGGATGACAAATGAAATTGAAAACTATAGGTTACTTGCTTGTGAAACCCACAGCCCGGAATGTATTTTGAAACTAATTACAGTAGGTACAACAACTACTCTTTTGAAGAATTATTGCGGGAAAACAAATGATAGATTGGGAAAGAACAAAAAAATGAAATTGGATACAGTATCGAATAAAGAGTATCTGAATCTCCTGAATATGTTCTTTTCTATATTTTCCTAGGCAATCTAGGTCATTTGTGCTAATGCTTTTTCAAAATAAGAATCATTAAAAACTAAAAAATAACAAAAAAATTATAAAAATCCAAAAACCCAAAAAAATTAATGTATTCAATTTTATAATAGTTGAAGCGCCTACGAACGCCTGGCTGGGTAGAGTATCGAGCTAGTGCGTTATGACTACTAGCGAGACGGTGCGGTCCGAGCGCTCAAGTCTTATTATTACGGTGGTAACGCCCTGAGACCAAAAGGCAGAGAATGCAGGGGGGTGAGCGCCCCACGAAAGACAGAATGTCAAAATCGAAAGTGAAATCTTTATTCATCGCATTTTCGATATTAATGGAGTTGTACACCACGAATACATTCCAGCAAGTCAGACAGTCAACGCAGTATTCTACATTGAAGTTTTGAAACGTCTGAAGGCCCGTCTGTTTCGTGTGCGAGCTGAATTGGCGGAGTGCGGATGGGTGCTTCATCATGACAAGGCTCAGGCCCACTCGACATTCGCAGTTCGTGATTTTTTACCCAACACTTCCACACCATCTCCTACAGTCCAGATCTAGCCCCCTGTGACTTCCATCTGTTCCCACAGTTGAAGTCGTACCTCAAAGGAAACCGATATGACGGAGTTTCGGAAGTCCAAAGGTATTTTCAAGTATTTATGTACTTTCCGGACCTTCCGGACACTTTTCCGCGAACTTAATTGACATACCTCGTAAGTTTTGATGGAATAGGCCGAACTGTGTTGTAATTGTGTAATTTAGACAATTCGAACTTACCATTATGAAACTATATCCCATCCATAGTTCATCCCATCCGCTTGGACATTGTGGTACCGTTGACGTTTGACTGTGAATTGCTATGATTCTCGTAGGTGCTTCACATACCGAACACCTGGAAAAAATTTATATATTAATAAAATAAGTAAAAGAGCTCCTCATTGTGAATTGTACAGGGTTGATACAGATTTCGAGTTTTTAGTACGGCACTTGAAATCTCTAAAAATTCCGTGAATGCTGAGATAGTATCTTTGATATGATTCATTCACATTCTGTCAAAAAATTACCGGGAATTGGTCAATGAAACACAAAATATTTATAAGTTATTTCACATTGGTGGAATTCAGCCAGTTTTTTTGCAAAGATCTTTACTTATACATTCAGTCGACGTTTCGGCACAATATTTTGCCTTCTTCAGGACTCAAATGAATTTTACTATCAGAAAATAAAATTTTCCTCTTTAAGAAAAGTGAAGTAACAGAACATATGTGTATAAATTAAATCGACTCTCCTCTATCGAAAACCGAATTGTTAGACATTACACGAAACACTCACAAGCTCGAACAAATTGAAAACACTATGAAATGTATATATAGAAACTGCCATAAAATACAATAAATAAATAAATAGGATAAAATTTTCTGTTAGAAATAAAAAAAAACTAGGTACTCATAAGATTTATACAGATCTCATACGTAATAATAAAACGAAAGATACATATCTAGATAATTCAAGGGCTGCTTAGTCTTACTGAACGGTAACAAAGAGCACGAAGAAGATGCGTTTTCCACTCTCGAAATCGAACTGATATTCGGGAGCAGTTGGCAAAACATCGAATATGTTCGGTCTGTTATTATTATTATTTTTACGTTGTTATAATCTACTAAGGAAACGATTGATACACACGGCATTTCAAAACGAATAATGAAATATGAATTACTAAGACCCTCTGTATCCTGTTTTCTGTTGACACTGTTTGTATGTTTTTGTATGAGTATCATTTCCTTAATGAGTCTTCTTTTATAATGAGATTCTCTATCTAGAACCATTGCATTTTCAAAATCGAATGCATGATTCATAGATATCGCATGCTCTGCCAGAGTGGTTTTACCTGTTGAATTTCCACGGTTTGCTGAATTTATATTTCGTTTGTGTTCTGAAATTCTTGTATCGAGTTATATTCCCGTTTGTCCTATATAAACTCCCTTGGAGTTGTTGAATTTTGTTTTTGATAACAGTTATTTCAAATTTGATGGAGTTTTTTATAGACAAGTTTATGGCTTGGGTATGGGGAACTGTCTTTCTCCGATATGTGCCGATTTGGTCATGAGTGAATTGCAGGATACGTGCATACCAAGGCTCAGTTTTGTGCTTCCGTTCTTTAAGAGATTTGTTGACGATATTCTTACCTGTGTACCAATGTCAAAAAAAGAAAATTTATTGACGGTTTTCAGTCCTTTCCATCCAAAGATACAGTTCACTGTTGAAGTAGAGGAAAATAATAGTATATCCTTCTTGGATCTTCGAATCATAAGTACGGATAATAATTGCTAGCTCACAGATTGGTACCATAAAACAACTTTTTCTTAGAGATTTTTGAATTTCAATTCTCATCACTCTTTCAAACATAAAGTAAATATTATAAATACTCTAAAACACAGGGCCAGAGCGGTTTTTCCTGTTGAATTTCCACGGTTTGCTGAATTTATACTTCGTTTGTGTTCTGAAATTCTTGTACCGAGATATCTTCCCGTTTGCCTTATTGGCAGGGAGCGGAGTATATAGTGGGGACAGCTGAATCGATCACAGCGCTCGATGTGGTCAAATTATCGTTAAATCATGCTTTTATCATAAATAAACACGTTAAAATTAAATAAAAGATGATCCATAATAGTTGTTGTGTTGTTGATTGCAAAAATACAGCTAGAAACAGTAAATGTAAATTTTACACATTTCCAGTGGCCAAGTGGAAATAAATGGATGGAAGAAATAAATGAATGAAAAAATAAATGGATAAATGATGTTAAAAGAAAAACAAAGTAGTGTGTAACATTATTCAGTAACAATGCAACTAGGGCAATGTATGTTCAAATTACGATTCGCAATTACATTGCCATTAATTTTTCATTTTATTTCTGAAAATCATATTAACAATCAACACTTTTGTAATTTTCATTATTGCAGTTGTCATGTATTAAATTCGTTTACATTTCACAGGTTAACCCCATGGGATTCTAAAACTCCTTTTAGTTATTTATAAACATAGTTACAAGCTTTTATTTAACTTGCAATGTATGTATGTTTGTATGTTCGGGTGAAATCTTACAACTCAATTTTAAGGCACTTGGTCTCAACCAACTGAGCTGAAATTTTGTATACACGTTGAGTTTGGATGACAATGCATGATTAACTATGTGACGTCATTCTAAATCCAACAAGGCGGTGGACCAATTATTCTTAATGCAAAACGAAATGGCGGATAATTTTCTTTTATTCGTTTCTACAAAATGGGTACCAAATGAAAGATTGCCAAGAATAACTAAAAAATGAAATTAAGTTTAAAAAATTCTTTAAAACAACCTTTTATTTAAATGCGCTAAATAGAAAAAAATTAACTTTCACACTAAATCTTTTACTGTTAACTTATAACGTCATTTCAAATTTAACACATTTGACACAATTTATATGTTATGCCTACCTGTTAATATTTCAAACTGATAAAGTAAATACGAGTACTTATATCTCGCGACAAGCTTTTATATTATAACATATAAATTGTGTCAAATGTGTTAAATTTGAAATTACGTTATGAATTAACGGTAAAAGTTTTAGTGCAAAAGTTTATTTTTTTCTTCTAAGCGCATTTAAATAAAAGCTTGTTTTCAAAGAATTTTTTTTCCTTAATTTTTTATACACACTTTTTCCATCCTAATGAGTTTTCTCAATTTAAAAAACACGATCACAGATTTTTATAACACATATTTATTTTTAAATTCATTTTTTGAAACAATTCACTGTTATTTATACGGATCTTTCACATGTCATACCATTGCCGAGCATGATTTTACGCTACCATCAGATGTCGCTTTCGTCGTGCTCCCTGCGAATATAAACTTCCTCACATTGTTCGCATGAAATTCTATATATAACGTTACTTTCTAAATGTGGGGGGTTCTTTCCTTCAATCTAGTGAAATACTTATGTAACGTGTTTTGATTTTTGAAAGCGATAGTAACGTCATTTGAATTAAGGATCTTCGCAATTTTCTCAGATAAATGCTGTACATACGGAATTTTGCAATATATCCTTTTGTTTTGACATTAGTTTGTTTTGTCAGTTTCATTTGTTCTCCTGAGTAATTTATTTATAAGTTTTACTGGATAACCATTTTTCACGAGGTACGACTTAATAAGACTTACATTTTTTCATGAAAAACAGTATCAGACAAATTGAGGGCCCTGTGTTTTAGATTATTTATAATATTTACTTTATGTTTGAAAGAGTGATGAGAATTGAAATTCAAAAATCTCTAAGAAAAAGTTGTTTTATGGTACCAATCTGTGAGCTAGCAATTATTATCCGTACTTATGATTCGAAGATCCAAGAAGGATATACTATTATTTTCCTCTACTTCAACAGTGAACTGTATCTTTGGATGGAAAGGACTGAAAACCGTCAATATATTTTCTTTTTTTGACATTGGTACACAGGTAAGAATATCGTCAACAAATCTCTTAAAGAACGGGAAAAATGGTTATCCAGTAAAACTTATAAATAAATTACTCAGGAGAATAAATGAAACTGACAAAACAAACTTATGTCAGAACAAAAGGATATATTGCAAAATTCCGTATGTACAGAATTTATCTGAGAAAATTGCGAAGTTCTTAAATTCAAATGACGTTACTATCGTTTTTAAAAATCAAAACACGTTACATAAGTATTTCACTAGATTAAAGGAAAGAACCCCACCACATTTAGAAAGTAACGTTATATATAGAATTTCATGCGAACAATGTGAGGAAGTTTATACAGTGTGTTCCAACGAAAATTTGACCCCCCCTATAACTCCGAAATGAGTAACATTAGTGAAAAACACCAAGACACGTCGATTTTTGTTTCGAGGGGGAGCATTTTTCGAAATAATTCGAAACTTGTCAGATCAACCCCCTACCCCCAGCAACCCTAATTTCGAAATTCATCATAGGGAATAAGGGTCGAGTGGCACCTTACTGTAAAGGTGTGTCAATTCTCCATTCTGATTTGTCATTTTAGAATTTTAAATTAACATACAGGGTGTCCCAACCGAGGGTAAAGTTGAATTCCTGCAAATCCCAAATACTAAATGAAATCGATTTATTTTGGCATAATGCAAGCGCAGGTTTATGCTCGGTCTAGAAAAACGACCTACACTTGTGAATTTGGAGTTGGTGCAATCAACCCCTATTTCCAGCATCCCCAACTCAAAAATCATTCGATCGAAAATAGGTCAAGTGGCACCTCGTTGGAAAGGTATTTCAATTTTCTCTTCGAATTTGGTATTTTCGAAATTCAGAATCAGCATACAGGGTGTCCCGGAGCAGGAACACTGAAAACCCAAATAACTTTTTGAAACTGGTTCATTTCGGTATAATACGAGAACATGTTTATGTTTGATTCGAGAATAAGACTCTCTTGCGTGAATATGGAATTTTTGCAATCAATCTCTTCCATTCAGCATCCCCAACTCAAAAAATCATACAAGTGATTACAGGTTGAGTGGCAAAGTTCAGAAAGATTTTTCTATTTTCTGAATCACTGAGGCATTGGTTTCAGTTTGGCAATCGAGGTTTTCTGGCGTGAGGATCAGGATGAGGGATGATGGAGAAACTGATTGGATGCTCATCTAAACAGGAAAACGAGATTTATTGAACTTGTATTCAATTGAAAACAAAAACTAACTTGATTATTATAACAATTGTTCAAAATGACCTCCGCCCACCTCCATACAGTTATACAGACGATTTTCGAACTCTCTTCTCACATTAGCGAAAACTTCAGGAGTCAAAAGTCGGCATTCTGTGATAATCCTCATCCGCAGCTCCTCCAGGTTTTCTGGTCTTGTGGCATAAACTTTAGATTTTAGAAGGCCCCACAAAAAAATCTAGGGATTTAAATCTGGTGACCTGGCTGGCCACTCAACAGGTCCTCTTCTACCAATCCACCTTCCTGGGAAATTTTCGTCTAAATATTGGCGCACCCGAGCATCATAATGCGGAGGAGCACCGTCTTGTTGAAAACGCATTTCGTCCTCAGAAAGAGTTGGATCGTTCTGTAAAATTTCTGTCAATCTAGGATGTATGTGTTCCTCTAACAACTGTAGGTAGCCATTTCCATTCAGATTACCCTCAATAAAGAAAGGCCCAACTAGATGATTGCCAAAATTCCTGCCCAAACGTTCAACTTCTGAGGCCTTTGCGTGTGGGCCTCTCTAAACCAATGAGGATTCTGTGTGTCCCAATATCGACAATTATGTCTATTCACTTCACCACTGAGCATAAAGGTGCTTTCATCAGAAAAACAGATGTTATTCAGAAAATTTGGATTAGCGTTTAGGTTTTCACTTAGATTTTCACAAAACTGTAAACGACGATCTGGATCATCTTCGTTTATTTCATGCACTAATTTTACCTTGTAGGGTGAAATTTGTGATGTTTCACGATTCTATGGACAGTTGTAGCTGATACACCAGTCAGACGAGATAGTTTTCTGATCGAAGTAGTATTCTCCATTTGTAGATGACCCACTACTGCCACTTCCGTTGCCTCATTTCTGACAGGACATGCCACTTCATGTTTTTGTTTGCCACCGAACCCGTAGCTAGGAATTTGTCAACCAAATATTTAACGTACTGGTGACTGACTCCCTTTCTCTTTCAGGATGGTTCCTATCGAATATCCTTGCCGTTTCTTTGGCACAACTGTTATTTCGAAAATACGTCGATACAATTTCGAGCCTTTCCTCAGTGGAATAAACCATTTTCAGATTAATTTCAACTGACGAACAACAACAATAATGAGGAACTGATCTGAATAATAATAATATTTCATTGCAAAATGAGAAATAACAGATGACTGCACGCCAGATGGAAATGAAAAAATGTGAACATTTTCAATGCAGAAATCAGCTTTATTTCTTCGTAATTGATGCTCAACACATCGTACCCCAATACTTTTAACAGTTTCGAATTAATTTTAGTTGATAATTTCAAATGACGATATTGAATTTTTCGAAAGCGACATCCTGTATGGAGAGCCGAACTGAATGAAATGCTTTAATCATTCTGGAATTCAAAAACCTTTCTGAAGATATGCCACTTGAATTATTTGTATGATTTTCAAGTTGGGGATGCTGAATGGAAGGGGTTGATTGCAAAAATTCTATAACCACACAAGAAAGTCCTATTCTCGGATCAAACATGTTCTCGTATACCGAAATGAACCAGTTTCAAAAAGTTATTTGGATTTTCAATGTTCCTGCTTCGGGACACCCTGTATGATGATTCTGAATTTCGAAAATACCAAATTCGAAGAGAAAATTGCAGTACCTTTCCAACGAGGTGCCACTTGACCTATTATCGATCGAATGATTTTTGAGTTGGGGATGCTGGAAATAGGGGGTTGATTGCACCAACTCCAAATTCACAAGTGTAGGTCGTTTTTCTAGACCGAGCATAAACCTGCGCTTGCATTATGCCAAAATAAATCTATTTCATTTAGTATTTGGGATTTCCAGGAATTCAACTTCACCCTTGGTTAGGACTCCCTGTATGTTAATTTAAAATTCTAAAAATGACAAATCAAGGTGGAGAATTGACAGACCTTTTCAGTAAGGTGCCACTCGACCCTTATTCCCTATGATGAATTTCAAAGTTAGGGTTGCTGGGGGTAGGGGGTTGATCTGAGAAGTTTCGAATTATTTCGAAAAATGCTCCCCCTCGAAACAAAAATCGACGTGTCTTGGTGTTTTTCGCTAATGTCACTCATTTCGGAGTTATAGGGGGGGTCAAATTTTCGTTGGAACACACTGTATAAGGCAAACGGGAAGATATCTCGGTACAAGAATTTCAGAACACAAACGAAGTATAAATTCAGCAAATCGTGGAAATTCAACAGGTAAAACCGCTCTGGCATGAAAAGGACTGAAAACCGTCAATAAATTTTCTTTTTTTGACATTGGTACACAGGTAAGAATATCGTCAACAAATCTCTTAAAGAACGGAAGCACAAAACTGAGCCTTGGTATGCACGTATCTTGCGATTCACTCATGACCAAATCGGCACATATCGGAGAAAGACAGTTCCCCATACCCAAGCCATAAACTTGTCTATAAAAAACTCCATCAAATTTGAAATAACTGTTATCAAAAACAAAAGTCAACAACTCCAAGGGAGTTTATATAGGACAAACGGGAAGATATCTAAGTACAAAAGTTTCAGAACACAAACGAAATATAAATTCAGCAAACCGTGGAAATTAAACAGGTAAAAACACTTTGGCAGAGCATGCGATATCTATGAATCATGCATTCGATTTTGAAAATGCAATGGGTCTGGATAGAGAATCTCCTTATAAAAGAAGACTCATTAATGAAATGATACACATACCAAAACATACAAACAGTGTCAACAGAAAACAGGAAGAAGTGTGTCTAGATAGAATACTACCAACTGTTCTGACAAAATGTACTCGAGAGTTAGCACCTGCTCGTATCGTCTATTGCCGATTTTGTACGAGAGTCAGACGTTTCCGTGTTCGAAAAGTTGCTACAACCGATTTCCAACAGGGGAAAGAAATGCCTATCCCAAAATTGCTGCTCAGTTGCATTGTTACCCCTTATGTGGAAAGTCATAGAGTGATAAACGATGAGCTCATAAAATAGATCGAGTTACAGGGTATCATCAATAAGTGATAATACGCTTTCCGTAGACGATTAATTGGTGACGCAAACAAGCTGCAAAAACTGCAGCGGCTTGCGTGCTTGGGCATAACAGGTGCTATGAGAAGCACCCCGACTATTGCCCAGGAGGTAATCCTAAATCTCCCTCTTCTTCATATAAAATTGAAAAAGGATGCGTTGATGGCGGCATTACAGCTCCAAGACACAAAAAAACTATTACCTGGTGATCTGAAGGGACACTTGGGAATTCTGGGTTACATAGCGCCAGACATCTTATCACAACCATCGGATATAATGCCGCTTAAGTTTGATTTTCACACACCCTTTGAAGTGGTCATAGAAGACCGCACCATCGTAAAGGGAAAATAAATCAATTAGACCAAAAATCCTTCATTTGGTACACGGACGGATCAAAAACGATTGATGGAACAGGAACTGGCATATATGGACCCAAGTACTCTTCATTAGTGCCTCTGGGCTCTACTCCCACAATCATGCAAGCAGAAACACTTGCTGTAAACCTGTGCTGCCAGGAGGGACTACGAAGGAAACTCAAAGGGGCAAAGATTTACATTTTAACGGACAGTCAGGCAGTAATAAAAGCTCTAAACTCTTACAGTTATCGGAGCATCTCTGTCTGGGAATACCGTCAATCCTTGAAGCAACTTGCTGAGGGGAACAAACTCTTCCTGTGGTGGGTGCCTGGCCATGAAGGCATACAAGGAAATGAAGCCGCTGACGAACTGGTCAAATCAGCTGTTGGAATCCCACCCACCGGACCTGAACCGTTCTGCGGTCTAAGTAAGCCACACAGACGACAGCAACTGGAACGATTGGAAGAATCTAGCAAAAAAGAATACTGGAGGAAAACTCCAGGCCAAAGACAAGCGAAAAAGTTCATTGACTATTCGCCAAAGAAGACAAAACAGCTTCTCGATCTCTCTAGGGACGAGATCTCAATAAAATGGGCAATCAGAAACGGCAACATGCAGAATGTATAAAGAGGGCGATGAAACTGCTGAACATATTCTTTGCAGTTGCATCGCAACTGTCCGTCAAAGACATATACACTTCGGTAGCGACAAATTAGAGCCGCACGAAGTAAAAGCGAAAGCTCCCAGGGAGATTCTTAATTTTGTAAGGGATCTAGACCTACAGGGAAATGAATAAGAAGTGTTACGAACAGAAGATCAATTTGGTCACAGTTCGCAAAAGCCTTGCAAAGCCAATCGACCCTCACGAATGTAATGTAATCATCAATGAGTGATAATACGCTTTCCGTAGACGATTAATTGGTGACTTCTTTGCATTTGGGACATCAACGATCGAAAAGAATGATGATGCTCTTGATATCTCGAAGGGCTTCGACAGGATTTGGCACGTAGCCTTGATCAATAAACTAACAGCATATGGACTTCCTGAAAAATTGCGTGGTTGTATTAGTAGCTTTCTTTCAGTAGATCAATTCAGGTGGTAGTTGATGGTCTAACAAGTGAATATTTACTCTCGCCAACTCTTTTTCTGTTGCAGATTGATTATCTGCTCTATTCCATCGAGAACATGTTTTGACAACAATTGCACCCTGGTTTTCCCATTTAATAATGACAAAGATACCAATGAAACATATCACTGAATTTAGACTTGAATAAGATATCGGAGTGGAGAGGATCAATTGAAAGCCATGCTGCCGAATAGGGATTATGTTATTTTTCAGTAAAAATGCTTGCAAAAATCTCGGTAATCACAAGTAACTTGGTAACATGGTATCTTTGTGTTAACCTCGCAAAAAACTCCCTCTAATTGTAAAACATAATAATGAAACAATAGGACTCAAGTATAACAGAATCGCATACACACTTTCATACAGAAGAAGTCGAATGAAGAGATTACCACATTTTTAACCATTAATTTTCAATAATTCGTTTACTATAATCCACGTCAAAAAACTTCGTTCCGAAAAAATTCAGCAATATCTGTTGCAGCTGTTGATTTCACGAAAATTGAACCACTCACCTTGAGATGTACCTTCCAACTTCAGGAGCTGGTATCGGAGTCATCATAGCAGGCATTGGTTCAGTAGTTGACAACCAGTAACTGTAGTCGTTATTCTGAGCATAGTTACACACGTCATTCAAATTGCAATGCAGGTAAGGCATTGTGTTGAATCTTCGGAGACAACTTCCAGGAGCACCTATAAACAGTTTCAGTATTTTTCTTGATACGTTCTACTAAATCCTTGACTTACCTAAATCTTGTCCGTGTGCTTTAGCATCTCCCATAATATGCAACAATGAATATCCATCCCATAATTTTATGGTTTCCTTGGGACAAACTGGAATAAGCTCAGATTGCGAATGCCTTGTAAAATAGAATCCTCTACTTTTCGGACCTGGCGGCGATGGTGCAGGATCTCCCCGAGGACCTTGCTGACCAGGACTACCTCTTATACCAGCTGCTCCCGATAAACCAGCTTCGCCTCTTTGACCTTTCGGACCTTTCAATCCAGGCAAACCATCGAAACCAACATCTCCTCTGAATCCTTTCTCACCTTTTCTTCCCTGAAGACCGGGACGTCCTGGAAGACCGCGCAAGCCTTCCTTTCCATCAAAACCAGGAAGTCCGACATCCCCAGGGAGACCAGGAAAGGCGTCAGTGAACCAATCTCCAGGTTCACCTTTTTGCCCTTGTAATCCATCGACTCCAAATCTACCAGGGAATCCGTTATCACCACGAAAACCTTTATTACCTCTTGGCCCCTGGAATCCAGGTCGACCATCTACACCGGAATCGCCTCGGAATCCTTTTGCACCGGGGAAACCAGTCGGGCCTTGGAAACCGATATCACCTTTTTCCCCTTTCAAGCTGAATGCTGGTAAGCCGTAATCACCTTGGAATCCTTTCGGCCCTGGCAAACCTGGGCGTCCTTCTTTTCCTGGAAATCCGACAAGTCCGATATCTCCTGGAGGACCTGGGTATCCTAAGCTTCCTTGCATGCCCTTAGGTCCAACCAAGCTTATACCTGGTGTTCCTGGAGCTCCGGGGAACCCATCGTCTCCAAGTTCACCAGGAGCACCCTTCTGTCCCCTTCTGCCTGGAAGCCCGTCCAACCCATTAATTCCAGGTTCACCTTGTTCGCCTTGTTCTGGGTTTTGGCCCGACAAACCAGGTGCCCCGGGAGCACCATCAGTACCTCTCTCGCCTTTCAAACCTGGAAAGCCAGTATCTCCTGTTAAGCCATCAAAGCCATTGTCACCTCTTTCTCCTTTTCTGCCTGGTAGTCCCACATATCCTTCATCTCCTCGTACACCTTTTGGGCCTCTAAATCCACTTATACCAGTATCACCCATATCTCCTGGTTCCACGCTACCAAATGACGGTAAACCTGGTAAACCTTTGTCACCTTTTTGACCTTGGGCACCTGGAGGTCCTGCAATACCTGGTGGACCTATATCTCCTGATATTCCAGGTCTTCCCAATCGACCCGGTTCACCATCTGTACCTCGTTCTCCCTTCCGACCGCGTCTCCTATAGTAAAAATAATTTTCAATAGCTCATTATGCGAAAAATTTTTATTGAATTGAGAATGAATTCAATTTAGGCCATGAGAGCTATATCGATTAGAAAGCCTTACCCACGAAATCCTGTTTCTCCTATTTCTCCTTTGGGACCTCTAGAGCCTGCCAAACCTGGTGATCCTGGTTGTCCTCTTATACCTTTGTCTCCCCTTTCACCAAGAAAACCATCTATTCCTACTTCACCTCTTTCTCCCTTTAAGCCAAATGCTCCATTGAAACCTCTTAAACCTGGTTCTCCACGTCCTCCTCTTATACCTAATAGAATGGATTTTCAGAATAGAGATATTTTTAAAAATAATGTTTTTTCTCACCTTTAGATCCGAATACGTCGAATCCTTTCGAACCTGGAGGTCCTGGTTGACCAGGAATTCCAGGAGCTCCGTCAAAACCAGGAGGACCGTTATAACCTTCACTTCCTTGTTCTCCTTTTGGTCCACTAAACGAAGAATCCCCTCGTTGACCTTTTGTACCAGGGAATCCAGGATCTCCTCTAGGGCCAGGTAAACCAGGATCTCCTTCAAAGCCATCAAAACCCCGTAATCCCTTATCCCCTCTATAACCTTTCAAGCCCAGCTGACCAAGTAGACCTGATGGACCAGGTGGTCCTCTACTACCACGTAAACCGATATCTCCTCTTTGACCAGTTGGTCCTGGGGGACCATTCAAACCTACATAACCTTGATGACCTGGAAATCCTTCTTGTCCTTCTTGTCCAGCGATACCTCTGAGACCTGGTAAACCTGGTTCACCCTTTGCACCAGGGGCTCCTATTGATCCTTGCCAGCCATCGTCTCCTGTTGGTCCCAGATCACCGTAAATACCTCGTTCTCCAGGTTCTCCTGGTAAGCCATCTCTACCAGGAAGCCCAGGAATAACTGTGCCTTGTTGTCCTTTCAAACCTGGGAATCCTGGTGCTCCAGAATATCCAGGAGCTCCTTTCTCTCCTTTCTCCCCTTTTATTCCATAGGATCCATCTCTTCCGCGAAAACCATCTGCACCAGAATTTCCTGGTTGACCTTTGGGACCTGGCATTCCAACTGGACCTCTCTCACCACTCAGTATCGCAAGACCAGGATTGCCGCGATCACCTTTTTGTCCTGAGTAACCTGGAGTTCCAGTTTCACCCATTTTTCCTGGAGTTCCAGCGGGACCAGTCGGTCCCCTGTCACCTCGAATTCCAAAGTACCCTTTTAAACCTTGTGGTCCTGGAATACTTCTGCCAGGAGGGCCTGGATAACCGGGATTACCTTGAATACCCTGATCTCCTTTAAAACCTCTTAATCCCTTTGCACCATCAATACCTATCCAGAAAGATTATCGTCAAAATATTAGAGTATTTCAGTATTATTCAGTTTCAAATACCTGGAAATCCTGGTGAACCTGGGTAACCTTTTTCTCCCTTGAGTCGTACAAGTTTACCAATAGCATCTCCTCGGGCTCCCCTCAATCCCTTGTTTCCTTGTTCTCCAGGTTGACCACTATGAATGATCCGTTTAATAAGAATTCAAACTAAAATTTTTCATGACTTACTCTACCCCTCTTCTTCCTTTATCCCCTCTTAGCTCTTCTTTAGTTAAAGCAGCAGCCGATCCTTTAGGACCTGTAGGTCCAGGTCTTCCGGGAAATCCATCCCTTCCAAAACTGCCTGTAGGTCCATCTGGACCTCGTTCTCCTTTAATTCCTGAAAAGCCTTGTGGCCCTAGTGGTCCAGGTGTTCCAGGTAAACCATCAGCACCAACAAAACCTGGAAAACCGACATCTCCAACTTCCGCCGCTTCAGTGTGACCAGGAGCAGGTGTTATTAGTCTGCCATCTTCTCCTGGCATCCCCGGGAAACCTTGAGTTCCTGGTGATCCTGGTGCGCCATCCAAACCAACTGGACCTTGGGATCCTGCTTTTCCTGGAATTCCAGGTGGTCCACGAGGACCCGGTAGTCCAGCAAAGCCCATACCTCCTGGGTATCCTGGTCGACCGCTAATTCCTTTTTCTCCTTTTGCTCCAGGTATACCTGAGAAATATAAATTTGGATGAATTCAATGTAAGAAAAACAAAACTTGAAGAGCTCTATAATTACCTGATCTGCAAACACCACAATCGTCTCCTCTCTTCCCCTTTTCGCCAGGTGGCGCATCGAATCCAGGAATTCCATCATCACCAGGTAAACCTGGAAATCCATTCGGTCCAGGTTCACCAGGTGGCCCTGTCATTTCTCTGCCAATTCCAGGAACACCTTTAGCTCCAGTAAAACCAACATCACCTCGTTCACCGTGCGCTCCAGGAATCCCTGGTAAACCAGGAATACCTGGTTCACCTGCTAGTTCTATTCCATCTTCACCATTGAATCCCTTGTCACCTGTCGGACCAACCGGACCAGGTGGACCGGGAGGTCCTGTTTTTCCTGCCGGACCAGGTAGACCAAGTAACCCAGGCTCTCCCTTCCATGATAATCCTTTGATACCTGGTAATCCAGTAGTTCCTGGTGGTCCAGGAGGACCTGGAGGTCCTTGAGGTCCCATCCATCCCGGTTGTCCGGGAATACCCGCCATACCTCGTTCTCCAGGAAATCCGACACTACCCTGGGGTCCGATTACTCCAGGTACTATTTTATCTAGAGTTGAATCGTACAGTCCTTTTGGTCCTTCAATACCTTGTATGCCTGGCCTTCCTTGTGGACCATCTTCGCCTGGCAGGCCTTTTTCACCATCAATTCCGGGAATTCCTTCATAACCAGGAGCACCTTTATCCCCTTTCTCCCTGACTGGCCAGGTGGACCCTGCCTCCCGTCTTTTCCTCTTTGTCCTTCATAACCTTCATCACCAGGTAATCCACGTTCTCCTTTCTGACCTGGCACTCCCTAAAGGATTTACGTTATTCGAATGACTATTATATTTATAGATTAACTTACGGCGTAGCCTTTTGAACCTATCTGTCCTTTGAATCCTCTCGCTCCCATTTCGCCTTTGCGTCCAGGATCTCCTCGTCTGCCACGTAAAGATTGGCTGACTGGAGGTCTTCTTAGTTCATTAGGATCAGGAGAATCTCCTGGTTCTCCCGGTGGGCCTATATCACCAGCTGTTCCTGGTTCCCCTGCGACTCCTTTTGTATAATCACCTCGATCACCTGTTGGTCCCCAAGGTCCAGCCTCACCTGTGATTCCCTAATAAACAATTGACTTTAGGTTTCACAGAAATTATATAATTAGTATTTAATTACCTGTAAGCCTGGAGCACCTCTATAACCTTGTGGACCTTCTGGCCCTCTTGATCCTATGGGCCCTTGCCGGCCATCGAATCCAGGAATACCGGAGTCACCTTTTGTTCCAATAGAATTACCACCTCCTTCACCAGGTTCTCCAAATGGTCCTGCAGAACCTTCGGGTCCAGGTGCGCCTCTAAGTCCAGGGATTCCAGGCCTTCCACGGAATCCAGGTGCACCATCAGTACCGTTGCAACCATCGAGTCCTGACGGTCCTGCGAAGCCTGGCTCTCCTTCGATTCCCTGTGCATGTAATGAATGAATTGATGGACCTTTGCTTATAATAATCTTAATTTTTAATACTCACGGGATATCCGGGAGTTCCAACCATTCCTCTTAAACCATCATCACCCTACGGAAAAATATCTTTGAAATCTATAATTCTTGTATATGTTTCAATAATTTTTACCCTTCCTCCTATCTCGCCTTGTCCTCCAATTTCTCCTGACATTCCTTTTTCTCCCTTTGGTCCTTCAGGACCAGGAAAGCCTATGTCTCCATACTGTCCTGGAGGAGAAGGAGGACCAGGTAGACCTGGTGCTCCTGGTCTTCCTTTGATTCCTCTGCAGTCACACCCTCCATAAGCGTTCAAAGCATTTGCACATCCACCACAGCCATTCTGTAAAGTAAACATTAGTTAATGAGCTTGGCGATTAAAGAATCGGAAACTAATGTTGAAATATCAGTTTGTTTCGACAGGACTAAGGCAAATTCAGATCTGTCTATCCCATATTTTTTCTGATATTATTCAACTAAATTCTCGGTGGAATATCACGAAGTTTCAGGTCTTCAAAGCATCATGCACAGCATACACATGGTTCAAATTCATATTACTGATTTATAGATTATTTTACTTTCAATAGTTTGTCGATAAATTCAAATCTAGAGGCTCCCAAAGCAACAAGAGAAATAAACTCTGAAAGAATGAGACTGCATAATACAAAATGTATAGTGGTTCCATTTTTGGTACCGCTGACTCTATCGGTCCATAGAGGTTAACGTTCAAATTAATGGCACTTCAAAACTCTTGTTTCCACAATCTGTTATATTTGAGATGTCTAAAAATAAAATATTTCACACAGTGATCCAGAAATATCGGTTACCAGGTTTTTATTCACTTCATTGCACTTAAATCTATAGGCTCTTTGAAGTATATATTTTCGTAACCCAAGACTTTCACGTAATCTGAAATATTATTGATTATGAACGCTTTAAAAATAGATTTTTAATTCAATTCTTTTTCGTTTGCGTGTAATATTATGTATTGCCAAGTTTCAACATTTCGACATAACGGAAATAAACGAAGATTCGACACTCTATCCGGAATAACAATAGCTGTTTGTGTATACAGGGTATTTCATCTCAAAAGAGCCACCCTGTATATTTCTTATCCTGTAGTGATGGGGATGATCGTACATTTTAGGCTTTAACGAACGACTCCCCAAAAGAGGGCGCTTCAATCCCATAAAGTTCATAGGGGTATCTCATTTGAAAGGCATTCGAAGCCTCTTCATAAGGGTGTGTGAGAAAAGTAATTTGATGATTGTTTCTGGCAAAATATCATCTTTTATCTCAAACCAATCATCTTGAACATTTTGGTTTTGAGGATTATTGGAAACGGGAAAACAAATCAATATTCGTTTTGAAACCGTTCTCGCAAGAATAGTTAACCCATCTCGATATAAAGTTCTTAAGCAGTATCTCCACTTTCAATTGAATGTGGAAAATGTGCGCCCATGGATAATCATTGTGACATATCTTTGTAAAGTTTCGCAGCCATCTGATGGTAGTAATTGAAAATAAAAGTTTATAGTATTCTGTATTATCAAAAGTCATCTATGAACCTCAACTCAATCTTTCACTCCTGGTTAGGTTAGCCAACTAGAAACTGCCGATTCTGGTTGACTTGGATCATTCAACCAACTATACAGAAGCGGAGTCAAACTATATACTAGGGTGTATCGTTTTTGATTATTTTTCGAAATTCAAAAAAGTATAGTGCGGAAAAGTTGCATTTGGTGGCACCGAGCATCTGTGATTTTTTTCAGAATTTTTGAACAATACCTAGGGGTCGCGCAATGCGACTTCTGTTGTATATAGGCAACCCGCACAACAATTTCGCGATTTCAAGTGTTTTCAGAGGTCTAAAGTCGATTTTCTTGCAGTTTGTTTATGTGTATTTGTTGTCTTTGTGGTATAAAGGAATAAAAGACTACGATGTAACGAATTAGAGGAAGAAAACAAGAAATTATAAATACCAGAGTGCTATTTTTCTTGTATTTGGTTCGGTAAGGTTCTTTATACTAAGTGCGTCAATCAGGAACAGGCTACTCTTTTCTTATTAAATGTCAAGCATTGGCAACACTGGGAGTGGGGTAGCTGCATCGTTTCTTAGCCATGTTTCACCTTCATCAGGGTCCGCTGATGATATCGTCAAAAGTATGCGATTTTTTTTTTGATCAACAGAAAATCGATATTTCTAAATTAACAGCGATGGAATGTGAAGGCACTAACGTCAATACTGGTCGGATCCAAGGTGTGATGCGACTCATAGAGATAGCTATCAACGCTCCTGTGCAGCATGTTGTTTGTCAACTCCATTTGAACGAGCTACCTTTCCGACATCTCATGCGATATTTAGACGGAGAAACTAAAAATCCACACGCAACCGGTGGACCCATTGGAGAAGCTATTTTACAATGCGAAAATCGACGAGTGACGAAGTTTGACGCCATCCCCGTTGATTGGATAGAAGACACGGAAGGTTTGACAGATATTAGCACCGATCAGAAATACCTCCTACGTTTATGTACCGCTGTCTCAAGTGGACATTGTCCAAAAGAACTCAGCAAGCAGAAAACAGGCCCTGTTATACAATCTAGGTGGTTAACAACAGCTAGTAGAGTATTACGATTATACATTAGTACCGAAAAGCCTTCGGAGGCGCTTCGCCAGTTGGCTTCGTATGTAATGAAAGTTTACGCTCCCGTTTGGTACTCAGTAAAAAAAGAACCCTCGATTGCCCAGGGTCCAATACATTTATGGAAGTTGATTCGACTGTCACGCTACTTGCCTCTCAAACTGCGGAATATTGTGGACAAGATTATTCAGAACAATGCCTATTTTGGACACCCTGAGAATGTACTGTTCGCTATGATCAACGATGGCAATCCCGACACGAGAGCTCTTGCTTGGAGAAGAATAAAAAAGGCAAGATCGACGAAGACAACACGGAAGGGAATACGCGCCTTCGAATTGCCCAAATTAAAGTTCAACGCTGAGCACTACTACGATCTCATAGACTGGTCTTCGCATCCTGTGGCCGAGCCCCCTCTAACCCGATCACTATCACCCGAAGAAATAGAAGAAAATATTAGGAGTCGAGCATTCTGTGATAAGGAATTAACCGCTTTCCCCTGTCACACTCAGGCTGTCGAAAGGCTGGTAAAATTAGTAACAGAAGCTTCTTCCTCTGTTTTGGGCCACAATCTCGTGACGCGTACGTGAAAGCAAAACTGGAGTCCAGACAACGGATGCCATCTCTACATACCAAAAGGACTACGCCGTTGCACAAGAAGAGCGGAAGCGTCCATAGGAAATTCTGATTTTCAAAATTTAATTTTACCAAAGCTGCATTAACGTTAAATTGTATCCATGCTTTATTAACACTTGTTTGTAACAATATTGAATTGGCTTTAATTGTATTAATCTTCCATGATCATTTAATCCCAACAAAGTAAATATTATAATTAAAATTTTAATTTATCATGATGTTCAACTCTAATATTGTATTGTACAATAAAAGTAAAGAAAGAACCTAACAATACAGCGAAATCCTTCTTTCATTTATACTCCATAAAAAAAAACAACTAAAAACAAGAGGAAGAGTTCAGAAATGTGACTTCAGAACCCTAAAACAGCTTGAAAACGCAAGATTGTTGTGCGGGTTGCCTATATACAACATAAGCAACTTTGAGGGCATTGCGCGACCCCTAGGCATTGTTCAAAAATTCTGAAAAAAATCACAGATGTTCGGTGCCACCAAATGCAAGTTTTCCGCACTATACTTTTTTGAATTTTGAAAAAAAGTCCAAAACGATACACCCTACTATATACTTAGTCAGTGTGTAAGACTAATTAAAATTATGTTGGCATACATACGGAGAAATGTTACTCCTTTTTCTTAATATCATTTAGAAGAAAGAGAGAAATTGAAAATTACTATTTCCTTTTCACTGTTCTCATTCTGAAGATATTGTAACGTGCTAGCTGCACTTTACATGTTGCTTCTATCGTTCTTCAATTCATAACTTTCATTTTCTTTCCTCCGATCAAACTATATTTGACCCCGTTATCTTTTCCCTCTTCATAATTTCAGTATTATCCTATATTCCTGTACCCCTTCCAATTTTCCGATGATTCTGTCAATTTATTTGATTCATTTTGACTCCGATACTACCTCAAGGCGATACTTGATGATTTTTGAAAGTTAAGAAATCGAAGGGGTTCTGAAAAAATATAACCGTTAAATAATGGAAATGTCTTTTTATTAACTGAATCTCAAGTTTGAAAAGTGGATTGTTGGTTTACCCATTAAAAATTCGGGTCCTAGGTTAGACCTCCCAGAAAAGGCCTACCCAGACGTCTGGAAGTACCAAGGAGCCCTAGGAGGATTTTTTTATGCGTGCTTCCCAGGAATAGGCGAACACCACATGAGTAGGCGCCTGGGAAGAATTTAGGTGTCTGTTTACTCGCTTGTTGAAGAGGGCGAAATTGTATGATGTTGGGAAGATGTTGGACGGAAGCGAGTTCCACAGCTCACCGGCCCTATAAAAGAAGGAATTCTTATAAAGAGAGGTTCGAGGGGTCGTTGAATGTACCGCCATATGATGAGAACTCTTTGCCAATCAAGTGTTGCGGCAAAACTTGAGTTTTCCCGGAACAAGGTCTTTCAGGTCCTTGGAGCATCTTCCGTGGAATTATCTGTGAAACAGAGAAAGGTCAGCAACTTGTCTTATGAGAGCCAGCGGTTGGAGATCGCGGGTGATCTCCGGATGGTCGATGAGGCCCACAGCCCGTTTTTGCACAGTATCCAACATCCGCAACGAATGTTTGGACACAGATCCCCATACATGGGAACAATATTCCAAAGCAGGTCGAATCCGCTCCTTATATAGAAACAACAGCTGAGATGACGTGAAGTATCGCTTGGCTCTGAGAAGAAAACTAAGTTTAGCTATTGCTGCAACATATTCATGCCAGCAAAACCCGGAGTAGACCGTTATTCCGAGAAGGTGCATCGAATCTTTGGGTGCAATTTGTTGGCCTTGCATCATAAGATGAGGTTTTCCTGCGGGGACCTTTCTAGGAAACGTAGTTGCTTGCGTCTTGCTCGCGTTAAAGCTCACCAGGTTCAACTGACCCACTCAGATATCCTCTGTAAGTCAGAGTTTAAGTTATTAATTTGTTGACATCTCTGACGATGAGATTTCGCAGCTTTAATTGGCTGCAGACTACTGAAAGACGAAACCAGGGTACAATGGTCTGCAAAACCGAAGATCTTGTTCTCTGTAGATGACAGAAGATCGTTCATCTGTAACAGAAACAAGAGTGGCGAAAGAATGGATCCCTGAGGTACTCCTGCTTGCAACTGGAAACAATCAGATGTTATGCCGTCGACCACAACTTGTATTGATCTTTTTGAAAGAAAGCTACTTATCCATTTTTTTTTCAATTTTTCGGGAAGCCCATATGCAGCAAGTTTATTCAACAAGGCTGCAAGCCAAACCCTATCGAAGGCTTTAGAGATGTCGAGGGCTATTGCTCTAGATTCTCCATGTTTTTCCATCGTTGATGTACAAACATGAGTGACGTAGGTGAGCAGACCTCCTGTCGGTCTTTGCCTGCGAAAACCATACTGACGGTCGTTCAGAATTCCCTGTAACTCAAGTTATTTGATGAGTTCATCATTTATGACTCTCTCCATCACTTTGGACATAATGGGAAGAAGTGTAACAGGGTGGTAGTTTTGGGGTAAGGACTTCTTTCCTTTCTTAGGGATCGGTTGAATTCTCGCTATTTTCCAGCTGTTCGGAAAAGTTTGGCTTTGATAAGAAATCTGAATAACCGAGATATAGATGATTCGTAGATTGAGACGTCGCCTTGGTATCACCCCCTTCTATATTTTTCAGATAAGTTTTTTTTGTGTACGTCAATTAAAGAAAACACCTTGTAAATACATATTAGTTAAATATAGCCGTAATTCAAAGTAAAACTATCTGAAATTCGACTGAGGATTCCGAAAAGGTGCTCCGTAATATTTCAGTGTACTCTTGACTCTACCAAACAGCCGGGGCACTCTTATTATAAAAATTTATATATTGTTAAGATAGAGAACACTTTATTCTACACGTTGGTAAAACTACTTCCGAAACACTAACCCCGAGGATAATCAGAAGCTGTTGACATCGACTTCGGCACGTTTATTAGACATATTATTCCCGAAAAAGGCCTTACGACCTAATGTTATTGATAAAAATTATATCATATTATATTAAATTTTTTTTGTCCTTCTAATACTACGGAATTCTTTTCCTGATATCACGAAATCTTGTTAAAAAACGAAAACGTTCTCTGTGGTTTTCATCTTCACCTATTCAGAATTGATTGTTCATCCGAGTTTTTTGTGTTCTCTCCTTGTTCATAGAAATACTAATATTGATTGCCATAGACCAGGGGTGCTCGAACTTGAACTGCTGGCGATTTACCTCAATATTTTTAGACTACTTACGATCGACTCACACAACATATATTACAGCTGCAGAAACGATGTACATACTGAAGGGGTGGGTTTTGTGCTGAACAAAAGAGTGAGAGAACAAGTGACAGGATTTAAAGCAATAAATTATAGACCCTTTTATTAATGCTCATGCACCAACAGAAGAGAAACCAGACGAAGAAAAAGACAGATTCTATGAAGAACTTGAAAGAGTTTACCATCAATGCCCTCGAAACGATATCAAAGCAGTGCTTGGAGATATCAATGCGAAGGTGGGTAAAGAGCCCTTTTTCTATCTATCAACTCAGCAGCATCCCTCAGCCTCACTGTGGCGAGCACGTGGTTCCAACATAAAAATATTCACAAGATGACATGGGCATCCCTAGACGGATTAACGCAGAACCAAATTGATCATGTCTTGATAGACTCGCGACATGGAACCGATATAATGGACTGTAGAGCTCAGACCATTATTTAGTGACATCTACTCTTAGAGCTCGTATATCGAATTCCAAGAACCTAAGTAAAACAGAAGAGAAGAAATATAATATGAGAAGTTTGGAGAACCCACAGATAAGGGCTGATTTCGAAGAGAATATGAACACCAGAATACAAACTATCAATGAGAACGCGAATACGACATCACCACATGTATATACCTACTGGGAAGAAATTAGAGACACAATCAAGTTGGTAACGGTAGAAATAGTGGCACGGGCAATACGAAGACAAATAATCAATGGTTCGACGAAGACTGCCAGATAGTAACAGAGAGAAAGAATGAGGATTGAAAGAAGATGCAAACGCGAAAAACGAGAATAACGGCAGAAAGGTATAGGGACATGCGAAGAGAGGAGAAACTAGTACATAAACAGAAGAAGAGAGAACGTATCAATAGACAATTTGATTACAGCAAGATATATATAGCAAGAAAAAGTTATAAGCCCCAAACGAGTCAATGTAGAAACAAGAATGGAGACTTACTCACCTCCAAAAAAGACGTCTTACAAAGATGGGTAGAGCATTTTCAAGGCATACTTGGCTCAGGTTAGCCAACCACCGGTGATGAAGAGAAAGGCAGGGCAGAAGAAAATCATGAAGAGGGGGATCAATTGGAGCTTCCTACTCTGCAAGAAGTGAGAGAGGCCATCAAAAATTTGCCAAACAATAAAACCCCAAGAAGCGACAGCCTACCTCCAGAAGTGTTCAAATCTGGAGAAGAGGAACAGTCAGTGCACAAGCTGATAGTAAATATTCGGAAGAAAAGAGAACTGCCCGATGAATGGAGCCTAGAAATCATTTGCACCATACATAAAAAGGAGATATATGGGAGTGCACAAACTACTGTGGTATCACACTTCTCAACACAGCATATAAGGTCTTTACCAAACTCCTGTGTGACAGCTTACGACCGCATGTCGAGAGAATATTAGGAAAGTACCAAACTGGCTTCACAGGTGGGAAATCGACAATAGATCAAATCTTCACCCTACGACAAATACTTGAAAAATCACTGGAGTATGGTGTTGAAACAAACCATATTTTTGTGGATTTTAAAACGGCCTACGACTCAATAAAGAGGCAGCAACTATATGCAGCCATGCGAGTTTCAGATATAATCACACTTGGTGAAACTGATAGAGCTTACCATGGGCAGGGTAGAGTGCAGAGTCAGGGTAGGTAACGAGCTGTCAGAAACATTTGTGACGTATAATGGTCTTAGGCAGAGTGACTCTCTTTCCTGCATGCTATTCAGAATTGCATTTAAGAAGGTCGTTAGATTGTCAGGTATAAACACAATTGGAACAATATACAACAAATCGGAACAAATACTCGCATATGCTGATGACATTGATATTATAAGTAGAACCGAGAGAGGTGTTAAGGAGGCATACAGAGCCCTGAAAAATGCTGCCCTAACAATGGGTCTGCAAATAAATACTGAAAAAACCAAATACATGGTTGCAGCTCCTACCCCTAGACCTCGTGGATTACAACATATGAATATAAATATAGATATGGACACGATTGAAAGCGTAGAGGAATTCACTTATCTTGATTCCGTTGTTACAAGCGATAACAACACGTCAGCCGAAATGAAACGCAGAATTCTACCATATGAAGCACCCATTAGGCCTATATTAACTTACGGGTCAGAGACGTGGACTCTCACCAAAAAAGATCAGCAAGCATTGGGAAGCTTTGAGAGAAAATTCCAAGGCGAATCTATGGGGCAGTGGAAGACAACGGCGTATGGCGACGAAGATTCAACCACGAAATATACCGGGAACCAGATATCGTGCAGGTGATTAAATCGGTAGGTTGAGATGGACAGGTCACGTGCTGAGAATGGCTGAATCCGATCCAACCAAAGCGGCTCTATTGACCAGACCAGTTGGGAAGCGTAAACGAGGACGACCTAAGATCCGGTTTTGGACAACGTCGAAGGGATGCTAAGGAGTTGGGAGTGAGAGGTTGGCGGCGCAGGGCGTTGGATAGGGACGACTGGAGATGCGTAATGAGGACGGCTTTGGCATACCAAGGACTGTAATGCCAGTATGATGATGATGACGATCGACTCCGAGAGGCTGCAAGTATATGTGATGCAGGGTTGTCGTACATACACGATACACCCCACCTATCTACCTAGATAGGGTGTACCGTAGCATATATAGATATTAGCTTTCCGCACAGTATACATTATTTTAGTCAAGGTTTGGGTTAGGTTTAGTTAGGTTCTTGTCTATAATATCAATGATAAAACTCATAGTTATTCGAAATTGCGAGTTTATTGGTTGTTACAAAACAAAAGAGTTACATATGGAATTACAATTAACTAAGGAGTGACTTTGGATGTCTGTTACTTGGTAGTCCATTGCGATATGACTCAAGATAATGCAGACTTGCCGTCATTGAAGGGCGATTTGGCTTAGATTCGGATATTTATCTTCAGATATAAAACACTAGAAATTTGTATCAGATACTGTAGCTTTGAGAGGTATATCTGATATAACCTGCAGCAACTCATTTTCAACAGAACATGAGTTCATATTAAACTGACTTGCTATTTCAGTAGCTAATTCCTCAATATTTTACATGATTATAAATGATGCTATATTTGCCAATATTCTGTAATCATAAAAACGCATTTCGAATTGTCCCAAAATATTTGATAATTTAGCCTCATACGTATCATAATTCAACTGAGGAATCCTTGCTTTCAAAGACCGAAAATGTTTCAGATCCTTTCTTTTCAGGTGATCTATCATAAGTTGCAATTTACTTTTGAATACGTTTACTGCGCTAATCATCTCAATAATAGTTTTTCCTTTACCTTGAAGCTCCAAGTTAATGGTATTTAAGTGCATTGTAAGTCAGTCAAAAATGCCAAATCAGTCAGCCGTTTTTCGTTTTATAACATCTGAGTGTCATCTCCTCTTTCTGATGTCCGTGTGAAGAACTAAATCAGTGTGTTTAGCTGACTCCCTATCTTCCAACTTCAACTTAAAGTGCCGCCGTTGCAAGCTATGTGCACGGATGGAAATCACAATTTTTGTTGCAATGCCCATAATTTCCTCCGTGTTTAAAACTTTTGAACACAAAACTTGTTGATGTATAATGCAATGGAATGAAAAAAATGCAGAGAAATTTTCATTAGCTCGACACAATGCCACAAAACCGTTTCTGTTTCCAGTCATTGCTGGTGCTCCAACGGTTGTAATGCACACTAATTTATATATTGCTAGCTTGTAGTTTTTAACAAAATTGAAGAAAACGTCATATATAACTTCGCCATGGGTCTTCCCCTTCAGAGGAATGATTATCAAAAATTCTTCCTTAACCAACATCTCATTGAATATCATCCGAAAAAAATAAACTGTTGGGCAGTGTCTGTCACATCGAAGGATTCGTCAAACTGTAAAGAAAAGTATGTACATTTCATGATATCATGTCTTAGTTTATCTGCCATGTCCTGACTCATGACTTCAATACGCCTTGTGGCAGTCGGACGAGATAAATGAAGTTCTCTAATAGCAGACCAAATAAAGTCCCACTCGCTTCAATAAATGCTTCCTTCATAATCGATCCATCTTCGAATGGTTTCTTGTGTTTCGCCAATATATGGTATAGGTATTTTAAATTACGCAATCGTAGCAGCTTTTGATTGTTTGACTGGTCTTGTGAATATGGTTTCAAGTAAGATAACAAATCACGTACTTTTCGTTTTCTTAATTTACGGAGAATATTTTTCATTGTTTTTATGAACCGTTTTATGATGCCTCTCTAAGCTACCACGCTTAAGTATTGCAACTGACGCACGACAAATAAGACAAATGCACTTAACCTTCATATACAAAGAAAAATTCTTCCTCCCAATCGTTATTGAGATGATACGTTTTAGATTTCTTCGCTGCACTCATTTTGTACCATTTAATAATAAACTTTGTATCGACGTAGTATTGCCTTCAAGTTACAATTCAGAATGACTCCAATTCCTGCAGACGCAATATTCATATCGGCGTGAACGAAAGTCTCGAATGTTCCCGTCAAACGCGCCGCCCGAAATTTCTAGAAAATCGGCAAAAGTAAAAAACGTGGCTTTTCTTTGACAAGTACCGCGTGTTCCTTTGATAAAGCCGCCTTTTGCTGCTAGCAGAGTGTTATTTTATTACGTAATAAATTTTTGTAGTTCAGTTACCTACTTATTCAAATGATTTTTCTTCTCGAGATCTACTCGATCGACCGTTTGAGCACCCCTGTCATAGACAGTTATTTTGCTAATGGAAAGATTCCCATTTCATAACTAGATTCGGTTGGAAATGATTTTACATTTTCTGAAAAATACGGCATAATAATGTTTTGTATTTTCCAAAAGGAAAAAATACTCTACTCAACGCGACCAATTTCTCGTTTTGTTTGTATTCAAAAAATAGAAGTTTACCTTATAGCTCGGATACCGTTGGGTAAAAAAAAATTACCAACTTGGAAATATTTTCTACGTAACTCAATCCCAGCAAATCGAAAATTCCGGAATAACTCGAAAACGAAAAATGATAACTGAAATTGGTTTTAACCAATAAAGTTTCAACCGAAAAAGGGGGGTCATCTTTTTCTATCTGCAATGTTTCCCATAGATTCCCCATAAAACTATAGAATTTGGGAAAACCTGTAGATTCAATGAGAACAAAACTATGGACTAGATTACGCACTTAAGGGACATCCGGAGTACTTGCAAACGTATGTAGATATAACGTTTCAAGAGGAAAAATATAAAAAAATATTATTGTTCATTGAGAAAGATCTACTACTAATCATTCAAGCTAATAAATAATTCCTATGTCACGTGTTCATACAAAACAGCACAAGATATTCTCGATTTTAGATATATCACTCTGCCAGAGGCATAAAGCAAAATTGAAACTGTCCGACCCCTTCTTTGAAACTGGATTTCGCGAGACCAGACCTGAAAAACGAAATAAAATCGGCTACGTAGAACGTGGGCATTCAAAAAACCTCTGTTGCATCACTTATTAACCCGTTTCTTCTCATTTTTTATTGCTGGCGGATTTCTACGCAAACTCACGTCATCTTCTGCAATAGTGCCACTGGCGTAGTTACCTAAGGGCTAGGCGGGGCAGTGCCCCGAGGCCCCAAAACCTTATTAGCAATCTTATTATTGAACAACTGAAAAATTTCCACACCTTTGGAATCTAAATAAAATAGGTTGCAAATTGTTTGCAACACTACTTTAATCATGACAACTCATTTAAAAAATACAGAGAAATTTCCGACAAGTTTCAACTTCTATTCGCTTATGGGGAATTTCCTTGTATTATTTCTGTTGTTTGTGCAGCGTTGCCACCCAAAATCCTTTTAGAAGGCTGTGAATCCAAACATATATAAAAATACTAATATCAACCAAAAAATACTAATTATAGATTGTATCTATTAAATGTATTTAATCACATGTATTCGTGTTGAATTTCTATTGCCCCTGTAAGATTTTTAAATTTGCCGTCATTTTCACGGGATTCTACTAGACTAGAAAATCCCCGGTGATGTTTCGTACGTATAGAGGTGCATTATACAACGTTTCGTGTTCCCTGTGACGTAGTAAATTATGCATAAATAAAAAAACTAAGATCTATAATATAAAAATGAATCGTAAAATATGTTGGTAAGAGCATAACTCAACATCGCCTGGACCAATTTGGACAATTCTTTTTCTAAATGTTCGTTGAAGTTCAAGGATAGTTTTTTGGGTGAGAAAAATTCAAATAATTGCCGGAAAATCCCTGAAACAGCCCTTTTCTTTTTCCCATACAAACGTTTTCTAACTAAAACGTTCATTTGCACAAACATTGCCATATTCTGAAATGCCAAAATATTATACTTGTAATCAATCCTCAAGGAGATTTATACGACGGAAATAAAGAAAACCAATTCCAGGATACCCAGATGTATATTCCATCGATGTAATTGGTCGAATTTATTCAGTACATACAAGCAATGAAGAATGTTTTCATTTACGACTGCTATTAGTCCATGTACGTGATCCAACATCATTCCAACATTTACGAACTGTTGATGGTGAATTGTGTGGATCCTACAGAGAAGCCTGTCAACGTTTGCAATTGCTAGAAAATGACCCTCATTGGGATCAAACTCTCAATGATGCTGTAATATCATCACACGCTCATCAAATAAGAACATTGTTTTCTATAATCATATCTACATGCTTCCCATCAAACCCAATTGATTTGTGGATCAAGTACAAAGATTAAAAGATATATATATATATATATATATATATATATATATATATATATATATATATATATATATATATATATATATATATATATATATATATATATATATATATATATATATATATATATATATATATATATATATATATATATATATATATATATATATATATATATTACAATGTCAAACGAGGAAAATGCTCTGTAAATATCATAAGCACCACCCAAAGTCAGCTGTTCAGAGAGTTACACTACCTAGACATCTTGGAGGTCGTGAATTAATTGATTTGAATAATCTTCATAGTAAACAGATTTTTCATCTACGTTCCCATTTTCATGATAAACAGAGAACGTCTAAATTACATGATATTGTTGTTGCTTCAGATTATAATCTTACACCTCTGAACTTGACAATGCAAAAGGTAGATTTTGATATATTTGATGATAATTCTAAGAGAGAAAGTTGGATGCAGAAGGAATTACACGGAAAGCACCCTAAAGAATTGAAAAATGATTATATTGATGAAATTGCATCGAATAAATGGTTAGTATCTGGAGAATTGTTTGCTGAAACAGAAGGCTTGGCAATTGCGATCCAGGATCAGGTTGTTTTCACAAGGACTTATAGAAAACATATCATCAAACAAATATAGATGATTCTTGCCGTAGATGTTTCTGTTCTTCAGAAACAGTTTTTCATATATTATCATCTTGCTCAGTCCTTGCTTCAACAGATTATTTAGAAAGACATAATGCCGTCGCTAATATTATTCACTTCAATCTAGGAATTAAACATGACCTAATTCCCAAAAGAAAAAAATTTCAAAAATATGAACCTTTGACTCGTAGTTTGTTACTTTTTCTGATGACATAGTGTTTAATTTCCAACATGTCTTGGGTGAAAGTTAGTCCACGCCGTCGGAGCCATTCTTGCATTTCTTCTTTTCTTGAAGCCATATTTAAATATTTGTTCATTTGAAAGATATGATATAGATGATTGTCTACCACAAGAACACTTTTGACTGGTAGATTAGGTATCAGCATTTCCTGCAACCATTTCTTATAGTTAACATAATTTATCTCGCTGTGATAGTTAAAAGAATTCGTGTCGATTAAAAATTTTCCATAAAACAGTTTTCACTGCCAGCATTCACGATAATAAGTCTAGGTATTTGGGAAATTGGCGCACAAAGACCTTCATTTGAACTGTCGCTCCATGCTTTCATATGTGTGTGTGGTGGCCGATTATTATTATGACATTTGTCATATTTTTTGAATGACTGTCAAAATTTTTTCCGCAAATTTTTCTTTATATTAAACAAATTCCACAAAGAAATAATATATGGGCGATGTCAATCCAGATTATTGGGTCCATAATGATTCTAAAACATCTATAGATCATAGTCGGCATCAATTGTAAGACTGAACATGGCCATCGGGGCTCTCTCGGTCAAACAGAGATGGAATTTGAGGAAATATCGCAGGTTATTTATTTTTTAAATATCTCCTTAATCCCCTTCATCACCTTGCTTGCTATTTAAAATCTTTTCTTAGATTTGCTTAGACATATAAGAAGTTTGATTGTTGAAATATTTTTCTGCTGGTTTTCTTTCTCCATTGTTACAGATTCCTGTCCTAAACCCACTTCCTTTCACCCTTGTCTTCATTTGGAAATCATGGAATGCAAGAGAGAATGATGTGGCTAAGCAGTAGAATCTTTGGTACTCTTTATTTATGTACACACGACACTAACACATCATAAACAGACAAGCTATTGCTAATGCAATAGCGACAGGGAAACGAGTTTTTTCCTCAGGTTTTACTCCTTTATTGAATAATATACAAGATAGTATGGTTTCCCTGTTACATTTCCTGAGCTCACACTTGTGTTTTTTCTGACACACACCATATTGTAACCAATTGTAAATACAATTATTCAAATTTTGTAAATCCTCTCTTTTCAAAATATATATATATATATATATATATATATATATATATATATATATATATATATATATATATATATATATATATATATATATATATATATATATATATATATATATATATATATATATATATATATATATATATATATATATATATATATATATATATATATATATATATATATATATATATATATATACAATGTCAAACGAGGAAAATGCTCTGTAAATATCATAAGCACCACCCAAAGTCAGCTGTTCAGAGAGTTACACTACCTAGACATCTTGGAGGTCGTGAATTAATTGATTTGAATAATCTTCATAGTAAACAGATTTTTCATCTACGTTCCCATTTTCATGATAAACAGAGAACGTCTAAATTACATGATATTGTTGTTGCTTCAGATTATAATCTTACACCTCTGAACTTGACAATGCAAAAGGTAGATTTTGATATATTTGATGATAATTCTAAGAGAGAAAGTTGGATGCAGAAGGAATTACACGGAAAGCACCTAAAGAATTGAAAATGATTATATTGATGAAATTGCATCGAATAAATGGTTAGTATCTGGAGAATTGTTTGCTGAAACAGAAGGCTTGGCAATTGCGATCCAGGATCAGGTTGTTTTCACAAGGACTTATAGAAAACATATCATCAAACAAAATATAGATGATTCTTGCCGTAGATGTTTCTGTTCTTCAGAAACAGTTTTTCATATATTATCATCTTGCTCAGTCCTTGCTTCAACAGATTATTTAGAAAGACATAATGCCGTCGCTAATATTATTCACTTCAATCTAGGAATTAAACATGACCTAATTCCCAAAAGAAAAAATTTCAAAAATATGAACCTGAGATTATTTGTGAAAATGACAAATATAAACTTTATTTTGATAAAACAATTTTTGCAACAGAGCTGTAAAACACAATAGACCAGATATCGTTCTTAATGATAAACAGAATCAAATAACATATATAATTGATATTGCTATACCCGACACACATAATATACAAAATAAATACAATGAAAAAATTTCTAAATATATGATGCTTGGCGACGAGATTAAAAAATGTGGAAAATGAAGAAAATATTTATTCTACCAATTATTATTTCTACAACAGGCGTTATTCCTAGAAATCTTCACAAAAGTATTGAGATTTTGGGTCTGAAAAAATTTGTTCGAACAGTTACAAAAGATAACAGTCATCAAATCTTGTAATATTCTTCGTAGGTTTCTTTCCGTAAATAATAATGAGGTAGAGTCATAGGTTTTCTCTTTAGTTTATACTGCTCAGAATCTCAGCTCATATTTTATTTATTTGTTTATATAAATGTAATATAATTAACTGACAATTTCGTCATATTTATATTCAGAGCAGTATTCTATTCGATCGTTCACCACTTCACACAAAGGAAACATTAATGAGTAACATTCAGTGTTACTTGACTAAGGTCCGTACACTGGATTTTTCCGGGGAGAAAGCCTCTGACACTACTCGTTGGTACATTGATATCATTGTCTGATGATGCTATAGTATGTATATATTCTGGTAGATTGATATATTCTCATAACATTAAACGTTATCCTAATATATAATTACTCCAGGATATGTTTTGATTATAATCATTGCCTGGCAATGGTATTAATTACCGGGTGGTGGATTTATATTTTTCATGAAATCAGTTCGATTGCATGAACAGATATATGGGCAACTCGTCGGGGTAAAATATATATATATATATATATATATATATATATATATATATATATATATATATATATATATATATATATATATATATATATATATATATATGGTCAAATATCTTCCGCGATAAACTTCGCGAGGAGTTTATATATGAAAATTTGAGTCAAGACGAATTATTCAAAAATCCGTAGATCAATGAATAATCCCTCCTGACAAGAGCTAGTTCCCATGTCTGCCCGCCCGAAAGATGTCTCCCAAATGTTTGGAATTTTTAACGATTCCATATCTGTTTGTTATTGTTCGTATCTTTGTCAAAGTCCGGTAGCGGGTTTGCCGTGTCGGTCCATAGAGGGCGACTCTCGTACGTATGTACGAGGTGCGTCCTTTCTGGAATTGATAGGGTACCACGATGTACGCTCTTGTCAGGAGGATTATTCATTGATCTACGCATTTTTGAATAATTCGTCTTATCTCAAATTTATATATATATATATATATATATATATATATATATATATATATATATATATATATATATATATATATATATTTTTTTTTTTAAACGACTGTCAAAATTTTTTCGCCAATTTTTCTATAAATTAAACAAGAACCACGAAGAAATAACATATGGGAGATGTCAACCCAAATAATTGGGTTCATAATGATTCTAGAACATCTAAAGATGATAATCGGCATCCCTTAGAAGACCGAACCTAGCCATTGGGGCTCTCTCGGTCAAACAGAGAGGAAATTGTTTTGTTGAGTTTGAATATTGAAAAGATTTTGCGACATTATACTTTAAAATTGGCAAGTAGGAGCTAGGAAGTGATTATGTTTCAGGAGACTCACACTGCGACGGAAGAACATCTCCGCGAAAGAGGAAGTATCGTAGGTTATGTACTATTTGATTATCTCCTTAGTCCTTTTTATGGCCTTACTTGCTATGTAAAATTTTTTCTTAAATTCAAGTGTGTTCAGACATATAAGAGTCAGGTATGATTGTTGAAATATTTTTCTGCTGGTTTTCTTTTTCCATTGTTACAGATTACTGTCCAAAACCCCCTTCCTTTCACCCTTGTCTTCCTCTGGAAATCATGGAGTGCAAGATGAGAATTGAAGCTGCTAAGCAGAAAAATCTCTGGTACTCTTTATGTACACACGGCACTAACACAACATAAACAGACAAGCTATTATTAGTACTATAGCGACAGGGAAACGAGTTTTTTCCTCAGGTTTTCCCAATCGTTTATTGAATCATACGGAAGATAGTATGGTTCCACTGTTATATTTTCCTGAGCTCACATATATATATATATATATATATATATATATATATATATATATATATATATATATATATATATATATATATATATATATATATATATATATATATATATATATCAACTAAACGTAATGAAACACTTTTGTCACTTTTCCACAATTTATTCAATAATCACGACCGGTTTCGACTCTACGGTCATTTTCAAGTGAATAACAATATAACACATGAGTAGGCAAGTACAAGTACAGAATGAAATTTATCCTAAATATTGAGTAGTGGGGATCCATTATGCTCTAATTGGCTGTTGAGAGTAAAAAATTGTGCGTGTTTACATAGTCTGTTAATCTCCAAACTTTCCAACCAATTCATCTTTCTCCCTTTGTTACATTTATGAAGGATTTCAAGATTGTTCAATGCTATCGAGTGGTTAGTTGATTTTATGTGTTCAAATATTGGCGAATTTTTATCTGAGGAAATATGTTCCTTGAATCTAGCTTCAAAACTTCTCCCTGTTTGTCCGACATAGGCTACCTGACATTCATTGCATTTGATTTCAAGAATTCCTGATTGCTTGAATTTATCTTTTTTGTTTGGCATTGAATAATAATCGGCTTAAGTTGGGGCCGCTTGAGAATGAAGTAGTTATGTTCAATATGGAAAAGTAGTTACTGATTTTTTTAGAGAGTTCGCCGGTGTATCTGAGGCTGGTGTATCATTTTTCCGGGGTTGCTATGATGCTGTATAGTAATTGAGAGGTAATACGTTGTTCTTTGCGTAAATTTTATAAGTGAGTTGGTCATTTGAATTTGTAATGGTTAAGTCGATGAAATTAATTGAGTTATTATTTTCTAATTCAGAAGTGAAGCTGATGCGGCAATGTATTTTATTTAGGAAACTCAAAAATTGCTGAATTTGTCTGTTTGAACCACGAAAACCAACTAAAATATCATCTACATATCTGTACCTGAAAGTAATGTGTTCTTTAGCGAAATCTGTGTTTAATATTATTCTCTAAATTATTCATGTAAATGTCAGCTAGTAGAGGGCTAAGAGGTGAACCCATTGGAAGACCTGAATTTTGCTTAGAGAATTTAGATTGAAATTGAAAGTAACTTTGAGATAGGCATATTTGAAAAAGATTGCTGAATTCATTAGTGATATATGGCGGTGTGATAGACTCGGATAAGATATCTGTAACAGGGGGAAGACACTCATTCGTTGGAATGTTCTGGTACATATTTTTGACATCGAAAGAGACTAACTTAATATCTTGGGAGATTGTGAGATTTGAAAGTTTATGTATGAGATCTACAGAATTAGAGATAGTGTATTGTGCTTGAAAATTCGAGAGGTTTAGAACTTTTGATTCAAGAATTTTGCTAGTTTACCTGATGGTGTGTTTATATATGACACTAAAGGTCTTGCAGATTTCTCTTCCTTATGTAGTTTAATCAATCCGTAAATTTTTGGAGCTTGAACATTCATTGGAATCACTATCCTCTTCTCCCATTCTGTGTGTGCTAGGTGTTCTGACAAACTTAGCTCTCCTTTGATTTCTTTTGTGAAAAGTTTGGTTGGATCTTTTGGTATTTCGGTGATATCCATTGTTTTCAGTACATCCCGCATCTTTTCTTCGTATAGGTCTTTATTGAGGCATACTATACTATTGCCTTTGTCAGCTTTAGTTATTATGAGTTCTTCGGCCTGTATTTTGCTTGATTTGGACTTTATTATTTTCAACTGATATTAATTGTTAGTTTTTATGTCAGGTTTTCTGATAATTTCTGTGAGTTTGTGTTTATGAAGCCTTGGGTTGGTGATGATATCTTTATGTTTTTGGATGGCCAGCTCTGCTATTTTTTCGTCTGTTTTTAATTTTCCGTTTTCCGGTTGGTCCTTTATTCAGCAGATCAACTTCAGCAAAGAATTTGTACGATAGATTTATGAATCTAGAATAAAAAGTGATCTCTGATCGTTCGATAACATCTGTTTGGATCATGGGTTGCTGAGGCTTCTGTTTTTATTTTTTGTTTTCTAAGGTTGGGAGTTTTTTATGCATGTTTTCGTTATTGTCTTTTGAAATATCACTTATTTTCATATTTATTTCATATTCAGGCACTCAAATTCAATATTATGTAAAATATAAAATAATTAGTCCTGAACTGATTAGATGTGGAGTCTTATATTATCACGTACCTTATACCACTTTTTAATTTCTTCCTTGTGCCAGAGAAGTTCCATTTTTGGTTTAAATTTTGTGGTTGTTTCATTATTAATATACATTTTGAACTTGATATAGTTAGGAATCACTTTCTGCTTCAGACACTCTTTGTTGAACCACAAATTCAAGGACACTCTGTTGTATTTCATCTGTTGTCGATAGTACATGTACACCAAATTAATTTTGGTTCATAGCCGTTGTTCATAGCGATTAATTTTAAAACTTGAACTTTATTCTCAAGTATTGTAGTATTGTATTACTCTTGATAATGTTCTAACAACCCGAAACATATGTCAAGTATTTTTAATAAATATTTGCCAAGTGATAAACGAATCATTCATTGGAAATCATCTGTTAGAACAAATTAGAGCGTTACTCTTTTTCGTCATCATCTTGGATACGACACATGAGATATCGGAAGTAGACCAGCATTGTTGTGAGGTATGCATAAATAACCAGATCGAAAAATGAACAGACAGTTGATATAGAAGTAAAAGAAGTGTTTCTAGGCTTTTATGCAGCATTCCAACATGGGGCGGCAGATTTAGTCAACCAGTTAACTACATTATTTATTGACGAAAAAATATGTGTGGGTCAAGGTTATGATGGAGCCAGTGTGATGAGCGGTGTGTATAATGGTGTTCAAAACAGAAAATTTGGTGGTAAACGATGCCGTTAACAATTGTATAGAATCACAGATTTCTTCCGCAAGATTTGTATAATTTTCTCGGAAATAGCATTAAACGTTGGGATCTGTTGTCAAAATTTACTGGCGAATCGTAAATCACTTTAAAAAACTAAATTCGACTAGATGATCCAGTACGGTCATTACAATATTTGCAATTGAACTTCGTTTTTTTGATATAATCAAAGCATTATCAGAAATAGTTTTGAAGAGTTCCGGTAAAGATGAGACAAGTAGAAAGTATTAAAACAAAATTGCTAAATTTCGAGTTCGTGTTCCCTTGCGAATTCATGCACCATGTATTAAATGACATCAATTATGCATCAAAAACTTTACAAAGATGCGATATCAATTTGGATGAGGCAAGTCAAGCTTTAGCAGAGACAAATGCAAAGATGGAAATTTATAGAAATTACTTTGAATCCTTCAAGTGCAAAATTAGTGGAACTGCAAGAAAATATGGTATAGATCCCAACTTTAAAGAAAACAGGCAAAGCAAAGTTAAAAAATATTTCGATGAATAAGCTTCTGATTACCAATTTCACAACAGGGAAGAAATATTTAAAATTACTATTTTCAAGAATGTACTAAACACATCATTTTTACTGGAAATATATGAAAACAGTGTGACCAATTCCAAAGTTAATATTCTGATATAATAGGTTCGAACTTTTCTCTTCAATTTCTTAATTTGTATCACCTAGTTCTACCTGAATTAACTAAGGCGTGGACTGTTCACCAATTTTGTAAAGAAATAATTAAGTATGGAGTGCTAGAATGCGACCTGACAGAAGTATTTACAGCAATTTTACTGTACTATACAATTCCAGTTACTTCTGCTGAAGCTGAAACATCATTTAGCAAATTAAAAATTATTCAAGGAATACTATGGGACAAGCTCGACTCTGACATTTACCGCTAATAGCGATCGAAAACAAAACCACATCAAACCTAGATTCAGCCGATGTGATTGATACTTTTGCGAAAACTAAGGCCAGGAAAATAAAATTTTTAACATATGTACATACATTTATGAAAAAAAATTTGGATTTTGATACATTCCTCAAGTCTAAGTGGATTATCTGTGCTCTACACTGTACGATAAAGAGATGACGATACCTAATTCTGATTGTTTATGATAAAATAGCTTGGATTTTTCAAAATATGTATAGATATATATTCATAAAACCTGATAGTTTAGGGGCCCCAGTTTTTTTTTGCCCCAGGGCTCTAGATCACCTAGCTACGCCACTGAATAGTGCCTCTATTATATTGCACCCAGACGAGGTGCAACATTATTTATTTCAGGGAATGCGATATGCTTTCTGAAACACGAATCTCGATCGGTTTGGTTACTGCATTTTCGCTCTAAAATGATACTTTGTACGCTCGAATACAAATAATTACTTTGGTGGCGAATTCTTATCTTTATGCTGATGGTATACAAGGTCAATAATACCTCGTACAATTCTACAATTCAGCTGATTTATTATTCAATATAATAAAGTCACTGAATGGTTATCTCCATCCAAATAAATAAGACTGCAAAAAAAATTGAAAGCTGCTTTGTTTTTTTTGCGTAATTTTAATGGATTTTTTGTCATAGAACGACACGTTTCTGATAATGTAGGTGTCTATGTGGAACAAGTTATCATCTTAAAATGAAAGATTGAAGACGGAATTTCTTTTTATTTTATAATTGCGTAACAAACTTATTTTTTATCCAGAATACTTTTATTAATAAACACTACACATATGTGTTTTTCCGCTAGTGTGAAGCATTTGGAAGGTCTCTATCTTCTCAGGTATCTTTTTTCCATCTCCTTGATATCTTGGTGAAATCGTTCACCTTGCTCTTCACTCACGTCTGCTAGATTTTCTGGAAAGTAGTCCAGGTGGGAATTAAGACAATGAAATATAAAACTCATAAGGCAACCTAAACCATGAAATGCTTTAAACCTCCTTTCTGAGGATCTTTGTTATTGCCTAAAAATTTCCCTATAACCTTCTTGAAGAAAATCCACTCTTCTCTTTTACGATCTGTTATGGTTGAAATGACTTGTTGATCAGCTATAAGCCGTCCTGTATCTAGTCTAACGAAAACACCTTCATTCATCTTTACCAGGAAACATCGATATTAGGAATTTCAAGCAATTTCCATCTCTTGGAAGTGACTTTACAAATTGCTTCATCAATCCCAGCTTTATATGAAGCGGTGGTAGAAGAAATTCATAGTTTTAAGCAGCATGTTCTCTTCGCCAACACTTTTTGGTCCAGTGATTTGCTCTGTCGATACTATCCCATAGACGTAAAAGGCAAAGTACTTTTCTAAAATCAAATTGTTGTCCAAGCAAAATGCTCCAAGTTTTCAAATAACAGCACGCTTTTCAACCGTGGTCTTTATATTTTAATTTGGAAAGAATCAATTCCAAGTTTCTGTAGGTTTTCTGAATGATCGACAATAATGGAAGCATAGAAGCCGCCAATGCAAAGCAGAACTCCTTTTTGAAGAATCTGTGAGAATATGTCTCTCTGCTGGGTGGTATAAGATCCTCAATGTATCCATAAAACATTCAATATTGGCACAAAAAAACAACTCGTCCTCTTTGGCAAAGAAGAAAGTGTTTCTCACGATATCTAAACCAGGAGAAAGATAATTCTGCTTTTGATCCTTGATCCAAGCATCTCAGCAGCGTTTTCGGGAAGTTTCGAGTCAGTTGCCAATTCATTAAGGTCACCCTGAGAAAACAATTTCGAACTGCTTTTATCTTCAAATTCAAAACCCGTCATCGGGTTCAGGTACAGCACCATCTTAAGTCGACACACCCCTCCTTCGTAGGAATGACGGAAATATTTGTGTCGATGACCTTGACTCAGCAGAGGTTCTGGCCGACGCCTTTGCGGGCTGTTTCATGTCGGAGCCAGATGGTGACGAGATGACCGACGTCCAAAGACCACCTGTGGAAGATAGCTTGACACACATAGAGTTTACACCAGATGTGAAGAAACATTACATGAACTTGAAAAATTAATCCTCTCCTGGTTTAGATGGCCTGAGCCCCCTTTTTCTAAAGAGATTCGCTGATGTTCTGTGTCTACAACTTTCGTTGATAATGTCACTTTCTTTCGAGAAATCGAAGATGCCATCAGCCTAGAAAAAATCATCCATCACACCCATCTTCAAAAAAAGCGACAAACTGAATCCGCTCAATTATAGGCCATCTAGTTTATTGCCTTTGCCGTCAAAGATAATGGAACCGATATTTGTTGAAAAAATGAATGAATTCTTAACACACAATTATTCCCCATGAACAGCATGGATTTGTGAAGGGAAGATCCACTACCACCAATCTTTTGACTTGCCTGAATGACTGAACACAAGCCTACGATCGAAAAATACCAGCTGATGTAATATACCTCGATTTTGCGAAAGCCTTCGATAAAATGACAGCTAAAAGTTTGAACCATAAAATGAGATTAGTAGGAATACGTAGGAAGCTTCTTCGTTGGACTAGCGATTATCTATCGGGTAGAACATTTTCAGTGAGAGTTGGTGTCGCTCTGTCTTCAGAACGGCTAGTCGTAAGTGGTGTGCCCCAGGGTTCCATTCTTGGCCCTATTCTTTTCATAATTTTCGTCAGTGATCTTGCTCTTTATATAAAATCGAGTAAGTCATTTCACGCTGATGACGCGAAGTTATACGCTAACCCCCTCACAGACTCTATGAAACTGCAAGAAGATCTCAATGCAATTAACAAGTGTTGTAGTGATTGGCTTCTGCCTCTATATATCGCGAAATGTGTTGTCTTGCATATCGCAACTAGTAATCCTTCTGCTCCGTATTTTATCGACGGACGTCCGCTCAGTGTTGTGTCTTCTCATGTCGATCTTGGTGTGATTATCAACTCTGATCTCACATGATCTGAGCACATAATAAGTTTATGCAAACGTGCTAACACTCTGATATATCTTAATCGTAAATCCTTCGCTTGCCTCTCGTTATCTAGCTGCATGACACTGTAGAAGTCGTGTGTCTATCCGATTCTTGAATATGCGGGTGCGGTTTGGTGTTCAGTACTTGTCCGCTATAAAATTATGCTGGAGAGCGTTCAGCGACGTGCCACACGTATCTGCTTCGGAAATATCAGACCCTCCTATGTTCTTGACTACAGCTAACCCGTTATCTTTCGAGCAACGGCATCGTCGCGGAGACTTAATCCTGACATATCGGATGGTCAAGCACAACTATGCCAACCTCAGGACACTTTTGTGATGAATGAGGATTTTCGACTTCGGAGTCATCTTAGGAAATTGAAGAGGGAAAAAATTCTTCAGAGAGAGAATTTTTTGGTTAATCGAGTGTTAAGTGCTTGGAATGGACTTCCTGGTGAGGTTGTGAATTGTGATTCAGTTAACACCTTCAAAAAAATAGAATTGACAGCATACCCTTCTGTTTTTTTTTGTAATGGTTCATTTTCTTCTTATTTATTGGCTGCATTATTCTTTAACTGAAATTTGTTAATATTAGGCTTATATAGGACTTCTGTCCTCTGTCTTGAATGATTATGTAATAATAATAATAATAATAATAATGTCGCCATACCGAATAATAACAACGTGCTGAACAAGTTCCAGGAGAAAAAGTCCAAATACACAGACCTTGCTATCGAGATCAAGCAGATGTGGCACCTCGATAAAATAGATATTGTTCCTGTCATCGTATCCTCGACTGGTTTAATACCCAAAACTTTGCATGATAGCCTTAATAAATTAGAATTGCATAAGAATACCTATATAGAAATGCAAAAAGCTGTAATTCTTAACACATGTAGGATAGTTAGGAAATTTATGTCAAGTGTATTGTAATCGAGCCTATTCCCTTTGATTGCTAAATCTGGGAAAGGTAAATTATATCCAGCTACTAGCTGAGATAGTGCATAAGTCCACGATAATAGATAATGCATAACAACAGAGAAGTACCTGACGCACTGTGCTTGACCGACTATTGGTCATCACTATGGTCGAACCCCAGAGAACACAATAGAGATGCGGAATGGATCACGAATGAAAAAGAACGCCTCGATATCAGACATATGGACTTCGATGGAATAACTGAGGAAGAAATCACAACAGTAGTTCGAGCGACCAACAATTGGAAGGCCACAGGTATAGATAATATCCACAACTACTGGTACAAGAAGTTTGATAAGCTCCATGGAGCCCTAGCGAAACAGCTCACGTATATTCTTCAACATCCCAAGAAAACACCCACTTTCCTAACGCAAGGCTTGACATATATGCTACCTAAGAGCGATAGAACACAAGATCCGTCTCAATATAGGCCAATCACTTGCCTGCCAACACTCTACAAAATACTCACCTCATGCATATCCAATCGAATATACCAACACCTTGACGACAACAATATATTAGCAGAGGAGCAGAAAGGATGCAGAAAGAAACACCACGGGTGCAAGGAACAACTCATCATCGATTCAGTGATAATGAAACAGGCACACGTAGGGCATCGTTCATTCAGCTTTTCTCGATTATCTGAAGGCATTCGATAGTACCGCCCATTCTTGGCTTGTTGAAGTATTGCAGATATACAAAATTCACCCAGCCCTGGTAGAGTTCTTGAAGACAACAATGACACACTGGCGCACGTCTCTACAGGTCAACATGAACAATAAATCAATTAAAACCGACGTGATACCCATACGTCGTGGAATTTTTCAAGGAGACTCTTTGAGTCCACTATGGTTCTGTTTAGCAATGAACCCATTGTTCTCAATGCTCAATAGAACTGGATACGGATTTAGGATAAAAGCAGAAAGGAATTATCATACAATCTCCCACCTGCTGTATATGGATGACATCAAATTATATGCTTCGAACAAGAAGCAATTGGATGATTTGCTGAAAACTGTCAGTGAGTTCTCGGCAGATGTTCATATGAAATTCGGGATTAAAAAATGTAAGACCCTGAACATTCAAAGAGGGAAAGTCATAGATGGTGAAACACAACTTCCAAACGGTGATATTATACAGTGCATGAGAGATGGCGAAACATACAAATATCTGGGATACCAACAAGCCAGATTGCTAGACCAAAAACAGTCAAAGGAGAAGATTCGTTCAGAATACAGTCAGCGTCTGAAGTCTGTGCTGAAATCGATGTTGAACTCGGGGAATCTAGTCAAGGCAATTAACACCTACGCCATTCCAGTGTTGCTTTACTCATTTGGAATAATCAGATGGACTAAGACAGAACTGGATGATACTCGAAGGCAGACCCGAACGATGCTGACAAAGTACAACAATCATCATCCAAAATCGTCTGTGATACGAACAACTTTAAAACGGAAAGAAGGAGGACGCGGATTAATAGATGTTGTCAATTCACACACCGAACATATTGAAAATCTCAGAGAATCCTTCTCTGCAAAAGCTCTCACTTCTGACCTCCATAGAGTGCTATCGTTGGCTGATAGGGGATATACACCACTAAATCTTGCTACCAGAGATGACCTGCTGAATTTACCGTTCCTACCAGATACTGAAAAACAAGAGCAATGGTCAAGAAAGGAATTGCATGGACGACATCATCATGAGATTAATCAACCACACATCGACAAAGAAGCCTCCAACAAATGGTTGATGAAAGAAGAATTATTCGCAGAAATAGAAGGATTCCTTATGGCCATCCAATACCAAGTGATCGCTACGAACAATTACAAAAAATTTATTATGAAGGACGGAACATTACAAACAGATAAGTGCAAAAATGCCATATAAGATCGGAGACTATCCAGCATATTACGTCCGGATGCGAACAACTGGTCAATACGGAGTATCTTCACAGGCATAATCAAGTGTGCAATATTATCCACCAGAAACTTGCACACAAGTACGGACTTCTGAACACTTTCCAGCCATATTACAAGTATCAACCGGCACCCGTATTGGAAAATGACTCTATCAGGTTATACTACGATAGGCCTGTTATCACTGACAGAATGGTGACGAATAATAGGCCGGACATAGTGGTGTATGATAAGAGAGCCAGAACAGCAATGCTGGTGGATGTCGCCATACCGAATAATAACAACGTGCTGAATAAGTTCCTGGAGAAAAAGTTCAAATACACTGACCTTGCAATTGAGATCAAGCAGATGTGGCACCTCGAGAAAATAGATATTGTTCCTGTCATCGTATCCTCGACTGGGTTAATACCCAAAACTTTGCATGATAGTCTTAAGAAATTAGAATTGCATAAGAATACCTATATAGAAATGCAAAAAGCTGTAATTCTTAATACATGTAGGATAGTTAGGAAATTTATGTCAAGTATATTGTAATCGAGCCTATTCCCTTTGATTGCTGAATCTGGGAAAGGTAAATTATATCCAGCTAACAGCTGAGATAGTGCACGATAATATATAACTTTTCTACTTTGGATTGAGTCTAGAAGAACGATGATAACTCTGGATCTTGAAAGTAATGAGGTGAAACAAAAGTTCCTATTTGCGCTTCGTATAAAAAACTGGAATTTCCTTTGCTTCACAGTTTCATCAATTGCATAAGGATTTTCATGTTTAATCACTAATAATCAGGAAGAATTAAGTTTTCAATTTCACGAATCATATTCAATATCCCATGAAAAATTCCAGCGAATTGAAAATGTAGAGTCCGTCAGCCATTTTGAAATATGAATGTTTGTATACACTTCCGGTATAACCGGAAGAGCCATTGAGGTGAAAATAATTCAGAGGTATATTTTCGGACCAGCTGAATCAGCAATTTCAGAACGATGTCATTATTAGTTCTCCATAAACGTCTAATAGACCACTCAACTTGGGATACCTTATATTGTTAGCTAAACGTGATGGTTTGATTCTCTTGACAGTGCGCCTAGTATGGCACGAAATGATACATAAACAGCCGTATCTTTGAATTGCCATGATTTAGAAGTTTAATTTCTTCACAGATGCAAAATCTGGAGTTATATCAATTTCAATTCTGTACCTACACGTGTTCTCGATAACAGTGTCTTGTCAGAGGACCGACGGACAACAAAGTGATCATATAAGAGTACTTTTCTTCCTTCCGGAATACGGAATCCTAAAAACCATCTACCTCATTAAAAATTGGCATGTCACAGTATCATTCTTACCAGAATTACGCGTGGGGTCAAATTTTGGTGCAACATACAGTATATCTAATCTCTGTTCGTACAACGTCAAACTTATTTATTCTATGAGCGCAACTACATTTGTATCATTAGGTATTATGAAATATTCCCACACAATAGTTACAGAAGAGAACAATGAGAAATAGAGACACGCATTCTAAAATAGATCGACCACTACAACAAAGAAATTTAGGCTCCCGAAATCTTGTATGTTTCATATTTTTCACTTCTTACATAAGCTGTTTTAGTCGAAAGAAAGATCATGTTTACCAGATGTTTTCATACCATATGATAGAATTTATTTTTACAGTGTGAAGTTCTAATTCGATCACACATGATATCATCGATGACTGATTTGGAAATTGATTATTTTTGTGGAATTTTTAATTAATTGTTAAAATAAACAAGAATTCTTCGCTGTGTTTAATTATTTTTCGATCTAATTGATAGGTAACGTTCGAAAATTTCAGTTGTTCATACAGTTAAAATTCTCAATTGACGTGAGTTGCTCAGAAGAAAATAAAGGAAAATAAAGATAACACCGTACAACAACAATTCGGATGATTGAGTTATGTATAGCACAAGATATTAGCCAAATTTTCAATGGCGATTTCGAATCCGTGATTGAAACTTCTGTATCAGCTCTAGTTTAGAAAATATGTAACATGGCCTATTTAACAATATATTCTGTCGAAAAACTGCCGGGAATTGGTCAAGTTTTGGAAGAAGAAAAAGTCGACCGGTGCCATATCAGGTGAATACGGTGTTTGCTCGATAGTAGTTGTTGAGTTTTTGGTTAAAAATTCATTAAAGATGATAGACGTGTTTCATGCTGCATTATTTTGGTGCAAAATTCATGAGGTTTCTTTCCACAAATCTGACCTCTTTCGATGAATTTGCTCCGCATAATGAACCGAAATCCGCAACGAATGTTAGGGCGCAGATCCCCATACATGGGAACAATATTCCAAAGCAGGTCTAATCTGCGCCTTAAATAGAAGCAACAGCTGAAATGACGTGAAGTATCGCTTGGCTCTGAAAAGAAAACTAAGTTTAGCTGATGCCGACATAGCTATTGCTGATACATGTTCATGTCAGTAAAACTTGGAGTTGAAAGTTATTTCAAGAAGTTGCATCGAATCTTTGAATGCAATTTGTTGGCCTTGCATTATTAGAGGAGGTTCTCCAGCAGGGACCTTTCTAAAAACGTAGTTGTTTGCGTCTTGCTCTAGTTGAAGCTCACCAGGTTCAACTGACCCCACTCAGATATTCACTGTAAGTCAGAGTTTAAGTTATTAATTTGTTAACATGTCTGACGATGAGATTACGAAGCTGTAATCGGCCGCAGACAACTGAAAGACGAAACCAGGGTACAATCGTCTGCAAAACCGAAGATCTTGTTTTCTGTAGATGACAGAAGATCGTTCATCTGCAACAGAAACAAGGTTGGCGAAGGAAGGAAAAAATCAGATGTTATACCGTCGACCACAACTTGTATTGATCTATTCGAAAGAAAGCTACTTATCCAACTCCGCAATTTTTCGGGAAGCCCATATACAGCAAGTTTATTCAACAAGGCTGCATGCCAAACCCTATCGAAGGCTTTAGAGATGTCGAGGGCTATTGCTCTAGATTCTCCATGTTTTTCCATCGTTGATGTACAAACATGCGTAACGTAGGCGAGCAGATCTCATGTCGATCTTTGCCTGCGAAAACCATACCGACGGTCGTCGGTATGGTGGACAGTCTCACAGTGCAGACTCTGAACTTGATTTCTGCCATGGCAGAATTTGTAGGTGGAATGTTCGGTGGTATTGCATTGAATAAATCCAGCTCAGAATTCTTTGAGAACAAGAGAGAAAAGAGATCGGCTTTCTCTTTCGGAGATGATGCTATACTTCCGTCTTCTCTAACAAGAGGCGGAAACGCAGATTTGCAGGAATTGGCACTGACAGTCTTCACCATAGACCAGAATGGTCTAGTCCCGCTTGCCTGTTCAAGGAGTTTCTAAGTTACCCCTTCGTTGAAATTGGCATTTGCCCTTCCAGTTGTCAGGTTACATACGTTCCGTATTCGTACGAAGGTTGTTATTGTTTCCTCTGTTGAATTCATCTTCCATGACTTTTAAGCTCTGCTCTTGGCTGCAGAGGCTGTTTCGCAGTCTTTGTTGAACCATGGCTTTTGTGCTGTTGTTCTTTTCATGGAATGCGGGATGTAGAGATCCATTCCTGCATGAATGATTTCTGAAACAGATTCAGTGCACACATTGATGTCAGGATCTGGAAGGCAAACATCTCCTGAATGGGAACCATGAAAAGAATTCACGCAGCTCATCCCAATTAGCACGGTTATAGTGCCAAATGCATCTGGGTGGTTTAGGTTCTTGTTCTAGCGGCAGTACAAATAGTTCCAGTAGCAGATATACGGTTGTGGTCTGAGTTGCCTAGCAGTGCTGAGACCTCCACTCCAAAATCATCTGGATCTGAAATCGAAAAGAGATACAAGGTGTTCGGGAAGTCGGTTGGGTAATAAGGTATTCTTGTCGGTTCGTCGACTAGCTGCGTTAGATTATGGCTGATTGCGAAAGTTTCAGCCTGTCTTCCCGCTTCGTCTGTTATATTGGAGTGGCAGAGCCAGTTGGTGTTGTGAATGTTGAAGTCACCCAGTACAATGATTTCAGCTTCCGGATGATGTGTTTGATCTAATCCACCTTATAACCTGGATATATATGAAAATAGTAGGCACAATATTAACCTGGAGCTGATATGCGATTCTTGTTGCATCGTACAGATATTGATATATTATATAATGATCTGCTTTCAAAGTGTACTGAAGTAGTTGATTTTGTTGCTATCTTGACATCGGGTTTGGTTAACGAAAATAGCTTGCCCTATTACGATTTTGAAATGAAAAGAAAGCAAAATTTCGAGATGAGGCATATAGACGCTTAAGTCTCTTGGTACGACTGGAAGCTGGGCACAGTATAAGGTTGTAAGAAATGAATATGTCAACTTATTGAAATATAGAAACGAGCGATACTATTATAATAAAATCTACCCTGTCTGAGTTCAGGCTTCTCAAGTTTGCGGGCCTGGCAAGGGTTGTGAATAACTTAAACGTTAAACATGGCAATGAATTGATTGACATAAGGGTTAGAAAGTCAAATTTTGATACTATTGGACACGTGTTTTGCAATTCGTTAATGGCTCATTGAGATATAGTCAGTTTCCTCAGGAGTTGAAAAAGAGTGTTGTTATACCGGTACGAGTTACGGGATCTCGTAAGTCGTAGAAATTTCGACCAATCAATAAGTTACCGGGTATTGAGAAGTTGTTGGAGACTATTGCATATGAACAGCTATTGGATTATTTGTGCGAAGACAATATACTTATGTCAATACAATCGGGATTTCGGCCGGGTCACTAATGCGAGTCAGCACTCTATCTCACAATTACAAAATGGAAGATCTTGATAGATGGGGGTCACTATGTTTTTGAATCATGTGTAATATTGGCTGTCCTGTGGTTAATTTCAGTTTGTGCTTGTTCTACATTACTACAATTTTTCCAACAAAATTTTCCATTTCCAATTCTATTTAGTGTATCTGTTGAAAACCTCCTTTTTTGTTAAAATTAAGCCTTAATTTCAAGAAAATGAATACAGATACCTTCGATTAAAGTATTGACTATCATTTATTATAATTTTGTTCAATTTTTTGGGACCAGATGAATGCCACGATGATAAAATGACTCATCTTTGGATTCAATCCATTTGATTACCTATTTCTCGATATTTTCGAAAGAATTGAAGTGCTGCTCCAAAAGCCCATGAGCCATTGACCAAAACAAATGGTAATCTGATAGAGCACAGTCTGGTGAGTAAGCTGTATATGGTTGGACGTCCCATCGCATTGCTCCAAGTGTTTCTTTGATGGCCTTTGTGACATGCGGACGAGCCTTATCATGCAACTAGATGACTTTATGCTGGCTTGTCTCGGATCATTTGTTCTCGGTAGAGACCTCTTGTGAATATTTGATCTTGTTTGAGAAGCTCATGGTGAATGACTCCTGTTTGATCCCACCAGATGCAAAGCATAGCCTTATTTCCACTTTAGAGTCGATGTTTAGGTCTTTCGTCGCTTGGAATTGTCGAAATATATCCCTTTTCATCTCCAGTAACAATACGATAGAGATATCCCTTTCTTTTCTGTCTAGACAGCAGCATTTCACAAATGGTTTGGTCTTCGATGTCCCTCGGCTTTAGCTCATATGGCGTCCATTTTCCTTCCCTGTATACTTTACCCATTGCTTTCAAACGCTCATATATCCGGGAATGAGCCAGTTCTAGTGTTATAAATAGTTTTTTGAGTTTGGCATGGGTCTATTGAAGCTTGTAGTAACAGTATCTTCGAACTTTTTCTTCGCTTCTGAGTGTTCTCTAACGATTACACTGAAATCACCAGATTTTAAACGTCGAAACCATTCCTTATAACTAAAATCTGATGGAACATGATCACCGTAGGCTTCGATTATCATTCTATGAGATGCGGCGGCAGTTTTCTTTAAATCAGAGCAAAAAATAATGCTTCGCTCAGATGATGCTTTGTTGGCTCGAATTTAAACATTTTAATTGCTCTAAAACACAATGAAACTGATGCAAAAGTGAAGTATGTTATATTATTGACAGAAGTCAATGCTACATTTTAAATCTCATTTACATTGGTCATTGAGGATCAGTCTCCTGTTTGAAATTTTCAACAATACAGGGATGTTTTCAACTGATACATTTTATTCAAAGATTTTTTTATGCGCGCTTCCCAGGAATAAGCGAATCTGTTACACCACATGGGTGGGCACTTGGGAAGAATTGAGGTGTATGTTTACTCGCTTCTTGAAGAGGGCCAAATTGTGGGTTGTTGGGAAGATGTTGAACGGAAGTGAGTTCCACAGCTCACCGGCCCTGTAAACGAAGGAATTCTTATAGAGAGAGGTTCGAGGGGTCGTTAAATGTACCGCCATATGATGAGAACTCCTTGCCAGCCTAATATTGCGGCAGAACATAAGTTTTACCGCAACAAGGTCTTTCAGCTTCTTGAGGAATTTTCCATAGAAGTATCTGTAAAACAGAGAAAGGTCAGCAACTTGTCTTCTTAGAGCCAGCTGTTGGAGATCGCGGGTGATCTCCGGGTGGTCGATGAGGTGCACAGCCCGTTTTTGCACACTATCCAACATCCGCAACGAATGTTTGGGCTCAGATCCCCATCATGGGAACAATATCCAAAGCAGGTCGAATCTACGCAACTAAGTTTAGCTGATGCCGACTTAGCTATTGCTGATACATGTTCATGCCAGTAAAACCCGGAGTTGACTGTTATTCCTAGAAGGTGCATCGAATCTTTGGAAACAATTTGTTGGCCTTGCATCATTAGATGAGGTTCTCCAGCGGGGACCTTTCTAGAAAACGTGGTTGCTTGCGTCTTGCTCGCGTTGAAGCTCACCAGGTTCAACTGACCCCATTCAGATATCATCTGTAAGTCAGAGTTTAAGTTATTAATTTGTTGACATCTCTGACCATGAGATTTCGCAGCTGTAATCGACAGCAGACTACTGAAAAACGAAACCAGGGTTTCCTGACTATTCCGAAGTTTCTATGTTTAACGACATGCCAACAAAATTCTTGTCATCTGGTAACGCTAGAAATGGACTTTATTGATTATTTGCAAACTTCTGAATTCTCTTGCATAACTGTTTGATAAAGTTTGTATCAATTATTATTAAAGTGATATAAGAAGTATGTCATTGTTTAATCAATTTGTGTACGCTTTTTTCATGAATGACATAACAATGATAAATTAGCAACAATATTAAGATCATGGGCTATCAAAACAGACATTACAGTCCAAAATTCGATAACGCACATCTAAAAATAGTGACATCCAACCGGAATATGTGTAGATATCTCTTCAATTATGTCAATCGTATTAAATAATGCAGATGCTATCAGAATTTATCAGAAAGAGACAAAGTGACCTCCAAGCTCGGTCAGTGCGATAAAAAAGAATCATATTCGCACAAATGAATGGGCTATTTCCGCGATGATTGATAAATTTAAAGAGGAACGTATAAGATATGAGAATACAGGGGCGTACTGACCTAATTATTATGTGGGTTGCAGACATGAGTGGGCTTTTTTTACTTCCAGTATTCCCAATTTAATCGGGTTAACGATTAGCTGTATATGGTCTCATCATTCAAACTTACAGTTATAGTTTTTAATAGCTAGCTTATAATTTCCCCGAATTCGACGAGATATTTGAATTACATACATAATTTTTTAAACAATCTGAAAAACATTCAATTTTAATGAGACCTTTCTAGTCTAGAAAATATTGTTCTACACGGTTAGATCAGAAAAACGAGTCCAGGCACTACAACTTCATCAAGAAAATTGATTTTAGAACCTGAAATGGTGGTACCATTTGCGGCAGGTCCACTCAACGACAATGCGTCAAGAAAATTACACACAAAATCGAAAATTCATTCGGAAGAATTCGAAGAATTGTTTTTTTAGTAATCCACTAGCACCTAGAAATGCTTAAGAATAAAACTGATAATGAAGAAGGTTAAACTTTTGGAAAAACCAAACGAGATACCATATACAGTGTGTTCCAACAAAAATTTGCCACCTTCTCTATCTCAAGATGGACTGATTCTGGCGGAAAAAGCTGAGACACCTCAATTTTTGATTGTAGCGGGACTAATTTCTTAGTTGGTTAGGATAATGGAAAATCAACATCCAACCGTCAGCGGCACTTAAGTCTTAATTGATTATAAAGAATGTGGGTTGAGTGGCATATCTTTGGAAAGGTCTTTTAATTACCTATTCGAAAATAGTAGAACCTTGTGGTGGTTATGGTAGTGGAGGATATCAAGCATCGGAAGGTTGGTGCAATAAATTTAAGGTACGAAAATTGTTGCATAGCATAAAATCGTTGGAGAAATAGAAACTGCTGCCGCGGAAAGATATCCAGAAGAATTTGCAATCCTAGTAGCTGATGGAGGATACAAACCTGAGCAAGAATTTAATGCGTATGAAACTGTACTGTTTCGGAACAGAATGCCAAACAAAAAATTTATTTCCAAAAGCGAAAAGTCTGCCTACGATTTAAGGCAGGCGTAAGGATAGACTTACACTGCTGCTATGTTCCAATCCACCTTTTTCTTCATCTCATCATTTGCAATAGCCTTGTTTCCATCATTTCTCTAAAACAAAGCAGAATAAGAAGAAAACATAACAAAATAAAAAGGTGCTCACTTTGAAAAATATAAAATCTTCAAAAGAGCCAATGAGGTACTTTTTTCCAAAATATTTGTGGTGTCTCTGAAAGTTACAGACAGACGAATGGAGAAGTCGCCGTGAACACGCCAAGAAATTTGATAAATTTTTTGAAGACAAGAAGCCAGCAATGGACATTGCTATTGATAACATAATTATACATTTACAGGCTTAAAGTGATAGAGATAGCGATATTTTCCCAGATACCGATGACGATCTTTCTGAAATTGAACCTTTTTAGTTCTTTATTTATGTTAATCAATCATTTCTGTACCTACTTTATATTTCATTTGGGTCTTTGTTGGGTTCAACAGATTTGATATTATCATAGTATGATGACTACGCCACGTGTATTACATCTTTTATTGATTATATTTTAGAAATATTTCTAAAAAGTTTTCATTTTGTGCACCGAGAATGATTCTACTAATTACCATTAGTATGAGTACGGGTCGAGCAGAATATCTGTGCGGGTGAGATAGCCCCTCCCCTTGTTGCGCGTTAACTTTGCCGGTCACGTGACCAAGAGTTCAGTTCTCAATGAACCTTTGAAGCTTCAAGAAGAGCCAAGCGAACAGGACCTAATCTTGCGAATTTCATTTCAATATTTCCAAGTTTTGGTGAGAATGGAGTTCGTTTCCAATTTGAAAGAGAAACAATTGAGTGGCAATCCAGGGAAATAATTGCGAATGACATTTAATTCATGAAACGAGAAGGGATGCAGAATGAACCTGTAGTTTCTTTGAAAAAGGTTCAAGAACATGTAGCTGTCGCAACAGGAGTAGGTTTGCGAAATGAAGAAGATTGAAGATGGCGAAAACAGCTGTTTTTCAACTCCCGATAATAAGAGAAGAAAACAGTGAAGAAAACAGATCTCGATGACTTCGATCTGCTCAGGTATTAGATACCTCTGTAGGATTACTTATGTAATATGCAAGTTCTGGAAATAAATTGAATTGAATTGCTCTGAACGTTCGTCGTCAATTCTTATGTTGTCGATATCAATTAAAAGTTCGTCGATGAGAATGAATATGTAGGATCATCAGAGAGCATTCGAAAAGTTTTGGAAGGAATGGAGTTCCGTTGGATTAAGACGAAAACGAAAAGAAAGCTACTTATGCGTACGAGTCTTTGCACATCCTTTATGTCATATTTTTTATATTGTCTTGAAGAGTGGAGTTTACCCGTCGACATGGAAGGTAACTAAGATTGTTCCCATTTTGAAGAAAGGAGATTCTACCATAATAGGTAACTATAGACCCATCTCGATTCTATCTAATTTCTCAAAATTTCTCGAGATTATTTTATACAACGCTATATTTCGTGCGATCAGGGGGAGAATTCATGATGAGCAGCAAGGTTTCACGCCTGCAATCTGGTAGTTTTATCACAGTATATACTCGAGATTTTGGACTGTTCCGGTCAAGTTGACGTTATTTACACAGATTTTCAATGAGCATTCCATAAAGTGAATCACCGTATATTGCTGTGGAAACTGAACACCAGATTCGGTTTCTCGAAAGCCTTAGCTGCTCTTTTGGAGTCTTACTTGGTCGGCCGGCGACAGTTCGTACAGCTCGAAAGTTTTCGCCCCTGCTAGTTTGTTACTACTTCAGGTGTCCCGCAGAGGTCCAATCTTGGTCCATTATTGTTCATAATGTTCATTGGTGATCTCATGGACATAATAAATATACCCAAATTGATGTATGTGGATGATCTGAAAATATATCTGAAGATAACGTCAGAACGCGATTGTGAGATCTTGCAGGAAGTCATAAGTTCCGTGTCGAACTGGTGTGTGATTAATCGTTTGAACTTGAATGTATCTATGTGCCCTGTCGTTACTTACTATCGCAAGAAAAACATCCTTTTTTCTGATTATATTATTTACAATAGTGTATTGAAACGTTCCACTGATATAAAAGATTTTGGTCTTATATTCGACCAAAAATTCAGTTTTGTTCCTCATATCAACTATTTATTTACATCCGCCTCGAAATTGTATGGGTTCATAATTCGCAATGGAAAGCATTTTACGAAATCAAAAACTTTAATTCGTCTCTCTCAGAATATTGTTAGGAGCAAGTTGGAGTATGCGTCGATTATTTGACATCCCATCTATTATTGTCATGATTATCATTTGGAGAGAAGATGGTGCCTACTCTGTAAGAGGGTATGATAATGGTGCACTCTTGAGTAGATTCAGAGCGACAACCCTGAACATAAGAAGAGGCTATCTGGCCTTAGAATTTTTGTTTAACCTCTTGAATAATCGTTCGGATTGTCCCTCTATTTTAGCTCAACTGAAAATTTTAGTTCCGAGACTGACCTCAAGAGATGGGCGTCTGTTTTTCGCCCAGAACAAACTCACTCACACCATCTCCAATATTATTTATGTGCACAACTTATAATTCTGTCTCGAGATTGTGTGATATTAATTTCGACTCAATTACCACTAACAGTAGTGTATATTTGGACAATATTCTCTGAAGCGCCTCTGCGGTATTGCATACTTTTCTATTTTTCAAATTTTCAGTTTAACTCACGCCATGAGTGTTTCCTTTCTGTTTTATTTTATGTCAAAGCATTTTTTCTATTTTTTTTCTTGTCATTTTCTGTACCGAGTAAGTTTCGCATAGCTGCATGGTTTTTCACTAATATTAACTCATTATTTATGATTACGCTTTAAGTTCAACAATATTTGTTATATAAATATTTAAATGTCTCCTGTAATTGGATTCTTCTTGTAGGAAATAAGGAACTTATTATTATTATTATGGAAAAACCGGAAATGCAGCAACTACGTTTAAATTATTTGAGATGCATCAAACGATACCGTCAAGAAAAGAGACCAATAATTCACATGGACGAAACATATATTCATTCCTTCCATATACACAAGAAGGCTTGGAGTGACGAGTCGAACGACGGCCTACGTCAGGCTGTTTCAAAAGTACCAAGACTGATAATTTTGAAAGCCGGTAGAGAATGTGGATTCGTACGAAACGCATATCTGGCCTTAAGTCCAATTGTAAAACCGATCACGATTATTATGGCTACCCGAGAAGAAGAAATAAAAGAGTGGCTGCTACTTCGAAATATTGCCTTCGAAGATGGGATGCTGAAAGCAAGAATTTCATAATATAATTAAATTGCACAAACCCAGATATAAAACGTATGCTATTGACAAACTCCTGAATGATCAGGGCCACATTTTACTTAGACTTCCCCCATATCGTCCTGACTTAAACCCGATTGAAAAAGTTTGGTCAGCATGAAAGTTTATGTAGCTGACAGGAATGTTGATTCCTCAAAGAAAAATGTGGAAAAACTATGTGGTGAGTTTTCCTCTTCGTTTTCTTCCTTTATCTTTTAAATCTTCTTTCAATCTTTTATGGAGCAAGAACCTATGATGGATGACGTGACAATTTCATAATAACTTTGTAAGCAGACGTTAATGACAGCAACAGCAAGTCTTCTAGTTCTGATGAAGAACTATCTGACATAGAAAATTTTTAAGTTTTCGTTATTTAACTCATTTTGTGTTTCATATTTGAATTGTTTGCAAAAGTTATCTAGATAAATAGAGTTTTTACCATTTTAATGAATTTGTGACAACCAGGTAACTAGGAAAAATAGTTACTAATCCTTTACCTCAAATGCCTATTGAATATCAACCTTCAATAACTATATTTCATCCTATTGTACAGAGTCCAGGTATTTTTGAAAATTTCAATTATAAGGAGAAAACAATAGTACTTATTATGAAGGTTCAGTTAGAAAAACCCCTTCCTCAAAAATTTCCTATAGTTTAACTGATGATGAGTCTGTGACTCACTTCTTCGTAATAGAAATTGAAATGATCGAGTACCTTGAAATGCCATATGCCTAAGAGGAATAATTTTTTCAAAAAGCCCCTACGCCAACCCTGATATCTATTTGACATCACATTGCAGAACGTATTATTCATCTTACTTCCTCCTCTTGCTATCTCTTTTGTTCTTCGCGCATCTTACAAAAATCTCAACCGCACAGATATTCTTGTCGACTTGTATCTACATATAAACAAAATTACCTAAACTAATTATCTTTTAGACTTTTGAATTTGGGAGGCTTTTACTTGGTAAAATTCCATTATCAATAATAAAAAATTTCATTCATAACCGAAATAGAAAGCAATAATTCGATAAATTTCTTAGACGTAACAATTTCGAATGAAAATGGAAAACATGTTTTCGCAATTTACCATAAGCCGTCACATACAGATATTATAATACATAACTCGTCGTGTCATCCATATCAACATAAAATGTCAGCATTCAATAGTTTTATTCATAGATTGATTAACATCCCGCTATAACCAGAAAATTTCAACAAAGAACTAAATTTGATTAAACAAATAGCCAAAATAATGGTTACAATCCCAAACTAATAAATAATATTTTAAAAAAAAACAAAGTAGAATCGCATTGAATGAAGTTTACGCTGTCGATAAATTGAAACAAAATTCAACACCTTAACCTACGTTGGCATTACAAGTGAGAAACTGAAATCATTCTTAAGTAGCAATAATTTCAACATAGCTTTCCAAACTAATAATAATTTAGGCAAATATATAAAAATAATAAAACCAAACCAGGTAAAAACAATAAATCAGGTGTTTATAGATTGAATTGCAATGACTGTGATAATTTCTACATTGGTAGAACACATAGAAATTTTAATATTAGAATATCGGAACATAAACGCAGTTTTTCAAATAAAAATCAGATTCAAATTACGCGAATCATCTCTTAGAAAATAATCATTCTTTCGACCCACAGTTTGAAATTTTGCATACAGATAATAAATATTGGAAGGTAGATCTTTGGGAAACTTTAGAAATAAATAAATACAAACACTCAGGTAGACTCATCAATAAACAAGTCGATTTAAGCCCTTCACCTCTATTGAATCTTTTCGGGAGCAATCTATTCCTTAATTTTATTGGATATACCTGTCATAAATAACCACTTAAGAAGAATCAACCAATAACCTTTTAATTACTCAAGAACATTTATAGTTATATTCTCATTTATATTTTTCTGCATAATCATTCGTCTGAAGAAGCTACGGTGTAGTGAAACGCGTTACGAATCGCAATTATTAAGTAAAATTCCTTAAAACACAGTACTTGTTTTTTATTATTTATCTTTTAGACATTTTTCGTTATTTATATATCTATTAATAAGTAATTGATGCGACACAGCTCAAGTAAATAGTATTAACTCACATTTAATCGGAAAATCGCAACTGCTCTGAAATTCCCTATTTCAATCCGTGTCCATCGTTATCCGTTCAAATTTACACCTGAAAATCTCAATACGCATTGTACTTTGCCGATTTTCGGACCATGCGTCCTTTCTATCTCCCTCACTCCGAATACTTTCTCTGTTTGAATTTGGTCATACTCCCAATATTCGCGACAATTTTTCCTACATTTGTGGGACTGTACTTGATCCAATCATTTCAATCTAGTCAATGATGAATAAACGTTTCATTACTTATTAACTGTATCAAATAAATTCAAGGACATATTTTATATTTATAAAATTCTGATTCTATATTTCAGAAATTAATCAACTCCGGACACATGTTTATTGGAATTGTTTTCTTAACATAACCGTAGCAATCATTATCTGAAGTTTCGTACAGTAGTGAGCTAACCCACTGTATAATTGAATGATAGTGGTCTGGGAACAGATCCATGTAGAAGACCATTATTGAGAATTCAAGAACGACTACTTCATCTGCCAGACAATATATTCTCAATGATCTTAATGAAGAAAAATTAATATGTCTTCCAATCTTCAACACATTGCGTGTTGTGAAATTATTTGAACACAATGAATTTATAGGCGCTTCATTTGTCTAAAGTATAATAGAGATTGTCTTCTCATTTGATAGCTAAATATTTATAGCCATTTACATGTCGATTACTCATCTTTTAGTGGATAGCTCATGTGCTATTTTTGTCAGCACGTTCAAATGAATTTGAACTAGAAATTTGAATATTTTTTTTCTCGTCGTTTGCGCTCCTTATTCATGTAATATAAAGATAAACGATCGGTGGCTGAGTATAAATTACATAATAATTATTAAACCATATGCTGCTTCAATGCCAATAATACTAGAATTATTCATATCGCCATTTAAAGGAACTTGACCAATATAAATAACATGAGGTTCGGCGTCAGGTCAATTTGGTTAAATGAATCTTTTGCGAGTTCAACAATTGACAGTGACAATTCGAAAATGAAGCTTCAGTTATGTTGAAGCAACACAATTAAGTTTGTTTTCAAATGGTTATGATTGTAATTCGTTTAAATATTTGTGGAATCAGATGTGAAATAAATTGGATTGCGATTACAATACATAAAATTGGTTCGTCATTTTTTAAACGAGAATAATTTCTGGCAGACAGTTGATTGTCAATATACTTCTCCTTGAATTTAATTATACATTTTGAGAGAGATTGTACATTTCGAACTTTGAACTTTTTCTGAATTTGGTTCAGCAAGTCACTAATTCTTCTGTATAACCTGTCTGTCTTACCCTTTAAACGCAAGGTGTGAATAAATAAGTGCGAAAGATTTCAAGGTGTGATTCTCCAAATCATTTTATGATGAAAAGTGTCAATGAATAGATGGTGAGCTAAAACAATCCAGTATAGATTTTTTTAGCCCATATGTGGTTGTTATAGGTGATAAATACTGGTTTCCCTAGAAAAACGTACCTCGTCTGTAAACAAAAAGGGCTCTATGAATTTAGGATCACAAATTATATCTAGCATCCAAAACGAAAATGGATAAGAGCCTGTTCCGATGGTAAATTGCGTTATGTCATTAAGATGTAGCTATGAAACACTATGATCTGGCAGCCACCAAATTTTGCAGTGTATTCAAGGTGTCAAAATCTCGGCGAGGATTGCTATTGGGCACATTCTGCCTAAGAGGGTAGAAACAGGAGGGGTTAGACTTCCGTTTGTCTGGTGTATCAGCTTAAACAGTCTATAGGATCGTGAAGCCTCATCAATTTCACCATTATAAAGTGATTTATTGATTCCGTATTGATACGTGATACTACAAGAGATTTATTGAAAATCACAGACTTTCTTTAAAAAGAGAACATAAGTGAAATACCTAAAGATCGAACCATAGATATCCAAAAAACATTAAGAACAGCTCTGAAAGAAATTTCACCGATAATACTAACAAAACCAGTCAATTCTTTCATAAATATGAATCCAAAACCTCCAAAACTTCACGGCTTAATGAAAAATCACAAATACAATGTTCCAATACGTCCAGTAGTCATTCATGAATAAACCAATATATAAATTGGTAGAATAATTAAATCTTGTATTAGAAAATTCAACAAATTTTACTCCTAAATATTCAATAAAAACCCTATTCAATTACCACAAAAATTGAAACAGGCTCGAATCCTTATCAAATCATATTTAATTGGTTTGGGTGTAGATAAAATGTCTTCCAACATCCAGTGGTCTCAGACATCTTAAACGAAACACGCGTTAATCCGGTTGCATAAAATGATTTCATAATTATGCTCAAGTTGTACATACAACAGTACAATAAAATTATTTCAAACTCAATAACAAATTCTATGAACAACCTGACGGTCTAACGATGGGATCTCCATTAATAATAAGACCTTTATTCGATCCATAAAACATTGTACATGTTGTAGATCCATTCAATAAGAATATCATCATCATCATCATCTGTCAACCATCCTAGTCCACTGCTGAACATAGGTCTTCCTCCACGATCTGCATTCCTCGCGATTTTGGGCCGGATTTATCCACTTCGTACACACTCGCTTGATATCGTCTTTCCAACGAGCTGGTGGACGTCCTCTACTTCTGTGGGCTTCATCTCTGGGACGCCACTCCAAAAGACGCTTTGTCCATCTACCGTCCGTGGTTCTTGCTAGATGACCGGCCCAGTTCCAATTTAAATTAGCAACTCTCTCGAGAGCATCCTGGACTCTAGTTCGTTGGCGTATGATATGGTTGGGAATTCTGTCCCGTAGTGTTATGCCTAACATAGCTCTCTCCATCTTACGCTGAGCAACACATATTTCATTAGCTGATTTCTTTGTTAGGGTCAGGGTTTCTGCACCGTACGTCAAAACTGGTAAAACGCATTGATTGTATACTTTACGTTTCAAACAAATCGGTATCTCTGATTTGAACAGATCTCTCAGTTTTCCAAATGCAGCCCATGTCAGCCTTATTCGCCTTCCTATTTCTGTTGTTTGGTTGTCCCTGCCTATAGTTATCTCATGCCCCAGATATTTGTATGACGTTACTTGTTCAGCAATTTCACCATCGATGGAAACTGGTTGGCTTGATACTAAGTTGGTCATCATCTTAGTTTTCGACAAATTTATCTTCAATCCGATTTTACTGGATTCCTCAGACAACTGTAAGAGCATCTCATTTGCATCATCTAATCTGTTTGCTATAATGACGATGTCGTCGGCGAAACGAAGATGACTTAATCGCTCACCATCCACATTTACTCCCCTCTGATCCCATTCCAATTGCTTGAACATATATTGCAATAGGTTTGTGAACAACTTCGGGGAAATAGTATCACCCTGTCTTACTCCTCGTCCGATCCAGAATTTTTCTGTAAAATTGTGAAGGCACACTTGTGAAGTGGCATGCTCATATATATATTTAATGATGGCAGAGTATCTATGATCTATTCTACAGTCAGCCAACGCTTTAACCATAATCGCCTGTATCACGGTATCGAAGGCTCTCTCGTAATCCACGAATATGAGAACCAGAGGCAAGTTGTATTCTATGCTCTTTTCAATCAAATTCTTGAGAGTTTGGAGATGATCATTAACACCAAATGTTGCCCGAAATCCGGCCTGCTCTCGAGGTTGGTAGGTGTCCAGTTTGTTTGTGAGGCGCTTTGTTATTATTTTGGTGAAGAGTTTGTATAAGTGCGATAGAAGGCTTATAGGTCTATAGTTCGAGAGATTTGTGGGGTCTCCTTTCTTGTAAATAATTATTATTATAGCATTATGCCAAGACTCTGGTACTTTTGCTTCAGCTAAACATTTATTGAAAAGTTTCGTTATTTCACGAATCAGATTTTCACCGCCTATCTTCAAAGCCTCCACAACTACTCCATCTTCTCCTGGAGCTTTGTTGTTTTTCATATCTGATAGTGCCTTTCGGACCTCATCAACTGTTATTTCTGGGAGGTCCTCCGAACCCTGATTCATAACATGAGGTATGCGATTGTATTCCTCGTTCTCGCGATTCAGGCTTCGATACAAATTGGAGTAAAAGTCCTCGACAACCTTCACTATTTCGGCTAAAAAAAACAAAACGAATTGTCCGAAAATAGGAACCAAAACGTATCATTACACAAACAGTTGCAATGCAAAAACAGATTTCAGAGAAAAAAACTATACTCGGTGAGCATATAGTACGGTTTGTCTTTCAGAAGTGCCAAATGTCCCGATTTCAAAGTTTTCTCATGCAGTAGTTTTAATTCCTTTGGTAGTTTATTGAACATTTTTACAAGCATATAGGTGGCATTCCTTTGAAGGTAGGAGAACTGTAGTTCAGGTGTATCCAGATCATAGCCCCTGCGACTGCCATATCCGTGCTTATTCCCAGCTTGTGAAAACACTTCACTATTTCTGAGAACAAACACAACACTTTCATATATGTATAGGCTTATTATCGTGAGCACTGATGTTTCCACAAAATGTTTGCGGCAGCTCTCGTATGAAGGTAAGTACAGGATACCACGCATACACCTCTTCTGCAGAATCAATATTCTGTCGATATCATGGGCATTTCCCCATTTAATAATGCCGTACCGAAGTCTACTATGGACATAGGCATGATAAGCCCTTCCTCTTGTTGTATACTGTTCTCTTGAAATTCACACTGTAGTTGAATTCAACTATCTGAGTCTTTCCAGCGTTCATCAGAAGCTCATTCTTAGTGAACCATAGGTCCAGCTCATCAAGGGCTCCAAATACCCTATCTTCTATACTTTCGGAGTCAGCAGAGCGAACCAAAGATGTATCATCAGCAAACATCACCAAATCTTCTGGCACATCTCCAGGAAAGTCATTGGTATAAACAATATAAGGCAGTGGGCCAAGTATTGATCCTTGAGGAACCTCTTTCTTAACTTCTCTCTCAGAAGATTGAACCATTTTACAAGTAGCTGAATTGTGTTCTATAACAGTTTGTAGCCCTTTACTACCCGACATTTTCTTGAGTATATTGAAGATATCATATTAAATTCCTCCAAATCAAAATTAGTACATTTTTGGTATAGGTATGTAAAGGATATACTAGCACGTTTTATAGAAACCGCTAGACGACTAGATCAATTTTTAACTTACATCAGTAGCATTCATCCCGAAATTAAATTCGAAATGGAGAGATAAGTTGCTCATCAAATTCACTTTTTATACCTAACAATCACTCATAAAAATATCACACTAAGTTTGATATATATCGAAAAACCACTGATATTTGCATCTCATATGACAACACACCCAAAATCTCATAAATACGCTCCGTTTGATTCAATGATTTATAGGGCTTTCTCCCTGCCATTATCCGAAGAAAATGTGTCATTTATTCAAGGAATAGCTAAGAACATTGGTTATCCCTCAAAGAAAATGGACGGAATGATCAGAAAAAACAAACAAAAATAGAATATCATACTATTTACCCACGTATAGCATCAACTAACGAAGATAAACATATTTCATGAACATATTTTAGACCATTCAGCATGAAGATTGCGAATGGCATTGCAAAACAATAAAAAATTAGCTTTCAAAATCCACATGAAACTCTCTCAGGAATATTTCAATAGTAAAGAGAGAACTGATAAATTTGACAATATTGAAGTTTACAAGTTGTCCTGAATGGATTGTGAAGGCGTGTATATGGGTCAGACTGGTCGTTCATTCGAAACTAGATATGAAGAGCATCAATCAGATTATAATAACCAGAGAACCGACGAATCTACTTTCGCTTCATATTTTATCGAAAATGACCGTCATTTTTCATACATAGATGAATTATTCGTTCTTATTTGAAATCTTTAGATAATACCTTCTTCTATTATAATTAGTTTATTACCCCTTGTTCGCACCCTTATTAATTTTGCATCTATCTGTTTATATATGTATTTATTTTCAACTTCACTTCAATACTTGTTGTCAGCTGATAATGATGGTCGAGAGACCGAAATTGCCATCCTGATTTTCAATAAATCTCTTGTGATAATTTGATACAAAATTTAATGCTTATTATCATTAGATTAACTATCACGTAGGAACGGCGGAATCAATTTACTATTTAAATGAGATAAAGCACACAAGGTTTAACTTTAATCTACACTTTATTTGAAAATATTTGACGACGTTTCGCTGACACAGCAGCTTTATCAAGAATGACAAACAGAATGAAGAGTATGGTATTATAAACAAATCGTAGAACAAGAATAACAGGAAAATCGACACCGAGCCATTGTACAGTTAGTATGAAAGGTAATAAAAACTAATTAAACAAGTTAAGTAGGGGTGAATAATTCACATCTACCTGCTCATTCAAAAGCTTGTCCGAATGTTTGTATCTATTTATTTCTATTGCTTCTAGGAGATCTAATTTTAAACTTTTGATTTTATATGTAATATGTCAAAGTTTTTATTGAATGAATGGTTTTCTTTTATTAAGTGGTTTGAATAATTTGAATCAGATTTATTTTTATCGAAGCTACGTTTATGTTCAGATGTTCTTATGCCAAAACTCCTATAGGTCCTACCGATATAAATTTTATCACAAGAACCGCAATTGAGTTTATAGATTCCTGATTTACTTGATTTTTCAACACGAGATTTATTATTTTTAATATGTTTTACCTAAGTTATTAGAAGTTTTGAAAGTTATATTAAGATTTTGTTTGACGAGAAAGGATTTAATATTTGTACTTGCAGAACCGCAGAATGTTAAACTGTTGAATATTTTATAGTCTTTAACTTTATAAATAGGATATACTTCATTTATTGCTTTCTGATAGAGTTTTTACGAATGATTAGTATCATATCCGGATTATATGAATTATTAATGGCTATCTGTTTGATGATGTTTAACTCTTTATTATAATCTCCTACTGATGAAGGTAAATTGAGTAACCTATGTACCATGTTGTTTAAAGCTGCAACTTTGTGTTGAATTGGATGTAATGAGTAGTTATGTATAATTGTATCAGTATGTGTTGGTTTACGAAAGACCGAAAAACATGATTATTATTTCGTTTAGTGATTTTCAAGTCCAAAAATTAATGGAATCGTTCTGTTCAATTTCTATCGTGAATTTAATGTTCAAATGGATGGAATTAATGAAATTAAGAAATAAGTCTAATTGACGAGTAGTTCCAATGAAACATAATAAGATGTCGTCAACATATCTATACCAATAAAGAAATTTGGAAATGAGTGGATGTGTATGAATTTTCTGTTCAATATTATTCATAAAAATCTCTGCTAAAAGTGGACTCAAAGGATTTCCCATGATCAAACCATTTTCACTACTGTAATAGATGTTGTTGAAAGAAAAATAATTTTGTTCAATGCAAACGTCCAACAGATCATGGATCTACATCAAGTAACGGCCTCCACAATTCAAATTTACTATTTGATATTTATAGATTTTTATTCATTTCATGAGTATTTCAGTTACCCTTGAGAATTAAACAGGAACTAAAGTACAGGAACGTTTTTGGAAAAATTTTTCAATTTATTTTTATTTTTTTATATTCAAAACCAGACCTACTTGAAAAAGCAGTAATATTTTTGTAACCAACATATTTCTTCGACAAAAAACACTGAAGAATTTTTCAGTATTGTTCAGTGTTATTAGAATATTTCTCACGTAAAGCAGAATAACTAAACGTATAAGTTTCCAATATGACTTTCGGAATAGGCATTCGAAAAACGTCATGATTTATGTTCCATCGTATATTCCCAACCGACCAATTCCGAAACTAATTATGAGGAATGCATCGAACAACGCTGAAAGCTCAAGCTAGCAAGAAACAATAAAAAATAATAATAACTATCGTTAGTCTATGTTCTACTTAGGAGTGGCATGTGTTTGAAGTTATGTCAGAAGTATTTATATCTTCGGATAAACAATAAGAAACAATTGGTCGGTTTCACTGTAATGAAAATGAATTCACGACTATATACCGAATGAGACTTTTAACCTATAAACGAATTGGATTGAGTATTCAAGATACAACGCTAATATTCGAAATAAATTCATTAAATGCATATTGTTTGTGGAAATATGAATAGACCAACAATATGTGTGAATAGAATTCTGGAGAATTTTCTGTTCTTTCCAATCGGTTTCTAGGCAATATTAAGATGTTTCGAGGTCGAGTGAAATGGTGCTGAATAAATTTTGCTTTATGCTGATGAAAACAGGTGAGAAGATTTACAGTGAAACAACATGAAATGCTGAGAATCCGCAGTTCTCTACAACTTGTCGTGCCAAAACTCACATTACCCTTTCTGCTTCAGAAACAGCCCATTGATTTCCGTTGTACAACCCCAAAGAAGAATGCCATATGTAGCAACGCTATTGAAATGAGCATTGTATATTAGGAGTGCTTCGCTCTTATTCTCCTGACTGTGAAGATTGCTGTTTCCAGCTTTCTGAACGTAATATTGGCATAAACCTTTCAGGACAGCGTCTAGAGTGAACCCAGAATCTCACCTTCATCAAAACTGCCCGCCTTTTTAGTTGAGACAATGAATTCCCGGTTTTAATGCACATTTGAGATCAGACCATATTTTTCCATCTTCCCTAGCTGCAACCGACTTTGCATATAGATTTTTTAAATATTTTCGGCCATGTTGATAAGGTATATGTTGTCGGTAAAAACTCTTTACATCAGATTCAACGTTATAGTAAATATCGTCCATGTGAAAAACGTATAGGATTTAGCTTAATATGGACTCCTGAGGAACCTCGCAGTTCTATTTCTTTCAACGACCTGATATCTATACTGGAGACATGACGTTAGCAGTCCCAGCGCCGATCCACGAAATCCACAATTTTCCAATTTGAGGATCACAGTCAAAGCTTTGTTTAGGTCTAAAGAAGTAAGCGAGGCATCTTCCCTGTTCTCAAAAGCGACGAAAATGAAATCCAGAATCTCAATCAAGCTTGAGGTGGTTGATCTGTCTTATCTGAATCCATGTAGAGCTTGGTTCAGCAACAACCTTGATTCCTAGAAACATACTAACCTAGCCTTTATCAAAGCCTCAAAGATTTTCGAAGAAGCAAATATTGGTCTGTAATCATCGGATTTATTGATATCCTTATACCAAGGGATGACTAAAGCTATGTTGAAATCATTTGGAAAGTTACCCTGTTGAAAGAAAGTGTTTACCAGAAAAATCAAAGATTCAGCTGAAGTGCGATCTTCCTTCAGCAAGCTAACGGAGAACTCATATATGTCACAAGATAGATAGATTTTAAAATTGAGTGTGGGCTACGACACAGTGGTTTGTTGTGGCACACTTTATCCTAAATTTCACCTACAATTTCTAACATACTTAGGTGCCGCGTAAATAGGCAACTAGAATTCAGGTCTTTCCTGCAAAGTCTAAGCCGAGCTTTTTCTCTCGAATGTGAGACTTGTGCTCCCGTACCTTCAGGTCTAACCACCAGTTATTTTCCATCATTGGGGTCTCCAGGGGAATTTTGAGCTTAACCTCCAGTCAGGTGAATCCCGAAGCATTTTTTTGAGCAGGCAATGAGTCCATCTTCTCATTGCCCTCAATGCCCGAGAGTCCCGGAATCCACATATGATGCAGCATTTTTCTTTTTCCCAGTCTACTAATTAACAGTGGTTAATAGTGAATATTTCTGCTTGAAAAACAATTGTAAGACCGCCAAGATAGATAGATTGTACCTAGGCAGCACCTTGATATAATGTACTTTTTATATTGCTCTACAAAAATGCCTCATCTGAACTACTCGTTCTCAATTTAGAATTAAATATCTTGTTGCCAACGCCTGCGAAAAATGAGTTGAGTTCATATTGTACAGAGATTTGAAGACAATACTGTCAATACAAGCAGCGTAGACGAAGAAAACAGCAAGGCAATAGAATCATAGATGAAATAGCACAATTGGTTAGTTTTGTGTTAGCATAATTAGCCGTTAATCTCATTTGTTCACGACAGATGTGTGAAGCAACTGGTCTTTTTGCGTGAGGTGACTGAGATTTACATGTTCCATCCCTACAAAATCCGTTATGTTAAGAGGGAGAAGAAGATTTTGATCGAATTTCTAAGGTGGAACACATTTTTTCAAGTCACATAGTGGCTCTCTGAAAACTGAAGTTCACGTGTTTTTGGCACTGCAATAATGTTCGAGTGGACAGTTTTCGAAAAATCATCTTGTATACATTTTTAATTGTTGAAATTTACATTTGTAGACTTGCTACAATTTTACAGTCGCCAAGTGTTTTCGCAATTGAATAATATGGAATGCTTCTGAACAAAGTTTTCATTTTCAATCAGTTACAGATCACGTAGTAGCCGAACTAGAACATGAAAGCTGCACACGTTCGTCCAATGAATGCCTGACTCTCATTAGAAATTAATGCACCACAAAGATTCCAATGCAACCTAGGAAAAATGTAATGCAATCGTATCGATCTTTCTTTGCTTTGAAATGTTCACTTCAACATGTAATTATCAATTAGGGAATTAGCTTTATCGAGATAGGAAGCGTTTCAAACAGATACATGGAAAATGAATATGACTCAAATTAGTATAATTATATCCTCTGGGGTCTGTAGAGTTTTAAATGGACGTTTAATATACCAGTAAGTGGCTGAAGCACGAGATTATTGTAGAAGAGACCCAGCACAATTAGTGGGGAAATGGTTTTAATTAAAATTTTCTGAAATTTTGATAAGTCCAAATATTTATTAAACAAGCTGAAATAAAATATATTTTATACTTTACACTATTTTATTTTCAACTGGTCAACTACAAGAAATGAACATACATATATTGATACTAGCCTAATTCGATATTAAGTAGTGGAGATTTATCAATGTCTAGCTGGCTATTAAGGGTGATTTCACTTGGGTTTTTACAAAGTTTATTGATTTCCGAACATTCAAACAGATTAATTTTCTTCCTTTGTCGCAATTATAAAGAATTTCGATATTATTTAATGTTAAGGAATGTTCTGTGGTTTTCATATGATCACATATGGGAAAATTATTGTTATCATTGTTTTGAAGAGAAATTTACAACGAAGTGCAACTTGACATAGTATGTCTTTTGAGAAATACGGTTGAGGAGTATTCCGGTCATAAACGTGTCGGGGACAATCCTCAACCGTTTTTAATCTATATATAACAAAGGAAAGTGGTTAATTACACTATTTATTACTCAAGAACGGCTGTACAGATATGGCCGAAATTTGTTGGTAGGCAGCTTAGAGCCAGGAGACGGACATAGGATATTGTTTATCCCGTTCGACACTGTTCCCGTGTGACATGGACTTATGGATGACAAAGAAGGCAATCGATGATGAAAATGGTGGTTTATATTTCCTAGATGCCCCTGATGGAACTGGTACGATATTCTTCATGTTAGTAGTTCGGCCGAGTTCGCCGGTTCAGCTAGTATTATAATTTAATAAATCATATGCAAAACACAACAGTCGGTTGACAAATAAAAATCGACATTTCAATTGAAACACCTTAAAAAAAATACTGTTTCACTGAATTCATTTTATTTGAAGTCTGCTCTCAAATTATTATTTAGGAAAATCACCTAAGAATAAAGAGATTGAAAAAGATGGGTTCTGAGAAATATTCCAATTTAAAGGCATATAGTTCAGAAAGTCTTGATACAAACTGAAAAGTGTACTCAGTCGTATATGAAACAATTGTTGCGTTACGTGTTATACACAAAAATCGCTTGAAATTCACAAGATGGCAGCAAAGATCATGAAATTAGAACTGAACTTTCAAGAGTATTTGTCAGATAGTATTTTCCAGTTAAATTCTCTTGAATTCTCAATGAAGTTATTATTTCTACAGTGAATTTTTCTCCATAAATGCAATAATAACCATAACTGCTTTCAGTGTTTAATCTATATGTAGGTTAATGCTAAACGTGAGACCATATGGGTGTATGAACAACCTTCACCTCTTAGAGGTATGAAAATATTTATCTTTCCTACTCAATTAGTTTGTTATAGATATCCACCCATGCATATGTCATTTAAACTCAGCAGATGGGCTTATTACCAATTGATTAAGTCATCAAGTATTTCTTCTGGTATTTTTTAGGGTTCTGTACCTCAAAAAGATAAAAATAAACTTGTATGGGATCATTCCGTTGTCCGCCTGTCTCTTTGTATGTTTGTTTCTTAAGACTCTTTTCTTAGGTACACGTTTAGGTACATAGCTAATTTTGAAACCAAATATTCAGGTTGTATTTTGGGCTATATTGGTAGGTTACTTGAGTTGACTTTAATTTGAAATTTAGCAAGAAGTAATCTCTTTAAGCACAGATACCGAAAACTGTTAATTTAGGGTTGCAGCACGTAAAACAATTATGTTATTTCAAATTTGATTCTATTGTTTTCTTTGAAAGGAACTATCGATTTGTACATACAGCCAAAGGTTTAACGGCCATTGTATAAGGTGTGCGTGAAGAGGAGAAGAATAATCAAATGATGAAAAATTAGATTAACACACAAATAATTTTGTTTTACACAAATATCTACACTCCACACATGAACCCTTCAATTCGGAATATTGTTGTTACTAGATATGTGTGAAGATTACTTTGTTTTTGAGTCTTCATTTAACCGTTCCACCGACGGTAGTATCATGGAAAATCCACTCATTCCCCTTTTAGCGGAAATTTTCTTGGATAACCGCAATATATACGAATCCTTCAGCTAAACAGTTTTTATATTTGATTCCATTGTATGTTTTACTGCTACCTGAGCTAAATATTTTCGAATAGTGTATAAATTCAATTCATTCAAAAATAAAATTCACTCCCTAACTTGAACCAAACAATTCAATCAACTTTTCATATTTAATTATTCGACATTCTGTCGAAAAAGTAATTTATTATTCAAAAAATTTGCGATTGTCACACAACGATTTCGTCAATTCTCACAAGTGTGGCCAGATATATCGAACAAAGAATGTGTATCAAATTTTGTATTGCAGAAGGAATTTCGTGTGCCGAATCGCTGAAAATGTTACAAAAGGCTTACGGTGAATCGACTTCATTAAAAACAAGTGCATATGAGTGTTGCAGTGCATTCAACAGCGGCTGAGATGTGGTGAATGATTTGCCTCGTTTTGGTCGGCCATCAACATCGTAACTGAAGGTAACATGAATAGATAAAGTGAAGTGAATTGTGATTGAAAATCATTATTTAAGTTTGAGAAAGATTCGCAATGAACTTTCTGTGTTTAATCAATTCGTTCCATTTTAAACGATTGTTTGGGTATGGAACAAGTTGCCGCCCGACTAGTTCTAAAACTATGCTGATCATTTCTCTTTGTCTTTCACTTCTAGCCGTTCTGAATATATTCCTTGAGAAACTGGTAGTAGTGTTTGTTTAAATGTTTTCGATTATTTGGTGGAATGTCATGAAATGCTACAAAAGGCTCATGATCTGGAACCTGTTATTCTAGTTAAGTCTTGTGCTGAATCATAAGCTGCTCCTCTCACATCATTATTTGATAGATCATTGCAGGAAGGTTACTTTCTATTAGCATGAAAAACAAGTTTTGTCATCCCTGTTCACAAGTTTGATAGTAAGCAAGACATAAAAATTACAGACCAATCCGTATTTTGAGCGCTATACCAAAACTGTTTGAGAGCCTTGTTCATCCAAAATTTCTTTTGCGTTTAGTCAGGCTATCATTAGTGAACAGCATGGTTTCTTCAGGGGTAGAACAATTGTGACTAAGTTTGTTCTTTTCACTCAGTTCTTACTCGAGATCATTTAATAGGAAAGTCAAGTGGATACTGTGAATACTGATTTGGTTAAAGCATTTGATCGAGTGAGCCATTCAATTTTGGATACAAAGTAAGAATAAATGCGTTTTGTTGGTGAACTTTTGAAGTGGTTTAAAAGCTTTTATCGGTCACGTTCACAAATCTTTAAAATGAAAAGTTGTATCTTCTGGTGTCCCACAGGGAAGTTACCTGGGACCTTTGCTTTTTATTATATTTATAAATGATTTGGGTTCAGTAATTAGATTTCCAAAATAATTCATTGCATTGATGATTGCGATTGCACTACAATCAGATTTAGATTGTAGAGTTGTTGAATGGTTTTCGAAAAATGGCTTGGAAATAAATATCAATAATTGCCAATGTATTTCTTTTACTAGAATTGAGGATACTATTAAATTCGACTATAGCGTGCATAATACTATGTTAAATAGGGTTTGTGCTGTGAAGGACCTCGGAGTTCTCATTGACTAAAAGGTGAGCTTCAGGGCACATATCGAAAAGTGGTCAGTGATGCCTTTAAAGTATTGGGTTATATAAGACGCAACACAAGTGCTTTCATGGGTGTTAAAATTTTATTCGTATTATTCAATAGTTACTGCAGGCCTATCTTGGAATATGCTTCAACGGTATGGTCACCTCATTACGCAGAATAATCTCAGGATATTGAAAGAGTTCAAAATAAACTCCTTCTTTATGCCTCATATAAAATGTCTATCCCTAGAAAAGAATTCTCTGTCCAAGCTATGAGATCTAAAGCAAATTTCAGAACTTTGGCAGACCGAAGAGTAATAGCTGACCTTCTTTTTTTGTACATATGCTTGAATAACGAAATTGTCTGTCCTGATATTATATATCTTATATCAAATAGGTTTTCATGTACCTGGTAGATTCACAAGATCTGAAAATCTGTTTGATGAACCTTCATACCGAACTAATTATTACGGCAATGCTTCAGTATGTCGAATATTGAGGTTCGGCAACAAATATATGAAAGCAGACTGGTGCTTTAATATTTCCCTTGGGGAATTGAAGGGAAGACTTAATTCGCTTAGTTTTTCTAGCTGAATGTAGTATGTACCTAAATTATTCTGATTTCTTGTCCAGTAGTAGAATATCATTCACACTGTTATGATTTTATATTTTCAAGTAGTTGTAAAATGTTGTTTGTATTAAAGGTTTGTACCGTGAATAAATCAAATGAAATCAAAAGATTTGAATTTGGGAGGCTTTTACTTGGTAAAATTCCATTATCAATAATAAAAAACAAGTACTGTGTTTTAAGGAATTTTACTTAATAATTGCGATTCGTAACGCGTTTCACTACACCGTAGCTTCTTCAGGCGAATGATTATGCAGAAAAATATAAGTGAGAATATAACTATAAATGTTCTTGAGTAATTAAAAGCTTATTGGTTGCTTCTTCTTAAGTGGTTATTTATGACAGGTATATCCAATAAAATTAAGGAATAGATTGCTCCCCGAAAAGATTCAATAGAGGTGAAGGGCTTAAATCGACTTGTTCATTGATGAGTCTACCTAAGTGTTTGTATATATTTATTTCTAAAGTTTCCCAAAGATTTACCTTCCAACATTTATTATCTGTATGCAAAATTTCAAACTGTGGGTCGAAAGAATGATTATTTTCTAAGAGATGATTCGCGTAATCTGAATCTGATTTTTATTTGAAAAACTGCGTTTATGTTCCGATATTCTAATATTAAAATTTCTATGTGTTCTACCAATGTAGAAATTATCACAGTCATTGCAATTCAATCTATAAACACCTGATTTATTGTTTTTTACCTGGTTTGGTTTTATTATTTTTTATATATTTGCCTAAATTATTATAGTTTGGAAAGCTATGTTGAAATTATTGCTACTTAAGAATGATTTCAGTTTTAAAATAGCTTTCCAAACTAATAATAATTTAGACAAATATATAAAAAATAATAAAACCAAACCAGGTAAAAACAATAAATTCATTCAAATTCATAAAACGCGTTGTAACTGGTGATGAGGCATAAGTTCATGAGTTTGACATGCACCGTCATACGGTGAAAAGAGAATAAAACCTGAACGTTTTGCGGCGTTTGAAGAATGTTTGGATGATTGGATTATTCGTTAACGTAAATGTATTATTTCCGAAGGGGCCTACTTTGAAGGCGATATAATAAATTTGTATGAAAAATAAATATTTTGAGTTGACCTGGTACTCTTTTGACAGAATGTATTTACCATTTCAATTATTTTCGTCGTTGGTTATCCACTACGATGGCCCAGATACGCAGAAACATATTTTAAATTTATAACACCTTTCGTGCAGGGATTGAAAACAGTCTTCAGAGTAGATTCAGGATAATTCAAAAGAAGGATACTACTGAAAACTCCAGATCCTATCACTTCCTTAATACCAACTACATACGCAAAACTTAAGAGACATCCCTTGTAATTTTACTGAATTCACAACACTCAAGGTAATTCTTGTGACACTTAAGTGTTTATAAAAATGTGGGATTCCGATTAATTAACATCTCCGTTTGATAATAATAGGTCAGATATAAAACGCTGTTGGAATCGGGCTTTCATTGAACGAAAATGATCCTATTTGCCGTGGGTGCTTAGAATATCTGAGATACGTCCTACAGCATCGCCCACGCTATTTATATTGTTTTAATGAAGTTACTTCCACTATGATGATCTAAACTATGATTCCCTGAGTTTGAGATTCCTGATCTACTGGTAGGAAATGCTGTAATCAAATACGATTTTTTGTTTTTACATAACGCATATCTTTGTCGAGGTCAGATATGATCATTTCTAGCATTTGTCTATCAATGTTTCGGCCTTCGTTAATGACATTTCTAACCGATTAAAATTTTTCGTGAAAGTGATACAATCACAATAAAGACTGTCATTTTCATCATCACTATTGCATAATCCACACACAGAGATTTCTGTACAAATTTGTCCTCTCTTCCTTTTTCCGTGTACAGGGGATTAGTTTTAGTACTGCAGCTATGTGAAATATTGTGGACAAAAGAAAAAGACTCTCCTCTTCACATGTTCCTTAAGCGTGAGGGTTCATTGCCGCAAACTGATGCGAGATGCAAGCTAGCTTTTTTTCGTTTTTGAGTTATTTGGTGAATTTTCAGTCAATCGCCAATATCTCGCTTGTTTTTGATGTTATGTTCAAATGGTATTGACATTCTACAGCTACTTGTTAACGTAGATTCGAACTACAACGATTTTTGAGTTTTGATGCAAACTTGCGTTTTTTTGAATATGAACCATAGGTATTTTAAAAACCGAAAATTGTATAACTTTAACTTAATTTTATCCAATAACTTCCTGAAATAGCTTAAGCACCTTCTCTGCTTTCATTATGACGATTCAAAAATTAATTCTTGCACTGAAAATTCAGATAAATTTAATGTTTTTTTATCACGTCATTACTTTTGTGTGAATATAGTATCGTTTAAAATAACGAAGCGAGCATGCTTACGAAAACTTTGAAAACAGAAAACTAACGAGATATTCTGTTATATGAAATCAAAACTAACGGATATAATAAATGCAGGTAATGGAATGTATTGCCATTATTCTGTATGCATAAGTCACTACGTCATAGAATACTCTTACATGCATTGGAAATTTCAATATTGGTAACCGATGTAAAATAATGTCTGAAATTTCGATCAACTCTTCAATATTTCGAATAGCTCTTCTATATAACACATCCTTGTGACATATCCCCAAAGGAAAAAATCCAGAGAGGGCCAATCCGGGGAACGGACCGGCCTTCTTGCTTCCACCTTGGCAATTATTGTCAAAATTTTAGTCAAGTAAATTAGCAACGGTATAGTTCAACGAGAAGGAGCTCCATCATGTTGAAAATAGATATTTCTTCTTTCAGCAAAAGCCGGTTCTTCAAACTATTCATCGATAATGTTGTTATTTACAATTTCATGATATAATTCACCACGAAGGTTTTCCTCAAAAATCATATACGCTAATAAGCGATTGTCTTTCAAGAATACCATATATTGAACTCATATCGACCTTGACGTTTTAATATGGCGATGTGGGTTCACACCCGATCACCAATAATCATTTCGACGATTGAATATTCCATCACCTCATCAGTCTACTTGAAAAACTGCGGCTTTTTTTTCAAATTTCTGATGAAACATGTTGCAAAATAGAGTGGACGTTGAAAATGACCTGGTTAAAATAACTGGGATATTCTTATTTTCTAAGGTTTATATCTATTTACCTGTTAAGATTTCAATTTGTCTGCTTGAAATCGATGGGTTTACAGTTACACTACCTATTGAATCTTCTCCATCAACTTCTTAGTATTTTTTCATCTTGGTACGTTGAAGGTGCCATGGTTCTTGAGGTTTTTCCTCAATTTATCGAATATACTTCTTAAGATTGTCACTTTTCAGGAAACTAATCGAAATAAGCAGTTTATGTAGTTTCCTCATCTTAATTATTTTGAATATAACATTCAATCATGTAGAATTTTCCGAAATTTTTGTACAGCATGGTTGCTTCGTTCTTACAAACGAAACTTTATTCACACAATTGTTGACTATGGGTGGAAAATCATGGCAGTTTTCGATACCATGTGAATCGAAAGTAGATTCTCTGGTTATTGTAGTCTGATTGATGCTCTTTGCATCTAGTTTTGAATGAACAACCAGTCTGACCTATATTGACGCCTTCACAGTCTATAGAGGACAACTTTTAAACTCCAATATCGTCAAATCTATCAGTTTTATCTTAAATATTGAAAAGTTCTTGGGAGAGTTTCATGTGGGTTTTGAAAGTTACTTTTTTGTGCTGTTTTGAAATGACATTTTCAAGTTTCTCGCTAATAAGGTCAAAATATGTTAATAAAATGTGTTTATTTGAGTTGATTCTATACGTGGTAAATATTATGATATGCTATTTGTGTTTTTTCGTTCTGATCATTATGTTTATTATATTTAAGGGATAACCATTGTTCCTGACTATTTCTTAAATAGTTGCCTGGACGTATTTTTCTCGGATAGTAGCGTTTAATTCAATGATTCATAGGGATTTCTCTCTGTCATTGTCTTTCTGTCACAGCTTTCAAAACTCACAAAAAACTTTCCCTAGAATTTTTTGATAGTAAATATAAAACTGATCTATTTGACAATACTGGAGTTTACAAGTTGTCCTGTATGGATTGTGAAGGCGTCTATATACGTCAGACTGGTAGTTCATTTAGAAATAGATACAAAGAGCATCAATCATCAGATTACAATAACCAGAGAACCAACGAATCTGCTTTTGCTTCATATTGTATCGAAAATCGCCATCATTTTCCAAACCAAATCAACTTTAAATTATTCACAGAATGCCTAAAGGACGAAAATTAGATTTCTTGGAATTTTCAAACTTCAACAAACTCCCCATAGAGACAATCTTCTGATCGACCAGTATAGCCCGACTTGTTCGTCCATATTCGATATCTTTGAATAATACCTGCTTTTATCATAATTCTTGTTTGCACTCATTAATTTATATGTGTACGTCTGTGTATTTTCAACTCTAGTTCAGTACTTGTTGTCAGGTGAAGATGGTCGAGATACCGAAATTGCAATCCCAATTTTTAATAAAAGTCTTGTGATAGTATAATACATAGTTTAATTTTCTTATTATCATCGTGCTTAACTGTCACGTAGTAATGAAATCAATTAACTATTAAAAGAAAACGAACTCCTCTTCAGAGAATGTTTAACTTGCATTTTTGGAGCTTTGTTAAATAAATGGAAATCTACAAATCTATGTAAAGTTTATTCAATCCTAAAAGCAATAGTAAATGTGCACGATATTGATATTTCAAAATATAAAAATAAAATCCTTGTTAAAACGATCTTCTGAAAATTATATAGCTAAAAATCGAAGTTTTTAAAGAAGATCTTATTAAACAAAATTTAAAAAGTGCCCAAGATGAAATATAATAATGAATAATAAAATAAAACAAGTTGCTATGTTTTAACTACCACTAATTTATTGATGTAAAGAATGACAAAATTTTTACATTGGTTGGACTGGTTTCGGACATACGTCCATTATCAACAACAAGCTTATGAAAATTCTGTTGATAATGGAGGTATGTCCGAAACCGGTCGAACCAATTTGAAAATTTGTCATTCTTTACATTAATAAATTAGTGATAGTTAAAACATAGTAACTTGTTTTATTTTATTATTCATTATGAATATCAACTATCACGTAGTTCAGGCTTCATCGATCCATTATTTGAAATATAATAAGCAGAAAAGGTGGAAAAATTATAATGTAAATAACAATTTCAACCAAATTCAGTTAATTTCTGTGTTTTAGGGGCTTGTCCTAAGAATGGATTTGGGTTCCACGATGCTAATTGCAATTCGTAATACAAAAACTAAAAAACCAAAACGCTTCAAAATCATGGGTGATTTTTATGATATGATAAAGAAATATTGGGTTCTGAGAGCTTGTAATACTCTCTCTGATAATTTTTTCATTAATTTCAAAACACATGTATGTACACGGCGAGTAACTGGATTATACAGGATGTTACATAATAGTATGTCACAACAAAAGATTCGTTACGGAGCTACAGGGTATTGAAATTTCCGAAAAAAATTGTATTTTTCTTCGAGCTCCGGCAGTTCTTGAGATATTCAGCCCAAATTGGGAATGCAAGCTATTTGTTACAGCCTCCATCATTACACGTCCTAGATTTTAACTGAAATTCACTAGGTGTTTTCTTTTCCGAGGCCATGTCCCCTTTTGCCCTCTCAAACTTTTTTGCAGTACGCCACTGATCAGCGTTCAATCAATTTTCGTCATCTTCGTTCAATTCAGAAACTTTTCTGACACCCGTAATTTTTTCGAATCTCCAGCCGTTTCTGAGTGAAAAATTATTGAATTTGAATTATTTGAATTGTATGTTATTCGCAAAATAAAAAAAATAATAGAAATACTTGATAGGTATGCCCAAAATTCGCTTTTATTTTGATAGCTCGTCCTCTGAGACTTAACTTATACTTATTTAATATCAAATTCTGAAAAGAAGATAATTAAGTTAAAACATCGCAATCGCCTAACTGGCGATCATATGTCACCGTGCTTGCGATTAGCACTCAGTGGTTATCATCTTATGAAAAGTATGCTGAGGACATGCAGTGCCACGCTTCAACATCTAAAGTCACTACTTAGTTAAGTTTAACACCACATGAGACTATTTTGTTTTGTAATAACCAATAAACTCGCATTTTTGAAAAAACTATGAGTTTTTCATTGATATTATAGAGAAGAACCTAACTAAAGCTAACTCAAACCTTGACTTAAATAATGTATATTGTGCAGAAAGCTAATATATATATATATATATATATATATATATATATATATATATATATATATATATATATATATATATATATATATATATATATATATATATATATATATATATATATATATATATATATACTAACCTAACCTAGGTAGGTAGGTAGGGTGTATCGCGTATGTACGACAACCCTGCATGACACATACTTGCAGCCTCTTAGAGTCGATCGTAAGTAGTCTTAAAATATTGAGGTAGATCGCCAGCAGTTCAAGTTTGAGCACCCCTGGGGTTAATGTATTTCGGAAGGGGCCTACTTTGAAGGCGATACAATTAATTTGATGAAAAATGAATATTTTGTGTTGCACTGAACCCTAGGTAATATTTTGACAGAATGTATAGTTGTTCCACTCATATCGAATTTTTTCATTCTCACAAGGTACAGAATATACTATTCAAAACGTTCGTATCGCCGCAATTGAATAAATTCTAATAGAAACTCAGTTCCGAAATCACATCCGCAACATATATTTCGGTTATGAGATCCAGATCTAGTTCGATAAACAAATACCGGCTAAATTTGAAATATTCGATATAAACAAGTAATCTCACGATTCGGCATTGTAACTTCTAAAAATATGTTACTCGTTAAAAGTTTCGCAATCGTTATTACAGCAGTCGATTTTAAAACCAGATGCAGAGATGACATAAAGTTTGAGTATGCAAAGCAGTTTCGATTTCTACATACTCGAGAGTTGGGCGTCGTTATGATTAAAATTTTACACGCCTGAGTTGTGAACAATCGTAAATGAAAAGATTAAATTATGAATGATCAAATCCATCGTTGATATAATTTAGAAAGTATTCGGAAGCATATAAATATTCTTATGCCTAATACAGTCTGCACTAAGCTATTGACGCACAAAATAGGAAATTCAAATTTAGTCGAACGAATTTAAAGAAAATTAAGGAGTCTAATACGGCAATAGATAATCCAAATAATGCATAGAGAAACACAAATTCCATTGTTTTTTCTCAAAACATGCTCAGATGAAATAATTTAACTTATAAAAAAAAGAACTTGAAAACAGATCTTTCCCTATCCCTCATCAGGTAACCACAGAAATACTTAAAAAGATTAGCGAGTGTATGGCTATTGCATATCATAGCAACAAGAGCATCATTTCTGGTATCTTTCCAGAAGTACTAAAAAGTGCAATTCTGATATCAGTTGCTAAGGCCTCCAGCAGTGACGATGTTAATAACTACAGAACTATGTATTTGACATCCAGTGTCAGTAAGATATTTGAAAACCTACTGAGAAAACGCATTTGTTCATTTATTGGTAGATTCAAACTACTCTCTAATAACCAGTATGGATTTCAACAGGATGGATCTACTCAAAACGCCATTACGCTACTAGTAGCGTAATGGCTCTGATTACCGAAACATTATGTATTTTCATCGACTCAGCAAAGGCCTTTGTTACTGTGGAACACGGAGAATCTTTAGCAACTTTGGAACGACTTGGTTGGAGAGGACCAGTTTACAAACTGATGGGCAGTTATTTAACTGGAAGAATACACATGATTGGGATTTCCAACGTGTATACCGAGGTCAAAGAGGTTACTTGTGGAGTACCTCAAGGCACTGTATTTGGCCCGATACTGTTACTCCTATATTTTAATGAATTGTTTTCTATCAAACTTCAAGGCTCAGCTATAAGCTTCCCTGGAGATACTGCCGTTTTTAGCATGCTGATTATTGGTATGAATTCAAAACAGAAGCAGAGAGCGATTTCCAGAATATAGTGATTTGAGGCCCTAGATGTTGAGTTCAATGGCAGTATCACTCACATAGAGACAAGTGATAAAATAAAATGCAGAGGAGTCGCAATCGACAGACACCTGAGATGGTCCATGCAATCAAATCTGAACAAAATTTAAACCTTGAATGAAACTCCTTAGAGAAAAGTGCTAGGAGAAGGGAATTGGAAGAATCTACTACGGCTTAGTTCTAACCCACTTGACATACGAAATATTAGCTTGGGGATCGATGGCAGAATGCAAAATTCACAAGAAAACTCGTACTTATCCTAGCCTACTACTGCCTAGCAGTAGTGGACCGTTGTCCCAACGAGAAAATTCTTGGATCGGTCATGGATCGCTGTTGTTTTTACCCATATTTACCACAAATTGTGGAACGAGTTTTTTTGAAATATCTGAAAGGTGCCTCTGAGAATTCAGAGATCCATTATTTATCATGTCGCATATTTATACGTCTGAACACAATTCTTCGCCTGAATCTTCCCTACGACAGTTCTGAATGGTCGCTCGAGTGTCTCTTGAAGTCTCCTATCTGTCAGTTATCTAACCTGCTTTATCCATCTGATTCGTTCCTTCTGCAGTCATATCGCATTTCATCCAAATCTTTCAGGACAAATATGGAGAATGATAAATACTTGAGATCTACCGAATTTCTCGAAATGATTTAAAATAATAATAAGAATAATAACTTCATTCAAAGTAAATACAAGTTCCTACCAAGCAAAGCTACATCATCAGTATTGGTGCTCTAATAATAAAAATAGAATAAAATTACAAGTTCAACAATTCATTGTATGGACAAGTAACATTACACTTGTATGTGTTACAGTATTGAACATTAATAATTAAATCATTCCAAATAAAATAGTACTAAACATAACAATTATATTATTTCAAGTGAAATACATTCAACATCTTAACACATTTTAATCGCTTCTTAAAAACAAATAACTAGGCTATTCCATCGGCCGCAGAATAAGCTATGAACATTAGCAGAATTGATTCTAGGTATAGACAACTCATCCAGAACATCCATCAACAATCCTCAATGATAGTAAAACTAGAACACGAGACCAAACCTATAAAAATCCACAGAGGTGTAAAACAGGCAGACGTTATATCGCCCTAGCATTAGAAGATGTATTTGAATCATTGAGTTGGAAAGGAAAGGGTATAAACATAAACGAAAAACACTGAATCATATTAGGTACGCTGATGATATTGTCCTAATTTCCACCACTCTCGAAGAGTTGCAAGAAATTACTACAGAATTAGCTGAAGCATTGCAAAAAATTGGTTTGAAAATGAACATGCAGAAGACGAAAACCATGACTAACACAGAAGATAATAGAAGGATTACAGTTGGCGTACACTCTCTGGACATGGTTGATGAATATGTTTACTTAGGTCAAATACTCAAACTTAATAGAGAGAATCAAACTGCAGAAATTGCGAGAAAAGTTCGGCTTGCTTGGGCAGGATTTGGAAAATTAAAATGGGTCCTTCAAAGTCGTAAGATATCAAAATACCTTAGAATTAAAGTCTACAATCTGTGTTTTTCGCCTGTAATCACTTACGGCTGCCAAACACAAAGAGCAATGGAACGCAATGTTGGAGTAAGACTAACAGGCAGGAAAACAAACAAAAGGATAAGGAAAGTCACGAAAATTCGCGATGTCAGAGAAAAAATTGACAGACTCGAATGGGGCTTCGAGAGTCATAATGCAAGACAAGGAGATGGCAGATGGAATGCAGAAATACAAAAATGGAGACCATATTTGGGCTAAAGAGGAAGAGGTCGCCCTCCAATGAGATGGGGAGATTACCTGAAACCTATTGGAGGACTTAACTGGTATCAGGTAGCACAGAACAGAGACCGTTGGAGAGAACTGGGGGAGGCCTCTGTCCATAGTTGGATGACAGAAGGCTGAAGAAGGAAAAGAACTAGGCTATTCCACGTTGTCTTGGAACAGCTGGTAAGTCCTACAGGACCTGCTAAATAATTTCAAATTTTTCAAATTTCCCATATCTCTCGGTAACAAAGTGTATACTTTTGGGGCTATGTAATCAAAAAATCTCAGATTTACACTTTTGTAGCTGAAAGGCAATTTAATGTTCTTATTTCTATTACTTCTGACATCATGATCGTGATCAACAAAGTCTTTTATATTTATATGCAGACGTGCGCAAATAGTTGTTATATATATTGTACGAATATTAGTTGATATTAAGGTGAACAATAAATCTGATGGATATGTTCTGCACCTTTTTTCATTTACATCGATATTGTCCCCTCAAAAGTTATCTCTATTGAGTAAAAAGCGAGTCTGTGCTTGATACCTGTAACATTTCTTACATTCAGAATCAAAACGATTCAGAAAAGTTTCGATTTGATGAAACAGGGTGCCAAGCCAGGAGAATTTGGCGGACTATTGATAACATTACGGTGCTTTATTGTATTGTGGTTCGAAATGTATTAGATGCTTGTCGAAAAAATTGGTATTTTCATCGAACTATCTTCCTTGAAAGTCTACAGTGTCAAAAAAATTCGTTTTGAAGACAGTATGACCAGGTAATCCTAATATTCAATGTCTTGATTCATTCGGTGTACGCCATTTCCACGTTTGATTTCCAAACCTTTCGGCATCAACTTTGTAGCATCGTGAACAAATTCTGAGATCTAATTTTTCCAACCATGAATATTCTTTTGAAGGCTTATACATGAGGTTTAATATTTGGAATTAAATGATATTCAAGTAACTTCCCTTCGAAAACAAGTTCATTAATAACGATGTCACACGTTATATCCGACACGCGTATGATGAAAACTAATCTCTTTTCTCAGAACAAAACTGCACAGATAACATTTCCGGTTACAATAACCTCGAAATACGGATGAAAATGACGCATTGATACAATGTAAAATGAAATGAGAGTAAATCACTGAATTTAGACAATGGGGCTAAGAAAATAATTCGGTATCAATGAAAAAATTACTGAACTGACAATACAGAGCGAAAATTACTTTGGTGAATATTCTCTCCCAAATAGTTGAAGGTTTCCATTTATTTTCCAATTTTACTCAAAATATACATCTGATTTATACTCATTATAGATTATTCAAAAATAATGTCTATGGGATAGCGAAACTTTTCAGTTGACATATGTCAGTGAATTGTTACAATTGACAGACGTTGATTTTATATGAATGGAATAATATTTCTATATCTATAATTCTAGACTGGATATGGATGTGGAATATTTTTGTTCTTTGTAACTATTTAATCCAATTTTCGTCAAAATGCTGCCATTTCTTCGTTTTAGTGAGATTGTTACAGAGGTGTTGAAGTCATAGAGATTTGGCAAAAGCAATGTCTCACAGCAGAAGTAAGGATACAAACTTATATATATATATATATATATATATATATATATATATATATATATATATATATATATATATATATATATTTTACCTCGACGAGTTGCCCATATATCTGTTCATGCAATCAAACTGATTTCATGTATGTATTATATATATATATATATATATATATATATATATATATATATATATATATATATATATATATATATATATATATATATATATATATATATATATATATATATATATATATATATATATATAAATATATATACTATGTGTGTGCATTCTGTTAGAGGTGGTGTACTCTTATTTTAAAATGCTGTGAGATTCAAGAGTATGATTTATTTTAGAATATCAACACTCTTTTTCTATTGCAGATTAATGATTTGCTCCCTTCTGACAGCCACTTGATTTGATGCAGTCGAGGTAACACCGACAAAGGAGCACTCTGATCTTGTAAGCCTCGACTGTCCTTGAAGATACAAATCCTGCAGTTAGATATGATGTTACTCATGAAGATTTTACATTATTGTTACAAATACCAATTGGCAGCCCCATAAAAGTGCGTATTGACTTGAGAAAGTTGCGAAAACATATTTCAAGATGTTTCTCCGTAAGTAACTATCAAGGCGTACGACTTTCATTGTAACTAATAAATTAAATGACGCAAACTCGTATCGAATTTTAGAAAATGAAAACAAATTCGCCATTCACGAGTATCAGATTTCTATACAGATGGTTCAGCATCTGAGAGTAATTTGGATTAGTATTTTTAATATAACGTTTAAAATCAATTTCTTTACATTTTCCTCTGATTTTTTCTAAACAAAATATGAAGGCATGAAAGATTATGTCGATTTTCAAAAACCTAATTCATTCATAAAATGCATGGAAAATAAATAGAGCTTTGAAGACTCTTTTTCAATATTCATCTTCATCCGAGGAATTGTCGTGCTACTCCAAGTCCTTCAGTCAGTTTCAACCAGCAGGTATTTTGATCACTGTAAATAACTTACAACACAGTTCGTCCTTGATTTATTTATGATTGAACTCAAAGTCCTAAATTGAGGTAAGGGTCCATAATTCCTTATTGGATACATCGCACGCAACGGATATTTGTATGCTTGTATAGAAACTAATGAAACAGTATACATTTATTCGCATCGTACGGATCGCATGAATCGGCTCGTCAGTAATGCCGATACAGTTGTTTGAAAGTGCAACTTCTATGATAAACAGCCGCACCCGGTGTACTTCATTGATGATTTTTGCTATTTCAGCTTATGGAAATCGTCAGATTATATTTTACCGTCTTTTTCACATTATTTCTTCCAGAATGAAGAATTGTCATTGCCTTATGTCACGCACAAATCGTTAGATTACTGAAATGCACACTTTCCACCCTACCTTATTGTGACACCCTCGAGTATTTCAAACCATGGATTCTTTTACTATTCTGCTCGGTACCCATAGACGCTGGGCCGAATATAAATAAATATAAACTGTGTGTGAGATATGAGGCTGGATTGATGAGTCTCCGGCCTGACCAAAAGATGGCGCCACTAGGCCTACTTCAGAGGTTGCCTTTTACAATACCACTCCAGATAATGATCGAAAAAATTCATAAAATAGTGCTGGAAGACCGCAGATCAAAAGTGCGTGAATAGCTGAGACCTGTAAGATCATATGAACGTGCGAAAATATTTTGCACCAACATTTGCATATGGTAAAGCTCTGTGCAAGATGGGTGCCACGTTTACTGAAAATTGATTCGTAAAACCATTTTTACCGCCAATTTGGCGCTGTATGAGCATAATTCAAGCGAATTTTTGTGTCGATTCGTTACTGTTGACGAAACTTGGGTCCACCATTTCACTCCTGAAAACAAACAACAGTCTAAACAGTGGATTGGAACAGGGGAACCAACTCCAAAGAAGGCAAAAACAACTTTATCGGCTAACAAGGTTACGGCTACGGTTTTTTGGGATGCAAGAGGTAATACATACATTAATTACCTTGAAAAGGGTAACAATATCACTGGTCAATACTACGCAGACTTATTGCAACGTTTTAGCCACGAGGTGCAAATTAAATGTCCTCAATTGGCGAAGAAAAAAAATTTGTTTCATCACGATAACGCACCAGCGCATTCTTCGCAAGTTGCCATGTCTAAAATCTATGATCTGAAGTTCGAATTGATGCCGCAGCCTCCCTACTCTCTTGACCTAGCCCCGAGTGACTATTATCTGCTTCCTAACCTCAAAACCTGGCTTGGCGGTAGGAGATTTGCGGGCAATGAAGTGGTAATCGAAGCTGAAAATGGGTATTTTGAAGAACTTGACGAATCATCCTATAGAGATGGCATTACTACACTAGAACACCGTTATGAGAAATGTATCAACCTTAAAGAGATGATGTTGAGAAATAAAAAAAATTCTTAAAAACGTTGTTTTTCTTGGTCAGGCCGGAAACTTATCAATCCATCCTCGTATTCCCATTTATGTGAAACTGCCGCGCTAGAGTAGATTCCAAAATCACATAATCATTTTATAGAATTTTTTTCTCAAGGAAATTTTAATCACTACAGGTTGTTATTGTTCGAGAATATACATATATACATAAACATAGTCATTGTCTCTGAGCACAATAGATTTGTGATAGTTAAAACACGTTTCTTAGAAAATTGACATCCCAAATACAAAATATACGGTTTTCCCCTTTAGGTTTTGATAGCGTGGAATTCCAGTTTTCGAAGAAAATTCAGCATAAACCGTAAGATCGCAGATTGCAACCTTAATGCCTTGTAAAATCGGATTCTGTCTTGATAATTAAAATCCCATCTTCTTGTATCCTTCTACTGATCCAAATTCCTGTTATGGCTGATCGGTAATTCCCAGAGGAGCAGACCTTTCGGTTTGAGAAGAATCGAGTGTACGAATCAGAATGCCGGAAAAAGTATTTATATTCGAGTGCACAAAATGGGAACTTTTCAGGTAGATTTTAATGGTCTTCGAAACAGCAATATCCTCTTGTTGCATTAATCGATGTCAATTTTGACAATTCATTGACAGATGTCAATTTAGTCAATTCATTGACAGATGTTAACAAAAAAATTTCGTTATCCCATAGACGTTATTTTCGATCAATGTACAATCGATAAAATGACTATTAAAAGGATGAGTGGTTGCGATAACGGAACCATTAGAGGTAAGTGTGTGTTTATTCTTCAAAAGATCGGGTCCTTTTGGGACTACGTTGGTACGAAACATCAATTTATAGTAGTTTTAAGTCAGATAGATTTTCGACATTTCTAGATATCATGACTCGTAACAGACTAGTCAAAGAGCAAGACAGTTCAGCTGTTTCCATGATGTCGGAGATTTAATCGCGTAAAATTGTCCATGTACATTTCAACAGAAACGTAAACATGACAAACTTCAGAATATTAAACAAATCACAGCGAACGGCTTGATGTTTTGAAAGCTACTATTTGTCTGTAATCTATTGCAAATCTTTTATAATGGACAACAAGTCTGATCTCTTCGAACATGCTCAACGAGGATTATTTTCAATCATGTTGATGTATTCGCTGCTTTATGCTAAATACAGAGTCAAGTATCGTTTAGATCATAAATTGATTAACAGGTTGACCATTTGTAAATGTGGATTAATATCAGAGACATCGTATAGATCATAGAAATATAACTGTTATTGTCAGTGGTATAATGAAATATGCAGAACTGGACTGGACTGTACCACTACTGTGTGGCCCTAGTTGATGGTGACTATGAAGGGTGAATTGGGAAACCAGTTCCTTCACGGAAAGATATTCAACATTCTACGGTAGGTTAAATATTGTTTCCAGAATAAAAGTCATCGATAAGTTAACTACACATTTAGTGATAATTTTCGCATGTTATTATTGTTGAGATATACTTTTTATTGATATCTTTAGGACGAGAGTCAGTAAAAATTTGAGGAGTCTGTGTCGTGTTACCTTGACCTAACGTCATTTGGTTAAGTCTGAGTCAGAGTTGAACTAATCCAGTTTTTTCAAGTGATATAGTTGGATATAAAATGATCGATTTCTGAATGTTATCTAAACTTTTACCTTGAAAAATTCTTTTTCAGAAACCTGAATTTTGCAGATTGGGTTAAATTTATTCAGAAATCATCAATAATAATCAGAAGAGAAAGCTTGGATCTCTACTGCTGTGAGACGTTACTCTCGCCAAGTCTCTATGGTTTCCATATTTTCGTTACAGTAACCAAACTATATCCCAAATCAGAAGATGAACTTTGTTGAACAAAGGAATAAGCAGGCAACTTCAAGTTCCTGAAGAGAACGAGTAGATATTGGAAATAGATAAATACACTCCCCACAAAAATTGTCGCATCACCCTACTTATACGACAATGCTATATAAACTTTTAGGTTGGTCATTCAAGAGTCGCTTGGTAACTTTCAGAAGTGTAAAATAAAAAGATATCATTCAAAAGAGATGGAAAATATCAACAATTTTCCAGTTAATGAAAAATTAAAAAATTCTACCATCTTCAAATATTCGCGAAGAGACCAATCAACTAGCATCGAATGGTTACTAATCATTTTCAAAATAGAGTATTTCCTCCCCGGGCCCTAATTACTGCCACTATACTTCTCGGAAGCCCCTCAAACAAATTTCGGATGTACTCTTGAGTCACTGAGCTACAAATTTCAGGAAGCAGATTTTCTAGTTATTGGAGTGTTCTACAAGGCATCCTAAGTTGCTGAATTTGCCACCCCATGTTGTCAAACATGTTCTATGCGATTCAAGTCGGGACTTCTGGCTGGCCATCTTAAAATATTAATTTCGGAATTTTGCAGAAATTCTGTAACTACTTTAGCTGCATGAGGCCGAGCCTTATCATCCATATAAATGAAGTTTTCGATAATCAATGAGCCAAAGGGTACAACATGGGGTTCAAGGATATCTGCGATATATCTGGACGCTGTCATTCTTCCATTATTCACTAGGACTAACTCAGTTCGACCATGGAAAGAAATGCCTCCCCAAACCTTTACTGAGCCATCTCCGAAGTTTTCGGTTTGCCGGATATTGCATTGCTGATACTGTTTCCCAGGTCGTCTGTATACAGGCATGCGTCTATCATTTCATACTAGACAGAACCTGGACTTGTCGGAAAAGAGAACATTCGATCATTCTGGAATACCCCAATTTGCATGTTCCCTCGCAAACTGAAGTCTCGGAACTCGATGCTCTCTGGTGAGATGCGGGACGGTAGAAGCCACCCTTGGTCTTATATCGTCTTCTGTGAGCCTGTTCCTAACAGTTTGCAATGAAATATGCACATTTCTGGAAGGTGCAAGTTGATTTTGTAGCATTCTAGCCGTACAGACCGAACTCTTAGTGCAGTTAAACGAAGCCAGCGATCATCAACTGGTGTTGTTATCCGATTTCTTCCCTGTCCGGTCCTTCTTTCATATTCCCCTGTTTCGTGGTATCGATTAATTGCTCTTGAAATAATGCTTTGGTTAACATTCAACAAGTTAGCCACGTAACGTTGGGTTCGCCCCTCCTCTAGAAGTGTTACAATTCTTACCACTTCATGGTCATGAACACTCAAATAGCATTAATTCAGCTTGCAAACTAAAGAGAAATTAAATGAAAACTGATAGTCAAATAAACTCATTCTTGTTTCAGACGTGTTTGCTATAATATGGAAACAAATGTTACCACATAGATAAGATTTTTTCCCCTCATATGTCCAAAAACATATGTTGACAAAGAAACTCGATCGAGCTGCTTAATCGATTGTGGACTTCAGAATACCAGGTGATGCGACAATTTTTGTGGTGTTTGTATTTAATAATAGGTTGACGTACCCTATTAGCGTTACCGTTGATAGAAAATTCTCCCATTGTATGAATCAATGTATGTCAATGTCAATGAATTGTCAATTTCGATGTTTTTTCTGATTGAACTATTATGACATGAATGCATAAGACAAATCAATATTTCAATCTAATGGAGATTTTACATTAGAAATATTATTTGCTTTATAATGATGATGTATGGTCTCAGTGATCGACAACCCGTTCATAGTAAGCTCCGGAACATAGCGAAGGCAGAATCTGGTAGTTCATAACATAATTTTTATGAAACACAGAAGCTATGGTGGTTGAGATAAGGGTCTGGTAGCGTTTTACCGGAAAAATGAAAGTTTTCCGCAGTTCTCTTACCATTGTATAGAAAGCGATATGTCGAAATTTTCTACTAACTTAACTATGTTATGAATTTGTAGTAAAATTGTCAATATCTCACGCATTATAAGGGGGATTATTCCGAATCTTAGTTAATGAAATTGATTGTCAATATGGAAAATTACTTTTTTACTCCTCAGCTTAGGTAGAGAATAACTGCTGGAATATTTTAATGATTTCTTATCTGTCATAAATCTTCGCGATGATCCGATTCAGGAACTAGAAAATTCTGTCTTAGAGATGACATTACAGAAAAAATTAATGAACTCAATTTGCAGTATCAGAGTTTTGGGAACAAAATCTGATCAATCGCAAAGCGAAGCAATTTCTATTCTACAGAAAAGATATCTCAAACCATCTAATTGTAAATCTCATGTAGAAAAATTTTTGGACTTGATGGATAACTTCAAAAATCGTTCTAAGAACTTCAACGAAATGGAAATGAATGAAAACTTGATTCGAACTTGAAGTGTTCCAAAGGTTCATGTAAAATATTATATATTTGCCCTTACAGACCTTACGGTATTAAATCGTAATTTACGATATCTCTTGACATTCATATCTTGGCGTGGGTGTAAGAATTGAACTGACTGATGCATTCGGCTTTCGTATGGGTGGGCTGTTCCTTCCACTCTATAGGAGATCACTCAATGCAGAATTTTATAATTTTGAAGGAAATTTATTGGGATAGACAAAATAATATGTACTTTGAATTAAACTGGAACGTTTTCTTTTGAATTTGACCTAAAGTGAAAATAACTATGTTAATAAGAGGATTAGCTGTATTAGTAATAATAATAATAAAATTCAATGTTAAGAGAATGAATAAACGAGAGTTAACATGATGGGATAGTTTGTAATGATTTTGGTGATGGCGTATCTCATCGGAGGTTTTCTCTGTAAAATTACTAATGCGAGGGTGATTTGATAAGTCAGTGACTTTTTGAATTTCCCGCGCAGTTACTTCAAATGCAATAGTGCTGCCGTCAACTGTAATTTATCAGTGGTCAACCTTCTAATTTTGGGCAAGCAACGTCGTGCAATTGATGTTCAATAGTCGTTCAAAGCAGACAACCTCGTGAATTTTTACAAAAATGGAAAAAAGTGAATTTGTGTGCTGATTGCATTAGTTTTTACGTAAAAAAATCTGTCACTGGAACTGAAGAAAGACTAGATGAATACTATAGGGACTCGGCACCATTAATTTCAATGGTTAAGAAGTGGTTTACAGAGTTCCGTTGTGGTTGTAGCAGCACTAGTGACGCTGAACGTTCAGGTCGCTAAAAAGAAATGATCACGCCGGAAATCGTCGATAAAATCCATGAAATGATATAGGACGATCGGAAATAGAAAGTGCATTAGTTGGCTCATGCTGTAGGTATCTCAGCTGAACAGGTACATCGTATTTTACACTTAATTTGGACATGAAAAAACTCTTCGCGAGATGGGTGCCGCAATTGCTCATACTCGACAATAAGCGCAAGAGTGTTCAGCGATGTTCAGCCGTAATCCGAACGAGTTTTTGCTCCGTTTTGTTACTGTGGACGAAACATGAATCTATCACAATAAGCCAGAGATCAAGGAACAATAGAAACAGGACCAAAGGAGGCCAAACAGAGTCTGTCAGCCAACAAGGTCATGGCCATAGTATTCTGGGATGCACTTTATGTAATTCACATCGATTATCTCGAAGCATAAACTGCAGCATTTGGGGAAGAAGAAAGTGCTGTTCCATCAAGACAATGCGCGTGTTCACACTTGTCTAGTCACGATAGCCAAAATCCACGAATTGGGATACGAACTGCTACCCCATCCAGCATATTCTCCAGATTTAGCCCGCTGCGATTATTCTCTGTTTTCAAACCTATGGAAATCGCTGGGCAGTAAGAGATTTGGGGTGAAGTAAGAAGAAATTACTGAAAGAAACGCGTATTTTGAGATCCTTGAGAAAACCTATTATTTGGAAGGGAATAAAGAAATTAGAAAAACGCTGGAATAAATTTTCTAGCTAAAAGGTGATATGTAGAAAAATAAAATGTTTATTTCTGAAAAAAATTTGTTTCATTCCAAAAGTCAATGACTTATCGAACCGTCCTCGTACTAGGCGATATACAGAGTGGCCTTCGAAAACGGTTAATTCTCTTATAAAGGAATGAATAAAAATTTGCTCATACACGTCAAACTTCGTTCGATGAGGCACATATTTTTTCAATTTTCACATCTTTCTAAGCTTAAATCCCTTCGACGATATGGTTGTATGTATGCCACAGGAAGCATTGGAATTCATTGAAACTATTTTCATTGCCGAAAATGAATATTAAAAGTACAGTTTTCTTCTTATAGATGATTTGCATAGTGGGAATCTGATTCTCGTTTATCAACACTGTGTTTCAGCTCTGATAGCCTATTATTGAAATTTCTAAAAGTTTAACCAGTATAAATTCTATCACAACTTCTACAAGAGAGTTTATAAACACCTTCATCTCCTTAAGGAATTCTGGATTTACAGTTTTCAATATTATCCGTTCTGAAAGCTCAATTAAAATTATGAGATGAACAAAATGATATATAAAGAAAAAATATAATATGTAAACTTATATTGGTAAAAAAATCTAAATTTAAGGTTATTCTTTTCATCTTATGATTTGAATATAGCTTTTAGCTCTAAGTAGATATATTAAAAACTGTAAATCTAAAGAAAGATTGAAGTCACATAATCTCTGTAATTCATGTGATCGAAATACCGAAAATAAGGGTTGAAAACTTATCTCACAACCAGGTCCACACACTCATCAAAAACCGGATTTCGTTCGAGTCGCTTCATTGTCCAGGAGGTATTTTCACAATTAAAAGAGCAATTTTTTGAGATTCGGTGTATTTTATGTTAACACGTGGGTCAAAAAATCCCGGGACTTAGAAATAACGAATGTGCTATTGCTTTAGGTAGTACTAACCTTTAAAAAACAACGTATCAAAATTTCATGACTGTTGAAGAGTGTTATCAGGAAAATTCTCTGTCGAGAACAACCATTTGCCTATGATACTGATTCAAAATCTGGTCGTACGACTACTGACGACGTAAGACGCTCTGGAAAGCGAAAAGAGCTGATTACGCCAGAAAAAATCGCATAGTGAAACTGCAGGAGTTAGCTGAAATAATGAAGATAACAAAAGGCACTATATTAAATATTTTGTATGAAAATTTATGTGTGGAAAAGGCTTTTACGAAGTGAGTACCGTGTTTATTCACAGTGCAATGAAAACAACAATGAATTGACGTTGTTTTTAGCTCTAAAAGCACGATAAAAAGAATTTTTTTGCATCAATATATAACCTTATATGGAGCATGGATCCACCACTACATGTCAGAGTCTAAAAGAGCATCAATTGAGTGGAAAGCAGTCCAATGCATCCAAAATCCCAACAATTGGCTGACAACGTTATGGCTTCTGTATTTTGTACGCATAGCTGTTGATTGAAAAAATGCCAAACGATCAACAGTGACCATTGTATAACCTTACTTTACCGATTGATTGACAAAATTGAGAGCAAACGACCTCATATGGCAAAGAAAAAACATTGTTCCATCAAGGTACTGCATCAATACATAAGTCGGTGAAGAACATGGCAAATATTATTGTAGCATTCACTCTTTTGTCCAGATCTGTCAGCCAGAGATTACTAAATCTTTGTTGGTTTGAGAAAGATGCTCCAGGAAAAGAAATTTAGCTGGATGAATAGGTTATTGCCGAAACCAATGCCTATCTTTAGGTCGGAGATAAATCGTTCTTCAAGAATGGCATGAAAACGTTTGAGGCGCGGATGAATTACTTTATCATTGTAGAATGAGAGTATTGTAACGTTTCTTAGTTCTTGGTAGGTTCAAATCAAACACTTCACCGTTGCAAAAACACTAACTGATTTATTCACACGTAAACTGAAAAATGAAAATACTAATCCGAATGATTAACTTCTATAACTAATTTATATAACACAATCAAAACTGCTTAATTTATTTCAAACACGCAGTCCACTAATTCACGCTCTTTATTCAAAATGAATTCGCCGCGCTTCGCGAAGTCTCTTCTTATATACAAGCACGAAGGTTCGGGATCCTTCTCGTAATTTCCACGAACGGGAACTTTTAGATCTTTCTCGAAATCTCTCGAAAGTGTATCGCAATTCGTCATTCCTCCGGGCAGTGACAGGGTTGGATTCAGGAACGATTGGATATCGTTAAAGTATATACTAGATTTGTAATTTAAGATTGGCAACGTCACGTAAGACGAGTGACTTTGAGCAGAGTCAAATGTACATGAGAGACACCTTCAGTATTAATTTGAACTAGCTACAATTATTTGTTTCTCCGTAGCGTTAGTTTTCATGAAACTTTTTCAGTTCTAAAAATGAGATTTGAAAAACTTCAGTAGGCCTAGGGGCAGGATGTTTAGTGGTGGTTTGAGGCATTTTCAGAAGGAAGAGTTGAAGATGAACCACATAGCAAAGGCCTTCAAGTGAAAATACCGATAAAAATGTTAACAGATTCCGAGACCTTGTGCGCTCAGATCGACTGTTGATTTAAATCACACCTCCGTTTATCAGATTTTGACCACTGAATAGAAGATGAGAAAAATTTTCGTCGACCAAAAGGATCTCAGAATAGAAAGGAGTCTTGGCTTTTTGGGACCAACTAAAAATGATTAGTGGTACAAGGGTGTTTGAGTACAACCCAAAACCAAATACTAGAGCATGGAGTGGCACACTGTAACCTCTTCAAGACCCAAAACAGCACGAATGAGCAAAGCAAATATCAAATGCATGCTGATTTGTTTTTCTTATAGCCACGGAGAGTCGACTGAAGGTGAACCACGAAGAGGAAGGCCTTCAAGTGGAAACACTGATAAAAATGTTAACAGAGTCCAAGATTCTGTGCGTTCAAACGTTAAAAACAACTGCGTGTTGCATCACGTCATTGAGCCATGTCACACTGAAATCTCACTGAACGAGTTCTTAGCTAGTTAAATCATTCCTGTGGCTTCCTAGTCTCCTTATTCACCAGACTTTTCTCTTTTCTCTCCCCAAGAATTGAAAATCACCTCAGAGGGACTCATTTTTGGACACTTGAAAATATTCAAATAGCTGTAACAGACTAGCTGAATTCCATTCCAGTATCCGAGTTTCAGTGTGGCTTCCTGAGGAACTATTTTGAAGGAGGCAATATTGCACCATAGTTATATTTGAATAGAAAATGTAGAGAAAATCAGATTCATTACTGTATGTCCAATGCTTGTAGATGAATAACTTCGAAAGTTATGGTTAGATATCTATCGTGTAAGCGCCAGGAGTCAAAGGGCATACATTATAAAAGGCACCAAGTATATGAGGTTCTGTTTGGAAAAATGAAGACACAATGGCGGATGCGCCAGGAAATTCAGTGTTTCATTATCAAAATACGGGAATATTTTATTTTTTGATATGGAATCAGTTATATGAATAACAAAGAAAAACAACCGAAATTCATCGTACTATCAATGTCTGTTTGAATAACAGTTGACCTATTTTACACCATGTTTATGAAATGATAAATTTAAATCCATTCAAACGTCAGATAATAAGTAATGACATAATAATATATATACTTAAACGAAAAACAACACGATTTATTTGGTGATAAAATATCGCGATTTAAGAAAGTGTAGCGTTCTAAGAGGATCAACTCTTTAAAAGTTATAGTGAAAGAAAAACAGATTAAGTAGCGCGTTAAGCCATTATTTAATGGTCAAGCCAGAAGATGTGAGTTCGAGATGAAGTATGTTCGAAATTAAAGACTGGTTAGCTCGTACCCATAATAATTTTCCACAGCAAAAACAATTCGTTGAAGAGCTATAATATTAGAACCTAATTGATTTCAAGGAAGTAAACGTGAAGTTTCTTTACGAGTAAAATCAACAGGAAATAATTGAAATTTGTTAACGAGGAAGATGAGTTCAAGCTAGTTTTAATTACACTTCTGCCAGTATTTTAGAGATTCAATCGTCAGGCACTTCTTTTTAACCTCTGTAAAATTTTCTTTTTACACTGCATTTTATATGTTGTACTTAACTTTACATGAAACCCTTTCTAGAATTGGACGACCTTCTATGTTTGTACCCTTGATACTGAATTTCCCTCATACAGTGCCTTTCTATCAGAACAAACCACACTGAATATTTTAGCTGGTAAGTTTTTTCTGTGAAGTTCCTGAAACTAGTCAACTTTTGATTGGAGGGTGACAATTTTTTCTGTTACATGTTTCGTTTTCCCTCTATCAACCCCCTACTCTTTTTAGCTTTCCTCTCTAATTTTTGAGTAGGGAAAAGGGGTCCTATGATGTTTCTTCGAAAAGGAAACTTCATTCTCTATACAATCACGTTATTATTTACTTTCCGAAATAACGTGATGACTTTTAATCGAGAATTGTTCAGGAAAATTCCAAATTTGTATCAATTCGTTCGATTACCGGTTAAGCAAACCACTTGAACAAAATCCACATATATAATTATAAACTGGTGAAATAAAATTCATCTTAATATATATATATATATATATATATATATATATATATATATATATTATATATTATTTTAAGATGAGTATATATATATATATATATATATATATATATATATATATATATATATATATATATATATATATATAAGATGAGTAAATTTTATTTCACCAGTTTAAAATTATATATGTGGATTTTGTTCAAGTGGTTTGTTTAACTATAATCGAACGTATTGATACAAATTTGGAATTTTCCTGAACAATTTCGATTAAAAGTCATCACGTTATTTCTGAAAGTAAATAATAACGATAATATAATAATAAGAAAATAAATCAAGTGTTTATAGATTGGATTGTGCAGATTGCAATTGTTTTTATATAGGTAGAACAGAAAGAATTTATAATGTTAGAATCTCTAAACATAAACGCAGTTTCATCAATATAAAACCGATTCAAATTATTCAAATCATCTTAGGAAAATAGTCACTCATTCAATTCAGAATTTAAAATCCTATATTCTGAGAATAGAGGTATAAAACTCAACCTTCTGGAAGTACTTGAAATTAACAGATTTAGGTATTCACCGGAAATTCTTAATGATCAGGTAGACATAAATAACTCACCCTTATTAAATTTATTTCCTAAACACTAGTTCAAATACAGATAACTCTGAGTGGATTACCGCCTTGGTATATAAAAGTATATGTTAGTAAGATATATTTGTAGTAGTCATTGGATCTTGACAAATATACTGTGTATCCAAACGCGTCGAGCATTTAATAATATATTTTAGTAGAAATCATCGTTTACTTGAATTTGTGAATTATCATCATATTTTAATTTGATTATGTGATACTTCGTGGTGATTCCAATATCTTCAGAGAAAACATAAGATGTAAACAAAGAACATAAGAGTTGACTTTCTGATAGGTTTTGAAATTTCATTCCTTCCCAAACGGAAATGGGTGTCTATACAGGAAAAAATCTTGATGTTTTCCGTACCAATTCGGTACTTTCAATCTGAAATAATTAATTAATTCAAAGTTTTCGACATGTTTTTTTTATTTATCTAGTTGCATGCATGATGAAACTTGGGATGTGATTGTGATGAAAAAATGTTGTAACATTTATCAATTCGAAAATTCATCTCAAATAGGGTTTCAAGGAACGTTTCGCGTCTCATTGCCTGTTGAATTCCCCGAATAAATCAATGCCTTCTGAGAATTTTACTCGAATGTTGTTAAAAATTGTATGGAGAGACGTGTTATTGGATGGTCGAGTATAAAATGCCCATCATTCAAGTAATATATATATATATATATATATATATATATATATATATATATATATATATATATATATATATATATATATATATATATATATATATATATATATATATATATGTATATAAAAGAAAGTGGTGTTAGTTATACTATTTATAACTAAAGAACGGCTGTACAGATATGGATGAAAATTGGTGGGTAGGTAGCTTAGAGCCAGGAGGTGGACATAGGATACTGTTTATCCCGATTGACAGCAATCCCGTGTGACTTGGACGTATGGATGACAATTTGATTTTGTAAGAAATTAATATTAAAAAAGTGAAGTGAACTATAAAACGAAGAAATAGGAAGTTTATGATACTTCAATGATGGCAATCGATGATGAAAATGGATGTTTATATTTCATAGATGTCCCTAGTGGAACTGGTACGACATTCCTCATGTCAGTCGTTTTAGCCACTGTTCGTGCGAGATCCAACAGTTGCTTTTTCTGGAACAGCAGCCACATTGTTAGAAGGATGCCGTACGGCTCATTCAGCATCAAAATTACTGTTAAATCTTCAAACTATAGAAGAACCAAAGTGTAATATTGCATAACACTCATGCAGCAATGGCCAAAGTTTTATCGGCATCGAAAATCATCATCTTGGACGAATGCACAATGGCGCATAAACGTGCATTAGAAGCACTTAACCGAACATTGAAAGATTTACGCAATGCCTCGAGATGTTTTGGAGGAGCAATAATTTTACTGTCTGGCGATTTCCGCCAAACACTGCCAGTAATTTCAAGATCTACGGCTGCCGAGGAATTGAACGCTTGCCTCAAATCGTCGAATCTATGGTGCTATGTGAATTAACTGTAGGTTACAACAAACATGAGAGTTACATTACTTAATGATACATCTGCTGAAGATTTCTCGAAGCAATTGCTGACTATCGGTAATGGTCAAGTAAATATCAAGTCGATGAATCGAGCGGACTGATATCATTTCCAAATAATTTCTGTAATTTTGTCTCATCAAAAGACGAGCTTATCAACAATGTATTTCCAAACATTATTTCTAACTACAAAAATAATGAATGGTTGAGTGAGCGAGCAATTTTCGGTGGCCAAGAATAAAGATGTAGATGACCTGAACTACATAATTTAAAATAAAATCATTGGAACAATGCATTCATTCAAACCTATTGACTGCGTTACAAATGAAGATGAAGCCACCAACTATACAATTGAATTTTCAATTGTATATATATTTTTTGAACTCCTTGGATGTGCTTGGAAACATAAACCAACCAAAACTCCGCAACGGTACGCGTTTGGTGGTTAGAAAATTGATGAACAATGTAATTTACGCGACGATACTAAAAGGAAAATTCAAAGGTGAGGAAGTTCCTATTCCGAGGATCCCGATGATCCCAACAGATATGCAGTTTGAATTTAAAAAACTTCAATTTTAGATCCATCTTGCATTTGCCATGACCATCAACGAATCACAAGGCCAATCCTTAAAAGTTTATGGTTTGAGTCGAGAACATCCATGTTTTCCATGGTCAATTATATGTGGCATGTTCATGGGTCGGAAGACCATCTGCGTTGTTTGTTTTGCGCCTGATAATAAAACAAAAAAATTTTGTATATCACAAGGTACTTAAGTGAGGAGTAATTAATTTAATTACTTAATTTTTTTTTTTTCTAATAAAAAAAAATTAATGAATTGCTTATTCATTGCCTTTAAGGCGGAACAGAGTTCGCCGGGTCAGCTAGTAATAAAATAAAATTTAATCTCCTTTAGTCAACAATGAAGACAATGAAATTGCCGTTCTAGCTAATTTTGATGTTAATCCACGTGCATCGTTAGCAATAGCCGAGCATGATCTGAATTTATCTCATAGTAGTATTTACATAATCCTAAAAAAACATAATCTGCACCTTTATGAATTTTCATTGGTCCAAACTTTATAAGCTGGCGATCCACAGCTTCGAATAGAATTATGTGAGATCCTTCTTCCCAGAACACAAGAGGATCACGATTGTCTCAAAAGGATTATCTGGACAGATGAGGCCAAATTTCCTAATGAGGATGAACCTGAGTGTCTCGTGGTGGGAGGAAATGGAACTGATTTGCTCATGGAGGATGGAGCTACAGTGAAAAACTGTAGTAAATACCATTATCTGGGGCATTGATTTCAAAGGAAGGAGGGAGTGAAGAGGATATAAATGACAAAATCATAAAGGGAAGATTGCGATTAGACAACTACACAGCGTTATTTGGAACCGGAATATCAGTGGCTACATATGGATCAGAGGTGTGGCAGATGACAAAGAAAAATGAAAAAAGACTACAAACAATGGAGATGGACTATTGGCGTAGAAGCTGCGTCCTCACAAGCCTTGATCGTGTAAGAAATACAGAAATTAGGGAGAGCAGAAGTGGACTTGGACATAATACAATACATTAGAGGCAAAAAGACTTAATTGGTATGGAAACTCAGAATATGGAAATGGCAGCCAGCACAGACAAGAAAAAGAGGTTTACTAGGAATAAGCCATGACAGGAAGAAACCTTCAAGAAAATGACTGGTAAGATAGAAAGATATGGAAGCTAGGTTACGAGAAACGCCGTATGGTGTAATCCCGCTCGCAAAAAAAATCTGAATCTTGGGAATTCAGAATTGCAGAATCCAATAGCAAAATGTGAGTCGATGCTGCCCGTTCCCTGCATTCAATGCTTTCACTACCTATCGAAAAGGGTGCAGTTCCTCTCTTTTCAAAAGACACCATACTGATTTGCAATGCGCTGAATACTTATCGAGGATTATCTTCATAGAATATACCGGTGTAACTGGAAAGAGGCTCGCCTCTAAAACTGTTTTTCTATCCAATATTTTTCAATGAAATTTTTTGAAATTGATTAAAAATTTACTTCAAGTTGAATGGCACTGACAGTTTATCTGAAACGCTTCCGGTTTCACCGGAAATGAGCCAAAGTTTCAATTTTCAAATGGCTCACCCTGTATATTTTTTGGGAAATCAAATGAAACTCTCTTTGTCTATACATTCAGTATATTTAAGGATGTATTTGCCGAATTTTTAAATCATTCTTGATAAATTTGTTCTCAAGTCAAGGTGGCTATGACGACTCAGCTGGTTCTAAAATTGTAATGCACACAAAGCATAAACGCAAAACCTTAGCTTTATTTTGGCTTGGCGCACATACTCATCATCATACATTCTAGATGAATAAAAATTTAACAAAACATATAAATAATGCAAAATACACAAATGGACCATAGATGGAATGTCATCAAATCAATTGAGCATAACACAACGGGTTTTCGAAGAGACCCCTATTCTGTGCCTGACACAGCCTATTCCGGCGAATGGTAGCCCATACTACATTATTCATTTGATTTGGAAAAATTTCATTTATTGCTCCCCGAACTCTATTCTCTAAATCCTCTCGATTTTCTGAAGCAGTTCTATAAACACGATTTTTCACATGGACCCACAAAAAAAATCTAATGGGGTCGATCGAGCTGGCCATCTTGTCGGGCCGTAGGTGCCTATCCACCTTTCATTTAAATTATTATTTAGGTATTGAACAACTTCCCTTTGTGCGCTGGTGCTCCATCTTGTTGGAAAATTAAATTATTAGCAACAGCCAGTGGTAAACCATTAATCAGATCGCTTATTTCGTTTTGTAAAAATCCTAAATATCTTTCCCCTGTTAATGGTCCATCAAAAATGATTGGATCTATGAAATGTCGCCCTACTATTGCCATACATTAAACCCATGTTATAAAGATACCTTGGATCCATTTCCACCTTTTGAAGAAACTGGTTGCAATATTCTAATCTTCGGCCATTATCATTTTCATAGAGGTGTTGATGAAGATTGTATTTGAACGAGCGAAATTTATGCTTCTTAAGAATTCTCCAAACACTCTGATGACTTATCCCTATTTCTTGTGCGATTTCTCTGGTAGATGCCGTACAATTCAAATTGATGTACGCTAATACGTCAATTTCAGAATTTTCGCTTACTATTAAATTTTGATTATCTGCAACAACCGATTGCTGACTAAACTTCACTTCCAGTTTTGGAAAATAGTGCCTTGAATGATGTTGCCGTTCTGGATAGCGTTCAGCGTATAAAATTGCTGATGCTGTAGAGTTTTTTCGGCATTCGCCATAAATGATTAGCATATCTACTTTTTCATTCTGTGTGTACAGCATTTCGTCTGTTTTTCTGCCGTGAAAATTCAAAAACTCTGAACAATTTATACCAACTCACCGATTCTGATGCAACACAATCTTATCTTATGACATTTAAAATTGAATACAAAAAATTCTATGATCTGTGATAGGATTCCAATGCATTTCCAAAGCACTTCAGATAATGAGTTGAAAAACGAGTATTATACTATGTCCAGGATTACGAATGGAAATTTTCAACGAAAAATTATCAATTTGTTATCAAAATATTCGTAAAAATATTCTGCGTATTATAGTGCTAATGAGCCTCTATTATACCTTGCGGAAATAATTTTTTTTAAAGAAACAATACTAGAAGCCAATAACAGAAGGAATTCTACAGTTTCAGTGATGAATCCAAATGTACTCGATTTCGGTCGATAAATCACGCAGTTTTTTTGTCGTCATAGCCTCCTCGACTTGAAAACAAATTTATCAAAAAAAAATTTTAAATTCGGCAAATTCGACTTAAAATATGCTGAATGTATAGACAAAGAGAGTTTGATTCGATTTCTCAAAAAATATACAGCGGTGAGCCATTTGAAAATCGAAACTTTGGTTAATTTCCTTTGAAACCGGAAACGTTTCAGATAAATTGCCATTTGAGTTGAAATAAATTTTTAATTGAGTTCAGAAAATTTCATTGAAAAATATTGGCCAGGAAAAAAGTTATAGGGGAGAGCCTGTTTCCAGTTAAGTTAAGTCGTATATGTTTCTCTGGGTCCTCTAAATGCCGAACTGAGAATTATACGATCAGGAGGATGACTGAGGAAATATTCGATGGTATTCTTTAGCAGCTTGTCAACCATTAAAAAAAAAATGTAATTATATCCTCATTACTGAAGGAATACATTTTCAATCCGAAGAATTTAAGGTTATGAAACATAAATACTATTATTCAGATATTTATCTGTCAAAAGTAACCCAACATTTCACTATGATTACGAAGGTCGCTTTTTGTACAACATTCATTCCATCTATGGCAACACTACAGAATCGCTCTCGTAAATCATTTCAGAACCTGCGAAGATCAAACTCATGAAGCTAAATCTTCGAATTTGAAAGAGAACAAAGCTTCAATTCAAATATGAACCTCAGAACAATTTTAAAGTTGTTTCAGAATATTCCCTTTGTTTTAAAAAGTTCGGCGACCCCAAACTTCGATAAAAATCTAATAATTCGAAATCATATCGTAAGGCACCAGACTGTTGATGTAATAAATAAAATTGAATGTATTATTTTCCAGATAAGTTGTCTATTTCCTGCTGCCGGTGTTCGATTGCCAGGCATGGCATGCAATTCAGACAATTCTAAGAATTCTGAACCTAATCTTGGTTGTCTCGCTCAAGAGACGCATGGTAAGCTTTAAACTTGCCGTCGTCTGTCCTATCATCTTACATTCTTTGATCACATGTAGTCGCAAAAAGCTCGATACAACGTCGTTAATAATAATGACCACAGAAAGGCTCAGGCATGAATTTCAGAGAATTTTATTCTCAAATGAGAAGGTATTGTTGCAATCTCTAACTTTGGGGGGAATAATGAATATACAATGATCACAAAATGATAGGGGTCACAGTTATTTTTTGAAATTCTGAAAACTTCAAAGAGGGTGTTCCTCAATATCAGGTACTATGGGTTGGCTAATTTTATTATCAGAATTTCTAATAAACTTTAGTTTGCAAACGCTTCGTTACGGATCTACAGGATGTTGAAATTCAGATAATTTTAATTTTTTTCTACAGTTTCTGCAATTATCGATATTTTGATCTCAAATTTGGAACAAAAAACATGATTCAAATATTCTGAACTGACAACAGAATCTACAGGGATATATATTAAGGGTTCATGTTCCATTTCATCCTCCTGAACATTTCTGCAGTATACGCTGGTAAGTTCTAGATATGAAAATCGTTTGTCCATTTTATTTAGAAACTATTTTGCGTCTAATAATTTTTCATATCTCCCTCCGATGTCGAGGAAAAAAATAAAAACGATTGCCTGTTCATTTATTCATTGATTCATGCCTTAAACAACAATTATCACAGTATGTGCACATGCCAAAAAGAACAGGAAACAAATAAATTTAAAATATGTTTATATCACAGAGAACCATTGTGTAAAAAGTCAAAAATCTATAAAACAATTTGTAGGTAAATTTGAAAAATCATAAACGTTATACAGAACGTTATTTAATAAAAGGTTTTTAATTATTTTGTTGAACATTGATTTAGAAAATCACCTAACTGAAGTAGGTAATTTATTATAAAACTTAAAAGCGAGAAAATCGGGACCATTCTGCGCCTTACGTAATCGGAAAAACGGTACACAGAGTACATCTTTGTTACGAGTATTGTGACAATGGTTGCTGCTACGTTTAGGTGATTATGTGCATGCACGAAGCATTGAAATATGAGAAGATCAGGTAATGTTTGAATCCTAAGGCTTTTGAAATAGTGTTTGCAACAATCCCTATACCCAACACCGGCAATTATTCTTACAGCTCGTCGCTGCAATCTGAATTCGTGGGTGGTCTGAAAAGTTGCCGAGCTAATAAAGATACAAGACATTCTTTTAGAACATGCTTTTCTTATTTTACAACATAGTCTCCTTGTAACTCTAGTCATCGATGCTGGGAGCTGTCTAAATAGATCTAGTCGTTTTTTAATGCAAAATAGTGGTAGTAGTGGAAGGTGATTGCCTTTTTATTTGACGGAAATCTCTATCCTCTGAGCGTAATTTTTGGATTATGGAACAAAAAGAAGTCGCTTGGTACTAAGTCTGATGAGTAAGGTAGATGGTCAAGCACTTCAAACCTTAATAAGTGGATATTCGCTGTGGCAACTTCTAAGGTGTGACTTGGAGAAGCAGGATTTTATTTTTTTGTGAATGTAGCCGTTTGTCGCAAGTAATGACGCGTAGTATGATCCTGTGATGGTTTTTCCTTTTAGAAGATCATCGAATGAAATAACTTCATGACTATTTCAAAAAATCCTATATAACTATCATGGATTGTTGTTGTTGCTCGATGTCGTCCTTCCCATGCCTTATTTCATGACTATCAGTTTGCCTGAATCATTCTGGAAACAGTTGAATGGGACACCCCAAGCCTTTGGCCTATTCTTGTGTAAATCCAGAACAGGTCATCTAACACCACTGATTCAGTGCATTTACCCGGATCGGTGCGTGATTCTTTTAGATTTATTGCCAAAAATTAAAATTTTCAAGAAGAACAAATGGTACTTGGATGACGAAAATTTTTGCGTTCTAGTCTCATCTAAAGGTTCTCAACTAGGGGCCTGAAAATGCAGCAAAATGGTTCCATTAAATGGTACGCCAGTGTTTGCTTCGCGCTTGACTTGGCGCGAAAATTGATAATAATTTTATTAACTAAGGCTTGTTGATGCGAATTGATGTATATAACTATTAAAAATGAATTTTGTCAACGTAAATACCATTTCTTTATCATCTAAATGAAAACTATATGTAACTAAATGTAACTATAAATTCACAGTTCTCAATTTCTTCCCTGTATCCATGCTGAAAAACATTGGTTCTCACTAAATCTTATAATGTCTTTCGAGTGGAAGAATATGACGAAGAATGCAACATGAGCTGTCGTATCTTCTTCTAATTGTATTTCCTAGTAACTGTGCTATGAGATATTATTTCCGTTAAATTTCATGTTTTTATGTCAATTGGCAGCCTGTTGGATTTGATTCCTTTGCTAGTGTAAAGTAGAGCATAAACAGCCCTGTTTTTCCTTTGCGTTGACGTAGAAGTTTGTTTTTTATCCGAACCGAAAGATGTTGACCAGAGTATTCGGCATCAATTTTAACGCTTGTTCCGAGAAGAAGTCTTTACAGTCAGATCGACGGACAACAAAGTTAACTCATTAGTGAATAAAGTCACAATATAAATTCATGTCGTAAATGTTCAGAGAGTGGTGGGGAGCCGGCAAGACGTGTATCTTCTCATTAGACCTTTCTCAGGAGCATTTATGTCTTTGGCACGACGCGAAATAGGATAGTATTGAATTCATTGACGACCATGGATCCCAGTTTATATTCTACTAAAAATGGCGGGTAAGTAATATTCAATTACTATTAACAAAAATATTGTTGAACTCTATTGAAAAATTCCGACGCATTATGGTCTCTTGCTTACAACTTCGATGTTATTTTCACATTTTCTTACCAAGTTTCTTTCTAATGCAAGTTTTTCTCGGAGATCCGCTTAAAAGAACTATACGCACAGAATTCACTTTTGTTTCCATTTCAGACTCTCTGTATCAAATTTTGGACATCGTAGAGGGCGATGATTTTTATGAAAGTAATACAAAAATATATATTAAACCTCCCAATGAAAATACAGCAGAATCTGAAGAAGACAGAGATGTTTCAGACCAAGAAGCTGGCGATATAAACCACCTACCCAGAGGTATTCTGGGTCGAGGATGCGGAATTTCTTTCGAGAATAGTGAAACTCCTGAACAACTTTCTGCTAGAACAAGTGCACTTCAACCTCAAGCCACCACACTTTCCCATTCATCGGAGTGTGATGATGAAGTAAATATACCACTTTTTGTTATGCAACAGCTTTCCAGGAAGAAGAAAGGTAGAACTGTTCAAAGAAAAAAAAACTTCATAAGTGGACGGGGGATACACCCAAATATTGTATGAACACCACTTGTGATCCTGTGCCTCCATCTCGCGATATACAGTCGGCCGAATCTCCAGCCGATTTCTTCCAACGGAGGCGATCATGGAAAATATTGTTCACCACACTAATTTGTATGGGTCACAAAAAAACATTTCTTTAAATTTTTCTATGGATGAACTGTATGTAATCTTTGGAGCTTTATTGCTCAGTGGATATGCCAAGTACCCTAATAAACGCATGTATTGAGATGCTACTAATGATACCCCTTCAATTCTTTGAGACTCGATGAGGCTCAACTGTTTTGAGCTTCTCTTACGTCATCTTCGCTTCAATGATAACAAAAATGTTTCTACAGACAAACTTCACAAATTGAGACTCTTTATTGACGGATTGAATCATAATTTTCGAGAGCACAGCTGTATAGATGAGCATCTATCGATTGACTAAAGCATGATACCATACTATGGAAAGCATTATGCGAAGTAATATATCAAAGGAAAGCCAATAAGTTTTTGTTTTAAAAATTGGGCCCTTTGTCAAAGTGGAGGGTATATGTTAGCAGTCGAAATATTAACTGGTAAATCTGATAATGAAAAACAATTTGGTTTGGGTGGCGATGTTGTTTTATTTCTAATTCGATTAGCAGAACTGGAAGAGATTAAGGGTTATAAACTTTATTTCGATAACTACTTTACTGGTATTGATCTAATGTCCCATCTAGCGGTACGCAATATTTATGCTACTATACTATACGCCAAAATCGTTCAGAAGGATGTCCTTTTCCAGAGAAGAATGTATGGAATAGAGAATAAAAATAGGTAAAAAAAACTTTTTAAGTTAAACGGTTTTATGTTAAACATACATTGCACTGTTTAAGATAAATGTACTAAAAACCAAAAAATAATGAAATAGATACAGTCGTGGGAATTATAAACATATGCATAGACTAGACTAAAATAAAACCGTGGGGCACGTCAATTGTCTACAAATTATCGACTTAATGTGCGATAGAAGAATCGTTTAATTCGTCGTTAGGCAGTTGGCCCGCAGACGGTGAGGAAATTATTTACTATTTTCTTGCTCATGGAAATTCTAATAGTTATACACTCCATGTAAATAAAAGAGATATTTTAACTAGTTTATCGTTGGACATTCACACTGCTGGCTGGCGAGGAATCGTTTCACTGCTTGTTGTTTGTCTTTAATCGACAAAACATATGACAAAAGTACTACTCGCTCACCACTATGAAACCCTAAAACTCGCTTATAATCGAGCTTGCTAGCTTGTTTCCACATTCTAGCCCTACTTATCACACGTCCATCGTTGTCGGTTGCACAACTGCCTAATAATTATAGTGTAACATTACAAAACAAACATTTTAATCAACGATTGTAGACAATTGACGTGCCCCACGGTTTTATTTTAGTCTAGTCTATGCATATGTTTATAATTCCCACGACTGTATCTATTTTATTATTTTTTGGTTTTTAGTACATTTATCTTAAACAGTGCAATGTATGTTTAACATAAAACCGTTTAACTTAAAAAGTTTTTTTACCTTTTTTTATTTTCTAGTTTTTAGTTTTTATTTCGCATTCTTTTTAATTCATTTAGTGCTTCATTATTGCAAGGTTTCTTGCCTGTTAGTTTATTGCAATTCAACTCCTCTATACGTAGTCCCTGCAAAGATCTTACTCTACTAAGAGCCACGTAGGCTTGTATACAAATTGTGTTAATAGCATTCTCGAATGCCTGCAGATTATTAGCTCTGCATTGCTGGGTACGCTCTCGTTGTTTACTTAACCTCGTATCGCGATGTTTAGGCGTTTCTGAACCCAACTGCCGTCTTTGTCTTTCACGGCTTTGTATTAATCTAACTTCATATTCTTCAGGCGTTTCTGACGCTACCATCTGTGTATATCGCTCGCGTTGTTTTGTTAACCTGGCTTCATATTCTTCAGGCGTTTCTGACGCCGTCATTTGTGTATATCGCTGACGTTGCTTTTTTAACCTGGCCTCATATTGCTCAGGTGTTTTTGACGCTAATCGTTCCCGTAGTTTCTGTAATCGACTTTTTCTATCACCTTCACTTTCTTTAGCTCGTTTTGCTTGATACTTTTCTTTCGCTTTTTGAAGCCTTCGTTTACGTTGTGTTGCAGTTTCTGTTTTATTTATGTTTGTATTTTTTATATTTTTTTACCATTTTGTTCCCACGAGTAATGGACATTTAAACGGTCGACCCCCAGAGGTCCAATAAAGGGCAAGGCTATGTACAACAAGATGCGCCTGAGTCTTGAGGGAAAACGCTAACGACATATCATTTTATCCACCCTAATGCCATACAGTTCTCGGCGCGTTTTAACCTTTCACCTTAACTTGGGTGGTGTACCGCTAACGACGTATCATTTTAGCCACCCTAATGCCACACAGTCCTCAACACGATACAAAATCTTGACTTGGGTGGTGGATTCAGGCTGGATACATTGTATTCTACTGGTTGAGCACTTTCATTTGATACCCATATTGATAGGATTGATAAAACCTACGTTATCCGCCATTTTGTAGCGGCCGCCATCTTGGATTTCAATTTTTTATAGTATATTGTATTCTGATTGTTGAGCCCTTTCATTTGATACCCATATTGATGGGATTGATAAAAGCTATGTTGTCCGCCATTTTGTAGCGGCCGCCATCTTGGATTTCAATTTTTTATAGTATATTGTATTCTGCTTGTTGAGCCCTTTCATTTGATACCCATATTGATGGGATTTATAAAACATAAATTATCCGCCATTTTGTAGCGGCGGCCATCTTGTATTTATAATGATAATGAATAAATATAATTGTATTGTCACCAAAATCCAAAGTGTATACAAAATTTCAGATTAATCGGTTGACAGGAAGAGGGTGAAATTTGAATTACTAAATTTGACCCAAGAATAAATAAAACAAACGGGGTGAGCTAAATAAAACCGTTTAAAAAAGAGGATCCTTTCAGTTTTTATCGAACGAGGAAATTCTGATGGCTCAATGGAAAGACAACAGTGTCTTTGTTGTGTTCCCCAACCAAAAGTGGTATCAAATTACAATAAATATATGGGAAAGGTGGATGAGATGGATGGATTAGTATCTGAGTACGGATCGAGAATGCGGCGAAGAAAATGGTACTGGCCCATTTTTCAGTATTTGTTCGATGTGAGTGTGGTAAATGGCTGGATTTTGATGAAGAAACTGAGACCTGAAGATCCAAACTGTACAAATCTTCTAACATTCAGACGTCGCATAGCCGTGAGCTTTCTGGAAAAATATAGGACCAGATCGGTCAGAAAATGCCGACAGTTTGTCAACAATAACGATGTTAGATTCGATAATGTGGGACATTTGGTCAAATACTCTGAAAGTGACAGGAAATGTAAAATGTGCCATAAAAATTCATATGTGATAAGTGCAATATTGGCTTACACCCTAAAAACTGTTTTTTCGATTTGCATAAGAAATAATGCTAAAAAATATGATGTTAATGTTATCGTATTTAATTTATTCAATTGTGTTACTTCAATATTTCATTCGTAGAAAAGAATGAATGAATTTTTGAACCAAATATACTCTTAAACTGATCACCTTTTTTTCTTAACTGAGAGAGAAAATTTAAAAATAGCGACAGAACCACGTTTCAACAGTAAAATTATATACATTTCAAGAAAAAATTATAATCGAATCAATAATTTTTTCCACATGCACTAATGGGTTAACCAATAAAAATTCCTTTCATTTTTGGGGAAACCAAACCTAAGACCCATGATGTTAAGTTTAGAAAGTATACTTTTTCCAGGCAACAATAAAAGGCGCAAGAATATAATAAAAACTCACTGTTATTCATGTTGATTATTACAACTTCATTAATATATCCTAGGTTATAATGAATTATATTGCCAATTTTACAGCCTAGGCGATAAACCGAAAATAGGTTATATCCATAGAATAAAAAGGCGCTGACGGGGTTAGTAACCGTTTAAACTTCCGAGGAACATGAATGCGGATGAAATTCAGTGCCAAGTCGGGCATTTAGCGATACCACACTACTGATATACGCTGTAATACCTCTACTAAATATTTCATGATTATCACAAAAGCTGTCATTTTAAAAGTCTCGTATTTTCCAGTATGTTCTCGAGAGTGGAATATCATTCGTGAATCATAGCCTGGTAGAAACTTATGAATCCGTTTAGAATGTACTTTCGAAGTATACAGGATGTTCGAGCTTTCCATCAGGATTAAAGCACTTTGTATGCGCTTGAACTAACTCAGGAAGTTGTTTTCATTTCATTCATTTATTATTACATTAAAAATAACGTTTTTGAAGGTATCGATTGCTAATATGACTATTGAACCTTTGAGACTAAGATATTTCTCCGAAGCTCTATGACAAACTGAGAGATAGTTCCTGAAGAAATTCTAAAACGAATTAGAGAGAGCAACAGGTTGGTCCTAATATTTTTGAATTCAGAGATATTCAGCTTCAAAAAGTCGATTCCCATCTAACCTATTTGGAAAACATTAATTCAGTCATTCAACCACTATTCTTTATGTGCTACGCTGTGTTGATAACAAAGTTTAGTAGAACATCAATTGTATTGAAGAACTTGTTATGTGGAAAAATAACGGCATTCAGTCTATTACCTAAAATATGAATGGGCAAGTAGCTATTATTATAAATGCCACCCCAAACGATTGTCATGTATTTAATTATTTTGGCCAAATTACCTCAACAACGCTGAATCAGTTCATCATATCATTTTATAGCTAATATAATGTCCGCAACAAAGTTCTTGCTGTTTTTTTTTTATGAAAATACAACTTTATTGTGAAAAATGACTACAGATGAATCATTCAAAATGTTGTCCATCGCTAGCTACAACTTTTTACCATCTTTCTGGCAGAGCTCGCATGCCATGACGGTAGAAGTGTTCGTCTTTTGAGGCTATTCACGAATCAAGCCATTTTCGAGCTCTTCATATGAGCGGAACTGTTGATCAGCCAGACCATGTGCCATCGAACGGAACAAGTAATAATCGGTGCAATATCTAGGGACGATGTGGGGTAGGACCCATTTGGGCGTTGCCAATTAGGTTTTAACGGGTTTGGCAACGTGAGGCCGAGAGTTGTCATGCTGCAGAATTACTTTTTCGTGTCTCTGCTCGTATTGTGGTTGTTTTTCGCGCAGTGCTTTAATCAATCGCATCAATTGAGTTCGATACCATTCCCCACTGATGATTTCGTTCGGTTTAAACAGCTTATAATAAATAACCCCGACTTGGTCCCACCATATAAACAGCATAATTTTCGCAGCGTGAATATTCGGCCGAGGCGATGACGTAGAAGCATAACCGGACAGTGCCCAAGATTTTTTTTCTTTAGATTGCTGTAATGAATCAATTTTTCATTACCGGTTACGAAGCGATGAAGAAAACCCTCTCATTTTTGCCGCTGGAGCAATTGTTCACAGGCGAAAAAACAACGCTCAACGTATCTTGGCTTCAAATCATAACAAACCCAAGTTTCTTGCTTTTGAATCATTCCCAACGCATGCAATCGCTTGGAATTGGCCTGACGGGAAACTCCTAAGGCTGAAGCAAACTTTTTGCATTTGGCACGGATCCTCATCGATCAATGCCTCAAATTCAGCGTCTTCGAAGACTTTTAGCCTTCTTTCACGGGGACGGTCGTCCACATCGACATCACCGTTTTTGAAGCGTTATGAGCTCCGCCGTTTCCTTCGAATGAAAGAAGAAAATCAACACTTCGCGAAAATGACGATTATTTGGCACAAAACCAAACGCAGTATATGACGCAAAAACAAAATCACTAATGTGTTACAGTGGTTTGTTTACCATATGTCTAAGCCTTGTTCTTGATATGTAAAAATCGACCAGCACTTACTCTTGGGGCCATCTATTGACAAACAGCGAGAACTCAGTTGCGCACCTAATATTTCATTTCAATGGTTTACCAATATGCCTCTACGACACTGATTGATCGAGATCTCATATCGCATCCGTATTATGTTCATTTACATTACGCGGAATTACTCGCAATTCTGTCGAGTCTGTTCTGTGTTTTGTATTAAATATTTTGCAGAACCTCTGATAAAAGCACCTGTGCATGGATCATCGGCAGAACTATAAATTCGGTTTCCTTTTAGCTCTTCGTGACTAAAAGTTAGTATCGCTTTTGCAGATTGAAAGTCTGAAAAGATAGTGCCTAATAGTCAAGTTGTGTAATATACCTTTATGGTTTTCTTGAGATACCTTAATTACCAACTTGCAACTGTTCAATTTTTCTGATCACAGAAACTTTAAACAGGGCGATGTTTACTTAAAGGCCGTCAAACATATCTTTCCCCTTCCCCTTTCCTTTCTAATAGGTTGCGCAGTTGATAATGCCTTTCAATAGTTAGTTTCCCTGTCTCAATTCGTGTCCATCGTCATCCGTTCAAATTTATTCCTGAAAATCTTAATGCGAACTATACTTGTTGATCTACTCCGAATACTTTCCCTGTTTGTAATTGGTCATACTGCCAATATTTGCGACAAATTTTCCTACGTTTGTCGGAATGTAGATGTTTGATTTTCCTGACACAGGTTTTCTTATATTACATAGGCCTTTATTCCTTGTGTTTTTGTTATCTCGGTTTTTCTTCAATAAGAGTGAAAGTGAAATACGTATTTTCAAGTAAAACACAGCCATAGCGTAACAAAAACAACATGAACAAATTTTGTATAAAATAACTGAAATAAACTTCTGTGAAAATGAAGGAAATACATTGAAACTCAAGAATAAGCGAAACTATATTTCCATATCGTCAGATAGTACGCTGGGTTTGAAACAAGTTATTTTTTATATATTAATATAAATATTTCATCAACATATTTATATATATATATATATATATATATATATATATATATATATATATATATATATATATATATATTGATCGATGAAGCCTGAACTACATGATAGTTGATATTCATAATGAATAATAAAATGAAACAAGTTACTATGTTTTAACTATCACTAATTTATTGATGTAAAGAATGACAAAATTTTTACATTGGTTGGACCGGTTTCCGACATGAGTCCATTATCAACAACAAGCTAATGGAAACTGAATACTCATGTACAATGCAAGAATTACCATCAATAAGATGCTAGTAGAGGTCACAGTAACTTGAATAATGGTGGTGGGTAATTTAGTCTACCTGGTCGTTAAGGAGCTTAACCCTTTCTACCCTAGATGCCTTGAAAATTTCCATCGATTAAAAGAAATTGAGTTTATAAGATTTATCACATGAATGAAGAATTTTTAGCTGTTGAAGTTTTGGAAAAGGATGACATTCATTCAGACAATGGGCGCCTAAAGCTGAATCATATTTCTGATGTAGGAATGACCGGAAATGTTCTTGGTATCTAGCCTTGAAAGAGCGTCCTGTTTGACCTATATAAAAGGAACTGCACTCAGAACATGTTAATTGGTATACTCCTGATTTTTCGAATTTATCGGTTTTATCTTTTGTGTTGAAAAGCAGGCCTGAAAATTTGCTAACTGGCTTGAATGCAATATGATTCCTTTTATATAGGTCAAACAGGACGCTCTTTCAAGGCTAGATACAAAGAACATTCCTACATCAGAAATATGATTCAGCTTTAGCTGCACATTGTCTGAATGATTGTCATCCTTTTCCAGAACTCCAACAGCTTAAAATTCTTCATTCCTGTGATGAATCTTATTAACTCAATTTCTTTGAATCGATGGAAATTTTCAAGACATCTAGGGTAGAAAGGGTTAAGCTCCTTAACAACCAGGTAGACTTAATTACCTACCAATCACCATTATTCAAGTTACTGTGACCTCTACTAGCATTTCATCGATGGTAATTCCTGTATTGTACATGAGTATTCAGTTTTCATTAGCTTGTTGTTGATAATGGACGTATGTCCGAAACCGGTCTAACCAATGTAAAAAATTTTTCATTCTTTACAATAAATTAGTGATAGTTGAAACATAGTAACTTGTTTTATTTTATTATTCATTATATATATATATATATATATATATATATATATATATATATATATATATATATATATATATATTTGTATGTCGCAGTCATTTGAAAATGATTAAACATACTACCTATAGTATGTATGCACCTGTATGGGTACGGCAACAAGCGATTAACAAGTGAACTTGAATTTATTCTCTTACAAGTATCAAATTTTAATGTAGCTGTAAAAATCTTGAAGTCTAGTCGAGCTTCTGGGTTGCCAAATTGAGTCCAGTACGACCTTCGATTTTTCAGGAGCTTAAATTTCATGTCAAAGCAAGTTTTTTGAAAAATTTTCAAGCTGATTGACTTGATGAAACTTGGCAAAATCCAAGAAGGCCTTCAATTTGTTGGTATTCTCTTCTTCATTCGAATAAAAACATTACCCACAAAAAAATTGTCGCATCACCCTACTTTCACGACGATACTCTATAAACTTTTAGGTTGGTCATTCAAGAGTCGCTTGGTAAATTTCAGAAGTGTACAATGAGAAGATATCATTCGAAAGAGATGAGTTTATGATGGAAAATATCAACAATTTTCGAGTAAATGAAAAATTAAAAAACTCTACCATCTTCAAACATTCGCGAAGAGACCAATCAACTAGCATCGAATGGTTACTAATCATTTTCAAAATCGAGTATTTCCTCCCCGGGCCCTACTTACTCCAAGTTTACGTCTTGGAAACCCCTCAAACAAATTTAGGATGTACCCTTGAATCACTGAGTTCCAAATTTCAGGAAGCAGATTTTCTAGTTGTTGTAGTGTTCTACAAGGCATCCTACGTTGCAGAATTTGCCACCCCATGTTGTCTCAAACATGTTCTATGGGATTCAAGTCGGGACTTCTGGCTGGCCATCTTAAAATATCAATTTCGGCATTTTGCAGAAATTCTGTAACTACTCTAGCTGCATGAGGCCGAGTATTATCATGCATATGAATAAAGTTTTCTCCAATCAATGGGCAAAAGGGTACAATATGGGGTTCAAGGATATCTGCGAAGTATATGGCCGCTGTCATTCTTCCATTATTCACTAGGACTAACTCAGCTCGACCATGGAAAGAAATGCTTCCCCACACCATTACTCAGCCCCCTTCCGAAGTTTTCGGTTTGCCGGATATTGCATTGCTGATACCGTTCCCCAGATGGTCTGTATACAGGCATGCGTCTATAATTTGATACTAGACAGAACCTGGACTCGTCAGAAAAGAGAACATTCGACCATTCTGGAAGACTCCAATTTGCATGTTCCTTTGCAAACTGAAGTCTTGCAACTCGATGCTCTCTGGTCAGACGCGGGCTCGTAGAAGCCACCCTTGGTCTGATATCGTCTTCTCTGAGCCTGTTCCTAACAGTTTGCAATGAAATATGCATATTTATGGAAAATGCAAGTTCATTTTGTAGCATTCTAGCCGTACAGTGCCGAATTCTTAGTGCAGTTAAACGAAGCCAACGATCATCAACTGCTGTTGTTATCCGATTTCTTCCCTGTCCGACCCTTCTTCCAAATTCCTCTGTTTCGTTGTACCGATTAATTGCTCTTGAAATAGTGCTTTGGTTAACATTCAACAAGTTAACCACGTAACGTTGGGTTCGCCCCTCCTCTAGAAGTGTTACAATTCCCACCACTTCATGATCACTCAAATAGCATCCAGGACGTTCAGCAGCTATTAAAATAAATTCAAAGATTCGAAAATCAACAAGAAACACAGAAAATTTGCATTAATTTAGCGTGAAAACTGAAGAGAAATTGAATGAACACTGATAGTTAAATAAGCTCATTCTTGTTTCAGACGTATTTAAAATCATATCGAAACAAATGTTACTACATAGATAAGATTTTTCCCCTTGTATGTCCAAAACCACATGTTGACAAAGAAAGTGTGATCGAGCTGCTTAATCGATTGTGGAATTCAGAATATCAGGTGATGCGACAATTTTTGTGGTGTGTGTATATAAATTAATGTTATCCTATCTTCATATTAAAGCCATATTCTGTTTCAATTTCTGAATGAGAAAGAGTAATTTCCTCACTTCGATTACATTTAGGAGAAAATTCTCAATGAAACCGTGGTGTTTATTTTGAAACGAAATGAGACGAAAATCTAGGAACGTACAAAGTAAAACAATAGCTTTTCAATAATGCTTCAAGCGCCACATATTGCCACATCAAAGTGTCGATAATGCATATTTTTAATATGAATACAAACGACTTTGATCACAAGGAGGATAAATGAAAAACGAAATTTAGCTATTCTAGCGTTTTCCATGAATCCTGAAGACTACCTAACAGTTACTGATATTTCCTTACTTTTTTCATACAGTAAACGCCAATCCATTTAAAATCTGTTCGTTATTCTTCAATTATTGCATAACACCGCCTTTTCAGTAAACAAGATCATTCACACTCGACTCGGTTCTCTATTTCTGTCACAATAAACGATATTCATTCAGTCAATGAATGGAATTTCAATTAATACATTTCACTGAATTGATAAGGCAATTATTGAATAAATTACAATCATCGTCTATAATTTTATTCTTTATATGTATAGGTTCATTTCAATAAAAGACAGCCGCTAGAACAATTTATTCAAATATTTGATCAATTGTTAGAATGATATGCTTTAGATTCACATTGATGCGACCTTGTCAGTTGAGTGCAAATTGATTTGTGATTGAAGACATAAATTTAATTGAAGAAGAGTTCAAGCATGAAAGCATTAGACGAATGAGATGTAAAGGGTAGCCGGTTTCGATGTGTCTGTAATGCAGACTTTTAATCTTTTTATTTTCTGAATATTGCTACAAGAGGTTCGTTAAATGAATTAGCGCGTTATTGTAATTAAGAAGTCAATCTCCGTTTCCAAAAGCTGTGGCCGTCTCATTCTTGTTGCATCATGCAATATTTCCGAAACTTCGACATTACATTCCTTATTGATTGTCTGACCTTCATGAGAATACTAATGGTGCGTAAAACTTGATTTTGTCTTGAATGACTGGATACCGTTCCGACTTTCACCTACTCATAAGATTCATGCTTTAGTTGGAATCATAACCATAAATTAACATATTCTCATCATTAATCCGTTTTTGCCCAGTGTTTCAATAATGAAACTGGTATAATACCACCCCTTCCACTTTACAAATTCGTGTTCATTCCTGTCTTTCCATGATAAAAGCATTCAGTGAGTTTATCGTAAAGAGGTGTGACGTGTATAATCTACTACTTGGTGGGGTAAAAAGTAATCTCCTTGACCGGCTGAATGCGCTGCCACTGCAAAAAAGTTTATGGTGCCTTGTAGTCCGTTCATAAACAGGCAGACATACGAAATTTTAGTGGGATACTGGCCTTAGTTTTGTTTTGATAGCTGATTGTTGTTGAAATGTTTTCCATCATGTTGAGTATGGACGAAAACGATTTTCGTTCTCCCTTAAAGCTTAATTTTTTGAGGGGAAAAACGGCGAAGGAAACAAAAGAAAAATTGGATAAATATCATGGGGCTAATGTTCCGTGAGCTTACACCGTCAAATATTGGTTTCGAGAGTTTCATCGTGGCCGCAACTCCGATGAGGTTACAGAGGACAATGTCAAAAAAATACATGAAATAGTGTTGGCTACGTGAGATAGCAGATGCCACATAGATTAGTACTGAGTGCACACGCCATATTTTGGGCGAGATTCTCCAAATGAAAAAGTTATCCAGCCGCTGGGTGCTGCGTATGCAAAGACACAAACGCTTGAGCACTTCGAGAGATTGTTTGAACCTGCTGATGCGGAATCCAGCGGACTTTTCGCGTCGATTGATAACTGTTGTTGATACCTAGATCCACTATTACACACCTAAAAACAGAATGAGTTTCCAGCAATGGATTGGAGCCGGCACGAGTGTTCCTAAGCGGCCGCGGGAGGCTCAATGGGCTGAAAAGGTTATGGCCTTGGTTTTCTGGGATTGTCATAGCATACTCTTCGTGGACTACCTCAAAAAAGGAAAAACCATCAACAGTGAGTATTACAGAGCGATTGAAGGCCAAAATCGCTCCAAAACGGCCTCACATGAAGCGGAAGAAAATTTTGTTTTGCAATACAATGCGCCGGAGCACAAGTGCATCACACAGGTGATTTAGCGCTCCAATTGCTTCCGCATCCACCATATTCCCCGATTTGGCTCAATCGGACTTTTATCTTTTCCCAAATCTTAAAAGATGGCTTATCAATAAAAAATTCAGCTCACGCGAGGAAATCATCGACGCTGCGGAGGAGTATTTTGCAGACCTTCCGGAAAATTGCTCTTCGGCCAGGATCAAGAAGTTGGAAAATCGCTGGAATGAGTGTGTTAAGTTTGAGGAGATTACTTCTTACCCCACCTAGTAGTTGAATTTGGTTACCGATCGGCTGTTCGATGGTATATACAAAGTAAGTGATTAATTCTTTATCTAAAATTCATTTTGATTTCTTCAGTAGATTTCGTGATGAACTTAAACTTAATTCCAATGCTAGATACCTTTTTATTCAATACTTTCTTAACAGAAGACGTCGCTATATAGTTTTGTGTTTGTTCCTTTATTGGAACACCGGAAACCTGGAGATACGTAAGGTTTTTGTCTTTTCCTAGGTTTTATACAACACAAAAACTAATTGGCGATGGTCGTGTTTCTGGAGGAGATTCAGATGATAAGAAGTTTCCTTCATCCACTATAAATAACCTTAGTAGACGAGAAATGCAATATAAAGCATGTCAAAATTAAGAAAAGCTGATGGAATTGTGTACTTTGGGAACGACGAGAACGAACCAGAGCCTGGACTATCAGATGACAGTCAATGCAATGGATGAAACTGATGATCATATTCCATTGGCAAGGCTAGTTGCTGGGAATTCAAGATATCAATCAATCGATCGCTAATGGCGGAAGGGAAATTTGGTACCATCATTTCCACCGAGACATATGGTTTCAGATGAAATTCTAGATCCTGTCATGTTCTCCGAATCTTGTTTTGACAGTGAAATTTGCAAATTTCTGATTCACATGTTCAAATGCACGACGGAAAGGGGTTCATAGTTTCCAAATTGAAATCGGGGAGTTGGAAAGATAGAACTGAAAGTAACACTAAGTAAAAAAGGATTGGCCTACTCGGGAAGTGCTAATTTCAGGACAACGAATCGTAATAAATCTACTTCTAGTGTGAAGGAATTGTATAATATTGCCTCCGTTGCATCTAAAATTAGGGCTCATGGAAAAATTTGTTAAAGTTCTTAACATATATTGAAATTGCTTTCCTTTCTTGTTCCAAAAAATTCCAAAACTAAATGCAGAAAAGATAAAAGCGGACATCTTTGATGAGTCACTTATTAGATCATTTAATAGAAGACACAGCTTTCATGAGAACTATGACAGAGATTGAGAAAAATGCATGGAATAAGCTTGATTGGTTTGATCAGAATTTCTTGGGAAATAAGAAAAGTTCTGACTTCTTAAAAAATCAGATTCGAAATACGTGCATCATCTCCTAGAAAATGGTCTTTCGACCAACAGCTTGAAATTTTGCATGCAGATAATTTTGGAAAGTAGATCTTTAGGAAACTTTAGAAATCAACAAACACAAACACTCAGGTAGAGTCATTAATGAACAAGTCGATTTAAACCCTTAACCTATATTGAATCTCTTCAGGGAGCAATCTATTCCTTAATTTTATTGGATATACCTGTCATCAATAACCACTTAAGAAAAAGCAACTCAATAAGCTTTCAGTCACTTAAGAACATTTGTATTTATATTCTCAATTGTATCTATATATAGTTGTCATAATTTCTGTACATTCATTCGTCTGAAGAAGCTACGGTGTAGTGAAACGCGTTACAATCACAATTATTTAGTGAAATTTCTCAAAAATATTACTTGTTTTTGTCATTTTTGACACAATGTTTTTCTTGTAAACAGTAAATTCTAAAAGTTTTCAATAATTAAAAAATAAAACAGCTAATTGAAATTTATTTATGTCATTTTATTCACTTCTAAGATTTTTAAAGGGACTTTTGAAATAAAAGAAACCAAATGGAAATGCGTCTTATTTCATTAACACTCCTTCCATCTTTAACACTGATTAACAATCGTTTCATTATAATCGAAAGTGTTTTAGTAAAATGACTAGAAACTTCATAATCAGAAATACCTTGCGAACATAAAAAACGTTACAGCTTATTCATAGTTCACTGTGAATGACTTAGAGTATCATAAAAACATATGGTCAGTAATTTGTTGCTTAGAGATATAAGAAACCGAAATGTCTGAAGATGAGGTGAGTAGGATGTAGGACGAATGTCTTTCTTCGTGGGCGATATGTATAAACAAGGTGACAATAAATTTTCAGATATTTCACATAACACAGATCATACAAGAAATCCATTCTCGTTTCTTTAAGGAGATCGTGTTCGGTCATGATGTATTTTATTCAATTCAGAATGGAGAAAACATGACGCAGAAACAGCTTTTAATTCAAAGAAAAGAATCAGAACAACAAATACTTTATTTTGAAATAAAATATTGGCATATTTTCCATTATAATTCTTGCTTTAACGAATATCGTAAAATAAAGAGAAAAATAGTCTATGTTTCACATAATACAGTACAGGGTGTTACATAATAGTATGTCACAACTTGAGGGGGTAAATCTACGTGCAATTTTAGGAAAGAAAGTTCATATAAACATAGGTCCGCAAAAGCTACGTTACGGAGCTACAGGGTGTGGAAATTTCCGGAAAAAATTGTTTTTACTTCAAAACTCCTACACTTTTTGAGATATTCAGCACAAATTTGGAATGCAAGCTATTTTTTACAGCCTCCATCATTACACGTTCTAAATTTTAACTAGAATCTACAAGGTATTTTCTTTTCCAGAGCCATGTCTTTTTTGCCCTTTCAAACTTTTCTGTAGTACGCCACTGATCAGCGTAAAATCAATTTTCGTCATCTTCGTTCAATTTAAGAACTTTTTTGACACTTGTAAATTTTTCGTATCTCCAACCGTTCTCGAGCAAAAAATTATTAAACGATTGTATGCATTCGCTGAATTCAAAGCACTTCTAATTAAAAAATAGTAGGCTTTGATTTTTTTCATTTATTTATTTATTTTGACAGTTGCTGAAGTTGAACCAGTGTCTGTTTGAATTGTTTATTATTGAATTAACGATTAGTTTTAAGACTTTTGAAGTTATTGCTGTAAGAAAAAATGGCTATTTTTACTAACGGCGAATTTGCTGATATCCATTACATGTACGGTCTGGCTGACGAAGCTAGGCCATTATATCAGGTGCGCTTTAAAATCGAGTGACACCAGACAAGCGAACATTTTCAAATATCCACGGAAGGTTGAGGGAAACTGGTACTTTTAATGCAAATAATCATTTAAAAGGTGCAACTCAAACTATGAGAACTCCAGATTTGAATCCTCATGTGAGTAGAAGAAAAATTGGAAATCAGTTTAATATTTCACATGTTCTAGTTTGGAGGATTCTCCACGACATTTTATTGTACCCGTTTCATATTCAACGCGTCCAAACTATACTTCCTCGAGATTCTCCTTCAAGACTAAATTTCTGCCGTTGGTTCTTAGATGAAATTAGAGAAAATGCTCATTTTGATAGTGAAATAATGTTCGAGAACTGCTATCACAAATTTTCACAATAATCATTATTGGGCCGAGGAATAATTGGAAATTATTTGATTGTGCCATTTTTTTTGCCTAACGGACTAAACAGTCCCGCTTATCGGCAATTTCTTGAGGAGGAGTTACCTTTATTGCTCGAGGATGTGCCACTTTTAGTGAGAAACATAATGTGGTTCATGCATGACGGGACACCAGCACATTTTAGTATAGAAGCTAGAGGATTCTTGAATAATACATTCAACACCGATGGATAGGTCCCCAGACTTAAATAGCTTAGACTTTTTCTTATGGGGATATCTCAAAAGTTTAGTTTATACCATTCCAGTGAACACTGTATGATCGGAAAAGAAAACACCTCTTGAATTTCTTTTAAAATCTAGGACGTGTAATGCTGGAGGTTGTAAAAAATAGCTTGCATTCCAAATCTGGGCTGAATATCTCAAAAACTGCAGCAGTTTTGAAGAAAAAAACAATTTCTTCCGGAAATTTTAACACCATGTAATACCGTAACGAAGCTTTTGCGGGCCTATGTTCATATAAACTTGTTTTCATAAAATCGCACGTGGCTTTACCCCCTCAAGTTGTGACATACTATTATGTAACACCCTGTATGGTCAAAAATGTTAGACAATCGAATTTTTTCTCAACTAAAGTGATAATATTATTTAATTTTGCATTACAGAGTGCTGACTTCAACTGGAATGAATTCAGTCTGGCAATACTTTTCATCATGATAATAAAAAATTAAACAATAACGGGTTTAACTGAAACTAGGGACACCCCTGTAATTTTTTTCTATTTGGAATATTGTGATGAAATTTTTTGGAATCGGATAGTAGACAACATTTTGAATTTGATAATATTTAAATGTTTGACATTTTGTTCCCGGTTATGCCGAAATTACCAACTTTCGATTTTAAATGGGACACCCTGTATTTTTTGCTCATTTTAATTTTTCATCTCATCCTACGACCTTTTGACATATTTTCGAAAGAAAAACTACACACAATTTCTTTTTCTGCAATTTTCATATTTCGTTCTAGAAAGCCATGACCAGTAAAAATTGACTTAGCTCAACATCTCCTATCACGAAAATACAAGATTGTATCTAAAATTCAATTGCTCATTTTTACGGGTGTCAAAGTTAACGACAAAAGAGCGAACAGCGAAAACGAAATTTGCACTCTTCATAAATAGCATATGGACTTTTTCACTTTGGATGTAAGTATGAACAAAAGTTTGCATCGCCAACGTTGATACTGTTATTAGCGAATAGGGAAACTCTGCAAAATTGCCTAGGTATTTTCTACTCGAACTCCGGAACTGTTAAGAATAGAGTAACGTGAGTTGAATAAGAAAAAAATTAAAAAATACTGCTTCTGTAATACCGGGTGGCCCGATATGGTTGTCTCAGAAGATAACCACTGTCTGAGGAAAAACTGAAATTTAAAACTTTGACATCCCATAAAAAAAGCAATCAAACTTTTAGATACAATCTTGTATATTCGTGATAGGAGATGTTGAGCTGAGCCAATTGTCACTGTTCTTGGCCTTCCAGAACGGAAGATGAAAATTGCCAAAAAAAATTGTGTTTTGTTTTTCTTTCACAAATATGTCAGAAGGTCGTAGGATAAGATAAACAATTAGAATAAGCAGAAAAATACAGGATGTCCCACTTTACAATCGAAAGTTGGTATCGTTTCTGGCATTACCGAATAGAAAATGTCAAACAAATTGTTATCGAATTCAGAATGTTGTCTTCTTTCCGATTCCCAAATTTCATCAAAATAATTCAAATAGAAAAAAAGTAACACTGGTGGCCCTAGTATCAGTTACACCCTTTATATTATACTATCGCAAGAAATTTATTGAAAATCAGGATTTCAATTTCGGTCTCTGGACCATATTTAGCTGACAGCAAGTATTGAACTGAAATTGAAAAACATGCATATAATCACAGGTACATACAGACTTAATAAGGGTGGACACAAGAGATGATAAACTAATTATGATAAAAGCAGGTATTATCTAAAGATATCAAATAGGAACGAGCCATACTGGTCGTTCAGAAGATTATCTCTATGGGGGGTTTGTTGCACTTTGAACGTTTATATGAATTCCAAGAAATCAAACGTTCGTTCTTTAGGTATTCTGTCAATAATTTGGAGTAGATCTATGGGTGGAAAATAATGGACATTTTCGATACAATGTGAATCGAAAGTAGATTGATGGTTCTTTAGTAAAAGTAATCTGATTGATGCTCTTTGCATCTGGTTTCGAATGAACGACCAGACTGACCTATATAGACGACTGCACAATCCATACAGGACAACTTGTTAACTCCAGTATTCTCAAATTTATCAGCTTTATCTCTTCTATTAAAAAAAGCTCCTAGGAGTGTTTCATGTAAGTCTTGAAAGGTAACGGAAACGGAATCAATCAACTGAACGTAGTTCGATGTTTATTTTATCTATTCTTATGTATATTTAGTTTAAGAAAGAAATAACTAACTTTCAAAATTCATAAACTTTATATGTTGTGATTATTCTAACCTAAATAATGTGATTCAAATGTTATAATAAAAAGAAGTTAAGGAGACTTACAATAATGTTTGAAGGGTTAATGAATTAGATTTGAGGTTATTTATGTATTTTAATGTATTTTTTTTCAGCATGCTTGAAAGATTTCATGAAATACTAGGATTTTTAACGAATCAATTGGACTGTCTTACAGAATGATGGGATATCCTTCGGATTGCTATTAATAGGTATTGAGCTCTTTTGTATAATAATATTTTTCAGAAAGGAACTCGATAAATTTTTCGTTAGGTCATTTATAGTATGTATCATATGAATATTGAAAGATATCCACTAAAGACTATATCTGTATTAAAATATTTTAGACTAGATGTCAATAAGACAAATTTTCGTTTTAGTTTATTTAGTACGTTTCAATCTACAATTATCCAAATGTAAAAGTAAATAAGATTAAATGTGTTTGACAATGTTCAAGTTTGAACCAAAGAAAATAAGATCTCATAACTCTGTGGTTATGTATCTTTGAAAGCTAACATAACCTAATATATTTGGAAAATATGAAAGAAAAATATGAGAAGTATAATTCATTTATTTCAATTGAATGATCATTTTGTTAGTGGTTTGAAGTTGAGCTGTTATTTTCAATACAAAGTTAGTAGTTATTATCTTTGAAATACCTATTTATAGGTTACAATACATTTGTGAAGAGGAAGTATTAAATAGATCCACTGTAGAAAGGTTGAAAAATGAAATGAAGAATATTATTTAACCTATTCTGTGGGACCACTTAATAGTACAATCATGAAAATGAGCAAAGAAAATATTGACTAATAACAGAAAAGTTACATGTTGATGTTATACATCTCTGAAGGAAGAGATGGAGTTGAGGTCGTGCAATTTACATACATCAAAATTTATTGTTGTCATAGTTGGCATCAGAGCTTGACTCCTGAATACTCTCAGATATTCTTCTATGTCATCTCAATTTGCACAAAAGGTGTTTTCTTGTAAGTTCCTTCTATTCATAACGCATTTTTGCTGTTTCTCAGGATATTTTATCAAGGCTGTTGAATGAATGACAGGTATTCCTCATTGATTTGAAGTTGAAAGTTTCTCCGTTATAGGTGTCTGATAGTGGAAACATGATCTTCATATATGAGAAGTTGATAGTTTCATTTTGTACAACCACAACTTTCAATCCAAGATTTATGGAAGTGTCATGCTACTGCTTATGTGAATCATATTTTGGAAAAAATTCAACTACTACTTAGAGAATTCTATGTAATTAGATAATTTTATAGGTGGTTGTACTATAGTATTTTATATAATTGTTCATCATGTAATATGGAAACAAAAAGTTCTTTTAATGTAATTTCTTCCTTTCATTTTCATTTCACAGTATATTATAAAGTTCCACAAGAAAATGAATTGAAGAGAAGTAGAATTGAAGAATAGAAATTTCAATTAGGAGAGCAAGTTTGCAAGAAGCTGACTGCCAACTCGACAGTTAAGGATCTAGGAAATTAACAGTTATAAGAAATAGTTTTATTGAAACTGACATATAGTTAACATCATTGTATTGTTTGTTGAGATCCATAAATTTACAAATTTGTGGATGTTTGAATCTCATGTCTGCTTTTTATAAGAACACTTCAATTCAGAAGATGTTTGTTCTTTCAGGTAAGCAAAGTGTGAATTTTGGTCGATTTGAATTTATACAAAATAGTATGTATAGAGCAATCACATAAGGTGAAATTTCTATGTATTCAGTAGTGTTCCTTTATTTGATTACTAATTTCACGCTTCTGTCTTTTGGATACTCTCAAGAAATTTTAATTTGAGAAAAACTTTCATTTTCTATTTTATTAATATACTTGAGAAGCTCATATTTGTTGTTTATTATAATTCATAAATAAGTTTCGATTATTATATGATATAATTCGAATCAGAACTGTTAAGTAAAAAACAATAGATCTTGCTGAAGTATATGTATATTGAGGCAATATATGAGAGAGTTCCATGTAACATAAAGAACTATTAAGTATAAATATTAGTGAATATAATGAGGCGTTCAGTAAAGATAGAGTTGGATATGAAGGGCGTTCAGTATATTTGGGGTTAAGTATATTAGGCGTATAGTATATATGACGTTCAGTTTATCAGGCATTTAGTATATTAGCTGTTTTGATATAAAAGGTTATCTTAATGGGCTCACTAGTATCAATTACAGTTCACTTTTTCTCCTCAGAACTGGTGATGAAAAGTGAGACATTAACTTATCAACAATAATCCTAATTTTGATATTTCACTTGCTGAAATAATGCTCACCAAATCTGAGACACCTAGTAAATCATGAAATCTATTCGATAATAACTTAATGTAAATGTGTGCATTAGTCCCACATCATTATATTGTAATCGAGGGATCGCAAAATACATACTATCGAGCTATAAACGAAAACAGGTGAAGTAAGATTAGACTTATAATATACATTGAATTTCTCCAAGTTAGGAAATTCATCTGAAACCAGTTTGAACTGAATAAATACTCGCAAAGTAACAAACGCGACAAAATTATAAATGTGATGTTGGGTTTGTGTTGTTTCCGGTGATTCCTAATATGAAAATTTCGATTTAGGAGGGATATTTTATTATTGTGAAAAGACTTAGTTTATTCATTATGCAAAGACTTAGTTATATTCAGTGCAACCTCTCTAATCCGAACATACTCTTATCCGCACATCCAATAATCCAAACAACGAAACTTCGAAATCACCTACCTCTATAATTCGCACAATTTATTTTTTACCTCTGTAATCCGAACGCTGTTAATAATTTCATCGATTGAAAGTGTCCGAACTTGCAATATCTTTTCTGAATACTCGCTTTACTTGTGCAGATTAGATTTTCTTCTCACACTCAGTGCCTGATATTCGTACTAATCATATTGCGTCGGCATTTCTGAATTAGCCAGAATACACTCAATTGGGAAATCTACAGTATGCGATATAGAGAAAAAAGAAAATCAGTTGAGAATTTCATATTTTCTTCTGATTCTAGTCCTGGGAAACGGCGTACGCTCAGAGCTAGTGAAAATTCGAATGTTGAAAATGCTTTATACAATCGGTTCTTACAAGAACGATCTCGACATACAACTTATCTGGTGATCTCATATGTGAGAAAGCAAGATTGTGTTATACCAGTATAACAGGTAGAGATGATTTCAAAGCAAGTCAAAGATGGTTGGAAAAATTAAAAAAAACATGGAATTCGACAACTTACCATATCAGGAGAGAAATTGTCCTCAGACGTTATTGCGGTAGAACCATTTAAGAATAAATTTCTTCAAAAAATACGGGAGATGGATCTATGCCAGATCAAGTTTACAAAGCAGATGAAAGTGGATTATTTTGGCGAATTCTTCCAAACAAAACACTAGTCCATGCTTCTGAAAATTCAGCTCCAAGTCGGAAGATGAGTAAGGACCGTATTACATTCCATGCTCTGATGCATCAGAATCCCATAAAATGAAATTGTTGGTCATCGGAGAAGCCAACAAACCCCAAGCATTCAAGAACTGCTTCAATTTGTCTGTTTATTATAAAGGCCCAAGAAAAAGGTGGGTAACTAGAGAACTTTTTTATGAATGGTTCCACAAACAATTTATTCCTGATGTTAAAAATAAAATGAACGAGATGAAATTGAGCTCTGCTCTTATTAGATAATGTTCCTGGACATCCAAGAGAAGAGGAATTAGTCAGTGAGAACCGAAATATTAAGGTCATGTTTCTATCTCCGAATTGTACTCCATTATTATTACCAATGGATCAACATGTAATAGAGAATGTGAAATTGCATTATCGAAAATCATTGCTACTGAAGATTGTGGTACAAGAAGACAATAACGTTTCGCAGTTACTGAAGCAATTGGACATCAAACATGTGGTGTTTTCGCTTGAAAGGGCCTGGTCATCTGTGTCCCAAGAATTAATTCAGAAATTATGGAAGAATTTATGTCCCACAAAAGATGATGATTATGACGCAAGGGACCTGTTGCCTCTGTCACGGTTGAGAGAAAAAAATTTGCTGGAGAAAGAGAAGAAAAATCGCGATATACGTATGATGACAGATATGTTAACAAATGTATCTGGTCCAGAATTAACAACGGAAGACATTGAAGAATGGGTTGTAGGAGATAACGAGCTGAAATAATCATCAACATAGAAAGTGACGAGGATACAGAAGGACTTGAAGAAGGCGATGTCACCATGAATTCAGTGAAACATCAAGAAGCTCTCTTGTGTTTCAACAAATGTTTGGAATGGTGCACAGAAAATGATACCACTCAGCACCAAATATTATTATTGAATAAATTGGGAGAGGAAGCTGCAAATTCTCATCTTCGTACGTTAAAACAGAAAACGATCCAAGAATTCTTCAGAACCTAAGAATGATCTGTGAAATGTATCACTTTCTTAAGAATATGTAGTTATATTTTCGTGTTTTTCTGTGAATCGCAATAATTTTGAGTTTTGTGAATATTTTACGTTTTCAATAAATATTTCACGTTATCGGTAAATATTTCACGTTTTCAATGAATATTTCACGTTTTTCAGCCCTGTTTTTTAATATTATATTATATTGTTAGAGTATTCGGAAATGGCCAGGTTTGACCACGTTGAGTTTAAATTTTGAATTAAACTAGAAATCAACTAAATATATATATTTAATTAACACTTTACAAACTGATTTCACAACTGTGCTATAGGTTGACTGTATACTATATTGTGATTTTGACCTGAAGGGTGCTAGTAGATGAATGAGTGGTAACTGAAATATTCTCATAATTTTACATAGGATATTTAGCGAAAGTTGATCCTACAGGTAATAAAATGTACCTAGATAGGTACAATGAAGATAAAACCAGATATTTCAACATGTGTTCCAACATTTGCTAGGTACTATAAAACGTTTCTGGGAAGTTGGTTACGGTTTTACCCATGATAACCCAAATAATTCTAAACATATATTTTCTTTTATTTCATTTCAATTACCTCGATGATCTGAATATTTCAGTAATCTTTGCTGGCTTGAATCTTGTCGATTGGCTGTGACAGCCCTAATCACATCAAAAGTTGATTCTGCTCTATCACTGAACGAACCGGTGCATGAGTCTCCCAAACAGGATTTAAAAGGGCTGCCTTCTCTCAGGAAAATGGAGATACATTTCTTGATTTTTTTTTATGCACGCTTCCCAGGAATAGGTGAACCTGTTACACCACATGAGTAGGAGCCTGGAAAGAATTGAGGTGTCTGTTTACTCGTTTCTTGAAGAGGGCCAAATTGTAGGATGTTGGGAGGATGTTGGACGGAAGTGAGTTCCACAGCTCACCAGCCGTGTAAATAAAGGAATTCTTATAGAGAGTGTTCGAGGGGTCGATAAATGTACAGCTATATGATGAGAACTCCTTGCCTAGTGTTGCGGCAAGACATAAGTTCTCTCGGAACAAGGTCTTTTAGCTCCTTGAAGCATCTTCCGTGGAATTATTTGTAAAACAGAAAAAGTTCAGCAACTTGTCCGCAACGAACGTTTGGGCGCAGATCACCACACATGGGAACAATATTCCAAAGCAAATCGAATCTGCGCAACAGTTAAGATTGCGTGAAGTATCGCTTGGCTTTGAAAAATGTCAAATTAGCTATTGCTGATACATGTTCATGCCAGCATAACCTGGAGTTGATCGTTATTCCGAGCGGGGGCCTTTCTAGAAATCGCAGTTGTTGGCGTCTTGCTCGCGTTGAAGCTCACCATGTTCAACTGACCCCACTCAGATATCCTTTGTAAGACAGAGTTTGAGTTATTAATTTGTTGACATGTCTGACGCTGAGATTCCGCAGCTGTAATCGGCTGTAGACTACTAAAAGACGAAACCATGGTAAAATCGTCTGCAAAACCGAAGATCTTGTTCTCTGTAGATGACAGAAGATCATTTATCTGTAACAGAAACAAGGTTGGCGAAAAAATGGATCCCTGCTTGCAACTGGAAACAATCAGCTGTTAGACTTGTCCTGCATTTGCTTCATAACCACTATGAATAAAACATTCATCACTTCATAGAAGTAGTTTTCATATGCCATTCTGATGAATAACACAAAGGTTCTGCACGAAGTTGAGTTTGAATTTCACTTTAAAAATTGGAGAAGAAAGCGACTTTTATTTTCTGAGCATAGAATAAAAACTATAAATACATGCTTCTGAATTTTCAAAAATTGTCACATAACCCATTGCAAATCGATTACAAGAAACTCCGACAATTTGGGAATTTTATAATGACGCGAAAACCGAAGAAAATATCCCAAATTTCCTTTCGTCGTTGAGTTTGTCTCGGAAAAAAGAAGCGAGAAAAAGGGAGTTCACTTTTTTCTTACTTCAAAGATCCACCTGCCGAAAAAAAAAATTGAAATTTGCCCACCCTGTACATAAGTTTCATTTTTTAAATTTCAAAAGAACTGAAAATCCAGCGTCGATGTTTTTAGGAGAAGTGTGTTTCTTCTTCAATTCTTTTGCAAGTAAAAAATTGCAAATAAGTAGGGAATCGATCAAATACTTCTCAAATTCAACTTTTCATTCAATATTCCTTTTCGGGTTATGATTTGGATTTATTCCTTATTTTGAGTTGAAAATGTTTATAGGCGTTGTTTCACAATATTTCTTCTAAGTTGAAACAAGTTTCAAGAGAACCTAAGATTTACTCCATATTTCCACATAATGAGATTTACAGATAAAATAACCTAAGATCTTAACATTTTGGGCTGTCTTCGCACCATAATGGTTTGATAAGATCTAGGATGCAGTGTGTGTATGCTTGTTTCGAAATTATGGACCGTGGGGCCGAGAAATAATTACCGACTTAATCTTCAAATGGTCAACTACCGCAATAGAGTTGACGTGTTTAAGTGTTGAATATTGTCAGATATTAAAATGGGAGTAGCATCCCAGGAATGCGAACCATAACATCTTCATTCGATGGTTCAACGTTCCGAGTCTTTTCACGTTCAACAATAGCTCGTAACATTACAGGGTATAATTGGATTTCAACCGAATGATGATATATTTCGTACATGATTTTTTATGGTTATTTTTTTAGCAGAAATGAAATACAACAACAGTATTTATAAACAACGAGTATTTGTGAAAATTAATTGACATATCGTCGTGGGTTTCAACCTTCATGAGCTCTTCGGGTCAATTTTGACCCATTTTGAGATAAAAATGTAATTTTCTCAGAAAATAAGCGTTCAACTAATTTCATATTCTATGACTTTTAATTATTCTCTTCAATTTACTTATTATTGAAATGAGTTTATCAAAAATGGTTAAAATATTCCACATGTAATTTTTTTTACTCTAACGGTCTTCGGGTCAGAATTGACCGCAACTACACTCGGAGGCAAAATTAGCGGAACACTCGAAAATTTAACCAAATTCGAAGTCCGATATTTTTCCTAATTCTCAACCGATTTAGATGATTTTTTCGGCATGTTATAGATCAACTCTTCTGCTTTGTAGAAATTATAAGAGAAAACAAAAAAATTGGAAAAAATTTTATACGGGGGCAAAACTAAAAGTGTTTTTTTTGTCAAAAATTCGTAACACCCTGTGGAATTTCGTGGTCCGATTTGAAACGTACAATATCATGGTCTGTCAAGACACATCTTCCTACAGTAACGCCCTTCTTGTTTTATGCATTTATCTCTATTTTTACAAGAGATATCCAATTTGAAGCGAAAAGTCACAAATTTCAAGAATTTATTTTTAATCTTGCGTAGGTGCATACCATCGGGGGTTAGCCAAAAAATAAAATCAAAATTAGAGAAGCGGAAATCTAACGGAATGAAAATTTTTGAAATTCACTGGCCAATTTCACGCTCCGGGAGAACTCGAAGTACACTGGAAAAATCGTTGATTTTGCACATTCATTTTTGAATTTTTTTGTATAACTCTATAATAATTATCATTCCTGTCCAAAATTGAGAGCAGGTCTGTATTCTGGCGATACACTCGTGAAATGAAATGAACATGTTCAGAAAAATGTTCATGATGACCCCAAGAAAAAAACATTTGATTTTAGTAGCGAGTATGACCCCCCCGAGCTCTTATTACAGCGCGCATACGATTTCGCATACTCCCAATGATGTTGTCTATCATCTGTTGAGGTATGTTGTCTCACTCTTCCACCAAAGCCAATGTCAGCTCTTCAACGTTGCCTGGATTCCGTTGTCGAACCCTTCTTCCAAGAATGTCCCAAACGTGTTCGATCGTGTTTAAATCCGGTGACCGCGACGGCGAGTCCATTCGTGTGATCCCAACTTCATTGAGATATTCTATCACTATGCGCGCAGTATGAGGGCGCGTGTTATCGTGCATAAAAAGGAAATTTTCCCCTATGTAAGGAGCAAAAGGCACAACATGGGGCTCCAAGATTTCTGTTATATACCGATGGGCATTAAGTGATCCATTGCCAATAATCTCCAGTTCTGTTCGTACTCCCAAGCATATGCCACTCCATATCATAACTGACCCTCCACCGTATTGCTCAGTTCCTGCGAAGTTCGCTTGATTGTACCGTTCCCCTCGACGCCTCCATATTCTATCTCCACCATCCACGAAATTCACACAATATCGGCACTCATCACTAAATAAAACTCGTCTCCACTGATTGATTGTCCATGCTACATGCTCCCTAGCAAAAGCCAATCTTGCTACCCGATGGGCTCTATCGAGTCTTGGTGCTCTTGCTTGCGCGTATAATCTCAGACCAACTTCATTTAATCGTCTTCTGACTGTCCTCACACTGACGTTAATGTTATCCACTGCTTGTAAAAGGTTACGTGCCTGAACAAAAGTAAGACGAGGATTTCTGATGGTTTGATTGACGATGAAACGGTCATGTATAGCGCGGGTTGCCCGATTTCTTCCTTGTCCTCGCTTCCTCACGTACAATCCAGTTTCCCTGTAACGTCGGTAGATTCGATGGATAACCGACGTCGAGACACCAACATGGTACCGACTGAGCGGTAGGTGCGCCCTTCCTCGATCGATGTAACTTCCTTGCTACTGAGGTTGGTGGTAAATCTCATTCTGAATGAAAATACCGTTTCGAATCGTAAACAGTAAAAGAATCACAAAACACCGCAACCGATCGAATTTGTATCAAATCAAAGAATGGAAAACTCTCATTCTTTAAACGAATGCAAATGTGGTCATATACAAAAAAACGTGTGTTGTATTTCATATTTGATAAAAAAAGGTGTGCACATGTGTAAATGAAAAGTTTTATCAATGGTCCCAGAATTTGGTTGTGTATTTTAATACCTACCGACTGTTATCTCCTATAAATTCCTAATTTTCACCAAATTAACCAAATTGTCATCAATATTTAATGCAATTCGAACATAAAAATCGCAAACGACAATTTCGACACGCCTGAGTGATAATAAGAAAATTCCAAATTGATAGACGAATTTTAATGACAATTTCTTGATTCAATGGAATTTCTCCAAAATGGTGATTTTCCACTTGGAATTAAATATATTTTGCAAAAATAGAGATGAACACATGAAACAAGAAGGGCGTTACTGTAGGAAGATGTGTCTTGACAGGCCATGATATTGTACGTTTCAACTCGGACCACGAAATTCCACAGGGTGTTACGAATTTTTGACAAAAACAAACACTTTTAATTTTGCCCCCGTATAAATTTTTTTTTGTTTTCTCTTATAATTTCTACAAAGCAGAAGAGTTGATCTATAACTTGCCGAACAAATCATCTAAATCGGTTGAGAATTAGGAAAAATATCGAACTTCGAATTTGGTTAAATTTTCGAGTGTTCCGCTAATTTTGCCTCCGAGTGTAGTAACAAACGCACAGCGCATCTGTTATCGTCCCAATTGTTTATGTATCATATAAATTTTAGTATGAGACGTTCTTTCGTTCCTCCCTCCAAGTCTTATATGTGTTATATTAAAACATCAATCGAACAACACGTACCCCTTGTTTACAGTGGTGTAAACGTTATTTGCTTATAAAAATGATAGACAATCAAATATAAGCGGCATTATTAGATGAAATGTCGGATAGTAATGAATCTTGTTCTGAAACAGAAGATTATATCGAAGAGGCTGAACCATCTGACAGCTCGGATAGTGACAGTGATTTAGTGATTATGCCAACAATGACGTCAAAAAATGGTCAAATAAAATATTCCAGAAACCCCGTCACACAGTCTTATGAAAGAGCTTCCAGAGGAAACATAATGAACTTGATACCAGGTTTGACACGATACTCTTCCTTAAGGATTACCTTAGAAGAGAAATCCAGTTTTGAATTATTTTCCCTCCACCTTTGATACACACCATATTGAAATATACAAATTTGGAAGGTAAGCGTGTTTTCGCTGATGATTGGAATGACATTTACGATATTGATCTGTTCGCATACATTGGGCTACTATTACTATCTGGTGTATTTCGTTCAAATATTAAAAGTACCGAAAGCTTAATAGGAAAGTGAGAAAGGCAAACCTATTTTTGGGGCAGTCATGCCACTAAAAACTTTCAAAGAATTGTCAAGGTTGATTAGGTTTGACAATAGAGAAACTCGATACGAACGGCGACTGCTGGATAAATTTAATCCAATTCGAGATCTGTGCCAAAATTATATAATCCTTATGAAAACGTTACAGTAGATGAGCAGCTTGTAGCATTCAGAGGATGATGTCCATTTCGACAGTACATACCATCGAAACCAGCTAAATATGACATCAAATTTTGGGTTCTTTGAGATTCTGCCACAAGTTACGTTTGGAATATCCAACACTCCACGGGCAGAAGAATAGGAGGTGGGCCTGGAAAAACTCAGGCATGCGTGTAGTTCTTGATTTTACTCGCGCCTGAGAGGGCATGATCTTACGGTGGATAATTTTTTACATCACATCAACTTGGACAGAAACTATTAGAAAAACAGATCACTGTTAATAGGAACTATACTATCAAACCAGAATTGCCTCCAGAAAAAGTAATAACAAAGGGAAGACCGTTATATTCATCATGTTTTGCTTTTACCAAAGATACTACACTTGTTTCTTACAAACCCAAAAAAGAATTAAGTCGGTGAATCTTTTGAGCACTTTGCATCACATAAGTGAGTAATCCCCCAGACAAAAACCCTGTGATAATATTAGACTACAACAAATGTAAATATATAAAGCTGTTTCCTGTTACAGATTATGAACGGCGCTTCAAAAATCAGCAGATACCAAATAATAAAATTTCATAAGATGTTTAATAAACTATCCGAATCAGAGACTCTACCATCTGCTTTTAAACATGAACATTCTAGAGGAAATTCCAAAGATCAGTGCGATAAAGAAAAGTCACCGTTTTAATTTCCCATTTAATAGATTTTCTTAAACGCTTTAACAAGAAAAATTGAAAGTATTTCATTAACAAACTGTTCAAAAATTACAGTCAGTAGATGAGATTCTACTACAGACTTTTCGCAGATAGATTTTATCTCCTAAGGGCATTATTTTTTTTTGAAGGAGCATTGAGACGAGAATTGTATTTGGATGTTTGGTCAATATTCTGCCAAATCTGTTGGGTTGCAGATCGAAGGCAACACCTCAGTTCTCAATTGATATGAGAAATTTTCTGAGCTAAAACTACGAAAATTAGTGGATTGGTCGCTGTGGGTCTGTTGAGTGACCTTCAAGGTTACCAAATCTCGCCCCTCTAGTTTCTTTCAGTGGAATTATTTGTTCAAAGTTTATGAATTGAATTTGCTATACAATTAAGTATGGAAATTGATGCAATAACTCAAACACTATTTATTAATGAATTTCAACGCAATTTTGTCCGTCCAGTTAATTTTGCGGTGTATATTTTTCATGGTATTTAAATTACCTGCAAAATAATTCATCTTCGTTATTTCAATGATATGAATATGATGAGATAAAACTGAAAATACAAAAACATCAACTACCAAATCGTTTGAGGAATCCACTTAATTTTCAAATTAATAATTAATAATAATAATTTGGCGATTTACTATAGTTTTTCAAAGACAATCTTCATGAAGGATCTTTGATTAAGCGGATTATTGAATTATTTTCTTTGAAGAAGGTTTGTATTTATGAAGAATTTCATTAAGAATAGTATTATAGATTCCAAAAATATACACTCTTTCTCCAATGACAGTATTTATTATGGCTATCTAAATTTAATTTCGAATAGTATTCCATACTTAAGATATTTACAAGGTAGATGCTCGATAAAATAAACATTTCAGAATAGCGACGAACGAACTTAAAACGAGTAAACAATTAAATTCTTAAAATACAGACATGACTAATCATAAAGTTCACTTTGAATAGTTTCGTTTCAACTTTAACAACTTCATGAATACAATAAGCAATTTCTGGGATTGCATATTGGAATCCCGTTACGCGAATAACGGTGGAATGTGTGAAAACTCCGAGAATATGTGGGAAGATGTGGACTACAGGGTGTCCGCACTAAAGGACCTATTTGAAGTATCTGGGCTTATCGATCTCTTTCAGATTTTGGAATTTGTGTAAATGGATACTGATATACATTTTGCAATTGTTTTCAAATTGCTCGCATTTCCGGTTATTCCGGACGTCGGCCACAACTTTGCTATTTTAAATGACATGGTTTTTTTATTGAAGGCCATCCTTTTTCAAGCATTTTTCATAATGATTTGTCCTATCCAAATTTAACCTCTATTGAGCTATGAGCTGTTTCATAAAAACTTTCGGAATTCTAGAACCATCTTCCTTGCCCTAAAAAATTGACTCAGATTTGAGTGAAATTATAACTTTAATTCAGTTTAACGTGAAGTGTGATTATCCAGAGCAACGTATTTTCCGATGCTATTTTAAATACAGTGTGCTCTAAAATCATTTGTCAACTCAATAAAACTAAATTTCAACTTTATTAGAATTGTATTTTTAATTAGTTTTTATTGGTTTTAGGCTTTCCTGCACCTAAAATGGCTCGTTTTTATTTTAATCAGGATTTTATCAAAAACCTGCAATTTGCATAAACAATTCGGCCGTGGATCATAGAGAGAAAGAGAGACAAGGTAGATTTAATTCCGATGCCAGTTTCTAAATTCCGTAATGTTCTATGTAAGGTGATATGAATTTCGGTTTCAGTTTGACGGTTGAAAATTATTTGAAAATAGCGATAGCAGTAATAAAAAGTACCCGAATTTACGACCAATTTGCAGAAAACTACAATCAAAAATTGTCCTGTCACTTATGAAATGCAGAAAACTGAAATATGCTAGCTAACTCCAAACAATGAATATATCTTTTTGGCAACAAGAATCTTGAAACGAAAGTTTAAAAACCGTAAACATAAACAACGTAGTGAAAATGAAACCAAATTAAATGTATAAACAGTCCACCATTATTTTCTAGACACTTTTCAATCTACAAGCGCTCTTCATTAATAGCTGCTTGTTGCACTCGATTGGGATCGATGCTCTCAAAAGCACGTCTCACTTTTAATTGGATATCCTCCCGCGAATTTAGACGCGAACTATAAACTTTGTTCCGTAAGTAACCCCATAGATGAAAAACTAAATGGATAAGTTTCGGTAATCTTGCAGGCCAATTCCAGTCTTTTCATTCATCTGTCGTCAAACATGCAGTTAATTTTTCCGATACCAGACGTGTGCAACGGGCCGGAACACCATCTAATTGGTATCAACATGAAACAGATGCATTCAACAGGAGATTGTCCAAGAACTCAAAAATAATAGAACTTAAAGTTTCTGAAAAACAAAATTTTCTTCATAAATTAAATATGGACCTTGATTTTTTGTACATTAAAGCTAAAACGATATTGGATATTTTGCTCCCGTGTTTGATGTGAATTTTCGACGGCCGCAATATGAGAATTATACTGATTAAAAAGACTTTCTCTCGAAAAGTTGAGCTCATCGATCCATATAATGGCTTTTGACTAGTCTAGAATTTCATGAATATGAACCAGCTATATTTCAAAGAAATTAATGCTAACCGCCACGTCTCCTGGATTCATTGGAGTATAAGGGTAGAAATTATTTCGTACAAAATGTTATTGATTGATATACAATCGAAACGGATTGCTATACAAATTACCCGAGACGGTGACGGCAATGTCTTCATCGTTGGAAATGTAAATAACTCTATGCTTCGTTTTGCAAAATTTGATTACAAATTCTGCAAATTGGTTGTGAATTCGGGTAATTTTTGTTCAATATTCTACAAGCTTAACATATTATTTGTTGAAATTTACGATAAATGATGTATACACTCCTCGTTTGTGTATTCACTTTCCATTTTATTTAACAAAAACTATCCTCAAAGAAATCCGTCTTATTACTATTCATAAATGATTTTGTTATAGGAAAACCTAATACCAACCAATACTAATTCAACATACGGTTTAAAAAACTCATGACATTTTAGTTCTATTGAGTTGACAATTGATTTTCGAGCACCTTATATATAAAATAGCATCGGGAAGTTGCCCCGAAAATAACATTTTCTTTTTAACCTAAACGAAAAATATAAGCTTACTCACATCTGAGTCAATTTTTTGATTGAAAAGATAACACTATAATTCCGAAAATTCTGATGAAAAAATCAAAGCTTGTAGGTGATTTTACATAGGACAAATCTTAACAAAAGATGCTTAAAAAAAAGCCCTTGAATGAAAGAAATTGAGGGGTTAGGTTGGTTTTCATGTTATTTGAAATAGCAAAGTTGTGGTCGATGTTCGGTATAACAGGAAGTGCTACCGATCTGAATCAGTATTCATTTACTCTAATGCCAAAACTTGAAATTGTTCTATGAACCCGTTCCTCACACACTTCTAATGGACATTCAGCACGAACAGCCTGTATACCAAAATTTGTCACATCAAACGATGCATTTGATATGATTATTTTTGTTATAGAGATGATATAATCAATTTAAAAATAATACAACAAATATTTTTCCCTATTACTAATTAAATAAAGTTCTTTCAAGAAAAACTATGTCAAGTATAAATGAAAAATGATATCGGACAAACCAACGGGTGAACTGAAATACGGGGTTTGTACATCAAGTAATGAGACTGAGAACGTCGTTTCCGATGCGGCTTTGAGATGCAACAGGTGCACACATGTGACAAGCCTACAGTATAAGTTTGAACTCATTACAGTCATTTGTTTGTCCGGAAACAGTTTTTTCTTGTGCATTGATTGTAAGCAACGGTGTGCTATCAAGTTTTCCTTAAAACTTGGACACAAAGAAACAGAATCATCTCAAAGCTGGCTTAGGAAAACGTGTTTTGTTATGATCCCAGGGTTTTTGGTGGCTTAAGGCATTTTCAAATGGAAGACAGTCCATTGAAATGAACCTCGAAGCGGAGGGTCTTCATGTGCAAAAACCGATGAAAATGTCAACAGTGTATGGAACCTTGTGCGATCAGATCAACGCTTGACCGTCAGAATGATCACGTTACTGTTGAATTCGAAAAATGTGCAAAAATGGTTCCAACAAACTTTTCTCAAGACCCAAATGACCTTAGAAAAGAAAGGGGTTATATCAATATTTTTTGAGTACGATTAAAAATCCTCATTTTCTGGAATGTTGTATGCTGGCGATGAGTCTCGGTTGTTTGAGTACGACACACCAAAAAAGCTCAAATGAGCAAGTCAAAGATCAAATGCAGGCTGATTTGTTATTTTGATTCGCGTTCATGAAGAGTTCATGCCACAAAAGATTATTCAACATCTTCACCGAGAGGTTCTTGAATGACTTCGAGAAAAGTCTTTCGTGTACGACCAAATATCAAAAACAACTGAGTGTTTCATCACGATAATGTTCCATGTCACACTGCGTTCTCAATAATGAATTTTTCATCCTCAAAGACATTCCTGTAGCTCCTCAGGATTCTAATGCATCAGATTTGAGTCCTTGTGATTGTTTTCTCTTCCCGAGAAATATAAATGACCTCAAGGAAACTCTTTGAGACACTTGAAATCACCAAAACAGCTGTTACCAACCAGCTGAAGGCTATTTCAGTTTCCAGAATTGCTATGATGATTGGCAGGACTATCATCAGCGCTGTCTGGCTTCCCAAGGGAACTATTTTGGATTGCATAGTAATTATATTCAAATGAAAATTGAAGATAAATTAGTCTCATGACTTTATTCACGCACCTATGTGATAGTTAATCATTATTATCAGGTAATAAAACAATAACTATGTTCTGACTATCACTTTTTTATTGATTTTATATCATTTAAATGGTTGGACAGAATTCAGACTACATTCATTTATTTTCAGCAATATAACTAAGCCGACTATGTTATTTATGAAAGAAAAATACCAGACAAAATGGATTAAAGTAAGGAATTACAAAATCTTAAAAAAGGTGATTGGTATGTCATAAGATCTATGTGGTCCTTGAGGAGCTTATTTATTTCGACGTATATCGTAATAGCAGAATCTTGTTGATCTTGAAATAAATCGAGATCAGACAAGGGAATGACAAGTTCGTAAGAAAATGAGTTCAGCAAATTTTGATGACTAAAATATTTTGAAACTGGTCCGATACTAGGTGAGGTGAAAAGTATCCTCCTTGGCCGCCAGAATGCGATGCTACTGCAAAGAAGTTTATGTTGCCTTGTACTCCGTTCACATTTAGGCAGACATACCAAGTTTCAGTGCATTAGTGTTGTTTTAACAGCATATTTTATTTTGACAGCAGGACCTCTGATGCGGTTACAGAGGGAAATGTCAAGAAAATTCATGAAATTATGTTGGCTAACCGAAAAGCGAAGGTATGCGAGCTCGCAGATGCCACAAAGATTAGTACTGAGCGCATATGCCATATTTTGGGCGAGATTTCTGCATATGAAAAATTTATCCTGCCGCTGGGTGCCACGCATGCTGACACCGGACCAAAAATACTGAGCACTCCGAAAGAGTGTTTGGACTTGCTGATGCGAATTTTTGGCGTCGATTAGTATTGATGAAACGTGGATCTACTATCACACACCAGAAAACAGAATGCGTACCCGAAAATGGACTGAAGCAGGCACGAGTGCTCCAAAGCGGCCGAAGGAGTTTCAATGGGTCGGTAAGGCTGTGGTGTCGATTTTCTGGGATTGTCATGGCCTACTCTTGGTGGACTACCCCGAAATAGGAAAAACCTTCAACAGTGAGTATTACTGTACACTATGAGAGCAATCTTCTTCTTGTGATGCCTATCCGGTCCGGATGTTGTTGATCATTCTGGCGATTATAATCTTGTTTGTTACGGCACGGAAAAGTCCTGTTGTTGATACTGAGAACCATGTCCTGAGGTTCTTGAGCCAGGAGATCGCTCGTCTGCCAGGCCCGCGTTTACCAGGGATCTTCCCTTGTAGTATCCTTTGCAGCAGCCCATATCTTCCTTCATTTCTCATTATATGACCCAGATATTGAAGTTTGCGCGTCTTTATCGTGGTTATTAATTCAGGATCTTTCTCAATTCTTCGGCAGACTTCTGCGTTAGAGACATGGTTCACCCACGGAATGCTTAGAATCCTACGATAAGGCCACATTTCAAAGGCTGCAAGTTTTTTGGTAGTTGCCTTTGTTAGGGTCCATGATTCCACGCCGTAAAGTAAGACAGAGAAAACTTAGCACCTGAGAAGTCGTAATTTCGTGGTTGAAGCTAGAGATCGGCTCTTAAGCACTGAGATCATTTTAAAGAACACTGCCCTTGCCTTCTCTATCTTGCAACGTATCTCCTACAAATGATTATTAAGTACAGTGCCCAGGTGTGTGTATTTTGTCACTCTCTAGATTTGTTGTTGGTTGAGTATTAGATGTTCGTGTGAGATTTGATTTTTGCTGATCACCATGTATTTTGTCTTGTTGACATTAATATCTAGACCGTACCGCATGCTGATTTATACCACTCATGTCATCAGTTGTTGTAATCCACTCACACTATCTGTCTTAATTACTGTATCGTCAGCGTACTGGATGTTGTTCAGTATTTTACCGTTAACGTTTATTCCGGTGTTCACGTCCTCAAGAGCTTTCCTAAAAATGTGTTCCGAGTACAAATTGAATAATAGTGGGGAAAGTACGCATCCTTGTTGTACGCCTCGGGAAATACTTATCGCCGTTGACTGTTCTTCGTCTATGGTTATATACTCTGACTGTCCCTAATATAGTTGTGATATTATTGCCAGATCTTTTCCGTCGATACCTTTATTGCCCAAAATTTCGATTAATTTGTGATGTTGTACTCGGTCGAAAGCCTTTGCACTTCTGGAATAGCACCTGAATACTAAATAGGGCTTCTCCAGTGCCTACTGCATCCCGAAATCCAAACTGAGTCTCCGACATGTATTCTTCACAGATCCTGTGTATTATTTTGTGTATAATTTTTCAGGAAAAGCTTCAATAGATGTCTCATAAGTGAAATAGTTCGAAAGTCTTCACATTTTTTTGCACCAGGTTTCTTAGGTATTAGGACGAACTCTGATAATAACCATTCCTCAGGTATTTCTCCAGTTTCGTGTTTGTGATTTTTGCGATTGCAGAGTCGTCTAAAGTTTGAGGAGCTCAGATCTAATGTTATCTGGCCCAGGAGCCTTCTCTTCTTTTATTTGTCTTACTGCTGCTCCTACTTCTTCGTTGGTGATGAAGGGCCCTGATCTTTCCAATATCTGTGGCTGCTGTGGTTCTGTGATATATGTCTCCCAGACCTTTATTTTGTCTTGTTTATCTATGACTATATTCCTTCGATTGTCCATCAGTTTACATATTGTTTTGGGCCTACACATGCCAGCCGTTTGTTTAACTTTTTTATGGATGTTAAAACTGTCATATTTCAGCTGCAGAGCTTCTATTTCTTGGCAATCTTCTTGGGGTTTTCTTTCTTGGCTTCTCTGATTTTTCTTTGTATTTGTCTATGTATTGTATTGCGGTGTATCTTTCGCGAGTCTTCTTTGTTTCATCATTTGTAGGATTTCGTCTGTATGCACATTTTCCTTTTGATGTTTTGATCTGGTTTTAAGTATGAGTTGCTTGCACTATTAACTATGCTGCTTAGCCTTTCTAGTTGGGAACACAGTTTTTGACTGCTATTTAGAGCCGAAATTGCTGAAAACGGCCTAACATTTTTATTTTTGCTAGACAATGTGCCGGTTCACTAGAACATCGCCATCATGGCTAAAATCAAAGATTAAGTCTCCCATTGCTTCCGCATTCACCGTATTTGCTTGATTTGGCTCCCTCGAACTATTATCTTTCAATAATAAAAAACAAGTACTGTGTTTTGAGGAATTTTACTTAATAATTGTGCGATTCGTAACGCGTTTCACTACACCGTAGCTTCTTCAGACGAATGAATGTACAGAAAATATAAATATAAATGTTCTTGAGTAATTAAAAACTTATTGGGTTGCTTCTTCTTAAGTGGTTATTTATGACAGGTATATCCAGTAAAATTAAGGAATAGATTGCTCCCCGAAGAGATTCAATACAGGTGAAGGGCTTAAATCGACTTGTTCATTGATAAGTCTATCTGAGTGTTTGTATTTATTGATTTCTGAAGTTTCCCAAGGATCTATCTTCCAATATTTATTATCTGTATGCAAAATTTCAAACTGTGGGTCGAAAGAGTGATTATTATTTTCTAAGAGATGATTCGCGTAATTTGAATCAGATTTTTATTTGAAAAACTGCGTTTATGTTCCGATATTCTAATATTAAAATTTCTATATGTTCTACCAATGTAGAAATTATCACAGTCATTGCAATTCAATCTATAAACACCTGATTTATTGTTTTTACCTGGTTTGGTTTCATTATTTTTCATTTATTTGCCTAAATTATCATTAGTTTGGAAAGCTATGTTGAAATTATTGCTACTCAAGAATGATTTCAGTTTCTCACTTGTAATGCCAACGTAGGTTAAGGTGTTGAATTTTTGTTTCAATTTATTGACAGGGTAAACTTCATTCAATGCGATTCTACTTTGTTTTTATTTAAAATATTATTTAATAGTTTGGGATTGTTACCATTATTTTTGGCTATTTGTTAAATCAAATTTAATTCTTTGTTGAAATTTTCTAGTGATAACGGGATGTTAATCAATCTATGAATAAAACTATTGAATGCTGACATTTTATGTTGATATGGATGACACGACGAGCTATGTATTATAATATCTGTATGTGACGGCTTATGGTAAATTGCGAAAACATGTTTTCCATTTTGATTCGAAATTGTTACGTCTAAGAAATTTATCGAATTATTGCTTTCTATTTCGGTTGTGCATCCAATTTTTGGATGTAATGAATCTATATGATTTTCGAAAATTTTAACTGTCTATCTGTTCTTGTGAAGCAAATAATGATATCGTCTACATAGCGATACCAGTATAAACAATATTTACTGAGTGGATGATTATGAATTAATTTCTCTAAGTTATTCATGAATATTTCTGCTAACAAAGGACTTAACGGATTGCCCATAATCAAGCCGTCTTCAATAGTATAGTATATTCAAATACTATCTTTTCCCAAACCTCAAAAGATAACTCATCATTAAAAAAAGTATTTCGCAGAACTTCCGGAAAACTACTTTTCGGACTTATCAAGAAGTTGATAAATCTCTCGAATAAATGTATCGAGCTGAAAGGGGACTACATTGAATAAAATGATTTTTTTTTCATTTCCAAGGAGGTTACTTTTCACCCCTGCTAGTAAGTATTACAAAAAAATCAAGTAATCTCCAGAAAAATATCTTAGTAAATTCAGTTATTTCTCCTAATATGCCTGTAAATGGAATCATATAAACAGTTCCTTTCTTTTCGACCTATTTTTGTTGTGTTATGCAACATGTTTTCGCAAAACAAAATTGAGGTCTACAAACAAAAACACTGCCAAATCATAGTCAATAACAACTCAACATTTCTAATCACGAAGAATGAAAGATTATTATTGAATATATAATCCAAAAGGGTTTAATTTGTATTTTTAGATATAATTGGAGTTAAAAGAGGTCATGTATAATGACAACATTACTTGGTAAGCCGCCGAAGAGTTATGTGATAGCGTGTCACCAATGACCCAAACGAGCACTTATCTCAGATGTTCTAAAAGTTACAGTTGTGCCGCTTGGCTTCAAGATGTTTTAATTATTTTAATGGATTCAGATAAATTGAAGAATTTTCAACGATTGTGGGCATATATGAAGGTAATCAAACAGACAAACAAAGAATGTGTAATACAGCAGGGCGCAACTATAATGAAAGTAATGTGTAATGTGGATGTAATAATAATAATTATCTTTAATTGTAGGTGGCGAAATAATATGGGTGTACTCGTCATTCTTAAAAATTAATGATACAAACATACAAAATGAGCTAACAAAAAAAAAAGAAAATAGAAAACACTAAAAAGAAATGGGGAAAAAGTTTGAATTAGTGCCTCAATCTATCTATTTATTTATCACAGCGTTATTACATAGTGCCTTATATGAGAATCTCATCTATGAATCAATTGACCGAATAATATTCTTTCTGAATCAAGAAAACTTTTATTGACTTTTAAAATGGATTGTTGTTCAAGTTTTTTATACGCTGAGGTAGCTTATTATACAGTTTCTTTCCAATGAAGCTAGGTGTTTTTTCTGGTGTAGAGAGTGAATGCCTTTCAATCACAAATAAGTCTGCATTTCTAGTTTGATATGTATGGTAACTCGAGTTCGTGTTACAAGTGCTTGAGTGTAGTCTTACCTCCAGGGTGCTTCAACGAAAACTAAACAGAGGCTATATCTACTAAGATATTCATTTCTGATCAAAACGCAAAAACAGGTCAATTTTTGTTTCAAGGGGGATATGTTTTCGGGTACAATACTTGCCTGAAATATCAACCCCCTAAGCGGGGGTTGCAATCTTTGAACATTTTGAATAGGGAAGATGGGTCGAGTGATAACTCAAAAGAAAAGTAGTATCCTTGTCTACATTGCCTTGCACAAATTTCCATTTTAAATTGAAAACTGTAAAAGATACAGGGTGAGCAACTGAACGATAGGGAAGACTATTTCCCTGAGACTATTCAAGTTTCAGTGAAGTAAAATGGTGCAGATCCATGCTGATTCATGGCAGTCATCATCAAGTACCATCCTCATCTCGATTTTCAACCCCTAGATCAGGAGTGACCACCCTTCAAAATTTGAAAGAGGGTAGATGGGTCGAGTGATAACTCTAAAGAAAGGAATTATCTTTGTCTGCATTCCTGTGAAAGAATTGATTGAAAACTATAGAAGATACAAAGTGAGCCACTGAAAAATAGAGGAGACTATCGTCCCAAGACTATTGAAGTATTTGTGCGAAAAACTGGAATAGATTCATTTTAGATCAAAACTTCATCTTCCGAAATCACCCTCATCTCGAATTTCGATCCAGTGATACATTTCAAGTAAAGGATGTCGGTTGCCTTCATGACTGCAATAATTCTATTCTCATTGAGTTCCATAGGAGTAGAGTAGCTCACTCTGTATCTTCTACAGTTTTCAATCAAAAATGAATATTCGTTCACGGGGATGCAGAAAAGATAATACCTTTCTTTCGAGGTATCACTCGACACATCTTTCAAGGGTGGCCACCCCTGCTCTAGGGGTTGAAATTCGAGATGAGAATGGTACTTGATAATGACTGCCATTGATCAGAATGGATCTGTTCCATTTTACTTCACTGAAAAATGAATAGTCTCAGGGAAATAGTCTTCCCTATCTTTCAGTTGCTCACCCTGTATCTTTTACAGTTTTCAATTAAAAATGGAAATTCGTTCAAGGCAATGTAGACAAAGATACCACCTTTCTTTTGAGTCATCACTCGACCCATCTTCCCAATTCAAAATGTTCAAGGATTGCAACCCCCGCTTAGGAGGTTGATATTCCAGGCAAGTTTTGTTTGACTTGTTTTTGCGTTTTGATCAGAAATGAATATCTTGGTAGATATAGCGTCTGTTTAGTTTTCGTTGAAGCACCCTGTATGTACAAGCTAGGAAACGTCAACAGCTGATGATTGATAAAGATCGGTTTGCAGCTCTCTCTGTGTTTCAATTTGAATATGAGCCTCAAAGTTCTTTTTTGTAAAACAAAAATTCTATTGCTCTGTGAACAATCTCCCCAGAGCAAAATATTGTAATTCAAATGACTATATATGAGAGCGAAATACGCGCTTATCTATCAATTTTGGTCTATGGTGTTTTTGATTTGAGTCAGTGCATAATAACCGGAGTTAACTCTCCTACTTACTGACAAGCTCAATTTGGTGATTTCAACTTAGGAATTCATCTACCTCCAAACCTAGAAACTAGCAACCCATATTTTCACTGTGCCCAGATCGACTTCGGGTGAGGCCCTACAACACCTAGAATTTACATAGACGGTTTTATCAATATTTACTATGGCATTATTACCAGCGCACCACTCAGTAAAGGCCCGAGTCACCCCGCCTATCTTGTTATTGAGCTCCTCAGGACTCCGCGCTGTTACCACTATAGAAGTATCATCGGAAAAAATTATTTTTCCTCTCAGTCACATATTCAGGCATTTCATTTATAAATAGAAGAAACAGAAGTGGTTCCATCACGGAGCCCTGGGGTACTCCCATTTCAATGCAACCTGACTCCGACTAGCCATCTTCCATTTTGACGAGAATTCGTCTATGTCTGAGATACGATTCAAGCAATGCAAGAACCTTTCCTCTGAATCCACATACTGATAGTTTACCCAGCAGAAAATCGATAACAATTTATGGTCAAGAAATATTGTGCCTCATTTCAAATCTTATCTTGATTTTGAAGCATTCTCTTGTATGGTTGTTGCCCAAATTAATTTTGTCTAATTTAATGTGTACAAAAATACTGAAAAGATTTAGTATAACTCCTGCTCATATTGTGAATAATATGATGAAACAGTGGGGATTTAGAAAAATTGTATCTCGAAAACGAAGGAGGATTTGAAAGTTTAGTTCACTGAATCTATTGTTTCATCAAAATAGCATCACTATGCGTGGAAACCGCTTCCTCATATCTCTATTAGTTTCAAAGTTACCATTCAAGGACAACAAATTTGGGACACCCTGTATTTTCCAGTGCATTACTCATAACTTTCTTTAAATCATAATATATTGCCGATAAAGCTAATCAACAGTATTCAAAGAATATAAAATCAGAAACACAAAAGCTCTCTTATGTTATATTCCTATTCATAACCAGCGTTCATGAATGAGAATTTTATTGATAACGAATTTTTACAAAGTGCCTCAACTCGATCGCCATTTCCTGTGTTATTATCTCTTTGTTTATAATTTACTCACATAGAATTTATAGTTAGCAGACTGTGTACAAGTTTTGACCTAATTGCAGCAAGAACTGGTCATAAATGTTGGGAGAGATTTCACAGATGGGTCTTACGGCTCACCATCCAAATATGGAGTGAAAGGGGGCCATGGCGGACGAATTACCGAATCTTGAATGATTTGCATGTTATTAAAATTATTTGCATGGCATCTCTGATGAACTTATCAGCAATCTACAGTTGCACAGATCGAAGGACTGATGGAAAAGACTGCAAAGAAATTCACTCGAGTTATTTATTTCAGAGACTTGAAACATTCAACACTACATTGAGCATTTAAAAAATTGAGTGTTCAATCTACGAGGATCACTCGATAAGTTTGGATATTAACTATGAGATTACGCCACATAAAGATCCGTGATGTCTTCAAAGTTTCATTTTTCAACCTCACTAGGCCAAAAACTTGGTTTTAAAACTTTTTTTTTTGTATAACACTAACGAATTAAAATATATTGCGTGTAGAAGTGGATAGCAATGCAAATTAAAAAAGAGTAAGACGAGTATTCAACTCAGGAGGTCACGTTTTGGTAACTTGGGAACTTATTTAATGGGATTTTTCTTTTCAATCTTATTTCAAAAAAAAATTTAAAAATAAGGATTTTAATCATTTACCTTCTGGAAGAAGCAGAAACGGGTTTTTGAGATAGCTGATTTATACATGTTATATTTTGAAAACTGAACATTAGTTCAATTAGTTACTTGATTCAAATCCATTTGAATGATAAATTAAAGAAAATTTTATTTACACTTATTGAAACGCGATTCAAATAGCTTCTTCTGAAGACTGCAACATTTGACTAAGCAGTCTATTCTTGATTTTGGGACAGGTAAAAAAATTGTTGGGTCTTAGGCCCGGACTGTACTCAGGATGCCTTAAATATTCGATTGCTTTCCGAGCTGTATGCATTATGTTGGTGAAGGATGATTCGCTGTTCGAGATTGGTTTCTCGAAGCTTACCCAACGACTTGTGTTAAACGAATGTTTGTGTACCAATGGACAGTAACTATTCTTATTCTCGTGAAGGAATATGTTCTTTATAACCTGTTTTTGAAACAAATGTTGCAGACATCTTTTTGGAGGCACTTTTGCAACCGATCACTTTTATCGGTTTTTCTTACCCTTGGAACACTAAACAGAAGATTAGCTGTTATTTTCTTCTCCTTTTTAATAAATGTAAGTTTCATCACCCCTGTAGTATACGCTTTTCAACTTTTCAAAGTTATTTGACATCAATTAAACAATGCAGCTATTTGTTCTTCGGTCAACAAACGAGGTATCCAACAGGAAAATAATTTTTTCACACGCAATTCTTCGTGCAAAACTTTTTATATTGGGGTCTTTGAATTCCGTAATGATGTCTCAATCTCCCGATACCCATTTTCTTGAGTGGCTGCTGTTTTCAAGGGTAGGTACCTGCCCTTGAATCGTCGCTAAGCTTTTTCGTTTAAATTCTCGATAACAACGAAAAACTGTTGACCGGTGAAGCGCATCAATGCTGAAAATAGAAATCAATCCGCTGAGACATCTTGTTGAGATAATTGTCTTTGACAAATGCGATATTCCATTTTTCAACTAACTTGCCGATTTTGACAGTTTGTTGTGGCTAAAACACAGCACTCATTTAATTAAAATTTTGGATTTATATTAACAAATTATAGCAGGGGTACTCAAACTTGAACTGCTGGCGATCTACCTCAATATTTTTAGACTACTTACGATCGACTCTGAGAGGCTGCAAGTGTGTGTGATGCAGGGTTGTCGTACATACATGATACACCCTACCTACCTACCTACCTAGGTAGGGTGTAGCTTAGCATATATAAATATTAGCTTTCCGCACAATATACATTATTTTAGTCAAGGTTGGGGTTAGGTTTTGTTGGTTTCATCTCATAGTTATTCAAAATTGCGAGTTTATTGGTTGTTACAAAACAAAAGAGTTACATATGGTGTTAAACTTAACTAAGGAGTGACTTTGGATGTTGAAGCGTGGCACTGCATGTCCTCAGCATACTTTTCATAAGATGGTACGTAACCACTGAGTGCTAGTCGCAAGCATGATAACATATGATCGTCAGTTAGTCGATTATCTTCATTTCAAAAAATGCAGACTCGCACTAGAAGTTGACCCAAACATTGCCGTCAGTTGAAGGGCGATTTGCCTTAGATTCGGATATTTATCTTCAGATTATAAAACACCAGAAATATTTAACAGATGCTGTAACTTTGAGATATATATCTGATATAATCTGCACCAACTCATTTTCAACAGAACATGGGTTCAAATTAAACTGACTTGCTATTTCAGTAGCTCAATGTTTTTACATGAAAAAGGATAAATCATAAATGCTATATTTGCCAATTTACTGTAATCATAAAAACACATTTCGAATTGTCCCAAAATATTTGATAATTCAACCCTATACGTATCATAATTCAACTGAAGAATCCTTGCTTTCAAAGACGATCCTTTCTTTTCAGTAGATCTATCATAAGTTGCAAATTACTTTCAAATGCGTTTACTGCGCTAATTATCTTAAAAATAGTTTTTCCTCTACCTTAAAGCTCAAAGTTAATGGTGTTTAAGTGCAATGCCAAATCAGTCATCACCTCTTCTGTCTAGAAAAGCTGTTATTTCGGGCAATAATTCTTGAAACCTAGGAAATTTCCGCGACTCAACCAACTGACGTCGGTGCGAAGAACTAAATCAGTGTGTTTGCTCCATCGTTTTAACGCACACTAATTTATATATTGGTAGCTTGTAGTTTTTTACAAAATTGAAGAATATATCTTCACCACGAGTCCTCCCCTTCAGAGGAATGATTCTCAAAAGTTCTTTCTTAGCCAACATCTCATTGAATACCATGCGAATAAAAATACACAGCTGGGCAGTGTCTGTCATAAAAAAACGAAAAGCCCAGAAATACAAGTACAATTCATATCGGTAGATTCATCGAACTGTAAAAAAAAGAATGTATATCTCGTGATATCATGTTTTAGTTTGTCTGCCATGTCCTGACTCATGACTTCAATACGCCTTGTGACAGTCAGATAACTGAAGTTCTCTAACAGCAGACATGATTTCTGTTTTATTTTTAAAAACTCCAAATAAAGTCTCGCCCGCTTCAATAGATACTTCCTTCTTGTGGTTTCTTGTGTTTCGCTAATATATAAGATATATAAGATATTTTAAATGACGCGATCGCAGCAGCTTTTGATTGTTTCGCTGGTCTTGAACATGGTTTGTTATTTTTTCATACAAGATATCAAATCACGTACTTTTCGTTTTCTTAATACACTGTGTGGCGGAAAATATTTTTATGAACCGTTTTATGATGCCTCTCTAAGCTACCACGCATAAGTATTGCAACTGACGCGCGACAAATAAGACAAATGCATCCTTCACCATACAAAGAAAAATTCTTCCTCCGAATCGTTATTGAGATGATACGTTTTAGATTTCTTCGCTGCACTCATTTTGTACTATTTAATAATAAACTTTGTATCGACGTAGTATTGCCTTAAGTTACAATTCAGAATGATTCCAATTTCTGCAGGCGCAACATTTATATCGGCGTGAACGAATGTCTCGAATGTTTCCGTCAAACGCGCCACCAGAAATTTCTAGAAAAGCTGCAAAATTCGATAAAACCGCCTGTTGCTGTTAACAGAGTGTTATTTTATTACGTAATAAATTTTTGTAGTTTAGTTATCTACTTATTACAAATTTTGTTCTACTCGAGATCTATTCAAAAAGGACTCGCGATCGACCGTTTGAGCACCCCTGAATTATAGGCTTCATTTTCAGTGCTGACCAAAAAAGTTGTTTAATTGTGCACTCTATGTTCCAGCAAGCATCCCCCATATTTCCTGTATCATATTATTGATGAAGAATTCTGATCTCATTTCAATGCTATTTACTTTTAATCAACACTGTATCTATAAGACATGTGAATAATACCTCATGTCCTTATAGAGACAGATAAAGCATACATAGTTCCTTACAAGGCATTCTGAGGCCTTAAGTGTCATGCATGATGTTCTAAAAATACCTTTCTATTCACACGCCTAAGCGCCAGTATTCTAGCATACAAAAATGCAAATATGCGCATTTTCAGAAATGTATTTTGAAGCCAAGTTCTTCATTCTAGTAGTTGAAAAGTGCACACAAATCATAGTATCTCGAGTACCCATATCAGGTAGCACTTTGAGATAAATTTATCTGTATACACTTGTTCGACATGTCTGTTCTTTCAACAGTGGCCCTAATCGGATTATGGTCAAAGAAGTTCGTAAGATTTATTAATAGAAGATTAGATTTTTGAGGATTAGACAAACTAATGTTGTAGTACCTTTTAGTGGAATATTTTAAGAAAATAAGATAACGCAAATGATTTATTGGATTACTTTGAAGTAAAAACAAATGTTGTGTTAGTTATATGTTTAGTTGGAGAATATGTACAGGATGTCCCAAATTTGCGAAATTCGTCGCTTTGAGTAGAGTATTTTTTTTCGCAAATATAATATAATAATAATATTATTATAGCGTATTTGCAAAAAATTAAGAGTTATTTTTAACCGAATCTCGTTATGGAATGGAAATCTTTCCATTTCAAAAATAATTCTCTAAATATTAGTATAAATCTGTTCGTTTTGAATCGATAGAAGACCTAAAAGGGAATTCTTGGCGAGAACATAAGGCGATTCCGGAAAAAGCGTTTGAAAAATATTTTGATGATTGGATTATATTCATACAGAGGAATACTTTGAAGGTGATACAATAAATTTAGATAAAAAATAAATATTTTGTGTTTCATTGTCCAATTCCCGGTACTCTTATGTCAAAAGGTCACAGAATAATTCAGATGCATCATGGATGCTGAATAGGTGGAGATGAAAATCACAGAGTAGATTTTCTTTTTCGTTAGCAAGATTTTATGGTATCACTAAAGGAATTCTGCATTATCAGACCGACAAAAATTATAATATAATAGACACACCACAAAAATTGTCGCATCACCTGGTATTCTGAATTCCACAATCGATTAAACAGCTCGATCGCAGTTTCTTTGTCAACATATGTTTTTGGACATACGAGGGGAAAAAAATATTAACTATGTAGTAACATTTGTTTCCATATGATCTCAAACACGTCTGAAACAAGAATGAGTTTATTTGACTATCAGTATTCATTCAGATTCGCTTCAGTTTTCATGCTAAATTAATGCAAGTTTTCTGTGTTTCTTGTTGATTTTCGAATCTTTGAATTTATTGTAATGGCTGCTGAACATCCTGGATGCTATTTGAGTGATCATGAACTGGTAAGAATTGTAACACTTCTAGAGGAAGCGCGAAGCCAACGTTACATGGTTAACTTGTTAAATGTTAACCAAAGCACTATTTCGAGAGCAATTAATCGGTAACACGAAACAGGGGAATATGGAAGAAGAGCCGGACAGGGAGGAAATCGGATAACAACACCAGTTGATGATCGTTGGCTTCGTTTAACTCAACTAAGAGTTCGGCACTGTACGGCTAGAATGCTACAAAATCAACTTGCACTTTCCAGAAATGTGCATATTTCATTGAAAACTGTTAGGAACATGCTTAGAGAAGACGATATTAGACCAAGGGTGGCTTCTACAGGCCCGCGTCTCACCAGAGAGCATCGAGTTGCAAGACTTCAGTTTGCGAGGGAACATGCTAATTGGGGTATTCCAGAATGGTCGAATGTTTTCTTTTCCGACGAGTTCAGATTCTGTCTTCTGTCTAGTATCAAATGATAGACGCATGCCTGTATACAGACGACCTGGGGAACGGTATAAGCAATGCGATATCCGGCAAACCGAAAACTTCGGAGGGGGCTCCGTAATGGTGTGGGGAGGCATTTCTTTCCATTGTCGAACTGAGTTAGTCCTAGTGAATAATGGAAGAACGACAGCGGCCAGATACAACGCAGATATTCTTGAACCCCATGTTGTAGCCTTTGGCCCATTGATTGGCGAAAACTTCATTTATATGCATGCTAATGTCGGCCTTATGCAGCTAGAGTATTTACAGAATTTCTGCAAAATGCCGAAATTCATATTTTAAGATGGCCAGCCAGAAGTCCCGACTTGAATTCCATAGAACATGTCTGGGACAACATGGGGTGGCAAATTCAGCAACGTAGGATGCCTTATAGAACACTCCAATAACTAGAAAATCTGCTTCCTGAAATTTGAAACTCAGTGACTCAAGAGTACATCCAAAATTTGTTGGAGGGGTTTCCGAGACGTATATTGGCAGTAATTAGGGCCCCTGGGAGGAAACAGTTGATTTTGAAAATGATTAGTAACCATTCCATGCTAGTTGATTGGTCTCTTCGCGAATTTTTGAAGATGGTAGAATTTTTCAATTTTTCATTAACTCGAAAATTGTCGATATTTTCCATCATAAACTCATCTCTTTTGAATGATATCTTCTTATTTCACACTTATGAAAGTTACCAAGCGACTCTTGAATGACGAACCTAAAAGTTTATATAGTATTGTCGTAAAAGTAGGGTGATGCGACGATTTTTGTATCAAGGGAAAAGTGAAAACTAATTTCGAGAACATTTATTATTTAATAGAAAAACCATAAAATGTGACCTTTTGTGGCTATCCAGTGATCTCTTAGAATATCATTGAATTTTTGGACGTAACTTTCTCCATTATGGGTAAGTGCGCCGTCCTGTTGAAAACACTATTTTTCGAGGTTTGCAAGCGGAACAGTTATCAAATCTTGCTCAAACAATTGGGTGAAAATATTTAAATACGTATTAGCGTGTACAGATTCCTCAAAAATATATGGTCTTATCATTTGTTGCTCAACAATTGCCAACGATGCATGTTACCTTGGCGTTTCCTGTCTTGAAATAAAAGGTGATTTTCATCTGACCAATGATGATGACAAACGATGGATGGTTGTAACGTTTCGAAAGTCGATATGAGATACGATTTTTGAAAATCGCAGATGAAACTTGCCTTCGCAACCTGAATTAGTTCATCCATTCATGGAAGAACTGTCGAATATTGTGAATTTATACAACACAGATGAAACTGGTTTATTCTGGAAACTTCTACCTGATAATACCTATGTTTTAATTCTGGAAAAGACTGGTTTGCCCTTGGTTTAAAATCAGCAAAGTAGCAAATAACTTTGCTAGGATATGTCAATGCGTCAGGTGAAAACAGGTTAATACCTAGATTTTAAAAATTTCAATAATCCTCTCTCGTTTACAAAAATACTGAAATTGTATAGATAGAACCAAGGGCATTTCGAAAAACTGTTTTTAACATATGACTTCGACAATATAATTTAGCAAACGAAAATATTAACTGGTGAAATCTTTCTTGAAAAATGAAAATCTTTCTTTCAAAACTGTGTTTCTGTTAGATATTCCTTCATCCCATTCGTTAAAAACACATGACGCTGATATTTTTGTCAAATTTATGCCACCTAATGTCACACCCATCAATCAACCTATGGATCAGGATGCGTTGAGAATAACTAAACTTTATTACAGAAAAAGCTTTCTTAGCTCTGTTATATCCAAAGGTAATATACAAGCCGATGTTCTTATTACAATAAGAACGACTGAAAAGGGCAACGATAGTAAAGTAGTAAGGTTTTGGCATAACATTTTACGAGAAAACAATAAAGATGATGAATATTTATCCTTAAATATGCTTCACGAAATTTGGAGACAAAATTTACCTTAAAACATCAGTTATTCAAACAACGAAGCTCACTTTGATTGCACTCAACAAGTTGTGAGTTCCTCACAAAATTTCAGAATTGATAATGATACCTCTTTTCCTCACGATATAGAGATTGTTCAGAGTAATATTAAGAAATACATTTTGAATTATTTGCGTTAAATCATCTCTTGGTCAGATTCAAATGGACCACCCTGTATTTAATGACTTGAATGAAAAAAGATTTCCATTTCATAGTGAAATGTTTTTATTTTCCTAGACATATCTACAACACATACAATAGAGAGTTTTATATTTGATTTGGATGCCATCATACAAGCGTCAACAGGCCATCTGCTCGTGTTCGTTTAATAATTCTTTCATTCAAATGCATAAATCTTGAAACATGTCTTTTTGGAGTTCTTACTTTTAGCTTACAACTTGATAAAACAGATAGATTAATTCAGGGGATGATCTGCCCTGAATATTTTCGAGTGCCTCTTTGGAAGAAGGAAAAGGAAATATTAAGAAGGAGGAAAGAAAGAAGAACATTTCCGAACCTTTTGATAAAAGACGCTAATTATCTCTTGAAATTCGAGAAGATAAAGCAGGGTATCATGTCCGCCCCTGTGGAGAGCTTTCACCTTCCCGTATCACCTGGTCAGTTTTATTTACGATAAACATCATCAATTTAGAGGTACTGCAATTACGATAACTGTACGCGTACCAACGACGTTGGTACCAAGTTAAGCCGTGACTGTATAAATCCCAAATGCAATTTAACAATGTAATAAATATTTCGATATGCTCGATTAAAAATACTGATATAGACTTAATGTATTTATATTGGCTCGTACGAGTACTTTAAGTCGATGTTATTCTGTCTCTGTTCCACTTTTCGTGATTCATTTTAATATCAGAGATTTCTTCGATCTTAGTAGCTATAGTGAAGATATAGTATGTCAATGTCAGATGTTTCTAATATTTGTACTTTCGTAGGAATTTTCTTCTGCTAGAGAATCTATCCTGAATCTACCACTCTTCTATTGGAGAGTAGGTCATATTGGCAATTTATTAAATTCAATCAACAGCAGGCCAGGAGGTGGACAAAACCGTATAATAAATTGCTATAAACTCAGTGTTTGATTCAAGATTCAAGGATTTGTTGTTGTCAAAAGTTGAAAATCACAGCGTTGAATAACAAGTTTTAAGGAACCATCAGTGCCACCATCCTATTATATCTATCGAAAGTGTGCATCGGTATATTTGACTAGATTAGTCCTACATTACGCATTGTTTCATATTTGGTACATCAAATGTAATATTGCATTCTTAAGCCTAAAACTACACATTTTCGGTTCGGACGCAATCAATTTGTAGCATTTCTGATACGTCTTTATTCACTGTGGACATAAAGTTCAAAGTTGTATCTTCGCGCCTAATCCGACGGATGAGGTTATAAACGATAGGTAGCTGGTTATTCCGCGTCGGTGTACTTCCTAGTAATCATTGAGTGATAACTTCCAGTAGTATTCACCGATTACTATGTGCAAAATTGAAGTATTTTGGTTTCGATGTGGCTGAGTTTCACTTTTTTGAGTCATATTTAGACAAGCGTTCCCAGGTAGTAGTTTTGACAATGGCCGTTCTGATGCCATTCCTGTGACGTCTGGGGTGCTGCAGGGATCTGTGCTGGGGCCCGTACTTTTTCTTCTTCACACTGCAGATATTTTTTAAGAAATTAATTCGTGTAAGGCTCGTGCTTTTGCGGATGACACTTCAGCTGCTGCGGGAATTATCAACGCTGATTTGTCTAGATTTTTTTACTACGCCAAAGCACATGGTCTTAAATTAAATACTAGTAAGTTTGATCTCATACTGTTTGGTACGGAATCTACTAGAAAGCTTATTGACTCGGACTTTGTTGTTGAGATCTCGGGAGAATCAATAGCTGTGAAGAGCTCTGTGAAGAACCTCGGTGTTATTTTTGACTGTGCTCTTCGTTTTCAGGCGTATATTTCCCAGGTGATCAGAAAATGTTTTGCAGCCTTAAAGACATTACTCAAATTCGCTCTTTGATAATAATATGCATTTATTTCATATACAACTAACTTTAGCCGGCTCGGTGGTGTAGTTTACCCTAACCTAACCCAAATTGACATAAAATTTCGGTATAGAATTTAATGATCTACAGAGCATTTTCGTTACCTTTATCGTTAGAAAATCTTGAAAAAGAAATTGAAATGATTGAAATTATAGCTCGCACAACAATTTTGATCCTGACTAATTGACAATATAATGAAACGAAAAAAATAACGTAATGATCACTTTTTCCCAGTATCGATAAATTGAAAGCTGGTTTTGGGCACATTAGCCCAGAGTAGAGTAGGAAACTCAATAACCTAGAATCAGTCAATGACAAGATGTGCATCAATCAGATTTTTTCTTCTTGGTTGGACTATTTACTTGAAAAAATGGAGATTCAATATTATCATCGGAAAAATGTTCGTCATGTAGTACCACCGTCAGCATCTTCGCAATACACGGAACTAATGTTTCGCCCGCACTATCAAATTGGTGATGTTCTATTGCCTATAGCATTCATCGATACACAAGATATCTAATACAAATAGATTTCTTCAAATCCAATTGATTATCGCGTTTGAACAAACAGATTCATCCGTTTCATTATATCAGCGTAGTTCACAAAAGATCCTTTCTTTCGAGGAGCAGTTTACACGAGAAGATTACATCGACAGCTCTGCTGTGGACCACCGTTCCAAGCCAATATATCAGATGCACATGGAAGTTGTTTTATTTCCGCTTCGCGATGTAATTCTAGACAATAATTCCTCTTCTCGTGTCTTCACCATTAATGTAATCTGCCAGATTTTAATTAACATGCTTTCTCAGCATGCGGTTAAACGCTTAATTATAAGGTTCAATACATCAAACGTATGCGAATCGATGCTATACCGACTTTAACCATATGCCCGTTTGCAGTTGGACTTGGCCGATTGGACAAATGGCTCTTTTTTGTCTTTTGCAGAACTTCATATGGATGTGGAGCAATCAGTTTAAGCGTGTTTTTCTGTTATACAGTCATCTGGTTAACTTTACTCAAAGTTCTCAGGCAGAGATCAACTTTGTTCTGGGAATAATCATATTTGTTATACAGGGTGAATCATCAGATTCGATAACTGCACGACAAAGCTCTAAAGGATAAGAACACATTTTGAGCAGTATTGCTAATCCTATTTAAAATTTATTTGCCTAAGTCGAGAGGAGAATCTGTGTTTCCAATACCTTTAGTACAATTTCAACGGTTTTTTTTTGTTTCTTCTAAATGCTAGGATTTCTCAAGGACCTCAAAATAGTGTTTCATTCAATAATGACTTTTTCGTTCAACCCAAATCTCTTTTCATCTATATTTTCTTCAGGTTTGGAGTCGGGGAATAGAGACAGGAGACTAAATCCGGAGAATATGATGGGTGGAATAGCAATTGTAGCCCAATATGAGGTTTTTTGCTATGGTACTAAAGACGTTATTGGATGAAATAACACTTGTTTCTTCACCAAATGCGCTCACACCAACAAAAATGAACAGTTGGTTAGAATCTCCCTGCAGTCTATTTGTGAATGGCAGAGGGAGGCATTTGAAATTACTGTGTTAGAAATTTAAAAAGTGACTGATTCATCTTGCAGTCCTCGTATCTTGAAGGCTAAATGCCCTTTTGATGGCAAATGGCACTATATTAAATTTGTGGCGGTTCACACATAATGCTTTACTTTCATACCACAAAACATCTGCATGGGCCAGTATGAATATAACGTCAGCGTAATCTTGGACGTATACATTCAATTATAGCAAGTATGCCATTAACCAGTAGGGACCACAACAAAGAGGACAACACTCCTTTCAATGCTAACGGCTTCTTTCTTCAGTGAATAGTTGACCACAATATTATTAGGTTCCTCTCAAGCTCTTGTACCTTCATATAACTACCTAATGAAGGCATTATTTTCATGAACATTGCAGTTTCAGTCTCCTAATGGATCCTTCTGAAGAGGTGATGATATTTTCGAAAGGCTCACTCAGAGGCTTCAACCATAACACCTTAGCCTTATCGAAACAATCCAACACTTTCTTCAAAGCTGTCAGAACAAAAAACTCGAGACGATTATTCGACAAACTCTTCTTCTAGGTTTACCTCATCAGCTATTCCAATTGATCCTGAGCCCTTCTCGCGGCGATCTCTGATAGTTTATTGAGGTACTTCATATTCAACATTAATTTTGGGGAACTTCAATTTCGTTCCACATTAATAACTTACTTTCAGTTACCAGTTTTATAAGTGCGAAATTCAAAGCTTTGTTAACAGCTGACCATTCAAGCGTTTCTCTAGAAACTCGAATAAAGTCCTTAACTTTACCTCTAGTTAGAGATTCATGTAAAACAGATAACTCATATGTGTGGGAGCTCAAATGCAGTCCTCATTTATAGCTCATTATAGAATTCAATAATAGTGAAATTCAAGTTCTTGTATTGTCTAGGGAACAATGAAAATTAGTATGTTTGCCAAAAATGGTGGATGAAATGCTTGATCTAATTCATCTATCGCGGTTCTCGCTATGGCTTGAATATTCAGTAAACATTCAAGAATTATTGTGTGAAATACATATGTACATGTTCTTGGCACAATGGTTAAGTTATTCTAGATTCTAGTTTGTCAGCTGTTTTTAGCCAGCATGCCTATATTGTCAACTTTATCTTGGAAGTGTAAGTTTAATTATTGCAAGTAAGGACATGGCAAAAGGGGCAAAACTTTTATCAAAGCTGACAGCTTCCCTTTTCATTTGATGACCCTAGCATGCAGCTTAATAATAATTCATTCATTTCGCTACAATATAAAGTACTCCTCCTAGATCTTGCAGCCTTTATCTCCATAAAGGTTGCACCTGCAGTCTCCTTGTAGTTCAGAAACTTTGATTCTTTTAAATAGATGGTTAAGTGGCAATTGATTACCTTTTCGAAAGGTTAACTCAGAGGCTTCAACCATATCAGCTGACCCCTGTCGAAGACGTCCAATCTCTTCTCGAAAACTGCCAGAACAAAAAACATGAGACGATAGTTCAACAAACTTTCTTCCAGGTTTGCTTCTCCAGCTATTCCAATTGGTCCTGACTTATACCCTCAGCGATCTCTCATAGTTGATTGAAGTACTTCATATTCAACGTTAATTTTGGAGTACTTCAATTCTGTTCCATACTGTTAGCTTACTTACAGTTATCAAGTGCCAATTTCAAAGCGATGCTAAGAGCTGACCCCCCATTCACTCCTTTATTCGATAGAGTTTCGTCATACTGGGATAAATTAGAGATTCGTGTTGAACAGACTGATATTATGCTTAGAACCTAAAATGTTCTCACCTATGGCTCAATCAAGCTGGTAGAATTTAATGGTAGTGCAATCCAAGTTTCTCTATTTTCTAGGGAACAATAAAAACAAGAATGTCTGCGAACAATGGTGGTTTAGGTTAGTTAGATTTCTGTTTGCAGTTCCTTTACTAGATCCATAGATATGATGGAAACTCATAAATAACAAAATTTCATGGTACTAGTTCAAAATACGTTCGCAAAAGTATTGTAAATCATGTTTCATGCATTGTTTTTAAGTATCCCAATGGAAAATCTAACTGAATTGCGTGTGGAGATTGGAAGGCCGTCTATCTTCCTCAAGATGATATATTTTATTATTTGCAACGATTGGCAAATTCTACATGGCTATTGGTCCAGTTGGTTTCCATCGAGGCAGCCTTATACCAGCTGGGCAGTACCTTAGGATAGTATAATTTATAATCCTGTCGTACCAGTCATGCACTCACCTCTTTTATCTCTACTGAAATGCGTTTTACTGAACTGTTTATACCAGAGGAATCATTGCAGATGTCATAGTGTTGGGTGATTTTCGTGATACAGAGGTCAAAGAATTTCTATTTTTCGAATATTTTCAGTGTACTTATGTACAGGGTAGACCAAACAAGTTTTAGTACGGACGCTATATGAAATATTACAGGTAGCGAAAGATAATTCACTTTCTGTCGTATTCGATTTTCTAGAAAAACTTATTACTGGAAAACAATTTCAGTTATAGATTTTTGTTTGTCAGATACTCAGGATTCTCACGAATGACGATATTTCGCCTTTGATGAAGTAATGTGAAAAATACATAACGTCGAAAAAGTACCGGGAATTGATTATTCAGAATATCAGCTTAGAATGGTTGACAAAATTTTTATTGTTGCTAAGTTGGCACAACTATTTTTCATACTGACGCGGAGTTGCAAAACGACCTAACATTTAGTTTGTTTACAGTGCTTGATTTTGTTAGTTACCACAAGTGTGTTTTGCGATTTTTACAATGGATACAGTTATTATTATTTATTATTAGTCATTGAGATAATTCTATTTATTTTACTTGTTATTAGTAATCTACATTATTAAAGTCGTAAGGCCTTTCAACCTGAGGGGATAACGGTAGTTTGAACCGGGCGGAGAAGGGACGCGGCGAAAAATCGGGGGCTAAGGCCTAAGCTTCATTTTCCTCATTCCAAATATCTCTGACGGCCAGAAATTAACGAGCGTCGAGCTGTCGAAATAAGTGTATTTCTTTCACCCGTCCTATTTATACGGGGTTACGGATTCGGGTGTCGAACGATTCTTACATATCCCGAGATCGGATCCGCGAAGAGAAATCGTTACTCTACGACTTAATTTTCGAATTTGGGACCATTTTTGAGACCTAGAATTTCGAGAAAAAGACCGGAAACACTGGGGCAGAGCCAGTCACTCTCCTACCGCCCTTTAGACGCTATTCAATGTCGAAAGTGTCCTTCACAAACGTGTAAAATTTAATGCTCTCTCTTTTGAATGAAAATAGTGAGATGGAAATAGTTAGTAATTTTTACTTTCACCAACATAATTTCGGTATTACCAACATCTAGAATATAGTGCTATCTCTCTCCTGAATGACAATATGAAACGGGATGAAATATCCATTACATCTAATCGAATCTAACCTCATTTCAATTAGTCTTATATTCGATCTGTCAAAATAAGGAATTCCGAATTTTATTTAAATGAAGAGTTTGACGAAACTTGAAATAAACTTTTAGAGGTAAGTCAATGTAGTTTGATGTTTATTTTATCCATTTTATGTATATTTTGTTGAAGGAAAGAAATGACAAACTTTCAGAATTCATAAATTTAATATTTTGTGGTTATTCTAACCTAAATAATGTGATTCAAACAGAATGTTGTAATAAAAAGAAGTTAAGGAGACTTACAATAATGTTTAAAAGGTAAGTGAATGTAATTTGAGGTTTATTTATGTATTTTAATGTATATTTTTGTCAGCATGCTCAAGAAACGTACTCATAATTTACATCTTTCGTTTTTCTTTCATGGTTAATCTAACCTCTATGCGTTGATAGATAACCTGGAATTACTAGGATTTTTAGCGAATCAATTGGGACTATCTTACAAAATGATGATGTATCCTTTGAGTTGATATCAATAGGTATCGAGCTCTTTTGTATAATAATATTTTTCTGAAAGGAACTCGATAAAGTTTTCGTTAGGTCATTTAGAGTATGTATCATATCAATATTGAAAGCTATCCAATAAAGGCTTTATCTGTATTAAAATATTTCATACTAGATGTCAATAAAACCGTGCTATTTCGAATTGAATCTTCATTTTAGTTTATTCAAGAGGAAGTATGTTTCTGTTCTACAATCATCCACATGTAAAAGTAAATGATATTCAATGTGTTCGACAATGTTCCAATGTGTTTGAACCAAACTTTTGGAACTGAATATTTGGGATATTGTGAATTAATATTTGAGTTGTTGATGATTGCATTTCTATGCCTAAAGGGTGATTGAACAATTTGTTTTTTTGAATCAATGTTGGAATTTTTTCAAGTTCATCTTATGCTACCTCAATTGGAGAAAATTGAGATTTTCAAATTGAATATATCTCTTTGAATTGGGATAGTAGTGAATAGTGTTGAAATTTGTATGATTGATGGGTTGGATATATATATATATATATATATATATATATATATATATATATATATATATATATATATATATATATATATATATATATATATATATATGAGAGAGTTTCATTCAGATAATAACATAAGAACTGATGAGTATGAAGATCAGTGAATGTAATGAGGCATTTAGTATAGATAGAGTTGGATATGAAAAGGAGTTCAGTATATTTGGGGTTAAGTATATTAGGCGTATAGTATATAAGATGTTCAGTATATTAGGCGTTCAGTTTATCAAATAAATGTGTAGATTTAAGAGGCGATCTTAATGGGCTCACTAGTTGTAATTAATTTCATAGACAACATCTTTCAATTCTGAATTAAATATTCCAACGGGATTCAATAAGTTATTCGTGTTAGTACTATCGAAACTCAATGTTCTCAAAAGTGGCATTACTGTTTTAAACACAAAATGCAAATCTCACTTTACTGGAACAAATACATATATACACTCGACTTCAGGAAGAGAATACCATAAACTACAACTAATTAAGTCAAAATATTACTTTAGGAAACCGTGGCCGACTAGAAAACCGTAAACTGTATTTATGTGCATTATTGAATTCGCAGAAAACGTGTTGGAGTCATCAGATGTAATATAAACAGGAAAAAAAATTCACCATTATGTCACTGGCATTGGTTAACCGGTCAGATGGAAATATAACGATGACGTCATAATTCTTGAAACTAAGTGATCTAGATTCGATGATTATTCGGCTGACCGCAATTTAATCTCTATGCTCTTAATCGTTTAACAAAGATTTATTGGTGATGCTTGCACATTTGCATTTGTCTAGTGCAAATGAGAAAACAAGAATCGGTATGTGTTTGTGACTCATTTGAAATACATATCGTCTAGTTAATTTTTTTTAGTTGTATAATCGATGAGATAATATTAAAATAAAAATGGACGTATGGATTGTTGTTTGATAAATATCGCAAAAGCAATGAAAGTACTTTCTTTAGGAACAGCAACATGAATAGATATTGCTATATTAGTTCCATATATAGTATAAAAGTACAGAAGAACATGTCAAAGGGACGATCAAGGATAGTTCACATTGTATTCAGACAGTCCTCGAGATATTCTTGAACCGCATAGTAAGCCCTATTAAACAGCTGTTGTTTCAGTGAAATTTTGAAACAGGTAGTTATCAACTAATCTAATATCGATCTCAAGATGAAGAGATTTGGAATGGTGAGAACTTTCTCATCAATAAAATAGGTTATACGGGTATTCCCAACGTATTATTGATGCATCTCTTTTGTAAAATAAAGATAAGACTGTTGGAGATTGAGCATCCCTAAGAGATAATGCCATACCTAAGGTGTGACTCGGCATATGCAATATATGTCAATGGGCAGCTTTGGCATTTACCAATTTTGGTGCATAGTACGCTATGCTGATCTACTCAGTCACCTGGTCTATCTGACTAACCTCCAGTCCAGTCTAAGAAATGTGACACTATTAGCAGGCTTAAGTGATTCATTGTTTTATTCAAAATTGAATCTTCTGAATATTTTTTATAGTTAAAATAATTTATTTGAGTTTAAGCAGCGATTATTTTTGCCCATAATAACTTTCAAGGATATGAATAGTACCTTTCGCATCAACTTTAAGTCATCTACATACTGTAAGAAAATGTGCTGCAAGACACCTGGAAAGTTGTTTGAATACAAGATGTACAAAATGGGCCATAGTTCTGAACCCTGTGGCACTCCCCTGCAAACCTCGAGACTTTCCGACTCATAAGTCTCAACTTTATCATCCTTTCCCTCTAGGTACTATTTTCGACTAGTTAGATAGGACCTTAGAAGCCTAAGAGCAAACGTATGCCATACTTGTCTAGCTTCTTAACCAGCCTTTGATGGTTGACAGTGTCAAAAGCTTTGCTTACATCTGAGAGCATGGAAATCGTGCACTTTCCATCACAATCTTTATAGACAGTGGCATTTCTTGTTTACTATTTTCTAAAATTTTTAGGTTGTTTCAGAAATATTCAAAGACGGTTAGAATGACTTTTTCATTCAACGACAATTTCTTCTTATCGACTCGACCTTTCGTATTTGGGAACGTGACACATTCGCACAGAGATAATAGGATTGATGGAAAATCGGTTTAAAGATCATTTCTTGTAACCCCAATAATCCGATATAGTTCTGTTCGGGTAATTAATCACGTTTAAAACATTATTGGCTCAAACGTTGTGTAGTGTAGTGTATTGTATTTCGAGAAGAGTTTGTGAATGAAACCATTTTCAGAACCATTCTTAGCAATGAATTGATAACTGTATACATTGTCAAGTCTTCTCGTGGTTCGGTTTAGATGCAATGCTGGATTACAGTACGGATTATATACAGGGTGTCAGAAAGAGTGGGTCCCAGGAAACAATGAAAGATTCTTGACATTGAAAACAATGCGATTTAGCTGCATTGATGTCCTAAAAAAAGTTAATTACTACTGAAATAGTGGGTGTCAAAGAAATTGAATCACATTTTCTTTAATATCTTCAAATTTCATCAAGCTCATTACGTAATTTGGTAGGTGGGTTTTTATGTAATGAGAAATTCAAATTCATTCACGATTTTCACATTTTCAAACTGTCAAAACTTTTTTGTACTAAAGGACTTTGTCAATTTTGACTAAATAAATCTTGTCGTCCATCTTTTCTGGATACAATAATATAATACAATGAAGTTGCTAGAGCAAACGGTTTTCCAGAAAAACGCATCTGAAAGTCAACGCGGATCACAGACTTTCTATCGGCCGATAATTAGGTTGGGTTAGTTTGCGTGCACACTAGGCGAACTAAATACTTATGTAGGTTGTGAAGAACCACGTATATGCAAAATTATCACCTAGTCTTAAGAGTTTGCTAGTTTGTGAACGATTATCCATTAGGATGGTTAAGAGTTGAATTACGATAACAGGATTGAAATTGATACAATACAAAATATTCACAATCTTCCTTACAATATTTTCTTAAGATTTACCTTTCAAAAATTTTTCAATTTGATTGAGAAGGTCGTTAGATGAAGAAAATTGAAATACATTTTTTGAATTGAGCAGAAGAGTGAAAAACTTATGCCGCGTTTCGCCACTCTGTGGCTAATAAGTAACACATTTAGAAGGATGATGTGCCTTATATATCACATAAGTAAGAGCAGGTACATCTTTAGAAAACTGAGAAGATCTTGGTCTAATAGACTATTAATAAATATCTCAAATTTTTCTGTTTATTGATTTCTAATGCTTCCCATGGGTTCAGTTTTGATTATATTTTCATTATGTGAAATATTAAAATTATTATTAAAACTATGGTTTTCTTCTAGTGGATTATTTGCATAGTGATAATTTATTTGCATAAACTGCTTTTGTGCCGTGATAACCTAATACTGAAAATTTTAAAAGTACTATCATTATAGATTCTATCACAACTTTCACGAGAGAATTTATAAACACCTGATTTTAATACATCTGTCTAGACTGTTATCCGTTCTGAAAGATATATTCAATTTATAAGATGAGAATAATGACTTTAAATTTAGACTGAGACCGATATAATTTAATAATCCATATTGTTGATTAGTCTCTTGAACAATAGGAAGAACGATTGTTGTTGTTGTTGTTGAAATTGTTTACAAGAAAGCATATTGTCAATCATACTAAAAGTATAACCATCATTGACCGCTATTTGTTTTATAATATTGAGCTCTTAATTATTTTCTCGAGGTGAGTCTATGTTTCAAACTGTTACTAGTATGAGGTATTTCATGTGGATCTGGCTATGCGGAAGAATTGTGAATCTATCTGAATGGGATGGTTTATGGAAAATAGAAAAATCAAAATCTGTGGTCAATTTTCGTAGTAGTTAAATCTAAAAGGTGGAATGGAATCCTCAGTTTCCATTCATATCGGATGAATTGAATTCATGCAGATATTAAAGGAATCTAATTGTCTATTTTTATGTGTAAAATAACAGATTATGTCATCCACATATCTTAACCAAGTGTTCCGACAGCCGATAATTATCAATTAATTTCTTAATGGTATCCGAGAAAATTTCTGCTAGTAAAGGACTGAAGGCATTAAGTATTATTAAGCCGTTGTTGCGCTTGTAAATTTCATCTTTAAAGTTAAAATAATTTTGTTCTAGACATACTTCTGAAAGTTTCATAAGTTCTGATTACTAAATGGGCTTCACATCATTATTCTGTTTATAAGATACTGGTCTGATGGGATAGTCGCTTTCATGGAGTTTGACGAGGGAATAAAATTTTGGTGACAGTGGAATATCGACTGAGATAACTGATCAGTCGAATAGCCATTCATCAAACTTAAATCATATTCTCATTAACAAGTTGAGGCACATGAATGGCAGATTTTTGACCTTCTGTTTACTCAGATCGGAAATAGAGAAATTCTAACAGCTTTGTATGAACAAACAAACCAATTAGTGAAATCTAAAATAAACAAATGATCTAAATCCCATCAAGGTCTCCTAACATATGCAACTTTAGGTGAAGTCATCTTTTATAACTGTAACATATGCGTGCATAAATTTCAGTCGATTCGATAGACAGGATATGGAGATTTATTATCATTAGACTTATGCACTATCTAATGGTATCACGATTTGAAGGAACGAGATCGATTATATTCTATTTAACGATTTTCTAGAATAAGAGCCGTATTCAACTTCCATTGTTGATATATCTCGGGTAAAAGCAGATCCATACCATTCTTTTCTCGAAGCAAATGACTGCATTTTAACCCACCGTGGCTTCGTTTTTGAATTTAGAAATTTGATTAGATATGGAATATATATATATATATATATATATATATATATATATATATATATATATATATATACAGTATATATATATATATATATATATATATATATATATATATATATATATATATATATATATATATATATATATATATATATATATATATATATATATATATATATATATATATATATTTATCTTTACCTAAATTAACTTTTTTCTATTATTTGCTCTTCTATCTGCTTCTCCATGTGATACATTTACTTTAGGAGCTACCCCATCGTCCTTTCCAGATCTTCCATAATTGCCTTTGATACATTCCTTGCCAAATAACCAAACCACTTTAACTGCAGATTTTCAACACTGCTCGTTAATTATTCCCATTCTGGTTTTTCATGCATAATATCATTTCTCATTCTTTCCAGTTTCGTAACTCCTAAATTGCCCTTTGGTATTTCACCTCTAGAGCCTGGATTCTACTTCGGATTTGCTCTGTCGGAATCCACCTCTCACAACAATACGTCAAAATAGGCTTGAATATTGTTTTCAAGCACTGTCAGCTTTATCTTGATAGATATTTCCCTTTTTCCGGATGAGTACGTTATTCAGGGCGTATATACCCTGTATACATTTGTTGTGTTTTATACTCTTGTATAAACCTCTATATCCATTCCTCTATTTGCCTGCTATTTTACTCTATTAAAGGTTAATTTTTGGCAAAATTTACATGATTTTCAATGTTGCTAAATGTTTTTGACATTTCCTCATTCATGAGTTCCAACTTTCGTTCGTTCTTATCATAAATGAATTTCAGCATACTTGATGAAGTGACAGAACGTTTGGAGAATTGTAATTTCATCAAAAAATCACTATTTTGAGGTAATTTGTCAAGGATGTTGTTAATATTTTGGAGAAGAAAATAGTACTCTACTTATTTCAGCCAAATTCTCCTATGGTTTACACTTAACGAAACACAAGTCGAGAAAAACTCGAATACGCCTCTGCGTTCTAGTCAAAAAAATACTTTTTCCCATTGATAGCAACCGAAATACCGACGAAATCTCGGAAAATCTTGACAACGGGAATAACTCTAAAGCAAAGAAGATAGTTGCGATGTGTTCTCCCAATTAATGGACATGAGGGGAGGTAATATTTCTGTATTTGCAGTATTTCCCATAAGTTCTTCACTGAAACATCGATAATGGGACACCCTGTACATTTAACATAATAACACTAAATAATCTTCTTCATTATTTACTCCACTTATAAATATTTAGCAATTATTAAGAATGATCATAAACAGAAAATGAGCTTATAATTTTTACTTCCATTTCTTGGCGACCTGAATTATGTTTTATTATATGAAATCTAACCTAACCAAGTCTCGCCTGCGCCTACACTGGAATGTGCTAGCTAGACCTTTTATATATTGAATATAGATAAAAAGCTACTCTTTGAAACTTTTGATGTGGAAACTTTAGATGTTTTGGCCTGCAACGCGAAAATTTCAATGATCATAATATGATTCTTTCCTGGAATCGAACCCAGATTTTGTGGCATATAAAGCAAACATCAAACCCACACACCACAAAACCAAATAACAATTCATTTATTCGAATCAGTGCACGACATCTTCAATTTTCGATTTCAAATACCTTCGATACTATGGAATACGCCTTCTTTCTAGGAAATATGCTCGACGCGTACCCTGTGGTCCAATAAAAAATTTTTGATTAATGGTTTGATTAAATAAAAGCGGCTTCAAAGCTTGTGTAGTCTACCGACATGATTTAGTATGCCCTTTGTTTCGTGATCACATTTATTATTATTCCTGTGACGTATATTTGACGTTGAAGAATGTTTCAATTGACACAATGAACCTTAGAGAGAAATGACAATATGTTATATTCCATATGCAAGGAATAGTTTTTGAAAGCAGAATTCTCTCGGCATTTTTTATGCAAGAGAGTCAGTATTCAAATCAATTCTTCGAGAACACCATACCGATTTGAAAAAATGAAAAGTTAAAATTGCCAAGCAATAAAACGTAGTTCTGCAGTTAAATATCGAGAGTTCTCATGCAGAACTAAATGGTTTATTTTAGTAACTATTTATGGATTCACCTATTCATCAACGTTATCATAAATGTTGCCAAATAAGTTACCCACAAACATTTATATATACACTTGGCCAAGAAATTAACTCATAATTTCAATATTTCAAATTTATTTTTTGGTTGGCAACTAATCACCAACACATGTTTTTTTGTCGCCAAAATTTGGTGTTTTTCCTTGACACGCATGTACCTGTGGTACAGAGAGAAACTGGTGTCATTAATGGAGAACTGGACAAGAACGACTGTTATTTAAGAATTTCTTTGTTGCGACAACGGTTCGTTACTACTAGGCAGCATCAAATGCAGCTTCTACAGAACAGTGGATAGCAAATTGATACGACAACGTCTCAGTAAATTTGATATGAAGCCTCGTGTTGGAACTCGAGTCCTAGCTCTAACAGCAGCACATCTAAAAGCCCCATTGAATTTTTCCAGAGAACATGTGAACATGAATTGAATTGATCTAGTCATCGTGAATAATAGAACAATGAATGCTCAGAGGTACGTTACATTTTAGAACATGTCGTACCATGTGCAGCAAACAAAGCTTATGCATGATTATTCCATACCTCACCCAGCTCAGATCGTTAGGTACTATCTTCAAAATCGCGAAATCACTTCAATGGAGTGACCTGCACGAAGTCCAGACCTTAAACCTATCGCGCATGCCTGGAACATTCTCTATAGAAGATTAAGATGCCAGCGAAACCAGCCAGCTACCATGAGTGAGGATCGGAACAGACTGATCGAAATTTGGAACAAAATTGATCAGAATGCTAGTCATTGATTTTGACTACGAATAGTAAAAGTCTGCAGTAATTTTCAACAGGGTGGAAATATGCGGTATTGGTCTTGGGGACTTTGATTTTCCAAAAGTTTTTTCTTAGTGCTGGTAGATTATTGGAAACAAAATTCTTTCATATATCTAAACTTTTCTCTGCAATAATATAAGGAAGTTTTAACAATTCTCTTAAGTTTCCAAACACCATATGGAATAAAGCCCAGTTTTCATCAAATTGCACATTATTAAACCACATATCAATTCATATCTTTTCATCTTTTTTAACAACTTTTTTTGGTTTAGCCAAGAGGCACTCGTTTGATGTCGGTTAAAAATTCAGAAATTTGGTATTTCTCAAATATTTCAGCAGTGGGGTACCCTTAAAAAACTTTGGAAAGGCACTATTAAAGTATTCATGATATGAACAGGTAGTTAAAATGTCACTAGTCAAAGCGTTACTTCGCGGGTAATGTCGTATAGAGAAATAGGCATCTTGTTACATTCGCTCCATAAGACCAATCCCTTCAAACACTACGTAAACCCACAATTATGTACAGTAAATTCCGTAATTAGCTGAATCAAAGGCATAACTATAAAATTATTCAAAAAGAACTGTTGACAATATACGAGGATGGATTTATAAGTTTCGGCCTGACCAAGAAAAACAATGTATTCAAGAATTTTTTTTATTTCTCAACATAATCTCTTTTAAGGCTGATACATTTATATCATAGCGGTGTTCTAGTCTAGTAATGCCATCTCTATAGGCTGTTTCGTCAAGTTCCTCAAAATACCCATTTACAGCTTCGATTACTTCTTCATTGCCCGAAAATCCCTTAACGCCAAGCCATGTTTTGAGGTTAGGAAACAGATAATAGTCACTCGGTGATAGGTGTGGAGAGTAGGGAGGGGGCGGCATCAATTCGAACTTCAGATCATATATTTTAGCCATGGCAACGTGCGAAGAATGCGCTGGTGCATTATCGTAATGAAACAAAATTTTTTTCTTCGCCAAATGAGGTCGTTTAATTTGTACCTCGTGGCTAAAATATTGCAATACGTCTGCGTAGTATTGACCAGTGATAGTTTTATCTTTTTCAAGGTGATCAATGTATATAATACCTCTTGCATCCCAAATAACAGTAGCCATAACCTTGTTTGCCGATAAAATTGATTTGCCTTCTTTGGAGTTGGTTTCCCTGTTCCAATCCACTGTTTAGACTGTTGTTTGGTTTCAAGAGTGTAGTGGTGGACCCCCGTTTCGTCAACAGTAACGAATCGACGCAAAAATTCGCTTGGATTATGCTTATACAGCGCCAAATTGGCGGTAGAAATGGTTTTTCGAATCGATTCTTAGTGAACGCGGCAACCATCTTGCACAGAGCTTTTCCATATGCAAATGTTGGTGGTGCAATTTTTTCGATCATATCTGGAGTTGTGATCTCAACGGGGCGTCCTGAGCGTGGCTCATCAGAGGTGTTCACACGACCCATTCTAAACTCAGAAATCCACTGCTTAACGGTTGAATATGATGGGGGGATGTCCCAGTGTTGAATCAATCTCTTCTTTAGTTTTCTTCGGCGTTAACTCCTTCAAATAAAAGTATTTGATGACAGCACGCTTTTCCATTTTCACAAACAACGCAGAGGCTTCTTGTTCAGCGTGCTCTCAAACGTAAACTAACATGGCGATCGGGCTGAAACTATACCTACAAACTATCAAAGGATGGTACTGTAGAAAGACACCTCCGAAGTAGGCCTAGTGGCGCCATCTCTTGGTCAGGCCGGAGTTATTCTAGCCTGAAGAATTCATTGTCGAAAAAAGATTTAAGCTAGCATTTTGAAAATTTTCGAAATCAGTCAAGTGCCAATTTCTCGGTTGTTTTTAAAGTAATGTAAAAATGATTTCGAAATTCTACAATCACTTTTCTACGTGAAATCAAACTACGTACAGAATTTTTCTTATTCACCGGTTTTTGTGTTATAGCGCGAACTTGTTTTTTTCTAATGTTAACCATAGACAACTTTGATTTTGTTGTATAGAGTTTCTTGTCCCTTTCACATATATATCACATGTGCTCTCAATTTTTTCATCCAACAATCTTTAACTCTTTCTCGATTTTATCTAGTATCTCTATTCACAGAATTCACGCGGAATTATTGAAATAGCTGAAGTATATAAATATGGTATCCTTTCCAATAACAAGCTGCTCACTTGGATAATTTTCCTAAGAGGCAACAAATCTAACCTAACCTAACCTAACCTCATTAAAGTATATTCGAGGAAATGAGGGTAAACCTCATGAATCATGATAGATTCATATATATATATATATATATATATATATATATATATATATATATATATATATATATATATATATATATATATATATATATATATATATATATATATATCTTTTGAAAAAGAGAGCAATAGCTTGTCTGTTTATGTTGTGTTAGTGTCGTGTGTACATAAAGAATACTAAAGATTTTTCTGCTCTCTCGTACGAAGACAAGGGTGAAACAAAGGGACTTTGGGACAGGAATATGTAACAATAGAAAAAGATAACCAGCAGAAAAATATTTCAACAATCATACCTGACTCTGATATGTCTAAACACACTTGAATTTAAGAAAAGATTTCACATAGCAATCAAGGCCATAAAAAAGACTAAGGAGATAATCAAAAAGTATATAACCTGCGCTATTTCCTCTTTCGTGGAGATGTTTTTCCGTCGCAGTGTGAGTCTCCTGAAACATAATCACTTCCTTGTTTTGCTTGCCAATTTTGAAATATAATCGCAAAACCCCTTCAATATTCAAACTCAACAAAACAATTCCCTCTCTGTTTAACCGAGAGAGTCCCGATGGCTAGGTTCGGTCTTCTAAGTGATGCCGATTATGATCTATAGATGTTCTAGGATCATTATGAACCCAGTAATTTGGGTTAACATCTCCCATATATTATTTCTTCGTAGTTCTTGTTTAATTTGAAGAAAAATTTTGACAGTCGTTTTAAAAGTATGACAAATGTCATAATAATAATAATAGATATAGCCTCATGATATGAGAATAACCTTGTTTTGTAGCCAGGATATTTTCAACGACTCGATTGTTGCAATTGGTTTCTGAAATAATCTGAAGAAATCAGCAATTTTTACGGGAAATAGTTTAGACTGATGAAGATGACAACAGTAGTGATAGAATATTCAATCGTCAAACTGAATATTCGTGATCGAATGTAAACCCACATCGCCATATTAATATTCAACGTCAAGACCGATATGGGTTCAAACTTTGCGTACGTCATGGTCGCTTCGTTATTACGAATGATATTATATTCACACAATAGTTGTCACAGTAAATAATTCATCTGAATTGCCATTGCAAGAATTAATTCTACAACTGTCTTAATATTATATCAGAATATATTTTACATAATTCAATAATTTCATGCAGATTGTGTGAATGGGTTTACTAAATAAAATTAGGGATAAATTTTTCATGAAAACACGCCCTGGATGAAAAATTGAGTGAACATATGATTTATTTTTGGAAAAAGAAAAACAAAATCTATTAAACGAATTCAAAGTTATATAAGGTTTATATTCGAGAAAACGTAAGTTTGCATTATAACTTAAAAACCATCAAACAAAAAAAATCGCACGTAGTTCAATTATAAGTGAAAGAGTGATTGTAGAATGTGTAAAGCGTTTTTAAATAACTTCAAAAACAACCGAGATATTGCCACTTAATTCCGAAAAGTTACAAAATTCGCAAATGAATCAAAAACGAAAAAAGCTAGCTTACATCTGTTTGCAGCAATGAATTCCTGACGTTAAAAGAACAAGAAGAAAGAGGGTTATTTTCCTTTATTCTCCATATTTCACATAGCTGCAGTATTTAAGCGTTAAAATCTGTCCATCCTGTACAAGGTTTATACTTGATCTATAATTGAAATACATTTCAAGTCGTCAATTCAATATCCTCAGTTACAATAAAACTCTCAAATAAAAAAAGAATAAACGATTCTAGATTCAAGTTAATCGAAAATTATCTCGAAAAACTTCATCATCTTCTGATTGAAATTGTTGACCTACATGACGTGAAGATGATTTATTTCAGCTGAATACTCTTCGGACCACACCGGAGTTCAACCCATCAGCATTATGTACGATCAACCGGAAAATTTCGTGAAATTGCGGACAATCGAACAATATTAATTATTGAGATTAAAGAAGGAATGGACAAGGTTGAATTATTTTTTACATCCCCTCTCATAACGCTTTTGAGAAGTGAATTGTATGCAAGTGCAGTTACAGTTCTTGTACTGCGCGAATTTTTCTAGAATTGACGAGATAAAACAAATTGGATTAAAACTGATCTAAAGTTTATGGACGATCTGAGAATGGTGACTTGGTAGATTCGCTCTGAAATGGGCGATCCGTTTCTTTTTTCTTTCGGGTAATATTCATACAGGATGCTTCAACGAAAACTAAACAGAGGCTATATCTACCAAGATATTCATTTCTGATCAAAACGCAAAAACAGGTCAATTTTTTTCTAAGGGGGACATCTTTTGGGGTACAATACTTGCCTGAAATATCAACCCCTTAAGCGGGGGTTGCAATCCTTGAACATTTTGAATAAGGAAGATGGGTCGAGTGATTTACTTGAACAGATTTCCATTTTTAATTGAAAACTGTAAGTGATACAGGGTAAGCAACTGAAAGATAGGGAAGACTATTTCCCTGAGACTATTCAAGTTTCAGTGAAGTAAAATGGAACAGATCCATGCTGATCAATGGCAGTCATCATCAAGTACCATCCTCATCTCGAATTTCAACCCCTAGAGCAGGGGTGAGCACCCTTGAAAATTTGGAAGAGGGTAGATGGGTCGAGTGATACCTCGAAAGAAAGGTATTATCTTTGTCTGCATTCCCGTGCACGAATTTTCATTTTTGATTGAAAACTGTAGAAGATACAGAGTGAGACTCTGAAAAATAGGAGAGACTATCTATCGCCCTGAGCTATTCAAGTATTAGTGCAAAAAAATGGAACAGATTCATTCCAGGTCGAAGGCTGTCATCTTTGATCTAAATGAATCTATTCCAGTTTTTCGCACTAATACTCCAATAGTCTTGGAGCGATAGTCTTCTCTATTTTTCAGTGGCTCACTCTGTATCTTCTACAGTTTTCAATCAAAAATGAAAATTCTTTCACGGGAATGCAGACAAAGGTAATACCTTTCTTTCGAGTTATCACTCGACCCATCTACCCTCTTCCAAATTTTCAAGGGTTGTCACCCCTACTCCAGGGGTTGAAATTAGAGATGAGAATGGTACTTGATGATGACTGCCATTAATCATCATGGATCTGTTCCATTTTACCTCACTGAAACTTGATTGGTCTCAGGGAAATAGTCTTTCCTATCTTTCAGTTGCTCACCCTGTACCTTTTACAGTTTTCAATTAAAATAGAAATTCTTTCATGGCGATGTAGACAAAGATACCACCTTTCTTTTGAGCCATCACCTGACCCATCTTCCCTATTCAAAATGCTGAAGGATTGCAACCCCCGCTGAGGGGGTTGATATTTCAGGCAAGTATTGTACCCCAAAAGATGTCCCCCTTGAAACAAAAATTAACCTGTTTTTGCGTTTTGATCAGAAATGAATATCTTGGTAGATATAGCTTCTGTTTAGTTTTCGTTGAAGCACCCTGTATATACACATACACACTTTAAAAGAATTAAATTTAGTAAAACGTAAGTCAGTATTTCTCATGAAGTTTTCAGATACGTTCAGCTGTTTGCATGCAATTTTATTTTTATTGGGTTTTAATAGGGATGGAAATAACCTCAAACTCTTGTTGTCGTGATATATCATGACCTCGTTGAAAATTTTTTTCAAGACAAATGTAATGGATCATTAATGCGAATATCATCTTACAACTTCATTTTCTAGTTCCAAATGAAGATATATTTAAATCAAATAAAACCAACGTACAAAATGTCAATTTACCTTTTAATATTTATTTATCTATTTATTTATTAAATGAAATAACTAACCCCAACAGGAAAGACCCAATTATAGGGGTTCACAAAAATTATAACAAGAAAAGGTTGCAGATGTGAAACATGTCTTAAGAAATATTAACTATAAGTACCTTAAATTAAGCAAAAATTAAGTGAAAAAACTTTTGGTGAAACAAATGAGCTATTGAAAAATACAAAATCGAGGAAATTTTCGTGAGGATTAGCAAAATTCGAAGATCATGCTGACTCAGATCTAATAAGATATGTGATAACTGCATTACTGAATGATGAAAAAGATACATGAAAAATATTAATGCCGGCAATATGCCAGTTATATAAACGAATAATTCTCAAGAACAAAGAATGATAAAAAAAAGTATTACGTGCCTTTGGAACATAGGAGAGTGTATTGCGACGATTAGGATAAATGACTAGCGGGAAAACTGTGTCGAAAAGCACTCCTCTCTGCCCAGACTTAAAATCTTGTGACGACGCAAACTCAAACTATAATCTTGTTTTGGAATGGAGAATCTGAAGTTGAAATTTTTGAAAAAATTTTTCTGAACCCGCTCTATACTATCAATGTACTTGTGACAGTGAGGGGACCAAACAGGCACACAATATTCAAAATTACTTCTAACCAACGAAAAGTATAATTGTTCAGATATCTCGGATCACTAAAACTTCTGGTTATTCTAAAAACGAACCCGAACATTTTGAAAGCCTTTAAAACGATATGATACTCGAAAGACAGTTTGGAATCGAGATATATACCGACGTCCTCTATCCGGTTCACAATCACAAGCCCATCAACAGAAAAAGAAGCATCAAAGATATTTATGATTTTTGTAAAATTTATATGTTTGCATTTTATGATAGTTAATGAAAAATATCTGGTCTGACAAAAAGAGAGAAGTCTGTCCAGATCTCTCTGAAACAGCAAAATATCGTCATGGGACCGAATGTCACTATAAACTCTGAGGTCGTCTTCATACAAATCATGCCGCGTACTCAGAAATCATTCCGAAATATCATTTATGTAGATAGAAAATAACAGTGAACCCAGTTGCGACCCTTGGGGCACACCGGATGTAACACAAATAGAACCGGAATGAGCGTCATTGAACGCAACATATTGTATTCTATTCGATAGATAAGATTCGATTCATGTCAATAGGGACCCCACCACACCAAAGTCTTCTATAACTCGCAGCAAAGTTGCATGATGCACCTTATCAAACGCTTTAGCCATGTCTGTGAAAACAGCATCAACCTGAATACCTTTGTCAAAATTACTACTTATCAAACGAATATAAGGAGTCAAATTAGTTAAGACCGACCTACCCTTAAAAAATCCATGCTGAGATCGAATTAACTTGGAACTGGATAAATGGAATAGTTTATCAAATATTATTGATATTTGCCGAAATAATTTAAAATAGAGACAGGTCGGTAATTACTGACTTCATTCTTCTTACACCTTTGAAAATCGGTACAATCTTTGCCGTTTTCCACTTATCTGGAAAAACACCAAGTGCTCTTATTGATGATAAAAACCATTTCTCACATTTCATATTATTTCTGGAGTGACCTGCCTAACTTCGACTATTATATGTTCACCAAGAACCTTAATAAAATTAGATATATCTTCAATAACACTTCAATTCACGTGTACTCAAAAAAAACTCTAATAGGGTTCTTCCAATCCACGTGTTAGAAATATTATCATTCAGACATCGGCGACCATTTAAGGCATAGTGCGGAGACGCACCATCTTGCTGAAATCAAATTCTCTCATCAAGTAATTCTGCGTCTATCTTATTCAGAAACAAAAAGGGAGATGATGAAATCTTCTATAAAAAGATTATTATTGTAATCGAAGAATTTTAAATCTATTACACTGTCACCAATATTCATGCCCACACGATAGCTTTCTTCTCTAGATATAAAGTATGAATTTCCATAAGCCAGTGAAGGTCTCCTTCAGAGCAATATCGACAGTTATATTGACTGACCTCACCGTTTAATGGAAAGGTTGATTCATCCTAGAAAAGTATCGAAGCCTATGTTGTATTGACCGATGGAATTTATCATGCAAAATTCCACTAAGCAATTTGAATCCTTCTCAAAGAAGTCCTCTACAAATTGCATTCTATAAGAATTCACTTCGTGAATAATTTTCAGTATCATTTTATCGAAAACTTAAGTATTTTGATTTTCCTGAATGGTCAGCTGAACATTCAGTTTAGTGTTGTGGTCAACAGCAGACTATTTTATTCTAGGTTAATTCCTCACATGTCCTTACTTCTAGTATTCTACCTCAATATTACTTATAGTATCTTGGATAGTTGGATGTAAATCTAGATGCGTTTCTCGAAATAACCGAACAACCACAACTTGGATTCTGGTTCTATCACCATAACCAATAATCAAATTTTAATTTTATGCGATTCGGTTAGATGCATTATTTGGAAAAGAAATATACCAGTCTTACTTTACAGTAAAAGCAGTAATTTTTAAATGATTTGAATCAAATAAAAATTACTACGTACTAAAGGTTCAAACGGGAAGCCCATTTCTTAGTAGTACTCTAATCAAAGATGAAAAGCATTTCTCACATTTCAAATTATTTCTGGTGAGATTTGCTTAATTTTCGTGAGAACCTCGAAAGAAGTAGGTTCATTTTTTAAATCCCTTCATTTCAAATATCCCCATAGAAAAAGTTTCATGGCGTAACTTCTGAACGCCACTGCATGGGTTACATCTAAAGTATATTAAGCAACTGCATAAAAGCTCCATCTGGTGGAACCCAAATTCTCTTTTACGGTGAGTCTGGGATCATTTCATTCGAAAACGAAGTGATTTTCTTGTACTATAATTGTACCTATAACAAATCATGTCAGCCTGTCTTTAACCTTATCTGGATATTGAGTATGAGATTCCATAATCCAGTAGAAGCTTTCTTTTAACCGATATCAACAGTTTCGATGCTCTCAATATGAATCATCTTCTAGTACCTTACTGCTGAAAAAATTAGTCTATCAGGATTTGCTCTGGCTGCTCTGGGAGCCCTGGACGCAAGTAGGATTACTTCGAAGATGGTCTGATAGTGCTTTCAGATACTGGAATAACTGGCCGTAAACATCATATCCGTGTTTTCTAGGTTCCGGGTTGGACCGGGATCAGGAGAAAGACAATGCAGATAGGCTGGCCTATCAAGGAACTAAGAATGCTCTAACAGGACCAGAACTCGCGGTCGGGATCTCAACCTGTGTTGCAAAGGCAAGGCAAGGACACCTAGTTGAATAATCAAGGTTATCACCAATCCAAGGCAGTGCAGGTTACATCGTCTAGTGAAACTTGGACAAGGTTGGTACTTGAAGGCAGTCGAATTGATGCACGGCTTCTGGCATAGATAGTGACGGTGCATGGCAAGTTTGGATATCACCTGTGCAAGATAGTGCTAGAGAATAATCCTAAGTGTAGGTGGTGTTAAATTGGAGCCAAAACATAAGTTCATTTGCACACCATATGCTGGAAATGAGTCCTCCCTAGGCGGAGCCGAGTGGGCATGGAAATGCTGGAAGTGAGTGATCTACCGATTATATCCACTCGCTCTACTACAGATTTCTTTGTAAGGATTGTGCACAGAATGTAATTACAAGAAAGGAGGGCACAAAGAACCATAGGAACAGGTGTCCATATACATGACGGACCCCTTGATATAATCTCTACTATAAGTTAACTATTTGTTTCTTGTAGTAGGAAATTCAAATTATTAAAGGATGTATCTTTGATACCCGAATAATTTTTAAATCTTCAATCGCAGATGTTATGATTTCGAGAAATTCACTGGCAAAAGTTATTAGGTTTTCCTGAAAGGTCAGCAGAATATTCATTTTAGGGTCACAGTCAACGGATTATTTTTTTCTAGGTACATGTCTCAAACCTAACCTATTCGTGACATCTGACCGTGCTGTACCTTTGCTCTGGGGGCCCCATTGACGGTGATTATGAGTAGATCGGAAGACTAGCTCCTTCAAGGAAGGATATTTAACATTCTACGGAAGGTTGAATATTGTTCCTTGAATAAAAATTTTCTTCGAGAATATCAGCAGTTCGAAATCTACTTCTATTGCAATTACCAATCAACATTAAGCCTTCAATTTTATGCAAATCTGTTAGATGGATTATTCAGAAAGGAAACTTTTAATAACAGTCAATTGAGTCATCAAAATAAACGATACCACGGTATCAAATCATCTACCAGAAGCATGAAAGGTTCCATATAAAGAAATGGGAAAACTTCCTTCAAATTGAAGTTGTCATACACGATAAGCTGTTCATTTTCGACTAGTACTCAGCTGATATTCTCAAAGCGATTAATACGTTAATTTTTTTTAATGATTGAGTTTAAATTGTTAGATAATGCTAAAATCGTTGAATAGTTCATGACATTTGTCTTGAAGAGATCAAGTATAGTATGATATATTATTAGATAAAAATTTGGGGGCTGTCTAATTACCTAAAAAAATTGAAAATTATGGAAAACATTTCTGACTGAGAACAAGAATCGATAGGTCTTGTTAAATTCCATTTATCATGTTGTTTTGCTGAATTAATTCTTTTTGATTTCCGCTCGCTAACAGAGTGTTAAATAATAGTATATTACAACTTGAGAGGGAAAATATACGTGTAATTTTAAGAAAAAGATTTCATATAAACATAGGTCCGCAAAAACTTTGTTACCGAGCTACAGGCTGTTGAAATTTCCGGAAAAAATTTGGTGTTTTCGTCAAAACTCCTGCAGTCTTGAGATATTCAGCCCAAATTTGGAATGCAAACTATTTTTCACAGCCTCCAGTTTCTAAATTGAATGAAGATGAGGAAAATTGATTGTACGCTGATCAGTGGCGTACTGCAGAAAAGTTTGAGAGGGCAAAAGGAGACATGGCCTCGGAAAAGAAAACACCTTGTGAATTTCAGTTAAAATATAGGACGTGTAATGATGGACGCTGTGAAAAATAGCTTGCATTCCAAATTTGGGCTGAATATCTCGAAATCTGCAGGAGTTTTGACGAAAAAACAAATTTTTCTGGAAATTTCAACACCCTGTCGCTCCGTAACGAAGCTTTTGCGGACCTATGTTTATATAAACTTTTTTTCTTAAAATTGAACGTAGATTTACTCCATCAAGTTGGGACATACTATTATGTAATACCCTGTTTAGTACGCCATCCCTCTAGATTTTTGAAGCTGTATTGTGATCTAATTCCAAAATATATTGGTTCTTATTAGAACCCACTTGATATAACATGTTTGTAATAATCTGCTGTTGTTGCAGTTATAATAAAGTGATATAGATAATTGTCGCAATTTTGCCATTAAAATTAATTGAATATTTATACAGGGTTTGATAACTCCTAGAAAAAATGAAACTCAAATGTAATTGCTAATTCTAGATAAAATGTCAAGAATGTAATTTTAGGATATTCGTGAGATTTTTGTTTAATATCTGGCCAAGCAACAATTGTACGTAGGCTTTCAAACAACAACGTTCATCGCGTTCATCATTTAACGATAATTATTGTAATTTCTCAATGGTAATTATGGGTATAAACTACTTGAATTGCCAAAGTAAAATTTCAAGATCATTTAGAGCAGGAGACCTTGCAGGCCAGCATATTGAACCATTGTTACTTATTGTTGAAAATGCAATTCTATCAGGCGTCCCCAATTAACGACAGTTGGTGCACCATCGTATCGATACCACATTACCTGGTTGAAAGCACTATTATCTATTGTTTCACCCATGTGATTATCGGATAATAGTATATAAAAGTTATCATTCATTCTTTGTAATGAAACCTCCAATTTAATATACCAACTATTGATTGAAATTCATCGGTGAAAAGAATGACAAAATCGATGAAAATTCTCATTCCAAAGAAACATCAATTGTGGATACAAGTCTCTAGCAATATGTAAATTTTGTGTTGATTGAACAGCAACTAGCAAAAAGCAATAACGAATGAAAATTAAGTTAATAATAAGTATCCATCTAAAGGATTTCATATATTTGTTCGGCAAAAAAGTGAAATATTTTAAAACGAAGGACATTTTAAAAATTTCAATTTTAATTTTTAATATGAAGCACATAATTGGATATGATGTTTTATATTTCACACTGAATCAGTACACACTCTGTACGTAGGTATAAAAATTGGAAGAAATTATCTACTTATAATCACAATAAAAGACGTTGTTTTTAAAATTTATTTTGACTTTAGGTTGAAACATATTTTTAAGCTGAAAGAAGACTTTTTTACATATTTGAATGGCCGTTATTTCGTTCTAATTATTGAAATTATTCAATGAATTCGCCAATGTGACACTAAGCCACTTAATTCTTGCGTGAAGTTTGAAAATCCAAAGAATGCCTGCGTAACTCGATGGCACTTGAAGACGAAAATTAATAAATAATATTTTTATAGATACTTGAAGAACGCTAACTATTTGTTGAAGTTTTAACATTATGATTTCAATGAATCACTGTTCCATTGTTTACTTTGTCAAGAACTTTTCTAATTCGATTTCAAATCGACATTAATTCTCGAATCTTCATTCGATAACGATAATCAAAAGTATTATATCGCTTCCGGTTACACCGGAAACGGTGGAAACCCTTTAATTCGATTTTTTGACAAGTGAATGTCGCCTGACATCAACAGCCGACTTAATTCACAACGATTTAGTATTGGAATACTTAATATGTGACATTATCGTTATACTTTAAGTCATGATTTTTTTGGAAAACTAATAGGAAAAACTTACCGCAGCTTGAACTTCATTCACTATCGTGAAAAACAGATAAATACCGAGGGCGAACGCCCGACAGTAACCGAGACGCAGCGTCATTGCCTACTAGCTGTAAAGCTGAAAATCATGAAGAAACAGATGACGTTTCTCCCACCATCTTATCTCGCAGCTTACCTAAAGCTCCGCCGGCTTAAGTAACATTTTGAGTTTTTTCGAAAAGTATACCAATTTAATTGAATTTCTTGAATTATTATAAATGTTTAGGAAAAGAGAAATTAATTTTGTGAATCTTGAATAGAAATATGGAATATCCAGAGGGAAACGTGGGATTAAGATGAGATCTACTTTACATTGCGTGGGGACCTGGAGTCGAGATTCTGTGACCAGTTCGAATCTCGCGATAGAATTCTTGTGAAAGATTTCAGATTTCAGTACGCGCCTAACCGCGTGAGCGACAGAACTCAAAGTTGTTGTTTAGTGTAGTTCGCTTCCCTCTGGGGAAGGAGGGAAATGTCTAACCACGGACTTAGGTTCGTATGATTTTTTCCATTATTTTTCTGGATGTAAAAAAAATGATTCTCGATTTTCAAAATGAGAGAGTTTTGGAATGAAAAAATATAAAAACTTGTTAGGTGAAGAACTCAAAACTTCGAAGATATTTTGAAAAACTACTCAAAAATTTAATCATAAAAATTATGGGTTTTCATGATCACTAATGATTTTCACTCATTATTATCTCCAGCTAGACGCTTGGAAAAATATCGATAATTTGAGTGGTACTTTCAGAGTTAAAAAGTTTTCATGAAATATATTCTCAAATTATTAATTTTATCAGTTCAAATTCTTATTTTATGGTGATATTAATGCTATTGTTAATTTCAGAGTTGAAAATTTCAAAGAAATAAAATAAAGAATACATTTGATTTTGACTCAAGAAACAAGTAAATTAATATAAATTACACTCAATTATTAACATAACATCACTTGTCTCTGTTTTGAAAGAAAAACAATAAATACATATTCTGTTATATAAAATATTTCTATTTATTATATTATTAAAATCACCCACATAAACCTTCGCCCAGCTCTGGATTTTGGAGATTTCAGACGACAACTGAAATTTTTATGAACAAGGTGTGACTTCATCAGTATAATTAGAATTTGAAAATAAGAAAGTTAAAATATTCTTAACTAAATAGTTTGTATTTCATTTTGATAAAACATTTCTTATTTCAACGCTATATATTAGTCAATCAAGTTAAGAAAAAAAGTCTCTTGAGCGCTGATTTATTTTCACCCTTTTTCTATAAAGAGATTAATAATTTTTGAAAATGAGATAGAAAATGAAATTTGTTCTTAAGAGAATATCACTCTGTCTTTTCGTTTGAGAAGATTTCGAAGAATCAATGTTATTCATACTCGCTGAAAAGCGCTACTTAAAAGAGAGTAATTTTTAGTGGATATTATTTGTTACATTATCTAGTTTGTTTTTCCTAGTAAGTACTGTGTGAAGTACTGACTTTATTTATTGAAAATAATAATTATGTACACATTTGAAAATAATTTGGAAACAATTACTACAGACAAATACCAAGGAATTTTTTTTAGCTACCCTGTCACAAATCATCTGTAACGACACTTTTATGTTACTTATAAATATACGGGGTGAGCCACGAGTGACGAACGGTCTTTCTCTGTTAAACCGTTTTCTCTACATTTCTTCTGAAGTTCAGACTTAAGTATTTCAATAAAATTCCAAATTATTTTGCATTATACAGGGTATCTCAAAAATGCGTGGCTTATCATTCTTATATTTTTATTGGAAAAATACAATCTTATATACCTAAGTATTGCCCTCATCGAGTTATTTTGAATTTTTTTCAAATGCAAATCTCCTAAAAATTGAGTAGCTACCAAACGATTTAAACTTCATGAATCATTCTTCAATCACAGAAGATACCTTGAACTATCATGGCTATATTTACCATGAACAATTTTGAACAGAATGTGCAAATTATTGTTGTAATAATTCAAATTTTCAAATGGTAATAACTTTCTTATTTTGAATAGAACAGCACTCTTTCTTGTAGTGATTCATATGGCACATTGAATATATATTTGATGTATTATTATCTTTCGAAAATAAAGCACTGATCATGTAAGTAAAAGACGAAAAGAAAAGAATGTAGAATGATATTGATTCTTTTTACTTCTTATTCTTCTATTGACAATGTCCCAGACACCGTCGATGGAAATCAGGTCTGCACTTTGTGCATGCCACTCCACTAAAGTGGTTTCGTGATCTTGATGCTAGTTCCTAACTATATAAACTTGCTGAGCTCTGGAGTTATCATGTATAAACAAAAAAATTTCACCCATGTTTGCCGCAAATGGTGGAACACGCTCTTTCAAAATAGTTGTAGTATTCCTCTCAGCATTCAGGCTTCCATTGTTCACAATGACCAGATCAGTGCGAGTGTTTGGAGAAATGCCTCCCCACATAACTATTGAGCCTATTCCAAAACCATAGGTAGTCAAGCTGTTGCAGTGGGCATATGCTTAATTTGTCTGTACACTAGAGAACGTCGATCGCAAAGAAAAAGATAAAATCTCAACGGATCTGTGTTCCCTGGCGAAATTCAATGGGGCTTTTTGATGTGCTGCGGTTAAAGCTGAGACTCGGGCTATGACATAAGGCCTTAAACAGAATTTCCTCAGACGCTGTCGTATCGTTTCACCGCTAATTTGCACTTCACTGTTCGGTCGAAGCTGCGTTTGAAGGAGTTTATCAAGTTGTCTCAACGAGGAAAACTCTTAAATAATGATCATTGATCGCCGTTGTTGCTCAAGGTCGTCCTTGACTAGGTCTTCTTGCATGCCTGCAAGTCTGATCTTATAGCGGATCATTCTAGAAACAGTCGAATGAATACTTCGGGCCTTAGACTTAATTTCATTCAACTACAGAAGTTAGATATCTTAAACTATTATGATTACATTTACCATTAACAATTTTGTACAGAGTGTGCAAAATATTGTGGTAATATTTTTCAAATAGTAATAACATTCTTAATTTAATTGAAGTGAAAATTGAATAAATCTTTAATATATTATCATTTATTTTCGAAATTGAAACACTGATCTAGATAGTAGCAGCATAAAAAATATACTGTAGAATAGTATTTTTGCATTTTCACAAGAAACATTTTTTTATTTCCTTAGATACACCCTAATTCTGTACCATTATTCCTTAAAGTTTGCTCTCTTCAAAAAAGAAGAGAAGTGATTTTGATGATTAGTGAATGCTTGAAATATTGTTTCTTAGATTCAAGGACGTAAGCATATAAATATCTTGGTTGGAATCATCCTCGGAAAGAAAGCTTCTCAGAAATTTTCAAAAGTACAGGGTGTGTCGTACCCAATATAAGCCCAAGCGAAAATTAATTTGCAATGCTAATATCTGTACCAAACTTCAAACAAGAAGTAGAAAAATGGCTGATAAATCCAGCATCAGACAAACTAGTACTTGTAGGGTAGTTAAGCAACAAAACTATCAACTTGTATGGCACAGATTTTTCTGTTTATAGATGTCCAAGGCCTCTCCCAGAAATTCAATATTCTGTACTACCATATAATGCTAAAATAGTACTGGGAAGTAGTTAATCTCTATCACATGATCCATTGAAATAATTAACTAAACTCTGAAAAAGTATCCCATGAATCATATTACATAATCGAAACTTAACTTAGGTGCCATTCGGAAGGTATTAAAATTAACCACCTACTCGATCCTTTATATATGTTTTCCCATTTGAAACCAACAGTGAAATGAAATTTGAATGAGTCCCAACTTCAAAGATCGTTTTCGAACACCCTATGCAACATAGATCAACATAATGTGTCATATGTTCAAGCAACCACAATTACTATCACAATTGTTGTACATCAAATAGAACATTAGATATGTATTTAAAATATTATAATTTTTTCGAAATGAAAACACTGATCAAGCTAGTTGCAGCCTAAAAGTATATACTATAGAATAGTATTTTGTATTTTAAAAAGAAACATTTTCTTTATTTCCTTAGATACACCCTAATTCCGTACCATTAATCCTTAAAGTTTGCTGTCTTCGAAAAAGAATAGACGTGATTTTGATGATTAGTGAATGCTTGAAAATTGCCTCTTAGGTTCAAGGACGTATGCATATAAATATCTTGGTTGAGATCATCCTCGAAAAGAAGCATTTAAAAGCTTCCAAGAAACTTTCAAAAGTACAGGGTGTGTCGTACCCAATATAAGCTTAAGGGAAAATTAATTTGCAGTGCTAATATCTGTACCAGAAAACCTTAAACAAGAAGTACAAAAATGGCTGATTACTCCGGCATCAGACAAACTAGTATTTGTAGGGTAGTCAAGGAACAGAACTATCAACTTGTATGGCACAGATTTTTCTGTCATTGATTTCCAATGCCTCTTCCAGAAATTCAACCTTTGTAATACCATACAATGCTAAAATAGTCATGGGAAGTAGTTAATCTCTATCTTATGATCCATTGAAATGATTAAATAAACTCTGAAGACTGATCCCATGAATCCCACTACACAATCAAAACTTAGCTTAGGTACCATTCGAAAGGTATTAAAATATACCACCTACTCGATCCTTCATATATAAGTTATGCTATTTGAAAACAACAGTGAAATGTGATTTGAATGAGTCCCAACTTCAAAAATGGTTTTTGAACACTCTGTGCAACATAGATCAACAAAATGTGTCATATGTTCAAGCAACAATAATTACTATCACAATTGTTTTACATCTGAAGTTCTGAAATCAATATTGAGCGCAGAAAAATTTCAGGAAATGTCAAATATTTCGTAAACTATTCAAGATAGGTATGGGGAATTTCGACCAAACTCATATTAATTTATCCTTACAAAATCAAAAATGAAACAAAATATAGGGTATCCCATTAAAAACTCATAACTTTGGTATGTAACTGTATGGTCTAAAATATTTTGAGGTTATAGTCACTTCAGCACTACATATTATTGTGGTGAGCTACCCAGTATATCAGGCCCCATCTTCTTTTCACTACTTATCTGATGAAGCCACAGTGTGGTGAAACGCGTCATAAATTTGTCAAGATAGTAAAAATTTGAACATCTTCGTGTTATTTAATTAAGAAACGAATGTATTGAGTAGATACAATTAGGAATGGGTTTTGTCCGCGTATTCAAAATTGACATATGGACTTCAGAGATTTTACATAAATTAACAAGTTTTTAAAATCACTTCGAGTTTAATGAATGGAGTAGATAATTGAAATCTTTTCAGAGTGTCACTTGATTTCTCTATAATGATTCTGAGTTGAGGGTGATGAGGGTAGGAGGTTGATCTCGCATGTACCAAATCTACCTGAAAAACGGCCCCTTCAAATCAAAAAATTCATGTCTTCCAGCGTTTTTCTTCAGTATTACTTTATCCTTTGAAAACATTGTATAAATATCACAACCTATTTTCGAGTCATCAATGAAGTTTTTTAGATATATAGGGTGCGCCAGAGAAAACCGGACAATTTTTTTCCATTATAACTTTCGCAATTTAAGAGCTAGACCATTCGTTCTTGCTTCATTAGAAAGCCAAAGGACTAGGTTTTTCAGAAATTGTATCGAAATTTTACTTCCGGTGAAATCCAATATGGCTGACTCATTCGAAAGTGAGCAATATTTCAAGATCGCTGGAACGCGTTTTTTTCAATAAAAAACTCGAATGGGGTATTCGGTCGATAATTCAGTCTTCTTTGAACAATTTGACATATTGACCTTAAAAATATTCCAAGAATTGGTAAAAAAGTAGCGTGAAGAGTTTTTTCATTCTTATTTTCAGGTGTAATCAAAATATTTTCTCACCTCATGGCGTTGGCACTCCTGAAGTTGTTGTGCTTTTCATGGATGTTCTAGGAAGACAAAGAACCAGATTTACTAAAACCAATCTAAAATTTGATTTCCTTTCGAAACCAAAATTGACGACTTTCTCAAATATTAACAATTTTCCCCACGCATTAAAGAAGTTTTCGCGGTCTTAATGAATCAACTGCGTAATTCAATCACTAGATTGAACCATTCCCATCATTTTGAGGGGTCGAACTCGAATATTGATTCAGAATTGTGCCAATTGTCGTTAATAATGTTTCTCTTTTCCACCATCTTATGTACCTCCCGTTGTGAGTCTGAACATAGACTGCATGCATTAACTCTATGATAAACAAAAAATAATCGAATTTGGGACGACATTTAGTTTGAACTATGAGATATTTGGGAAACAGTCATCCTGATCTTGTTCCTAATGACCTTATTGTCCGAAATTTTTCCTCAAGATCATAGATTATACTTCTTCTGTAATTAGGGGATGTAAATTTGCGTGATATTTGCCTAGCAGTATAGCCACGCACAAATAAACATTCAATGAAACGTTTATCCTCATTTGTTGAAACCATTGTTAACAATTTCAAAAGTCAAAAACAAGCAACATCAAGATAAAATTCGAGTTCAAACCAGATGTCGTCTAAAACTCGATGACATTTCATTATTTTTTCTTTAGCATAGAGTTAATGCATGCAGTCTATGTCAAGAGGTTTCACAACGGGAACATTATTGGCGACAATTGGCACAATTCTGAAGCAATATTCGAGTTCGACCCCTCAAAATGATGGAAAAGGTTTAATCTAGAGATTGAATTACGCAGTTGATTCATTATGACCGCGAAAACTTTTTAATGCGCGTGGAAAATTGTTAATATTTGAGGACGTCGGCCATTTTGAATTCGAACGGAAATCAAATTTTAGATTGGTTTTAGTAAAATATGGTTCTTTGTCTTCTTAGAACATCTATGAAAATCACAGCAACTTCAGGAGTGCCAACGCCATGAGGTGAAAAAAATATTTCGATTTCAACTGAAAATAAAATGAAAATAATTCTTCTCGCTACTTTTCTACCAATTCTTGGAATATTTTTAAGATCACTATGTCAAATTGTTCAAAAAAGACTGAATTATCGACTGAATGCCCCATTCGAATTTTGTATTGAAAGAAACGCGTTCCAGCGATCTTGAAATATTGCTCATTTTCGAATGAGTCAGCCATATTGGATTTCATTGGAAGTAAAATTTCGATACCATTTCTGAAAAATCTAGTCCTTCGGCTTTCCAATGAAGCAAGAACGAATGATCTAGGTCTAAAATTACGAAAGTTATAACGGAAAAAAAATTGTCCAGTTTTCTCTGACGCACCCTATATATAAAATATATTCATTTTCAGAAAAGGACCAATTTAATAAATTCTTTTTGGTAATTAAGAAATATTTTTGTGCTTTAATGCACAAAATTAGGCCTTTCTATCGATTTTTTGCGCAGCTAGACAGATTTTAATGCAGTTCGGGGCGTTGGATTCGAAAGAATCTCTAGGATTTTTGCAAACTGATCATATCATGAAAAAATCTCAAACTGCATTTGTGCCTAAAATAAATGCATTTCAGAATTGAATTTCGAAGTAGAGAATCAAAAAATAAAGAAAATTGGTAAATATTCATGAAAATTAATCCAAATCTATTACTCGGGATTTTTTGGGGTCGCTGAACATAAATACGAAGTGCCCGCAGGGTTGCTTTAACGTCTTCCTCTAGAGTATTATAACAATTTGTCATAGAATTAGCCTGAGTAACAAATTTTGATTCATTTTCACGATTATTTACCGATTTTCAAATTTTTTATAATTTTCCACTTCAAAACAAACGCAATTTGGGAATTCTTCATGATTAGAATAGTTCACAAAGTTTCTAGAGATTCTCACGAATCTGATTCACCAAATTGAATTAAAATCCGTCTTGCTGCGCAAACAATCGATAGATAAATCCTTTAATGCCTCGATAAAATGCATCTCCAAGCACCATAAGTTGTCTTCAAGCAGACAACACGGAAATTTTGATGGATCCCCATATAATATTATTCATAATTTCTTTTTTGCCACAAAAGAAGAATGGAATCTCTTAAAGCTCCAAATGTTGATCCGTTATATTAATTTACATGGCACCTCCCTCAGGATATGCAATTTTAATTTTTTACTTGCGGTATCTTTTGAACTTTCTATAGATGGGAGGGCATTGTGATGATGATCTGCCATAATGATCATGTAAATTGGTCATAAATTATCTGTATTATAGCGTATTCAGAACATTCGTAATTATAATATTTCAGGCGAAAGTATAGCAAGAAATAATTCATAAATTTTGAAATTTGGACTCTTTTGACTTGATGAATGGTTTGTAGACTTATGAAATTTATGATGGACCATAGAACTCAAGCCTTTCTCAAGTGATACGGGATGACGAGATGACGTAAATTATGGTATCGATAAACTAAAAATACAAATACATCAATTTACTTAACAATTTTAGTATCATATAATATTCATTTATTTATATTACCTGATAACTTTATATTTCATATTTCAATGAATATAGATTTTAAAAATCAACAAAAATTAACGCATAATCGTTATGTCAAAAAAACGTGAATTTGTTTTAGAAAGAATTTGATTGATATGTTCTATGGGATTCAAGTCGGGACTTCTGGCTGGCCATCATAAAATAGCAATTTCGGCATTTTGCAGAAATTCCGTAACTACTCTAGCTGCATGAGGCCGAGCATTATCATGCATATAAAAGAAGTTTTCGACAATCAATGGGCAAAGGGTACAACATGGGGTTCAAGGATATCTGCGATGTATCTGGCCGATGTCATTCTTCCATTATTCATTAGGACTAACTCAGTTCGACCATAGATAGAAATGCCTCCCCACACCATTACAGAGCCTCCGACGACGTTTTCGGTGTGCCGGATATTGCATTGCTGATACCGTTCCCCAGGTCATCTGTACATAGGCATGCGCCTATCATTTGACACTAGACAGAACCTGGACTCGTCGGAAAAGAGAACATTCGACCATTCTGGAATACCCCAATTTGCATGTTCCCTCGCAAACTGAAGTCTTGCAACTCGATGCTCTCTGGTGAGACGCGGGCCGGTAGAAGCCACCCTTGGTCTGATATCGTCTTCTCTGAGCCTGTTCCTAACAGTTTGCAATGAAATATGCACATTTCTGGAAAGTGCAAGTTCATTTTGTAGCATTCTAGCCGTACAGTGCCGAACTCTTAGTGTAGTTAAACGAAGCCAACAATCATCAATTAGTGTTGTTATCCGATTTCTTCTCTGTGCGGCCCTTCTTCCATATTCCCCTGTTTCGTGGTACCGATTAATTGCTCTTGAAATAGTGTTTTGGTTAACACTCAACAAGTTAGCCACGTCAGGCACTTCGAATCAATATATAAAAAAAGTTGATAAATCGTACAGGACCGTACGAAAGCGAAAAACTATCTGGACATTCATACAACAAAATGCTCTATTTCATTCAAACTGCGGCGAGTACCACCATGAGCTTAGGACAGAAAATAGAACATTTACCGAGAGTTCCATCCAATACTTCAAAAAGAGTTGACAAACCGTACAAGGCCGAACAAGAGCGGAAAACTATCTGGACATTCAAAGAAAAAATACTTTATTTCTTTCAAACTGCGGCAAGTACGATTTTGAGCTCAGGCATTTAAATAGAACATATGTAACAGTTCTGGATCATATATATATATATATATATATATATATATATATATATATATATATATATATATATATATATATATAAAGTTGCAATCGATGCTTCTAATTAGGTTGACAAACCATACAGGTTCGTACAGAAGTGGAAAATTGTAACAGCATACCTAGAACAGAAATTTTCAAATGGAAAAGAGCTGATGCATAGGTTCTTCAAAAATATATTCAGATTTTACAAATCAATAGAAAAATAAAAATTCTTGTACGGTCCTGTACGGTTTGTCAACTTTTTATGAAACATCGAACATCGATTCGTACCCTCTGCATTTGTTCTATTTCGAGGCGTAAGCTCTTAGTGGTACTCTTTTTAGTTTGAATGAAATAGTGCGTTTTGTTCTATGAATGTTGTCACAACATTCATAGAACAAAACGCAGTATGTTGCAGCTGATGTGCGGTCCTGTATGGTTTTTGTTCTATTTCTTTGCCAAAACTCACGCTATAATATGAATGATATATAGAAATTTGTTCTTCGTTACTTCGTCGACCAATCAAAGCATTTGGTATGTACTAAACTAGTTATTTCGAAAATTATTTATACATGCCACCCTTGCCTGAATGACTAACTATCCACATTTAACAGTCAAGTCGTCGCTAAGTATTCTTAAATCATCCCTGAAGAAGAAGGAGAAATATTTTAAATTTGGCAACGTAGCGCACAGTATTCACTCTATCCCACAATCAACATTCACCATGTCAGAATCTGTGGCTGGAAAAGTGTGGCTAAGTTCACACTAATACTCGTACATCTGTGATTTCCTTTTCATTTCTCAAAATTGTTGCAATGTACACTTGAGATGCGAAATGAATTTTCCACCAGATGTCTCTCTGGATCAAGTGTTGATTTGAATGATTTATTGATTTTTAAATTGATATCACTGATTGAAAATGATTGATTACATAAGCACGCTATGTAATTCAAGCTTTGCAATTATTGATATAAATGGATGCCTTCCTTTAAATACGCTTAATATCTTTCGCTTTCAATATTGAAGGAACGCGTTGATGAGTGCCAATTAGAAGAACGACAAGACTTTAATTTATACCACTCAAAAGCTGTTACTCGAATCAGTATTTATACGATTTTGAATTGCTCGATGATTAATATAAAATCAGTTTATGAATGAATTTTAGGAGTGACCTAACGTGATATGTTTTATTAACCTTGCAATTAATTCGCTATCGACTTCATGAATGAATTGGAATAATTATATACAGGTGTTCCATCTGAAACAAACTAAACTGTATACGACTAATCCCATTGTGATTAAAAATTTTTGGAGGAATATGTTCAATTTTTTCATTTGGGAGATAAATTTTGATGTATATTTGAGGCTATATCGAGAAATACCCTAAAAAGAGATGCTCCAAACCCTCAAAATAGAGGAAGGCAACGGGTTCGAGCGATACCTTTTTTGAAGGCTCTTTGAAGCTTCTCTATGACGGTGTATACGAAAATCAATTTCGACGAATCTTTTTCGAAAAACAACATTTTTTTTAAACTAGCCACACAGAACATTTTGACTATTTTCATTATTATTGAAAATACAGGGAGGGTGTTACACAATAGTATGTCACAATTTGAGGGGGTAAATCTACGTGCAATTTTAAGAAAAAAAGTTCATATAAACATAGGTCCACAAAAGCTTCATTACGGAGCTACAGGGTGTTGAAATTTACGGAAAAAATTGGTTTTTTCTTCGAAACTCCTGCAGTTTTTGAGATATTCAGCCGAAATTTGAAATGCAAGCTATTTTTTATAGCCTCCATCATTACACGTCCTAAATTCTAACTAGAATCTACAAGGTGTTTTCTTTTCCTGGAGCCATGTCTTCTTTTGCCCTTTCAAACTCTTTTGCAGTACGCCACTGATCAGCGTACAATCAATTTTCGTCATCTTCGTTCAATTTAGAAACTTTTTTGACACTTGTAATTCTTTCGTATATCCAACCGTTCTTGAGCAAAAAATTATTGAACGGTTGTATGCATTCTCTGAATTGAAAGCACTTCTAATTAAAAAAATTACATTTATTTATTTATTTTGTCAGTTGCAAAAGCTGAACCAATGCCTGCTCGAATTGTTTATTGAATTAACTATTAGTTTTAAGACTTTTGAAGTTATTGCTGTAAGAAAAAATGGCTAATTTTACTAACGTTGAATTGGCTGATATCCATTACATGTACGGTCTGACGGAAACACAACAGAAGCTAGGCGATTATATCAGGTGCGCTTTCCGAATCGAGTAACACCAGACAGGCGAACATTTTCAAATATCCATAGAAGGTTGAGGGAAACTGGTACTTTTACTGCAAATAATTATTTAAAAGGTGCAACTCAAACTATGAGAAATCCAGATATTGAGGAAGCTTTTTGAATTAATTTGAATCCTCATGTGAGTATAAGAAAAATTGCAGAACAGTTGAATATTTCACATGTTCTAGTTTGGAGGATTCTCCAAGACTTTTTATTGTACCCGTTTCATATTCAACGCGTCCAAACTCTACTTCCTCGAGATTTTCCTTCAAGACTGAATTTCTGCCGATGGTTCTTAGATAAAATTAGAGAAAATGCTCATTTTGATAGTGAAATAATGTTCACTGACGAAGCTAACTTTTCCAGAACTGCTATCACAAATTTTCACAATATCATTATTGGGCTGAGGAAAACTCCCATTTGATCGAAGAATCTCATCATCAAGAACGATTCTCACTAAATGTCTGAGTCGGAATAATTGGAAATTATTTGAATGGGCCATTTTTCTGCCTAAAAGACTAAACGGTCGGCAATTTCTTGAGGGGAGGTTATCTTTACTGCTCGAGGATGTGGCACTTTTGGTGAGAAACATAATGTGGTTCATGCATGAGGTGTCACCAGTACATTTTAGTAGAGATGCTAGGGAATTCTTGAATAATACATTAAACAACCGATGGACAGGTCGGAGTAGTCCAGAACCATGGCCTCCTAGGTTCCCAGATTTAAATAGTTTAGACTTTTTCTTATGGAGATATCCCAAAAGTTTTGTTTACACCACTCCAGTGAACACTGTAGAAGAATTGAGAAATCGAATAAGGACAGAGGCCTGTATTCTTGCAGCAATTTATTTAGTTTTTAATTGTTATTTTTTTAATTTGATACTGAATAAGTATAAGTTGAGTCTCAGAAGATGAACTATCAAAATAAAAGCAAATTTTTGGCATACCTATCGAATATTTCTATATTTTTTTTATTTAGCGAATAACCTACAATTCAAATAATTCAAATTCAATAATTTTTCACTCGAAAACGGTTGGAGATACGAAAAAATTCCATGTGTCAAAAAAGTTTCTGAATTGAACGAAGATGACGAAAATTGATTGTACGCTGATCAGTGGCGTACTGCAAAAAGTTTGAAAGGGCAAAAGGAAAAGTAAACACCTTGTGAATTTTAGTTGAAATCTAGGACGTGTAATGATGGAGGCTGTAAAAAAATAGTTTGCATTCCAAATTTGGGCTGAATATCTCAAAAACTGTACGAGTTTTGAAGAAAAAACTAAATTGTTCCGGAAATTTCAACACCCTGTAGCTCCGTAACGAAGCTTTTGCGGATGTTTATATAATTTTTTTTTCTTAAAATTGCACGTAGATTTACCTCCTCAAGTTGAGACATACTATTATGTTACATCCTGTAGAAAAAAAAATCGATTTTTGTTTTGGAGGGAAACTTTTGGAGGCTAGTTAAGTCATGCGTGGATTAACCAGAAAATTCACTCAGGTTAGTGTTTAAGACGATAAGGAAAGTAATGTCGTTTAAAAGCCCTTTTTTGACTACAACAATCTTAAAGAGATTCAACTGTTTAATTTGAATTATAATTTCCTCTCTTTCAATAAGAAAAATTTTCACAAGCTATGAAATGAACACGTTTGTTTAGACTTAATATATAGTTTTTAGAAGCAAGATGTTCAACTGATGTTGTTCTGTCATTGGATGCAATGTAATTCAATTATCAAAATATGTTGTACATATTGCTAGAACGTGTTGAACTGGTAAGCCTTTATTACCAAAATCAAAATTGTTCCCGAGTGGCTGCCAGGTAATTTAACCATTTAACCAAACCACCTTGATCGAAACGTCCGCCCTAATTTCGAAATGGAGTTCCAGTTAAGCGACAACTTTTTACACATAAAAGTTTTTGTAATAGTTGTGTGCATGTACTGGGTTTTGATTTACTATACTTCATGTAAAAACAATTACCTCACTCCGCCTTTGAAATAAGTCATTCAACTTAAGAAAATATTTTCAATGTCTGCAGTTAACCTTTCTACCAAATATGTCGAGAATCGATGTAATGGGCCGTATTCATAAAAAAAAGGATATGCTCAGAAGTATGAGGTAAAAGTATAAGGTTATGATGAAAAGTAAAAGGTTGAAGTAAAAGCATTTCATTTTATTCATATTCATAATGATTACCTTATACTTGAGATGATATCCTCCTCGCACAAGTAGAAGGTTGACACTGAGCGACAAGTTAGGACTTGTCTGAGGTGATGATCCTCCCTGTTTTACTTCACTTTTGGATTAGATAGGTACTCAGTTGGGAATAAATTATTTTGTCGATTCGTACTGTGAAAAAGCCTTTTCCATGCTCAGAAAGTGAAAGTGAAATTGATGTTATGGAAAATGTGAATAATGAACTTGAATCCTTGGCAGAAGGAGTGGCCGTTTCTCCTGTTATTTTGGAAAAGTCACAGGTACCACAAATGAAACGAAAAAAGGAGGAAGCTATCAATAGACTTTTGGAGAAATACGAGGCAAAATCTGGCACACCCATTTATACGAAAGTTATTTTGAAGAAACTGAACAGCATGAAATCCAGATTAAAGAAGAAAACAGGGAATAAAGCAATAAAACTGTTACATTGTGAAAAACAATTACTTAAGGCTATGGAGGGAGACAGCAATCCAACGATTGAAAAAATAAAGGGGTCAACTCAAATTGGCGTGAATGAAGATGAGAACCTTCAGGTGAAAAGGTCTCTACAGAACTAATAGACATCGGACCCAGAGCATCATTCAAGCAAGGGGGAGCGATGGAAATTTGGATCTACCACGTACTAGCTCCATGGCGCGTAAATCGTTAGTGCTCCACCCAAAACAATAATCTCAACTCTGAAGTATGAAACAGACAAAACCAAAGGACTGACTAACAGAGAACTACAACGCTTGGTTCTTTTGCAACAGTACCAAACTAATATTGTGCAGAAGCAATATTATGAAAAGAAGTTGGAAATTATGAGATTTACGGATTTTACAGCCAAAATTGTTTCTGTTGGACTACAAACATATTTCAATTTATAAAAACTCAGTAGAATATTAATTTTATGTTCCGTTTTTTTCTAATGTACTAATTACTGACTTCAATTATCATTAAAATTGTTTATATTACGCATCAAGTTTCTTCTGATTTCCCTGGTGACGAAGAGTGGGTATACCATATTATTCATCATGTTCCTTATCTTCGATTATTATTATCCTCTCTTTTTTCAGAAGCTTATTATGATTTGACTCAGCTTCTGCAGTAGGATTTTTGAATGGAGTCATTAGACATGGCTCTATCCCATATCCATCATCCCCAAGTAGCACAACATTGTTTCTATTTCTTAATTGTAAGCATATTTGAGAATTTCTCCATATTCTTGAGTCAAGCACTGATCCAAGATAGCTGAATCAACACTTTTGAACATTTCTATGGCATCAAATGTAGCTTGCACATTCATTGTTGCTTTTCCTGTTCGATTAATGTATTCATCCCCATGAAGATACGGTTTCAGAATCCCTATGTGGGTACAATCGATAACGCCTATAGCGGTTGGACATTGGTATTTGCTTTGCCACAAAATTTTCGCTTACATTATTTCATTGTTGGTACATTACATTACATGACAATCGTGGGGGTCGATTGGCTCTGCAAGCCTTTCCGAACTGCGACCAAATTGGTCTTTTCTTCGTAACCCTTCTTATTTATTTCCCTGTAGGTCTAAATCCCTTACAAAATACGAATCTCCCTGGGAGCTTTGGCTTTTACTTCGCGCGGCTCTAGTTTGTCGCTACCGAAGTGTATATGACTTTGACGCACAGTTGCGATGCAACTGCAAAGAATATGTTCGGCAGTTTCATCGCCCTCTTAATATATTCTGCATGCTGCCGGTTTCGATTTGCCCATTGAGATGGTATCTCAGTGGGCAGTGTTCAGTGAGGAGGCCTGTTATGATCCTCCACTCGTCCCTAGAGAGATCGAGAAGCTGTTTTGTCTTCTTTGGGCGAATAGTCTATGAACTTTTTCGCTTGACTCTGGCCTGGAGTTTCCCTCCAGTATTCTTTTTTGCGAGATTCTTCTCATCGTTCCAGTTCCTGTCGTCTGCGCGGCCTACTTAGACCGCAGAACGGTTCAGGTCCGATGGGTGGGATTCCAGCAGCTGATTTGGCCAGTTCGTCAGCGGCTTTATTTCCTTGTATGCCTTCGTGGCCAGGCACCAACCACAGGAAAAGTTTCTTCCCCTCAGAAAGTTGCTTCAAGGATTGACGGCATTCCCAGACAGAGATGCTCCGATAACTGTTAGAGCTTAGAGCTTTTATCACTGCCTGACTGTCCGTTAAAATGTAAATCTTTGCACCTTTGTAGTCCCTTATTGCAGCATTTTTTTACAGCAAGTGTTTTTGCTTGCATGATTGTGGGAGTAGAGCCTAGAGCCACTGATGTCGAGTACTTGGGTCCATATATGACTGCTCCTATTCCATCAATCGTTTTCGATCCGTCCGTGTACCAAATGGAGGATTTTTGGTCGAATTGATTTATTTTTCCCTTGACGATGGTGAGGTCTTCTATGGCCACTTCGAAGGGTGTGTGAAAATCAAACTTAAGCGGCATTATATCCGATGGTTGTGATAAGATTTCTGGCACTATGTAACCCAGGATCCCCAGGTGTCCCTTCAGATCACCAGGTAATTGTTTTTTGTGTCTTGGAGCCGTAATGCCGCAATCAACGCCTCCTGTTTCAATTTTATATGAAGAGGAGGGAGATTTAGGATTACCTCTAAGGCAGAAGTCGGGGTGCTTCTCATAGCACCTGTTATGCCCAAGCACGCTAGCTGCTGGAATTTTTGCAGCTTGTTTTGCGTAGTTATTTCTGATGCTTTCGTCCACCATACTAACGATGCGTATGTGACAATGGATCTTATAACCACTGTGTATAACCAGTAGGTTATTTTTGGCTGTAGCCCCCAGGTCTTTTCGAAGAGTCTACGGCATGCCAATAGGCACGATGTAGCCTTGGAAAGAGTTTTGTCAATGTGTAGATTCCAGTTGAGTCTCTGATCTATGGTTAACCCTACATTCTTTGCCTGTTCCGAAAATTTCAGAGTATGTCCATTCAGAAAGGGGGGCTATAAGTTCAACTTTCTACGTCTTGTGAATGGAATTAGAATGGTATTGTTTGGAAGGATGCATTGATGATAGCAGGAAACTTAATCCATTCATTTGCATGTGCATATATTTTGTCAATTGTGTCATTGGCGGTGCGGGATACCGTAGCTTGACTCACTCCAAGTTCTTGGCCTATACCTTTCTGATATCCTGGAAGACTGAGGTAACGTAAACATATCTTCATTCTGTGGACATACGACAACGCACCACCACGAGTTTTTTCACTAATTCCTAAGAACCTGTTTGAAAGCCACTGTATACTTTCCCCTTCAAACTGGAATAATGCTTTAAAATCGCGAACAAGTGTAAGCAAACAATGAAATGTTTAACATCCCTGACACTCACAAAATATGTCATTCTGCTAAAAATCGTACTGAACAACTTCTCACTTCGCAGTTGAGTCTGTTACTGACCAAATTCAGCTTTTTCGAAGGAAGGTTAGGTTAGATTTACTCCTCTACGAGTATGAGAACTTGCTTTTAATCTTTTGGAAGTATAAGGATCCGCTCGAAATTATAATGAATACAATGAGAAAGATATCTTTTTTATTTCATCAATATAAGCATATCCTTTTTTTATGAATACGGCCCAAGGACTCAGGAGTTACTGAAAATAAATTGTTTAGCTCAGATTCAAGAATCAGCCTTTATCTTCGAAAATAATTATAACCTATCTAATTTCCGCTTGGCATTCCTGAGTTCTCCTCGATTCTTCTATCATTCCCCCTGTATACAACTATTTAATGGAATCTTTTCACATTTTTGCCACCAGTGATTCAATTATTAATAACTTCTGTTAACTAGTTGCTAATATAGCGAGTTTATTGCAATAGAAACCAGAATAAGTAATATAACCACCATAGAAAATGTAGAAAATCAAGATAAGTTTCCGTATATTTCGCTGAATAAGCTTATCTATATCATCTTCAAGGTTCTTCTTGGAACGTGATATTCAGCTTGAAATAGTACACACAGTGAAAAGTACACAGAACTTTGTAATGAATTGATTCTTAGAAGTATACAGGGTGCCCCAAATTAAGATAGCAAAATGTGAAAATCTACAATTCTTGTTTGACGGGGTTATAAGTTGATAAAAATTGATATAATTTTTAATTCAATAAAACAATGATGTTCTAATTTTCACTATATTAACATACTTATGTGATGCTTCATGAGATTAGTAAATTATTCAAACTGATGATGTGCCTAATATATAACATTGGCAAAAGCAGTTACGAAGCACAATAGGAGAAAATGCAAATAGGTTTGCGTCTTCAGTATTTCTGACGAATTTAGGTCTAATTGATTATTGAGTAAAATTCCTCAATTTTCTTCTTCATTTCATTTCTTCTTCCTTTTTCCGAAAATTCAACATTCTGTAATGCCATATAATGCTAAACATATCTCCTGGGATGCAGTTAATTTCTACCCTAGTGTTTCACCTCATGATCCATTGAAATTGATTATCAAGTTCTAAAGAATAATTATGTGAATCCCATTTTATAATCAGAGCTTATGTATCTTTAAGGCGTATATTTAAAAAGAAATTACTTTCACTTCAATAATGAAATTTACACAAGCAACAACGGTTCAATAATGGTTAATCCTGTCCTTTACTAGCCGAAATTTTCATGGAAAACATTGAGAGAATAATTCATGATCATCCGCTGACGAAACATTGCATTTATTAGTTTAGATATGTGAATGACATAATCTGATGTTCTACAGATTCCTTTAGTACCTTCATAAGTTCACCCTGATATGAAGTTCTTGTTTGAAATGAAAACTGAGAGTTCATTATTTTTTAGTTTAACATTACACATTAAAATATATAATAATGTTTATGATATTTTGATATTTCAGATAATTCCATAATTTTAGTAAATTATGGAAATGAACATTTTAATTACTACTGCGGTTACCTTCGTTTCAATTACTTTATTATTTTCGCTATTATATTCTTTGACTCTCGGTTTTTAATAGAGCCATTGGTTCGCAAATAATGTTTCAACCATTTGAAAATACGTTTGTTCGTTTCTATATTATTTTGGAAAAACCTTCTAAAATACTATTAACTCTTTATACTAATACATAAACCCAAGAAATGGGGAGATATTAATTATTTATTTTGACAATGATGAGGAATTATTTTGCGAATGGCAGGATTTCCATCTTATAACGAGATTCGGTTAGAAATTACTCTTCATTTTTGTATGATCTGTATTGAAAAAAAGTTGATCCTATAGCTCGGAAACAGTTGGATAAAGAAATTTTTCGATTGCATTCCTGGATTTTATTCAAAAAAGTGTCCACAGAATCCGAAAATATTTCTAACGTAACTCAATTAATATCCCAGATTCACCAATAAAGTTTGCTGGAAAAGCGAGAAGGTGAAAGGAGTGGTCATTTTTTTTAATCTGCAATGTTCTACAATTCAACAACAAAACCATAGAATTTGGGACACCCTATATACCTAGTTATGGGATACCTTGTAACTGTTTTTATTATTAAAATACATTTTTAAATATATGCAAATGAGCTCGAAATCCAATGAATTTCAGTATATTATTCATGTTATTACATAATTACTACATATGTAGTTAATCGTAAGTTGAAGATTGAGTTGAAACAATAATCGAATAGTAAAATTCCTTCATACTCCGACACTTTCAGGCATTTGTTTTTGTTGTTCTGAAACATCCTGTAGTGCTTCAAGTATATTATTAAATCTTTTTATTTTCAGGTTCGTGGTCACGATATTAGGAATATGGGCGAGCTTTTGTAGTGCTGTAAGTATCCTTAAATCTGTTAAAATCCGAATTGACCACCTGTTTTAACGCTTGAATGAAATACGATCCCATCCATTATTTTGTCAACACTACCCCAGTTGAACGATACGACATGTTTCCTTTTATGTGCCGATTCCTTGAACTACATCGTTCCTATTTCTCTTTATCTAGAACATTATACACATATTTCCGAAAATTTCTGACAGACGTGAAGATTTATCAGAGTTCCGTTCCGCTTTGTCCAGGATGTTATCTCTTTCTCGCCTTCACATGAATGGAAATTGGCACAATATCATAGATAAAGAGACAATTCATTAATACTCATATATAAGACAAATTCGATGGTTTACGAGGGGTATCAGTTAAGTTTTGCATATTATTGTTATTCATTGAAATAAGAGTAAGGGACTGAGTCCCATACACTCTAAAACTAACAAATAAGTGAAACAAGTAGATATATAGGGTGCGCCAGAGAAAACCGGACGTTTTTCTTTCCGTTATAACTTTCGCAATTTTAGAGCTAGATCATTCGTTCTTGCTTCATTGGAAAGCCAGTCATTGCAGAAATTGTATCGAAATTTCACTTCCGGTGAAATCCAATATGGCTGACTCAGTCGAAAATGAGCAATATTTCAAGATCGCTGGAACGTTTTCTTTTCTCTAAAAAATTCGAATGGGGCATTCAGTCTTTCCTGAACAATTTAACATATTGATCTTAAAAAAATTTCCAGGAATCCAATTCGAAAGAAGTTTTTTCATTCTGATTTTCAGCTGAAATCGAAAATTTTTTTTCACCTCATGGCGTTGGCACTCCTGAAGTTGCTGTGTTTTTCATGGATGTTCTAGGTAGCCAGAGAGCCATTTTTCACTGAAACTAACCTAAAATTTGATTTCCGTTCGAATTCAAAATGGCCGACTTCCTCAAATATTAACAATTTTCCCCACGTATTAAAAAGTTTTCGCGGTCGTAATGAATCAACTGCCTGCTTCAATCACTAAATTGAACCTTTCCCATCATTTTGAGGGGTCGAAATCGAATATTGATGCAGAATTGTGCCAATTGTCTTCTATAATGTTTCTCTTTTCCACCTTCATATGCACCTCCCGTTGTGAAACCTCTGAACATAGACTACATGCATTAACTCTATGATGAACAAATAATAATGAAATGTCATCGAGTTTTAGACGACATCTGGTTCGAACTCGAATTTTATCTTGATGTCGCTTGTTTTTGACGTTTGAAATTGTTAACAATGGTTTTAATAAATGAGGATAAGCGTTTCATTGAATATTTATTTGTGCGTTGCTATACTGTTAGGCAAATAATACATAACGTAATATTGGTAACATATGATCGAGAATTATGCGACAATAATTTTCCGAATCTAATCTTATGTCTTGTTCTATAAAAATGATATTTGATTTGAAGTTCCTCGAAATACTGGTAGAGACCATTACATGCCTGGAAAATTTTTGTCTTTCCCTCTACAAACGAATTAAAAGCACATTCCACATAGTTTAATTCGTCGCAACACAAATTCTGTCATTCTGGCTGTTTTTTGGTGGGACAACACTGAAAATTTTTTCTTCTGTGGAGCAGATATTTTCAATTTGTCTACGTGTTCTAAATCTATTTAATAAATTTTTGCATCGCTCCAATCTGCGCCCTTTAACAGCTTTTGAAAATTATTATGCCTCCGAAAATAGTTAAGACCCAAATCGGAAGTCGGCCATTTTGAATTTGAACGGAAATCGAATTTTAGGTTTGTTAGTAAAAAATGGTATTTTGTCTTCCTAGAACATCCATGAAAAACACAACAACTTCAGGAGTGCCAACGCCATGAGGTGAAGAATATACTTCAATTTCGAAATCAGAATGAAAAAAATTCTTCATGATACTTTTTACCAATTCTTGAAATAATTTTAAGATCAATATATCAAACTGTTCAGAAAAGACTGAATGCCCCATTCGAATTTTTTAGTGAAAAAAAAAACGTTCCAACGCTGTTGAAATATTGCTCATTTTTGAATGAGTCTGCCATATTGGATTTCACCGGAAGTGAAATTTCGATACAATATCTGAAAAACCTAGTCTTTTGGCTTTTCAATGAAGTAAGAACGAATTATCTAGCTCCAAAAATGCGAAAGTTATAACGAAAAAAAAAGTCCAGTTTTCTATGGCGCACCCTATATGCAGATATGAAAACAAAACAATATGTTCAAAAATTAGACGAAAATAATGAAGACTCAGTCAGTTTAAAATAACTGGTGTAACTCATACGTGAAACTTTTTACACTATTCCACTTCACCACACTCGGGGGTGAGTCGGTTTTACCCCTGAAAGACACACTTACAGAGAAACTTCTCGTACTGTGTTGAAAAATTAACGCAATGATCTAAGTTTCTTTCAACTTCAGCTACATCATCTTCCAAATTGCGATGACTTGTCCTTGTCTAGCTGTCTTAAGTAATATAGTTAGTATAAATGAACACTATTATGACATTAGTTTAAAAATTTTTTAAATAAGCATAGAGAGGACTTCTTAATTTCATTAATTAGTAGTTTGTGTGAGAATTTATGTGTTGTTGGAACAATCCGTCACTGGAAGCCAATAGTCCATAATGTTATTGAACAACTATTTCGCAGAAACACAACGGGTTAAGAAGAAGGGAGCATCACTAGGAGAAGTGTGTCGACTCACAAACATGAAATGACATACAGTGAAAGTTCCTCATTCGGGCTTTCTTCACTCGCGTCTTCAATATTAGCGTAAACGCGTCGTCAAATGGACTTATAAGAAAATGAAATAGACCTTTTCTACTTCACCTACAACTATGTTTTTAAATGATATTGCCACTGCATTGGTTTGGCCTTTCCTTTGACATAAGCCGCCTTCGCCGCGGTCCGTGTTTTTGCGATTGTAAATAAACCAAATGTTCAAGTGAAGCGATCTTATTATTCAATGCATAAAGTATAAGGTTAAATTCTGCTTAAAAGACATTGCTAACTTTGGTAAAAGCCGCTTTGCGTTTTTCATTGTTTCATTTTTCCATTCCCAAAATTATGATCAAGTAATACGTCTTTACCGTAGTCTTCCTAATTTATAATGTTGCCGAAAAAAATTGAAAAACAAGTTTTCATTCGAAAAAATCAGTTACCGTTTAGACTGAAAATCGCTTGATCGTTTAGGCTCTGGAGAGTCATTTCCATCCATATCACTCGAATTCAATGTTAACGAATCAACTAAACGATCGATAAAAAATCCGAAGATAACATAAGATCGTCTGTAGTTTTTACTTCACTGTCAGCGAAAACAGAATATTTCAAATGTTATTTCACAAGTTAAAACTCTGATATTTAACCATAAAAGAAATTGACATACTTCATTCAGCGAGGTATTTCTTGTAATTTGAAGATAGCTTACCTGACAAGTAACTGATGTCATAGAGAATACCTACTAGAAAAGAAGAGAAACGAGAAGTCAGATTCAATCCACCTCAACAGTAATTGATTTCGTCCTTTCTCTCTCGGCATTCTGACCAGATTTACTTTGATGAAGATTTTGAGATGAGTCTCGTATAGAGACATCCAAATACATTATTTGAAACATTTCTGGTCATACAGGGTGTTTCAACGAAAACTAAGCAGAGGCTATATCTACCAAGATATTAATTTCTGATCAAAACGCAAAAACAGGTAAATTTTTGTTTCAAGGGGGACATCTTTTGGGGTACAATACTTGCCTGAAATATCAACCCCTTAAGCGGCGGTTGCAATCCTTGAACATTTTGAATAAGGAAGATGGGTCGAGTGCTGACTCAGAAGAAAGGTGGTATCTTTGTCTACATTGCCTTGCACAAATTTTCATTTTTAATTAAAAACTGTAAACGATACAGAGTGAGCAACTGAAAGATAGGGAATACTATTTCCTTGAGACTATTCAAGTTTCAGTGAGGTAGATCCATGCTGATCAATGGTAGTCATCATCAAGTACCATCCTCATCTCGAATTTCAAGCCCTGGAGCAGGGGTGACAACCTTTGAAAATTTGGAAGAGGGTAGATGGGTCGAGTGATAACTCGAAAGAAAGGTATTATCTTTGTCTGCATTTCCGTGAAAGAATTTTCATTGATTGAAAACTGTAGAAGATACAGAGTGAGTCACTGAAAAATAGAGAAGACTATCGCCCCAAGACTATTGGAGTATTAGTGCGCAAAAATGAAATAGATTCATTTAGATCAAAGATGACAGCCATTGATCTGGAATGAATCTGTTCCATTTTTTTGCACTAATACTTGAATAGCTCAGGGCGATAGATAGTCTCCTCTATTTTTCAGTAGCTCACTCTGTATCTTCTACAGTTTTCAATCAAAAATGAAAATTCGTTCACGGGAATGCAGACAAAGATAATACCTTTCTTCGAGGTATCATTCGACCCATCTACACACTTCCAATTCTTCAAGGTTGGTCACCCCTGCTCTAGGGGTTGAAATTCGAGATGAGGATGGTACTTGATGATGAATGCCATTGATCAGCATGGATCTGTTCCATTTTACTTCACTGAAACTTAAATAGTCTCAGAGAAATAGTCTTCCCTATCTTTCAGTTGCTCACCCTGTATCTTTTACAGTTTTCAATTAAAAATGAAAATTCGTTCAAGGCGATGTAGACAAAGATACCACTTTTTTTTTGATTCATCACTCGATCCATCCTCTCTATTCAAAATGTTCAAGGATTGCAACCCCCGCTTAGGGGGTTGATATTTCAGGCAAGTTTTTTACCCCGAAAGATGTCCCCCTTCAAACAAAAATCGACCTGTTTTTGCGTTTTGATCAGAAATGAATAACTTGGTAGATATAGGCTCTGTTTAGTTTTCGTTGGAGCACCCTGTATAATCTGCTAATTTCAGGGTTCTCGCGCGAAAAATCGTAATTTTTGGGATAAAATTCTGAATAACTCGGAAATGATGCATTTTATGTAAGAAAAATTTATAACAGATCGATGTATATTAATGACTTAATGGTGTGTGCAAAAATAGGTAGTCTTTTGTACCTTTGAATGTACTACGATTTGCCACATTCTTTGAAAACACCGTGTATACCGTGAAGCCTTTAAATCCATTGAATTTTGTTGAATGAGCCTCTTTGCTTACAACGAAAAAAAAAATTGTTAAATTCAGATTGAAAGTTCATATCTTCCTTTCGGTTTATTTCAAATGGTAATGATATGAGAAAAATTGTTCAGAATTTAATTTTTTATAATAACAAAATGGAAACATAAATTATGCCATTTGAAATAACAAAGATGGTGTCAATTCCGGCATAACCGGAAGTGCCTCAGCATTGAAATTATTTTGGAACTTAGTTCGAATAACATCCAAGACAACAAAAAAGAATATCTCCAATCGGTCATTCCTTTCTCAATATACTTTTAATGTCCCATCTCGCGTGAAAACACCGCGAATAAAGAGTGGGCGGAAACTTGTCACATCACCTTCGTATATATTATTCACAATCTGCTATTGTACAATATGCGTAATTTTTCGAAAAATTATAAATTTTCGAACATATGAATTATTTTTGACTTAAAAAATTTTTCTTCAAAGCTCCTTCCAATTGTGTCACTTTTTTGCGGTGTTCTATATTCTACTCTTGAGAATTAATAATCCAAAGACGATTACAGATCAACCAAAAATGTATTCGCATAATTGTCCGAGAAATTCCGTATAAAACGCTTCCTCATTACAGGTGGCCCGTAAGTAAGCTTACTGTCTCAAAGTGGGCAGCAGAAAACTTAATTTGACTGGTCTTGAACTAGAAGCTAATGCATTAAACATGACGTAAGGTCTCTTTTATTTCACCGCGCCTTCTATGAACATGCATGCAAATTAGTATTACTGATGATACCCACTCATAAAACGCAATCCGATGTATTCGATATTGGTCTTTGCCGATTCATATTCGATCCAGTACCTTCTACATGATGTATGTGAAGCGTAGGCGAGAAGAAATTGATGAAACTAATACAACCCATCAAATGATTTCGTTAGATGGTACTGCTACTAAACATATAGGATTTTTACGAAGTACAAACCTTCAAATGATATATTTTGAATTCCTTGTTAATCTAACGCTCAGTTTACAAGTTATACTGGTTTATCGACAAAATTCTTATAATTTAAAAAACAATGGGTATTTTTGAATAGGAGCACTACACGTTTTATTCCATAATGTCAAATTTTGATGTCAGACAAGAGATGATAAGTATGAAGAAAGTATGAACATTCAAATTATACCAAGCCTTCTACGGGTGCTGCTACTGTGATCAGGAAAATGAGAACAAACATATGAACCATACTGCATATTTTATGCGATTTGAAAGAATACGGGAAAATACTTGGAGACAAACTCTATATCCTCTCCACTGATAGATCTGTGAGTTGTTTACAAAAACTGTTATTTGAATTATTGTCTTCACGCCCTACTGTTTATTCTAATGGGAATTAATTCGAGAACATGATCTGTTGTTGTTGTTTGTTATTCCTTTAACGTGCTCTATTTTCGCCTTTCGGCTAATGACACGCTCACTAACCCAGAAATTTTTCCGAACCCCTCTAGTGTCGAGGGAAGGGATCTTTAATGTCCAACACATAAGTGTCAGACAGGGCCGACGGCTTTACATCTCCTCCAAAAAATGGATACACAAGCGATTCCCAGAATCCGAAAAATCGCACCGACTTTGTGGGGATTGAACCCAGGTAACTCTGCACAGGAGACGAGCATCATATCCTCTACGCCGCCGAGCTGGTTGAACATGATGTGTTGATGAAAGAAAAAATTGTGTCAACTAATAAATGACTTCGTAAGTGTACTTTCGAAACGACTAGACGACATGTTATCTCATTTCAAACGAAAATCATTTTGAATGCTTTCACTCGTTCCAGAAAGCATCAGAAAGTCTAGAAATAGTCTTGGATAGACTGCTGTTAAATATCAACACTCAGTGTATTTCTTATTCTCAAAGAATACTCGCCCCTGACAAAGTGGTTCATGTTTTCTAACAGTTCATCAAAACAACAAAGTGGACATATGCAGAGCATTGTTTGGAGCTGTGTATTATATGTATAAGTACGAGGCATATCCAGAAAATAAACTTAGGCTCTCAAGGCCGGAGAATTTTAAGCTACAAGGCAGCGTAGCCTAACTTTTCCCCTTTATAACGAGACCAGTCCGAGGTTAGTAAGCTCGTTGAGAACTATCGACGGGATAACACCTTTCGTGAACAATGTCAATCCAGTCTCCTGCCAAATGCGAAATTCGTTATCTTATTACGAAGGCAAAACCTCCGTTTGTGATTAATAACAAGGTAAAAACTGTATATGGTGATAAAGCTATGAATAGTACGAATAAGTAAAAGTGATGTCGTGAGTATAAATGGTCGTACGTCTTCAAGACCTTCAATTGGGACCAACGAAATTGTGAAAAGAACCGAAAATGAGCTCCGTGACGATCGCATAGTGATTGTGGATGAATTTTTTGCAAATATCCAGATCTCTACTATACGAAACAATCAGAAACTCTCAGATAGTCGAAACTGTCCGCGATATGGGTACCAAAACAACTGACAGACCAACATAAGTTGAATCGAGTGAAGGCAGGTCAAGAATTTTTGAGGCTTTGCAAACTCCACGGAGATGAATTTCTCTGCTCCATCGTTAATGGGGATGGAACTTGGGTTATAGACAACACACTTGAAACCGAAAGACTGTCTCAACAAAAGCGTCACATATTTTCACGACCCACTAAACAGTTCAGGTCCATACTTTAAGCAAAGAAAATCATAGCATCTCTGGTGTGGGACTGTCAAGGCATACTGATCGAATATATGTCTCAAGAGGAGATTATCAACTGTGCATGATACTGTCAGACCGTGAAAGAATTGCGGAGGGTGATTCATAACATGCTGAAGGAGTCTGCCTGCTTCACGACAAACCAGACCACACACGTCCAACGCCACAAAAAAACTGCTCGCCTCGTTTGAATAGTATGTCTCGATCCATCCAGCGCAATTTAGCACCTTCAGATAACTGTCGTTTTGCCTCCCTAAAGCTGCACATGGGTGGAAAAAAGTTTTCAACCGACGCGGAGATGGAGAAGTGGAAACTACTCCGAGGAAGGCAACACAAAATTGATACCCCCTCCATTACCTGCATAGCGGGGAATGGTGACTATGTCGAGAAATGGTTTTTCGTTATGCACTAAAGTATCAAGTATATTTTTTGTTTAATTAAAGAATTTTGAAAACCATAAAAATTCAGTACAATTATTTTCTGGAAATACCTCTATGAGAGGGTGGTATAAGTCGCTACATCTATGTCCCATTGAAACATTCGTACCTTCTGTCCATCCTGTAGATGACTAGATTTTCAGCCATCACAAGTCAACGAAGAAGCTATCAATGTTGTCCAACGGGTATCCCTGAAAGCGACCCAAGGTTGGTCATTTGCCCCAAAGCATATATACCTTCGTAATACTGATTGGGGATTTACATTTTAACACAATGTGTCCGATCGTTTTTTTCTCCTTTCTACACCTACCGCAGAGGGGCGTGCCTTTTTGTCCTATGACCAGAGGTGTTGCCTTAGTGCACAAAGTTCAGTTAATTAGCTGATCATCCGTTTTAGTTTACACCTCGACATTGACAAATTTTTCGTTACTGGGAAAACACGGTGAGGAAATCTGCGGAGCGTCTGGAAATTCACATAAGGCCCAGAAAAACCTGGACCTGGAAATCACTGAACATACTCTGACACAGTGGAGTTCAACTTAAGTCAGCTAACACGTCTACTTCAGCACATTTAGCCGGGGTCAAATTTCATAATCCGCGATGCATTATTACTTAAAATCAATTTCATGAATAACAAACATTACTCACAAAAATTAATCAACAACAGCTGCTAAGAATATGTGGTGCTTTCTTGCAAAGTCTGAATTTATATATTTCCTTTTTTTTTCGTGAGAAGATCATGCGCGCCAAGAAAAATATCAAATATGTCCGCACATACAGGGTGTTACAAAATAGTATGTCACAACTTCAGGGGGTAAATCTACGTGGAATTCTAAGAAAAAAGGTTTATATAAACATAGGTCCGCAAAAGCTTCGCAACAGAGCTACAGGGTGTTGAAATTTCCGGAAAAAATTGTTTTTTTCTTCAAAACTGAGATATTCAGCCCAAATTTGGAATGCAAGCTATTTCTAAAGCCTGCATCATCACACGTCTTAAATTTCTCTAGAATCTACAAAGTGTTTTCTTTTACGGAGTAATCTCTCCTTATGCCCTTTCAAAACTTTTTTGCAGTACGCCACTGATCAGCGTACAATCAATTTTCGTCATATTTGTTCAATTTAGAAACTTTTTTGACATTGTAATTTTTTCGTATCTCCAACCGTTTTCGAGTGAAAAATTATTGAATTTGAATTATTTGAATTGTATGTTATTTGCTAAATAAAAAAAATAATAGAAATACTCGATAGGTATGTCCAAAATTTGCCTTCATTTTGGTAGCCCGTCTTCTTAGACTCAACGTATACTTATTCAATATCAAATAAAAAAAATAACAATTAAAAACTAAATAAATTGCTGAAAGTGTCCCCCACCTGCAAGAATACAGGCCTCAGTCCTTGGCATATTATCACGCACTATTTGAAATATTTCTGGAGTATTTCTTATCGTGTCACAAGAGATTATTGATCGATTTCTCAATTCTTCTACAGTGTTCACTGGAATGGTATAAACTGAACTTTTGAGATATCTCCATAAGAAAAAGTCTAAACTATTCAAGTCTGGGAACCCAGGAGGCCATGGTTCTGGCCCACTCCGACCTATCCATCGGTTGTTGAATGTATTATTCAAGAATTCCCTAGGTTCTCCACTAAAATGTGCTGATGCCCCATCATGCATGAACCACATTATGTTTCTCATCAAAAGTGGCACATCCTCGAGCAATAAAGGTTATTCCTCCTCAAGAAATTGCCGATAAGCGGGACCGTTTAGTCTGTTAGGCAAAACAAAATTGCCCCAATCACATTATTATCCAAATATTCCGACCCGACAGACATTTAGTGAGAATTGTTCTTGATGATGAGATTCTTCAATCAAATGGGGGTTTGTTTTTCCTCAGCCCAATAATGATTATTGTGAAAATTTGTGATAGCAGTTCTCGAGCTTCGTCTGTGAACATTATTTCACTATCAAAATGAGCATTTTCTCTAACTTTATCTAAGAACCATAGGCAGAAATTCAGTCTTGAAGGAAAATCTCGAGGAAGTAGAGTTTGGACGCGTTGAATATGAAAGGGGTACAATAAAAAGTCGTAGAGAATCCTCCAAACTAGAACATGTGAAATATTTAACTGATTTCCAATTTTTCTTGTTCACATGAGGACTCAAATCAATACAATTCAAAAAGCTTCCTAAATATCTGGAGTTCTCATCTGATATAATCGCCTAGCTTCTGTTGTGTTTCCATTAGCCAGACCGTACTTGTAATGGATATCAGCCAATTCGGTGTTAGTAAAATTAGCCATTTTTTCTTACAGCAATAACTTCAAAAGTATTAAATTTAATCGTTAATTTGATAAACAACTCGAGCAGACACTGGTTCAACTTTAGCAACTGTCGAAATGAATAAATAAATGAAAAAATCAAAGCCTACTAGTCATCTTTTTAATTAGAAGTGCTTTCAATTCAGCGAATGGATACGAAATAATTTTTTTGCTCGAGAACGGTTGGACATACGAAAAAATTACTGGTGTCAAAAAAGTTTCTAAATAGAACGAAGATGACGAAAATTTATTGTACGCTGATCTGTGGCGTAGTACAAAAAAGTTTGAAAGGGCGAAAGAAGACATTGCTCTGGAAAAGAAAACACCTTGCAGATTCTAGTAAAAATTGAAGACGTGTAATGATGGAGGCTGTAAAAAATAGCTTGCATTCTAACTTAGGGCTGAATATCTCAAAAACTGCAGGAGTGTTGAAGAAAAAAACAATTTTTTCCGGAAATTACAACACCTTGTAGCTTCATAACGAAGGTTTTGCGCACCCATGTTTATATGAACTTTTTTTTTTGATTGCACGTAGGTTTACCCCCTCAAATTGTAACATACTATTATGTAACACCCTGTATACAAGGAAAAACGTGTCAATGATTAATTGCCTACCAAAAAAGAAATTTGAAATTGCGCATTATTTTCTTGGCACAGTGTAGTTTCTCATATTGTTGTGGAATTTGCGCCCACTTCCTTCTTCTTTCGAAACATGTTTTTACATATATGGAACGATCTGATCCTTGTATAATTCAGATTTTTCCAATCAAATTCGATATTGTTGGGCGGAATAATTTTCCGTGTTCTGAATATTCGATTAATTTAATGATTGTTATTTACTCTTCAGTAGTGTTTACTTAACATACTAGATAATTTAAATACTTATTGATGTCGGCATAATTGAACAGATTCGATTTTTGTATTCTCCTGAATAATTGACCTAGATCTGCACTTTTTTGAAGATTCAGAATTGTTTGAATTTGTTGTTGATATGTCGAAAATATTAGCAACAACCTGATAGATCACATCTTTGGAGTCACGTGAACATGTATAATGAGGGGAAGGCTACTAAAAAATATCTACGAGGATGGTCTGAAAAGTTTTCGATCTCAACGTGAAGTTGGCAGCATTCCTAAATAAAATCTAGTGAATTTTCGTTGTTCATCTGTCGAAAGTTTCAGTCATTTTCTAAGCGCAGTTATTATGGAACAGTCGTTTGAATGAGTTGACGTGTTTTTCTGAAAATGGAGAAAATCGAGTTATCGATCTGTCATTAAATATTTGTTTATGAAAGGCAGTACGCTTATGCAAATTGAAAATGAGTTGGATTCTGTGCAGCATCATTTACCGGAGTGAAATTTTGGACAACTGAATTTTAAACGTGTCCGTAATAGCCTGGGAGACGATGAAAGTTCGGTTCGTCCAAAAACTGCAACTACTGATGGTAACATCGCCAAAGTTCACCAAATGGGGCTAGACGACCGCCGAATTAAAGTGAGAGAGATAGCAGAGGTTATAAACATATCAAGAGAACGTGCTTGTCACATATTAAATCAACAGTCTGTGTTCTTTCAATTTTGACGAGGACCGGAATATCTTTCCTTTCGCCTTTTCACCTTTTCGCCTTTTTTCTACTCTTTTCTTTTCATTGTCGTTTCGATAAGTTTTACTCTCGTCTACTTATGGTATTGGATCACCAGTCTCTCTATGAGATTTCGGCTCGTGTGACTCTCTACTTTTGTTCTGTTTTTCTTCGTTCTCATGTTGTCTTTTCCACTGAAGCAGGGCAATGTATTTATCCGTTTTCCTTATCTTTGTTTGGGTTATCCTCTTTATTCTCTCGTTTTCGTGTTCATCAATTTTTTCCAAGAACTTTTCTGTCTTCTCAACTATCTTTTCTTCTTGCGACGTTATATTGTCTTCTCGTCTTATGTACCATTGGCTTCCAAATGCTGACCTGACTATCTTGTTCAGTGTCTCTTGTAATATTCTTTTTCTGTAGGATTTCATTGTCGTGAACTATATTTCTCCTGCGTATGTTATGCTTGATACTATGATTGATTTTATGATTTTCATTTGTTCTCTAATGACAGTGAGTGCAGTTTTCGAAAAGTTAGCTTCGTCCGTGAACATTATTTCACTATCAAAATGAGCAATTTCTCTAATTTTATCTAAGAACTATCGGCAGAAATTCAGTCTTGAAGAAAAATTTCGAGAAAATAGAGTTTGGACGCGTTCAAAATGAAACGGGTCCAATAAAAAGTCGTGAAATATTCAACTGATTTCCAATTTTTCTTGTATTCACATGAGGATTCAAATCAATACAATTCGAAACTGATTCCTCAATATCTGGAGTTCTCATAGTTTGAGTTACACCTTTTAAATGATTATTTACAGTAAAAGTACCAGTTTCCCTCGACCTTCAGTGGATATTTGAAAATGTTCGCTTGTCTGGTGTTACTCGATTTGGAGTGCGCACCTGATATAATCGCCTAGTTTCTGTTGTGTTTCCATCAGTCAGACCGTACTTGTAATGGATATCAGCCAATTCGGCGTTAGTAAAATTAGCCATTTTTTTTACAGCAATAACTTCAAAAGTCTTAAAACTAATCGTTAATTTCATAAACAATTCGAGCAGACACTAGTTCAACTTCAGCAACTGTCAAAGTAAATAAATAAATGAAAAAAATCAAAGCCTAGTAGTAATTTTTTTAATTAGAAGTGCTTTTTTTTTGCTTGAGAACGGTTGGAGATACGAAAAAATTACAATTGTCAAAAAAGTTTCTAAATTGAACGAAGATGACGAAAATTGATTCTGCGCTGATCAATGGCATCTAGCAGAAAAGTTTGAAAGGGCAAAAGAAGACATCGCTCCGTAAAAGAAAATACGTTGTAGATTCTAGTAAAAATTTAAGACGTGATGATACAGGCCTTAAAAACTAGGCTGGAATTCCAAATTTGGGCTGAATATCTCAAAAATTGCAGGAGTTTTGAAGAAAAGAACAATTTTTTCCGGAAATTTCAACACCTTGTAGCTCCGTTACGAAGCTTTTGCGGACCTTTGTTTATATGAACTTTTTTTCTTAAAATTGCATGAAGATTTACCCCCTCAAGTTGTGAGATTCTATTAGGAAAATTTTGATTGAAAGCCGATTGAATTATTTATTGATCTAATAAAATTAATTTTCTTCTTCTTTCTAATTGTTATGGGGTAATTCATACTTCATTCTCACACTATAAAAAATATATTTGCCATATTTCAAGCGTACACAACATTTGGCTGAAATTTGGATGATTCGAATGACAAAATTAGATGAAGTATGTTTGGAAAAACCCATTGTTGTCGCTTTAATGGAACATTCTTTCATATTCGATCCTACGATTGAAATATGCACGACGAAATCTTGAATGAAATTAGACGAATTTCCTGTCGTCGCCTGTCTACCTCCGGAATTGGGTCTTCACACTTGTGTCGAAGTTGTTGCCCTTAAGCTGTGTTTATATTTTTTATATAGGGAACTACCGTTTGCGGGAAAGCAATCACCTATAATTAGCTCATGGCATTTACCCAACGTCTTTCAGAATCTTCCCACTATTTAACAAGTATGTTTCACAAATTGGGATTGATTTATACCAACTGAATATGTTCACAATGACATTAACATAGGCGGGATGTCAAAACCAATAAAAAACTTTCTATATACTACTAGATACTAAATTCTAAATTATAAAATCATAAAATGGTGGCTAACAGTTATAATTGTATATGGACCTAACGAGGATGATAGTAAACAAAACAAAGATACTTTCTGGGAAGATCTTTCAATAGAGGTGGAAAATGGAAAGGGAAAAATTTTCATATTGGGTGACTTCAATGGCAGAGTAGGAATAGGAAGATAACACGACAAACAACGTACTCGGAAAATGGGTCGAACCTACAAGAAACAATAACGAAAAAAGATTAGTTGATTTCTGCATAGAAAATCAGTTGGCCATTACGAATACGTTCTACCACCACAAAGACAAGTGATGGGCCGAAACGAAAAATCAATTATAGATTATGTACTAGTACAAAGACAATACTTGAAAGATGTAAAAGATGTTAGAGTAAAAAGAGGGGTGGAAATAGGGAGCGATCACTTTCTTTTGGTAGGAAAAATAGAAGGAGAGAAAGTTCAGGAGAAAAATCGAAAGAATGGGGAAAAAGAAGGTAAACTGAGGAATGAAACGATGAGAGTATATAAGTTGAATGAGCTCAATATTGCAGCAAAATACAAAGGAAGCGTAGATGGAAGATTGAGAAACCTAGAATATATATGGAATAGAGGAGATATTGAAGAAATGTGGACAGCATTCAAAGAGGTTTTACACAACTCTGCAAAGGAAATATGTGGTACAATAAGGTCTGACAACACCAGAAAACAAACAGCTTGGTGGAACGAGGAGTTAAAAGAACAAATGAAAATGAAGAAAATACTTGATTTCGAGAACACTTGAGGCACATGAAGAATATAAAATACAAAGGAAGAAAGTGAAAGAACTAGTGATAAAATCGAAACAGATGTCATGGGAGGATTTCGGAAACCGCATGGAAAATGCAAGGGCAAGAACCAGAAATTATTTTTCCGAATGCTCAAAACGCTTAAAGAAGATAAGAAAGATATTACAATAGAGATTAATGATGAACAAGGAAGAACATTGACTGAAGAAAATGATATCAAGCACAGATGGAGGGAATATTTTGAAGAAATACTGAGTATAGATGAGAATCAGACAATACAGAGAGAGACCACCGATGATTATTATGACAACAGCGAACAGGAACGCATCACTATAGTGGAAGTATCGGAGGGCATCAAGAGAATGAAAAAAGGAAGGGCTGCATGATATGATAGTATCAGGCCAGAAATGCTTAAATCTATGGGAGAAGGAGGAATCTTTGCATTAACTGAGTAATTGACAAGAGTGTGGAAGACCGGTAAGATACCGAGAGACTGGGAGGTTGGTATAATAATTCCAGTTTTCAAGAAGGGAAACAAGAAAGAATGCCAAAACTATCGAGGGGTTACTTTACTTAGTGTTGTTGCGAAAGTTTATGAGAGAGTGCTAGAAGGGAAACTGTTACAGAAAGTGGAACAAAAACTGAATTTGTTAGAAAATCTAATAAAATAAATCAATATGTCCACGTTTTTACAAAAAGAAGTGAAATCCCACCAAAAACATTCTGTAAAAAACTAGCCAAGTCTCGATGGAGTTGCTTGTTTATCTCTGAAAAGTAATGAAATCTAGACAAAGTCGTGCCAAATTTAAGGTTCCTCAATGCAATTTCCTCATTATTATAGTTAATGATGTGTGACTTGGCCGTTGAAGATACACAAGGGTACAAATCCAGGTGCTCCATGACACCATTGCATCAATCTGTCCCCAGAACCGCTACCTATTGACGATGGAAAATTGCCACTTGGAAAACGTTGATTAAATAACCAGTCAATTGTAGGCTTGATAAAACTGCGTATTTCCATAATACAGTAGAAGTCAGCATTGTCAATGCTGAATGCATGTGTTGCACAATCAACAATAGCCTAAAATAAGACACTTGCGTCTAATTACCAGTATGGGCTATTATCTTGCTTAACAAACATAGGTAGTTACAACCGTACATACCCACTAACGTATGAAGAATGTTCAACGGCCAAGTCAAACAACATTAACTATAATAATTTAGAAATCGCAGTAAGGAAGCTTAGACTTGGCACGACTTTGACTAGATTCATTACTTTTTAGAGATAAACAAGCAGCTTCATCGAGACTTGGCTAGTTTTTTATAGAATGTATATTATTGATAAACCCGATATTTCCTAATTTACTGAAAATGGCTCGATAGTGCATCATCAGTGAACGCTCACGAGCGGTCTATTTAATTCTCCTTACCTTTTTTCCAATTTTCAATTCCTTTTGAATAACAGATGCATATGTTGATATCAAGGATGATCTGAGGTTGACGAAGCAAAAATACTATATTTATACATGTTACAAAATTATACTACCAAATGTGTTACTCGAGCAATGAACTGATAAATTTTTGTTCCTTTCAGCAATATCGTAGTAGTGGTAGAACAGCCGTTAGAAATAATAATCCGTATCAGCGTCCAGACTACGTGAGACCTTATTACGATACAGAAACTACTGAGAACACAGAGGACTCAACGGACAGATATGTTCCTGTAACGGATAGATATGGTCGACCATACGACAGAGACGACAAGTTAAGCTCCTATCGTTCATCGAATCCTGCTTATCCTGACGAGAATCCGCGAAGAGGAGACCAAGTAGGAGAAACAGAAAACGAAGGTGATTACAATTCCATTCAGAGGGGATATGATGCTAGAGGTGGAAGCTATGATCCACTCAGCAGATACAATGGAACAAGTCAAGGAAGACCAACGGATTATGGTGCAAGACAAGGAGGATATGATTCAAGACAAGGTGAATATGGTGCGAGACAAGGTGAATATGGATCAAGACAGAATGAATATAATAACAGGCAAGAAGATTACGATTCAAGTAGACGAGGCAACGAATTATCAACATCGAGTCCATATGGATCTACCCAATCAGGATATGAATCCAACAGAAATTATGGATCAGCTCAATACAACGCCTCTGGTCAAAGTGGTTATAGTTACACAGGCGGTTATAGCTATTCAGGTTCTTCTAGTTCACGAGAAGGAGGAGGAGATGGACGAGGTGAATCAGGAAGCTATGGCCAAGATCAAGGTGGAAGAGGAAGCTATGGACAAGGTCAGTCAGGAGCGGATTCTGGAAGTTATGGTCGTGATCAATCTGGAGGACAGTCTGGAAGTTATAGTGGAAGCCAATCCAGTGGAAGTTATGGCGTTCAATCAGGCAGCTATAACAGTAGCCAATCAGTTCAATCAGGAAGCCAGTCATCAAGTTATGATTCAAGGTATGATCAAGCTGGTAGAGCAGGCGGAGAAAGCTCTTACAGTGGCGCTGGGCGCGACCAAAGCTATGATACATATTCTAGCAGCCCATATGGAAACAGAAGGCCTTACTCGAGTAGCTATGATATTTACGATGCACCAGGAAGTGCGTTAGGGCCTAAAAATGGAAATGAAAGATGTATTCCAAAGTGTTTTGCAGAAAAAGGAAATAGAGTAAGTTAAGAATTCAACTAATAGATTCTTTTAATTGACATATTTTCTAAAGGGATTCCAAGGTGTTGCCGGAATTGCTGGTGAAAAAGGACAGAGGGGTTTTCCAGGTGAAGAAGGAGTAATGGGACCTAAAGGAGACAAAGGAGATTCGGGACCAATGGGACCCCGTGGTCCAAAAGGTATCAGAGGTAAAATGGGACTACCAGGTTACCCTGGTATAAACGGCATTCCTGGTATACAAGGACCACCTGGGCAACCTGGAAGACCTGGGCTGGATGGCTGCAATGGAACTGATGTAAGTAGACAACCCATAAGTATGGGGAATTTTCAATTAACAGATTTAATTCCAGGGAGCACCTGGACCTGAAGGATACTCTGGTGAACCAGGACCTAGAGGTTATCCTGGTGCAACTGGCATCAAAGGTAACAAAGGAGAACCGGCACGTTGTGAGATAAACTTGAAAGGACAAAAAGGTGAACCTGGAAGAGATGGCGTTACCGGCCCCGCAGGTCTTCCTGGCCCAATCGGACCTGTTGGGCCTTCTGGAGTTCCAGGAGACGTTGGGCAACAGGTACAATTCAGAAGTCTTTGGGTATGAACGACATTCTTATTCAAATTAATAGGGTTTCAGAGGACCGCCTGGACCAAAAGGACAAAAAGGTCAACCAGGACTAGGTGCTGAAGGAACAAAAGGTCAAAAGGGTGAACCAGGTCCTAGAGGAGCAAAAGGAGAAACAGGAATTGCGAAGTGGGCATCTAATGGAACAACTACAGTAGGTCCGAAGGGAGAACCTGGAATACCAGGTGATAGGGGTGCTCTAGGACCTCCAGGTGAAAAAGGTGAGAGAGGAACTGATGGTGATTATGGATATCCTGGTCAAGCAGGCAGCAAAGGAGAGAAAGGTCTACCAGGACCTCCGGGAACACGAGTAAGTTATAATTAATTAATCACGAAATTTCCAATATATATTCAAAATCAATGTCTTCATTTTTCAGGGGCGAGATGGATTCGCAGGTCCTCCCGGTCCTCCCGGACAAAAAGGAGATCGTGGAATCGAAGGTTTACCAGGCTTAGCAGGTCGTCCGGGACCAAAAGGTGAACCTGGAAAAGAAGGTGGTCTAGGATTTCAAGGTTTACCAGGTCCTCCAGGTCCTCCAGGTGGAGGTAACGGGAGACCTGGACCACCAGGACCAATGGGACCCAGAGGGTATCCAGGTCCAATGGGACCAAAAGGTTTAGATGGTTTTAATGGTGAACCAGGGCCAATGGGACCTCCTGGGCCAATAGGAGGACCCGGTATAGCAGGTCGGCCAGGTCCTGAAGGTGCACCTGGAGATAAAGGAGAAAAGGGAGATCAAGGACGAACCGGATTCCCTGGATCAGATGGGCGAGTTGGATTCCCTGGAGAACCTGGCCCTAAGGGACTTCGTGGTCTACCAGGAGAAAGTGGACGATCAATTATAGTAGGTTTACGAAGAAAACAATTAAAACATTAGTTGAATGAATTATTTCTAGGGACCCAAAGGCGATAACGGAGAACCAGGAAGGGACGGAGATAAGGGACAGAAAGGTGAACGAGGTTTTGCGGGAGCTAGAGGACCACCAGGTGATTCTCTGTATGGGAAACCAGGAAAAGATGGACCTCCAGGACCTCCAGGCGAAAAGGGTTATGCTGGGCGCCCTGGACTGCCGGGTAGCCCCGGAACACCGGGCGAAAAAGGAGATATTGGAGGACGATGTATTGATTGCTCTCCAGGTTTTCCTGGACAAAAAGGAGATAGGGGAAATGATGGTAGAGATGGAGACATTGGACCTAGGGGACCTCCTGGTTCTATTGGATATGCTGGGGCACCGGGTCTTGATGGACCACCAGGAGTAAGAGGTTTACCAGGTAAACCAGTGAGTATGCCATTGAGATTCATCCTGTGAGAGTTTTCACATTGATATACATCTGATTTCAGGGCAAAGACGGAGATCCGGGTCTTCCAGGAAACCCTGGAAACCCAGGAATACCTGCGCATATACCAGATAACCTAGTCACCCCACCAAAAGGTGATAAGGGATCTAGGGGTCCTCCAGGTTCTCCTGGATTACAGGGCAGACCTGGAGCGCCAGGAGTTCAAGGGGAGCGAGGATTTCCTGGACTTCCTGGAGAGAAAGGAGATGTTGGTCCAAGAGGATTTGCAGGTATAGATGGTAGACCAGGAAGAGATGGCACTGTTGGACCAAAAGGCGAACAAGGATTGAGCATCAAAGGTGAAAGAGGTTTTCCAGGCGAACCAGGTTTAAATGGTTTCAAGGGCGAGCCTGGTGTTCCTGGCGCGAGAGGAGAACCTGGTCAATGCCCACAAAATATTACTGCGCAACTGAAAGGTAATCAGGGTCCACCTGGAGAACAAGGTTATCCAGGAACACCTGGTTTGAATGGAGAAAGAGGAGATAAAGGAGATGCAGGTGAACCTGGTCTTGTTGGTTACCCAGGTGCTGTGGGTCCCCCTGGACCTGTAGGAAATAGAGGTCTTCCTGGTATGAGGGGAGATAAAGGTGATATTGGACCTATGGGATTCCCTGGAGAACCTGGTAGAGATGGAATAAGAGGCCAACCCGGTTTTCCAGGCACTAAAGGAGATAAGGGAGAACAAGGAATTTCGGTCGTTGGACCACCAGGACCTCCAGGGCTTACTGGATATCCTGGCGAAAAAGGATTGCCAGGTTTTCCTGGCAAGACTGGTTCTCCAGGTTTGCCAGGTTTGCAAGGTATTTCTGGTGAGAAAGGAGATCAAGGAATTCGTGGTTTGGATGGTCTCTCAGGTCCAGTAGGAATGAAGGGGGAACCTGGACCTATCGGTCCACCAGGTATTGACGGTTTGCCAGGTCGTCCAGGACTACCCGGACTGAAAGGTGAACCGGGACTGAAAGGTGAAACAGGACGTCAAGGTTTACCCGGATACCCCGGAGTTAAAGGCGAAAGAGGAATAACTGGCACTGAAGGTCCAAAAGGTGAGATACGATCTGTATTCTGAAAATTAATTACATTAGACCAGTTTTTTCTTTCAACTTACTCATTTGTGTGATGTAATTATCTGAACTATTCGAAAAAGTTAATTATTATTTCATCATCAGGTTTCAAGGGATCAACTGGGCGCCCTGGAGCACCTGGGGCACCTGGAATGGATGGAAAGCCGGGCCCGATGGGAGAGAAAGGAGATAGAGGATTTCCTGGTTTACCAGGTCCAGAAGGATTGATAGGAATGCCTGGAGCAGCGGGTAGACAAGGAGAAAAAGGTGATCTTGGACGAGTGGGTGAACCAGGTTTACCCGGACCCAGAGGTCCACCAGGACTCAAAGGCAATGCTGGAATACCTGGATTTGCTGGACAAAAGGGTGAACCTGGTCCTGTCTCTCAGAAGGGGCAAAAGGGTGAACCTGGTATTCCAGGTTTGAGAGGTGCAAATGGACTACCAGGTCAACCAGGCTTCCCAGGTCCTAAAGGTTCAGAAGGAATCCCGGGTCAAAGTATTCCAGGAACTCCAGGGGAAAAAGGCGATTCTGGTCCACCAGGTATTGATGGCTTACCAGGACCACAAGGTATGAAAGGAGATCAAGGTTTAGCAGGTTATCCCGGGCCGAAAGGAGATCGAGGTTTCCCTGGAGATCGAGGAGAACCAGGTCAGTTAAACTGTCATTATTGTAACAATGTATGAATAAATTTAATATGTAAATAATGTCAAATTACATCCTTTAGGTATCGACGGACTGAACGGATTACAGGGACCCAAAGGAGAAAGAGGCTTCCCTGGTCTAGACGGTTTCCCAGGTGAAAAAGGAGAAACCTGTCTTGCTGGACAACCTGGCTTTGATGGGCCTAAAGGAGATAAAGGTTTTCCAGGACCGATGGGGCCGATTGGATTCCCTGGCGAAAAAGGAGAAACGGGTGATCGCGGTATACCAGGACCACTTTTAACAATTAAGGGTCAAAAAGGTGAAGTTGGGCCACCTGGAGCCTTCGGTTTTCCTGGAGAGAAGGGAGATACTGGTTTATCTGGTTTGAATGGCAGGCCAGGCGAGAAAGGAGATGCTGGTTTTCCTGGATTGAAGGGGGCTGTTGGTTCTCCAGGTTTACCTGGCCAGAAAGGTAAGAAATTAATTACCTTGAATCGAAATATTTCTGAACAATTTATTTCTTGTAGGTGAATTTGGATTCCCTGGCGCTCCTGGTTTACCAGGATTAACAGTGAAAGGTGAAAAAGGTTTACCAGGATTACCTGGTAAAAATGGTAGAGAAGGTTTCTTTGGTCCGCAAGGAGAGAAAGGTGAGAAAGGTCTACAAGGATTAGCAGGTCAACCAGGTCTACCAGGACAGCCTGGACCAATCGGACCTTTGGGACCAAAGGGAGATAGAGGTTTAATGGGACCAGTAGGTCAACCTGGACCTGTAGGACCACCAGGCAGAGATGGATTGGATGGCATTTCAGGACGAATTGGAGAAAAAGGAGATCGAGGTCCTCCCGGAATTCTCGGGGCGCCGGGTCAAAAAGGTGAAAGAGGTGCCACTGGATTGATGGGAGTTGCAGGAATTGCTGGAGAAAAAGGTGATCGCGGATTCGATGGTATTCCAGGATCCATTGGCCCAATTGGTCCACCTGGCGAAAAAGGAGATACAGGTTTTCCTGGACCACCAGGGTTAGCAGGTATACCTGGAGGTAAAGGTCAAAAAGGAGAAGCTGCAAGACCAGGCGCACCGGGTCCAAAGGGAGAACGTGGACCACCAGGCATTCCAGGAAAACCAGGTGAACGTGGACTTCAAGGTTTGGATGGAATTATTGGGATAGCTGGTGAACGGGGTGAAAAAGGGGAAAGAGGCTTCGAAGGAAGAGCAGGTATCATTGGGTTACAAGGAGAAAAAGGCGATAGAGGATTTGATGGTATAGCGGGTGTAGCAGGTCAACCAGGATTCCCTGGTACTAAAGGCGAACCTGGACTACCATGCGAATCACCTCCAGATTATCTCACAGGAACATTGTTGGTGCGACATAGTCAAAGCGTTGAAATACCAAGATGTGAAGCAGGCCATGTCAAGCTTTGGGATGGTTACTCTTTATTATATATAGAAGGAAATGAAAAAGCGCATAGTCAAGATTTGGGTATTGCTGGATCTTGTATCCGTAGATTCTCAACAATGCCGTTCCTCTCGTGCGATTTCAACAACGTTTGTAATTATGCTAGCAGAAACGATAAGTCCTACTGGTTGTCCACGGGAGAACCGATTCCTATGATGCCAGTTGAGGAACAGGCAATTCAGCAGTACATCTCAAGATGCGTGGTATGCGAAGCGCCAGCCAATGTAATTGCGGTACATAGTCAGTCTCTATCTTTGCCAGACTGCCCATACGGATGGAGTTCTTTGTGGATTGGATACAGTTTTGTTCTAGTAAGTACCGGAAATGAATTTCATAAAATTTCAAAATCTAAAAGAATAAAAAGCAGAGAGTATAGAATAAGAACAACAATATCGTTTTCAAAAATAATTTATCATCGTTATAGTAATAACTGTTTTAAAAATGATTAGGATTGTAGCTTCTTTTCTTCGTTTCTTCATGGCCTTAAAAAAAAAGAATACAAATTTGTGTATCAATGCGGAAAGAATTAATACCGTTTGTTTCTATTTTCAAAAAGTTCAGTTACTTTTGAATTGGAGGTTATATCAGCCTATTACTCTTAAAATGGGTATAATTCTCATGCAGATTCAGAAAATTATTCTGTTCGTTCCTCGAATGTGGAGGTTGCCTCCATAAGTTTGAAACAGAATCTCATAAACACGAGATTTTTCAACGCACTCAGAAAAAAATGCTGCAATAAACAAGATAATCAAGTTTTGGGAGCTATTACTGCAAATCCCTCAAATACGGAAATCAGTATCAATATAAAATTGCATAAAATAATGATATACTAGTCTCCTACATAAAAAGTATTATTAAACGCAAAGGACAAAAACAAATACTTTAATTAGTAAATTTCTTCTTCTTCTTCTTCACCGTGTAGAAGGCGTAGCGCCTGTTCAGTTCCGGTTTCCCTGCAGCAGTTCCTGTGAAGTTGATTGCCAACTGTCCCGCCATCGTTTTGGTGGTTGTTAAACGGGTCTTCTTCCGTGCGGTATCTTGTTATATACGATTTTGGCTATTCTATCTGTGGTCATTCTGTTTACATGCTGGTTCCATTCTCTTCTTCTTTTTCTTACCCATCTTACAATATCGTCTGTTTCACATTTTTCCCTTATGTCGGTATTTCTTTGTCTGTCATTCAATGTGTAACCGGTTATAGTTCTTAGCGTTTTCATTTTTGTTGTTCTTAGTATCCTCTTTGTTACCGACGTTTCCGCTCTTGTTTCTGCCCCGTATGTCATAATTGGTCGCACACATGTTTTGTAGATTCTGGATTTGCATGGTATACTGAGGTGTTTATTTCTTCAAATTGGTTGTTTAAGATGTCCCGATACTGCAGCTGCTTTGTTCACTTGTCTCCTCACTTCATCTTCAAGGTATCCTGTGCTTGTTTATTTTGCACCATAAGTATTCGAATGACATGACTTGGTCTATAGTGGAGTTGTCTATTGTTAACTTGCAGCGCAGAGGTTCCTTAGCTATGGTCATGCATTTTGTCTTACTTGTTGAGATTTCCATATTGAAATTTTTTGCGCGTTTGCTAAAGGCGTATAACATTCTTTGTAGGTCGTCTTCTGATTCTGCAATGAGTACGGCGTCATCGGCATAGCATAAGATGTTAATTTTGTAGGTTCCCATGCGGTATCCTAGTCCCAAGTTTTTAACGGTCTCTACAAATTGGTCCATAACAGTATTAAATAGTAGAAGGCTAAGACTATCACCTTGGCGGATGCCCGACGTTGTTCCGAAATGCTGCGTTAGGGTGTGGTTTGTTTTTATTTGCGTTGTTGTATTAGTGTTCAGATCTTTTATGAGTCTTCTATATTTTTTGGGTACCTCTTTGTTTTCCAGTATCTTGATTACATCCTTCAGTTGGACTCTGTCGAAGGCCTTCGTTAAGTCTATGAAACAAAGATATGCTGGAGTGTTATATTCAAGAGACTTTTCTACTAATTGCCTTGTTATAAATAGTGCTAGTAAATTTCATTATAAAAATTAACAGAAAATAAATACGCATCTCTAACTTACATTGGCCATCTCTTTAGTAATATCAGTAAAATTTTCTTTCCAAATTTAATTTAACAATTTATTATAAAAATATCGAAAAGTTGAACAAAACATAGTTTCTATTATAAAACAGAATCAAATTATAGAATTTCCATTCATTATAATCTTTCCTCATGGAAAATATAGAATTTAAACATAAGCTAGTGTATACAGGGTGCTTGAACGAAAACTTAACAGAGATATTCATTTCTGATCAAAACGCAAAAACAGGTCAATTTTTGTTTCAAGGGACATATTTTGGGGTACAAAAGTTGCCTAAAATATCAACCCCCTAAGCAGGGGTTGCAATTCTTGAACATTTTGAATAAGGAAGATGGGTCGAGTGATGACTCAAAAGAAAGGTGGTATCTTTGTCTACATCGCCTTGAACGAATTACCATTTTCAATTGAAAACTGTGAAAGATACAGGGTGAGCAACTGAAAGATAGGGAAGACTATTTCCCTGAGACTATTCAAGTTTCAGTGAAGTAAAATGGAACAGATTCATGCTGATCAATGGCAGTCATCATCAAGTACCAACTTCATCTCGAATTTCAACCTCTAGAGCAGGGATGACCACCCTTGAAAATTTGGAAGAGGGTAGATGGGTCGAGTGATAACTCGAAAGAAAGGTATTATCTTCGTCTGCATCCCCGTGAAAGAATTTTCATTTTTGATTGAAAACTGTAGAAGATACAGAGTGAGCTACTGAAAAAAAGAGGAGACTATCTATCGCCCTGAGCTATTCAAGTATTAGTGCAAAAAAATAGAACAGATTCATTCCAGATCAAAGGCTGTCATCTTTGATCTACCAGGTTTCTTAGGTATTATGACGAACTCTAATAATAACTATTCCTTAGGTATTTCTCCAGTTTCGTGGATGTGGTTGAACAGGTTTGTGATTTTCGCGATTGCAGAGTCGTCTAAAAGTTTGGGGAATTCAGATCTAATTATATCTGGCCTAGGAGCTTTCCCTTCTTATAGTTGTCTCACTGCTACTCTTACTTCTTCGTTGGTGATGAAGGGCCCTGATCTATCCAATATCTGTGGCTGCTGTTGTCTCACGTCCTGGAGTAGTTCTGTGATATATGCCTCCCAGACCTTTATTTAGCCTTGTTTATCTATGACTATATTCCCTCGATTGTCCATCAGTTTACATACTGTTTTGGGCCTATACATGTCAGCCGTTTGTTTAACTTTTTTATGGATCTTAAAACTGTCATATTTGTGCTGCAGAGCTTCCATTTCTTGGCAATCTTCTCGGAGTTTCCTTTCTTTGGCTTCTTTGATCTTCCTTTGTATTTGTCTATGTATTATGAAGTAATGCAGTGGATCGTTCGCGAATCTTCTTTCTTCCATCATTTGTAGGATTTCGTCTGTCATCTACATTTTTGAACTGGTTTTAAATATTTGTCGCTTGCACTATGCTGCTTAGCCTTTCTAGTTCGGAATACACATTTTGACTGATATTTTCTTTTTGTATTTGCTCAGCTAAGTAGTTCCTTGCTTCTGCTTTCGTGCTAGGATTTTTTAGCTTCTGCATGTCATACCTGTTTTTCCTTTGCCTTTTCTTTACAGTTTTTAATTGTTTTCATACAGGAGTATGGTCTGACGTTATGTCTGCCCCAGGATAGGTTTTGACCGATGTAAAAGAGTTCTGGTATCTCTGTTAACCAAGTCAATCTGGTTTCTAACTATATGTTCTGTCGAGTCGAGTGGCGATCTCCAAGTGTACAACCTTCTTGGTGGTAATTTGAAGAAGGTATTAAGCACTGCCAACTTCTTTTCTACTGCAAACATTACTAATCTGTCCCCCTGTTCGTGTCTTTCACCTAATCCATGAGGACCGACAGAATCTCCCTCTCTCCCGCTGCCTATCTTGGCGTTAAAGTCCCCCATTATTATTGTTAGATGTTGTTTGGGAAGTCTATTGTAGATGTTTGATATTTCGCTGTAGAATTTTTCAATTTCCTCTTCGCTTTTATCTGCTATGGGAGCATAAATACCTCAAAAAAGTCTTGGGAACACTTCTGAATATCGATATATCGTATCCAGAACGATCAATATGGATGATTTTTTTAAAGAAATGAACACCTGCATCAATTTCTCACCAAATTATGTAGAGTGCGGCTACCGATTTCAGTTTTTTTTTATAAAAAACTAAAAATGCAGCAGATGCGACGCTGCTTTATAATCATTTCATGTATTCAGTGTTTGAAATCAGTTAGTTGGCACTTTGTTTCTGTTGTAAGCACAAATAAAAGATTGAAGTTTTGTGATTCGACCATGAAAAGACGACATTTGACTAGAGAAGAGATGTTACGAGCTGTTGGCATGCTTCAAGCTGGGAGCTCACAACGGGAAGTATCCAGGGTTCTGGGAAGTAATCCAAGTGTCATAAACCGTTTATGGTCGCGTTTCCATGAAACAGGTAGCGTAGAAGAACGCCATACAGGTCGTTTTAGGATCACTACAGTCGCCCAAGACCGATTTTTGGTTTTACAAGCCAGAAGAGATCGTACTACCACAGCATCTCAATTAGCTATCACGAGTTCATAATGTACAAATTTCCGACCAAACTGTGAGAAATCGACTGCACGAAGGTCAACTCCACTCCAGACGTCCTTTAAGAGTTCCACAACTAACCCATGGAAATCGCGCTGCTCGTTTAACTTGGTGCCAAGAACACGTAAACTGGGATCAAGAGAGGTGGGCCCCAGTTCTCTTGAGTGATGAATCTAGATTTAGTTATTATCCCGATTCGGGAAGAATTCGAATATTGAGGGAACCTGGAAAGCAAAACCGTCTCCAGCATGTTCGAGAGGTTGTCAGACAGGGAGGCGGATCAGTCATGTTTTGGGGAGGTATACGCCTTGGTGAAAGAACTGACCTCGTTTTCATACAGAACAACCTCACGGAAAATTCTTACGCAAATGAGATAGTTTTACCAGTAGTGGTACCGTATCTCCAAACTCTTCCAACAAGATAATGCCCCTCCTCATCGTGCAAGAGTTGTCTTGAACGTTCTTGAAGAGAATGATATCGATCTTCTACCTTGGCCATCCTGCTTCCCAGATCTGAATTCCCATAGAGCATGTGTGGGACACCCTAAAATGAAATCTCCTGTTCCAAAACGTCTTCCATCATGAACAGGAGCTTCGATTAGCAGTTCAAGGGGCTTGGAATGACTTAGGCCAAAATGTAATAGACAATTTAATATTGAGCATGCCGCGACGATGCCAAAGTGTCATTAATAACAGAGGCGGACCTTCTGGGTACTGAAAAATATAAGTGCTTCCATATCGTTTCGAAAATATTAGTTCAGGATTTTTTTTGTGTTTTACCAAATTTCGTCATTTTCAAATATCAAATTTTTTTTTATAGTAGGTGCTTTGGAGAAGTCGAATATTATTTAGTTTCCTTGAGAATACATTATATACAATACATCCTAACAAAAACCGAAAGATTTCTATAAATTCGAATCATCAAATTCATATTTTAAAGATATTGGTGAGTGTTCCCCAGACTTTTTTGAGGTGTTTATATCTGAATAATATCGATTGGTACTGGGTTTGCGTTGATTGGTAAAAGCAGGGCCCTTTCTGATATTGGTGTGAAATTAGAGGCGCGTTTCGGAATGCTTTTTCCAATGATGATACCTACTCTGTGTTGGTGGTTATCTGTACTTGTTCCCGAGCTCTCATCTCAGTAATACCTAAGATGTTCATCTTTAATCTCCTCATTTCCTCCTGTACATTCCATGTACAAATCTTTGTGGCTGACTTGGAGATTCTTAGTAGCCTCCGACCATTTAAGGTCAGCCGGGGACTGAGGCCCGTGTTTTGATTGTTTTCAGGCATGAATGAATGTATTAGGGAAAATTTATTGAGGTGGTTTCCCGTTGCCCTCCTGAATGGTCAAGGATAATGGAAAGCGAAATAATAGGTTTGGTTCAGGAGTGTGACACTAGTTTCCCCCGTAAGATATTGGGAGATGAACCAAGGCTCGCGTGGGCAGGGTCGCGTCCCTGAAGTGGATCTGTCTACTGTGTATACCGTAATGACATCTACTACTCGAAATTCAGTACAGCTATTTTCGAGCACATCTTATTCGTTGTTTTGTTTTCACTTTTATCACGTTCCGCTGTTTTCGGATTGAATACATTTTTCTTTTTGACCGCGACTTACGAATAGTGTGAAATCTCCAAAGTTCTCTTGAAACTTTTCTAGAATCACGCCGCATTGAATTACTTGAAAAATAATTTATTCTAACACACCACTATCGACTGTTCATGGCAACTACCAAAAGCATACTGGCAACAGTTGTAAATATATATAGTTGGATATTTATAAAGCTAGGTATGAGTATATATACATCAAAGTTGTTAGTCAATCATGACAATAGAACCCAAAAACCAGTCGCTTGCAGCTGCTGCTAGCTACCTGCTCTCGAACGCTCCGGAACGTCCGAGAACCCTTGGATAATTATCGAATAACTCGAAAAGTATTTGTCTGATTCACTTCAAATGTTCAGAGAATGTTTCTAAGATATAATACTTTGAGACAATGAGGAAAAATCAATTTTTTTTTTTAATTCTGACTATACCTAACCCCTTATGGTAACTCGTTTTATTGGTGTCAAAATCTTGCTATTCATAATAAGTGGAAGGAATATTGATAAGCGTATAAAGATTACATTGTTCTTCTACTGCTTTCTCTGAATCCCTAATAAATTATGAATTATTACAGCATACAGCAGCTGGTGCAGAAGGAGGTGGTCAATCATTAGCCAGTCCAGGATCTTGTTTGGAAGACTTCAGGGCAACGCCATTTATCGAATGTAACGGAGCAGGTGGAACATGTCACTATTTCGCGAACACCCTCAGTTTCTGGTTGGCAACAATCGAAACTAACCAACAATTCCAAAAACCAGTCAAGCAAACCTTGAAAGCTGGCAATGTGAGGGATCGCGTTGGCAGATGTCAAGTTTGTATTAGAAACACGTAACGGATTAAGCTAACAAATCAAAAAAAGATAATAAGCGAGTCATCGCTGTGTGTTCAACCTTTATAGTGTTCCTTATGGCAGAGTACTTCCTCATCTGAGAAACTTTTTAGATGACCTAGTACCTACCCATCATAGTGGTCATATTCTACGATTAGCTTTTTATAATTTCTAATATTTCCGTGCCATTCTGTAACATTAAATGCATGTAAAGATTTCTTGTATAGTATTTAGAATAAGTTGTAAGTATGTAATAATAAATGTCCCAGAAATATTTTGTAATATTCCACAGAAATGCTGTGGTTTTACTAGTTCATCTTTCTAAAATAATATTTTTGTAATTAATAATGAATTTCAATGGTGCTATTTCTGTATTTATACCTTATGACTTCAATTGCAATGGGTGCAGATTTAAAGCAAAATTTATCTTTTAGACATTCCTGTTTTGATTGTTAGGAACTTCTAGTCACTGAAATTACCTTTCATATGAACCATAACTTCACTGCTTGAATTTTTTCATAGCTCTTTTTAATTTGTTATTAAACACTGCCATTGTAAAATATATATCTATGACTTCTATGAGTTCATTTTTTGTTAATCCAATTCACTAACACTTCTTTGAACAAAAACCAGAGAGAACGTTTAATTTAATGTTCTTGCATAAACCACACTTTGGTAACATCTTGATTATGATGTATACTGGGTGTGCAATTCCTATCGTGCCGCCCCTATCTAACTACAAAACCTAGGTGTTTATAAAAATGTGAAAAAAAAATGCTGTACAGTGAAAAACTATGTTATATTAGGTTATTTTATACAAGATAGATACACTTATACGACATTAAATGAAAAAATGAAGGCAAGAAAGGTGCAGTTTATACATATTATGTAAGTAGGTATAGGTATTAAGTTATTTTACCGAAACTGCACCTAGTCTAGTCAATTTAGAATCTCAGGTTCAATTGAAATTATTGCTAAATTACTTAGTCTTTGCTGGTGCATAGTTGATCTCAAATAGTTTTTTATTATTTTTAACTTTGAAAATGACCTTTCACCAGATGCAACTGAAACCGGCAATGTAAGTAGTATCCTTAGCGCTATTGCTGTATTCGGAAATGTTGACATTAATTCATTAGCAAAAATGTATTGCAATAGGGTTTGTGGATCATCAGTTAAATGCAACTTTAAAGCATTGATTTCATTAAACATATCTATACCGTCAATATCTGCGTCACTACTTGAAGTATCTTTTAGCTTCACATTCAAATCTTTACAATGTTTCATTAAATCATCTTTGGAGTAACTAAACAAGTTATTATTGGTGAAAAAGCCAAAAACGTCGGTAAAAGTTTCCAACTCATCGAATCTACGTTTTAAAGAAGTTAAGGTTTGGTCCAGGATCCTAAAAAAAACATCTACCTTGTCTTTTGTTTTAGGGTCTAATAAGACTTCATCACTCTGTTCATACTGAAATTGAGTTGGTTTTCTTCGTGGACGAACGGTATCTATAGGCGGAAAATCTGCATTTTCATTAAGTTCCCGAGCCACAGTGGTAGCTTCTTCTAACACCCTTTCGAAATGCTCATCTGTGCGATATTCGGTGAATTTATGAATCAATTTATTTAACAAATTTATGCAGATTTGAGTATTTATTGTGGGGTTTTGCATCATTTTGCTAATAGCATTAATTTCGTTTAAAATATCAAACCAAATTACAACTAAGCAAATAAATCTATAATTTTGAATATTCAAAGCAAGCGAATGTGCTTTGTGAGTTGTTGTACAATCCCATACCGACGAATTATTATCTGATATTTCAAGTAAAGCGTCAAATATTTTTTCGAGGTGATACCGTAAAGGTTTGACTGCATCGATTCTGCTAGACCATCGCGTGGCACTTAATGCCTTTAGTTTTAAATCAGGTAAATGCTTGCAAATTATGGACCACCTTTTGGTAGAAGACGAAAAGAAAACGTAAATTTCATGAATTAGGTTGAAAAAGTTGACCGTGTCGTGCGTTATATTTGCCGCATCGTTAACGACCAAATTGAGACTATGCGCCGAGCATGGAACGTAAAATGAACGATTATTCATTTCCAATATATTTTTTGTAATCCATTGTGTTTTCCACGCATATTAGAACCATTGTCATAACCTTGGCCACGTAAGTTTTTAATATCAAGGTTTAATCCGAAAATAAATCTAAAACAAAATTTAATAGTCCACCTGTGGAGCTGGTTATCGGACAGATGCCAATAAAACTTTCGCATATTGTAACATTTTTAGTTTCACTGTTTAAAACAACATACCTTAGTATAACTGTAATTGGTTCTGTGTGACTTACATCTGGTGTGCAATCTAATATGATAGAGAAATATTTTCTTTCTCTGACTTTGTTCAGGATATAATTTTTTGTGGTCGTGCCGAGTAAATCAATGATTTCATTCTGAATCTGATCTCCTAAATAGTGAGTCATGCGAGTTGAATCGAATTTCAAGGCTTGAATTCTGTGAATATGTTCCGCATAACTGAATCAAAGGATGCTATCATTTCTATTGCTTTGAGAAAATTACCATTATCATGCTCATATAATATTTTGGACGAGCCCTAAACGCCAGACATTGATGAGATAAAATTTTATAACAGCTATGATCCTTTCCAATACATCACACCATTGTTTTTTCAGATTCTAATAGTCTCAGTTGCATTTGATTTACAGTAGTTTTATTTTTTAACATATGATTTAGTTGGACCCAACATTTTAAATTTTCGCTATGGGAAATGCTTGTTTCGTGTCGTTTTAAGGTAGATGACAGATGTTGCCAATCGGAAAACCGCTTGGACCTGACAGACTACTTACAGTTTTACTGAATATTTTACAACAAAAACAATAGACTGAATCTTTTGACGTAGAGTAAACAAGCCATTCTCTATTAATTTTTTCTCCATTAGGAAGATTTCTAGAGTAATAACTGTTTGCAAATTTTCTTCCATCGATATTAGCAGGAAAATTGTGGTTGAACAGCTGCACGGGACCACGGCTAACCAAAATATTAACAATATCATTAGTCATACTGGCGGGCCACGAACCGGGATCATCACCACAATCTAAACAGCTACTTGATGACGATAAATTGCTTTCAGGTTCTTTAGCACTACTTTCTCTTTTTTTAGTTTAACTGGAGTCTCCTTCTGAAGGACTAACATTTTTCTCTTCAGATACCTCCATAACTTCTAGATTTAAAGCTGCGCTTGTTGAAGCTACATCTACGTCAACATTCTCTTGACATTCAGAGTCCCTATTATCTGGTTTGCTAAAAAATTTCTCAAGAGATCCCGCTAGTTTTTTTTTTCTCTGTATCTTTTTCTCGTTTTTGCCATCGAAATTGAGCTCCTGAAATTTTTTTCTTTTTGCGGTTCCTGGAATTTTTTGAAAAGTTTAGTATACGGTTGTACAAAGTGACTTAAATCCCAAAGGGGTCGATCATTCCACTCATTATTGCGAACAACCTTTACTAGGGGGTCAACACTGAAATCGCGAAAAAAATCAGCTTTTCCATACATTTTGTATGGAATTGTAATTTTTTTTTCGCGATTTCACCGTTGACCCTATTGTAAAAGTTGTTCGTATTTATGTGAAGAATGACTCCCTTTCGGGATTTAAGTTACTTTTGTTACACCCTGTATAGGTATAATTTTAATATTTTTTTATAAATCTTCACTATTAAGTTGTATAACAGAAAAAATACCCTTTAAATCACAATAATAATAACCTGCTGTTTATATGAATGCGCCCATATGCTGATTAATTAAACAAAGACACTTACCATAATTATGATTTTTTGCGCCGACGGATAATATAAATAAACTTCTAAATTATTTTTATAGTCACACTTCGCACAAAAATATACAGAATATTATTAATTTTAAGTACCCTGGACCGTTTCCGGATCTCACATTAGGGCTATAACCAAATAATTGAAGTTTGTTGTTCACTCACATCACTTTCGCATAGAGCACGATACGGATTAACTTTGTTCTCATGATTTTCAATAGATGGCGCTATGTAATGCTACGATATAAAAGAAATATTTGGGCGCCGTTCATCATATTATTTTTATAAGGATAATCTTTTTAGTATTGTGAGGTGACAATGTCTGAATTTTAGTCGATGATTGTTTGATTTGCCGCCCCCCTGAATGCGCCGCCCGCGTGCATTGCACGTCTTGCACGCCCGCGTGCATTGCACGTCTTGCACGCCCGCTTACGGCGGGCTTGACTGGGTATCAATTTAGTGAATATTCGGTCCATAACTTTGATGCTGTTGTTGTTGCTGCTAACCTAACCTTACCATACAGTTTTTACACTTCTGAAAGTTACCAAGCGACTCTTGAATGACCAACCTAAAAGATAATATAGTATTGTCGTAAAAGTAGGGTGATGCGACGATTTTTGTGGGGAGTGTATTTATTAAAAATACTCCACATATTTTTCGGGTTGTCAGCCTAATATCAAGAGTAATACAATACTAAATTCAAAATGTTTGAATTGTGGAGGCCGTTACTTGATATAGATCTATGATATAAATGAGATAAAAAACACAAGGTTTAACTTTAATCTACACTTTACTTGAAAAAATTCGACGACGTTTCGCTGACACAGCAGCTTTATCAAGAATGACAAACAAAATGAAGAGTATGGTATCATAAACAAATCGTAGAACAAGTTGGATGAATAACAGGAAAAACCCACACCGAGCCATTGTACAGGTAGTATGAAAGGAAATTAAAATTTAATTAAACAAGTTAAGTAGGGGTGAATAATTCACATCTACCTGCTCATTCAAAAGCTTGTCCGAATGTTTGTATCTATTTATTTCTAATGCTTCTGGGAGATCTAATTTTAAACTTTTTGATTTTATATGTAATATGTCAAAGTTTTCATTGAATGAATGGTTTTCTTTTATTGAGTGGTTTGAATAATTTGAATCAGATTTATTTTTATCGAAGCTACGTTTATGTTCAGATGTTCTTATGCCAAAACTCCTATAGGTCCTACCGATATAAATTTTATCACAAGAACCGCAATTGAGTTTATAGATTCGTGATTTACTTGATTTTCCAACACGAGAATAATTATTTTTAATATGTTTACCTAAGTAATTAGAAGTTTTGAAAGTTATATTAAGATTTTGTTTGACGAGAAAGGATGTAATATTTGTACTTGCAGAACCGCAGAATGTTAAACTGTTGAATATTTTATAGTTTTAACCTTTCTGATACTAATTTCACAACTGATGAAACAAATCTCTCGGAGAAAGGTTTTACTGAAATTTCTCTGAAAAATATTCCTAATAACACTCACCTTAAATATTTAGCATCTAACATTATAAAAAATGAATCATTAGCTGACTTTAAACCGAGTAAAGAACAAAATATTTTAAAGGCCATCAAACAAAAGTCTCAACTAAATGAAGTTATTTTTACAAAAGCAGATAAGGGTAATACTGTGACTACCTATTTAAAACTCTAAATTTCACTTCGTCCGGAAACTATACAATTTTAAACAAAGATCCAACTATTACATTCCAGAAAAATATTAAAATTGCAATAAATGACGCAAAATCTTTAATTAAAGCAATAGATAAATACAAATTAATTTTACCAAACCCTCAACCACCTCAAATGTATTCACTCATTAAATTGCATAAAGTAAATAACCCCGTTAGACCAGTCGTACTTTACGTTACAGCCTCAGCCGTGAAATTGTCGCACTACCTTATAGATATCATTAAAAATTATTGTTCATTCGAATAAAAATTTTCTATAAAAAATTCTTTCGAATTGACAAATAACATAAAAAACGTTAACCTACCACCTAACGCAAAATTTAATTCGTTTGATGTTGAGAATTTATACCCAAGTGTTCGTCCAGGTGATGTCAAAATATTAATCGAAAACATGTTAAATTCGAATCATGTTAACCACATAATTAAATTAGAAATATTGAATCTGTTGGACGTTTGCATTGAACAAAATTATTCTTCTTTCAACAACATCTATTACAGTAGTGAAAATGGTTTGATCATGGGAAATCCTATGAGTCCACTTTTAGCAGAGATTTTTATGAATAATATTGAACAGAAAAGTCATACACATCCACTCATTTCCAAATTTGTTTATTGGTATAGATATGTTGACGACATCTTAGTATGTTTAATTGGAACTACTCGCCAATTAGACTTATTTCTTAATTTCATTAATTCCATCCATTTGAACATTAAATTCACGATAGAAATTGAACAGAACGATTCCATTAATTTTTGGACTTGAAAATCACTAAACAAAATAATAATCATGTTTTTCGGTCTTTCGTAAACCAACACATACTGATACAATTATACATAACTACTCATTACATCCAATTCAACACAAAGTTGCAGCTTTAAACAGCATGGTACATCGGTTACTCAATTTACCTTTATCAGTAGAAGATTATAATAAAGAGTTAAACATCATCAAACAGATAGCCATTAATAATTCATATAATCCGGATATGATAGATCTAATCATTCGTAAAACTGTATCAGAAAGCAATAAATGAAGTATATCCTATTCATAAAGACTATAAAATATTCAACAGTTTAACATTCTGCGGTTCTGCAAGTACAAATATTAAATCAAAATCTTAATATAACTTTCAAAACTTCTAATTACTTAGGTAAACATATTAAAAATAATACATCTCGTGTTGAAAAATCAAGTAAATCAGGAATCTATAAACTCAATTGCGGTTCTTGTGATAAAATTTATATCGGTAGGAGCTATAGGAGTTTTGACATAAGAACATCTGAACATAAACGTAGCTTCGATAAAAATAAATCTGATTCAAATTATTCAAACCACTTAATAAAAGAAAACCATTCATTCAATAAAAACTTTGACATATTACATATAAAATCAAAAAGTTTAAAATTAGATCTCCTAGAAGCATTAGAAATAATAGATACAAACATTCGGACAAGCTTTCGAATGAGCAGGTAGATGTGAATTATTCACCCCTACTTAACTTGTTTAATTAGTTTTTAATTACCTTTCATACTAATTGTACAATGGCTCGGTGTGGGTTTTTCCTGTTATTCATCCAACTTGTTCTACGATTTCTTTATAATACCATACTCTTCATTCTGTTTGTCATTCTTGATAAAGCTGCTGTGTCAGCGAAACGTTGTCGAATTTTTTCAAATAAAGTGTAGATTAAAGTTAAACCTTGTGTTTTTTTTATCTCATTTAAATTCAAAATGAGTGATTTCACTTATGTACAACAAACAGCATTCACAACAGGAGGTAAATTGAAGTCTAGTTGGTCGTTGCTAATTGGCTGGTTTTTCCTATGAGCCGACGTAATTTCAATAATCTCCAAGATGTTTATCCTTTTTCCTTTATTACCTGGATGCATGAGTACGATATTCTTGAAATCTATGAAATGATTTTTATTGATACCGTGGTCCGAAAAACCCGTAGAATTTTTATTTTGGAGAATAGATCTTTTATGTTCTTCAACTCTCTTCTCGATGCATCTTCCGGTTTGACCTATATACAATGTCTCACATTCACTGCAGTGTATTTTATATACTCCGCTTTTATCCAATGATTTTGTTTTATCTTTATTATTAAACGATAATGAACCCAAATTCTTTTTATTAGTGCTGATGGTGTTAATATTATTTCTGAGTAATCTGTTACATCTTTTGTTGCTAATATTAGGAATATAGTTAATTGGAAATTTTCTGTTAGATTTCTCAGTATACAACGGATAAATGCTCTGCAATAAAAGTTTATGTCGTTTTTGGCTTATTAAGAAATCAATTAATTTTGATTCATAGCCGTTGTTCACAGCGATTGATTTTGAAACTTGAACTTCATTCTCAAAATCGACAGCTGACAAAAGAATAGAAAGCAATCTGTGCACAAATGAACGAAAAGCACTCAATTTGATTCTCGGAGATTTGAAACTACTGTTATGAATCAAGGTATCCGACTAGGTTGGTTTTCTGTATATTTTAAAGGCGAGTCAGTCATGAGCCCTACTAATCGACAAGTCCAAGAAGTTCAAAGATTTTTCATTATTATCATTTTCCATTGTAAATTGGATTGATACAAATAATTTAAGTTGTCTGTCTGTTCCAATCCAAATACAGAATATATCATCTACATATATTTTCCGTAAAAATAGATTATTGATAAGGATGTTGAGGAACTAAAAATTCTATTTTCTAAATTTTTCATAAATATTTCACTTATTAACGGAGACAATGGAGAGCCCATAGGTAAACCATCTAACAGCCCGAAACATGTATTTTTAATAAATATTAGTGAAACCTTTGCCAAGTGATAAATGAATCATTTATTTATTATGTTTCACCTAGTGTTAAGCGAGAATTCCATACGCAGGACCGCCGTAAGCGGGCGTGCAAGGCGTGCAATGCACGCGGGCGGCGCATTCAGGGGGGCGGCAAATCAGACAATCATCGACTAAAATTCAGACATTGTCACCTCACAATATTAAAGAGATTATCCTTATAAAAATAATATGATGAACGGCGCCCAAATATTTCTTTTATATCGTAGCATTACATAGCGCCATCTATTGAAATTCATGAGAACAAAGTTATTCCGTATCGTGCTCTATGCGAAATAGGGAAATCCCACAGATATCAGGGGAAATCCCCTTAAAACTATATACTCATTTCTTTGTTTTTATTTATTTAACACAAATGCGAAAGTGATGTGAGTGAACAACAAACTTCAATTATTTGGTTATAGCCCTAATGTGAGATCCGGAAACGGTCCAGGGTACTTAAAATTAATAATATTCTGTATATTTTTGTGCGAAGTGTGACTATAAAATAATTTAGAAGATTATTTATATTATCCGTTGGCGAAAAAAAATCATAATTATGGTAAGTGTCTTTGTTTAATTAATCAGCATATGGGCGCATTCATATAAACAGCATGTATTCATGTAAAATTTAAAGGTTAGTTTACTGAAAAACTTAAAGTAAGAAAATGTATTAAAATTAATACAGAGTGTAACAAAAGTAACTTAAGTAACGAAAGGGGACATTCCATCTAATCAATACGAACAACTTTTACTATGGGGTCAACTCTGAAGTCGCGAAAAAAAATTAGTTATTCCATTACATTTGTGTGCAGTAGGTATGAACATTTTTTTCGCAGTAGTATTGTGATTATTATTGTGATTTAAAGGGTATTTTTTCAGTTATACAACTTAAGAGTGAAGATTTATAAAAAAATATTAAAATTATACCTATATAGGGTAACAAAGTAACTTAAATCCCGAAAGGGAGTCATTCTACACATAAATACGAACAACTTTTACTGTAGGGTCAACGGTGAAATCGCGAAAAAAAATAACAATTCCATACAAAATGTATGGAAAAGCTGATTTTTTTTCGCGATTTCAGTGTTGACCCCCTAGTAAAGGTTGTTCGCAATAATGGGTGGAATGATCGACCCACTTTTGGGATTTAAGTTACTTTTGTACAACCGTATACTAAACTTTTTCAAAAAAATTCCAGGAACCGCAAAAAGGAAAAAATTTCAGGAGCTCAATTTCGACGGCAAAAACGAGAAAAAGATACAGAGAAAAAAAACTAGCGGGATCTCTTGAGAAATTTTTTAGCAAACCAGAAAATAGGGACTCTGAATGTCAAGAGAATGTTGACGTAGATGTAGCTTCAACAAGCGCAGCTTTAAATCTAGAAGTTATGGAGGTATCTGAAGAGAAAAATGTTAGTCCTTCAGAAGGAGACTCAAGTGAAACTAAAAAAAAGAGAAAGTAGTGCTAAAGAACCTGTAAGCAATTTATCGTCATCAAGTAGCTGTTTAGATTGTGGTGATGATCCCGGTTCGTGGCCCGCCAGTATGACTAATGATATTGTTAATATTTTGGTTTAATCTCCCTCCGTGGGTAAGTCAGTAGAAGTACTGACTCCCACGCCGAGGGCCCGGGTTCGAATCCCAGGTAAGATATGGATGTAGTATGAATGTTGGTGTGTTTGTCCCACGTATGTATATAAAAATCACATTGAGACTGGATACATAACCGATAGGTTGAGTCCATAACCTCCGAAGGCCAGATAACTTGTAATCCTCAGAGGTGGCAGTTATCACTGCACGGTCTAGGTGAGTGGTTCGGAGTCCACTATAAACTGTAGGTCCTCAGAGAAAAACAAAAAACAATATTTTGGTTAGCCGTGGTCCCGTGCAGCTGTTTAACCACAATTTGCCTGCTAATATCGATGGAAGAAAATTTGCAAACAGTTTTTACTCCTGAAATCTTCCTAATGGAGAAAAAATTAATAGTGAATGGCTTGTTTACTCTACGTCAAAAGATTCAGTCTATTGTTTTTGTTGTAAAATATTCAGTAAAACTGTAAGTAGTCTGTCAGCTCCAAGCGGTTTTTCCGATTGGCAACATCTGTCATCTACCTTAAAACGACACGAAACAAGCATTTCCCATAGCGAAAATTTAAAATGTTGGGTCCAACTAAATCATATGTTAAAAAATAAAACTACTGTAAATCAAATGCAACTGAGACTATTAGAATCTGAAAAAAAACAATGGTGTGATGTATTGGAAAGGATCATAGCTGTTATAAAATTTTTATCTCATCAATGTCTGGCGTTTAAGGACTCGTCCAAAATATTATATGAGCATGATAATAGTAATTTTCTCAAAGCAATAGAAATGATAGCATCCTTTGATTCAGTTATGCGGGAACATATTCACAGAATTCAAGTCTCGAAATTCGATTCAACTCGCATGACTCACTATTTAGGAGATCAGATTCAGAATGAAATCATTGATTTACTCGGCACGACCATAAAAAATTATATTCTGAACAAAGTCAGAGAATCAAAATATTTCTCTATCATATTAGATTGCACACCAGATGTAAGTCACACAGAACAAATTACAGTTATACTAAGGTATGTTGTTTTAAACAGTGAAACTAAAAATGTTACAATATGCGAAAGTTTTATTGGCATCTGTCCGATAACCAGCTCCACAGGTGAAGGACTATTAAATTTTGTTTTAAATTTATTTGCGCAATTAAACCTTGGTATTAAAAACTTACGTGGCCAAGCTTATGACAATGGTTCTAATATGCGTGGAAAACACAATGGATTACAAAAAAAATATTGGAAATGAATAATCGTGCATTTTACGTTCCATGCTCGGCGCATAGTCTCAATTTGGTCGTTAACGATGCGGCAAATATAACGCACGACACGGTCAACTTTTTCAACTTAATTCAAGAAATTTACGTTTTGTTTTCGTCTTCTACCAAAAGGTGGTCCATAATTTGCAAGCATTTACCTGATTTAAAACTAAAGGCATTAAGTGCCACGCGATGGTCTAGCAGAATCGATGCAGTCAAACCTTTACGGTATCACCTCGAAAAAATATTTGACGCTTTACTTGAAATATCAGATAACAATTCGTCGGAATGGGATTGTACAACAACTCACAAAACACATTCGCTTGCTTTGAATATTCAAAATTATAGATTTATTTGCTTAGTTTTAATTTGGTTTGATATTTTAAACGAAATTAATGCTATTGGCAAAATGATGCAAAACCCCACAATAAATACTCAAATCTGCATAAATTTGTTAAATAAATTGATTCATAAATTCACCGAATATCGCACAGATGAGCATTTCGAAAGGGTGTTAGAAGAAGCTACCACTGTGGCTCGGGAACTTAATGTAGATGCAGATTTTCCGCCTATAGATACCGTTCGTCCACGAAGAAAACCAACTCAATTTCAGTATGAACAGAGTGATGAAGTCTTACTAGACCCTAAAACAAAATACAAGGTAGATGTTTTTTAGGATCCTGGACCAAACCTTAACTTCTTTAAAACGTAGATTCGATGAGTTGGAAACTTTTACCGACGTTTTTGGCTTTTTCACCAATAATAACTTGTTTAGTTACTCCAAAGATGATTTAATGAAACATTGTAAAGATTTGAATGTGAAGCTAAAAGATTCAAGTAGTGACGCAGATATTGACGGTATAGATATGTTTAATGAAATCAATGCTTTAAAGTTGCATTTAACTGATGATCCACAAACCCTATTGCAATACATTTTTGCTAATGAATTAATATCAACATTTCCGAATACAGCAATAGCGCTAAGGATACTAATTACATTGCCGGTTTCAGTTGCATCTGGTGAAAGGTCATTTTCAAAGTTAAAAATAATAAAAAACTATTTGAGATCAACTGAGCACCAGCAAAGACTAAGTAATTTAGCAATAATTTCAATTGAACATGAGATTCTAAATAGACTAGACACCAAAAAAATTATAGCTGATTTTGCCAACATGAAGGCAAGAAAGGTGCAGTTTCTGTAAAAAACTTAATACCTATACCTACCTACATAATATGTATAAACTGCACCTTTCTTGCCTTCATTTTTTCATTTAATGTCGTATTAGTGTATCTATCTTGTATAAAATAACCTAATATAACATAGTTTTTCACTGTACTGCATTTTCTTTTCACATTTTTATAAACACCTGTGTTTTGTAGTTAGATAGGGGCGGCACGATAGGAATTGCACACCAGCGTTCAAACCGCTGGCGGCGGGCCTGTCCATACGATTTGTGAAAGTCTTAGAATCACCGTCACCTATGTAATATGCATATTTCGCATTATACAGGTTCATAGAATTTTTGAAAATTTGTATTATTCCCGGTACCTCCATGCCACATATTTCAAAATCCACTCTGTTCAATTCTGAATGCATTACTTCACAGGTCTTGCATGTTTTCGAACGAAAACCTATTGAAATTAAAAGAAATTTTTTTTTGAGATTAGTGCTATACATCATACTAAGATGCCGAGAGTGTGTGTGATAACTTCTGTTATAATTGCGGTCAACTTACTGTAAAAAGTCAACGTTGTAGTTTGACACCATTAGTTAAAAACTGTTATTCTAATTATTTCGGTTTTCCGGCTCGAAATTTGGACAAAACCTGGACTTCCAGTGTTTGCTGTGCACAGTGTGTCACTTTATTAACATCATGGGCTAAAGGATCTCGTCATATGCCGTTCGCAGTTCCAATGATATGGGCCGAACCGAAAGACCGTATATCAGATTTTTATTTCTGCCAAACTTCTATGAAAAGTATTAATCACAAATCTAGGCACTCTGTGAACTATCCAAATCTATAATCTGCTCCAAGACCTATCCTATCCCACACAGTGATGATTTACATGTTCCTCAACCTCCAGTAAACATGGATGACGTGACCGAAAAAAATGTATCCGAAAGTTCAGATTTCGATTCGACTTTCGAGCCAGTATTTCAAACAGAGAACCTCATTATATAACTCAAAACGATCTCAATGACTTGACACGTGATTTGGATCTCAGTAAAAGACAGGCAGAACTTTTGGCTTCTCTACTTCATGACTGGAATTTACTGGAAAAATATATCAGAATATCTGTATACAGAACTCGACATACGCACTTCTCAAGTTTTTTTCTCAAGATGGCAATATAGTGTTTTGCAATGACATTCCCTCGGTGATGACGCAGTTGACATTTGAATATAAAACATCTGACTGGCGGTTGTTTATAGATTCCTCAAAGGTTAGTTTGAAATCTGTACTGTTACATAATGGTAACGAATACCCTTCCGTACTGAACGTTCATGCTACTGAAATGAAAGAATCATATGAAAATATGAAACCACTGCTGGAACATATTGAATATAACCAATATTCCTAGAAAATATGTGGAGATTTGAAAGTAATTGCTATTTTGCTAGGTCTACAGCTTGGATATACGAAGTTTTGTTGTTTCCTCTGTGAGTGGGATAGTCGAGCCACAAATGAGAGACCTACAGGCTGATGAAGAGTTTAAACAAAAACTTAATCCGATCGAAAAATCCGTATGGACTTGTTTTCGAACTATTGTAATTTTCTTGGAAACCACAGGGCCGAAAACTGTGAAGAATTAGTCAACAACGTCTTAGCGGCTTACAAGGACATGGGATGCAATATGTTGCTCAAGATTCACTTTTCACACTGGCATTTGGATTTTCTCCTTCAAATTTGAGAGCCTTTAGCGACGTGCACGGTGAGCGATTCCATCAGGACATATCCTACATGGAAAAAAGGTACCAAGGCCAGTGGAGTCCGAATTGACTGCTGACTGCTGGACACTCAAAAGGGATGTACCTGACGCTAAATATAAGGTATGGAAGTAGTTTTCCATTTTTTAGGAAATACACAATCGCTTAATGATTTATTAAAAATGATACTCAGTGGTTTTGCCAGGTTAACTGCGCATTTTTTCAAAAAAAAATGTGGAATATTATCAGGACCGGGACCTTCAGCCCACTCAGGTTTCTACATATTTCTAGTACTTGCTGTTCAGTGATTAAATCCGCTCTATTGAGATCCTCCGAGTTATCTCGCTTCCGAAAATTTAATTTTAATTTGACATAAACGCTCTTGAAGAATTGTGCAAACAAGTTTGCTACATTTTTGCCGCCCTCTGCGACAGTGTTGTCATATTTGACTGTGTTAGGAATGGACGAACTATTTTTCCTTTTACTACCAACAAAGCTCCAAAACTTTTCTTATATTCCAAGATATTGGTCTCACCCAGTTCTATATATTCATTGTAATCATTTCTTATCATTTGTTTTGCTCACTGAATCGATTATAGAAATATATTGCCATCTTGAGAAAAAAAACTTGAGAACTACGTATGTCGAGTTCTATATACGGATATCCTAGTATTTTTTTTCCAGTAAATTCCAGTCATGAAGTCGGGACGCCAACAGTTCTGCCTGCTTTTACAGAGATCCAAATCACGTTCCAAGTCATTGAGATCGTTTTGAGTTATAAAATAAGGTTCTCTGTTTGAAGTACTAGGCTCAAAAGTCGAATCGGAATCTGAACTCTCGGATACATTTTCTTCGGTCCATGTTTATCGCAGGATACATGACCACTGTGTAAAGGTCAAAGAAAAGGGTGGGTAACGAGAGAACTTTTTTATGAATGGTTCCACAAACATTTTATTCCTGATGTTAAAAATAAAATGAAGGATCTAAAATTGCCACGAAAAGCTCTGATCTTATTAGATATTGCTCCTGGACATCCAAGAGAAGAGAAATAAATCAGTGAGGACCGAAATATTCAGGTCATGTTTCTACCTCCTAATTGTACTCCATTATTACAATCAATGGATCAACATGTAATACAGAATGTGAAATTGCATTATCGAAAATCTTTGCTACTGAATATTGTAAGACAATGACGTTTCGCAGTTACTGAAGCAATTGGACCTCAAACATGTGGTGTTTTCTCTTTAAAGGGCCTGGTCATCTTTGTCCTAAGAGTTAATTCATCATGGAAAAATTGATGGCCCACAAAAAAATATGATTTTGACGCAGGTGACCTGTTGTCTCTTTCACGGTTGAGAGAAAACATTTTGCTAGAGAAAGAAGAGAAAAATCGCGATCTACGAATGATGACAGATGTGCTAACAAATGTATCTGGTCAGGAATTAACAAATGAAGACATTGAAGAATGGGTTGTAGGAGATATTGAGAATTATCTCTCTGAAGCTGAAATGATCAACAACATAGAAAGTAACGAGGATACAGAAGAAATTGAAGAAGGCGGTGTCACCATGAATTCAGTGAAACATAAAAAGCTCTTTTATGTTTCAACAAATGTTTGGAATGGTGCACAGAAAATGATATCCCTCAGCACCAAATATTACTTTTGAATAAATTGAGAGAAGAAGCTGCAAATTCCCATCTTCGTTCGTTAAAACCGAAAACGATCCAAGACTTCCTCAGAACCTAAGAATGGATCTGTAAAATGTATCACTTTCTTAAGAATATGTAGTTAAATTTTCGTGTTTTTCTGTGAATCACAATAATTTTGAGTTTCATAATGAATATTTAACGTTTTTCAAGAAATATTTCACGTTTTCGATGAATATTTCTTGTTTTTCAATGAATACACACCACAAAATTGTAGCATCACCTGGTATTCTGAATTCCACAATCGATTAAGAAGCTCGATCGCAGTTTCTTTGTCAACGTATGTTTTTGGACATATGAGGGGAAAAAAATCTTATCTATGTAGTAACATTTGTTCCCATATTATCTCTAACACGTCTGAAACAAGAATGAGTTTATTTGACCATCGGTATTCATTTAATTTCTCTTCAGTTTTCACTCTAAATTAATACAAGTTTTCTGTGTTCCTTGTTGATTTTCGAATCTTTGAATTTATTGTAATGGCTGCTGAACGTCCTGCTAGCTTTGTTTGTTAACCAAAGCACTATTTCAAGAGTAATTAATCGGTACCACGAAACAGGGGAATATGGAAGAAGGGCCGGACAGGGAAGAAATCGGATAACAACACCAGTTGATGATCGTTGGCTTCCTTTAACTGCACTAAGAGTTCGGCACTGTACGGCTAGAATGCTACAAAATGAACTTGCACTTTCCAGAAATGTGCATATTTCATTGCAAACTGTTAGGAACAGGCTCATAGGAGACGATATCAAACCAAGGGAGGCTTCTACCGGCCCGCGTCTCACCAGAGAGCATCGAGTTGTAAGACTTCAGTTTGCGAGGGAATATGAAAATTGGTATTCCAGAATGATCGAATATTCTCTTTTCTGACTAGTCTAGTCTAGTATCAAATGATAGACGCATGCCAGTATACTGACGACCTGGGGAACGGTATCAGCAATGCTTGGTTTGCCAGATAAACCGAAAACTTCGGAGGGGACTCAGTAATGGTGTGGGGAGGCATTTCTTTCCATGGTCGAACTGAGTTAGTCCTAGTGAATGATGGAAGAATGACAGCGGCCAGATACAACGCAGATATTCTTGAACCCCATGTTGTACCCTTTGGTCCATTGATTGGCGAAAACATCATTTATATGCATGATAATGCTGGGCCTCATGCAGCTAGAGTAGTTACAGAATTTCTGCAAAATGCCGAAATTGATATTTTAAGATGGCCAGCAAGAAGTCCCGAATTGAATCCCATAGAACATGTTTGGAACAACATGGGGTGGCAAATTCTTTAACGTAGGATGCCTTGTAGAACACTCCAACAACTAGAAAATCTGCTTCCTGAAATTTGGAACTCAGTGACTCAAGAGTACATCCAAAATTTGTTTGAGGGGCTTCCGAGACGTATACTAGCAGTAATTAGGGCCCAGGGAGGAAACACTCGATTTTGAAAATGATTAGTAACCATTCGATGCTAGTTGATTGGTCTCTTCGCGAATGTTTGAATATGGTAGAATTTTTTAATTTTTCATTAATTCCAAAATTGTTGACATTTTCCATCATAAACGCATCTCTTTTGAATGATATCTTCTTATTTTACACTTCTGAAAGTTACCAAGCGACTCTTGAATGACCAACCTAAAAGTTTATATAGTATTGTCGTAAAAGTAAGGTGATGCGACAATTTTTGTGCGGAGTGTATTTCATTTCAATTACCTTGATAATCCGAATATTTCTGTAATCCGAACAAGCTCTGGTGCCATATGATTCGGATTAGAGAGGTTGTACTGTAAAAGAATTTTGCCAAACAAACCATTTTCTTTCTTTATTTCTGAAAAGTCCTGTTTACTTTGAGGCAGATTGTGTATATCAATTGTTACATCTTCTTCATCTTTTTTCCGTTGAATGTATTATGGTTCATTAGATTTTCCCCTAGTTTATCGAATGTAGTGATATAAATTTGTCTCCTTTCAGGAAAACGATCCAAATAAGCAGCTTCTGGAGCATCGGTAACATAATTATTTTCAATATAACATTCAATTATATTGAACTTTCCAAAATTTTTATACGGCATGGTCATATTTTTTTGGCTATTTTCACACAATAGTTGCGATATGATGAAGAAACATTAAAAATATATCTGAATTATCGTTTCAAGAATTAATTTTCGAACTACAACTACTTCATTCTTTGAATGGATAGAGTAACTAGATTAGCTCGGAGAAAAATTATACAAATTTCGGTTTTTCTTTGAAACACGTCCTGGATGAAATAATAATTGAGTTCGCATGTGATATTTTTTGAAAATTGAAAGAAAAGTCTATTTAACAACATCAAAGTTGCTTATCCTTCACATTTTTGAGTTACAATGTAAACTTGCGTTTACATTGTAACTCAAAACCCTTATACAAAGAAATTCTGCTCATACTTCTATTCTAAATAAGAAAGTGCCTATAAATTACCAAAATATTTTCAAATAACTTCAAAGATAGTCGAGATATAACTCTCCAAATAATTCGAAAACCAAAAAGTTACCTAGATGCTTTAGTACTAAAACGTCGGAATCTGTACATATCAAGGTATCAATTCGTTATAGCTTATACTATTTATATTCAATTAATAACATTGTAAATAATAAAACAGACTGAATTGCATTTGTAGTAAAAATAATTGAAATGATATTTGTCTTTGTAATGGAGATCATTCAACTGGTAATGAATACTATCGCATGTCTACATGTCCAGATAAAAATGTTCTTATATTATCTCGATCAGATTCGGAGAATCTCAAACCAAGATATCCGTTATCTAACTGGAAATACATATGATAAGTTTTAGCTTGGCTTTATTTCTTTGTTTCTTGGAGCACAACAAATGACACTCAAAGCGTGTTTTTGCAACATATGAAGAGTGAAAGAACGATAAAGGTTCACTACAAAAATGAAATATTTTCGGCTATTACTATGTGATATGTAATTGACATTATGATGATTGCAAAATTTGTCAGTTGCTTTATAGGGTGATATATTTTTCGGTGCCATGTTGTCTTTTTTCCCCCAGAACTTTTGTGCAGCACGCCACTGACCACATTTTCTAATATTTACAGATTACTCATTCAAATCACAAATTTTCTTCTCTCTAGCATTTTTGTTGTATCTGTCACCATTTTTGAGGAAAAAAATAAAATACGATTTATGTTCTAAACTTTTCATTAGATTTTGGCCTATTTTCGTGTCGAAACATAAGTCCAAGGTGTTTCCATTATAATCTGCTTAAACGCACAGGATGATAGAAAATTAAAAAATATTGATACTAACTCAAAGAACATACCCTCTCCGAAGTTTCGTTTTCGTAATACAGGATACATCCTGTATTGCGGTTCATGATTTATGCGGCTCAAAATTTTATTCTGTTGTTCGAAACTATGATTGAAACTTCACAAATCATACACATTCACCGCGTTTTTAAAATGATATGTTCAAACTTATTGAAAAAGCGGGTAATGTGTGTGGTTTATTAAGTTTAAATTAATGGCTTTGAACCACAGAATAAAATCATGAACCGCAGAATAAAATCATGAACCGCATTAAATGATGAACCGTATCATGATTCATAAACTAAAATTCTATGGCCATTTCATACAAATGTCATTGAAGAATTGTCTCTTTCGATTATTGTTATTTACAGGTTCAAATTAATTGTTGAGTGTTGATTTATCTTTCAACTTTCTAATCGGAAATACCTTATTCGTTTTCAAATGTGGAATATGCAGATATCCATTCCATTTATGGTTTGTGTGATTATAACTCAAGACGAGCTGTCGAAGAATATCGAAGAAGGCTTCCTACTAGATTTCCTAACAGAGAAGTTTTCAAAAGGGTGCATCGACAATTTCGGGAATGTGAATTGGTGAAGATAGGAGGTGATCGGCGAAATCGAAGAAGAAACGTTAACGAATGGGACATTTTAAATTTATTCACAAATAATCCAAAGCTTAGTTAACGAAAGGTGCACCAACAAACTAATATAAGTTACGTTACCATAAGAGAAGTCCTAAAGCGAAACCACATGAAACCATATCATCTGAACCCAGTTCAACATTTGGAACTGACGGATTTACCAAAAAGGGTAAATTTTTGCATGTTTTAACAGAACGATGTTTTGCGGAAAAGAAATTTTTGACGAGAATTTTATGGACGGACGAGTCAATTTTCACAAGACGTGGAGTGGTGAAGTTTCATAATATTCACGTTTGATCTGAAAAAAATCCACGTGAGATTAGAGCCCGCAAATCTCAAAGGGAATTCAGCCTTAACGTTTGGATTGGAGTCAGGAATCGATCACTATTCGATCCAGTTTTTTTACCTGCAAAGATTGAATTCGAGAAACTTTGTAGATTTTCTGGAAAACGAACTGCCAGAATTATGCGAGAATAATTCATAATTGGCTAGACGAAAACTACCCTAACAGATGGATAGCAAGATGTAATCGTCTGAATCTTGATGATGTTCCTCAGAATGGACCTGTTGCATGGCCACCGCGATCCACAGACTTGAACCCATTGGATTTTTTCGTTTGGGGCGCACTCAAAGACTTCGTGTACGCAACAAATGTAAATGATGTCGAATTTTTGAGGAACAGGATCATTGATGGGTGCAATTTCTTGCACGGCAATAATGCCAATGCAATCTCAGAATTTATAATGTCGCTTGAGAAGAGATGTAGATTATCCTTTCAACTTTCTTTAGCAGCTTAAGATTATTGGACATGTTTTCTTCTTTGTTCTGTGTTAAATGATTCTTTATTGTAACCTATAAACACCTCAAAAAACTCTAAGGAACACTTGTGAATATCGATACATCGTATCTAGAACGATCAATATGGATGATTTTTTTAAGAAATGAAGACCTGCATCAATTTCTCATAAAATTATGTAGAGTGCCGCAACAGATTTCAGTTTTTTTTATAAAAGACTAAAAATGCAGTAGATGCGACACTGCTTTATAATCATTTCATGTATTCAGTGTTTGAAATCAGTTAGTTGGCACTTTGTTTCTGTTGTAAGCACAAATAAAAGATTCAAGTATTATGATTCGACCATAGAAATACGACATTTGACTAGAGAAGAGATGTTACGAGCCGTTGGCATGCTCCAAGCTGGGAGCGTAGAAGAACGCCATACAGGTCGTTTCAGGATTACTACAGTTGCCCAAGAGCGAGTTTTGGTTTTACAAGCCAGAAGAGATCGTACTACCACAGCATCTCAATTAGTTCAAGAGCTATCACGAGTTCAGAATGTACAAATTTCCGACCAAACTGTGAGAAATCGACTGCACGAAGGTCAACTCCAGTCCAGACGTCATTTGAGAGAACACGTAAACTGGGATGAAGAGAGGTGGGCCACAGTTCTCTTCAGTGATGAATCTAGATTTAGTTATTATCCCGATTCGGGAAGAATTCGAATATGGAGGGAACCTGGAAAGCAAAACCGTTTCCAGCATGCTCGAGAAGTTGTTAGACAGGGAGGCGGATCAGTGATGTTTTGGGGAGGTATACGCCTTGATGGTAGAACTGACCTCGTTTTCATAGAGAACAACCTCACGCAAAACTTTTACGCAAATGAGATAGTTTTACCTGTAGTGGTACAGTATCTCCAAACAATGGGTAAAAATCCACTCTTCCAACAAGATAATGATCCTCCTCATCGTGCAAGAGTTGTCTTGAACGTTCCTGAACAGAATTATATCGATCTTCTACCGTGGCCATCCTGCTGCCCAGATCTGAATCCCATCGAGCATGTGTGTGACACCCTAAAAAGAAATCTCCTGCGTCAAAACGTCTTCCATCATGAACAGGAGCTTCGATTAGCAGTTCAGGGGGCTTGGAATGACTTAGGCCAAAATGTAATAGACAATTCGTCTATGCCGCGACGATGCCAGAATGTCAATAATAACAGAGGTGGACCTTCTGGGTACTGAAGTATATAAGTGCTTCCATATCGTTTCGAAAATATTAGTTCAGAATTTTTGTTTTACCAAATTTCGTCATTTTCAAATTTCAAATTTTTTTTTATAATAGGTGCTTCGGAGAAGTCAAATATTATTTTGTTTTCTTGAGAATACATTATATACAATACATCCTAACAAAAACCGAAAGATTTCTATAAATTCGAATCATCAAATTCATATTTTAAAGATATTGGTAAGTGTTCCCTAGACTTTTTTGAGGTGTTTAATAAAACTGTTCTTTCCTTCTTTTTTCATCATTTCGATAAGACTGTGGTTCAATACCATGGACCACAAATAAACAAGTGATACACTTGCAACTCGTGAGAATCATAACAGCTGAAAGTAGTGCTATCATGAAAATTTATAGATAGAAACGCTTCTTCTTCGGAAATGATGGTTGCTCAATAGGTTGATCAATTCTGATAAATTCCAGTGGAGTATTGATTCCGCTTAAGAGGGGGAATCTCTCCAGGATATGCTTCGCCATTGGTTTCTCATCGTAAAAAAAATTATCCTTGATAATATGTCCAAGTCAATTCTTGCAGATCAAAATATCAAGTTTAGAAATATTTTCGAACTTACGGAATTTATAGCAATTCTTCCTATTGAAAATTCGAAATTTGACCCTGTTTTATGGCAAACCAAACATTTCTGAGGCATAATTTGTTTTGAGAGTCACTTTAAATTTCGATTAGATTAAAATGGAAATAACCTGGACCTCTGTTTCGACACGAAAATGGGCCAGAATCTATTGCTAAGTTCGGAACATAAAGCATATTTTAATTTTGTCCTCAAGAACGGTGACAGATACAAAAAATTGAGGAAAAAATTTTTATATTGGATGAGTAATTCGAAAATATTAGAAAATGTGCTCAGTGGCGTGCTACAAAAAAGTTCTAGGGGAGAAAAGACGACATGACACCGAAAAATATAACACCCTGTAGAGCAACCGACAAATTTTCAATACGCTGTTGTCTAGCTGATGCAAAAACACTCGAATTTCGAATGTTAGTTTGATATCTGAAAAATTGAATGTGTTATTCAAAAATAAAATTTTCCTCGAAAATTTCACAGCCTGTATTTCGAAAACGACAGGTCAGATAGGGTATGTTCTTGTGGAAAGTGTAAACATTTTAAGATTTTCTATCTTTCTGTGCATTTTGGCAGATTAATACGGACACACCCTGTAAATAGGTACAGAGAAATGGGTTAACAGAACAGGAAAAATATATAATAGGAATAATATTGGGTACTCATACATAATTGAGAACTACTTAAAAATCCCAAATATTGGGAAATAACATGAATCTGTCAGGTCGTTAAGTTATATTTTTGATAATTGTCTCGAAGTACTATTTGAACACGCAGGGGTACTCAAACTTGAACTGTTGGCGATCTACCTCAATATTTTTATATTTTTTGAATTGTGGAGGCCGTTACTTGATGTAGATATAAATGAGATAAAAAACACAAGGTTTAACTTTAATCGACACTTTATTTGAAAAAAATTCGACGACGTTTCGCTGACACAGCAGCTTTATCATGATTGAAAAACAGAATGAAAGAGTATGGTATTATAAACAAGGAACACTGGTATAAAACATCGAAAATATGTTGAATTCGAATCATGTTAACCACATAATTAAATCAAAATATTGAATCTGTTGGACGTTTGCATTGAACAAAATTATTTTTCTTTCAACAACATCTATTACAGTAGTGAAAATGGTTTGATCATGGGAAATTCTTTTGAGTCCACTTTTAGCAGAGATTTTATGAATAATATTGAACAGAAAATTCATATACATCCACTCATTTCCAAATTTCTTTATTGGTATAGATATGTTGACGATATCTTAGTATGTTTCATTGAACTACTCGTCAATTAGACTTATTTCTTAATTTCATTAATTCCATCCATTTGAACATTAAATTCACGATAGAAATTGAACAGAACGATTCCATTAATTTTTGGACTTAAAAATCACTAAACAAAATAATAATCATGTTTTTTCGGTCTTTCGTAAACCAACACATACTGATACAATTATACATAACTACTCATTACATCCAATTCAATCACAAAGTTGCAGCTTTTGTTTAAAGCTGCAACTGCATGGTACATCGGTTACTCAATTTATCTTTATCAGTAGAAGATTATAATAAAGAGTTAAACATCATCAAACAGATAGCCATTAATATATAATCATATAATCCGGATATAATAGATTTAATCATTCGCAAAAACTGTATCAGAAAGCAATAAATGAAGTATATCCTATCCATAAAGACTATAAAATATTCAACAGTTTAACATTCTGCGGTTCTGCAAGTACAAATATTAAATCCTTTCTCGTCAAACAAAATCTTAATATAACTTTCAAAACTTCTAATAACTTAGGTAAACATATTAAAAATAATAAATCTCGTGTTGAAAAATCAAGTAAATCAGGAATCTATAAACTCAATTGCGGTTCTTGTGATAAAATTTATATCGGTAGGACCTATAGGAGTTTTGGCATAAGAACATCTGAACATAAACGTAGCTTCGATAAAAATAAATCTGATTCAAATTATTCAAACCACCTAATAAAAGAAAACCATTCATTCAATAAAAACTTTGACATATTACATATAAAATGAAAAGTTCAAAATTAGATCTCCTAGAAGCATTAGAAATAAATAGATACAAACATTCGGACAATCTTTTGAATGAACAGGTAGATGTGAATTACTCACCCCTAGTTAACTTGTTTAATTAGTTTTTATTACCTTTCATACTAACTGTAGAATGGCTCGGTGTGGATTTTGCTGTTATTCACCCAACTTGTTCTACGATTTGTTTATAATACCATACTCTTCATTCTGTTTTTCATTCTTGATAAAGCTGCTGTGTCAGCGAAACGTCGTCGAATTTTTTCAAATAAAGTGTAGATTAAAGTTAAACCTTGTGTTTTTTATCTCATCAATATTTTTAGACTACTTACGATCGATTCTGAAAGGCTGCAAGTTGCAAGGGTTGTCGTACATTCACGATACACCCTATCTACCTACTTACCTAGGTAGGGTGTACCGTAGCATATATAGATGTTAGCTTTCCGCACAATATACATTATTTTAGTCAAGGTTCGGATTAGGTTTAGTTATGTTCTGCTCTATATTATCAATGAAAAAACTCATAGTTATTCAAAATTGCGAGTTTATTAATTGTTACAAAACAAAAGAGTTACATATGGTATTAAACTTAACTAAGGAGTAACTTTGGATGTAGAAGCGTGGTACTGCATGACCTCAGCATACTTTTCATAAGATGGTACGTAACCACTGAGTGCTAATCGCAAGCATGATGAGATATGATCGTCAGTTAGTCGATTGTGATATTTTGACTTTATTATCATCATTTCAGAAAATGCAGACTCGCACAAGTAAGTTGACTCAAACATTACCGTCAGTTGAAGGGTCATTTGCCTTCGATTCGGATATTTATCTTCAGATATAAAACACCAGAAATTTGTATCAGATGCTGTAGCTTTGAGATGTATATCTGATATAATTTGCACCAGAACGTGAGTTATTATTAAACTGACTTGCTATTTCAGCAGCCAATTCCTCAATGTTTTTACATGACTAAGGATAACTCATAAATCATGCTACATTTGCCAATTTACTGCAATCATAAAGATGCTTCTCGAATAGTCCCAAAATATTTGATAATTCAGCCTCATACGTATCATAATTCAACTGAGGAATCTTTGCTTTCGAAGACAGAAAATGTTTCAGATTCTCTATTTTCAGTTGATCTATCATAAGTTGCAATTTACTTTTTAATGCGTTTATTGCGCTAATCATCTCAACAATAGTTTGTCCTTTACCTTGAAGCTCCAAGTTAATGGTGTTTAAGTGCATTGTGATATCAGTCAGAAATGCCAAATCAGTCAGCCATTTTTCGTTTTTCACATCTGAGTGTTATCACCTATTTCGTCAAGAAAAGCTGTTATTTCGGGTAATAATTCTTGAAACCTTTCTAGAAATTCTCCGCGACTCAGCCACGACGTCCGTGTGAAGAAATAAATCAGTGTGTTCAGCTGACTCCTTATCTTCCAACTGCAACTTAAAGAGCCGCCGCTGCTTGCTACGTGCAAGGATAGAATTCACAATTTTTGTTGCAATGACCATAATTTCCTCCGTATTTGAAACTTTTGAACACAAAACTTGTTGATGTATAATGCAGTGGACTGAAAAAAAGGAAGGGAAATCTTTATTAGCTCGACGCAAAGCCACAAAACCATCGGTTGTAATGCACACTAATTAATATATTGGTGGCTTGTGTTTCTCACCAAAATGTCTGTCATATCAGTGGATTCGTCGAACTGTAAAGTTTTGATAAAATTAATCATTTTTACCGCTTCATCCATAACTTTAACTAATTTTAGATTTGACGGCATTTGCTTCTTCGCAAGTGCTTGTCTATGCAGAATACAATGGATGGAACTACAATTAGGCGCTTTATTTTTTTATTCGTGACACTGCTCTTGATGTTTTACCTGTCATCGCCTCGGCCCCATCTGCAGGGCCCCCGCAACTATATGTGCTAAGTGTGCAATGCACACGGGCGCCATCTTTTATGGGCGCCATAACCCAGGGTCCAAAAAACATATTAAAATAAAAGTTGAGAAATTAAATAGGATTAGGTATAAATACACACGAAATTTTATTAGTATGTCATCCAGTTACTGCCCATTCCTATGTTGCGAGAACATGTCAGGCGGCAGTTTCTTGATTTTTCCTGTTGACATGACATGAATAACGCCTGGAGCGCTATGAAAGCGATGCATCGCCACAGGCGTTTTTAAATCAGTTAGTTCACTGGACCGTGCAACAACTGAATAAAAACAAGTATTTTTACATATAAAGTTATTTTTATTTTGTCAAGTGTGGTGTTGTGTTGTGTAATATTTTGTGTACTGCTTTTTTTTCAATTAAGTGCCGAATATCTGCTGACTGCAATTTCAACGGCTCGATTTTCTATAAAATGGTAAGTGTTCCCTACTTTATACTATCAACATTAACTCCTTATAGGATACTGGTTATAATTAATTTTTTTAGCCAAATATCTTTTTATTAATTGAAATGACATGTACAAGTTTGAAAAAGTAACTTGTTTCATCCATAACTCGCTTAGTTTTTGTGCTATTGATCTTTATAAAAACACATTTTGTAGGGTTTTTAAGGGATATAAGATCAAATCAGTTTAATATCTTTTTTGCCTTTATTTTTGAAAGGATTTAAGCTGAAAGGGCTCGAACAAATTGTTTTTTATTCAAATATGCAAACTTTAATCGGCCATATCTTACTTAATAATAATCTGCCCTATAAAGGGTTAAAAACTATTGGCTACTTAGTTAACTTTTTAGCATATTTCCGACCCTACCCACATGGTGCTCATTATTGTGGTTACTTTAGAAGTTAATTCCTAGTTCCCATGAGTACTGATTATTTATTTGTTTTTTCAGGATAAAAGAAAGAGACCTTCAGGTGCGAAGTTTCGCGAGGAAAAGAACCTGAGAATACAAGAAAGGGGAAAGGTGGTTGGATCTCTGAACCATTTCTTGCAAAACAATCAAGATTCCACGGAGACCAAATCGTCCGAATCTCAAAATTCGAAAACCGTTAAATCAATAACCATTGACCATCTGAAATTTCAACAGTAACATCAGGTCCTGCAACAAGTGGCAGCGGTTGTAGCAGCGAAACAGCTTCTACTGATGCATAGCCCGATGAAGCGATGACATCATCCTCGTCTACAGACTTGAATAATCCACTTCAGGTAATTCAGCTTGTGTAAAATGTCCGGTAACGTGAGCTACCGAAATACCTGCTGCAAGTGACACTTTCGATGAAGGCTGTAATGAGGCTAGTATCGATATTATTCCGTCCGACCCCGGTTTGTGGCCCGAAAGAATCACCAACGAGATGGCTAGAACATTGGTTATATGTGATCCGCCCTTGGTAGACATCAGGTTTAGCTTTCCTAGTAAGATAAGAGAAAGTTTTCGCGCAAATACTTTGAAAAAATCCTGCAAATGGAGAAAAAGTCAAAAGGGCTTGGCTTATTTACTCTATTTCTATATATAAATTTCTATTGTTTTTGTTGTAAGCTGTTTTGTGAATGTAAAACTCTTAACGCTTTTTGTGATACAAATGGAGTATCTGATTGGAACACTTGTCTCTGCTAATTAAGAGACACGAAACGTCAATTTTACACAACAGTTATATAAACACTTGGGTAAATTTTAAGAAATGTTGCAGACATCTATGACTGTAAATGCTCATCATCTGCGGATTTTAGAAACGGAAAAAAATATTGGCGAGACTTGTTGGAAAGAATTATTGCGATTGTTAAGTATTTATCTACACAATGCTTGGCATTTCAATGTTCTTCTCAATTGCTTTTCGAACATGATTATGGAAATTTTCTGAAAGCTGTTGAGATTATTGCCTCTCTTGATTCAGTGATGAGACAGCACGTTAGCCGAGTGTATAACTCCCAAAAAAAATCTGTTAAAATGACTCATTATTTAGGCGTTCAAATTCAGAATGAAATAATTGAATTATTGTCGTCCAAAGTAAGAAATAATATTTTAGAAATGGTTCGCAGTTCAAAGTATTTTTCAATAATATTAGATTGTACACCAGACACTAGTCATATTGAGCAAATTAGTCTTGTTCTGAGGCATGTTGTCCTTAACACCTCTTCAACAAAGGTTGAAGTTAAGGAAAGTTTTATTGCGTTTAATCCAATACTGGACTCTACAGGAGAAAGGATATACACATTTGTGATAGAAAATTTGAAAAAATTAAATTTAGAATTAAAACACATTAGGGGACAAGGTTATGATAATGGGAAAACATGTTGCGCTTCAAAAACGCATTCTTGATGCGAATCCGAAAGCCCTTTTTGTACCTTGTGCGGTTTATACTTTGAATGTAACAGTAAATGACGCTTCTAGGGTGTCAGGTGCTACAATAAACTTTCTTAATTATGTGAAAAAGCTATATAATCTTTTTTCGTCATCCACAAAAAGGTGGTATGTTTCGAGGAAAAATGTCCCCGGGTTAAGTTTAAAGTGAGATAAGAAGGTCCAGCAGAATTGACGCAATAAAGCCCCTTAAAGTTTATTTAATTAAGGTTAGCGAAAGTCTTCTAGAAGTGGCTGAAGATAATTCCTTTCACATTGATGCAAGACATAAAGCGACTTCCTCTTAACGTCTGTACAAAATTTTCAATTTATTTGTGGAATTATTATTTGGCTGACGTTTTATTTCATATAAATATTGACAGCAAACAAATGCAAAGTGCTACAATTAATATTAAAGAATGCCAAACCTACCTAAAAAATTTAGTTGATCACTTTCAGCAATATAGGTCCGACCAATCATTTCAAGAAATTCTTGTGCAAGCGAAAGAAGTAGTATCCTCTCTCAAAATTGAAGAAGACTTCCCCTCATCACCAACGGTTAGGAGGAAATTTGAACCAAAACTGTTTGACTGTGAACACCGAGATGAGACACCTCATGATCCAAAAACCGCCTTCAAAATTAGGTTTCTCTTAAAAATTATACATCAAACTATAAGCTCTCTAAAATACCGATTTGACTTATTAAATGAGTATGATAATATTTCCGGATTTTTTAGCGACATATTCAAATTAAGCGACAGCGATCTTTTAGAACATTGTTCTATACTTGTAGAGCGACTGATAGATCAGGATAATAAGGATATAGACTCCAATGATCTGTTCAACGAAATTAAAACCTTAAAGTTGTTTTCATTACTTGACGATATTGACCCCTTAAGTATTTTACAACATATATTTGAAAACAATTTAATCTTCACCTTTCCAAACGTAAGCATTTCACTAAGAATTTTTTCGACATTGCCTGTATCTGTAGCTTCTGGCGAACGATCTCTTTTGAAGTTAAAAATCACTAAAAATTATTTAAGATCGACAATGATTCTAGAAAGATTGTCTGGGCAACAATATTAGCAATAGAACAAGAAATTTTTGACGGTATAAATTGTAGCGATATAATTAATGAATCTGCAACAGCAAAATCTCGGTAAATATCGCTACTACAATAGCTATCTTTCATTTTTCTATTGCACCTAGACCTAGCTATCATTTTCGATAGGGAAGTTCCCTAGGTATTTGTTATTAGAAATATCTGCATATTTTTTAAAATATCTAAGTATAAGTAGAAAGTAGTACTTTCTTTATTTTAGTCTACAAATAAATATGACCTCTAAAGTTCAGTTTTTTGCTCTACTTCAAGCACCTACCTACCTACCACCTATCTTCAAAAAAATAAAAAAACATGATCCAAAATGCCTTAAGGGGCGCCAAAATACTTTTTTGCACACAAGCGCCAGTAGCCCTCACGGGGGCCCTGATAATATCTCTCCCGACAAGACTAAACAAATGTGAAAGATAAGAAAAGTATTTGTTCTATTCAAGTCCATTTCTACAAGTATTGATTTTGAAATTTTTTTAGTGCTCTTTAGAAAAATTGCTGAATATGACAAGGATAGGGTTTTTTGAACCATCAACGTGTCGTTAAAAATTATTGATGGCAATCTTGAAGTTTATTTCTTCGTTTAACAATTTTTCACCAAACAATGACTCTAAACATTTGCATTGAATAATCAACATTTCTGTCAGCAATTTTTAATCCTCTTGTGGGAGATTATTCATAAGACTTCAGAGGTAGTCAGTATGTAATAAACCACGTGAGAGATTTGAATTTGAGTAAGGTTAAGTGTACATAGTTCTACTTTGCAGGGAAACGGAAATGTTCATCGACAAAATCAGGTATGAAATTTTATTGAACATTTATTTTCAACTATTTGTATATGAGATCATAAACAGATTGTTTCCAGTAGAAGTATTTCAACTATGTATGGAATAAGGTTTATGAAAATTTATTTGTGGGGTTTTCTAATGATGTAGGAATATTATCAACAATCTTCGATTCTACTGAAAGTAGCTCCCAAATATCTTATCTCAATCCTAATTTCAATATTTTTTAAAGAATATGTCAGTCCATTTTAACTAATTTCTATTTAATATACCTTTAGTTTAAACTTCACCGCTTTGGAGTTATCAATATGTTGTCAATTTCACAAATAAGTAGGAAAAAAGTAGGTACTATTGCAAAATGCTCATCGAAAACCTTTCATCTTATACTGGGTGATTCACCGGTGGCGCGGTTTCCTGTAGCTCGTACACTCTTAAAGATTTCATTTTTGTTCGAATGGTATTGTATTTAGAAAGTAAGAATCGACTTCAGCAATTTATTTTCCAGTAAACAGGGTGTCCCAATTTTCTATAAAAAAATCTTGGGTGATTTTTTCAGATTGGAAGACCTCTTTTTTGTTCAAGATTCAGGAGTGTCCTAAACTCTGCTATAATGTCTTTAAGTAATAAGTTTTTTTGGTTAGTAGTTTCGTCACTATATTTTTTCCGCAAAAATTCATGAAAATAGGCTCTCACATCATCGCATGCTCTATCGGCCAGAGAGGATGAATACTTTTTTCCTTTCGTTTTCTTATTGCCCAAGGATAGCTTTATTGATGAATTGAAATATATTATCCTCATTTTATACAGGAGTGACTCAAAAAATTATTGAATATTGTAATTTTGATTTTTCCAAATGGAACACCCTGTATTTTATTTATTTATGTCAACGCATAAAATATTGTGCTTTATTTTGCAGTAGTAACCTTATATTTATCTCCGATCATTTTCGAAATATTCGATTGTTTGTAAAGATGTTTGATGAAAATTATTCAAACCGTATCGAACACATCATCATGCACAGAAGATTTTTTTCTGTAATGATCGAAGTAGCAAAAATTAAACCTAAACAAGATAATTCTTTTAACGAATGATAAAATCAAGATGATTAAAACGAATAAAACATATTCTGCATTTTACATGGTGAACTTATCAGTGTTTCGTTATTAAACATTGTTAAACTGAGGTTCGAACCCAATTTTCCCAATTGACTGTCATGAAGTTCTCCAAAGAAGAAATGGTTGATATGATTTTTACTCTGGGTGAGATAGAAATTCTTTGTTGGCAAGTAGAGTTTATGCACAAAGCTTTCCTGATAAGAGGCAACCTGATGCAAGATGTTTCGAAAAACTTCTAATTATATTTATCGAAACGGTAATGTCGCTTACAAAAAACATGAAAAACCAAAAACTGCTACAGTTGGAACCAACCAGTTATCAGTTTTGTTGACAGTGACAGAGGACCCATATAAAAGCCAAAAAGAGATTTCTCAGTTAACATATATAAGTCAAACTTCCGTCCAGAGAATCTTGAAAGTGAATACATTTCATGCATATCATGTACAGCTGCACCAGGAACTGAACAATCAAGACTATGAAAATCGAATCAATTTTTGCAATTGGGCAAGTAACAAAGTAGCGGAAAATCCAAATATGTTTAGCAGAGTTCTTTTCTCGGACGAGGCAACTTTCCACAAGAATGGGCTTATTAACAGGCATAACTTTCATTATTACGCCACGGAAAATCCACATCTCATGAGACAAATAGATCATCAGCATCGTTGGTCCTTGAATGTATGGGCCGTTATAGTGGATGGATATCTAATTGGGCCGCACTTTTTCAACGGGCACCTCAATAGGGAAATGTATTTAGATTTTCTGCAAAATCATCTACCAATGTTACTTGCCGATGTACCAGAGCATATAAGACAAGATTTGTGGTTTCAACAGGATGGAGTACGGGTACATTACTCACATCAGGTTAGAGAGCATTTGAATCATGTATTTCCAAACAAATGAATAGGACGCGGTACTCCTGTTAGATGGCCAGCTAGGTCTCCGGATCTTACAAATCTAAATTTTTTCTTGTGGGGTTATATTAAGGGCATCGTTCTTCAGATTCCTTCTACACCACAGTTGGATATGACACAGAGAACAGTAGTGTTATACATCATACTAAGATGATGAGGGTGTATAAATCATCCTGATAACTTCTGTTATATTTCAACTTACTGTTGAAAGTCAACGTCGTAGTTTGACAGCATTAGTTAAAAACCATTATTTCAATTATTTTGGTTTTTCAGCGCGAAATTTGGGCAAAACCTGGACTCCTAGTGTGTGCTTTGCATAGTGTGTCACTTTATTAACATCATGGGCTAAAGGATCTCGTCATATGCCGGTCGCAGTTTCAATGATATTGGCCGAACCGAAAGACCATATATCAGATTGTTATTTCTGCCAAACTTCTATAAAAGGTATTAATCACAAATCTAGGCACTCTGTGAACTATACAAATCTGCTCTAAGACCTATCCCACATAGTGATGATTTACCTGTTCCTCAGCCTCCAGTAAACATGGATGACGTGACTGAAGAAAATGTATCCGAGAGTTCAGATTCCGATCCGATATTTGAGCCAAGTACCTCAAACAGAGAAGTTCATTTTATTACTCAAAACGATCTCAATTTTTGGCACGTGATTTGGATTTCAATAAAAGACTGGCAGAACTGTTGGCGTCCCGACTTCATGACTGGAATTCACTCTTAATATCCGTATACCGAACTCGACCTACGCGCACGTCTCAAGTTTTTTCTCAAGGTGGCAATATAGTGTTTTGTAGTGACGGAGTTGACGTATGAATAAAAAACATCTGACTGGCAGTTGTTCATAGATTCCTCAAAGGTTAGTTTGAAAGCTGTACTGTTACATAATGGTAATAAATACCCTTCCGTACCGATCGCTCATGCTACTGAAATGAAAGAATTATATGAAAATATGAAATCACTGCTAGAACATATTAAATATAACCAATATTCCTGGAAAATATGTGGAGATTTGAAAGCATTTGCTATTTTGCTAGGTCTACAGCTTGGATTTACGAAGTTATGTTGTTTCCTCTTTGAGTGGGATAGTCGAGACAAAAAAAACCATTATGTCAAAAAGGAGTGGCCTAAGCGAGACGCTCTTATAGCAGGTCAACGAGATGTTCTTCACACTCCTTTAATGCTACCTCCATTGTATATCAAACTCGGACTGATGAAATATTTTGTCAAAGCTATGTATAAAAATGAAGATGGTTTTTGTTACTTGATACAAAAATTCCCAATAATCAGTGATGCCAAAATAAAAGAAGAAATATTTGTAGGGCAAAAAATTAGAGACCTACTGACTGATGAAGAGTTTGAATAAAAACTCAATCCGATCGAAAAATCCGCATGGACATGTTTTCGGAATATTATTCGTAATTTTCTTGGAAACCACAGAACCGAAAAGTATGAACAGTTAGTCAACAACCTCTTAGCGGCTTACAAGGGCATGGGATGCAACATGTCGTTCAAGATTCACTTTTTACACTAGCATTTGGATTATTTTCCTTAAAATTTGGGAGCCTTTAGCAACGAACACGGTGAGCAAGTTAGTCGGAACATGTTAACTGACTACTGCTGGACACTCAAAGGGATGTACGCTAAATATTCTCGAAAATCCTGAATAAAAGTAGATATAAATTATTTTTTCTTCATCTGAAACATTTTTTACCGTTTTTACTCAAAAAAAGATTAATTGCTGTTGCAGAAAAACTGAGGGTGAACGAAATTTTCTAACAATGCAGATTAGTTACAGACTACTTGTAGATACAAAATAACCCATGCAATTCCATTCAGCTTTCATTGAGGTCATTTTTGTCTATCAGTGTAATTAGCAGAAAACTTTTTGGTTGAAAGAATCGTGAATTTTAAAAACTGAAAAATTCGACTTGTTACAGGTGCTGAACATCATAACTCATCATAATTTTACTATAGGTCTATATAGTCTTGACGTCTTGACATAAAAATCAAGCTGCTCAGAATAACTCTGAATATTTGATCGGGAAATATTTAAATGGATTTCAAAGTGAAAATCTGAAAATGATTCATAATGTTGTTGAAGGTATTACAAATATAGAACAAGAACAAGAGTATAAAACAACTGAAATAAAATTTGGTGAAAATAAAACAACTGAATTGAACTTCTATGAAAATACCTACATTGAAACTTAAGGCAAAAATAATGTGAATAAGCGAAACTACATTCTCACTTTATCAAATACTTGATAGTTCGCTGTTTTTGAACCAAGAGCTGAGACACATCAACTTCCTAACTGCTTTGTGTCTTGATAATACGAGTCTTGATAATACAAGGGCGGTTTGATGAGTCAGTGACGTTTTGAATAAATAAACTTTGGTAAACGTTTATAATTATATTTTACGTTTATATTTCATATCTAAATAAGGTTGTAAAGTCCTGTGTTGTGGAGAAATTGGATGGTTCTGTCAAACTGTTTATTCGTTCCCAAAATGCCACGAAGCTTTTCTCCCATTTCCAGAGATCGGCGTTGCTCGGCGTAGTCGGGATATTAGACAAGGACGTGCTACACAGTTAATTGGATGTTGCATGTTTTTCACTATGGTGGATTCTCCGAGGTTAAAAGATGTCCATGTGTATATTTGGAATGTCCAATGCGTAGTCGTCGTATTTTTAATTTTTTCTTCCCTTGGCATTTGAGGTAATTAGTGAGGGTCTAGTGGTTTTGCCAGGATTGCAGGACATTTTGCATTAGGTGCTATCTGGATTTTTTCAACTTGAAGTTTTTCTGTTGCTTCTTCCTTGGCTGCATGATCTGCTAGTTCGTTACCTTGAATGCCCTTGTGAGACGGTATCCAGATTAATATGAGACTAACATCCTGGGAGGCAAGTGTGTTGAAGGATTTATGTATGGCTTGGACTAGTGGATGACGAAGTAGATATTCTTAAGGCTTTGAATGGATGCCATGGAATCGGTGTATATAGCTGCTGTGCGGTCATCTATGGTTATGACTTTGTTGGCTATTAAGGGACTTTTGAGTTCACCTATGTGTGTGCTTGACATCTGGGGTAAACATTGTTTGGTTAAAATTTGGTCGGTGGTGGTGACGGATCATCCAATTCCTGAAGTATATTTAGAAGCACCTGTGTATAAAACTCTTCCAAAATTATTCATGGTAATAAATTCATGATATTCATTTTTTATTTGTTCATTTGGGGTATTTTGTTTGTCATGTGTAGAGAGAGAGGTACAGATTTTCGGTATAGTTTTCATCCAAGGTGCTGTTGAGGATACTTGTGGAAGAGTTGTTAGGATATCAATGTAATGCAGATATGGGAACAGAATTTGGGGTATGATTGGATATCTTGTTGGATAGTTTTCAGTTCTGCGGCATGATTTAATTAGAGGAAAATCTTGGTTATTCTCATTGGAGGAAACTACAGCTATATAACTGAGTCGTTGCCTTCTTAGGTTGGGTGGTAGTTCGTTGGCTTTACATTGTAGACTTTCGGCAGGGCTGGTTCTCAAAGCTCCAGTGCAGATTCTGAGGGCTGTGTTTTGGACGGAATTTGGAGGTGGTTTTATTAGCTGACATATATATATATATATATATATATATATATATATATATATATATATATATATATATATATATATTTTAGGTCATCTTTATGTGTTTTCCAATAGAGTCTATTATCGAAGAATAGTCCTAATTCTTTTGGCTATTTACAACCGATAATTGTTCGCCTTTCAGGTAAATTTTCGGGAGAGCTCTTGAGAACAGCTGTCTCTCCATAGGAGCCAAAATTACAGGTGTGGCCGGGAGTCACTTAATTATCCATTTCATATTGCCACATATTGCCAGATTCGGTTAGGTCAAAAAAGACTTTTTATATAGAACTATAAGGTCTATCTCGAATTATTTGACTCCAAGTCACTGCAGGCTTGGATGGGGCCTAAAATATTTTGTTCTATGAATTTTCTCGAGATTGGGAATTACATCAACCTACAACTCCCTTTCCCAACTCAAATTTAAAAAAGTTTCCACCTCACGGCGCGGTTCCAAGAATAAAAGTACACACTTCATCCACTTGCTTTTTATCAGGTTAAACGATTTTATCTCACGCCTCTTGTATGCTGCGTATTAATCGTTCATAGATTTCATCGTTTTCTCGTTGATTTCAAGCTCGATATCCCAATTTTTTAATTCATCAAGAAGCATTTTGATGGCAATGACTGCAAGGGGAATTATACAGTAGGTTCCGCCTTCTAATATTGTTGAAATAGTTTGGAAGATTTCAAGGTGTCTGCACGCTTTCTTTATCAATGACCAATCTGTGTCGGCCAACTTGAGAAATTTCAAATTATTTGTTTTAGTATATTCAATGGTCTTTTAACATTTCGAAGGCGGAATGCCAGAGGGTAACTTTGTCAAGTTTTGGCATCGTCATTTTCAAACTAAAATTATACCAAAATCGTTAGGTAGAAGTTCAGAATTTAACAATTTTTGGCTAAAGTATGAACTTTTTTTACTGGCGAATTTATGGTTGATGCTATGCAAAAATAATTATAAATGACTATGTATTTCTTCAATTTCAGGTTCATGGTTACGATATTTGGAATATGGTCAAACTTTTGTAATGCTGTGAGTATTCTCAATGCTCTAAAAATAATAAGATTCTAATTAGGTCATTGTACAACGACGGTAAAAAGTTAAACGTTCTTTTGGTGGAGCATTATACAGGGTGTTACATAATAGTACGTCAAAACTTGAGGAGGTAAATTTACGTGCAATTTTAAGAAAAAAAGTTCATATAATGATAGGTCCGCAACAGATTCGTTACGGAGCTACAGGGTGTTGAAATTTCCGGAAAAAATTGGTTTTTTCTTCAAAACTACTGCAGTTTTCGAGATATTCAGCCCACATTTGGAATTAAAAATTTTTTTTACAGCCTCCATCATTAAACGCACTAGATTTTAGCTGAAATTCATAAGGTGTTTTCTTTTCCGAGATAATGTCTCCTTTTGCCCTTTCAAACTTTTTTGCAGTACGCCACTGATCAGGGTACAATCAATTTTCGTCATCTTCGTTCAATTTAGAAACTTTTTTGACACATGGAATTTTTTCGTATCTCCAACCGTTTTCGAGTGAAAAATTATTGAATTTGAATTATTTGAAATGTATGTTATTCGCTAAATGAAAAAAAATAATAGAAATACTCGATAGGTATGCCCAAAATTTGCTTTTATTTGGATAGCTCGTCTTCTGAGACTCAACTTATACTTATTTAATATTAAACCAAAAAAATAACGATTAATGACTAAATAAATTGCTGGAAGATGCAGTGTCCTCCATCTGCAAGAATACAGGCCTCTGTCCTTCTTCGCATATTATCACGCACTCTTTGAAATATTCCTGGGGTATTTCTTATCGTGTAACAAGAGATTATTATTCGATTTCTTGATTCTTCAACAGTGTTCACTGGAGTGGTATAAACTTAACTTTTTAGATATCCCTATAAGAAAAAGTTTGAACTATTTAAATCTGGGGACCTAGGAGGCGGTGGTTCTGACCCACCCCGACCTATCCATCTATTGTATCTAGCCTTGAAAGAGCGTCCTGTTTGACCTACAAACTACAAAGGAATTGCACTCAGAACATGTTGATTGGTATACTCCTGATTTTTCGAATTTATCTGTTTTATCTTTTGTGTTGAAAAGCAGGCCTGACAATTTGCTAACTGGTTTGAATGCAATATGAACTTTTTTACTATCAGACAAACCTCTAGCAACCTGTTCTGACGTCTTCCCAAAATATGTTTCTGTAACAGATGCAGTGCACACATTGAAAGCACAAAAAAATTCACGCAGCTCATCCCAATTAGCACGGTTATAGTGTCAAATGCGTCTAAGTGGTTTAGGTTCTTGGTTTAGCAGCAGCAAAATGGTTCCAGCAGCAGATATAAGGTTGTGGTTTGAGTTGACTAGCGTTGCTGAGACCCCCACTCCAAAATCATCTGAAGTCAAAAAAAGATCCAAGGTGTTCAGGAAGTCGGTTGGATGATCACGGATTCTTGTCGGTTCGTCGACTAGCTGCGTTAAATTATGGCTGATTGCAAAAGTTTCAGCGTGTCTTCCTGCTTCATCTGTCTGGCGGTGCCATTTGGTTATCTGGACGTTGAAGTCACCCAGTACAGTGACCTCAGCTGCTGAATGTCTCTGAATCCAATCCACCTCATCACCCAGATACTAAAACAATCTAGGGTAGTGAATATCGTTTGGCGAGCGATATAGACAGCATAAAAACAGTGTTTCATCCTGCGAACAGGTTTTAAACCGCGTAAGGTCGAAAGCAGCGTCCTTCATCGTGTCCTCTCTCTGGTATGCAACATCCGATCTGGCGAAAACACAGAGGCCCCCTTTAAACCTAAATCTTGCATAAAACTCATAACTATTAAAAAGTGAATACGTTTATGTCGGTCGTTTGACAGGGGTCAGCACATGGGGTTCTGCATTTTGCAGATGCTGCTGGACTGCATCGACATTCACGTTGTTGTGTCCCAGTACTCTGATGTTGCAAAACTCTATCAAGAGTTTGCTTTCTTTTCTAGAACGTGAATGAATTAGCGAATTCGTCGGAGGAGTGCTCGACTTACCCGCATCATGAACCTCTCGAGGCAGTCTCCCCCGGAGATCTGAATGGGAGACTATTTTAACTCCGGATGATTTTGTTCCAGAAGAGCTCATCATGGTTCGTTGCCAATTCTTCCCACCCTGGAGACCGGACCAACCGCCAGATACCGAATGTTAGTCACACAGGTGACCAATTCACAGGACCTATAGCTGGATGTGGGGGTATCCCATAGGGCGACGGGGGTGAGGCCGCCCGCCACCAATAAGGTCGCCGACATTGACAGACAACAAATGTCTGAACATTCTCGAAGAGGAGCTTGATAAATATTCCAATATTTCAAGATGATCTAGATTTTTTAATCTTCAGTACATCAGCTATAGTCGTGGAATTAAACTGAGTGTATCACTCCATTATTTGCACATATTTTTGACTACTCTATTTTCTCTAGCACAATCCAAAATGAATGTTTCACCTTTCAGGAAAACATCACATTCAATAGACAAGTTGAGCTACTGAAATATGATCAAGAAAATCTGGCTCGTAATACAGAACAATCCAAACATGAATTCAGACACGGTAACTACAATTTTACTATAGACAGTAAAGTGCCACCAACAATACGTCTACGTAGATCCATCAAACTTCTGTCTAATACTAGTAATACCAAAACAGACTCTTATAATATATATGAAGATTACATTAAATGCGATAGGCATGGAACATATCAATGTTTTGCAGAAAAAGGAAACCCGGTAAATACAGTATTCTTAACTATACATTCAGTTACTTAATTCTTTTTTGAAGGGAGATCAAGGTCTGGCTGGAACACCTGGTGAGAAAGGACGAAGAGGTTTGCCTGGAGAAGAAGGAATTATAGGAAATAATGGAGATAAGGGAGATCGAGGTCCAGCCGGACTACAGGGTCCCCAAGGAATTAAAGGCAAATTAGGACGACCCGGTTATATAGGGTCTTATGGCATACACGGACTTCCTGGAAAACCTGGGACCCCAGGACCTCCAGGATTAAATGGCTACAATGGAGCAGATGTGAGTTAATAACCTTCAAAATACCACTTTTTCATTGATCGTTTCATTTTAGGGTATTCCTGGTCCTAAGGGATGTAATGGCGAATCTGGTCCAAGAGGTCTTCCAGGAACAATCGGTATCAAAGGTATAAAAGGAGAACCAGCGGTATGCGAAATAAATTCGAAAGGGCAAAAGGGTGAGCCTGGAAGACATGGAGAATACGGTCCTTCAGGTCCACCAGGATTCGATGGACTAATGGGTTCACCAGGAGATCCTGGTGAAAAAGGTTCTCAGGTAAAATATAAATACTTCCACATATATCAGTAAATGAAATTAATTGAAATGAAAAGGGTTTCAGAGGTTCACCTGGACCAAAAGGTCAAAAAGGTCAACCAGGATTAGGAGCAGAGGGAGCAAAAGGTAGAAAAGGCGCACGTGGACAGATGGGGCCTAGAGGAGATTCAGGAATAGCTAATTTTGCCACCAATGGTACAAGCACAGTTGGACCGAAAGGATTACCTGGAATAAGAGGCGAAAAGGGGGAATGGGGACCTTCAGGTAGAAAAGGTAGAGGCGGATCTTCTGGTGATTACGGAAATCCAGGAAATGCAGGTGTTAAGGGACAAAAAGGTTGGCCTGGGCCCCAGGGACTACGGGTAATATACGTTGAATATTTGAAGCTTTCTCCTAATTTTCTACTTTAATTAAAGGGACGAGATGGATTCGAAGGTACTCCTGGTGCACCAGGTAACAAGGGCGATCAAGGTATCGAAGGACTACCAGGTCGTCCAGGTTTATCTGGGGAAATAGGTAAACCCGGAAGAGATGGCGTTTCCGGATTACAAGGCTTACGGGGTCCACCAGGTCCACCAGGTGGTGAGAATGGAAGACCTGGTCCATCAGGCGCTAGGGGACCAAGAGGTTATGCTGGCCCAATAGGAGAAAAGGGTTTAGATGGTACAAATGGAAAACCGGGCGAAATGGGACCTCCTGGCCTAGCAGGAGGAATAGGTCTAATGGGTTCGCCAGGACCTGAGGGCACGCCTGGCGGTAAAGGAAAAAAAGGAGACGAAGGAGCTGAAGGACTCACAGGTCCTAATGGTCGACCAGGATGTCCTGGTGAAACAGGACAGCGAGGATCACGTGGATCCCCAGGCGAAAATGGGCGATCTATTCTTGTAAGTGAATGTATATATCATTTCTACTTTGAAATAAGTTACACACATGAATGCAGATACCAAACGAAATCGAACAAACTTCGCGAATTTCAATTCCTACAATATTTCGTACCAATATGGTTCACAACAATATCGTTAATTTCAGGGGCCGAAAGGAGATATTGGAAAATCAGGAGTAGATGGTTATAAAGGGAATAAAGGAGAGAGGGGTTTCCAGGGCGCTAGAGGATTTCCTGGAGATTCCTTATATGGAACACCAGGAGAAGATGGGTTCGGAGGATCACCTGGAGAAAAAGGAATTCCGGGAAGACATGGATTACCAGGTAGTTCTGGAATCTTTGGAGAAAAAGGTGAAAAGGGAGGCACGTGTAATTGCAATGGAAATCTTCCTGGCAATAAAGGCGACAGAGGAGATGATGGAAGAGCAGGTGATATTGGACCAAGAGGATTACTTGGAAAAACTGGATATCGTGGTATACCTGGCTCAGACGGACCACCAGGCATAAGAGGTTTACAAGGAGCCTCTGTAAGTTCAAAAAACATGATATTATTCTAAAATATTCTTGACGTGCTCATTTGTTCTAGGGAGTGGATGGATATTCAGGTCTACCAGGAATCCCAGGAAAACCAGGAAAACCCGCAGTTATTCCTCAAAATCTAATCAGACCGAAAGGTAATAGAGGCTTGAGAGGTTCTAAGGGGGTTATAGGATTAGATGGAAGACTTGGTCCAAATGGAGTGCAGGGTGAACGAGGACTACCTGGAATTATAGGAATAAAGGGTGATCTTGGATGGAGAGGACTTTCTGGTCAAGATGGTACACCTGGAAATCACGGTTATGTTGGACGAAAAGGTGAACGAGGATGTAGTGTTAAGGGAAAATCGGGCCCCAAAGGAGAATCAGGTGAATACGGTTTGAAGGGTTTGCTTGGTGCTCCAGGAGACAAGGGTGAACCAGGTGATTGCACTCTTCAACGAAACAGGGGTCCACCTGGAGACCAAGGATATTCAGGAGCACCAGGTTTAAAAGGCGAAAAAGGTTATAAAGGAGAGGCAGGTGAATCGGGAATTCCAGGATACTCAGGTGCTACAGGAACCTATGGTCTAGTAGGACAAAGAGGAATTCCAGGTATCAAGGGCGACAAAGGAGATGTTGGACCAGAAGGATATGTTGGTAGTCCAGGTACAAATGGAATAAAGGGAGAAGCTGGTTTTACAGGAGCAAAAGGTTATAAGGGCTTCCCAGGGGTCACAGCAAGTGGACAAACAGGACCACCTGGACCCATAGGATATCATGGAGACAAAGGATTACCTGGTCTTCCTGGAAGAACTGGATATCCAGGATTGAAAGGTTCACAAGGAATTCCTGGTGACAAAGGAGACCAGGGAGACAATGGAATTGAAGGATTATTAGGTTCACCTGGACCTAAAGGGGATCGTGGGTTCGATGGACCACCAGGCACTAGAGGTTCACCAGGTATGAATGGAATGATTGGCTTTAATGGAGAAATGGGAAAGAAAGGAAGAAAAGGACGTGATGGACTGGCAGGACAACCTGGATACAAAGGTGAACGAGGAGTGATTGGAGATGTTGGTACAAAAGGTAAAATTGTTTCTGGTTTATCATGCGAAATCGTCAAAATGAATATGAATATTTTATTGCAGGTGTCAAAGGATCTGCTGGTCATTCCGGAGCAAAAGGTGAGCCTGGAATGATTGGTCGTACAGGCTTTATCGGTGAAAAAGGGGATAAGGGATTTTTTGGTTTCCCTGGACCACAAGGACTAGTGGGACTGCCTGGCAGAAGTGGAAAGCTGGGAGAAAAAGGTGATATTGGACAATCTGGTGTACAAGGATTTCCAGGACCGACTGGACGATCAGGATTCAAAGGTAAAAGAGGAAATCAAGGCCCACAAGGCCAAAAAGGTGAACCAGGTTCAGCACTGTTCAAAGGACAAAGAGGTGAAACAGGAGTTCCTGGAATTCAAGGTACCAGGGGAGTTCAAGGTCGACAAGGTTTTCGTGGCCCGAAGGGAATACAAGGAATATCTGGTGATAGTTTTCGAGGCAATCCTGGAGAAAAAGGAGACAAAGGTCCATATGGAATGAGTGGTGAATTAGGACTTCTAGGGCCTAAAGGAAATAAAGGATTGATAGGAAAGCGGGGGCAGAAAGGAAATCTTGGTTCTAGTGGAGATAAAGGAAAAGCAGGTCTGTAGTTTGTATTGATGAAATTGATCGATAATAACATTCATTGAAAATTCAACCAAAATTGATGTTCTTCAAGGTATCCCTGGATCGAATGGACCACAAGGCGCTAAAGGAAATGATGGTTTTCCTGGTTCAAGGGGCTTCCTGGGTGAGAAAGGCAATCCTTCCTCTTGTTTTATTGAACAACATAGATTTGTTGGATCGAAGGGAAAAAGAGGTTTCGAAGGACCAAGAGGACAGAAGGGATCATATGGTCAAAAAGGTGATCAAGGCATGCCTGGGATGACGCTAGCAATAAAAGGACGAAAAGGTAAAGCTGGTCAGAACGGAAATAATGGTTACCCTGGAAAAAAGGGTGAAGCTGGTGTTAAAGGTTCAGAGGGCAAGAAAGGCGAAAAAGGATATTCTGGTTTTCAGGGAGCCAAGGGAGCAACTGGTTTTCTTGGAAAATCTGGAACAAAAGGTTAAAAAATCAAATAACTGTACAAATTAATTCATATTCAATAATTTTGATGTTTCTAGGTGAAAGAGGATCTCTTGGCAAACAAGGTCAGCCAGCCCCAACACGAATTGGAGCTAAAGGGTTACCAGGCTTTTCTGGCGTTAGTGGCAGAGAAGGATTTTCTGGTTCACAAGGAGATAAAGGAGAAAAAGGTCAACAAGGTAATGTAGGAAAGCCCGGACGAATAGGCCGAACAGGAGAAATAGGACCTCCTGGACAGAAAGGTGTCGTTGGATCGAGAGGACCACCAGGCAAATCCGGAGCAAGTGTTCCAGGTCCTCCTGGAATTGAAGGTAAACCTGGAGAGAAAGGAGCGAAAGGCAATCGAGGTCCACCTGGAAAGAAAGAGCCTGGGCAGAAAGGGGAACCTGGTACGATAGGACTGAGGGGCAATGCAGGGCTGAAGGGCATGCAAGGTGATTCTGGGTACCCAGGAGTTCCAGGTACTACGGGTCCAATCGGACCACCTGGTGAGAAGGGGGATATCGGTTTCAGAGGATCAGCAGGGGTGAGGGGTTATCAGGGTTTAAAAGGTAAAAAAGGGGAAACACCAAGTATTCGCGGTCCATCAGGAAAACAAGGACCTGCGGGTGCTGAAGGGAAACGTGGCCTAACTGGAATAACTGGAACAGACGGCGATAAAGGAGAGAAAGGTGAGAAAGGAAACCAAAGTTGCGAAGGAAATATTGGTTTAAGAGGTCAAACAGGTGACAAGGGGGATAGAGGATACGATGGCAACCAAGGTCATTCTGGTGAAGATGGATACCCTGGAAGTAAAGGTGAACCTGGAGTTTCTTGTCAAATTATGTCCGATTACCTGACTGGTTCACTATTGGTGCGTCACAGTCAAAGCGTTGAAATACCGAGTTGCGAACTTGCTCATATCAAGCTATGGGAAGGTTACTCACTTCTGTATTTAGAAGGAAATGGAAGAGCTCACAACCTAGATTTGGGCACTGCTGCATCATGCATTCGAAGATTTTCAACCTCGCCGTTAGCCTCATGTGATTCACATGACAAATGTAATTTTGCTGGTAGAAACGATAAGTCCTACTGGCTGTCGACTAACGAATCACTTCCAAAAATGCCTGTGAAAGAAGAAGCAATTGAGAAGAGTATATCAAGATGCGTGGTTTGCGAAATACCGTCAAATGTCATTGCAGTACATAGCCAGTCAAACTCTTTACCAAACTGCCCACATGGCTGGATTTCCTTATGGATTGGATTTAGCTTTCTTTCGGTAAGTATTCCGTTTCCAGCTATATGTTGATCGAATAGAGGCATTAGTTTTTTCTCAGAATTTTTTTCATTGATCACTGTTCTTAGGAGGATACCATGTGAGTTCACCCAACATATTGAAAATTTTCTGTTGAATTTAAACTGTTTTCTTTACCCGGAAACGGATAGGTTGGGTCAGCTTTAGGGTAGCATCTGATAAGACATCTCTCTAGACAATGTGACGCGTAACTTCATTGTTATGGTAGTTTTGGAGTGTGCACATCAATTTTAATTATCTGCGGTTCAACAAACGCCACCCTTTACTACACTTTTTCGGTAAGTAGATTTTGAGTATACGGAGAGTTTGATATTAAGTTTTGTTCAAAAGAAAAAAAATTCTATAAATATGGCTTCATAATTCTACACTTCTTCAACTTTGGAGTCAATTAAATGAACAAGAAGAAGCATGGTTATATTGAGAACGAAAGCGATTACAAGACAGGCTATATTGATCAGCTGAAAGAGCAAGTCAAAGCAAATAACAAAGCACTAGTAGGCGAACAATCGTGCTTGGGGACTTTAACGCTAAAGTGGGAGCAAGAGCTGAAGGCAACATCACTGCCCACTTTGGACTCGGTGAAAGAAACGAAAGGGGCGATCGACTTGTGCAGTTCTGTACTGAACACAACTTATCAATCACCAATAATTTTTTCAAATTACATCCCCGACGGCTGTATACATGGAGATCTCCAGCTGACAGAGAAGATCATTTGATTCGAAACCAAATAGATTTCATTCTCATCAGATCCGAATTGCGAAAATTTGTGAAATCTACCAAAGCATTTCCTGGCGCTGACGTTTCCAGTGATCACAACCCGGTTGTAATGAACCTACAAATGCACCGTTTTATACCAGTTAAGCGGCCAGAAAAAATTAAACATATCAACGCGAAGAACTTAGACGATAGTGAAATAAGGGCAAAAGTAAGTCAACGACTTGAAGAAAGACTGGGAGCTGCTGAAACATCTGAAACAACTGACTTGGAGCGCCAGTGGAGTACTTTGAGAGAAGCGCTTACAGTCACCCAAGAAACCGACATAGGACTAACCAGCACAAATAGAAAACAACCTTGGATGACTGACGAAATTCTTCAAATGATGCACGATAGAAGAGAACTGAAAACAAAAAACATCGAACGATATAGAGAACTGAACAAAATAATTCGACGAAAATGTAGGGAGGCCAAAGAGCAATGGCTAATTAACCAATGCACAGAAATTGAAAATCTCCAAAAAGCATGATCTATTCAACATGCACAAAAGATCAGGAGATAACAGGAAGACAACACAAAGCTAACAGTGGAATGTTAAAGGGGGCCAACAACGAGTTACTCATCGGGGTCGAAGGAAAGCTGAAACGATGGAAGGACTATATTGAAGAACTTTTTGGGGAAGATCGAACGGAAAGCCCGCAACCTGAAGAATTTAATGAAACTAGTCCTTGCATTACATCGGAAGAAGTTATACGAGCAATAAAGCTTCAAAAAATGGTAAAGCTATTGGCCCCGACGGAATCTATGCAGAGACGCTTAAGCTAATGACACAGCAAGAAGGGGCTGGCCTTAAGCTCTTAACAACACTGTTTAATAACATCTATAGAGCCGGTAAAATCCCAGCAGACTGGCTCAAATCTGTGTTTGTCACCCTGCCCAAAAAGACCAATGCGACAAATTGTGATGACTACAGAATGATTAGCCTAATGTCGCATGTTCTGAAAACCTTTCTACGAATTAAACATACTCGAATCTACTCCAAATGCGAGCAAGAAATCGATCCAGTTCAGTTCGGTTTCAGAAATGGCCTAGGAACGCGTGAGGCTCTCTTTTCTCTTAATGTACTCACCCAAAGATGTAGAGACATGAATGTCGATGTTTACGCCTGCTTTGTTGACTATCGGAAGGCTTTTGACTGCGTTTCACATAAAAAAATGGCGAAAATTCTAAAAAATACCGGGGTTGATGCAGAAGACTTACGCATTATTTATTGGCACCAAACTGCACAAGTGAGAGTTAATGGGCTAACATCTGAACAGGTAGCAATACGGAAAGGTGTACGTCAAGGCTGTGTGCTGTCGCCTCTATTGTTTAACATTTACTCAGAAGCAATATTCAAAGAAACACTTGAAAACATAGACACAGGCATTAGAATAAATGGAAAACTACTTAGTAATATCCGCTACGCAGACGACACCGTGGTACAAGCTAACAACCTTCAAAACTTGCAGGGAGCCATGAACCTTACTGTAGAGCATAGCCAACGCTTTGGACTATATGTTAACGTTAACAGAACTAAAAGTATGGTGCTTTCTAAGCAAGCAGTGGAGGCTATAATACGCATTAACAACCAACCTGTGGAACAAGTGCATTCGTTTCGGTATTTAGGAGCCACGGTGAACGACCAAAGTGACCCGAAAATAGAGATCAAATCTCGAATCGAACAAGCCCGTAAAACTTTCGTTGGCATGAGAGACCTTTTCGTCAACCGCGGACTTAATCTTCAGCTTCGTATGCGACTATTTCGTTGTTATGTTTTTCCTGTCCTTACTTATGGATGTGAAAGTTGGACTTTTAATCCAGAAATGGAGAGACGCATAGACGCTTTCGAAATGTATCTATGCCGTAGAATATTGCGTATCTCTTGTATGGAAAGACGGACAAACATCGACGTCCTAAACACAATGGAAAAATCACGAGAGTTGATGAGAACCATCAAATAGAGAAAGCTCCAGTACATCGGGCACAACATGCGCGGCAAAAAATATGAGATCCTTCGCCAGATTATTGAGGGGAAAGTCCAAGGAAAAAGATCAGTTGGACGACGCCAGAACTCATGGCTGAAAGATCTACGGAGGTGGTTTGGAAGAACGTCCACTGAAATTTTTAGAGCTGCAGTGTCGATAACAATTACTGCCAATTGGATCGCCAACCTTCGTTTGGAGACGGCGTCATAAGAAGAAGAAGTAGACGAGGAAGAAGGGATTTATGAAGACGATGGTGCGGAGATGGGAAGCCAGGAAAAACAGAATAAAATAAGTAGAACTGACGTGAACCTAGATAAGGATGGAATTCCAGGTCTATATTTCAAAGGACAGGATGATACAGAAGGGCAAAATGATTCATAAATTGTTCTAATACTAAAATCCGAACAAGGGCTGCAAATATTATGCAATATATGACAGCAGTAAAGCGAAGGGCACGCGATTCTGAATCAGATGTTACAAAATATAGAATAGAAATCGGAAAAAAGGCTGTAAAGTAAGAAGAAAAATACTTTTATCAGAATACGAATGAGGTGGAAATAAAAGGCGTGTTTGGTTTACTTCATCTTGCCGACGTAATTAGGGCTTACAACAGAAATGTGAATCCACATTTCTGGAAAGATGATGGAGCAGGAATCGAAATTTTTTCAGCCAAAATATCCGCCAAAAGATTTTTTATTTGGTTGACCTGTTTGACGTTTGATCTGACCTAACGTGAATCTAGGTGAAGATGAAATTCCAGATATACACACACTACAAAACTTGTCGCATCATCTGGTATTCACAATCGATTAAGCAGCTCGATCGCAGTTTCTTTGTCAACACATGTTTTTGGACATATGAGGGGAAAAAAATCTTATCTGTGTAGTAACATTTGTTTTCATATGATCTCTAACACGTCTGAAACAAGAATGAGTTTATTTGAACATCAGTATTCATTCAATGTCTCTTCAGTTTTCAATTTTAAATAAACGCAAGTTTTCTTTGTTTCTTGTTGATTTTCGAATCTTTGAATTTATTGTGATGGCTGCTGAACGTCTTGGACGCTATTTATGTAATTATGAAGTGGTAAGAATTGTAACACTTCTAGAGGAGGGGCGAAGCCAACGTTACGAGGCCAACTTTTTGAACGTTAACCAAAGCAGTATTTCAAGAGCAATTAATCGGTACCACGAAACAGGGAAATATGGAAGAAGGGCCGGACAAGAAAGAAATCGGATAACAACATCAGTTGATGATCGCTGGCTTCGTTCAACTGTACTAAGAGTTCGGCACTGTACGGCTAGAATGCTGCAAAATGAACTTGCACTTTCCAGAAATGTGCATATTTCATTGCAAACTGTTAAGAACAGGTTCAGAGAAGACGATATCCGACCAAGGGTGGCTTCCACTGGCCCTCGTCTCACCAGAGAGCATCGAGTTGAAAGACTTCAGTTTGCGAAAGAACATGCAAATTGGGGTATTCCATAATGGTCGAATGTTCTCTGCCTGTATACAGATGACCTGGGGAACGGTATCAGCAGTGCAATATCCGGCAAACCAAAAACTTCGGAGGGGGCTCAGTAATGGCGTGGGGAGGCATTTCTTTCCATGGTCGAACTGAGTTAGTCCTAGTGAACAATGGAAGAATGACAGCAGCCAGATACATCACAGATATCCTTAAATTCCATGTTGGACCCTTTGGCCCATTGATTGGCAAAAACTTCATTTATATGAATGATAATGCACGGCCTCATACAGCTAGAGTAGTTACAGAATTTCTGCGAAATGCCGAAATTGATATTTCAAGATGGCCAGCCCGACTTGAATCCCATAGAACATGTTTGGGACAACATGGGGTTGCAAATTCAGCAACGTAGGATACCTTGTAGAATACTCCAACAACTAGAAAATCTGCTTATTGAAATTTGGAACACAGTGACTCAAGAGTACATCCAAAATTTGTTTGAGGGGCTTCCGAGACGTATGCTGGCAGTAATTAGGGCTCGGGGAAGAAACACTCGATTTTGGAAATGATTAGTAACCATTCGATGCTAGTTGATTGGTTTCTTCGCGAATGTTTGAAGATGGTAGAATTTTTAAATTTTTTATTAACTCGAAAATTGTGGATATTTTCCATCATAAACTCATCTCTTTTGAATGATATCTTCTTATTTTACACTTCTGAAAGTTACCAAGCGACTCTTGAATGACCAACCTGAAATATTCTATAGTATTGTCGTAAAAGTAGGGTTATGTGACAATTTTTGTGGGGAGTGTATATTTCATGAAAAAAATGCTACAAAATGAATGAAAATTTCTTTTAAAACTAAAATCCGAACAAGGGCTGAAAATATTAGGAAGCATTTGCCAGGAGTCAAGCGAAGTGCTTGTGATTCTAAATCAAATGTTACAAAATATAGAATAAAAATTAGAGAAAATGCTGTGAAGTATGATGTTGAATACTTTTATCAGGATACGAATGTGGTGTAAATAAAAGCCGTGCTTGATTTACTTTATTGTGCTGGTGTGTTCAAGGCTTACAACAGAAATGTGAAAGATCTCTGGAAAGATGATGGAACAGGAATGGAAATTTTTTCAGCAACATATCCGCTGAAAGATTTGTGATTTTGTTGACCTGTTTTAGGTTCGATCTAACCTAACTTGAACGTAGGTAATAATGAAATTTCAGGTATATATTTCAAGAGGAAAAATGGTATAAAATGGTTGGCAATCTGTTGGATTCGATCTGTTCTTATATTATCCCGCCAACGTAACCGTGGACGTCCTGGTGGTCTCCTTCCGTGTGGTATCTCCTCCCAACCGTTCCCCATCGTCTGAACATGATCTGCCTTCCTCAAACGCTACGCCTTGATTTCCTGGATGTTGTTACTGTCTCTGTATAGTTTTTTCAGTTCCGCATTAGTTCTTGTACGGTATTGATCTGTAGTGGAATCGTGGTGGGGGTCGTATATTTCTCGTAGGATCTTACGCTCGAACCGTCTCAGCTTTTCCTCATTGCCTTTGGTTAGTGTCCAAGTTTCACACCCGTAGGTGACAATAGGTCTTATTATCGATTTATGAACTTTTAGCTTCGACATTCTGAATGGATCTTTGGATCTCAGAAGCTTCTCCAGACCTGGTGGTCTCCTTCCGTGTGGTATCTCCTCCCAACCGTTCCCCATCTTCTGGACATGATCTGCCCTCCTCAAACGCTACGCCTTGATTTCCTGGATGTTGTTACTGTCTCTGTATAGGTCTTTCAGTTCCGCATTAGTTCTTGTACGGTATTGATCTGTAGTGGAATCGTGGTGGGAGGCGTATATTTTCCGTAGGATCTTACGCTCGAACCGTCTAAGCTTTTCCTCATTGTCTTTGGTTAGTGTCCAAGTTTCACACCCGTAGGTGACAATAGGTCTTATTATCGATTTATGAACTTTTAGCTTCGACATTCTGAATGGATCTTTGGATCTCAGAAGCTTCTCCAGAGCATACATGGCTTAGTCGATACGAGGCCATGGCGTAATCTTCTGTTATTGTAGCTCCAAGATATTTGAATTGCTCTACTCTTTCGAAATTATAAGGTTCGATCGTTATATTTTGTCCTAGCCTATCTCTACGTCCATGTCTGTTGAGGCAGATGTACTTTGTCTTCTCCTCGTTGTTTCTCAATCCCCACATTTCTTGTTTCTGGTTCTAGTCTGTTGAAGATGCCAATGATAGTGAACACTGTATTTCCAACGAGATCTATATCATCTATTATTACATGGGAATAGTTATTTCTCAACTGTTCCCATGGACCCTTTCAATCATATAAATCACAAACTAGCAGCTTATAATTCAATGATCCATATGGTCTTTTCCATTCCACTGCTACCGACAGACTTCAGAATTGAAAGAAATACTATCAGAAAAATTAGCTTAAATAACAAAATTCCTTTAAATAACATCAAAATTCCCCTGGTTTTTATAGACAAAATTATCCAACGCAAAGAAAGACATCAAATAACACAATTTTTATATTTCATAAAGAATACCTTCTTGACACCTAGCTATCGATAGGGTTCCCCTATGTAGCTTGATAGGATGCTGAGAAGCGAGATGCGACACTGATGAGCTCCTAATAAGGGCGAAACTACAGTCTGCCGCTTCAATTCTCGTCATCCTGCTTAGTTGCACTATTGTGGCTCCTGGGGGCAGGCAGATTTGGGAACTAGCTCTTGTCAGGAGGGATTATTCATTGATCTACGGATTTTTGAATAATTCTTCTTGTCTCAAGTTTACATATGTAGACTCCTCGCGAAGTTTATCGCAGAAGATGTTTGTCCCATCATATATATATATATATATATATATATATATATATATATACTATAGATTTTAAGTTGTCCTTTGAGCATCATATCGATCATATAGTTTCTAAGGCTATATTTCTCATTGGTGAGGAGTATTTCGGAATATGCTGTACATGTTTGGTCATTACAAGTATATGGACAGAATTGAACGAGTCCAGAGAAAGTTTGTCAAAAGTTTCAACTTTAGATTTGTTAATTATCTCACTTTCAATGTTTCTGTGTATCCTAGTCGTCGAAGTGCACTCTTCTATGTTCCGAAGGCCCGTACTAGTTCATTTTTTCATTCTGTTTTCTTGCGAATTATGCGTCTATACAATTCGAATATTGCCAGTATTGATATTTTTCATGAACCTCTTTCTTCTTTCAAAAAAAATGTTATTGCATATCTCATTAGATCTGAATCATGCTCATATTTGGAAATTTTTTCTTGTAGTAGTTTTCAGTTTTCATGATATTTTACTCGATTCTGTAGTCTTTAGTGAGTCTTTTTCTCTCCTGAATTCTTATGGAAGTTATAATTTTCAGTTTCACTTCTGTTTATTTTTCTATTATCATTTTTGTGAACCCAGGTAATTGGGTCTATCCTGTAGGGGTTCCTATGTTTTGTAACAATAAAATGAAGTAGTATATATATATATATATATATATATATATATATATATATATATATATATTTTACATTACATATATATTCCTAAAAGTTCGGCTTACGATTCAATGATCCACAATGATCCCCAAAACATATATCACCTCTATCATTAGAAAATCTTGAAAAGAAAGAGATCATCAAAATTAAAATTCGCAAAGTTTTCGATCATGCCTCAATTGACAAAAAGTAAAACTAAAAGAATTACGTATAGCTATTAGCCAAAATATCCAATTATAATCATCACTTTAACATATTGCAGATAGATAAGTGAAAATGTCGCAAATAACCTATCCGAATCGAAAATGAATCAACTTCAAACCTCAAAATAGATTGTCATCACTCCTATTTAATATAAATTAGAGGATTTAAATAAATCAGGAGTTTATAAGTTATCATGTCCAGACTGCTATAATTTCTGTTAAGGTGATACTGGCCGTTCCTTCAAAAATAGATATAAATTACATCAAACTTCATTTCTTATAAATGGATAAGATTAAACATTAGCTAACTACTAATTTCCTCTATATTTCTAGTACTGATTAATCAATTTCGACATATTGCCCCAAAGCCTACAAAACTGAATTACCTAGAATCAGTTGAATTTTCAAATCAGCTTTTAATCACAACTTTCAGATAATCAAAGACCAGACTACATAAATCCCATATTTTCGTTGTTTTCAGATAACTCCCTTTCAATAGTTGTTGAAAAAAGTATTAATATATGGCTTTTCTAAATCCAAATAACATCTATTCACATATATCTCACGTCACTTTCTACTTGGTTTTCACACTGTCTGACGATGATAGAGAGTTCGAAACCGCGGTAACAGTGATCTACTTTAATTAATTTATCGGTAGTAAAATATTCATGCTTAACTATCAAATAGTAACGGCTAAATCCATACAGTATCAATAATTCTCATTCCTATGAAAATGGTAAATTTCGTTCATTTATTTTTTCATTAAAATAAAAAAGTTATTATTTTGTTGTAACAGTTCACAGGAGTAAATGCTGAAGGAAGCCCAGGATCGTGTCTGGAAGACTTTCGAACCACTCCGTATATCGAATGCAACACTGGAGGTTCGTGCAGTTATTTCGCAAAGAGTCTGAGTTTTTGGTTAGTTACAGTAAAAAGTCATCAGAAATTAAAGAAACCAGTTGAACAGACTTTTGACTTTAGTTCTTCGAGGGACTTGGTTAGCCGATGTCGCGTGTGTATAAAGAATTCCTAAGATTTTAAGTTTTTCAAAAACCCTGTGTGTTCTACTTCATCATCTCATTAAGTAGTTTTATGAAAAATATTGCTCCTCAGTCACATGTGAAGATTTCATCACCCACATTCTATGTATTAAAGAGAGAATTCTAAAACGTATTGTTCTTTATTTTAACCCTAGAAATGTAACGATTCTTTATTCACTAATATCACTCAATCATTACATCATTTATAATTAAACATAATTACAAAAGGAACAAAAATTTTAAGACTTCTGTGTTGAAATATAAATTTTTAAAAATAGGTTAGGTTGTAGTCGATTTGGTAAAGTTGTAGAGTAATAAACCTTTAGGTGACAGGATGGTCATAGGCGTGTCACTCGGATGATGCTTGAAGCTATTATTATGTATATTCTGCGAATTTGACCCCAAGAAAGGTAATTATTACATAGATGTATATTGAGAAGAGTTCTTGAAGTATTTTCGTCATTTGTATGCATCTGTAAGTAGATGGTGAAAGTGTTTTGTTCGTTTCACAAATAATAGAAAAGCTTTCATATCTACTCATATTCCTGGAAAATATGATGAAAAGATTAATAGAAGGTACGGAATTCAACATATCTCTTAACAGGTATATTTAAAGTATTGCAAGAATGGTAATATGTATATTTAGAAGCATTTTCGAATGGATGATTACATGTCTAATTATAAATCCTGTTCATTCATTATTTACTGAAATTTTCCTAATATTCCAAAATATAAGAAGAGATGTACTTAAATTACTTGGGTATTTAGGTATTGACAGTGTCCTAAGTGATAATATTATTATTATTCATTGAAATAAGAATGGGGACTCAAAACGAATGACTAACAAATGAGTAACACAAATAGATTATGTGTAGATGTGAACTGAAAATAACAAGTATTTATGTGAAATAAGTATAACCTCTATCCTCAAACAGAGGTGATCATGGAGGTGAAGGAACAAGTTCCACCTACGCCGTCAGACTTTGTGGATAGCGAGCTGCCCCAGGTTGTGACTCCTGCCAAGGCCGAAACGGTTACTGGGGCGCAGCGGCTATTAGCTCCGCCGCTGATTCTGTAGTCTTCCATCTGCTGCCATAGATGAGACTGAAGTGCTCACCCCAAAGCAGAAGAAGCTGCTTGCCTTTGACATCGAATATTCGGGTGCTCAAAATGAGCTCTCGGGGGCAAGATCAATCTCGCCTTTGGGCGCTTCCTCTACTGCAGGAAAGCGCCTCAGGTTTGATGACCAAAAAAGGCACCGCCTGGAAAGCCAAAACAATGTCCTATAAGGATGCCACGTGGACAATCGAGTGTGTCATGCCATCTCGCTTCCCTGGGGTGCAGCTCCAAGAAGAGAAAATAATTCTAAGGACTAAAATATATAAAAGACAATGTGTGACTAATATACAAAAGATATTTGGAACAGTTTTATGTTACCAATGAATTTCCAGTATTTTTGGTAGTTGATACTGATTGATTTATTAGTTGAAGTATAGCTTAATAAATATGCAATTACATAACCATGCTGTGAGGTGGCACATAGAAAAAGTCCGAGAAGTTCTGTTAAATATAAAAAATATCAACATTTAAAAAATTTAATTTATATAATTAAATGAAAAGTGAAATTCCAATATTTATGATAATAAAGGAATATAAGTTATTAAATAAATATAAAAATTTTGTAAGTAATGAGTTTTAGAGTAAAGTTGTATAATCTAAGCTCAATTTCTAATAAAACAAATTTTTTAGTGCTGATGGATCACAGTGGATTCCAAAACTAACTGATACCATCTGTAGTGGCCATTTCGTTGGGGTCGAAAGTCAGAAGAGGAACAAGCCCAAGCTACATTCCATCAATATTTCCTTCTGTGTATAAAAATCGAAGATCAATGAAAAGACATCTATAAGCAGGTATTAAATTAAAATGTTTTCATTGCTATTAAACTTGTGAATATTAATGACAATGACATCGGGCTATTATTGGGTGCTAACAAAAGTGATGCTGAGATTGAAGTAACAGTCCAATTACAGATTTTGCTACCCAATCGAATCAAACACCAAATGATCCACCAAAAGAACTTTAATTTTTATTTTTATAATGTTTTCAATTCAATAAAGTATTATGTAAACATTGCTGTCTTTTATTAAAATATGGGTAGTACAAAATGATCAACATTTCTTAACATCAAATATCTTTTAAAACTAATTTCAATAAATATTTAAAATGTAATTTTTGAAACACAGACAATTATAACGATTTTATAACATTTTTACACTCTTTGAAGAATTCCAGCCATCGTACATAACTCAATCGTTATGATTTTACGCTACCATCAGATGTCCGAACTACCAGTAAAATTTGTCCATGTTTCTCTTATTGATATAGTTCTCCTCGTCTATATAAAATAATCAATTCTCCTTATTCCAAATATTTTGGGGGGAAATCGCATAGCTCAATGTTGGTTAACTTTAGATCCTTTGAAAAATGATGCACTTTGAAAAAAAAAAAAAACACCATGCCATTTGACATATAAAGTTGTAGTCGGTATAAACGGACATGATACAGCTCTGTAAACAATTGCAAATTGTAGATCAGTATTCATTGAGCCTAATCCCACAATTTGAAATTAATGGACATAATCTGGGAAACGAACCCGTTCCCCAGATACTTATGAAGGCCAAATAGCGCTGACAGCTTACAGACATCCGCACTAACGCCAATGTGTATTACGTGTTGTCGCTCTGAGGCGCAAATCTTTCCATCGAAGAAGGCGATTCAATCCTAAACACTGTATCGCCTAAGGATAAATGTTATTTAGAAAAAATTAATTATTAACAATTAAGAATTGATTAATTCTTATGAATAATGACAGTTCTCATGAAGAAATTATTCTAAAAGCCAGCTGTTTTTTCAAATGCTGATATTATGTATCTCCAAGATACATCGATGAATTTTATTCAAGGAACAATATCCATCCTTCCATAGAATGTTAAATATCCCTCACTGAAGGAGTTGGTCTTCCAATACAACCTTCATAATCAATGTCAACCAGGGCCACACAGCAGTGGTAGAGCTCTGTCAGATGTCACGAATAGGAGCAACAGACAGCAGGTTTGGTCTCATTTGACCTCGCCAGTATTGCATATCCATTCACAATATTAGGACAAGCTGTCACCTACTCATCTCAATCCATTGAAGCGCAATTATGTAAATATGTTCATCATCATCAAATAGCCTTCATTGTCCACTGCTGAACATAGGCCTCTCTCAATATTTTCCATCCTTCTCGATCCTATGCGCTCTGGAGCCAGTTAGTTGGGATGCGCTTTATATCGTTGGAGGTTGGAGGACGCCCTCTATTTCTGAACGCTTCTTGCCTAGAGCGCCATTCCATGATTTTCTTCGTCCATTTTGCGTTGGACATCCTGGCTACGTGTATCCTGTCTCACAACGTGACTCCCAATAAGAAACGTTCCATAGCTCGCTGAGCCACTTGAATCACTGATCAAACACTTTTCGTTTCAAGCATACGGGGATATCAGATTTGAAAATATGTTTAAGTTTTTCAAAAGCAGCCCATGTCAATCCAACTCTCCTTTCAATCTCGCAGGTTTGATTATCTCTGCCTATTCTTATTTCATGACCCGGATATTTGTAGGATGTGATTTGCAAAATCTGATTTACTTCCACCAAAATATTTCGGCTGGTAACCAGGTTTGTCATGAACTACGTTTTGGATGTATTTATTCTGAGGCAAACTTTGTGTGAGGCTGTGATAAGTTCTCTGAGCTGTATTTCTGCCTTATCTAAGCTACCTGAAATCGAGAAGATATCATCTGCGAAACGTAGGTGGTTGAGCGTGCGTAGATCCTTGAATTTTGGTGAGGGTGGAATTTCTAGTTGCCCTCGGTTGTAGTTTCATTATTTGGTAGATCTCCTTGTTTTTGTGGTTTTCCATCTGGTCGGTTGTCTTCGTCGTTAGTTGTGTGATGATTTCTTCCAGTGTGTTGGTTTCCATTTCCATCTTGTAGTTCCATGTTATGTTCTTCATGAGTGCGGTGTCCAGTTTATCCATGGTTCCTGTGACTGCGTGCAGGTGTGTTGGTTCCCTTGGCCCTATTGCGATGTTGTTCCTTTCTGTGATTGTCTTCAGTATCCTTCCGCTTTTGTTCGTTTTTCTGCTGTTCCAGTCCGAATCCTTGGCATTCAAGTCTCCAGCTGCGATGGTTGGTGTGTTGCTGTTGAATATGGCTTTGATGTCGATTTTCTTCTCCTCTAGGTAGGTCGTCAGTTCATGTCGTTTGTTGGTGATTGAGTTTGCGTTCCAGAATGCTATTGTAAGTTGTCTCTCCATAAATCTATTTCCTGTTGAATAGCTGAATGAGCTTGCTCTGTTCTTCTAAAAATTTCATCTTTTGTTCTGTCGTTGCATTTGTCGCATTGGATTGGATGGCCATTCGTCCTAGAATCATCGCTAGTTCGTCTTCGCTAGTCATCTGGGGTCCCCTTGTATCAGTCGTTTTCTTTTCCTCCTTTGGTTTCTGGTCATCTTTGTGTTCGGTCCTCTTCGGTTTAGCTCCTCTCCATTAATATTTTTGCCTGTGCCATCCAATTTGGTGTCCTTGAACATGTATTCGAGGAGTGTGATTGTATCGTCTCGTCGGACACCACGCCCTCTCTGAACTTGTCCGTTTCGTCATGTATTCTGACACTAGCTGTTGCATTCTCATAGATGTGTTGTATCACGGCGGAATATCTGTAGTCTATACGACAATCAGCAAGTGTTTTCAGCATTTCGGTGTGTTTGATGGAATCGAATGCTTTTTCGTAATCAACAAAAACCAGTAGGAGTGGCCTATTATATTCAACCGATTTCTCAATTAGTGTTTTAGCTATCATCAAGTGATCGTTGGTGCCATACCCGGATCTAAAACCAGCCAGCCCAATGGGATGGTAGAGGTCCAGCTTGGGAGTAAGGTGCCATGTGGGAATCTTTGTGAATGGTTTGTAAAAGTGAGGAAGTAAGCTTATTGGTTTGAAATTTTTTAAATCTGAGATATTATCTTTCTTATGCATAATAACAATAACTGTATTGTTCCAAGCTTCAGGTGTTGTTGATTCTTCAAGACATTTATTGAATAGTGTGATTATGACGTTCATAAGATGCTCCCTTCCTCTATCGCTTCTATAACTAAACGATCTACTCCCGGTGCCTTGTTGTTTTTCATCTCTGACATAGACTTAGCAATTTCTTCTCTAGTAATCTCTAGCATTTCCTCAGAACCTTGGTTCAGGATTCGAGGTAGGTTTTCGTTATGTTCCAGATATCTTCGCTGCAATATAGTTCTGAGTAGAACGCTTCCACTACCTTCACTATCTCCTGTCTGTCTTATTTGCCCATTGAATTTTCAAGTTTCGTTATTTCGGTTTTTCCTATTGCGAGCCTATTCCTCAATACTTTTCATTGACAAACAAAGGGTAGATAAACAGAAAACTCCAAGAAGTCACACTAGTTCGGCTATTCACCGCAACGCTACACACCGTGTCAGGAAAGAAGCGATCTGTCGAAAGAGTAACGCTCCTTATTCATATTTGGTTGTCAACCAGGTATACATCACATCTTAAAAATGTCATTATGCGAAATAATCGCTATATGTGTAGACACATTGGAAAATTTCATTCAAGGAACAACATTCAACCTTCCGTAGAATGTTAAATTAAGTATGCCTCCCTGAAGGAGCTAGTTTTCCGATGCTCCCTTCATAATCACCGTTAATCAGGTCACACAGCCACACTTCTTCACGTTTTCTGTATATACCCTTTGTTTTCATGATTTCCCGGTGGCAAAGGTAAGTGGCCTCTGTAATATTGTTCCTTGGATAAAATTCTTCAGTGTGTCTACACATATAGCGATAATTTCGCATGTTTTATGGTATAGATACATTGCCAGGTTGCGAGGTTTCTCACTTTTTTTTTCAGAATAAGATGAGGATAATTGATGGTGTTTTTGCCTTGGCACCGCCATTTGGGTCTGAAAATGATGTTATTTTAGCAGCACAGTTGCCTGTGACAATTGGTGATATTCCTGAGCAACCACAAAACTTTTATTCGGGGAACATATTCAACCTTTTGTTGAGTGTTAAATATCCTTCCCTGAAGGATCTGGTTTAAAATCCACCTTTCATAATCATCGTCAACCAGGCCACTAAGCCATCTACCCTTCGTTTTCATGGTTTCCTAGTGACGATGGTAGGTGAGTTCGTTTGAGAGCAACAATACATAAACATGTCTTGATGCGCTCCAACGGAATGAGATAAGAATGGGACAGCCTGGCTTGGTGTTGTGAATGGGTGCGCCAAGACGAAGTAAATTGTTATAAACATCATTTTATTTTCGACTTAATATCCTTAAATACTTTAACTGGGGTAGCTACTCACTTTACGCGCTATAGCCACAGAGAACTAGAGAATACCTGCAGCAGCTAAACTTGATCATCCAGCTATGAGCCGCTAGGTCAGCTAAAAATATTTCGCTAAGTCTGGTTAATCAACAGCTACCGAGATAGCTACTGGTAGTTCACTATCAGGGCCACCGCGATATAACGAAATGAGTAAAATTCATTTAGATATAAGCGTTTTCAGATTACCTATGTCAGTTACTTAAGCCACTGTTATTATTTGTCGTAGCTGCGGTCGCTTCATTTTTTATCTATTTCAGCAAACATGGCCATGTGATATTGCTTCCAATTTTAGGTGCAGCAGATTATTTGTTTGGTTATGGCAACAACATGCGTCGGCTGAAATACCTATTTATTCTTACTGATTCTATTGCGCTCACATGTGCAGGTGAAAAAAATAATCTTTTTCCATAACTATGATAAGCCGAAAGTAATGAAATAATAAAATGACAATCAGCCAGACCACAGAAATAAACCCAAAGCCAGCATGGTCAAAATGTGATATTTTTGACTTGCTAGGTGGTTGAAGAAATGAAATCATGAAATTGAAAAACTGTTTTTTATGATTGAACCGTTCATCATATCAAAATTTCTCAAGAGACGAAAAAGTTTGATAAGTAGCCTAGTTACTTAATGTCTAAAACAGTTGTGCTCAAACGCAGACAGTCGAAAAATTATGGATGATTAAAAACACGTTCGATTATTCAGGGATTAATAAAAAACGTGAATAACGTCCCCAATTACGCATAACAAATATGGTTTCTATCGATCGAGTCGTTCTCGAATTATTTGAAGAATAAGAAAAAATCTTTGGATTTGGCGACCTCTAGCGGCCAAGCGAAGAAACTTTTCATCAGGTAAGTTGACCTAAATCGACTTATTTCGCGCTGAAGAATCTGTGATATAACGTTGTTCACGCAATTCACGGACACCCTGTATATATTTGTCAATGTTTTCACGAGAGAAGACCTTTTATGAAGACTGAAATAAAGAATTATTTTTGGAAAAGTGTCATGCACCATTGAATTTGATCCGTGGGATATGTCAAAATACACATAGGGTAAGGAGAACGGAGAAAAAGGGAAATCTTGTTTGAATTTTTATTCTGAACTCTGAAAATAAATAGATCACAATCAGTAAGGAAATATGGTGAAAGTAATACCTATATGAACTCAACCTTATTAATCGGAATGGAGTACTTCAGTCACTTATGAAGACTCCATTCACAAAGTTGAATAAATTGATAAAAACTTCGTGTGCAACTTAATACAGCAGTTATGTATAAAGGATAAATATTCAGAAAATCAAACGAAAAACTAGAAAACCAAAGCACAATCAGTCTTGATTGACACTCTACAAAAGAAAACAATATGGTGGAAAAATAATATCATTGGCACTTCCATTGATTGTAACTTAAATAGTAAACATTTATATTTTGTGACAAAAATTCATAAGAGGTAAGATTTATGACAAAAGAATATTTCACTTCAATTTCAACAATAGAATAGTCATTTTCAACAAAAAACAATTATGTAGAATTTTATGATATAAAAACAGCACGTTCCAAACATTGGTCATCTACAATAATGATATAAAAAAGAAGAACTTCTGGGGGAAAAATCAAAGTAAAATTTAAATAAACCAACACGTCTTCGTTCCAAACCTTCAAAAATAATTGGTATTGAAGGATTCGGTAAATCCCAAAATGCTATTGATTCTAGGTTACCTCCGTTAGCACGAATTTCACGTAAGTCGTATTAGTACCAGTTTGAATAGCAATACCTATGGGTTCAAGGTTCAGAATCTCTTCAATTAATTCAGAGAATATTGTTGAACTACCAAATTTTCTGAGATCATTTGTACAAAACAATAGACATAAAAACATATTTTCTAGAAGTCCTTGTATTTGAACATTAATGCATGGTACAGAGCAACAAGTTTGTTGATACCAGCATGTGATCCAAGAGGGTTGCCACACTCAAAATCATTATAATAATATATAAAATCCTTCAAATTCCAGTCAATCAAGAGGGAATGGTAATGGTACCTACCTCCCATGGTTCATATATACATACACAGCACAATTGATCAACAAAATTGATGCAAACTAGCGAATTTTAGAGAAGATGTTTCCGGAAAGTCGACCAACACTGAACAGAACACACACAACGCTCAGCTTGGGGAATGAGGAGGGTTGAGGTTATCGCGTCTTCCGAAATGCGCAATCAGCAGCCAAAACGTATTAAGGTTTCTCAGTATCAGCTACTTATTCTGTTCTGATAGCCAAATGTATAGCTGAGGTGGCTAGATTAGTTGAATGCGATAGCGATTTGAGATTAGGATTTCAAGTTTAACCAGACTAGTTAGCCGGTTAGGTGTCCTGGCAAATACTTGTGCTGGCTTGAGTATATACCTCGAACTGTGCTAGAAAAACGGAAGCAGAAGTCCTAGTTTTCTGTAACAGCGTCCCAGAACTTCCACAATGGCGAAAATTTTAGGTATCCTAGCTAAGCTGCAACCAGATAACCAGTTTTGTTGAGGACGATTTCTCTCAGTGTCATCATCCTTCCCACCTTTTATTAGAGAATATAGCATGATCACCCAAAGCAAAGTCGGATCTCTTTGCAAAATCGTTTTCGCAAAATTCTGTTTTGGTGGCAGCACCACCAATCAATCGAATAAGTAGTAAGTAAAATTCAGAGTGCGTAAATAATGAAGCGTTCTTCAACAACTGAACTGTAAAAAGCAGGTGGTCTTGATGGAATACCACCAACTGTTTTGAACGAATTTGTTTCAGAGTTAGCAACTGTTCAGAAGTAGCGAGAGTACAATCGATTCCAAAGAAAGGGAAGAAAAGCATACCCCAAAATTATTGTATAATCGCATTAATGCCAATTATAAGTCATGACAAAAATGATAAAAACGATGAGCACATAAAATATCTGGAGTTACAGTAGACCACGATCAACTGGTGAGCTTCTAACATAGGTTTAGCGTTTGTGAACATCAACATTCGAAAAGCATAACGAATCAAGAGTCAAAGCACTTGATATGTGAAGGGCCTTCGACTGGGTTCGGACGCAGCCTTGATGAATGATCTAATCGCATATGGACTTGCCGAAAAACGCTTATTTCTAATAGTAGCTTTCTCTTCAGTATATCGATTCAGGTAGTAGGTGCTGGTGTAACGAGTGAATCTCTTCAGGTTGATGCTGGACTACCCCAGTACTCTATATTGTTGCCAACTCTTCTTCGGTTGCAGATCAATTATCTGCTCCACTCCACTGAAAACAGAATATTTGGGTCTGCAGACGAATTGTGCTCTGGTGTCCTCATTTTCTAGTCAGGGTCCTATATCCGCCGAGGAGTCACACTGATAAAAATACCAACAGAGAATATCATTGACTTCAGACTTGGAGAAGTTATCAGAGTGGGGCCAGTTGAACTTGGTCGATTTCAACGCATACAAGATGCAATCAACAACGTTCTCCAAAAAATCACTGCTGAAGAATCTCATCTAATCATTTGTCATATTTTTCGAACGTTTGTCAAAATTTTTTCGCAAATTTTTCTTTATATTAAACAGATTCAACGAAGAAATAACATATGGGCGATGTCAACCCAGATTATTGGGTCCACAATGATTCTAAAACATCTATAGATCATAATCGGCATCACTTGGAAGACTGAACCTGGCCTTTGGGACTCTCTCGGTTAAACAAAGAGGGAATTTGAGGAAATATCGCAGGTTATGTATTTTTTTATTATCTCCTTAGTCCCTTTCATGACCTTGCTTGCTATGTAAAATCTTTTCTTGGATTTGTTTAGACATATAAGAAGTTTGATTGTTTAAATATTTTTCTTGTTTTCTTTTTCCATTGTTACAGGTTCCTGTCCCAAACCCCCTTCCTTTCACCCTTGTTTTGGAAATCATGGAATGCAAGAAAGAATGAAGTGGCTAAGCAGAAAAATCTTTGGTACTCTTTATGTACACACGACACTAACACATCATAAACAGACAAGCTATTGCTAGTGCAATAGCGACAGGGAAACGAGTTTTTTCCTCAGGTTTTTTCACTCGTTTATTGAATCATATACAAGATAGTATGGTTCCCCTGTTACATTTCCTGAGCTCACACTTGTGTTTTTTCTGACACACACCAAAATTATAGATATAAGCATTTATTGTAGATACAATTATTCAAATTTTTGTAAATCCTCTCTTTTCAAAAGAATATATATATATATATATATATATATATATATATATATATATATATATATATATATATATATATAATTTTACACCTCTGAACTTGACAATGCAAAAGGTAGATTTTCATATATTTGATGATAATTCTAAAAGAGAAAGTTGGATGCAGAAGGAATTACACGGAAAGCACCCTAAAGAATTGAAAAATGATTATATTGATGAAATCGCATCGAATAATGGTTAGTATCTGGAGAATTGTTTGCTGAAACAGCAGGCTTGGCAATTGCGATCCAGGATCAGGTTGTTTTCAAGAGGAGTTATAGAAAACACATCATCAAACAAAATATAGATGATTCTTGCCGTAGATGTTTCTGTTCTTCAGAAACAGTTTTTCATATATTATCACCTTGTTCAGTCCTTGCTTCAACAGATTATTTGGAAAGACATAATGCCGTCGCTAATATTATTCATTTTAATCTAGGAATTAAACATGACCTAATTCCCAAAAGAAAAAATTTTTACGAATATGAACCTGAGATTATTTGTGAAAATGACAAATATAAACTTTATTTCGATAAAACAATTCTTTGCAACAGAGCTGTAAAACACAATAGACCAGATATCATTCTTAATGATAAACAGAATCAAATAACATATATAATTGATATTGCTATACCCGACACACATAATATACAAAATAAATACAATGAAAAAATTTCTAAATATATGATGCTTGGCGACGAGATTAAAAAATGTGGAAAATGAAAAAATATTTATTCTACCGATTATTATTTCCATAACAGGTGTTATTCCTAGAAATCTTCACAAAAGTATTGAGATTTTGGGTCTGAAGAAAATTTGTTTGAAAAGTTACAAAAGATAACAATCATCAAATCTTGTAATATTCTGCGTAAGTTTCTTTCCGAAAAAATAATGAGGTAGAGTCATAGGTTTTCTCTTTAGTTTATACTGCTCAGAATCTCATTTCATATTTTATTTATTTGTTTACATAAATGTAATATAATTAACTGACAATTTTGTCATATTTAAATTCAGAGCAGTATTCTATTCGATCGTTCACCAGTTCACATAAAAGAAACTATTAAAGAGTAACATTCAGTGTTACTTGACTAAGGTCCGTACACTGGATTTTTCCGGGGAGAAAGCCTCTGACACTACTCGTTGGTACATTGATATCATTGTCTGATGATGCTACAAAGTGTAAATATTCTGGTAGATTGATATATTCTCATAATATTTAACGTTATCCTAATATATAATTATTCCAGGATATGTTTTGATTATAATCATTGCCTGGCAATGGTATTAATTACCGGGTGGTGGATTTATATTTTTTCATGAAGTCAGTTTGATTGCATGAACAGATATATGGGCAACTCGTCGGGGTGAAACCCCCTATATATCGAATTACCTCAGTGAGGAACATCCATCTACTCGGCGTCTCAGTCAACTCCGGAGTTTGCTGACATGATCATGTGTCGTCAGCCATTGCCAAATCTGCTTCTGCTAAACTCGTTTATCTTTTCAGGACTAAGTAGTACTTCACCGCATTAGAGCTGGTGATTTTATATAAAGAACAGGTGCGACCTGGTCTAGAATACTGTTCCCAGCTGCGTTCATGGTAAATGCTCTGAAGAACTGAAGGCCTTGATTCCAGAAAGAATCCAGCTCCAAAGAAAAATCAGGCTTGCGAAAACCTCTTATCAGCTGACGGTCCAGCTTGCTACGCCACGTACCTCTCCCTATAAAAATTATTTTGTTTACAGATCTAAAATGCCGTGGAACTCGCTTCTATCGAACATTTCAGATAATTTAGAATTCAACCCTTTTCAAGAAGCGAGTGAAAACACACATTACATCAGCTTAGGTGGCTACACTTGTGGTATGATAGGCATCCCCTCCTCCCACGAGTTGAGAAAAAAGCCTTCAATGAACTGCATAGTTCTAAGCTTTTTAAAAAACTTTGAAGAGTACGGTTCAACAGGGACAGACGATCCCGTAACTCGTGACTCATCCTGTATCACAAATGAGTAGATTGAAAACGAAAATCATTTTACCAACATCTGCAATGCGAATCGGGGTTTGTAAAAATCAAATTCTGGAATCCTGTTTGGTGAGTCCACAAGCTGGATACCAGCATATAGAGAAACAAAGTAATATTTTGTTGAATCATGATTAATAACAAGTCGTGAAGTTTAATAATTTATAATTACGAATCAGAATGACGCTGATTGAATAAACCTAATGAAACGACTTTCGGAATACCCAATATAGAATGTAGATGCAACTTACAAGTTGCTCACAAATCAGAATATTACATTATGATTTCAGGGTTGTACTTTGTGTACTTTGAATACTTTAGCAATCAGCACAAAATAGCAAATATTCAAATGCAAATTTGGTGCGTTTCGGTAAAAGATTCACCAAATTTCTAACAGTTATCAATGAAGTACCAAGTTATGGACTGATATAATATTACAACGTATGGCACTAGTTGTTCTGTTTTTTTAACAGTTCAGGTACTTTTGGAATGGAGGGTGTATGAAGTATTCAGCATCCAGCTTCAACGCAAAATATTCTTGGTATCGAGGTACTGAGTTATCTACTTGTGAAAAACCCCACCTGCCGAAGGCTCGACTTCCTTGGTCAGTCGGGTTATAGCCCGGCCTAATAGGGTGTGAGGAGATCATTACTTGTTCTACGTTGTAGATAAGTTTTCCAACGGTTTTATGTCATCCAGCTTCAAGACAAGTTTTTTAAATTTCTCCCAAGTAAGGTTTTTATCTCGCACAAAATGGCAGCTAGGGTAGATTCCCTCATCTAGGACATTCTCGAAAAACTTCCTAAATTAGTTGATGTCATAGCTAGGGTCGTATTGAGCGAATATGTCCTGGACATCAAAGTAATACGATCGTACTGACTCGATAGGTTGTTGTCGTCGGTCGTATAATTTCTGCTCTAGGGTACGTGAAATTGTCTTTCTCATCTTGCCGGTTTTTTTGCAGATTGCATGGGTGGTCTTTGAAACTCTCAAACCAATGATTAGATGATCCCTCTAGGAATGATGAAACTAATCAATTTTTAGTGTGTCGATTCATCCGTTGTCGGCGCATATACGTTCATAATGCCTCAGCATTCCCAGTGCAGGGGTTGAATGTAGAAGGGCACAAAAATGATGGGCTACCAGAATGTTGAGCTTCCCCCAAGCTTAACATTCTGGTACCCCATAATTTTTTATTGGAATTTGTATTATTTGATAGCGTTGTTATAGGACTAGAACCACGAAGTGAAGTTTTGGTGGGTTCTGCTAACAGTTTTGGAGAGGGTGTTTGTCGAGCATCAACTCTAGCCTCCAGACTTATACTTCCTTCGTAAGTAATACTTTCAACTGATTTATCCTCAGAAGATGTTATTGCTGAAGTGAGCTTATTAAGAGAACTGTCTCGACTCGGGGAGCGACTACTTCTCCCCGATCTTTTAAACGCCGATATCTCTGTGCTATTAAGTGGAGGATCGAATATTGGGTTTCCTTTTTAATCAAATTCAAGTCTGTACGGAGTATTATTACCCATATTCACTTAAACAAGATTCACAAATAATAATATAGCAGAACTTGCAGTCATAATGCCAATAAAAAAGTTATGGTTCAGAGAAAAAGAAATATTCACTAGTCACCAAATAATTCTCGAAATCTCAATAACAAGACTGCGTTATAGTTGGTTTGATTATGTTTATCTACATTTACTATTTTGGGTTCTGGTGTTATGGGGCGACCATCTGAGTTAGTTGTAACCCTAATCTGGCCCATTCCTCTTAACTTTATCAACCTTCTTTTTATTCTTTTGTTCCTATTAGGTTTCGATCGCGGCATTATTAATTATAATTTTGAACGCTTCTAGTACGTGTCATAAAGAAGCAACTCCAATTCCCCTCCGCCTCGGATACAGGGTAGACGCTTAAATTTTGCCCTATTCATTTCGACTTATTTTATGCTGATACCCCAAGAAAACTTCCAGCAAGTATATAGACCCCAAGCCCCCTCAACTCCGCCAGGGAAATTGGCTAGACCAAAGAGCACGACTTGCAGAGTAAATACACATACCAAACAACACCAACTGGCCTCAGCACCAAAAAATGACATCAAAACGGTCAAGAAAAATGTTATCATTACTAAGAAACGTATTTATTTTCGTTTTTAAAATTAATTAGAACCAAATGATAAAATACAATTTCGTGGCTTCAAGAAATGAATATGTATCTAGAAATAAAAAGTTTTAATTTTTTAAGGTATAGGAACCAATTTGTACTGTCTGGAGGCTAGAGTCGATTCTCGACAAACACCTTCTCCAAAACTGTTAGCAGAATCCCCCAGAACTACACTTCGTGGTCCTAGTCCTATAACAACGCTATCAAATTATACATATTCTAATCAACCCCCCAAGCTCAATATTCTGGTACCCCATCATCAATTACAATCCAATACAATCATAAACGTCACAATTGCGGACCTTCGTAAGGCCCAACACTTCGGACAAAATTTGGTATACAGTTATTTGAAGAATGCCTAATTCCATTGCAATAAATTTCACCAATGATTTTTCATTCTTTTTGATTAATTCACGCCCTTTTTCGATATTTTCTTCCGATAATCCAGTTTTGAGACAGACTGATCTTCTTTCATCATTCAGAGTCTTTTTACCTGATTCAAATTGCTTGAACCAGTCGTACACTTGCGTTCGGGATAGGCAATCATTACCATATGCAGTTTGTCGCATGTGAAATCACCAAGTTTAACACAAAACTCACTGGTAGCTCTTTGTTTTATGTTTGTAAACTAACATAATGCAATAACTTGAGTTGTTTACGTACCAATGTCATGAAATTTTTAACAGCTATCAATGAAGTACCAAGTAATGGACGGGTGTAATATTACAACAGATGGCATAAGTAGTTCTGTTCTTTTAACAGTTCAGTTTCTTTCTTAATGGAGGGTGTATGAAATATTCAGCATCCAGCTTCAACGCAAAATATTCTCTGAGTTCTATACGTCTTGAACACACTGTCACATAGTGAAACAAAGAATCCTAAGAAACCCTTAAAATTATCCATTCTTTCAAAATTATTGAAAGATATAGGAAACCAAATTCTTTTTCCTTATGATTTCATCTTTTAATTTTTTCAAAATTACAATCTTGCATTTCTCACGGATGTCCCAAGAGAATATCGAGTCAGATTTTGAACTGCTGACTCAGCCGGCTGGGTGGCGTAGAGGATATGATGCTCTTCCCCTGCGCAGAGTTATCTGGGTTTAATCCCCACAAAGTCGGTGCGATTCTTTTTGGGATTCTGGGAATCGTTTGAGCATCCATCTTTCGGAGGAGATGTAAAGCCGTCGGTCCTGTTTATCAGAGATGTGTTGGATATTCAACATCCCTTCCTTCGACACGAGAGGGGTTCAGCAAAATTCCCGGGTTAGTTAGGTGACAGAATTCCTCGGCGTGTCATTGGCCGAAAGGCAAAAATAGAGCATGTTAAAGGATCAAAAAAGAAGAAAAAACTGCTGACTCGATTCCCGCGGATTGATCGATTCCTCAATGAACTTTTGAACCAAGAAAGCCAAATATAAGGATTCTCATTTTCAATCATTAATTCATTTACGATTCACAATTCACATTCAAATTCTCGTTCACGGTTATCATTCATTCACATATATTTTTTATAATTTGTTTGTGTTGACATAGTGTCCGCCATGCTGGAGAGGTAAGGGGAAGTCTTTAAAATAAATTCACTGTTAATTAATAATTGATTAATTAATACATTAAATAATTTTATATCCTACTCTTAAAGTCTGTTTCTGGTTTTTTGATTCTCTAGAAGTCCATGCTTGTTTTCCATTTTTAATGTTAAAAAACAAAAAATCATTTTCTATTCATTTTCTTTCTCTTTCAAAATTCACTCCTAACTACCCCTACAAATAAGGGATTTTCCACTTTAGGGAATTGACGCAACCTTAACGGTTCATATGTGGTAGAGGCGCCATTGCTAATTTTCGAGGATCTAGTTCTTCATAATTGGATCCTAAACCTTAAAAACTTAAATCTTTTTATTTCTAGATACATTTTCATTGAAGCCACGAAACTGTATTTTATCATTTGGTTCTAAATATATCTAAAAACAAAAATAAATACATTTCTTAGTCATGAAAACATCTTTCTTGACCGTTTTGATGTCATTTTTTGGTGCTGAGGCCAGTTGGTGTTGTTTGGCATGTGTATTTACTCTGCAAGTCTTGCTCTGTGGTCTATCCAATTTCCCTGGCGGAACTTGCTGGACGGTTTCTTGGGGTATCAGCATAAAATAAGTCGAAATTAATAGGGCCAAATTTAAGCGTCTATCCTGTATCCCAGGCGGAGGGGAATTGGAGTTGCTTCTTTTTGGCACGTACTAGAAGCGTTCACAATTATAATTAATAATGCCGCTATCCAAACCCAATAGGAACGAAAGAATAAAAAGAAGGTTGATAAAGTTACAAGAAATGGGCCAGATTAGAGTTACAATTAACTCAGATGGTTGCCCCATAACACCAGAACCCAAAATAGTAAATGTAGATAAACATAATCAAACCAACTATAACGCAGTCTTGTTATTGAGATTTCGAGAATTATTTGGTGACTAGTGAATATTTCTTTTTCTCTGAACCATAACTTTTTTATTGGCATTCTGACTGCAAGTTCTGCTATATTATTATTTGTGAATCTTGTTTAAGTGAATATGGGTAATACTACTCCGTACAAACTTGAATTTGATAAAAAAGGAAACCCAATATTCGATCCTCCCCTTAATAGCACAGAGATATCGGCGTTTAAAAGATCAGGGAGAAGTAGTCGCTCCCCGAGTCGAGACAGTTCTCTTAATAAGCTCACTTCAGCAATAACATCTTCTGAGGATAAATCAGTTGAAAGTATTACTTACGAAGGAAGTATAAGTCTGGAGGCTACAGTTGATGCTCGACAAACACCCTCTCCAAAACTGTTAGCAGAACCTCCCAAAACTTCACTTCGTGGTCCTAGTCCTATAGCAACGCTATCAAATAATACCAATTCCAATAAAAAATGATGGGGTACCAGAATGTTGAGCTTGGGGGAAGCTCAACATTCTGATAGCCCATCATTTTTGTGCCCTTCTACATTCAACCTCTGCACTGGGAATGCTGAGGTATTATGAACGTATATGCGCCGACAACGGATGAATCGACACACTAAAAATTGATTATTTTCATCATTCCTAGAAGGATCATCTAATCATTGGTTTCAGAGTTTCAAAGACCACCCATGCAATCTGCAAAAAAACCGGCAAGATGAGAAAGACAATTTCACAATAGAATATGGTGGTGCTGATTCCCTACGTACCCTAGAGCAGAAATTATACGACAGACGACAACAAACTATCGAGTCAGTACGATCGTATTACTTTGAAGTCTAGGACATATTCGCTCTATACGACCCTAGCTATGACGTCAACTAATTTAGGAAATTTTTCGAGAATGGCCTAGATGAGGGAATCAACCCTAGCTGCCATCTTGTGCTGGATAGGTTTTTATCCTACTTGGGAGAAATTTCAAAAACTTGTCTTGAAGTTGGATGTATAAAACCGTTGGAAAACTCATCTACAAAGTAGAACAAGTAATGATCTCCTCACACCCTATTAGGCCGGGCTATAATCCGACTAACGAAGGAAGTCGACCTTCGGCAGGTGGGGTTTTTCACAAGTAGATAACCCAGTACCTCGATACCAATACCGTTCAAATCCGAAATCATGGCCATCAATATTCCCCTAGACAACAGTTATTTCAAGACGTGAGTTTTTTCATATTACTTATAATATTCAAATCTGACATGAACAGAATATTTTAAGAATCTTCTGCTTGTCAGTGATGAATTACGAATTGGAAGTACACTGACCAGTTTTCAGAAAAGGGCAACGTCTACCGGACTGCTAGTGCCACGAAATAAGCCTCCAACATTCAGCGTTATACGTTTAACAATGCCACCATTCGAATCAACCTGTATATATTTGCAACTGGGAAGATTGATAATAGAAGGATTTACTTTTATCGCATCACATCGATTGAAGGCGATTGAAATATGGGAGATTGCGCGATAACTCTGGAGCATTCGATAAATTTCAATCGAATACCTTCACGTGGAGATGACTAATCAAATGTGAAGCTATGATTACAAATGTGCTAAATTTTCTCATACGAATGAAATAAATCTGAAAGTCATAATGATCTGAAATCTGAAAGTACCGATGCACTGACTTTCTTCCTTCAAGAACTTACCACACACCGTGGAAACGGTATTCTATATTTCAGACTTTAATTACTAGTATTTTAAATTGATCTCTTTCTTTTGAAAGGACCTAAGGATTATACTAAATTCAATATATTTTTGTTAAATATACTTTCTGTCGAAAAAGTACCGGGAATTGGTCAATGAAACACAAAATATATATTTTTCACCCAAATTTATTTTATCGCTTTCAAAGTAGGTCCTTCCGAAATAATACATTTACGCCAGAGGTGCTCAAACGGTCGATCGCGTAGTAGGTAACTAAATTACATAAAGGTTATTACGTAATAAAATAACACTCTGCTAGCGGCAAATGGCGGATTTATCAAAGGAACGCACGGTACTTGTCAAAGAAAAGCCGCGTTTTTTATTCTTACCGCTTTTCTAGAAATTTCGGGCGGCGTGTTTAACTGAAACATTCGAGACTTTCGTTCACGTTGATATAAATGTTGCGCCTGCAGGAATTGGATCATTCTGAATTGTAACTTGAAGGCAATACTACTTCGATAGTTTATTATAAATTAGTACAAAATGAGTGCAACGAAGAAATCTGAAACGTATTATTTTAATAACGATTGGAAGGAAGAATTTTTCTCTTGTATGGTGAAGGTTAAGTGCATTTGTCTTATTTGTCGTACGCCAGTTGCAATACTTAAGCGTGGTAGCTTAGAGAGGCATCATAAAACGGTTCATAAAAACTATGAAAATCATTCTTCGCCACAGAGTGAATTAAGAAAACGAACAGTACGTCATTTGATATCTTGTGTGAAAAAGAACAAACCATGTTCACAAGATTAGTAAAGCAATCAAAAGCTGGTGCGGTCGCGTCATTTACAATATCTCTTATATTGGCGAAATACAAGAAACCATTCGAAGATGGATCGGTTGTGAAGGAAGCATTTATTGAAGCGGGTGTGAAATTATTTGAAAATTTTGAAATGAAACAGAAATCATGTCTGCTATTAGAGAACTTCAGTTATCTCGTCCGACTGTCACAAGGCGTATTGAAATCATGAGTCACGGCATGGCAGAAGAACTAAAACATGATATCATGAAATGTACATACTTTTCTTTACAGTTCGATAAATCCGCCGATATGACAGGCACGGCCCAGCTGTGTATTTTCATTCGGATGGTATTCAATGACATGTTGGCTAAGGAAGAATTTTTGACAATCATCCCTCTGAAAGGGAAGACCCGTGGCGCTAATTCCCAAGATATCCCATTTTATGTTCAGCAGTTCCTCCTCCAGTCTTTCGAGATGACTCTCTGATCTGAGAGTTCTGCATTGTAAGTAGCGATGTATAATTTTTCAATCTCTAAATGCATTTAATTCTGCGTAGTAGCCAATTACTTTACCTCGATATTGAATGATTTGAGTATTTTTATGATGCCTTCTAAGAAACTGAAAAATTCATATCTCCTCTCGGTCGATTTCAGCTGGCAATGATATGAAAAAATTGTTCGGAATTCAATTCTCTACATTAAAAAATTATACATTTTCCATTTGAAATAACAAAGATGGTGTCAACTATCGGTATAACCGGAAGTATCACGCATTGGAAATAATTTCAGAACTTAGTTCGAATAACATTCAAGACTACAAAAAAACATTCTCCTATCGGTCATTGCTTTCTCCTTATACTTTTAATGTCCCATCTCGCGTGGATACTCGGTATACGTGGTGGCTCGTTTAAGATGAAATACCCTGTACAGCATATCAACTTGCATTGAAATACTCTACTACCAGATTATCTGATGTTAAACTGGCCAAACGTTACAGATAAATTTAACTGTGTAAATTAAATTTTTATTATGAATAAATCAGACTTTTATAGGAAACAGGATGCTCTTAACCACCTTCAGTAAAATCTGCCGTTTTTGAATTATTATCTTGAAGAGAATCCAAGAATATATAAAGCAAGTTGTAATCATAAAACCATCTGCCTGTTTATTTTATCTCTTCAATCATTTCAGTTGTTACCTAAGGCATTTTTTCGAAAATTGTACACTAGCTTGAAATCGAAGAGAATTAATACTTGGAAAAACTTTCAAAAGTTCATTTCATTCCTTTTAGGTAACAAAAGATAAATACGTTTGACCATTTCTTCCCATGGAAATATCAGAGTCTGAAGCGAAATCTTGCACGCAACTTTGTTTTCGATAATAATACACTCGATCGATTATAGGTGTAACACAGCAATCAGCTTTTAATGCCTATGACAGTACCTGTTCATTGGGAAAGTGAAAAAATATGGGTTTCAATAACAATTTTCAGAACACATCACGCAAAGATGTTACCAAACAATAGGTGTGAAAGAGATTTCGATATTCGGGGTCAGGTAATATCACTTGCCTACCGCCTACCGCCTTGATCAGGAACTTTCAGGAATAACCAACATGTGGCGCTGCAAGTCATCTTGTTTTACGTAGCTTTTGAATTAAGTGCCTGTTTGAACTATTGGAACAAATCGAGGCAGAAAGACTTATAGTAAACTACAGAAACTTTTTTTACAGCGGAGTATCGGAAGTGAAAAGAGGTTTCAGACCCAACTCGGTCATGTCGCTCAAGAAGGAGAACATGGATCTGATTCTCGATGAAGACGAGGTGATTGGAACCTGGAAAACGCACTTTGAAGAGCTCTTGAATGTGACACATGAAGAGGTATGTTAAGAAAGCACATACCTTACTGCAGACCTACCAGTAGAAGAACCTAGCCTTGAAGAAGTAGTGACGGAAATAAAAAAGCTGAAGAACTGGAAATCTCCGGGTTCAGACAACATCCTCGCGGAATTGTTCAAGTTCGGAGGTCATGCCTTGCACTCCCAGCTTCATTCCGATGCCTTGCACTCCCAGCTTCATTCCGTTTATTAAACGTATATGGGAGGAAGAAAGCATACCAACAAAGTGGCATGAAAGCATTATCATCCCAATTCACAGGAAAGGGGCAAGAGCCAAATGCACGAAATAGAGGAATCTCATTGCTCAATTCAGCCTACAAAATTATGTCAAATATTCTACTGCATAAGCTGACTCCCTTTGTGGAAAACTTTATGGGTGATTATCAGGCCAGGTTCAGAAAAAGTAGATCCACAATAGAGCTACTGTTTACGCTAAGGCAAATACCTGAAAACGGGTGGGAATACAATTGAACGATTGAACCATACAAAACCTCTTCTTGGATTTCCGGCAGACGTACGACAGCATAATTAGGGCACAAACATGAAACGCAATATCTGAGCTCTCTATACCGAAAAAACTCATTAATATGACAAAACTTTATAAGGACGGAACCAAAGCAAAAGTTCGACTGGGAAGTAGGACCTCTGAAGATTTCAGAATCAAAAATGGTGCCAAGCAAGGCGATGCACTGTTCCCTTTACTCCTACTACTCCAATATAGTACTGGAAAAAGCCGTACGAGTAGCATGAATAAAAGTGAAGTTTCCCACAGCTATGAGTGCCAAATTATTGGTTGCGTATGCAGATGATATAGGTAGATCTCGTTGGAAATACAGTAGCCATTATCAAAGGCATCTTCAATAGACTAGAACCAGAAACAAGAGAGGTTGGCTTGAGAATCAACGAGGAGGAGACAAAGTACATTTGCCTCAACAGACATGGACATAGAGATAGGCTAGGACAAAATATAACGATCGAACCTTATAATTTCGAAAAGTAGAGCAATTCAAACACCTTGGAGCTACAATAACAGATGAACTCATAACTTTATACTTCAGTCTTGTTTTCTCTTAGCTTTTACAAAAAGAAATTTCAGCTCGAATTTTGGAAGAGCGTCTTATAACTAGGTACTAAGGAAACACACCGCCAAAGACACCAACAGAGCATGTCACTCAATTTAGACTTGGATAAGATATTATAGTGGGATTGGTTGGACTTGGTCGATTACAACACGAACAAGGACATCGAATTATCTCAGAACCGAACATGTATCTACTTGTCATCACAGGAAACACCAGAGTTTCCTGGCCATGTGTCAACCACTGCCAAGTCTACTTCTGCTAAACTCAGTTATCTTTTCATGGCTAACCAGTCCTTCGTGCCATCACAGTTGATGCTTTTATATGTGTAGAGCTCCACACCCAAACATTCATTACATTTGTTGGATAGTTTTCAGAAGAGCAGTGCACCTCATTGATCACCTGAAGATCAAGCGTTCAAAGACGATCTTCTCTTTTTTGCAGATACTTATAGAAGTATCTGCAACCAAGCCTTTCAGTTCTTCTGAGCATTTACCATAGGGTAAATGCTCAGAAGAACTGAAAGGTTAGGTTCCGGAAAGAATCCAGTTCCTAAGAAAGCTTGCGGAAAACTCGTCAGCGGACGATCCGACTGGCAAAGCCACGTAGATATCTTTATAACAATTCCTTTGGGTGCAGGCCTAGTGTGCTGTGGATCTCGTTTCCATCGAACATCTTTCTGGTAACTCACAATTTGACCCTCTTCACGAAGCGAGTGAACACACATCTGGGTTCATTTTGGTCGGCCACAGCTGTGGCATGAAAGCCACCATCTCTGCTCTCTGTGTTGAGATGAAAATAAGAAAAACAAAGACGTTCACCTTCTCGTGAATTCCAAATTTATCTGTGAAACTCTTACTATTCTCATTTTCATATATCGGAATATGAAAAATAGTTTCAAGCAATTACCAATCGATTTAGCCGTTTTCGTGTGATATACCACCAATAAATATCATTCATATTTATTTGAATCGATTATACAGGGTGCTTCAACAAAAACTGAACAGAGGCTGTATCTACCAAGATATTCATTTCTGATCAAAACGCAAAAACAGGTCAATTTTTTTTCAAGGGGACATCTTTTGGGGTAAATACTTGCCTGAAATGTCAACCCCTAAGTGGGGTTGCAATCATGAACATTTTGAATAGGAAGATGGGTCGAGTGATGACTCAAAAAAAGTGGTATATTTGTCTACATTGCTTTGAACGAATTTCTATTTTCAATTGAAAACTGTAAAAGATACAGGGTGAGCAACTGTAAGATAGGGAAGACTATTTCCTAAGGCTATTCAAGTTTCAGTGAAGTAAAATGGAACAGATCTATGCTGATCAATGGCAGTCATCATCAAGTACCATCCTCATCTCGAGTTTCAACCCCACCCTTGAAAATTTGAAGAGGGTAGATGGGTCGAGGGGTTTGATTGAAAACTGTAAAAGATACAGACTGAGCTAAGGAAAAATCTATGGCCCTGAGCTTTTCAAATATTAGTGCAAAAAAATGGAACTGATTCATTCCAGATCAAAGGCTGTCATCATTGATCTTAATGAATCTATTCCAGTTTTTCGCACCAATACTCCAATAGTCTTGGGGCGATAGTTTTCTCTATTTTTCAGTGGCGAACTCTGTATCTTCTACAGTTTTCAATCAAAAATGAAAATTATTTCACGGGAATGCAGACAAAGATAATACCTTCCTTTCGAGTTATCACTCGACCCATCTACCCTCTTCCAAATTTTCAAGGGTTGTCACCCCTGCTCCAGGGTTTAAATTCAAGATGAGGATGGTACTTGATGATGACTGCCAATGATCAGCATGGATCTACCTCACTGAAACTTGGATAGTCTCAAGGAAATAGCTTTCCCTATCTTTCAGTTGCTCACCCTGTATCTTTTACAGCTTTCAATTAAAAATGGAAATTCGTTCAAGGCGATGTAGACAAAGATACCACCTTTCTTTTGAGTCGTCACTCGACCCATCTTCCCCATTCAAAATGTTCAAGGATTGCAACCCCCGCTTAGGGGGTTGACATTTCAGGCAAGTATTGTACCCCAAAAGATGTCCCCATTTAAACAAAAATTGACTTGTTTTTGCATTTTGATCAGAAATGAATATCTTGGTATATATTGCCTCTGTGTAGTTTTCGTAGAAGCACCCAGTATAGATTCAGAAAGCCATCTACATTTTATCATTGAAACAGCGATCAATTCAAAGTATCTCAAGATGAATAAACTTGTATTTTCAATTCTACAAATGGAGTTTTAGATTTGAGTGTATTTAATTCATTCGAATTTATCGATATGCGATTAAACAATCAGTAAACAAACTCACAAAGCGTCCACTTACATTCTTCGTGAACTCAAAACTCCTGCCCAACCGCCGTGAAGACACGTGCAGATGACACGTGATGTTCAGAGAACCACACAAGCATAACGAAACGTTGGGGTTGTGAAAAACGTTAAATCTAACGAGAAACCTAAATGGTCGATATTTTTATCATTTTCCAACGAATAAATTTATATAGTTATCAACTTGATAGTAAAATCAAAATGAATGTGCTAACGCTTTAATCTTAATGTTCATCCCATAAAATTTGAATTGGGAGAAATATTGGTTGAAGTCTTGGTACTCATCATGGTAATTGGATGTTTTTGATTTCCCGTAAATCAAAAACATCCACCATTTGCTGCATCTGGAACGATCTACCATATATATTTCTTATCTTGTAGTATATTACCTCCCCTATTTAGGGAGTGATGATATGATTTATTTGACATTGGAAGTTTAAATCTCAACTAAGGGAAAAAAAATCCATCAGTAGGGGTGGGTGAATGGATAACAAAAACAAGTAATATCTCGTGAGGAATTTTACTGAATTATTGTGATTCGTAACGCGTTTCACAATTATTCAGTAATTCCTTAAAAAATATTACTTGTTTTTGTTACTGATAATGGAATTCTACCAAGTAAAAGCCACCCAAATTCAAATGGGTGAATGGAGGTTGTATTCTGGGTCGCCAAGTAATCTGAACTACATTCCCCACAAAAATTGTAGCATCGCCCTACTTTTACGACAATACTACTATATAAATTTTTAGGTTGGCCATTCAAGAGTCGCTTGGTAACTTTCAGAAGTGAAAAATAAGAATATATCATTCGAAAGAGATGAGCTTATGATGGAAAAAATCAATAATTTTGGAGTTAATGAAGAATTAAAAAATTCTACCATCTTCAAACATTCGCGAAGAGACCAATCAACTAGTATCAAATGGTTACTCATCATTTTCAAAATCGAGTGTTTCTTCCCCGGGCCCTAATTACTGCCAGTATACGTCTCGGAAGCCCCTCAAACAAATTTTGGATATACTCTTGAGTCACTGAATTCCAAATTTCAGGAAGCAGATTTTTAAGTTGTTGGAATGTTCTACAAGGCATCCTACGTTGCTGAATTTGTCCCATCATGTTGTCCCAAACATGTTCTATAGAATTCAAGTCGAGACTTCTGGCTGGCTATCTTAAAATATCAATTTCGGCATTTTGCAGAAATTCTGTAACTACTCTAGCTGCGTGAGGCCGAGCATTATCATGCATATAAATGAAGTTTTCTCCAATCAATGGGCCAAAAGGTACAACATGCGGTTCAAGAATATCTGCGATGTATCTGGCCGCTGTCACTCTTCCATTATTCACTAGGACTAACTCAGTTGGACCATGGAAAGAAATGCCTCTCACACCTTCACTGAGCCCTCTCCGAAGTTTTTGGTTTGCAGGATATTGCATTGCCGATACTGTTTCCCAGGTCGTCTGTATACAGGCATGCGTCTATCATTTGATACGAGACAGAGCCTGGACTTGTCGGAAAAGAGAACATTCGACCATTCTGGAATACCCCAATCGGCATGTTCCCTCGCAAACTGAAGTCTTGCAACTCGATGCTCTCTGGTGAGACGCGGGCCGGTAGAAGCCACCCTTGATCTGATATCGTCTTCTCTGAGCCTGTTCCTAACAGTTTGCAAAGAAATATACACATTTCTGAAAAGTGCCAGTTGATTTTGTAGCATTCTAGCCGTACAGTACCGAACTCTTAGTGTAGTTAAACGAAGCCAACGATCATCAACTGGTGTTGTTATCCGATTTATTCCCTGTCCGGCCCTTCCTCCATATTCTCCTGTTTCGTGGTACAGATTAATTGCTCTTGAAATAGTGCTTTGGTTAACATTGAAAACTGAAGAGGAATTGAATGAACACTGATAGTCAAAGAAATTCATTCTTGTTTCAGACGTGTTTGAGATAATATGGAAACAAATGTTACTACATGGATAAAATTTTTTTCCTCTCATATGTCCAAAAACATATGTTGACAAAAAAACTGCTATCGAGCTGCTTAATCGATTGTGGAATTCAGAATACTAGGTGATGCGACAATTTTTGTGGTGTGTATATATTTCTAGCCAGCCAAACGATCATCAATCCAAGGAAAGATTGCTAAACCAAGGGTTAGGTGAATATAAATATAGAAATCAATGAAGATTCCCAGTCACTCAAACAAATGAATCAAATTCAATTTTCAATAAATAAAGAAATCGTCAACGCGAGTACTTGGAGACCATCGGGTAAGCCTTAGAATGTTGGACGACGAGTTGGGCATCAACAAGCGGACGATCTCGCAGAGACTACACGAAGATTCAGGGATGCGTAAGCTGTGTGCGAAAATGGTTCCCAAAGTGCTCACAGTTGAGCAGAAAGAGCTTCGATTGTGCATCTGTCAAGACAAGATTTCTAGAATTGACGAATGTTATCACTGGTGACGAGTCGTATGTGTTTGAATACGAACCTGAGACCAAAAGGCAGAGCATGTAGTGGGTAGAGAAGGGGGGTAAGAGCCCCACGAAAGCCAGAATGTGAAAATCGAAAGTGAAAAATTTACTCATCGCATATTTCGATATTGATGGAGTTGTACAACACGAATACGTTCCATCAGGTCAGACAGTCAACACAGTATTCCACATTGAAGTTTTGAACCGTCTGAATTCCCGTGTGGTTCGTGTACAACCCGAGCGCGGATGGGTGCTTCATCATGACAATGCTCTGGCCCACTCGTCACACTTCCACACCCCACACCCCCCTCACCCCCTACAGACCAGACCTAGCCCCCTTTGACTTCCATCTGTTACCACGGTTGAAGTCGTACCTCAAAGGAAACAGATATGACGGAGTTTCAGAAGTCCAAAGCACCACGACAGCGGTTCTGAGGGATCTATCTTCGGGGGGGTTCAGGGTGTGCTTTCAACAGTAGGCTCAACGGTGGCGCCGGTGCATCTTACTCGAAGGAATATAAGGTATTTTCTAGTATTTATGTACTTTCCGAACCGTCCGGGCACTTTCCACGAACTTAATTGACAACCCTCGTACATAAAATCTTACAAAATAAATAGTGTTTCCGCGTACTTTACCAAACCACTATATTATTTGGGTCACTGATTCCGACTCCGAGGTCAGATGATCTTCTCGAAGGACCGTTCAAGGTCATTTCTGATATGGTTTTTTCGATGACATACTCATTTACTTAAATGCGACACCTAGACAATGTGATCATGTTCTTAAATTCATAAACAGTATTCATCCGGAAATAAAATTGAAATTCTAGAAAGAGGAAAACCATCCAACGTTATTTTCACATCAGTCAATCTCCCACTCAAATCGCAAAATTAACTTCTACATCTTTAGAAAACATAGCCCAGATATCCCTATTCCCGAGGATTTTAACTATCCATATTCACATAAAATTTCGGCTAACAATCCAATAATCCACGGAGCATTTTATTCACCTTTATCATTGAAAATATATTAAAAAAAAATTGGAACCATTAAAACTATGACTCACAACAACGATTCTGATCGTGGTTTAATTGTCAAAATAGTGCAACGAACACAAATGCAAAAAATTTTCCTTTGGAAAACTGAAAATCACATTCATAGAATAAATAAAGAGTTCAGAAGTTATCTTGTCTAGATTGCAATGATTTCTACATAAGTCAGACTGATAGTTCCTTCAAAATTAGATATTAAGATCGAACTTTATTCCTCAAAAATAAACAAGATTAGCTTCAACCAAAATGCTCACTGTTTTCCTAGTATTGATAAATTGAAAGTTCTACACATTTCTCCAAAGGATAGGAAATTTAATCACCTAGAATCAGGGGAAATTTTCAAATCACTTCTTAATGATAACTCTCAGAGAATAAACGACCAGACTGATTTGTGTAAATCATAAGTTTTCGGTATATTTAAAGATTAACTTCCTTTCATAAAGTTGCTAAGTACAGTCATATATATCTATGTTCTCCAAATCCAGATGAAGATCCATTCACATATAAAGAATGGGCCATTTAGATTTTAAATTTTCATTTCGCTATAAAAATGATACTACATTTTATCGAAATTATTCTTATATTGGTGAGAAAACAAAATTGCGCTCACAAATTAGGTAAATCACTGCATATTTTGTTCAATCAGTCTCTGATTAATGGTGTATTTCCAAAAAAATGGAAGTAGTCCGCCGTTGTCCCAATTTTCAAAAGCGGAGAAAAAATTATATTTCTAATTATAGACCTGTTAACAAGCTTTCGATCATTGCTAAAGTATTTGAACGTATAATTTATAAGTATCTTTTCTCTCATGTGAAAAATTTCATTATCCCACAACAGCACGCATTTTTTAAGGGTAGGACTCTGGAAACTATTTATCCTTTATAGTAAGTACCTGCAGAGTGTAATGGATTCTCAAATTCAGACTGATTATACTTACACAGATTTTTCTGAAACCTTCGACAAAATAAGTTTCGATATTCTCATTTTTAGACTAGCCGAGTGGATCCAATCGTATCTACTGAATAGGTCACATTTCGTTAGTTTAAATGGTTTTAAATCTGAATCTTTCATTAGTACTTCTGGAGTACCGCAGGGAACTCATCTCGGTCCTCTTCTTTTCTTAATTTATATAAATGACATAGATAAATGTTTCCGGCATTCCAGATTCTTGCTCTATGCAGACGATCTGAAAGTTTTTAGATCTATGCAGGGAACTCATCTCGGTCCTCTTCTTTTCTTAATTTATATAAATGACATAGATAAATGTTTCCGGCATTCCAGATTCTTGCTCTATGCAGACGATCTGAAAGTTTTTAGATCTATCAGATGCTTAAGGGACAGTCTTGATCTTCATTTAGATTTGAATAACTTGGTTGAGTACAGTAGAGAAAACCAATTATTTTTGAATTTAAATAAATGTTTCACGATAATTTTTACTAGAAACCATTCCCCTATCACTTTTCAGTACTCAATTGGAAATTCATTGCTGCGACGTGTGTCCACGGCTTTTGATCTGGGTGTCACTTTCGATTCGTAGTTGCTCTTCGATGCACACATAGATCGCATAGCAAATAGTTCAAGTCGAATGATGGGTTATATTTTCAGAAAAAGTAAGGAATTTAAATATGTAAAATCAATTATCACTTAATATTATGCTTACATCTACAGTAAATTAAATTTTGCCTCATGTATTTGGAACCCTCGTTATGATTGTTATTCCAACCGACTTGAACGCATTCAGAATAGATTCATACGGTTCATATGCTTCAAAACTAACTTTGTTATCCTGAACCACGACTACGCTCCTGCCCGTAAATATTTCAATTTATTGTCACTTGAAAATCGTAGAACTATATCTGATATTTTGGTTTTGTTTAAAATATTGAACTGCGTACTTCAGGTACCTGAGATCTTGCACATGGTTACTTTTGATGTTCCTATGAAATCATTGAGACACCACGACCTCTTCTCTATAACTTTTAGAAAAACTAATAGTGCACAGAACTCCCCTATCGATAGGATGCTACGTGTCTGTAACACGCATAGGAGTATCAATTTGTTTGGTGTCACATTGGCCTCTTTGAAGAGAACATTACGCTTGCTCTTTACTGACTGACATCAAATTCATTCAATCGTTCGTTTTTGTAATATTCATTTTGTATTTCTTTTTTCATTCTTTCTGTGAATACAACTCACTATTAATGTCTTATATAATACTTTTTTTTAGAATACTAGATTCTATGTAACTAATATTCATCTAGTGAATGTTATTTTGGCTTCGGCTGTAGACATTCCTTATATTGTACTTAAATAAATAAATGAATAAATAAATAAAGACCCACCATTGACATTTATGAATGAAACACATTATTGTTAAGATGGCTGCCCCGGCTTGCCTTACAGTACCCCATTCGATCTACCTAATTTTTCAGTACATTTTCTATTGTTGTGGCCACTATCACTTCAATGGCAGCGTTGATTTCGTACTTCAAGGCCGCAATAGACTTGGGATTGTTTGCGTAACATTTATATTTCACTGCGCCCCAGATATAATAATTTAATGGTGTCAAATCACAGTTGCGAGGTAGTCAATCGACTTCCGAATTTCGGCTGATTATGCGATTTTCGAACGCATTGTCCAAATGATCAAGTGTATCGGCTGTGTGACACGTAGTGCCATCCTGTTGACAGCATATGTCCTCCATGTCATCGTCTTCAACTTTCGGGAACAAAAAGTCACTTAGCATGGCACGTTAACGTTCGCTATTGTCGGTAATGGCAGCTCTTTGCTCATTTTCAAAGAAAAATGGACCTATGATGCCTCCGGATCAAAAACCTCACCGAACCGTCACTCGTTGAGGATGCATCGGGTTTTCTACGATGACGTGTGGATTTTCCGAGCCTCAAATGCGGCAATTTTGCTTGTTTACATACCCTCCGAGGTGGAAATGAGCCTTACGGAAAATACGATTTTTCGGTAAAAATGTTCATCTTCCGCCAAACGATCTTCAGCCCATTGAGCGAAGCGAAACCGCATTGGATGATCATGAGGCTTCAATTCTTTAACCAATTGAACTTCATACCGAGGTCTCCATGCAGAGTTCGGCGTAAAGACGTGCGTGAAATGTTCAATTTCTGCGAACGGTGACGAGTTGATGTTGATGGCTGTTCGACCACACTTTGAGCAACAGCTGCAATATTTTCCTCCAAACGCAATGGACGAGAACATACGCGAGTTGCTTTGTCCAATAACGAGCCACTTTGACGAACTTGCTGATCCACAAACTGAACTGATGGCACTTTATTTTTACCGAAAATTCTTTGCAGATTTCTTACTGTTTGTGTCAAGACTCAGAACTTCAGAAATATGTTTTTAATATTTCCCAACTTTATTCAAGCGAAAAGCGACCCATTTCTTAAATGTCAAACCTTTTACTAAAAAATTTCACTTCATAATTGTCAAATCGGCCCTCTATTTCAAAATAGGTATGGGTTCAAATTTCAAACGCTAGATGGCCCACCCGTATTGCATGTCACTTTCTACTTGTTTTTCATATTGTCCGACAATAAACTAGAGTTTGAAACAGTCATTTATCAATTTAATTAATTTGTAGTTAAAACATTCCATTTGGGTTCTAATCATAATTTCTACTAAAATGTATTATAAATATTTGCATACATCCAATGATTTTTCCTGCAAAAAAATCTTTTTTCGACAGTGGTCTGAAAGACACATTGAAGTTTTGAATAAAAATTTATTTGTGTATAGTCATTCCATTAAATAATTCATGCCAGAACTTTCGAAACATTACTTTCCCAACTTTCCCTCGGCAACATGTCGAGGACCAAAAAGCTAGACGAGACGGTTAAATTTTAAATTCTAACCTGAAAGATTTAAATCCCAAACTTTCACATAATCCTCGTCGAAATTGAAAATTAATTGATGCCCAGCCTGGGGTTGTTTGCGAGCCGGGGGTGAGATAGGGCATCACATTATTCGATGCGTAACTCCCTATTAAGGGGGCACACGCCTGCCATATGCCGCCAACACTTGCTAATTTTACAGACTATGGAGCAGCCAAAGGACGTTATGCTTCGAAAAATCGAAAGCTATCGGTACCTTGTCAGTAAGACAGTGGTTCCCAAATTCAAATATATTCATATTTTCACATCCAGAACACTTACCTTTTCTTAACATCGAAATATTAATAATTTGGATCTCTAAGCCATTTATAAAAAGTCATTTTTTTCTTGGAAATCTGGTGCGAAGCAAAGAATCTCTGAAATCAGCGAAATCACCCTAGGGAATTTCAAGACTAAATTGAACAAAAAATCCGGATTCTGGAGTTGCAATTGCTTATTTAAAGATTCCATTCCGTTACTGGCAAATCTGCTTCGAAGATCACAGTTTTCTGTGTAGTCGAAATTATAATATTTCGGCCTTCAAAATCGGTATTTTCGTTAATTGGGAGACGACCCAGAACCGGGATTTATTTTGTTTTGTTAATTTGCTGAAACTATCCATATCTGTTGATTTTAATTCAATTGAATTCAATTATCAATTGTGAATACTGTATTGTGTAAATCTACCTGCATACCAGTTTGTATGGTTCATCTGAATTCTAAATTACAGTGGAAAGACGGTCATTTCCCAGAATAATTCAATAATTTCATTTTAAATTCTCAATGTAGTTAAATAATACTTATTTTAAAACAGCTCAAAATCACCCAAAAGCGTAAAAATCGGGACGAAAGAATTTATTCCAACAGACACCATTTATTTTCTCGAATAGAAATTCCCACGTCGCGACGAAGGAATGCGTTCTAAATGATTATGCAACAGGTACTTGAGTACCAATTGCAGAGGGAGTACGGTGGTAAGGAGGTGAGCCGCGCAGATATAAGGACCGCGATCGCGACGTTAGGGGCAGTTATTTTATTCTTCAGATAGGGAGCTAATCATTTTCAAAGATCAGTGAATTCACTCTTCCGCGTGAATCAGAATTAAAAATGAAAGTATTTAATCATACGTAACGTGAGTTCAGAAAGATGGAAGACGCAGATTGTTCCTCTCCGAGAAGCCCGACAGGGGAAGTCCCGTTGTGTCTCACAGATGACTACTTTCTTTTTCTTCAATATTTCTGTACACAATTTTCACGAATTTTTTTGAAGACTATGCTACGTAATTTCCTAAAGTATCGAGGGCGAGTTGAAACTATCATGATCAATGATCTATTTGAACTGCATCGATATTTTCTAATATTTATTTTGAAGAATTATTTTCATAGACTAATTTGAAATATTTGATTTCATAATTTGGCAAAATTAGGAATGTACTGAAATTATTGTATATTGTTCTCCTAACTTGCCAATTATTTGAATTGTACTCAATTTCTTTAATATTGATTTCAAAATTTATTTACCTAACTTGCAACATTGTTTACTGATTCAAATAACTTGCTAACTATTTGAATTCAGAGTGTTATGAAGTTTTATATTGTTTCGAAACTTTACTTTTATAACTCAAAAATTGATTTGATTCAAATGTTACCAAACCATTTTGTCAATCAAAATCTTTTGTTTTATAATTTGATAAATGATACATTTGAATGCGTGAACATTTAATATTTATTCTCATCTTTGCTTCTATAAATGGGTCAATTATCTATTTAAAATATTATAATTCATTTATTCAGTATTTATATTTATCTCATTTTATACTTAGTAGAACGTACTTGAAATGTAACAGAGACATTTATATTTTCATTGTATCCAACTATGGGGAACATCTTACTTTGAAAATATTGATTTGATGTTCGATACACCTTAGCTGAATAAGGAACCTTTCCTGTTTTTAGTATAAGCAATTGATTTAGGGACGATACGCATGTAAGACCCACAGACATTGAGGCTTGTATGTTCGGTCAGTATGAAGGTTTCAAGAATGTCTGAGTTGGTGGAATGTATGTGATGTTTTTGGTACATCCTGTATGTATGATCAGAGGCCATGGTTACCAAATCCGCCATATGAGTACGTTCCGGAGTCAGTGACATAATGTGGGCGATTAGTTGAGCAAAAAGAGCACGTACGCCTACTGACTTACATCTAATTCCATATATAACCTTGAATTGCTATACGAATTATTGAATTCGATTGAAAATACGTGAGCAAATTAAATCTTGCAAGTTGTCAGCTGTGGACATGTTCTTTAAAATTTTACAATTAAATCACAGAGTTCGGAATATCAGGTCAATGACCTATTCATGATTTCATAATACCAAAACCCTTAGAGAGGGTTAGTTACCACTCGTAATATGGGTGAGGGCTGATAAGGCCTGTCTATAATAATCTTATATCCAAATTCGACTAAAAATATTTAAACCGATTAAACCTGTTTATAATAATCAAATATTTCAACTTCCATTTGTAATATGGGTGATGGCTGATTAGGTCTGTCTATAATAACCTAATATTCCAATTTCCACTCAAAATATGGGTGATTGCGAATTAGGCCTGTATCTGAATGATCTGATATTTTATTTAACTTATTCAAAGACGCCTAAGACTGCAAAGATAAGAATTTAATACGAATGTTGCAGAGATAAAATAGACATAGAAAATGTTTTTGATTTTCTAATTTCCTCACCTATGGTTTAAGCGACGAAGAATGAGTTTTATCACATCAAACCTCACATAAAAGAATTTGAATAGGTTTCTACAAATACACAACACAACAAAGAAAAGGTCCTATTTTATAATTATCAACTTCAAGGCATATTCAGGTACTAGACTATCACATGGCTTTTAATTTGGTCTAAGGTGTAATTAATGTGGGGAAGAAAATAAAATAATTCAGGTATTGCAATCTACATAAAGGCGATGTATTTTGCATCGTCTTTTATAGACGGGGTTGGGGTTGTTTCAGTTGCAATCCATATTTTAGACGACTACAAATGGCCGACATGGAAGAAGAACTTCAAGCTGTCAAAAATGTATTTCGTTCGACCTTATAACCTAGCAATCGCTCGATATCTTTCCCGTATAGCATAATTATTAAATATTGATAGCTTCGATAGGTGAAGAGAAATCTGCAATTCACGTTTTTTGCGAATATTGTGTGAGTCAATTTGCCTAAATATTATGAAAAAATCCGTGTAACGAAGAGGCGCATATACAGGGTGTTACATAATAGTAGATCACAACTTGTGACGTTAAATCTACGTGCAATTTTAAGAAAAAGAGTTTAAATAATCATAGGTCTGCGAAAGCTTCGTTACGGAGCTACAGGGTGTTGAAATTTCCAGTAAAAAATGTTTTTTTCTTCAAAATTCCTGCAGTTTTTGAGATATTCCGCCCAAATTTGGATTGCAAGCTAGTTTTCACAGCCGTCATCATTATATATCCTAGATTCTAACTGAAATTCACAAGGTGTTTTCTTTTTCGAGGCCATGTTCCCTTTTGCCCTATCAAACTTGTTTGCAGTACGCCACTGATCAGCGTACAATCAATTTTCGTCATCTTCGTTCAATTTAAAAACTTTTTTGACAGTTGAAATTTTTCGTATCACCAACCGTTTTCGAGTTAAAAATATTGAATTTGAGTTATTTGAATTGTATGTAAAAATTTTTTTAATATTTATATATATATATATATATATATATATATATATATATATATATATCAAAACTTGAATTGGAAGACTCACCTTTCTGTCTTAAATAAAAATTCGGCAGTGCAGCATTTGCCATACTTACCATCAGACAGAACGTTAACTTTGAAGCTGCCAAAACCGTGTATTACGCCTACTTCCAGAGCATTTTGCAACATGGTGTGGAATTTTAGGGCGACTCCACCGGCGCTAAAGAAACTTTTATAATTCAGAAGCGAGTAATCAGAAATCTATTCCATCTAACAAGGTATGACTCTTGTAGAGAATTCTTCGAAAAAGCAAAAATATTCACTTTGACTAATCTATATATTTACAAACTGGCTCTGATCTCATTCAGGAACAAACATAAATTAATTTTCCTTATTTTCTCTGAGTCAACACATTCTTATAACACCCGGCATAATAATTATATTTTGCCAGATTATAGACTGAACGTAAACAGAAAAGGACCTCTTTATGCAGGCATAAAAGTTTTGAATCATCTTCCGAAACACTTCCAGTCAGTCAACTCCTTACTTGTCTACAAGAGACAGCTCAAGACTTTTCTCGTTGAAAATGTGTTTTATTCCCTTGTGGTATTTTTTAAGAAAAAATTTTGATGATTATTTTGAGAATGGGTTTTAATAAAATGTCAAAAATATGTAAATTTCAATTGTTGAGTGTGTGTGTGTGTGTGTGTGTGTGTGTGTGTGTGTGTGTGTGTGTGTGTGTGTGTGTGTGTGTGTGTGTGTGTGTGTGTGTGTGTGTGTGTGTGTGTGTGTGTGTGTGTGTGTGTGTGTGTGTGTGTGTGTGTGTGTGTGTGTGTGTGTGTGTGTGTGTGTGTATTTCGATGTCAATACTATGTTGCTAATACATCTCAAACATTATTGATAAAATTCAATTTAATTTGTCAACGGAAGTTTTTCCTTCTTTTGGGCTTTGATGAGTAGTATTTTTGTGAAAAGCATAAGAATATTCCATTCATACTATATGTTCAACTCAACTCCTACTACTACTATTATTGTGGAAATAAATTATTATTATTATTATTAATTTGAAGGTAGAATTACTGACTAATGGTAAATGTTTGTATATATTACCCATTGTAAAAGTAACAAGGCATTTTAGTGAAGCAATTATAGAGTTTGAAGGATATAAACAAGAGGACTTTCAAAGAAATTTTGTTTTTTTTCCTTTTTTTTCTTTTCCCAAATTATAAAATTATTATTTATTATCGTGGAGTTATGCACTATCTCAGCTGATAGCTGGATATAATTTACCTTTCCCAGATTTAGCAATCAAAGGAATAGGCTCGATTACAATATACTTGACATAAATTTCCTAACTATCCTACATGTATTAAGAATTACAGATTTTCGCATTTCTATATAGGTATTCTTATGCAATTCTAATTTCTTAAGGCTATCATGCAAGGTGTTGGGTATTAACCCAGTCGAGGATACGATGACAGGAACAATATCTATTTTCTCAAGGGCCACATCTGCTCGATCTCAATAGCAAGGTCTGTGTATTTGGACTTTTTCTCCTGGAGCTTGTTCAGCACGTTGTTGTTATTATTCGGTATGGCGACATCCACCAGCATTGCTGTTCTGGCTCTCTTATCATACACCACTATGTCTGGCCTATTATTCGTCACCATTCTGTCAGTGATAATAGGCCTATCGTAGTATAATCTGATAGAGTCTTTTTCCAATACGGGCGCCGGTTGATACTTGCAATATAGCTGGAAGGTGTTCAGAAGTCCGTACTTGTGTGCAAGTTTCTGGTGGATAATGTTGCACACTTGATTATGCCTGTGGAGATACTCCATATTGGCCAGTTGTTCGCATCCGGACGTAATATGCTGTATAGTCTCCGATCTTATATGGCATTTTCTGCACTTATCTGTTTGTAATGATCCGTCCTTCATCATAAATTTTTTGTAATTGTTTACAGCGATCACTTGGTCTTGGATGGCCATAAGGAATCCATCTGTTTCTGCGAATAATTCTCCTTTCATCAACCATTTGTTGGAGGCTTCTTTGTCGATGTGTGATTGATTAGTCTCATGGTGATGTCGTCCATGCAATTCCTTTCTTGACCACAGCTCTTGTTTTTCAGTATCTGATAGGAACGGTAAATTCAGCAGGTCATCTCTGGTAGCAAGATTTTGTGGTGTATATCACCTATCAGCCAACGATACCACTCTATGGAGGTCAGAAGTGAGAGCTTTTGCTGAGAAGAATTCTCTGAGATTTTTTATCTGTTCGGTGTGTAAATTGACAACATCTATTAATCCGCGTCCTCCATCTTTCCGCTTCAAAGTTGTTCGTATCACAGACGATTTTGGATGATGATTGTTGTACTTTGTCAGCATCGTTCGGGTCTGCCTTTGAATATCATCCAGTTATTATGATTATTCCAAATGAGTAAAGCAACACTGGAATGGCGTAGGTGTTAATTGCCTTGACTAGATTTCCCGAGTTCAACATCGATTTCAGCACAGACTTCAGACGCTGACTGTATTCTGAACGAATCTTCTCCTTTGATTGTTTTTGGTCTAGCAATCTGGCTTGTTGGTATCCCAGATATTTGTATGTTTCGCTGTCTCTCATGCACTATATAATATCACCGTTTGGAAGTTGTGTTTCACCATCTATGACTTTCCCTCTTTGAATGTTCAGGGTCAGTTTTCAATCCCGAATTTCATATGAACATCTACCGAGAACTCACTGAAAGTTTTCAGCAAATCATCCAATTGCTTCTTGTTCGTAGCATATAATTTGATGTCATCCATATACAGCAGGTGGGAGATTGTATGATAATTCCTTTCTGTTTTTATCCTAAATCTGTATCCTGTTCTATTGAGCATTGAGGACAATGGGTTCATAGCTAAACAGAACCATAGTGGACTCAAAGATTCTCCTTGAAAAATTCCACGACGTATGGGTATCTCGTCGGTTTTAATTGATGTATTGTTCATGTTGACCTGCAGAAACATGCGCCAGTGTGTCATTGTTGCCTTCAAGAAGAAATTATTATTATTATATCAACAGGTCCAATAATTAGTACAAAACTTGGTCGCTACGTTTAATTGTCTCATAAGGATTTTCTTTAGCCCACGCATGATCGTTGTGGAAATTCATTAAAAAATCTCGCGTGAACTCTGTTCGTCTGTGAATGAAATATTCCTACAAAATTTGACATTTTCGGCACATCTTTGTAGTAGCCACTCGCAAAATTGTAGCCTTATGAGTGGATCTTGCGGCTTCTTATGTAAATCAAACAAAAAGATCTAGAATTTTGAGGTATTTTCAATGAGTATTTTAGAAAATTCCAGTGGCGTACTACATTATGATACTAATGGGTTCAAATGTAGCTGGAACCTGAAAAAATATCAATCTGTATATTTTCGCAACTACTTGACTAACCTAATGAATTAATGAGTAAACAAATTTATTTTCTGCTAATAGGAACTAGATTCCACGGAAATTACAAGAGTTATCAACAGAAACTTGAAAATTCTTAACTGCAACACATTGTACCTCGAAAAAGGAGGACTTCTGAACATATATTCGTTGGAATATTTTTCATGCTTTTTTTATGTAAAATCTTCTATAGAAATCAATGACTGCGTACCTGAAACACCCTGCATACAGGTTTTCTCTAGATTCAGATATTTCATTGAACCTTTTATTCATATTACCATTCCCTATTATCAAATAGAGTTAAAAAGGCATCAGTTTCATCACAACCAGTCCCATATGTCATCACACCTTCCCAAACTATAACCAATTCTATTATTCTCACCTTAATTGGATGTCGAATCGAAGAAATGGATCATTCCACCCCCAGAAGCACGAGCGACCACAAATAATTACTGAAATACTGCGAAACATATGCGAAACGAATATTTCGGCTCTGCTAACCCATTTCTCGCAAATGTTGATACCCGAACCGTTACCAGTCCTGTTGACCTATTATGGAACTCAACAACAATTTTCGATGATCATTCAATCATCGTATCACGCTGCTCTTCAGGTTGGGTACCCGTGTAATTGTATTGTTTGGGGTTATGAACAGTTTTAATTCAGCGGTTCTGAGAATGTGGGTTCCGCAAGGCAAGATGCACTATCGTGTTGGGTATGACATGAGGCGGGTGTCTGACTTGCGTTAATTTTAATTACAAAGTTGGCAACGAAAAACAAAACTTTTCTGATGCTATTTCAGCTTTAAGGATGAGAGCAAAGTAAGTTTATATATTGCTGTTATTTAGCGATAGAACTCTGAAAGCTGAAGAGTGTTATGATTTATTAACGATATTTGGAAATTCAAATACGGCGTAAAACTTCACCTGAGTGCTTTCTTGCCAACAGTTCTTACTATCCAATCAGTCTCTGTTTCTTTGGAGGAGAAAAGCTTGATACTGAACAAACGAGTGTTCAAGAATTATTGATATTTAAGGTTTTATCAAGTAAACAAGCTTGTAATTCAATCTTTTGAAAGGTTTGACTTAAGTTGATTGGGCAGCTTTTTCAAGCTTCTTGCAAGCTTGATACTTGTACGAGCACAAAGTTAAGTTCATTAGCTTGTTGCCGTACCCGTACAGGTGCAATAGAAGTATGTGATATGTCTAGTTATACAGAATTTATTAAATGACTGCAATACACTGAGATTTCAAAACTTAATACGTTCGATCTAGTGAATTCGTTTCGCAGCACAAGAAGTGCGAGGCTGGATTGATAAATCTCCGGCATGACAAAGAGATGGCACCACTTGGCCTACTTCGGAAGTGGCTTTCTACAGTAGCATCCTCAGATAGCTTGTAGGTATAGTTTCAGTCCGATCGCCATGTTAGTTTACGTTTGCGAGCACGCTGAACAAGACGCCTCTGTGTTGTTTATGAAAATGGAAAAATTGGAAAAGTGTGCTCTCATCAAATACTTTTATTTGAAGGGGTTAACGCCGAAGGAAATTGAAGAAGAGATTGATTCAACACTGGGGATATCCTTCCCATCATTTTCAACCGTTAAGCAGTGGGTTTCCGAGTTTAAAATGGGTCGTGTGAGCACCGTTGAGATCACAACTCCAGATATGAAAGAAAAATATCATGAAATAGTGCTGGAAGACCGCAGATCAAAAGAGCGTGAGATAGCTAAGACCTGAGAGTTGCATATGGAAAAGCTCTGTTCTAGATGGGTGCCACGTTTATCAAAAATTGATTCGCAAAAGTATTTCTACCGCCAACTTGGCGCTGTTTAAGCATAATCCAAGCGAATTTTCGCGACGATTCGTTACTGCTGACGAAACTTGGGTCCACCATTACACTCCTGAAAACAAACAGTCTGAACAGTGGATTGGAACAGGGCAACCAACCCCAAAGAACTATTTTATCGGCAAACAAGGTTATGGCTATTGTTTTTTGGAATACAAGAGATATTATATATATTGATTACCTTGAAAAGGGTAAGAGTAAAACTATCATTTGTCAATACTACGCAGACTTATTGCAACGTTTTTACCCCGAGGTGCAAATTAAACACCTCATTTGGCGAAGAAAAAAATTTTGTTTCATCACGATAACGCACCAGCGCATTTTTCGTACGTTGCCATGGCTGAAATCTATGATCTAAAGTTCAAATTGATGCCACACCCTCCCTACTCTCCAGACCTAGCCCCGAGTGACTATTATCTAATTCCTAACCTCAAAACACGGCTTGGTGGTAGCAGATTTGCGGGCAATGAAAAAGTAATCAGAGCTGTAAATGGGTATTTTCAGGAACTTGACGAATCAGCCTATAGAGATGGCATTACTAGACTAGAACACGGCTATGAAAAATGTATGAGACTTGAAGGAGATTATGTTGAGAAGTAAAAAAAGATTCTTGAAAACGTTCTTTTTATTGGTCAGGCTGGAAACTTATCAATCCATCCTCGTAGATACAAAAAGCTCCGCAAGGGAATTCGGTTAATTTAAAGGAAACGGGAAGAAATCAACCTGCAGTCATTTTGGATATGTAAAGAGATTCTGTATTCAATAACAATACTGAACGAAATATTGAAGTCGCATACAACCGACAATAGATTTCTATATAATATAAAATAGATCCAACTGAAATGATTCTTTCAGAGGGTTTCTCATTCTTTAAAAACTAAATACTCCTACTAAAAATATATAGAAAACTGAAAGAAATTTGTGGGGTGTCGTCACCTAGCGGTCAAGAGTGTAAGTACAATACCGTGATCTCATATTCGACTCCGTTGTCTTTTTCTTCACCATAATTTACCTACTATTCTATATTCATGTATCCCTTTCAATTTCTGCTTTTACAGCAAAATGTTTAAAATTCAATAAGAGAATTCAAAGTAAAGTGCTCCAGAAAACTCGTGTTCCCCCCACGTTGGACGCCAATTTTTATAACACTATATCAATTGTTATAATAAGAGAATACCCCGGTTGCTCGGTAGTCACGAGTACCCACATCTATTCTCATGGACTTCTTTCATCACATGAATCACAAACTACCACCTTAAAATTCAACGATCCATAGGGCATTTTCCATTTCACTGTCACCGACAGACTTCAAAATCGAAATGAACACTATCAGAAAGATTGCCCTCAATAACAAAATTCCCGGGTTTTATAGACAAAATTATCCAACATAGAGAAAAACCTCCTTCTTGTCAAATGGTCTGAACTTGATTAATATTAATATTCAATGCTGAACAAAAAACAGACAAATTCAAAAAATTAGGAATTTACTAAATTGCTTGCAATGACTATACGATTATGTTGGGCTGACAGGTAAGACTTTCGAAACCAGATTAAAGGAACATTTATCCCCAGAATATAATTCTCCAATAGTGAATATAAGTATAAAAACTACAAAGCATTCAATAACAACAAAAAATATCTAAATTCTTCATAATTGCGACAAGTAAGAGCAAACGAATCTGTTGGAATGTTTGAAAATCAATAAAATTTGTCAAAACCCAAGTGAAATAACACTTAATAGCGAAAATTCAATTGACGAGGCTTTTACGTGATAGAAACCCATTTTTACAAATACAAGTAAACGATGATGTCTACTAAAATTCATTATTAAATACTCGGCGCGTTTCGATACACAGTATCCTTATCAAGAGCGAATGAATACTACAAATATATCTTACTAACAAATTTTTATATATACTTAAGAGGCAATCCGCTCATCATGTTTAGGAAATAAATTCAATAAGGGTGAGTTATTTATGTCTACCTGATCATTCAGCATTTCCGGTGAATACCTAAATCTGTTAAGTTCAAGTTCTTCCAGAAGGTTGAGTTATATACCACTATTCTCAGAATGTTGGATTTTAAATTCTGAATTGAAAGAGTGACCATTTTCCCTAAGATGATTTGAATAATTTAAATCGGTTCTTCCATTGATGAAACTGCGTTTATGTTCAGAGATTCTAACATTAAAATTTCTTCCTGTTCTACCTATATGAAAACATTTGCAATCTGCACAATCCAATCTATAAACACCTGATTTATTTTCTTTATTAATTTCAGATTTAAAATTCTGATAAATGAACCTAAATTTGTTGATGTTTTGAACGCTATATTTAAATTTGAATTTTAAGAAGGATTTCACATTATTGCTAATATTGCCTATATATGTTAAACTATTGAATTTCTTGTCTTGGTGTTCATCGATTGGATATATATGTTGTAAAGCTAATTTTTGTATTTTCTTATGTATTATGCTGCTAACTAAATTTGCATCATAACCATTATTTTATTGCGATCTGTTTTATCAAATTCAATTCTTTGAAATAATTATCATTAGACATCGGTGTGCTCAAGAGTCTATGTATATAGCTATTAAATGCTGCAACTTTATGTTGATAAAGATGTGCTGATGTACAATGAATTGTGATATTTGTATGAGAAGGCTTATGATAAATTGAAAACTGTTGTTTATTATTTGATCTTGTTATTGTTAGGTCTAGGAAATTGATCGAATTGTTCTGTTCTATTTCTAAAGTGAATCTTATTTTTGGGTGCAGGTTGTCGATTAAATTTTCGAATACAATTAACTGTCTGTTTGTTCCTGTGAAACACACAATAATGTCATCGACATATCGATACCAATATAGGAAATGTTTACTGAGCGGGTGTTTAGGAATAGTTTTTTCTATGTTATCCATGAAGATTTCTTCTAAAAGAGGGCTTAAGGGGTTTCCCATTATAAGTCCCTAATCACTTTTATAAAACAATCGTTAAATAGAAAATAATTTTGAGACATACAAACATCTAATAAAGCCGTAATGTCGTATTTAATTCGTGGATTAATCATATTTTGTGTTAACAAATTATTTATTATATTATACGGATCTTTCGGTGGAATACATGAAAACAAATTCTTGACATCAAAAGAAACTAACTTTGCATTACTTGGAATGACAATATTTTCTATTTTTCTTATCGAATCATTTGAATTACGAATAGAAAAAGACGGTTTAAATTACAACATTTTTCCAGAATATGTATTAAAAATTTAGGAATCTTGAATGCTGGGGCATGTGTGAATGATACCATTGGTCTTATAAGATAACAATCTTTGTGAAATTTAACTAAAGAATAAAGTTGAGGTGGTGAAGGATTCGGTAAGACAAGTTTAAATTATTCGCTATCTGTAATGATGGATTATTGATTATTTATGACTAAATAATTAGAATCGTTAATGAAATCTAATGTTTTGGAAATATAATCTTGTTCATTTATCGCTATAACTATATTGCCTTTATCTGCTTTTGTGAAAATAATGTCATTCGATGTTGATTTAACTTTTATATTTTTGATAAATATGTGTTCTCTCATTGGTCTATCAAGCTTTTTTAGGTGTTCTTCCTTAATCACAGACGCAGTTCGGTGTTTCAGGGAGCTATTGTTTTCAACATTTCTGAGGCAAATTTCAGTATCTATTGCTAATTGTTCAAAATTCGATGTATGATGTTTAGGATAAATATTGTGTTTGAATCCTTTCTCCAATAACGCCTTCTCATCAATAAGGAGTTGAATGTTATCCTGAAATTGTCAATTGAGTTTGTAATACAAAAACTGTAGAGTTGATGCTTGAAACAGATTATGAAAAAGGCGAGTACCTGTGTTCTAGCTGCACCAGTATCTGGTATCTTCCTAATGACCCTGTTTCCTCAAGATAATAGATTGTAATACTTCTTTTGTAATTAGGGACTGGAAATTAGCGTAATATTTGCCTAGCAGTATAGCCACGCACAATTAAAACTTCAATGAAACGCTTATCCTCATTTGTTAAAACCATTGTTAACAATTTCAAACGTCAAAAACAAGCAACACCAAGATAAAATTCCAGTTCAAACCAGATGTCGTCTAAAACTCGATGACATTTCATTATTTTTTGTTTATCATAGAGTTTATGCATGCAGTCTATGTTCAGAGGTTTACAATGGGAGGTGCATATGATGGTGAAGAAGAGGAACATTATTGACGACAATTGGCACAATTCTGAATTAATATTTGAGTTCTACTCCTCAAAATAATGGGAAAGGTTCAATCTAGTGATTTAATTACGCAGTTGATTCAATACGATCGCGAAAACTTTTTTAATGCGATGGAAAATTGAAGTCGGCCATTTTGAATTCGAACGGAAATCAAATTTATGGCTGGTTTTAGTAAAACATGGTTCTCTGTCTTCTTAGAACATCCATGCAATACACAACAACTTCAGGAGTGCCAACTCCATGAGGTGAAAAAAATATTTCGATATCAGGTGAAAATTAAAATGAAAAAAATTCACACGCTACTTTTCTACCAATTCTTGGAATATTTTTAGGATCAATATGTCAAATTGTTCAGAAAAGACTGATATATCGATTAAATGCCCCATTCGAACTTTTTCTAAAAGAAAGTTCGAGCGATCTTGAAATATTGCTCATTTTCTAATGAGTCAGCCATATTGGATTTCACCGGAAGTTGAATTTCGATACAATTTCTGAAAAACCTAGTCCATGACTTTTCAATGAAGCAAGAACGAATGATCTAGCTCTGAAGTTGCGAAAGTTATTACGGTTTTCTCTGGCGCACCCTATATATCCAAAATTTTCAAACAACTACGGAATAAAAAATATACAGGGTGACTGTTTTCAGATGCAACACCCAGTATGTAGACTTTGATTATGCATAAACTTTCTCATGAACGAGAAAGCACAAAACTGTATCAAATTCGCAAGACACCCGTTGCACCTTCAAAAACCTCTTCCCTTAATTAATAACGTTCTACGCCGCACCAACATTAAAATGCACAATTTGATATAAAATATGTTATTATCCTAAATGTTATCATTTACCGTAATCGACCATTATTAAACACACCTATGGGAGCAACTCTCGATAAATTATTTTGCATATCTGGATCAAATAGCCCAATATTAAATATTCATTCCTCGTTGTATCCTCTTTGTTTCAGTAACAGTGGACTGGTTTTTGGAAAATTGGGTCGAACGAGCTAACTTTCGTTGGGTTACCACCAGAACAGTAGTGCCCGATAATAATGGCCCTTGAATGATGGACATTCGCTACATTTTAAGTAATTATTACAATTTTGTGCGAAGGTATTCAGAATTTAAAAGCTTGAAAAATTGGATTGTGAAATTCTTGGATTATCGGATATTCTTGCTACGTACGAAATTTTATCGAAATGGGTTTTAATTTGTAACAATCTATGTTACCCTGCAATCCCTATCATCTTCACTTTCTTTTATTTAGTTAGGATTTATGAAATTATAGTTTGTTTGCAAATGGTAGATAGTACACACCACCAAAAGTCTTGGCCCCTAGGTATTTCTTAGAAGGGAACACAAATGGAAGAATTTGTATACCGGGTGGCTCACCTCATTTACGACGAATGATTAGATATATTTCACAACCGATTTAGAAATCTTTTTTGTGCAGTAATATGTAATGCTGTATTGACTACTATACAAACTAGAAATATTTTAGACCATACAGTTCTATAATAAAATTACATACTGAAGTTATGGTTTTTTGAATGAAACATCCTATTGCATACATATTGCATGGACCAATTCTCATAATATTCAAGTAAACGACAGTTTAAATGAACGAAGAGGTAAGAAATTTTTTTCTTTATTAAACCAAAATGTACGGAGTACTAGCGACAAGATAAATCATTTGAATGTGGTACTAACGTTGAAGAACTGTGACTTAGTTTGTCTCACTGAACATTGGTTGTAATCTCAGTCGCCAAGTTTTCTGAAAATTGAAAATTATAATGTAGGTTCGGTATATTGTAGACCCACCCATATTCATGGGGGTGTTTTGATACTTACCAGGGATACTCTAGAATGCGAGGAGATATGCGGCATCAAGGAACTGTAGGTTGAAATGGTAGCAGTGCAGATTCCTGAACAAAATATTGCAATATTAGCAGTTTACAGAGTGCCTTCAGGTGATTTTCTAATTTTTATTGACAAACTAACTGACGCCTTACAGATCATAGCGTCTTTCGAGAAATACTATATAATTGTAACAGGTGACTTCAATGTAGACTTCATCGAAGACATTGGCAACAGAAACCAGCTACTCAACTTGATAGAATCTCTTGGTCTACATATTACAACCAAAGAACCCTCTAGACTAACTATGCATCGATAATGTCATAACGGACATAAGTGGTGATTTCTCCGAAACGGTAACAGAAAAGCTGCACTTCTGCGATCACAGGTCACAAATTTTTGTTTGCTACAAGAACCACCCAGAAAATAACCATCCAAAATGGATATACCGACGATCCGTTACGAAAAATGAAATAATTACTGTAAGTTTCAGCTGGAAAAAAAATTTGAAAGATGAGCCAGATCAGCTGTCAGCCTCAAATATGCATACTATACTACTGAACTTGGTAGATAGATGTTGTCCACTCAGAAAACAAATGGTGAGAAAAACTGTTGAAATGTCAAAAAGACTGCCAGAACTCGTGAAATTGGGCCAGGAACTGGATGCGTTAGTGAAGGTTACAAAGGATGATCTATTATATGAGGTGTATAAAAACATGAAAAGACTTTATTTTCGGCAGTTGGATGAGGAGACAAGAAATTTGAAGGAAAAACGAATAACGAAGGCTGGAAACAAGTAGCGGGAAATATGGAAAATGATAGATGAGGATATTGAAGGAAGGAAGGGGAGCAAATCTAGTCAGAAACTAACAGCGCATGATTTCAAACGTTCCTTTTCGGATATAAAAGCCAAAACTAAAGAGTCCATTCCCGATGGTGAACACAAATCAGAGATGTTTCTCCAAAGAATGAAAATCAAACCCAGATCATCTTTCTTCTTTAACCCAATAACCAGAAAGGAAATTGAAAAAATCATTAGCACTTCGAAAAATAAAGAAACGACCGATATTTATAATGTCAGCATCTTTCATTAAAAAATTGACGAAGAACTGCCTGTACCACTTGAAATTGTTCTGAACAAGTGCGTATCTGAAAGGGTGTTTCCTGAAGGAATGAAGCAGGCCAAAATAATTCCTTTATTCAAGGGCAGCTTCAGAGATTCTTGTGGGAATTATAGACCTATTGAAATACTTCTAGCCGTATCGAAAATCTATGAACAGTGCATTAAAAACAGAATAGTCGAATATTTTGAAAAGAAGATGTTGTTCTCGAAAATGCAGTATAGCAAGAGGAAAAATAAATCTGTCCAAGCAGCCATAATGGAGGTTATGGGCACTGTTTTCGATGCGCATGACAATAAAAAACTCTGTCAACTGACTTGTGATCTGTCGAAGGCTTTTGATCTAGTCAACCATAGGATATTATGTTAGAAGCTGGAATACTATGGCATGAGAGGGACGGTACATGGTTGAATAAAATCTTACCTGGCAAAGAGAGGTCAACGAGTTCAGTGGAACTCGTGCATGGTCGGGGGAATCCATCTCGAATATTGGTGTGCCTCAGGGATCCATTTCTTGTTCTTGCATCCAAACCTCCATTCTTCTATTTGTTTCTCCAAGGAGTCAACAAAATTCCGTGTACAGGCTGTGAGCTCGTCTACATTGGGAAACAAATAGAAGAATGGAGGTTCGGATACAAGAACATAAGAACTCAGAGGACCAACAAACCAGTACTGCTGTGTTTCAACACTCGCACAAAACAGGCCACAAACTCGATTACGACAACACTACACAGGTAGCCAACATAGAACAACTCCGAAAAAGAAAATTACGAGAAGCCATTGAAATAGAAAAACACACGACAATGAACAAGAGAGATGACGCCCTAAACATACCAACAATATGGAAATCTATGTTGAAACCTGTGAAAGCAAGAACAAGAGAACCCAACGCAGACACAAGTAGGGAGACACCGAGGACAGAGCCAATCATGCAACGCAAACGGGTCAAGCCACCGGCCAATAGGAACCCGCCACCGCCACCGCACCACAACCTGAGACCGCGAAGGAATATAAATTCAGCATACAGTGGCACATAGAGCAGTAAACCTATATACTCCGACATGAAAACGGCTGGTGCGATCCAGCCGAAACGTCGTCAACAACAACCAACGAATGGTCACTACCAGGATCAACGGACGATGTATTCATCTATGCAGTTGACAGCTCCTTTGTCGCAATCGGTGGTTCAAAGGAATCTGTTGCTTCGGGGGTGGAAAATATGCTCAGCGATATGAATGATTCACAGCTAACCGTTTGCTCTTGAATAAAAATAAGACCCAACTTCTTCAGTTTTCGAAAACAGACAGCACAACGACATACTTTGAATTTCTAGGAGTTCACATGGACAGCAAGCTGAACTGGTAGCTTCACATAGAAGTTATGTAGAAAAAGTTGAACGGAGCTATTTATGCCATTCGACAATTGAAGAAGAGCGCCACATATCAGGCATCAAGGGTTTCATATTTTCCATATTTTCATAGGATCGTTTCTTTCTCAATCTCATTTTGGGGAAATTCTTTCGATTCTGACAAAATCTTTATTCAGTAGAAGAGAGCCATTCGGGCTCTAACTAGAATCAAAACCAGTGAAAGTTGCATAGGTTTTCTCAAGTCTGAAGCGAAACTGGAGTTTATCCTGATATACTTAAAATTGGAGTAATTAAACCTATTTATAAATCTGGTGACAAAACTTTACTACAAAATTACAGGCCCATATCGCTAGTGTCGAATATAAATAAAATTATAGAAAAGATTATAAAGAAACGTATCATTGGGTTTATGGACAAATATCAAATTATTGCCGAAAATCAATTTGGTTTTAGACGGGTAAATCAACTCAAGATGCGATCGGAGAACTAACTAAAAAGATATACAAATGTCTAAATGAAAAATCCCAGCCCTCTGCATATTTATAGATCTTGCTAAGGCCTTTGATACTGTATCTCACAAGAAACTATTAGATAAGCTTTACCGGTGTGGCTTCAGGGAAAAGGATATGATTTGATGAAAAGTTATTTAACAGATCGCGAACAAATGGTGGAAATCGGAGAATATAGAAGCAGTGTGAAAGAAGTAACATACGGAGTACCACAAGGAACAGTACTAGGTCCGATCCTATTTACAATATATATAAACAATCTTCTGTTAATGGAAACAAAAGACTAATTATATGTTTTGCAGATGACGCTGCTATTTTTTATGAAAGTAAATCCTGGAAAGAGTTAAGAAATATGCAGAATGTGATTTTCTACAAATTAAAAAGTGGTTCGAATGTAATAAGCTGACTCTCAATCTAGAAAACACATTTTACTTACCATTTGTATCATATGCATCTGGTCTGCCACAAATGAGTCCCCTACACGTCGACAATTCCACCATCATACCTGCAGCGGAGAGTATAAAATACTTAGGAATTACCCTCGACAGACATATGAGATGGAATAAACATGTCGATAATATAGTTAAGAAGTTAAGAGGGCTGCTTTATAAATTCAGATATTTAAGGAAGATTCTTGACGTCAAGCACCTACGCATACTATATTTTGCTCTCGTGGAATCCCACTTATCATATGGTATTATAGATGGTGCTTACGAGAATCAACTAAAAAAGATCGAAACAATGCAAAAATGGTTGTTGAGGATTATTTTTGGAAGACCACTTACCTCTGATGGAGACGAACTGTATTGATTATCAGGAATAGCTGACATTCATCAGTTGTTCTCGGCTCACATTTTGTTTCACACATTTCAAGGAAAAATACAATTGAATTCAATAGAACATATTTATTCTACCAGAAACAAGAAAAATAGATTTGAAACCCCGAGAGCTGAGAGAAGAGTTGGGCAACGATCCTTTACCTATTTGGCACCAAGCATATATGCCATGTTGCCTCAAGAATTAAGAATAGCCTATATGTATAAGAATTTCAAGAGAAAAATAAGAAGATGGATACAACGAAGTGGCAGGCAAATCGTGACCTTTATACCGACAGTGACTTAACATAGTGATTTTTCACACCTATAATGACTTTCACACCGATGGTGACTTTCCCAACGATAGCGACATATCAAGGGACATTGATAGTAACTTTCTTCGTGGTGACTATGAAATTTCAATGGTACTAATTAGAAATGTTGGTGTTGTTTTTTGTTGTTTGCTTATATTTTTATTTTTTGTACTTATGGGAGAAATATATTGTTTATTTAAGTTCAATTCACGTACAGACATTATGTAATGTCTCTGTGATTAAACGTTTATTCAGACTTATTATAGTTATTAGGTAAGAAATTCATATTATTGGTTATACATTCTTCAAATCTGAATAAACTATATTATTATTATTATTATTATTATTATATTTACTGTTCTCTGCTTATACATACTCACGTGTTTGAAGATAATGCATGGCAATAGAGGTGATTTTTCCACAAATTCGACCTTCCATTCACACAATGGGGTCCAAAACTCTACAATAAACTGTCCACTACGTTACCAGGAGAGAGATGAAAATATTTAATTGAAGGAGCTTTTTACTCAATTAGAGAATACTCACTTGCAAGTTTTGAGTAGTGCAGCTATCAGTTTTTCTTCTTACTGTTTGTTTGTCTTTCTTGAACTGTGTGCTTACATGTTTTTCATATTTGTACATATTGGTATACACTTATGATTTATATATTTCCGTACTTTTGATGTATTCTAAAATATTTATTGTATGAATTATTTTTGTTGAATTCATTATGTGTGATCGAATCGATGTAGCAATGAATTGAATAAATATACTTATACTTACTCATACTTATACTTATATTTTGTTCCATTTTTGACTGCATGCGGAAAAATGAAGGTGAGTTTTTTCGAAAGTCCTTATACCTATCTTCGATAGTTTCCGAAAAATTTGAGGGCACAAAATTTTTTTGTGTCCTCAATATTGATTTCAAACCTTCATATGTACAACTATTGTGATAGTTATTGTTGTTGCTTGAATGACATAGTTAAAACTTCTATTTTTTCAAATTGCATACCCTATATCTAAAATATCGAATAAGTGATATAATTTAATGCTTTCCGATTGGTACCTAGGATTCCTATACCTATTTCCAACGGTTTCGAAGATATTCGTAAGTTTAGCTAATTTTCATCGAATTTCAAGAAATATTCAAATTTTTCGCAATTTATAGCTTTACAGTTACAAATAAAAACTTTTTTCTTTAAATTGAACGAGATCCACGAAGGAATAATATATGGGCGATGTGAAACCAAATGGTTGGGTTCATAATGATTCAAGAACATCTAGAGATCATAATCGGCATCACTTAGAAGACCGAACCTGGCCATCGGCGCTCTTTCGGTCAAACAGAGAGGGAACTGTTTTTGTTGAGTTTGAATATTGAAGGGTTTTTTGCGATTATACTATATCTAAATATATAAATTGTCAAGCAAGACAAAGGAAGTGAGTATGTTTCAGGAGACTCACACTGCGACGGAAGAACATCTCCGTGAAAGAGGAAATATCGCAGGTTATGTACTTTTTGATTATCTCCTTAGTCCTTTTTTTTTGGCCTTGCTTGCTATGGTAAAATCTCTCCTTACATTCAAGTTTAGACATTTAAGAGACAGGTATGATTTTTGAAATATTTTTCTGCTGGTTTTCTTTTTCCATTGTTACATATTCCTGTCTCAAACCCCTTTCCTTTCACCCTTGTCGTCTGGAAAGATGAGAATGAGAGAATGGAGCTGCTAAGCAGAAAAATCGTTGGTACTCTTTATGTACACACGACACTAACACAACATAAACAGACAAGCTATTGCTAGTGCAATAGCGACAGGGAAACGAGTTTTTTCCTCAGTTTTGTTTCACTCGTTTATTGCATCATACGCAAGATAGTATGGTTCCACTGTTACATTTCCTGAGCTCACACATTAGGGGCAATCGTGAAAGACATGATGCTAGTTTAGATGCCTGTCGCAGGTATTCTATTCATTTGCTTATTTTTTACGATTGTGTTTTTCTGACACACACCAAAATTGTAGATATAAGCGCATTTATTGTAAATACAATTATTTGATTTTTGTTAATTCTTTCTTTTCAAAAGAATATATATATATATATATATATATATATATATATATATATATATATATATATATATATATATATATATATATATATATAATTACACTGGTTTGTTCCCAGAAGCAAGTAAAATATTTATTAATCTAATTCCAATATGAACTCAATTTCAATGATGGGATGACGCCCAATACCGGCAAATCGCATCAAAGTAATTAAACAATCGAGATCTCTTCATAGCATTCCTTGTTCTCAGATGGTACCCACATAATCCTATCATTCCAATGTTGCTGTTTAATACACATACCACAAAAATTGTCGCATCATCTGGTATTCTGAATTCCACAATCGATTAGCAGATCGATCGCAGTTTCTTTGTCAACATATGTTTTTGGATATATGAGGGGAAAAATTTTTTTCATCTATATAGTTACATTTGTTTCCATATGATCTCAAACACGTTTGAAACAAGAATGAGTTTATTTGACTATCAGTATTCATTCAATTCCTCTTCCATTTTGACGCTAAATTAATTCAAATTTTCTTTGTTTCTTAATTGATTTTCGAATCTTTGAATTTATTATAATGGCTGCCGAACGTTCTGGACGCTATTTGAGTGATCATGAAGTGGTAAGAATTGTAATACTTCTTGAGGAGGTACGAAGCCAACGTTACGTGGCTAACTTGTTGAATGTTAACCAAAGCACTATCACGAAACAGGGGAATATAGAAGACCAAGGGTGGCTTCTACCGGCCCGATGTTCTCTTTTCCGACGAGTCCAGTTTCTGTCTAGTATCAAATGATAGACGCATGCCTGTATACAGACGACCTGGGGAACAGTATCAGTAATGCAATATCCGGCAAACCGAAAACTTCGGAGGGGGCTCAGTAATGGTGTGGGGAGGCATTTATTTCCAAGGTCGAACTGAGTTAGTCCTAGTGAATAATGAAAGAATGACAGCGGCCAGATACATCGCAGATATCCTTGAACCCCATGTTGTACCCTTTGGCCCATGGATTGGCGAAAACTTCATTTATATGCATGATAATGCTCGGCCTCATGCAGCTAGAGTAGTTTAAGATGGCCAGCCAGAAGTCCTGACTTCAATCCCATAGAACATGTTTGGGACAACATAGGGTGGCAAATTCAGCAACGTAGAATGCCTTGTAGAACACTCCAACAACTAGAAAATCTGCTTCCTGGAATTTGGAACTCAGTGACTCAAGAGTACATCCAAAATTTGTTTGAGGGGCTTTCGAGACGTATACTGGCAGTAATTAGGGCCCTGAGAGGAAACACTATATTTTAAAAATGATTTATAACCATTCGATGGTAGTTGATTGGTCTCTTCGCGAATGTTTGAAGATGGTAGAATTTCTTAATTTTTCATAAACTTGAAAATTCTTGATATTTTCCATCATAAAGTCATCTCTTTTGAATGATATCTTCTTATTTTACACTTCTGGAAGTTACCAAGCGACTCTTAAATGATCAAACTAAAAGTTTATGTAGTATTGTCGTAAAAGTAGGGTGATGCGACAATTTTTGTGGGGAGTGTATTAGGGAATTAATATACTTGGTATCTACGAATTCCGGAAAAAATTCGTTGTTGACACGTATTTATACTATAAAGAGAAAATATGTCAGTCTTGAACAGAAACAGTTTCGATTACGTATCAGTGCATAGTGTTCACAATTTCAATTTTGTTTTTCTTCCGGTTGGAAAATTCCAATTTTAAGCAATTTTGCTGTTAGATATACATTTCAAAATAAGGACTTATCGAATACAAGAATGAAATGGTATGATTTTTGTCATCAGCCAGTGCCGACGCAACTGTTTTTAGCGTCAAGAAATTACTCTGAAAGATAACCAAATCGAAGACATCTATAAACAGAAATTCCCTACAAATATTACTGCCAACATTTCGGCAAACCGGGAGGTTTTCGGTGGTAAGCTAGGTTCTTTCAAAAAATATATTGTTGAAATAAAATTGAAAGATGAGAATATTTCACCAAAATGTATCCGCGTATTCCGAACACAAATACAGATTTTGCTCTAAACGTTCCCGGACATTACTTAGCATTTCAGGAGTTATATGATTACACTCGACTACAATCCGTTGTCGTGAATCCACCAAATCAGTTTTATAAATTTGACTTCTTCAAGTGGCCCCATAAAAAATCCAATGGTTACAAGTCTGGAGAACGTGGAGGTCATTCTGTAGGGTCCGATCCATCGATCAGGAAATTCTCTATCTAAATATTGTGTAACAGGAAGTGCAAACTGCGGGGGCACCATCCTGCTGAAACACAACATCCTCTTCCAAATAACTAGGATCAATTTCCAAAATTTCAGTTATGGCCGGATTGATTAGTTCTTCAAGTAGTTGGAGATACATTTCGCCCGTCAGATTTCCTAGTAAGAAAAATGGCCCAAGCAGACGATTCCCATAGATTCCAACCCAAACATTCAATTTTTCAGGATATTGGGTATGTACTCTACGATAGATTATGAGATTAGAGCCCGACCCGAACCGGTAGTAACGACGATTTACAGTGCCATTAAAAAAAAGTACATTCATCCCATAAGCAAATATTGTAGAGAAAGTGGGGATTGTTAGCGATTCGCTCACTTATCATTTCACAGAATTGCACTCTGCGGTCGAAGTCATCCTCATTTAATTCCTGGACCATCTTTATTTTATACGGATGGAATTTGTATTGTTTGTAAACTCGTCCAATAGTTTTTCGACTCATACCAATTTCACTTTCCAATTTTATTGTGCTCAGAGTGGGATCAATCTCTACTTGCCCCAATAATGCAGTTTCCATTTCCTCATTTCCTAAGGGTATTTAGACATGCTCTCTTCTCCTATTCTGAACAGAGTCAGTTTCTCTAAATTTTTCCACCAACTCCAAATAGTACTTGACACTTACATGTTTGTCGTCACGGCGTTCATTGAAAATATCAGCTGCCCTATTTGTACAAGTATTATCGCTGAAATTTTCAATAATTTCCACTCTTTCAGCTATTGAATAAACCATTATACTGGTATGGATGCAACCCGTGAGTGTGAAACGCAGCTAGATAAACAGCAAACTAAATAGAAATTCATTCATCAGATACAAGCAATCTAGAAAAAAAAACAGCCAAATTTGTTGTTGAGAAATCTGTATTACACCTGTATGATGAATATTTTTCTGTAACGAGAACTTTACTTGAGTTCGTTTTATTTCAAGCTTGGATACCATGCTGTTAGAGGCTTTTCACATACGACGATCGGTTGCATATGCGGTCGTGAGGCGTCCGAGCCATTACCCCAGTGATTGTCTTCACATGTCTGCCTTCCATGAGTCAACTGATGGGGAAGATTTTTTTGCGATTCAATCGATGACAAGGAGCGATTTTCGCTTCTTTGTGACGAGACTCTTATACTGTGTATACATTTCTCTATAATCCACCCTGAACTGTAATTGGATTTGAAAATTCGTTCACTGTAATCAGATAATTCTAAATACCTATCCAATGAGCTATAACTCGGACTAATTCGAAGATTTGAGGCGTTGACACCTTCATCTGAGGGAGTGTCTCAGGGGGTGTAGTGAAAGAACCACTGCTTAAAGATATTTTTCCCCAAACTACAGTATTTCGGAGAATGTTCATTCGAGATCGACAGATTTTGCAATCACTGAAAATTATTTCGTCTTTTGATGAACCACCCTGTATCTTCTTCCAAATATGTCAAAACTCAAAAATTATTACACACTTGTGTTGAGAATCAGAAGAGCTTTCTAATGAGGTATCAATAGACATATCTTCAACATTCAAAAAATGGGGTTTTGTGCACCCCTGCTTGGGGGGTTGATGTAAAATAAAATCATCGTAAGTTAAAAGATGTCCCCTTCAGACAAAAATTGACATGTTTCTGCTTTTTGTCCAAAAACGAATAGTTTAGCATTTATTGAGTCTTTTTTCTTTTAGTTACCCCAACCGGTATGAACCATCTACTGTGATTCAACTTTGCAAAACTTGGGAGATAACCCTGGTATTTCTTATTTTGTTAGACACATTTTATTGGTATGATTGCGGCATCTAAAGTGTACATTTAATGGCCCTATTTATAACCCTAAGTGTTTGGTCCCTTTGTACTTATCGGTACGTGACTGTGAATAAATTATTAGGTTCGAGATGGTCCATTCACACCTTCTCAACATCTCATTGTTTTATGAGCTTCTTCCACAGGAAGTTATTAATATAAGAATCTCAGAATTTTTACTTCTGAATGTCGGAAAACAGTTATTTCCTTCTCCAACACAGGCTGTAATCGTATTTCTCTTTGTCATGATTATTATTGATCCTCATTAGTAGGTGCCATTGAAAAATTGAAATTTTATTTATTTCTTTGCTCACTTTTGATATAAATATTATTTTATATATAATGATATACCTTTGCCTAAATTTAGTGTTGATGCCCAAGACCGGTTTCGACAATTACGTCATTTTCAAGTGTGTAGAGCAGGGGTGAATGCGAGTGTGTTTTGAGTAGATCTCGAGAAGAAAAAATTTTTAATAAGTAGGTAACTAAACTACAAGAATTTATTATGTAATGAAATAACACTCTGTTAGCGGCAAAAGGCGGCTTTATCAAAGGAAGGCGCGGACTTCTCAAAGAAAAGCCGTGTTTTTATTCTTGCCGCTTTTTTAGAAGATTCGAGCGGCGCGTTTGACGGAAATATTCGAGACTTTCGTTCACGCCGATATAAATGTTGCGTCTGCAGGAATTGGAGTCATTCTGAATTGTAACTTGAAGGTAATACTACGTCGATACAAAGTTCATTATTAAAAAGTACAAAATTAGTGCAGCGAAGAAATCTAAAACGTATCATTTTAATAAAGATTGAGAGGAAGAATTATTCTTTTGTATGGTGAAGGATAAGCGCATTTGTCATATTTGTCGTGCGTCAGTTGCAATACCTACGCGTGGTTACTTAGAGAGGCATTATAAAACGATTCATAAAAACTATGAAAAGGATTTTCCGCCACAGAGTGAATTAAGAAAACTAAGAGTACGTGATTTGATATCTTGTTTGAAAAAAGAATAAACCATGTTCACAAGACCAGCCAAACAATCAAAAGCTGCTACGATCGCGTCATTTCAAATATCTCATATATTGGCGAAACACAAGAAACAATTCGAAGATGGATCGGTTGTGAAGGAAGCATTTGTTGAAATGTGTGAGACTTTATTTGGAGATTTTAAAAATAAAACAGAATCATATCTTCTTGAGTCAGGACATGGCAGATAAACTCAAGCATGATATCAAGAAATCTACATACTTTTCTTTACAGTTCGACGAATCCACTGATATGACAGACACTGCCCAGCTGTGTATTTTTATTCGGATGGTATTCAATGACATGTTGGATAAGCAAGAGTTTTTGACAATCATTCCTCTGAAAAGGAAGACCCATGGCGAAGATATATATGACGTTTTCTTCAATTTGGTAAGAAACTACAAGCTACCAATACATAAATTAGTGTGCATTACAACCGATGGAGCACCGTCAATGACTGGAAACAAAAACGGTTTTGTGGCATTGTGTCAAGCTAATGAATATTTCCCTTCTTTTTTTTCATTCCATTGTATTATACATCAACAAGATGTATTATACTTCAACATTCAAAAGTTTTAAACACGGAGGAAATTATGGGCATTGCAACAAAAATTGTCAAATCCATCCGTGCACGTAGCTTGCAACGGCGGCTCTTTAAGTTGCAGTTGAAGATAGGGAGCCAGCTGAACAGACTGATTTAGTTCTTCCCACAGACGTCAGGTGGTTCAGTCGCGGAAAGGTTTCAAGAATTATTGCCCGAAATAACAGCTTTTGTAGACGAAAGAGGTGATGACACTCAGATGTTGAAAAATGAAAAATATCTTACTGATTTGGCATTTTTGACAGACATCACAATGCACTTAAACACCATTAACTTGGAGCTTCAAGGTAAAGGAAATACTATTATTGAAATGATAAGCGTAGTAAACGCATTCAAAGATAAATTGCAACTTATGATAGATTAACTGAAAGGAAAGGATCTGAAACATTTTCCGTCTTTGAAAGCAAGGATTCCTCAGTTGAATTATGATACGTATGAGGCTGAATCATCAAATATTTTGGGACAATTCGAGCTGCGTTTTTATGATTGCCGTAAATTGGCAAATATAGCATCATTTATGAGTTATCCTTTTCATGTGAAAACATTGAGGAATTAACTACTGAAATAGCAAGTCAGTTCAATATGAACTCATGTTCTGTTGAAAATGAGTTGGTGAAGATTATATCAGTTATACATCTCAAAGCTACAGCATCTGATACAAATTTTTAGTGTTTTATATCTGAAGATAAATATCCGACTCTAAGGCAAATCGCCCTTCAACTGACGGCAATGTTTGGGTCAACTTACTTGTGAGAGTCTGCATCTTCTGAAATGAAGATAATCAAGTCAAAATATCGCAATTGACTAACTGACGATCATATGTCAACATGCTTGCGATTAGCACTCAGTGGTTACGTACCATCTTGCATGCTGAGGACATGCAGTGCCAAGCTTCAGATCCAAAGTCACTCCTTAGTTAAGTTTAACACCATATGTAACTTTTTTTGTTTCGTAACAACCAACAAACTCGCAATTTTGACTAACTATGAGTTTTTTCATTGATATTATAGAGAAGAACCTAACTAAACCTAACCCAAACCTTGACTAAAATAATGTATATTGTGCGAAAAGCTAATATCTTCATATGCTACGGTAGACCCTAGCTAGTTAGGTAGGTAGGTAGGTTGTGTGGTGTATGTACGACAACCTTGCATTTCACATACTTGCAGCCTCTCAGAGTCGATCGTAAGTAGCCTAAAAATATTGAGGTAGAACGCCAGCAGTTCAAGTTTGAGCACCTACTGTAGAGCTTACAGTTATGAAAAAGGATGTGCTAACCATACTAACTTTAAATGGTGAGTAGTGTAGAGTGATTCATTGCAAGTTGACTATTTGCAGAATTATGTGTTTAACAAAGTTTGTTAATACTTAAAACTTTCCAACAGATTCATTGTCATCCCTTTAATGCATTTGTGGATAATTTCCAAATTATCTAATGTAATTATGTGATTTGTAGATTTCGACCTTTTTGTTCTATGTAAGCTGTTGGGAATTAATTGCATTCAATTCTGTATATTCCAGACTGTTTGAATTTATTAGTTTTTCATTTGCTTTTGCTGCGACCACTGGAGAAAGAGGTGGTAAATTAAATTTGGAAAAATAATGTTATTAGATAGGGATCGAAGTAAGCAAGACATCCGCATTTATGTTCTAGTTTTTCTATAATAGAATATAATATTCATTTTCTGTATATATATATATATATATATATATATATATATATATATATATATATATATATATATATATATATATATATATATATATATTATTTATATTGAGTCAAATTCATTTCATATGTAGGCGACTGGAATATTATTATTTGATGCAATTTTCTTAATGACATTGATTTCCGTATTTGAGTCATTGAGTTATTTCGTTATGCATTTTATTTAGGGTATTTAAAACTGATCTATTTGCCTTGAATACCCACTAGAATATCATCAACGTATCTGTACCTAAAATTATATTTTTGTGCTAACTCATTATTCATCATAGATTCTTCAATATTGTTAATTGTAATATCTGCTAATAATTGAGGGATTGTCCTCAGTTTTGTTTGAAAATTTTTGATTCAAATCAGAAATAATTTTGTGACAAACTAACTCTAAAAATAACAAAATTCATCTATACTGTGTGGTGAAATGTTATTCTGGTTGAACATTTCTTTTACTTGAGGCGGTCATTCATATATTGGAACGTTTAGGTACATATTTTCATATCAAAAGAGACAAATTCAAAATCAAAATTGTTAAGTGTCGAAAGTTTATCAGGTCTACAGAATTCAGAATGGTGTATGGAATTTTTGCTTTAGCATCAATTGAAATATATAACTTTTTTCCCCAATCTAGCATTTTTCATTTAGCTAGAATTTTTTCTCACATTTACAAGATACGTTTTGGTTTATTGTTTCGATTCAGAATTCCAATTTTTGAATATTCTCGCCAATTTTACTAAGTGCTGCAATATTATGAGGGTCATTCTTCACAATATATTAATAACAACTTAAATCAGCATTATCCTGAATTACAAAGAACTTCAAAATTTACCCAAATTTTTCTGTTGTTTGTTATTTCGACTACAAAATATTTCTATTTCTCTGAATCATAATCAGTACCTACTCAGTATATTACATTGTAAAATGGAACTGGAAACAAGGGAAAGGAAAAGGTATAGACATTTATTACTCTGGCGCCAAGTTAGAGAGATTCTCACCTGATTTGTTTTATGTATTTATTATCAAGAATATTTTGTATTATTCTGCTTATAGTTTTCTTGCATCTTCAGCATCCACAACTGTCAACGAAATGTCCAACCATAATTTCTTGTACAAAAGTAAGTTACTTAACATATCAAGAAAAAATTCAACAATCAGAGAGGAATGTGGTGTTAAAAAAGTACTTTTGACGGATTACTGCTGATTAAAATCGGATAATTGACCAAGTATTAAAAATATTAGCGCAAATAGTTAACCAACAGCATAGGGCAGTAATTTTTTACTTTAAGCATTATGTTGCGTACTCAGTGAAAAACGCCCAAGCTATAGCAAATACACAAATAAGGTTCATTCAAAAAACGAAAACTCTCAAGAGAATGATTGATGAAAGAACCCTTCTCAAAACAGATCAAAGGACAATAAAACACGAAGTATAGGCTGTTCACGTTAAGTTTAAAGTGACGTCATCAACTAGTTTTCTCGGATGTTGCCAATGTTTCCCGAAATTCCTATTCAGTGCGACTGTAAAGTATGGAATAAAATCCATAATTTCTTTATTTTTGATTTTCGTGCAAACGCTCAGACGAGTCGATTTTTATATTCAACTCGAAATTATTTGGAAGAAAAAGAAAGTTTTTTCTTTGGTAATTCGCAAGATATGACCCCATCGACCATTTTTTTAAATTACAACCCATATTTTTTCATCACTATTCCACAGAGATCAGTACAGGTCGATGTTCAAAGGACAATAAAACACGAAGTAAAGTCTGTTCACGTTAAGTTTAAAGTGACGCATCAACCAGTTTTCTTGGATGTTGCCAATGTTTCCCGAAATTCCTATTCAGTGCGACTGTAAAGTATGGAATAAAATTCATGAGTTCTTTACTTTTGATTTCCGTGCAAAACGCTCAGACAAGTCGATTTTTATATTCAACTCTAAATTATTTGGAAGAAAAAGAAATTTTTTTCTTTGGTAATTCGCAAGATATGACGTCATCGACCATTTTTTTTTAAATTACAACCCATATTCTTCATCACTATTCTACAGAGATTATTTTTTTGAGTGTTTTGATACCCATAATAGGGGTCTGAGATGCGTATTTTCTGAAATACAGGCTGTTTTATTCAAGGGGTACTGGTATGAATTTTTCTCAGAATGAATTCGATTGCCACTTTGTCTGATGTCTATTTGAGTCATATGAAATTAATTCGCGACCTACCTTTCCCGAAAATGAAATTTTTCAATAATCATTCATAACAGTACCTCTTGAATGGAGCATCCTGTATATCCAAAAGTACGCACCTCAGGCCTATAGTGTGAGGTATCAAAACATTCAGAAAAATAATCTCTGTACCTTTCAAAGAACGTAAGAAAAACAAATGTTGAAGAGTTGTAAATAAAAATCGACCTGAAATGCAACACATGAGGCATCGTTCAATTCAATTGTGTTTACCTTTCTTTAATATCAAAACAGGATAAAGAAGAAATTTTCATTATGCACTTTGTTCCATAAAGGTTTAGAGAACTAGCCATCCCATTGAATTTGAAATACAATTGAAGAGAATAAGATTTTAGAGAAAATCAGGTCTTGGAATAAGTCCCAAATTTAAATCAAAACGTTAATTTTGACTGATAAAAATTATTGTTACTAGGCCATGAAATGATAATTAATTTCGAAATATTTCAATCTTTCAACAGAAACTAGAATTTAGTCTACTTGGCACTTGCAGATTCAAATAAGGGCACAGGTAAAACTATCTAATAATAGAAATAAACCAAATCATTTATTTAATGATAATTTTACAAAGGAAAGGTTGAAAAGATAAAATTAATTGAAAAAATAAATACTCCATTTTATTCTGAAAGTTAGTCAAAAAATGTTTCAGTCACTGTCATTCTCGTCCATATTTATTATCAAAGGGGGAACATCATCAGGATCAAAACGAAGTTCGCGTTTCCACCAATATTGATTTCTTTTTTCTATATGCTCAAAAGTTTCACTCTCTCCAGAAAGAGATTGTTCAGTGGAACTCCCTTCCTTCCCTACATTTTCCCGATAATCGTTTTTGGTTATACCCCAAATATTTTCAATTGGGTTGAAAATGCAGTGGTTAGGGAGGAAGACGTAATACTTCGTTCTTCACCTAGATTATCAATCTGATATATTGGTTTTAGTTTATTCCTGTGAAACATATTCAAATTAAAAACACTCCTACTCCTTGAAATACAATCCAATTTGAATTCAGTACTTACATTTTAACTAGACTCAATAATTGTGGATCCAAATCACTTTCTCTATAAGCAATATTATTGCTTCTTAACCATTCTTGTAACGCAACCTTTTTAGTTGATGTTGTAGGGGCTCTGTTCAAAATAGTTGTATGATAACTTGCATTATCCAGTATAATTGTTGAAGGCTTTTCCAAATTCAACAATAGTTGGTGTACAAACCAATGCCTGAATGCAATGAAATGCACGGTCATTATCTTCGAATGTGGGATCTTTCGAATTATTTGTATGAAGCCAAACCTTAATTTCAAATTAACAAATTATAGAATATGCAGGAGTGACCGCACTAATCGTTCAGAAGGAGTTGCGATTTTAGTAAAACAATCTATATTATGCGAGAACTTCGACATTTCACTCGATAGGGTTGAAAGTGTTGGGTATCTATCAAAATGTCTGATGGTTCAAAATTATCTGTTATTTCTATCTACAACCCTCCAAAATCGAAAATTTCCGAAAATGAATGGAATCGTTTTTTCCGTACACTGAGTGGATCAGTTAATATTGGAGGTGACTTCATCGTCCACCACTTTGCGTGGCGCTCAGTTAAAGATAGTCAGGAAGGTACACATTTGTTATCAGCTTCTGGTCAAAATCAATTTTTCATTTTGAATGACGGTTCACCAACCAGACTAACTTGTCTTGGTCAAAATAAGTCCGCAGTTGATATCACTTTTTGTTCTAGATCTATGAGAACGTTGTTGAATTGGTATACGGTGAAGGATAGTTTTGGTTCTGATCATTTCGGAATCAGGTTCGATATGTCAATGTGCGTTAAGAAATCAATCAGGCGCCGATCACGTCTTTTTAATACGAAAAGAGCAGACTGGATTAGGTTTTCATATATACGAATAATGATGAAATCTGTTATGAAGAATTAAAAAAGAAGTATGAGTGAAGCTATAGAAATAAGTATTCCGAATTAGCCGGCTCGGAGGCGTATAGGATATGATGCTCGTCTTCTACGCAGAGTTACCTGGGTTCAATCCCCACAAAGTCGGTGCGATTTTTCGGATTCTGGGAATCGCTTGAATGTCCATCTTTCGGAGGAGAAGTAAAGCTGTCGGTCCTGTCTAACAGAGATGTGTTGGACATTAAAGATCCCTTCCCTCGACACGAGAGGGGTGCGGTAAAATTCCCGGGTTAGTGAGGTGACAGAATTCCCCAGCGTGTCATTAGCCGAAAGGCAGAAAAAGAGCACGGTAAAGGAAAAACAAACAAACAAGTATTCCGAAATATAGTGAAACAGTTAATCGAAATTATTCCAAACATTGGTGGAGTGGATCCTGTGATATTTCCCTGAAAAATAAAAAGGCTATCAGTTATATCTACAGTCTTCAACTCTTGAAAATTTTCATCATTCAAAAATAAAGAAGCTATAGCTAGACGAACTATAAGAAATGAAAAGAGAAATTCATGGAAAAGATTCTGTTCGACCTTGAATAATAGTACGCCTATCAAAGATGTATGGGGAAATATTAGAAAAATCAAAAATGTTCAGTCAACTACTCAACCAATCTTCAAAGGAGATTGGTCTGAGGAATTTTTCTCCAAATTAACACTGCCTTGTACTTTGGAACAAGAATCACTGCTTTTTGAAATAGATGATGAAGATTTTTTCTTTAAACCTTTCGTTGAGATTGAGTTAGACAGATCTTTGAAATCGAATCCAAATACGGCTCCTGGTATTGACAACTTTCAATACTCAATGCTATATAACTTACCTACTCGGTCAAAACTCATTCTACTTCGTATATTCAATAACATTTTGAGAACAGGAAACATACCAGAAGATTGGAAGTCGTATATTATAGTGCCCATTCTAAAGCCCAATAAAGATCCATCCTTGGCGGATTCGTATCGACCTATATCCTTAGGCTCCTGCCTATTGAAAACATTTGAAAGAATGCTCAAATATCGATTGCAATGGTGGATGGAATACCATGGTAAATTTCCTTCTCAATATGGATTCAGAAGAGGACTGAGTACATACGATGGTCTTTTATAGTTTATCAATGATGTTTACTTAACTCATACCGAGGGAAAAATTTTAATGTCCATCTTTGCCGACGTTCTGAGTGCTTATGACAATGTTTGTTTGAGTTTATTGAAACAGGAAATGATTGGTGTAGGAATCAGTTCTAGGTTGGCTGATTTCATTTTCAATTTATATATAAATAGAAAAATCTTCCTGAAAATTCAGAATTCTTTGGAAGGACCAAGGATCACTAGCCAAGGTCTTCCCCAGGGTGACATCCTTTCCCCCATCCTATTCATTATTTAATTTTACAGATTGGAAAAAATTTTCAGTAGTTCAAATATCAAAGTGGTGCTGTTTGCTGATGATACAACTATTTACTGTATCAGCCAGAGCAGAGCAGGTTGTCTTCAACTGCTCACTCCAGCAATGACTGAATTCAATACTTTTCTATTCTCGCATGGTCAATTTTTATCAGATTCTAAAACGGCAATGTGTTCTTTCACTAAAAAACGTATTGAATTTCCTAATGACTTTACGTTTGGTAAATATACTTTTCAACACAAAAAATCTGTGAAATTCTTAGGTATTTATCTAGATACAAAATTAACTTGGCATGATCATATTACTTATGTCAAACAAAGAGCTGAAAAAATAATCCAAATTTGAAGATATGTTTGTCAAAATTACTTGGGTGCAGATCAGAATATTGCTCTTCTTTCTCATCGTAGTTTTGTGAGGTCGGTTTTCGATTATGGTTGTTTTCTTTATGGAGGTGCCAATCCCTGTAACCTGCAAATGTTAGATGTTCTGCAGAGAAAGTCGCTAAAGTTGTGTATAGGATATCTAAACAGCAGACCAAATGATGTTGTCCTGGCAGAATCTCATGAAGTACCCTTTTCACATCGCTGTGAAATTCTAGCAAGTAAATTCATTCTAAAAAGGTCGAATAATGTTCTGTCCATGTACTATTTCTAAAATCATTGACCCACAAATTTTGGGTTGCCCAGAAAGATCCTGTTAACATATCCGTTTATTACTCCTTACAATACTCAGATAACCTCCATCGTGAAAATAAACTACATGTTTTTACAATCGATTATTCTTCCTTTCTTATGAAAGCAAATGTATATATTACTAACTATGATATCAGCTGTGCCAAGACTGAACTTATGTCGCATATAGAAGAAAGATTTCCTTCGTTTTATCAGATATATACAGATGCATCCAAATCTGGATCCTCAGCAGTAGGCGCAGCATTTTACGAGCCAATTGAAGATACGGCTACTACTACAACTCTAAGTGAAAAATATTCTATTTTCAATGGTGAACTCTACGCAATATCTATGGCACTAGAATATATTGAAAACAATTGGTTGAATCTTCAACAGGAAAAATTCCTCATCTTTCAGACAGTCAAAGTGTCCTACTTTCGTCATATGAAGTATGATTCCTCCTTTTTATTAATTCATAAAAAATTCTTCTGTCACTCAAAATCTTCATGCAGAATGATATTTCTGTCTGCTTTATGTGGGTTAAGGCTCGTGTTGGAATTATGGCCAATGAAAGAGTAGATCGAGTCGCTAAATTGGCCTCTAGAGATCGTGTTCAACTCACAAAATGTATCTCATCAGATCTTTTTTCCGATTTCAAACGAATTGTCATTCGTAGATGATGTAACGAATATCAACAAAACAATAAAGGTGCCTTCTACAAAAATATCCAGACAATTCCTCCATCCAAAAATTTGGTTCAAAAATATCGGTCATTCCAGGGATTTCATCAGAATTTTTGGTCGATTGAGAAGAGGTCATACTTTGTGTCCCTCCTATCTCCATCATATCGGACTGAAAGATGATTCTTTGTGTAATTGTGGGAAAATTGATAGCCTAGATCATCTGATCTTGGGTTGTGGTAATTTTCGTCATCAGTGTTCAGAATTGAATCCCAGAATCACAAAAATTATTTAAATACATCAACTTATAATTTTAACTTTTTATTATCACTTAAAAACTTGAGCGTTTATGAAGAACTTTTTGATTATATAAGATCAGTAGATCCAAGATTTTAATTATCGTTTCAAATCCTTTGTGTATCCTATCTATGTGTTTTCTTAACCTTCAAACCGTGGCTTTATTCTGTATGTGTATGATGATCAAAATCGCCTTGACGAGCCCCTTGGCTCCCTGTTTATCCTTTGAGTACTTATTCATCATCTAGTTTTATTCATCATAGGTTTAGCTTTCTGAAAGACTGATCGTTGTATAATCAAATGGTTCATTTTATTGAAAACTAAATGCGAAATATTTCTTGTTGGCCAATAACTCATAAGTCCAAGCCATTTCGGTCTCCCTATGGAGGCCACTTCGATTATAAAAAAAAAGTTTTCTTGATTCAATTCCCCATGGTAATCACTGTCCAGAGTTTTTGAGGAAAAAACAAGTTCTGCACCAGGAATGAAACCATGCCTGTTGTCTGCATGGCAACAGGAAAGGTGTATCAAATTTAGAATATCTTGAAACAGTACAAACAATAGTTGATAACCTCACCTAGTTGCACCAGTTTTTGTTTTATTCACACTTTTGATATTGTCATCTTGCCACGAACGACCGATAGTACCATCTTTGAAAATCCATGTTTCGTCAAGATCGACAAATTCACGTAATCCTTCATTTTTTAAACGTATATATGATTGCAGAAAATGTATACGCTTCAATGCTATATGAGGTAGTTCCATCAAATCTCTTCTTGGAATATCTTTGGAACACTTAAATCCAATGTTTTGTATAATTTTCCACAGAGATGTCTTACAACCATTGAAAATGTCTCTTTTGTGGAGCTTCTCTTTTAATGCAGACAAGGTAATATGTTCCTCTACAAAGAATATAATAATAAACACCTCAAAAAAGTCTAGGTAACACTTCTGAATATCGATATATCGTAGCCAGAATGATCAATATGGATGATTTTTTCTAAGAAATGAACACCTGCAACAATTTCTCATCAAATTATGTAGAGTGCCGCAACAGATTTCAGTTTATTTTTACAAAAAACTAAAAATGCAGCAGATGCGACGCTGCTTTATAATCATTTCATGTATTCAGTGTTTGAAATCAGTTAGTTGGCACTTTGTTTCTGTTGTAAGCACAAATAAAAGTTTCAAGTTTGGTGATTCGACCAAGGAAAGACGACATTTGACTAGAGAAGAGATGTTACGTTGGCATGCTCCAAGCTGGGAGCTCACAACGGGAAGTAACCAGGGTTCTGGAAAGTAGCCCAAGTGTCATAAAACGTTTATGGTCGCGTTTCAATGAAACAGGTAGTTTAGAAGAACGCCATACAGGTCGTTTCAGGATTACTACAGTCGTCCAAGACCGATTTTTGGTTTTACAAGCCAGAAGAGATCGTACTACCACAGCATCTCAATTAGCTCAAGAGCTATCACGAGTTCATAATGTACAAATTTCCGACCAAACTGTGAGAAATCGACTGTACGAAGGTCAACTCCACTCCAAACGTCCTTTGAGAGTTCCACAACTGACCCATGGAAATCGCGCTGCTCGTTTAGCTTGGTGCCAAGAATACGTTAACTGGGATCAAGACAGGTGGCCAACAATTCTCTTCAGTGATGAATCTAGATTTACTTATTATAAGAATTCGAATATGGAGGAAACCTGGAAAGCAAAACCGTCTCCAGCATGCTCGAGAAGTTGTTAGACAGGTGGGCGGATCAGTGATGTTTTGGGGAGGTATAGGCCTTGGTGGAAGAACTGACCTCGTTTTCATACAGAACAACCTCACGGGAAATTCTTACGCAAATGAGATAGTTTTACCTGTAGTGGTACCGTATCTCCAAACAATGGGTCAAAATCGACCCTTCCAACAAGATAATGCCCCTCCTCATCGTGCAAGAGTTGTCTTGAACGTTCTTGAAGAGAATGATATCGATCTTCTACCGTGGCCATCCAGCTCCCCAGATCTGAATCCCATCGAGCATGTGTGGGACACCCTAAAAAGAAATCTCCTGCGTCAAAACGTCTTCCATCATGAACAGGAGCTTCGATTAGCAGTTCAGGGGGCTTGGAATGACTTAGGCCAAAATGTAATAGACAATTTAATATTGAGCATGCCGCGACGATGCCAAAGTGTCATTAATAACAGAGGTGGACCTTCTGGGTACTGAAAAATATGAGTGCTTCCATATCGTTTCGAAAATATTAGTTCAGGATTTTTTTTTTGTTTTACCAAACTTCGTCATTTTCAAATTTGAAATTTTTTTTATAATAGATGCTTTGGAGAAGTCAAATATTATTTTGTTTTCTTGAGAATACATTATACACAATACATCCTAACAAAAACCTATAAGTTCGAATCAGCAAATTCATATTTTAAAGATATTGGTAAGTGTTCCCTAGACTTTTTTGAGGTGTTTAAACTTGATTTAGACAAAGGTTTTAATGACTATCGTTCTAGAACTTGTCATAGATAGTTTTTCTTATGGCAATTTGATTTAAATCGTCAATATGTACTACATGTTTCTCACGATTCTGTTTTTTCTTGGACTTCTCAGTGGATCACCACTCTTTGTCTTTCCATAATATTGTTAATGGATGAAATGCTTACTTGTAAAGCACTCGCTACCAACTGTAAGCAAAAAAATCATAGTATGTAAGATGTGTAGACAATTTGGAAAACAACAAATGAACAAGTTAAGTTGTATCATAATATTTCTTTTTTAAGGGTGGAAGGACCCTTCTGTTATTGATTTTAGTGGTATTTACATCTCTTACAGCTATAAGGGAGAGAAGAGGCCCCCATTATCTCGTTCATGTTGGAAATAATTGCATAATGATGCAATCATGTTTTGGGCTTGGCTCGAGAAAACTCTTGGCATTTTCACTATTTATATAAAATAAATATTCGAAACACTGAGTTCTGAAAAGAACTGATTTTAAAATAATGGTTCCAATATCATCAAAACTTCGTGGAAAACACTTCAATCCAATCTCAATCAGCACAAGAAAGCGAACTGAAATAAAAAATAAAAATACGTGAACGCCGCATTTCAATGCCAACTGTCATGAAAAAATGTCACCATATGTCACTAGTAGTTCCTTTGGGCGTGACTAATTATTTGTTCTTGTCCATTGCAATCTTTTCCAATCAGACATCCCTAGCTATGACGTCTCTTTAAACTTAACGTGAACAGACTATATATAACCGATCAACACGAAACTTGCGTAGGCTGACGCAGAAATTAATTCTGTTTCGAATGAAACTAATGCGAACGCTGCAGAGTTACCAACTGCCGCAGCATTGCCAAGTTCCGCGAACTTAATTGACATACCTCGTACTGTACACTTCCTCTTGCAGTTATTGGCAAAATGCTGCTTAATAAGCCCAGAACTATCGAGCTTGACAATCAACTAGAAAGAGATTAAATTGATGAAAGATTAATACGGAGCATACAGGGGGCGAGCAATAAAATCGTTAAACATTATGGAAAAAGCAACTGAATATACTGTGCAGAATTGCAGGTTGAAGCAATATCTAACTTCGAGAAAATTCATGAAACAAAATATTTTAGGCCCAACCTAAGGCCTTACCTTTCACCAAAATCGTCTGCATCGAAGCAGGGCGAATGCAGTGATTTGAAGTCGCATCAATTCGAAATAGATCTACTAAGTATATGCAAAAAGTTTCTTCTGCCTACACCGAATATAGATTTTTTACTTGTATTCAGTATTATTCAAAATCTAACCTAACCTTTTCTCCCGCTCTTATTGAATTGAAGGGAAATTCAATGCAATTGTTTTCTGATTCAAGCATTCAAGTTTTGCGATTTGAAAATTATGTATTTTCTTGATTTTTTAAATTATCAAAACTATGAATTACGTGGACTTTCATAGTTATTATGAAATTTTGATACGATCTTATGCAAGGTTACTGCATCGTGAAGAACTTATGGATTTTTTAAGCAAACATTCATCCCGCGTACTTTTTGATTCATGTATCACAATATTTTAATTATTACAATCTTGCATTCGAGGCATCTGAAAGTGATCCGGGAATCGAGACAGAATTCCCCCATAATACACCACAAAAAGACGGCTGCAAATACGTTTTAACAATATACAATTGTTCAAATAGCCTTCTATGATTTTCTCACGTCATGTGTGAACGTTTGAATTTCTTCAACTAGATGCGGGGCCTGCTGGCGGCTATTTAGAAAAGATGTGGGAACTATTTAAACACCTGCTGAAAAAGCACTGACCGATGTAATGAATCATTTACTTCTTATTCTTGAAAAGAAAATTAATTTAAATTACTCCACATATCCATTAGAAAGTCAGAAATACGCATAATTCATTTGAAGAGTTGTTATTGTACAAAGTATCGATATCCGATAACGTTAAAGCAGTCAGAATTATCTTTGACGTGTAACAATTCGATAATTGAAAAATGGTCAAGAATACAGAGTAAAATTTAAAAATCACGTCACGTTTGAGCAGATTTTGTTATAGGGGTGACAAGAAAGATATGACACAGCACAGCGAGAAAGGAATATACACTCGGAGGCAAAATTAGCGGAACACTCGGAAATTTAACCAAATTCGAAGTTCGATATTTTTCCTAATTCTCAACCGATTTAGATGATTTGTTCGGCAAGTTATAGATCAACTTTTCTGCTTTGTAGAAATTATAAGAGAAAACAAAAAAAATTTGAAAAAAATTTTATACGGGGACAAAACTAAAAGTGTTTTTTTTGTCAAAAATTCGTAACACCCTGTGGAATTTCGTGGTCCGAGTTGAAACGTACAATATCATGGTCTGTCAAGATACATCTTCCTATAGTAACGCCCTTCTTGTTTCATGCGTTTATCTCTATTTTTGCAAAATATATTTAATTTCAAGTAGAAAATCACCATTTTGGAGAAATTCCATTGAATCAAAAATTGTCATTAAAATTCGTCTATCAATTTGGAATTTTCTTATTATCACTCAGGCGTGTCGAAATTGTCGTTTGCGATTTTTATGTTCGAATTGCATTAGTTATTGATGACAATTTGGTTAATTTGGTGAAAATTAGGAATTCATAGGAGATAACAGTCGGTAGGTATCAAAAAACACAACCGAATTTTGGGACCATTGATAAAACTTTTCATTTACACATGTGCACACCTTTTTTATCAAATATGAAATACAACACACGTTTTTTTGTATATGACCACATTTGCACTTGTTTGAAGAATGAGAGTTTTCCATTCTTTGATTTGATACAAATTCGATCGGTTGCGGTGTTTTGTGATTCTTTTACTGTTTACGATTCGAAACGGTATTTTTCATTCAGAATGAGAGATTTACCACCAACCTCAGTAGCAAGGGCAGTTACATTGATCGAGGAAGGGCGCACCTACCGCTCAGTCGGTACCATGTTGGATGTCTCACGTCGGTTATCCATCGAATCTACCGACGTTACAGGGAAACTGGATTGTTCGTGAGGAGGCGAGCACAAGGAAAAAATCGGGCAACCCGCGCTATACATGACCGTTTCATCGTCAATCAAACCATAAGAAATCCTCGTCTTACTGCTGTTCAGGCACGTAACCTTTTACAAGCAGTGGATAACATTAACGTCAGTGTGAGGACAGTCAGAAGACGATTAAATAAAGTTGGTCTGAGATCATACGCGCAAGCAAGAGCACCAAGACGCGATAGAGCCCATCGGGTAGCAACATTAGCGTTTGCTAGGGAGCATGTAGCATGGACAATCAATCAGTGGAGACGAGTTTTATTTAGTGATGAAAGCCGATATTGTGTGAATTTCGTGGATGGTAGAGATAGAATATGGAGGCATCGAGGGGAACGGTACAATCAAGCGAACTTCGCAGGAACTGAGCAATACGGTGGAGGGTCAGTATGATATGGGGTGGCATATGCTTGGGAGTACGAACGGAACTGGAGATTATTCGCAATGGATCACTTAATGCCCATCGGTATATAACAGAAATCTTGGAGCTCCATGTTGTGCCTTTTGCTCCTTACATAGGGGAAAATTTCCTTTTCATGCACGATAACGCGCGCCCTCATACTTGGCGCATATAATATCTCAATGAAGTTCGGATCACACGAATTGACTGGCCGTTGCGGTCACCGGATTTAAACCCGATCGAACACGTTTGGGACATTCTTGGAAGAAGAGTTCGACAACGGAATCCAGGCAACGTTGAAGAGCTGACATTGGCTTTGGTGAAAGAGTGGGACAACATACCTCAACAGATGATAGACAACATCATTGGGAGTATGCGAAATCGTATACGCGCTGTAATAAGAGCTCGGGGGGGTCATACTCTCTACTCAAATCAAATGTTTTTTTTTGTGGGTCATCATGAATATTTTTCTCAACGTGTTCATTTCATTTCACGAGTGTATCGCCAGGATAAACACCTGCTCTCAATTTTAGACAGGAATGATAATTATTATAGAGTGTCACACAAAAAAATTCAAAAATAAATGTGCAAAATCAACGATTTTTCCAGTGTACTTCGAGTTCTCCCGGAGCGTGAAATTGGCCTGTGAATTTCAAAAATTTTCATTTCGTTAGATTTCCGCTTCTCCAATTTTGATTTTATTTTTTGGCTAACCTCCGCTGTTATGCACCTACGCAAGATTGAAAATAAATTCTTGAAATTTGTGACTTTTCGCTTCAAATTGGATATCTCTTGTAAAAATAGAGATAAATGCATGAAACAAGAAGGGCGTTACTGTAGGAAGATGTGTCTTGACAGACCATGATATTGTACGTTTCAACTCGGACCACGAAATTCCACAGGATGTTACGAATTTTTGACAAAAAATACACTTTCAGTTTTGCCCCTGTATAAAATTTTTTTTCAAATTTTTTTGTTTTCTCTTATAATTTCTGCAAAGCAGAAAAGTTGATCTATAACTTTCCGAAAAAATCATCTGAATCGGTTGAGAATTAGGAAAAATATCGGACTAACGAATTTGGTTAAATTTTCGAGTGTTCCGCTAGTTTTGCCTCCGAGTGTATTTCGAGTCATCGGAAATGGAGCAAAGAAAGCGATAGAATAATACTGGGTTAATACGGAAAACTTTGCATGATAGTCTTAAGAAATTAGAATTGCATAAGAATACCTTTATAGAAATGCAAAAAGTTGTAATTCCAAATACATGTAGGATAGTTAAGAAATTTATGTCAAGTATATTGTAATCGAGCCTATTCCCTTCGATTGCTGAGAAAGGCAAATCATATCCAGCTAACAGGTGAGAGAGTGCATAAGTTCACGATAATGAATAATGATAATAATATCAGAGAATTCTTCTCTGAAAAAGGTCGCACTTCTGACCTCCACAGAGTAGTATCGTTGGCTGATAACGGATATACACCTCTAAATCTTGCTACCAGTGATGACCTGCTGAATCTACCGTTCTTATCAGATACTAAAAAACAAGAGCAATGGTCAAGAAAGGACGACATCACCATGAGATTAATCAACCACACATCTATAAAGAAGATTCCAACAAATGGTTGATGAAAGGAGAACTATTCGCGGAAACAGAAGGATTCCTTATGGCCATTCAAGACTAAGTCATCGCTACAAACAACTACAACAAAGTTATAATTAAGCACGGAACATTAAAAACAGATAAGTGCAGAAAATGCCATATAAGATCGGAGACTATACAGCATATTTTGTTCGGATGTGAACAACTGGCCAATACGGACTATCTTCACAGGCATAATCGAGTATGTAACATTATCCACTAGAAACTTGCACTCAAGTACGGACTTCTGAATGCCTCCCAGCCACATTACAAGTATCACCCGGCGCCCGTATTGGAAAATGACTATCAGATTATACTACGATAGGCCTGTTATCACTGACAGAATGGTGACGAATAGTAGGCCGGACATAGTGGTGTATGATGAGAGAGCCAGAACAGCAATGCTTTGCATGATAGCCTTAAGAAATTAGAATTGCATAAGAATACCTATATAGAAATGCAAATAGCTGTAATTCTTAATACATGTAGAAAAGTTAGGAAATTTATGTTAGTATATTGTAATCGAGCCTATTCCCTCTGATTTCTGAATCTGGGAAATGTGAATTAAATCCAGCTAACAGCTTAGATAGTGCATAATGCCCCTCAAGGGGCTCCGAAACAATATTTCTGAGTACGGCCTTAGCGAACCCGAGGTACCCTAGCTTAACCTGGTAGTAGGTATAAAATGCAAATTACGCAATGATGTACAATCTGCGAAACATGTGAATCAACATTGTACCACCATAACCTTTTGTCGAGTTCAAGATTTAGGAAGAGGGTCTTGTGCGGAAAGTGAGTCACAGGCTCCCTCAGCAGCGTGATATCGAGTAGGGATACTGAAACACAAAACTAAATGTGAAGCAACATCAATACCTCCAAACCGTCTCTAGATGTTTCAACGGTGGCGCAACCCATTATGCCTACTACCATAAGAGCCGGACTCCCTAGGAAACGCATGAAGTGAAATTCCTTCCTTATGCGTTCCTATTACAAGATTCCAAACTTGGAATCGGAAACGACAGCATACAGATACGCGTTACATCTTGAATTCATAGAAAATTATCCGGAATTTCAGCACATATCCGAGCAGAGAATTTCGGATCAACGAAGAACAATCGTTAAAAACAGGCTACTTTTTTCAGAAGCGCTGCAAAGCATACGAGAAGAGGTCATAATGGCACTCAGAAGCCAAGATGATACTCATAACGGTATACCTGCCGGAGTCAAAGAAAGTTTTACAGATAACATCGAAGCCACGGAAACGAATATTAACATGGAATGCCCTCCTGAGCCGAATCAGCAGAAGAAATTTATGTATTTAGCAAGATCAGAACTCAACATAGCAATAACTGAATTCAATGGTAGTAACCCAACTAAACGACCTAAACTGCCCAAACTGAAGACCAACAAGAACACCAATATCATCCTAGCAAGCTTTAACTAAGTGTTTGAAGAATACACTGACTAGAATATCCTGGAGAAGCTTCACATTTTGATTTACTATGGAGCGGTAGCGGTTCTTCGACTACACAAACAACAAGTCTCCACAACTCTGATGAGAGCTGAGCCAAAAAGCGCCAGAAAACCACCATGGCAAAAACGACTGGAAAAGGATATTGATAATATTAGAGCTGAAATCGATCGCCTCACAGAGTTCCTTACAAACGAAAAACACTCAAGGCGCTTGAAATCACATATACGCAAAATTCATAGAAAAATTGGTACGATCACAAAACACCCTGATCACAAACAAACATCGACGTGTATATTGACACTTTAAAGCAGAAACTCCAAGCAAAAGCAAAGAGGCTCTCAAGATACATCAAGTGTACTGAAAGGAAACACCAAAACTAAAGGTTCCTGCAAACGCAACAATGTACGTAAGAAAAGACGAATCCACAACAACAAATAAGATAAAATTGCAGAAAGGGATGTATCAGGGTGATCCCATTTCTCCGAGTTGTTTACTCTGGCTCTGGAGGATTTTTTCAAGAAACTGCAATATCAACGAAAAAGGATAAAAGTAGATGGATCGTACCTAAGTTATTTGCGTTTTGCGTCATGTCGAGCGATCCGGCTGAATTGAAAGAAATACTATTGCAGCTGATGGAGGCACCTGAAAGAGTTGGCTTGGAAATAAATACAAAAAAAACCAAGATTATGAGCCCCACTGAAATTCAAATACACACATCACGAAAATTGTCGCATCACTTGGTATTCGGAATTCCACAATCGATTAAGCAGCTCGATCGCAGTTTCTTTGTCAACATATGTTTTTAGACATATGAGGGGAAAAAATCTTATCTATGTAGTAGCATTTGTTTCGATATGATCTCAAACACGTCTGAAACCAGAATGAGTTTATTTGACTATCAGTATTCATCTCTTCGGTTTCACGCTAAATTAATGCAAGTTTTTTGTGTTTCTTGTTGATTTTCGAATATTTGAATTCATTGTAATGGCTGCTGAACGTCCTGGACGCTATTTGAGTGATATTTCAAGAGCAATTAATCGGTATCACGAAACAGGGGAATATGGAAGAAGGGCCGGACAGGGACGAAACCGGATAACAACACCAGTTGATGCTACAAAATGATTTTACACATTCCAGAAATGTGCATATTTCATTGCAGGCTCAGAGAAGACCAAGGGTGGCTTCTACCGGCCCGCGTCTCACCAGAGAGCATCGAGTTGCAAGACTTCGGTTTGCGAGGGTACATGCAAATTGGGGTATTCCAGAATGGTCGAATGTTCTCTTTTCCGACGAGTCCAGGTTATGTCTAGTAACAAATGATAGACGCATGCCTGTATACAGATGACCTGGTGAACGGTATCAGCAATGCACTGTACGGCTTGAATGCTACAAAATGAACTTGCATTTTCCAGAAATATGCATAATTCATTGCAAACTGTTAAGAACAGGCTCAGAGAAGACGATATCAGACCAAGGGTGGCTTCTATCAGCCCGCGTCTCACCAGAGAGCATCGAGTTGCAAGACTTCAGTTTGCGAGGGAACATGCGATTTGTGTTATTCCAGAATGGTCGAATGTTCTTTTTTCCGACGAGTCCAGGTTATGTCTAGTCACAAATGATAGACGCATGCCTGTATACAGACGACCTGGTGAACGGTATCAGCAATGCAATATCCGGTAAACCGAAAACTTCGGATGGAGCTCAGTAATGGTGTGGGGAGGCATTTCTTTCCATGGTCGAACTGATTTAGTCCTAGTGAATAATGGAGGAATGACAGCGGCCAGATACATCGCAGAAATCCTTGAAACCCATGTTGTACTCTTTGGCCCATTGATTGGCGTAAACTTCATTTATATGCATGATAATGCTCGTCCTCATGCAGCTAGAGTAGTTACTTAATTTCTGCAAAATGCCGAAATTGATATTTTAAGATGGCCTGCCGGAAGTCCCGACATGAATCCCATAGAACATGTTTGAGACAACATGGGGTGGCTAATTCAGCAACGTAGGATGCCTTGTAGAACACTCCAACAACTAGAAAATCTGCTTTGTGAAATTTGAAACTCAAGAGTACATCCAAAACTATTTGAGGGTTTTTCGAGACGCGTACTGGCAGTAATTAGGGCCCGGGGAGGAAACACTCGATTTTAAAAATGATTATACATTCGATGCTAGTTGATTGGTCTATTCGCGAATGTTTGAAGATGGTAGAATTTTTCAATTTTTCATTAACTCGAAAATTGATGATATTTTTCATCATAACTCATCTCTTTTGAATGATATCTTCTTATTTTACACTTCTGAAAGTTACCAAGCGACTCTTGAATGACCAACCTAAAAGTTTATATAGTATTGTCGTAAAAGTTGGGTGATGCGACAATTTCTGTGGGGAGTGTATATATAAACAACTAGATTATCGAGAGAGTAGAAGAATATTTATATCTTGGACACTATTTCCAACAAGGAAAAGAGAATTAATCCGCAGAGATAACTAGATAAACCGGGCTGCATTCCGAAATCTGCATCATATCCTCAAAAACTTGGACATCCCTATCAATTTGAATCACAAGATGTATGATACATGGTAACCTACCCACTTATTAATAGGATGTAAACTAATAAAAATGACTTAAATTAGAAAAGATTCACAGTTTGTGGTTCACCCTGCTCTGTCGTTTTAGATGGATCGTGGATTTTAGTTCCCTTCAAGCATCCAATGTTCTTTCACAATAAAATGAACACAATTTATTTAAATTTATTTATTCATTAAATATCAGGGCTTCACAAAATTTGAGAAATGGACTTATCTTTTTAGGGATGTGCTAGCACATAAAATGGACCGTAGCTCAGCAGGTTGATGGCTATCCAAGAAAAAGATTGAACTCTTCTAAAAATAACGGATGTTGGTGGTTATTCAAGAAGATGAACTCCTCCAAAAATAAATTTGTGGAACTGAATGTCGTTTTTCTCTTCAAAAATAAAATAAAGAAGTCGTTTTCATCCTCAGCTAAAATAGAGGTGTTGAATTTGTCCTCTTTCAAAAAATATGGCTGGTGTTTTGTCCTCTCCAAAAAATATATGGTTCTTGTTTTGTCCTCTCCAAAAAAAATATAGCTGGCATTTTGTACTCTCCAAAAAAAAATTATAGCTGGTATTTTGTCCTTTCCAACAAAATTTGGCTCTTGTTTGTCTTCTCCAAAAAAATACTGTTTTGTCCTTTCCTGAAAACTGTAAAAGTTTTTATATATCACCATGTGCTCGTGATAAGTACAAATTACCTATCCTCTGCATTTATTTGCAGAGATAAATATAGAGATATACATATGATGAGAAAATAGAATGGTGATTGAGCATACCAGACTTGCCAATCAATTATAAAAAGAAAATCTAGATATCATGATAACAAAAATCACTTATTTTCTAGGCCATTCAAATAAAGCCGAAGAGAGGTTAGATTAGAAGTTAATAAGCAAAAGCAATATAAGATGAATATGAAAGGAATGAAAAATAATGAACAAGAGATGTTGGGTAATGCTGAAAGAAGATGAACAAAGCGTAGGTTTTATTCTTCATCTTTCATATGTTTATTGTTTAAGATTTCACTGAAATAGTTTCAAATCTTTCTATATTATGTAAACACTTTGTATCTGAATAATTTGTGAGCACAGTTTCTGGATGTTTATTCACTTGTTGTTGCTCCATACTGATAAATAAATGAATAAACTAAATGACATATCACATTTAAACTCTTCGTTAGTATAGAAAACAGTTGTGCCAACTTAGCAACAAAAACTTCGACAATCGTTTGAAGCAGATTTTTAAATAACCAATTTCTAGTACTTTTAACAGAATGTACAGGAACCATTTTGTTACCTTAGGCTGGTGGTCGTTTTCACGTGATAGATATCAAAGCTTCGAAAATTTAAGCCCACGGTAGTGGAAATTTCTCAAAAAATCTCAAAATAGGAAACTTGTCTATACAAAACACGTAATGTAAATTTGATGAAAACTATTAGATTTCGAAAATTTAAACTGGTTGAAAACGGTCAACGTATCTCACAATTATTGAAATGCAGGAAATTGAAATATGCGCAGTTCATCGAAAAACATGTATTGTTGGTTAACCAGTCATATTACGTGATACCTGATTTTTGCGATACGATTGATCTTTATTGATAGCGCAGCCGCCAAAGAATTGAGATAAAACGAGATTGAACTGGAAAATATATACACAATAGGAACATGTGCTTCAAGAAAAAACATCAACTTCTGTAGGCATATCCGAAAAAAGCATGTGCTAATAACACAGTGCGTGAAAATGACACTTCAAAATTCTAACACGCGGGAGACATACCTAGTAAACCTATATCGGGTACGCTGAATCCAATGGTAACCACCGTTTTTGAAAGTTAGCTGATTTTAGAAGGGTTCGTCGCATATGACTTCAGTACATTATATGACTGTAATTCCCAAACCGTTCGGAATATCGCTTTACTGTCTTCGGCAAAGTTTTAGCTATATAACCTTGTGTCATGGAAATTAATGAAAATTAACATTATAAGGAATTTTGCATTATTTTCTGATCAACCCTGGTATTTAAAATTATATCTAGTCCTCGAAATTCTTTCAAGCAACTACTTTCCATTATCAGTGAATCTCTTCCAGTTCAAATAAATCTAAATTCAATTTATATGACCACAGATCGATTGTAATAATTTAATATTTCAAATTTTCTCTCATAAATGCTGAAGTATATCTTTCAGATATCAGAAAATGGAACAAGGAAGCGCAGCATTCTTAATGTCACGTATTGAGTGTTTCAGTGGTTCAATGTGGGACCTCCAACTAACATAACAGGTAACGGACATGTCGATGGATGAGGGAGGGGCACCTGTGTGTCTCTGTCCGTACGTTGGAGTTCGCGTAGCACAAGGCAGGTGCTCAAGAAGCACCTGCACCCTAGATCTCCACTTACACTTTCTTTTATATGGTGCATCTTCCTATATAACCGCTCTTATAATTACATCTTCAATGTCCAAGTCCGGAAGGGAAACATTCCTGAAACAAGCTCAAATAAGGGATGTTTATTATAGGAACATTAATGGAACTTTTTCAGTATAGTAGGTAAAAGCTAATCAATATTCGACTGATTATTATATTATATTTCATGATACATGGTGAGTCATGGTTGAACTGTAATAAGTAAATCATGCATAAGCAATTTGATCTCAATCAAACATCTGATAATATCGAAAATCCGTAGAATGAGTTCAAAACATCGTCAATGATGTGTGGATAACTTTGAAAATTCCGATGTTCTTCTTGTGAAAATATCGTTTGAATATGTCAGCAGGTCTGGACTTAACTATCCAAAATAATGTGTTACCATTCGATTACTAACGATTGAATTAGATTAGATTTCATGGATTGAAAATTCTATTTGTTTTAATAGGTTCAGAATACCAACAATAATTATATGAAAATATGTTGAATCTTAATAAATAAAAACAATGAAATATCTAGTGGCATTTACTTTGATTTTATTCAATCGAAAGAATTCGACTATATTACTTTGTTAAATTATATATAAATAGAAAAATAAACATATTGGTATTCGAATCTGATGAACAATTTTCGATTATAATGAAACACGATTTTCATTCTTCGATTTTCAGAAACCCTTTCACAATATTCATGGAATCCTCATTTAACACTTGGTGAAATATAAGGAACATATGATAGATCAAAACACTTGCAATGGTTGCACAAAAATATGTTAAAATATTCAACATATTTTTGGGGTTATTATCAGCCCATTCTAAAGAGTAATACAATACTGAAAGATAAAATACTTAAATATAACGGCATTTACAACAGTAGATAGACTCAAGTCTATTTGTTCATTATTATTTGGCTGGTTTTCTTCGCGGAGGACGTGATTTCAATCATATATTAAATCTCCATCCTATACCTAGATGTATAGAGTGAATTCACTCAAAATCTTCGAAATGATTTTCATCTATACAATGGTCAGAAACAATTATAACAAAGCTAGTTGAAATGAAATTACAATTGCAACTACCTATAAATTACCTATGCCTAACTAGATCAGAGTCCCTTTATCTCACTGTGTGAGATCTTCGTCTAGAACCTATGTCCTAGATATAGCCTTAGGATAATACTCATCACTTCATTCAACTAGCTTTATTACAGAATAATTATCGTTAATAAATTACTAATTATAATCAAGGTAACTAATGCAAAAACAAACTTAACTATAAAGTTAATAAAGGAGTCTCAGACGAGATGAATTCAAACTACATAACTACTAATTTTCAATTTAGAACAATCTTAGCTTGTCAACAAAATGAAACTCAATGATAGAGCTCAGTCAACGATTAATGAAGATAGAGGAAAAGAATTGGATCATAAAGAAGAACACTTAGTTTATAGGACTGAGGTTAATTCCCATGTTTCGGTTTTCTGGTATTCCTGTATCTTACAGCTTACAGGTTACTTGATTGGCTGAATATGGTTCACAAGGTGACTGCCCTAGGTGGCAAGAGTAGTTCCTTAAAGACGTGGTTACCCCAGTCGTGAAATATCAAGGTTTGGCATAAAGATGAAAACTCATGACAGTAAAATATCTTGATGGTGAAAAAATCTATAACAATACCATATCTCTCGAATATATATTTTTAAGATGAACAGAATGAATTTGACTTACCCTTGGAATTGCAGATATTGATCTAGGTTAATATAACGAAAGAAAATTCGAATTCTCTCTACTCTCTAATTTCGTTGTCGAGGAAATCCGGCAAAATTACCGACTACTTATAACGCCTCAGACGATTGGAATTTATCCAGAAAATCAAAAGAATACTTAATTATTTTTTCTGCTCCAATAGAATCACAAACGATTCCGAAGATTTCTGAATGGAAAGAGCGAATTCCGAACTTATATAGACTCGGTTCTATGAAAAACTATTGATTTTCAAAAAAAACTAATGAAAAAGCGAAATTATTCTCTTCACAACAATAAAGTGGAAATGAAACAAAGAATGAGTACTGCTTTCCGTTCTCCCACAAAAACGAGGAAACGATCTTCTTTCAAGTACTGACGTACAATTAACCGGTGAACAACCCAGATGAATACCAGCGACACCTTACGGATATAACTATAATTTTCATTGGGTATCATTCCCTGTAGATTCTTGATTCGAATTTTCTACTGTGTGAATATTCAACTTGATGAAATGAGATTGAATTATTAATAAAGTTATGAAAGCTGAGTTTAAATGATATAAATGATTAATTCGAGAAATCAGACTGTATTTTTTTCGTTATTTAACTAATTTTTGTTTCATATTTGTATTGTTTGCAGAAATTATCTAGGTAAATAGAGTTTTAATATTTTTAATGAATATGTATTATCAAACTGACAACCACCTAAATCCGAATCATTCACCTTCACGATAGCGCACTACGCTAATACTTCTTGATATTTCCGTTTTCTATGTTGTCGTTAATCCTATATGAACACATCGAGGTATCACAAATCACAGAAAACATAGTTTCATTGAGGAGGTCGTTACTTGTTGAAAATCGATATACATATTTTCAATGAAATAAAACTAAAGTATTTAGATTTTCACTATATTAACAAATTGTAACAATGAGTGAGAATTTAATAAACTATCAAACTATCAAGAAATTCGTTGGCCTTTGGATTACAGTAACTATCTGTTTCTTCAGTAACATTGTTATTTCTGAATGAAACATGAACGAGCTTAATGTCTGTTAGGCATTTTGCTAGAAATAAGTATAAGGAGTCGACCGCATATACCTAACGGTATATATAAGAATAGTAAGACTTTCCAACTTGAAATTGTTCTCTCATAACTGAAGCACCTATCATAAAATCGGCAGATATCTTCAGTTTGAGAAGAGCTTTTGTGTCAGTATTTCTTCAAGTGTTCATCTTTTCTGGATATTAATGAAATCCGCATACTCTTCTCGCTTCTTATTTATAGCATCATCTCCGAAAGAGAAAGCCGATCTCTTTGCTGTCTCGTTCTCAAAGAATTATGTGCTGGGTTCATCTAACGCAATACCACCGAACATTCCACCTACAAATTCTTCCATGGCAGAAATCAAGTTTAGGGATCGCACTGTGAGACGGACTCTCGAGAAGCTGAACTACAAGAAGGCAGTTGGTTAGACGAAATATCACCCATTCTCAACCGTCTGTTTCAGATTCCTTATGAAAGCCAGACTTTTCCATGCAGCTGGAAAATAGCGAGAATTCAACCGATCCCAGGACAGGAAAAAAGTCCTTCTCCTGAAACTACCGCCCTGTTACACTTCTTTCCATTATGTCCAAAGTGATGGAGAGGGTCATAAATGATGAACTCATTAAATATCTTGAGTTGCAGGGAATTATTAACGACCGTCAGTATGGTTTTCTCAGGCAAAGATCGACAGGAGATCAACGATGGAAAACATGGGGAATCTAGAGCAATAGCCTTCGATTGGGTTTGGGACTTGTTGAATAAACTTGCTGCATATGGGCTTCCCGAAAAATTGCAGGGTTGGATAAGTAGCTTTCTTACAAATGGATCAATACAAGTTGTGGTCGACGGTATAACATCAGACTGTTTCCAGTTGCAAGCAGAAGTACTTCAGGAATCCATTCTTTCGCCAACCTTGTTTCTGTTGCAGATAAACGTTCTTCTGTCATCTACAGAGAACAAGACATTCGGTTTTGCAGACGATTCTAATCTGGTTTCGTCTTTCAGTAGACTGCGGTAGATTACAGCTGCGGAATCACATCGTCAGAGATGTCAACAAATGAATAACCTAAACTCTGACTTACAGAGGATATCTGAGTAGGGTCAGTTGAACCTGGTGGGCTTCTATGCGAGTAAGACTCAAGCGATTACGTTTTCTAGAAAGGTTCCCGCTGGAGAACCGCCTTTAATGATGTAAGGCCAACATATTGCATCCAAAGATTCGATGCACCTTCTCGGAATAACGGTCAACTCCAAGTTTTGCTGGCATAAACATGAATCAGCAATAGCTGAGTCGACATCAGCTTAACTTAGTTTTCTTTCCAGAGCCAAGCGATACTTCACGTCATTCCAGTTGTTGCTTCTAGATAAGGCGCAGATTCGACCTGCTTTGGAATATTGTTCCAATGTATGGGGATCTGCGCCCGAACATTCGATGCGGATAGTAGTGCAAAAACAGGCTGTGAACAACATCGACCACCCGGAGAACACCAGCGATCTCCAACCGCTGGCTCTCAGAAGACAAGTTGCTGACCTTTCTGATTCACAGATACTTCCACGGAAGATGTTCCAAGGAGCTGAAAGATCTTGTTCCGAGAAAACTCATGTTTTGCCACAACACTCGGCTGGCAAGGACTTCTCATCATATGGCGGAATATTTAACGACCCCTCGAACCTCTCTCTATAAGAATTCCTTCGTTTACAGCCGGTGAACTGTGGAACTCGCTTCCGTCCAACATCTTCCCAACATCCTACAATTTGACCCTCTTCAAGAAGCGAATAAACGGACACCTCAATTCTTCCCAGGCACTTACTCCTGTGGTGTAACAGGTTCGCCCATTCCTGGGAAGCGCGCATAAAAAAAAACATCTTTTGAAAAAATATAATTTCACGATGAAATAATTATTTTCTTTAGAAAACCCTTCTGTCTCTGTGGCTTCATCAGATAGATCAGTATCTATCTGATGAAGCCACAGTGTGGTGAAACCGGTCATAGTTTTGTTAATATAGTGAAAATCTAAATACTTTACTTTTATTTCATTGAAAAAAAAACATAGTTGCTGATTCTTTGCCTCAAATCTTTATTGAATATCATTCTTCAATTACTATATTTCATCCTATTGTACAGATATTCTTGAAAATTTGAATTTTAAGTAGAAAACAATAGTACTTATTATGAAGGTTCAGTTAGGATAACCCCTGCCTCAAAAATTTCCTGTAGTCTAGCTGGTAATGAGTCTGTGGCTCACTTCTTTGTAATAGAAGTTAAAATGATCGAGTACCTTGAAATGCCATATGCCTAAGAGGGATAATCTTCTCAAAAAGCCCTTACGACGACCCTTATAGCAATTCGACAACGTATTATTCATCTTACTTCCTCCGCCTGCTCTTTTGTTTTTCGCGCATCTTATAAGAATCTCAACCACACCGATATTATTGTCGACTTGTACATATCTCATCATATTAATGCATTGAGTTCAATATACGTATATAGTACAAAGCGGACTTCATAATAAGTAATAAGTAATAAGAACCCAATGTTGCTAGAACCCAGCCATTCCCTAACACCCTCAACGAATACATTGACATTGTGTGCCACATGATTCCAGGAGCTCTGGGTATGTGCCACTTAGGGTGAAGGCGGAACTACTCCAAGATGCTTAAATATGTTTTTTTCACAAAAGATAGGAACGAATTACATGAGACAGAAAAGTTTTCTACAGAAAATAATTATTTCATCGTGAAATTATACTTTTTTTAAAAGATGTTTTTTTTTATGCGCGCTTCCCAAGAATGGACGAATCTGTTACACCACAAGAGTAAGCGCCTGGGAAGAATTGAGGTGTTCGTTTATTCGCTTCTTGAAGAGGGCCAAATTGTAGGATGTTGGGAAGATGTTGGACGGAAGCGAGTTCCACAGTTCACCGGCTGTAAACGAAGGAATTCTTATAGAGAGAGGTTCGAGGGGTCGTTAAATATTCCGCCATATGATGAGAACTCCTTGCCAGCCGAGTGTTGTGGCAAAACATGAGTTTTCTCGGAACAAGATCTTTCAGCTCCTTGGAACATCTTCCGTGGAAGTATCTGTGTATCAGAAAGGTCAGCAACTTGTCTTCTGAGAGCCAGCGGTTGGAGATCGCTGGTGTTCTCCGGGTGGTCGATGAGGTTCACAGCTTGTTTTTGCACACTATCCGCATCGAATGTTCGGGCGCAGATCCCCATACATTGGAACAATATTCCAAAGCAGGTCGAATCTGCGCCTTATCTAGAAGCAACAGCTGGGATGACGTGAAGTATCGCTTTGCTCTGGAAAAAAAACTAAGTTTAGCTGATGCCGACTCAGCTATTGCTGATACATGTTCATGCCAGCAAAACTTGGAGTTGACCGTTATTCCGAGAAGGTGCATCGAATCTTTGGATGCAATATGTTGGCCTTACATTATTAAAGGAGGTTCTCCAGCGGTGAACTTTCTAGAAAACGTAGTTGCTTGAGTATTGCTCGCATTCAAGCCCACCAGGTTCAACTGACCCTACTCAGATGTCCTCTGTAAGTCAAAGTTTAGGTTATTCATTTGTTGACATCTCTGACGATGTGATTCCGCAGCTGTAATCTACCGCAGTCTACAGAAAGACGAAACCAGAGTAGAATCGTCTGCAAAACCGAATGTCTTGTTCTCTGTAGATGACAGAAGAACGTTTATCTGGAACAGAAACAAGGTTGGCGAAAGAATGGATTCCTGAGGTACTTATGCTTGCAACTGGAAACAATCAGATGTTATACTCTCGACCACAACTTGTGTGGATCTATTTGTAAGAAAGCTATTTATCCAACCCTGCAATTTTTCGGGAAGCCCATATGCAGCAAGTTTATTCAACAAGTCTGCATGCCAAACCCAATCGAAGGCTATTGATCTAGATTCCCCATGTTTATCCATCGTTGATGTACAAACATGAGTGACGTAGGCGAGCAGATCCCCTGTCGATCTTTGCCTGAGAAAACCATACTGACGGTCGTTAATAATTCCCTGCAACTCAAGATATTTTATGAGTTCATCATTTATGACTCTCTCCATCACTTTGGACATAATGGAAAGAATGTTGCACTTCTTTCCAGTAGTTTCAGGGTAAGGACTTCTTTCCTTTCTTTGGGATCGCTATTTTCCAACTACTCGGAAAAGTCTGGCTTTAATAACGAATCTGAAACAGACGGTTGAGAATGGGTGTCAATTCAGGAGCACACTTTCTCAGGACGATTGGCGACATTTCGTCTAGACCAACTGCCGTCATGCAGTTCATCTGCTCGAGAGCCCGTCTCACAGTGCGGTCTCTAAACTCGATTTCTGCGATGGAAGAATTTGTAGGTGGAATGTTCGGTGGTATTGCTTTAGATGAATCCAGCACATAATTCTTTAAGAACAAAACAGCAAAGAGATCGGCTTTCTCTTTCGGAGATGATGCTATAAATAAGAAGTGAGATGAGTATGCGGATTTCATTAATATCCAGAAAAGATGGACACTTGAAGAAATACTGACACAAAAGCTCTTCTCAAACTGAAGATATCTGCCGATTTTATGATAGGTGCTTCAGTTGTGAGAAAAGAATTTCAAGTTGGAAAGTCTTACTATTCTTCAGTCACACCATTAGGTATATGCGGTCGACTCCTTATACTTATTTCTAGCAAAATGCCTAACAGAAATTAAGCTCGTTCATGTTTTATTCAGAAATAACAATGTTACTAAAGAAACAGATAGTTACTGTAATCCAAAGGCCACGAATTTCTTGATAGTTTGATAGTTTATTAAATTCTCACTCATTATTACAACATGAAATGGAAAATTTAAAAATTTAAAATTCGTACAATCAAAATTGCAGAACTAGTCAAGTTATAAATAAAATTGTGAAAATATCAGAACATTGAGTAACTATACAAAATAAATAACAAACAATGGCTTCTTACTAACAACAGTTAACACTTATTCAAATGGAGGTAGTTAATTTAAAAACTAGATGCCAAATATTCACCAACTGAGTAGAAACTATTCCTTACAATTTTTTTCACTGCTCTTTCAAATCCATTCATCTCCAAGTTGATGATATGTTTTGGCAATCTGTTATAGCGCTTTGGTCCCCATACATCAATAAATATTTGTGTGACGGTAATACAGTAGTGAATAGCCATGTCTTTTCCTTGTGTGGTGATGATGAAATGTCGAATTTCTGGGAAACATATCTCTGTTACTATGTACAAACTTCAGGCAGGTGAATATGTACAGACGTGGAATGGTGAATATTTTTTCAGATCGAAAATATTCTCTGCAGCTCTTACTACTTCTGATTCCAGTCAAGGCTCTCTTCTGCTGAAGGAAAACCTTATGAGAATTAACCGAATTTCCCCAGAACATAACGGAAAAAGACACTATGCTATGGAAATAAGAGAAATAGGTGAATCTAGCAGCCTGATGTGTGACACAATTCTTCATACGTCTGATGGCATATATGGCACTATTAAGCCTCTTCTGAATGTTTTCTATTCGAAATTTCGAAAATAAATTCGGTTATTCCGGTACTTGTTTTTGTGAAATGCAGTGTTTGCATTTTTTCTTTGTTCAAAAGCATTCGGTTAGCAGTAAACCAATCCCCAAAATCATTCATGGCCATATTCGCATTCGAATCAGCAGATTCAACAAACGAGCTATCATCAGCGTACCGGAATAGATCCAGCAAACCCAAATCATTGATGAAGATGATAAACAACAGTGGACCCAAAATGGACCTCTGTGGCACGCCAAGCATCGTTGTAAGCTCCTTCGACCATGTACAGCCCAATAAAGTCTCTGACATCTTTCCGTCAGGTAAGATTTTAACAACTTTTTAATTGTACCTCTAATACCATAATAGTCAAGCTTTCCCAACAACAAATCGTGATCAATGACGCCGAATGCCTTCGTCAAGTCACAGCAAGTCAACCTGCAGCACATCTGGTTATCTTGAGCTGTGATAATTGCATCAATAACTTCAACAATAGCACTTTGCACTGATTTCTTTTTTCTATAGCCGAACTGTCTATTCGAAAATAATTTTTACTGCTCGAAAGATTGAACTATTCTATTCTTTATACACTATTCAAAAATCTTCGATATCACTGGCAGAATTGCTATTGGTCTATAGTTTTTGGAATAGTTTTTGCATCCACTTTTGAAGAGAGGAATTATTTTCAATATTTTCAACTCACTCTGAAATACTCCTTAAATTACACATTTGTTTAGAACTTTCACAAGTGGTATGCACAATTCGACCCCAATCTTCTTCATGAGGTGTGATGATATATTATAGATATCAATCGTATTCTTATCTTTTAAAGATCTGATGATTTTTTGGATTTTTGCTTTGGAGATGGGGATGAAAAATAAAGAAGATATCTGACTAGATTTCATATTTTCAAGAAATAATTCCGATTTATGTTTAGAACCAGGAATAGATTCTGCTACTTTTGCTCCCACTTCTTAGAAAAACTTTGCCAGATCTTCAGCTTTTAGATTTGTACTAGTGCCTGACTGGTCTCCCTTTCCTACTTTCAAATCCTCATTGATTATCTTCCATATCTCTCTCTGTTTATTATGAGCCCTATTTAGCCTTTCGTCCTTCCACATTCGTGTTTCCTCTTCCAATTTCATACGCTTATAGGCGTCGTACAGTCTCTCTTCTTCAGTAACACTGACAGCTGTTGCCAGGATATCAAGCTGTTGCTTTATTTTCACCAGTGCTGCTGAGCTTTTAACTTTAATCTCTGTTTTCTTGGCCATTCGTTTTTTGAGTGGACAACACTTATCAACCATGGCCATAAAAGCAGTATCTAGATGAGATGCTTCCTGTTGAGCTGTTGTATTCTTCACTTTGTCCTCCAAGTTGAACCCTGCAATTCATTTCTTCAGCGAAAGTATTCTCCCAGCTGTAATTAATCGTTTATAATACCATTTTTGTTTTTCTTTATTTTGTTCATTTATCTGACAAATGAAACTATGCGATCTATGATCTGAAAAATGCAACTCTTCTGTCACTGTAACAGACAATTCGGAATTGTAGTCGGTAATCGCGTTGTCTATACATGTTGCGGAAAACTGAGTAACCCTAGAAGGTTCGATGGTTATTATGTGAAGAACGAACGACTCAATTAGATTGAGTAACTGATTTCTGTAATCACTCTCCTCTATGAAATCAACATTGAATTCTCCAGTCAAAATAATATTGAACTTCTCAAAAGCTGACAATTCCTGTAGGGAATCCGTTAATTTATCCATAAAGCATTTAAAATGATGCCTTCGGTTTCCTCTTCATATAACAATTTTCCTTTCAGGGATCTTCACTGCCACCATTTCCACATTCGTCTCTAACAACTGAGACATCTTCACACACGATACCATCTCTAGTATCATGACGCCCCCCCGAGCATGCTCGTGTCGGCTGTATATCAGACTTATATTGTAATTTTTAATTTTCAAGACTTTTGAGGATTGATATGTTAGAAAATGTTCGATGAGACATACATAATCATACTTCTTTAATGTTAGTACCACATTTAGATGATTAATTTTGCTACTTAAACCTTGTATATTTTGATTTAATAAAGAGAAATTTTTATTACCTCTTATTTTGATTTCATTTCCTCTATTTTCCAGTTCTACGGCATGGCTCGTCCTGACCATCAACTGAATTATTATTGAAAACTTGTTCATCTCTGGTCTCGAAAAAACACTGCCGATGGCCACTTATTGCCATCGTATAGATCCTTCATGATAGAAAGATGAGCACCTATTTTGAATTATACACTTTTCGCACCTTCCGAAACGGTCAGCGGTTCCACAAAGAAATCTTCTTTTTTGTGTACCTTCTTGAGATGAGTCATTATTTGTTCCTTCGTAACATTCGTGGTTACCTTTCCCAATCAAATCCACGCACGTTTTGGGGCACTGGTGAACTCTTGAGTATCTCCATTCACTACAAGGATTAATATGTACTCTTCGTACGCTTGTCATGAATATCATTTTTTACCGCAGCACTTGTATGTAAAAACACTATGTTTCAGCATATCATTTTTATGTGTATTTCTTGGTTTCTCACGGCTTGTGAATAATCTCTCAACGATGGGCAGTATTTCCAGTTCCAACATTTTTTATTTCCTTAGCGGCCTTATTCATTTTGCCTGAATGCAACATGGTCCTTAAGTTTACGTTGCAACATTTTTCGTGTTTATTGTTCCATGTCCTAGAAATTGTATCCAAATTCCCTTTCAATGTTAGATCCGTTGACAGTCCGAAGTGCCGAGGCAGCGTGATTGGCTTCGTAATACGCAGTTTTTTATGTTATAAGGTGATTGGCATCACGAGCAGCTTAACTTGGGCTTGAAACCAAAGATGCCCCAAAAATTTCTGCGACAAACTCAGGCAGAGTTTAGAACTACATTATTTTTGCTCATTTCTCGAAATCTTTACTTAAATTAATTTGACAAATTCCAAACTTTTTTGGAGCAGTTTATCTACACATCATTCATGCCAAGGCAACTATAAAAAAATGGTGACATACATACGAAAATCTTGATGAATCCTCATTTAATGTCATTAAGATGAGAAGCGGTGAAGCAAAATAAGAAGAACGAAGATCCTGTGTGACGTAACTTGAATGTACTGATTGTTACTTTTTTGAATAAATTCGACAGAATTTTTAGAACGTGCGGAAGTTCAATCTAATTTACTTTTTGTTTGGAGTAATGTCAAATCGTCGCGTGTGGAATCTTAACAACAATTATCTTTGTTAATTCGAGAATAATGTCAGACATGAGCCTGAAACCTTAGGATTACAGTAAAATATCTGTTTTTATTTTAAAATTGTTATTTTCTAGATAAAACATAAACGAGCTTAATGTCTGTTTGGCATCTTGCTAGAATTAAGTATACGGAGTAGTCCGTATATACCTACTACTGTGATTAACGAGTAGTAAAACTTTCCACTTTCATTACAATGGACCACAGGAGTAATGCCGTAACGACAGCCATTTTGTTGGGGAAGGTCAGTGTCTACTTTCCAAACAAAGTTAGAAGCAGTGTTAATTTCCATAAGGACAATTTCAAATCGTGATTATTTTTTATCCAGGAAGTTCCTGAACAAGTGAGTACATTTTATGATTGAATTATGTGATAAATTAAAGAATTTCACTAATAGCCAATTCTTATGTTCGTAAGAATATGTATTTAGACCTAGTTATTGAACTAGTGAGGTTAGGATCTGTAGATGATTATATACGTTTTACATATTTGGTGTTTTTGAAACTATTTCAGAAGAATTTTTAATGGCATCTAAACATGTTCTCAATTTATCCTCAATTTTGGAGTTCTTTAAAGACGATGCCAAGCTTGTAGCTCGAGTACAACTGGCTTCTTCGATACACTTGTCTGTGTCAAGTTTTACCTAGAAAATGAATTTTTTTAGTATGCTACAGAACACATTCGCTACTTTGGTCTCATACCTCTACTTTATATAAACGATCCCGCATGCTAGCATGAACATTGCCGCGAATGATGAGAAGTTCTCCATCAAATGCCATGTCTTTCACATGACCGGACTCTACAGCATTTTCTCCTCGAGCTACAAGCTTGGCATCGTCTTTAAAGAACTCCAAAATTGAGGATAAATTGAGAACATGTTTAGATGCCATTAAAATTCTTCTGAAATAGTTTCAAAAACACCAAATATGTAAAACGTATATAATCATCTACAGATCCTAACCTCACTAGTTCAATAACTAGGTCTAAATACATATTCTTACGAGCATAAGAATTGGCTATTAGTGAAATTCTTTAATTTATCACATAATTCAATCATAAAATGTACTCACATGTTCAGGAACTTCCTGGATAAAAAATAATCACGATTTGAAATTGTCCTTATTGAAATTAACACTGCTTCTAACTTTGTTTGGAAAGTGGACACTGACCTGCTTCAACAAAATGGCCGTCGTTACGTCACACTCCTGTGGTCCATTATAGTACCAGTCATGAAATTTGCTGAAAATCAGTTTGCGAAGAGTCAGTATTTCTTTATTAATTAATTAGTAAAAATCTGCGACCCCTTCTCTCTTCTCATGACATCTTTTTTGGAATGTATAATTTAACAGTGTAATTATTTTCTTTAGAAAACTTTTCTGTCTCATGGGTTTTCCGTTGTAGTTTTTGTGGGAAAGAAAATTATGTATGAGCCCGCAACCAGTACCGTCAGGTTCAGTGGAATCACCACAAACCGGAAATGCCAATACAGGGTAGTGCATAATAGTATGTCACAACTTCTACGTGCAATTTCAAGAAAAAAAGTTCATATAAACATAGGTCCGCAAAAGCTTCGTTACGGAGATACAGGGAAATTTCCGGAAAAAACTTGTTTTTTTCTTCAAAACTCCTACAGTTTCTGAGATATTCAGCCCAAATTTGGAATGGAAACTATTTTTTACAGCATCCATCATCACACGTCCTAAACTCTAACTATAATCCACGAGGTGTTTTCTTTTCCGGAGCCATGTCTTCTTTTGCCCTTCAAACTTTTTTGTTATACGCCACTGATCAGTAAAACAATCAATTTTCGTCATCTTCGTTAAATTTAGAAACTTATTTGACACCTGTAATTTTTTCGTTTTCGAGTAAAAAATTATTGAGTTTGAATTATTTGAATTGTATGTTATTCGCTTAGTAAAAAAATATAATAGAAATACTCGATAGGTATGCCCAAAATTTGCTTTTGTTTTGATGGCTCGTCTTCTGATACTCAAGTTATACTTATTCAATATCCAACTGAAATCCTCCATCGGTTGTAGTGCACACAAATTTATATATTGGTAGCTTGTAGTTTCTCACAAAACTGTGAATGTCAAAAATTCTTTATTAGCCAACATGTCATTGAATAACATTCGAATGAAAATACACAGCTGGGCAGTGTCTGTCATATCGGTGGTCGAACTGTAAAGAAAAGTATGTACATTTCATGATATCATGTTTTGGTTTATCCTGACTCATGACTTCAATACGCTTTGTGACAGTCGGAGGAGATAACTGAAGTTCTCTAATAACAGGCATGATTTCTGTTTTGTTTTCAAAATCTTCAAATAAAGTCTCACCCGCTTCAATGAATACTTCCTTCACAACCGATCATTCTTCGAAATATTTTAAATGACGCAATCGTAGCAGCTTTTGATTCTTTGGCTGGTCTTGTGAACATGGTTTGTTCTTTTATCAAACAAGATATCGAATCACGTACTTTTCGTTTTCTTAATTCACTCTGTGGCGGAAAATCCTTTTCATAGTTTTTATAACCATCTTATGATGTATCTCTAAGTTACCACGGATATTGCAACTGACGCACGACAAATGAGACAAATGCACTTATCCTTCACCATACAAAAGAAAAATTCTTCCTCCCAGTCGTTATTAAAATGATACGTTTTAGACTTATTAAACTTTGTATCGACGTAATATTGCCTTCCAGTTTCAATTCAGAATGACACCAATTCCTGCAGGCGCAACATTGATATCGGCGTGAACGCCGATATAAATTCGAATGTTACCCTCAAACGCGCTTCCCGAAATTTCTAGAAAAGATTCAAGAATAAAAACGCGGCTTTTCTTTGCCAAGTACCGCTCGTTCCTTTGATAAAGCCGCCTTTTGTAGCTAGCAGATTGTTATTTCATTACGTTATAAATTTCTAAAGTTTAGTTACCTACTTATTAAAGATTTTTTTCTTCTCGAAATCTACTCAAAAAGCACTCGCGATCAACCGTTTGAGCTCCCCTGATCTAGGAGCATGCTGATTCCAATAACTACAAGAGGAAGTGTACAGTAGGTTTCGCCTTCTAATATTGTTGAAATAGTTTTGAAGATTTTGAGGTGTCTACACACTCTCTGTATTAATGGCTAATCAATGTTTGTCAACTTGAGTAATTTAAAATTACTTGTTTCAGTATTATCACAAGGTATATTCACTGGCCGTTTAATCTTCGAAACCCATTGCAACATTTTGAAGGTGGAATTCCAGCATGTAAAAATGCCAAGCTTTGGGAACATCATTTTCAAATTGACCAATTCTGAAATTATTCAAAATATTATTGCTATTTATATTATTGGTTGTTATTACTTGTTCTTAAAAACTCTCGCTCCATATTTTGTTGTTTTCTGAATGTGTTTGTTACTAGATGAGTCATCATTCCTACCAGGTTTCAAATATTTGAAAATATTCTCAATAACATTGGCTTCAAAAAAAAATTCCAGGAAAGTCCTTGTACTCCTCCGTTTCAGTTCTCGGGGAATCACCGTTCAATCCTGAGTCTCGGCGATTAACTCATCCTCCAAAAAGGTTCTTCTGAAATATTGCCAAATATCTTAATCGATAGATCAGAATACTTTTGGCTGCTAGGCGACGACACCACATTAATTTCTTTCAGTCTTCTATATTTTTTCAAAAAGGATAATTGAGTTTCTAACGAATGATATAGAATCAATTCATTTGAATCTATTCTACGAGGTATGCCAATTAAGTTCGCGGGAAAGTACCAATACGGTCTGGAAAGTACATAACTACTCAAAAATACCTTATATTCCTTCGCAATAATCTCCCTCGAATTCGATGCACGCGCGCCAACGGTGAACCCACTGTTGGAAGCACATCCTAAACCCCCCCGAAGATAGCTCCCAAGAACCGCCTTCGTGATGCTTTGGACTTCTGAAACTTCGTCATATCTGTTTCCTTTGAGGTACGACTTCAACTATGGGAACAAATAGAAGTCACAGGGAGCCATATCTGGTCTTTAGGAGGGATGTAGAAGTGTTGGAATGCCGTTTTTGGTTAGACAATCCCGAACTACGAATGACGAGTGGGCCAGAGCATTGTCATAATGAAGCACCCATCCGCCAATTCGGGTTGTACACGAAACACACGGACCTTCAGACGTTTCAAAACTTCAATGTGGAATACTGTGTTGACTGTCTGACCTGCTGGAACGTATTCGTGTTGTACAACTCCATCAATATCGAAATATGCGATGAGTAAAAATTTCACTTTCGATTTTGACATTCTGGCTTTCGTGGGGCGCTACCCTCTTCTCTATCCACTGAATGCTCGGCCTTTTGGTCCCAGGGTCGTATTCGAACTCCCACCACTCGTCACCAGTGATAACATTCGTCAATTTGAGAAATCATGTCTTGACAGATAGACACTCGGCGCTCTTTCTGCTCAACTGTTAGCACTTTGAGGACCATTTTCGCTCACAGCTTACGCATCCCTAAGTCTTCATTCTAAGACTTACCCCACAGCCTCCGAGCACTCGCGAGCGCAGCCGATCGAGGTTTTGGGCCTCCACTGAGTCTTTGCCGCTTCTGAACCGCTTTACCCAATCGTAGACAGCTGGTTTTTTCAGACAATCTTCCTTAAACACGAAGTATACAACCGATCAACACGAAAATTGCATAGGCTGACACAGAAATGAATTCAGTTTCGAATGAAACCAATACGAACGCTGCAGAGTTATCAACCGCCGCAGCATTGCCAACTTCCGCGAACTTAATTGACATACCTCGTATATTATATTGAAATCTCTTGTAGGTTGTAGGCGACATAAACATTTTGTTGAGTGATGTTGTTGAATAATAAATTCATTACATTCCTGAAAAGACTGCTGGTTGATTTCTTCCTATGTAACTAAACTAAATTTGATTGAAGAGGTCGTTACTTCATGAAAATCGATAAACTTATTTTCAATGAAAATAACTGAAGTATTTAGATTTTCACTATATTAGCAAAACTATGACGGTTTCACTACACTGTGGCTTTATCAGATAGGTACAAACTAATGAACAGAGTTATTTCTTATATATTAATCTTATTTCCTACCTAATATTACAATAGGTACAAAAGTACAAGGGTATGTTGGAAAACCCATCATAGTTGCATATCTGATGAATTGAAAAGATTGAGTAAAGGAAAAGGATTTAGAACTGATTGACTATTAAGTACCTAAATTCTTCTCTTTGTTAATCTCTAAAATTTCCCATAGATTGTGTAAAATTTTGAAATTATCATTTAAGTTATGGTTTTCTTCGAGTAAGTGATTAGAATAATGGGAATCTGATTTATGAAAATTAAAACTACTTTTGTGCTCGGATAATCTAACTTTGAAATTTCTAAAAGTTCTACCAATATACATTTTATTACAATCCCCGCAAGACAGTTTATATACACCGGATTTATTACCTTTATCAATTTTGGATTGTCAGTTTTGATATGTCGGCCTATAGAATTATCAGTTCGGAATGCCATATTGAAATTATAATGCGAGAGGAATGATTTTAATTTTAGACTAGGATTGCCAATATAAGTTAAGCTAATTTATGTGGATAAGGATGTGTAGATGAGTTTTGAATATTAATATCTGTATGCGATGGCTTATGAAAGATAGAAAAATCATGTTTGCCGTTAATTAGTTAGTTAGTTAGTTAATTAGTTAAATCCAGAAAGTTAATAGAGTTTTCTGTTTCTATCTCTAACGAGTTTTGTTAATGAATGTTTTGAATGATGTCTGTATGTGCCAGTGCAACAACAAATGATATCGTCGACAAATCTAAACCAATAAATAAAATATTTGAATAACGGATGTTCTTGGATAGTTTTTTCATTATTACCAATGAAAATTTCAGCGAGTAGAGGGCTCAGAGGATTACCCATGATTAAACCTATTTTGCTATTATATAATACTTCATTGAAGTTGAAATAATTTTGTTCTAAACAAATTTCTTAAAGGTGTAAGATTTCTGATTGAATTACCGGATTGACTTTATTAATTTGAAGAGCGTTTTTGATGAGTTTCACTGTATTACTTACTAGGTGGAACACTAGGGAAGAGACTTACTACATCCCATGACATAAGTTTAGCGTTCGGTGGTAATATTGTGTGCTGAATTTCAATTATTAGGACTGAAGAGTTTTTTATTGAGAATTTAGGATCAAAATTAGCGCACTGTTGAATAATGTCTATGAGAAAGCGTGAAGTTTTGCAGCTTGAGCTTGAAAATATGAAACTACTGGTCTAATGGGATGCCCTGTTGTATGGAGTTTGACGAGGGAGAAAAGTTTTGGTGATTGCAGGTTGTCAATGAATAGTTTATAGTTTTGATTGGTAGGTATTATAAACTTGGCATACTCTGAAGCGATTCCTACTATGAGCAGATTCATTTATTAGTTTAGATATGTCGACGATATTATTTGTTGTTTCACTGGTACAAACAGACAATTAGAGTCATTCAAAACATTTATCAACAAAATTCACAATTATTTCAAATTCACGTTAGAGATAGAAACAGAAAACTCCATTAACATTCTGGATTGAACTATTACTAAAATTAACGACAAACATGATTTTTCTATCTTTCATGAGCCATTGCATACAGATAATACTATTCACAGCTTATCTACACATCCTTATCCACATAAATTAGCTGCTTACATAGACTCATTAATATCCCAATGTCACAAAATAAAATTATAAAAGAGCAAAATATAATTAAGAAAATAGCAGTCAATAAGGGTAACAGTCCAACTATGGTTGACAACATGATTTCACGCAAAAAATGTCAAAAAGCCATCCAGGAAGTATTTCCAAGTATAAAACGTTCTAACACAAAATACAACAGCTTAACTTATATTGGTAATCCTAGTCTACAATTAAAATCATTATTTCCGCATTATAATTCAATATAGCATTCCGAACTGATCTCTAGGCCGACATATCCAAAACTGCAAATCTAAAATTGATAAAGGTAATAAATCCGGTGTTTATAAACTGTCTTGTGAGATTGTTATAAAATTTATATTGGTAGAACTTTCAGAAATTTCAAAGTAAGATTATCCGATCTAGTCTAATAGAAGGATCTAAATCCTTCTCCTTTACTCAATCTTTTCAATTCATAAAGCAAGCAACTCCGATGGGTTTTCCAACATACCCCCCGTAATTGTACCTATTGTCATATTGAGTATGTAATAAGACTAATATATAAGGAATAACTCTGTTCATTATTTTTTACCCATGTGATGAAGCCACAGTGTGGTGGAACCGGTCATAGTTTTGTTAATATAGTGAAAATCTAAATACCATAGTTTTATTTCATTGAAAAAATAAACGGACTAAATTTTGTAATCCCAGTGTGTTGCAGCCAATTAAAAATTCTGTACACCTAGAGATAGTACCTACTTCTATTACACTTGTTCGGGTACGGTAACAAGCGATTAGCAAGTGAATTTTACTTTATAGTCTTACAAGTATCAAACTTTCAAGCAGCTTGAAAAAGCTTGATGTTATGTCAAGTTAAGCTTTCCAAGAAATGTTAAAGCTGCTTGAGTTGATGAAACCCAACCGATCATGACACACAAACCCCAAAACTACCTCTCGTTCAAAAGTACAAAATACACTCGGAGGCAAAATTAGCGAAAATTTAACCAAATTCGAATTCCGATATTTTTCCTAATTCTCAACCGATTTAGATGATTTTTTCGGCAAGTTATAGATCAACTCTTCTGCTTTGTAGAAATCATAAGAGAAAACAAAAGAAATTTGAAAAAAAATTTATACGGGGGCAAAACTAAAAGTGTTTTTTTTGTCAAAAATTCGTAACACCCTGTGGAATTTCGTGTTCTGAGTTGAAACGTACAATATCATGGCCTGTCAAGACACATCTTCCTACAGTAACGCCCTTCTTGTTTTATGCATTTATCTCTATTTTTACAAGAGATTTCCAATTTGAAGCGAAAAGTCACAAATTTCAAGAATTTATTTTTAATCTTGCGTAGAGGTACATAACATCGGAGGTTAGTCAAAAAGTAAAATCAAAATTAGAGAAGCGGAAATCTAACGAAATGAAAATTTTTGAAATTCACTGGCCAATTTCACGCTCCGGGAGAACTTGAAGTACACTGGAAAAATCGTTGATTTTGCACATTTATTTTGAATTTTTTTGTGTGACACTCTATAATAATTATCATTCCTGTCCAAAATTGAGGGCAGGTGTGTATCCTGGCGATACACTCATGAAATGAAATGAACATGTTGAGAAAAATGTTCATGATGACCCACAAAAAACATTTGATTTTAGTAGCGAGTATGACCCCCCCGAGCTCTTATTACAGCGTGCATACGATTTCGCATACTCCCAATGATGTTGTCTGTCATCTGTTAAGGTATGTTGTCCCACTCTTCCACCAAAGCCAATGTCAGCTCTTCAACGTTGCCTGGATTCCGTTGTCGAACCCTTCTTCCAAGAATGTCCCAAACGCTCCACTGATTGATTGTCCATGCTACATGCTCCCTAGCAAACGCCAATCTTGCTACCCGATGGGCTCTATCGAGTCTTGGTGCTCTTGCTTGCGCGTATGATCTCAGACCAACTTTATTTAATCGTCTTCTGACTGTCCTCACACTGACGTTAATGTTATCCACTGCTTGTAAAAGGTTACGTGCCTGAACAGCAGTAAGAGGAGGATTTCTTATGGTTTGATTGACGATGAAACGGTCATGTATAGCGCCGGTTGCCCGATTTCTTCCTTGTCCTCGCCTCCTCACGTACAATCCAGTTTCCCTGTAACGTCGGTAGATTCGATGGATAACCGACGTCGAGACACCCAACATGGTACCGACTGAGCGGTAGGTGCGCCCTTTCTCGATCAATGTAACTGCCCTTGCTACTGAGGTTGGTTGTAAATCTCTCATTCTGAATGAAAAATACCGTTTCGAATCGTAAACAGAAAAAGAATCACAAAACACCGCAACCGATCGAATTTGTATCAAATCAAAGAATGGAAAACTCTTATTCTTTAAACAAGTGCAAATGTAGTCATATACAAAAAAAAAAGTGTGTTGTATTTCATATTTGATAAAAAAAGGTGTACAGATGTGTAAATGAAAAGTTTTATCAATGGTCCCAGACTTCGGTTGTGTATTTTAATACCTACCGACTGTTATCTCCTATGAATTCCTAATTTTCACCAAATTAACCAAATTGTCATCAATAACTAATGCAATTCAAACATAAAAATCCCAAACGACAATTTCGACACGCCTGAGTGCTAATAAGAAAATTCCAAATTGATAGACGAATTTTAATGACAATTTCTTGATTCAATGGAATTTCTCCACAATGGTGATTTTCCACTTGAAATTAAATATATTTTGCAAAAATAGAGATAAACGCATGAAACAAGAAAGGCGTTACTATAGGAAGATGTGCCTTGACAGACCATGATATTGTACGTTTCAACTCGGACCACGAAATTCCACAGGGTGTTACGAATTTTTGACGAAAAAAACACTTTTAGTTTTGCCCCCCGTATAAATTTTTTTTTCAAATTTCTTTTGCTTTCTCTTATAATTTCTACAAATCAGAAGAGATGATCTATAACTTGCCGAAAAAAACATCTATATCGGTTGAGAATTAGGAAAAATATCGGACTTCGAATTTGGTGAAATTTTCGAGTGTTCCGCTAATTTTTCCTCCGAGTGTAGTTAGTATTTGGCTACCCCATTCGCCAATAATGGTAAAATCGAACAGGTACATTCAATTTTTCGATATTTTTACACCCAAGGAGAGCCGTGTGTGGATTTTCGAAGATGACCTAACTCCAACCATTGTGAAAAAGCAAAGATTAGTCAAATATGGTATATACGCAGTTTTCTTTCCGAGTATAGGATTATTGAAAGGAATTAATCATGAAAATCAACGTGCAGTGACAACTGGTACACTACAAAATGTTGACCTGTAGTGCATGAAACACTCTTGATTAGCGGGATAATATGGCATCACGACAATACATCGCCACACATGGCACAGCAACCACTTGACATTACGTGAACATACCAGGTTGTTCAATAAGTTTTGTCGTTCGATGAGAAAAACAATGTTATGGTTCAAAATACTCTTTATCATTCAGTATAATCTCCCTGAACATTAATACACTTGCTCCAACGATCCTCCAATCTGTGGATTCTATCCCTGAAGTGAGAATCTGGAATGTCTGCAAAATACGCTTCAACAGCCGTTATGACCTCTTCATTTGATGAAAACGCTTGCCACGCATATCTTTTTTTGAGATCTGGAAACAAATGGAAGTCGCTGGGGGCCAAATCTGGTGAATACGGTGGATGCTACAACAATTCCAACTTTAATTCATGGATTTTAGCCATTGTCAAAATGCTCTTGTAACAAGGTGCATTGTCCTGGTGAAAAAGGATTCTTTTTCTTCTGCAAACCGGGTCTTTTTTCACGAATTTTTACCTTCAACTGGTCCAAATGGTCGCAATAATATTCAGAATTAATTGTTTTACCAGTTTGCAAGTAATCCACAAACAAAATTCCTTTCGCATCCCAACAAACTGATGTCATAAGCTTCTTGGCCGATTTCCGGACATGAATTCGTTTCGAAACCGAACAACCAGGTTCACACCACTCTTTAGCCTCTTGTTTCGATTAAGGATTATGGTGATAGTCCCATAGTGATGAATCGACGCACAAAATCCACTTTATCCTTTTTAAAACGCTCAAATGTTGCTGAGAAAGTCGCATTCGAATGTGTTTTTGTTCCATTGTTAGCGAATGCGGCACCCATTGTGCACACAGCTTTCTTAAATCCAAAATTTCACTTAAAATATGGCTGACACTGCCTATAAGATGCGTGTGCCTCCATTAAATCCCTCTCAGTCAATCGACGATCTTCCAAAACCATATCCTGTATTTTGGTGTTGATGCGGTTTTTGGACTTCCTTCACGTCGATCGTCTTCAAGGCATGTACGACCACGTTTAAATTCAGCAACCCATCTTTCTACTGTTCTAATTGTAAGTGAACAATCATTATACACTCAAAACATTCGTTCGTGAATTTCTTTAGGTGCTACACCTTCCAAAAATAAGAATTTTATCACTCCACGATATTCAATTTTTTCCATTGTACAAAAATACTGTTTTACGGCGACACTAAATGGCTTGCAAACAGAGAATGAATTGACAGATTGAAATGAACCTTCACATACGTTCATACGAAGAGTGTACCAACAAAATAAAAACAAATTTGGACTAGTAGCAACGCCGTCTCTTATCGAACGACAAAAATCGTTGAACAATCTGGTAAGTTCAAGGTCATGATACATCCATCATACTCGCCTGATTTAGCTATGTGTGATTTCTGGTTGTTCCTAAACCCAAAAAGGATTGACGTGGTCGACGTCAGAAGAGAAAAAATCGATGAGGAAATTCATAATTTGAAAGCATTCCCAAAGATAACAGGGCAAAGTCTTTCAGCTGTGGAAGCTTAGGTTATAAAGGTACATTAATATAGGGAGGTATTAACTTTGAACATGAATAAATCAATTTATATCTCAAAATATAACGCGTTGCCCTCGAAATCCCGTGTTGATCCTATGAAACTTTGCGAGAATAAAGTTCAAATAATTCCAATGAAGAAGCAGTTGAGAAACCATTAACATTCATTTCAGAAAACTTTCAATATTACCGCATAATAAGAAAGCTAACAGAAAAAATTCAGTTGAGAATATCTTTCTCACACTCTAACTGAAAATTAAAATAGAAATTTATTGGTGAATAATTATCTGTACGTTCCCTGAAATCCGGAAATGAGCTCCAGTTGATTTGTTATCGGCAATTCTTTCTCACGAGTTCAACATTCATTGTGCATTAGGAGTCTTATTTTTTGAACCCCCATCCGTTTGTAAGTTCGTTGTAGAAATATTAATGAGTGGGTCTAATTTATGGAAGGAGAAGAGGGTGGTAGAATGCAGATGGGTTTAGGAAATTGTCAGTTTTATATATTTACTGTTTTAATTGTTTTGAAAGCTTTCATTTCATTATAGATAGACATAGTTTATATTTTAGCCTTAAATGGGCATTCTTGTCAACTGCAACGAAAATAAAATGAAAAATATTTTCAAGTGGTCAATTCTAAATTAACAATGTATTAATAGGTGGGACCATAGATTATACACACAACCGAATTTATATGGAATCACTCGGTGTTTCACATTGTTGATTATTTCTATCCATGGATCTTTGATTACTTGTGAAAAATGAAGCTTTTGATGTAAATAAAACTGGATAGTATGATAAGAAAAGTTGAATTATAACCAAATGTTAGGGATATTGTACTCAGTCGCTACTGAGATTTGAAACTAAATTTCAAAATTTAAAAAGTCTATAATCATAATTAAAAATGCCTTATTGGATTGTCCGATAAGCAGAAGGGGTCGAATAATAGCTCTTGTTAAAGAAGGGGTGACACAGAGACATATAACGGCCACAATGGGGGTATCACAGGAGGTGATTTCAAAAACCTACGCCCGATACGTGGATCTACAATCTCTGCAAAATAGGCGTCAAAGACTTCGTTCAAGGAATTTATACAGAAGAAGGCCCTTAAAAGTTCAAGAGCTATCCTGACAACAACAAAAAATTAACAGACTTAATTGGTGTATCTTGCTCCAAAATTGGAATATTCAGAATTGGCGAAATGGTCTCTTTCGGATGAGACCTAAATTGATGTTTGATGAGATGACCGCCGGATTCGGGGTCTTAGGGGATGTGGAAGACATGCTAGACTCCGAGCAGGCAAATTCCGGAATACCAAGGGGAGGTGTGATGTTTTTGAGGTGGCATTATGCTGGGAGGCAAAACACAGGAGTGTAATGGCTAGAAATTACGTCGACCTAGTGCTGGAGCTCATAGTGAGACTCTGGCGAGGTGCCCAAGGTGAGAATTTCACTTTTATGCAAGATGCTCCATCGCATACCAGCAACCTCGCGCGACATTATCTTGAACAGAGGGAATCGTTATTTTGGACTCGCCCGGTTGCTCTCGAGACCTAAATCCTATTGAACATTTAGAGATAATTTCAAAAGGAAATTTACATCGTGCCAGGATAATATAAGAACCCCACAACAGTAACAGAAGAGTGGCAGAATATCACCCCAGAGGAGGTCGAAAACCTAATCCAAAGCATGCCTAGACGGATTCAGGCTTGTATGAGGGCAAGAGGAGGTAATACAAGCTACTGAGATCGAGAAAAAGCACCTTCACCGTGAGAAAACAATTTTCAATTCTTCTGCTACATGCGGAAAGGGTCTCTTATTTTCTTTTATCTGTTTCTTTCTTAAAATAAACCTTAATTTATTTCTTCTTTTAATTGAAATATCTCAAAAAGGATCAATTCTAACAATCCTTTAAAATTTACAAAATCCTTGAGGTAATATTCGAAATATCGGGTAATTATACATATATACATACGCCCAAAATCTAGGGATATTAAATATTACATATTTCTAATAATTTATTTCCTACTTCAAACTCTGTTGGTTAGTGTATCATATTAGCAATATTGCTTTGTGTCATACAAGAAGAAGGCTTATACAGAGTGTCTCATTCAATATATTTTAGCACAGCAGCTTTGTGTAATACTGTTAATGACCATTTTGGTCCTTGAGTTCTGTTATGATCTTTTCCACTCCTTCTGAATCTGAAGGATAGAAAAAATGAAGTTTCATTCACAAAAATGCAGGTTGACTTGCTGTGACCTGACGAAGGCATTAGACGTCATAGATCACGATTTGTTATTGGGAAAGCTATTATGGTATTAGAGGTACAATTGAAAAGTTGTTAAAGTCTTACCTTACGGAAAGATGTCAGCGAGTTTATTGGGGCGGTACATGGTCGAAGGAGTCTACATCGATGCTTGGCGTATCACATGGGTCCATTTTGGGTCCACTGTTGTTTAACATCTTCATCAATGATTTGAGTTTAGTGAATCTATTCCTGTACGCTGATGATAGCTCGTTTGTTTTTGGCGGATGTTCTAAGGAATCTGCTGATGCGAATGCGAATATGGCCATGAATAACATTGGGGATTGTTTTGTCGCTAACCGAATGCTTTTGAACTAATAAAAAACGCAAAAACTGCATTTCACAAAAATAACTATCAAAACAACATATGTGAAGTTTCTTGGACAGCAAACTAAACTGGAAATTTCAAATAGAAAACATGCAGAAGAGGCTTCATCAAGCAGCTCGTTCTGTCCACTGCTGGACATAAGCCTCCCGTAAACTATGCCACATCCTTCTGTTCTATGCCGTCTGTATCCAATTCGTCTGGATGCGTTTTATATCGTCAGACCACCTTGTTGGGGGACGTCCTATACTTCTTTTTGCTTCGTGTCTTGGTCGCCATTCTAGAATTTTCTTGGTCCATCTTCCGTCGGTGGTTCTTGCCAGATGTCCTGCCCATTTCCACTTCAGTGTGGCGATCCTACTAATAGCATCCTCAACCCCACTTCTTTGCCTGATTATGTCATTTGATATTCGGTCTCTAAGGTATAATCCGAGCATGCATCTCTCCATGGCACGCTGGGCCACTCGAACTTTATTGGCCGATTTCTTGGTCAGAGTTAAAGTTTCCGCGCCGTAAGTCATGACAGGCAACACACACTGGTTGTAAACTTTTCGTTTCAAACAAATTGGGATATCTGATTTTAAGATATTGCTCAGTTTACCCAACGCTGCCCAAGTAAGGCCAATTCTTCTAAAGATTTCACAGGTTTGGTTGTCTCGACTTATTTTGATTTCATGTCTAAGATATTTATAGGCTTGGACTTGTTCAATTTCAGCATCACCTATCTGAATATATCCACTTGTAACGAGATTGGTCATATATTGTGTTTTAGACGCGTTCAGCTTTAGTCCAACCCTTTCAGAAGCTTGTTTGAGCATTTCAAGCATTTCTTTTGCATCTCTTATGTTGTCGGATATGAGGACGATGTCGTCGGCAAAGCTAAGGTGGTTCAAGTATTCCCCATTAATATTTATACCCATATTTTCCCTGTCTATCCTTTTGCACATATACTCGAGTAGGATTAGAAAGAGTTTTGGCGAAATCGGATCTCCCTGTCGCACGCCCCTCTGTATTTCGAATGTTTCTGTTTTTGCGTGAAGTTTCACACAAGCTGTGGCATGTTCATATATGTGCTTTATCTGTGCCATGTATCGATGGTCTATGGGACACTCAGCTAGAGCCTCTAACATTTTACGTTGGTTTATGGTATCGAATGCCTTTTCATAATCTACAAAGATGAGAACCAGGGGTTTATTGTATTCGAGGCATTTTTCTATTAAGGTTTTGATAGTTTGTAGATGATCATTCGTACCAAATCCGCTCCGGAAACCAGCCTGCTCGTAGAAGAGTCTTAATAGTGCCTTATACGCCATTAGACGTATGATTAAGAATTGTGCCACACATCAAGCTGCTAGACTCACCTATTTCTCATATAGTGTCTTTTTCCGTTATTTTCTGGGGAAATTCGGTTGATTCTCATAAGGTTTTCCTTCAGCAGAAGAGAGCAATTCGAGCCTCGACTGGAATTAGGAGTAGTGAGACCTGCAGAGAATATTTTCGATCTGAAAAGATACTCACCATTCCATGTCTGTACATACTCATTTTCCTGAAGTTTGTACATAGTAACATAGATATGTTTCCTAGAAATTCGACATTTCATCATCACCACACAAGGCAGAGACATGACTATTCACTATCGTATCACCGTTTGACTCCCACACAAATATATATTGATGTATAGGGACCAAAGCTCTATAACAAATTGTCAACACATATCATCAACTTGGAAATACCTAAATCCTATTGAACATTTATGGGGATAATCTCAAAAAGAAAATTAGATCGCGCCAAGATAATCCAAGAACCCCACAACAGCTCATCCAAGCCGCCACAGAAGAGTGGCAGAATTTCACACCAGAGGAGGTCGAAAATCTATTCCTAAGCATGCCTAGACGGATTCAGGCTTGTAACAGGTCAAGAGGAGGTAATACAAGCTGCTGAGGTAGAAAAAAAGCCTACATGTGGAAAGAGTCTCTGATTTTCTTTGGTTTCTTTCTTGAAATAAAGTTTTATTCACAAATGGTTTTTTATACCGGGTGTAACTGAAACAAGGGCCACCCCTATAACTTTTTTCTATTTGGAATATTTTGCATAAAGTTAAGTTAACTAGCTAATATTGCCATACCCATACAAGTACAATAGAAGTATTTATACAGAACTCAGTACGTTCGATCCAGTCAACTTGTTTCGCAGCGTAACAAGTAGATACAAAAAGTTCCACGAAGAAATTTGGTTATTTGAAGAAAAAAAGCAAGAAATCAAAACTGGCTGTCATATCAGAAATGTGAAGAATTTCTGCATTCAACAAACAACATTCAACAAAATATTGATGTTGTCTACAACCTATAATAGATTTCTTTATAAAATAGATTAGACTCGATTGAAATGATTCTTGCAGGTTGTTTGTATCATTCGTTCAAAGCTCAATATTCCATGTAAAAACATATAAAATACTGAAAGAAATTTCTATAATGTCGTCATCTAGCAGCCAGAACTGTAAGTATAATAATCAATCGATTAAGCTCAACTACATTTGCCGATATTCAGAGGAACTCTTTCAAATCAAATCAAATCAAAATCGAATTTATTTCTGACCCAAAATAGCAACAATCTGCTGGTACTTGGGCCTAAAGCCATACAAATTTAAAGATTAGGTTAGATAAATACCTGGGTGACTTCCATGCAGAAAGCTCAAAAGACATTTTAGAGTGGTGGAGAATGCACGATGCTGTATTTCCAAATTTGGCGAATATGGCAAGATATTTGTTGGCCACTCCTGCACGTTCGGCTACTATAGAGAGGCAGTTCTCAAGAGCTTCAACTTATTGAATTCTGTTCAGATTCTTACGTTGAATTTCATTTAAATATTCAGCGATCGAATATTCATTATTATTTAAACCTTCATTCTCGCTCTAATTGAAAGTGAGAGGAGGTTCAATGTTTCATGTTATGTTTTCAAAGATTCAAAGCTTTGCGATTCAAGAAGCTTAAATTGGCAAGCTTCCGGGTATAAAAAGCTTGATTTGCCATGAATTATGAAAACGAAAGCTCGACTTGAGATCAGGTCAAGCTCAAGTCAATCTTTTAGTATTAGTGAATACCAGTTGCACTATTTTTGAATGAAGAAAATCAAAAGTTGTGTTAATTTTTATTGAGTTAAAGAAACTTATGTCCCATTTGTGTGTGAAACCTTAGCAAAGAAAGTTAATGTTATAAGTTCTCTATAGTAATCACCTCTAAACTAAGGAAAAACAGCCAAAAAAAATTTTGAAAATTCAGATAAGGCCGTAAACCAACTATTTTCATGAAGTTTAACGCAAAAAGGCATTCGAACAAAAATTGAAGTACACATTAAATTATCATCTCGAATTGTTATCAGTGTAGAGCAATCATCACACTTGTTCAGTGAAGAGTAATCATATAAGATTAAGCCCACCACACACTTACAAATAGGCGTGACGATGCTAGAAAACTTGAAACTAGGGGATCTTTTTGACGAAATAATCAAAACTCGAACAGAACTGAAAAATTCTATTACATCTAGTGAAGAGGAACTTATTTTGAATGTTGAAACTCTAAGAAACAGAATCCAAGAGAGAATTGAAGTTTTGGAAAGGAATGCAAAGAAAGTCTGAATAGTTGGTCTGAACAAAAAACTTACGGAAGTAGCAGTAGACTCTGTGAGAGAATCGATTCAAACACTAGTCGGGGTTAACATCGCTGAAGAACAAATAGCAGACCTATACCCACTAGGAAAAACTGTCATTGTCCAGTAAAGGTGGAATTTGGATCGTATCTGAAGAAAAAAGAAATTTTATCGAAATGTAGTATATTGAAAGGAACAAACGTTTTAATCTCACACGATTTAACTCATCAACAGAGAAAAAATATTGGTATTCTGAAAAAACATCTAACTGAGTCCAGAACAAGTGGGAAGAAAGCCTTCATCAACGTCGAGAGATGAATTATTGGAGATAAGTCATATACTGCTGAAAAACTGGAGGAAAAAATTACAAAATCAAATGGTTCAGCACAGAAATTAAAACCAACTACAAAAGAATCTTCTAGCACAAAACAAGTGGAAGCGAAGAACCAGCTGAAACAGAGCGCAAGGATTGCAGGAAGACAGGGAAGGACTTTTTCTGAAACTAAGTAAATATGGAATTTCATGTGAAAAAGTAATTTCAGTTAATCTAATTATTACTAGTTTTAGGCATACATTATTATTTCATTGTTTTAATAGATACTTTCCAAAAGTAATCACTAATCACGCTAGTTTTTGCTCTCTTCAAAATTATAATTGAAAATGGACCCGTTTATACGAGATTATACATCGAACTCTAATGACACCATCGTCATCAATAATCTAACAAATCTTCAGAACTACAAACTATCAGAACACACACAAAAAAATTTGACGAGCTTAAAATTTTCCTATGAAATAATCCAGAGCATTTCCATGTAATTGTACTTTTTTCAAATGGAAAACCAGGATATTTTCCACCTTGAGGGGTATGCAAGTGTCCATAATGAAGGCCAGTTTAATAAAAACGATGGAGTACTGGTTTACGTAGTCGAAAAACTTGAGTACGTTTATGAAATTATTCCTGTAGGTGAAATCAACGTTTCAGAAATAACAATCAAACTACAAAATGATTATTTGAAAATATCCTCTATATACCGATCGCCTAAAATTAATCCTTCAAATTTCAATGAAAATGTTTCAAATTATCTAGAAAATCTGGAAGAGTTGATCACCATATAATAACTGCCGATATCAACATAGACCTCTTCGATGAAGAAGATCATGTGAATGAATATAAGAATATTTTGAACTCATATCACTACGAATCTTATATAAACAACTACACTAGACCTGCCAGTGGAACATGCTTCGACCATTTTTTCTTTAAATCAAATGATCCCATACAGCAAGAAAATCAATACGGCTTCATAGTTGAATCTCGCGTAACCGATCATTGTCCAATTATTTTATGTATTTTAATGAACACTCCTCAGAAGAAGAGTACTGCTTTGAAAAAATATTACACCAACTTGTCTCAATTGAAAAATGAATTAAATTTGGAAAAGTGTGATGAAATATACAAAATGAAGGATGTGAATACTGCAACAAAACTCTTTATTGAAAAATTCTCAAATTATTTAGCTAAACATACAGCGACAAAAAAATTTCTGGAAAAAATCTTGTAAAAAGTTGGATTACCCTGGACTAGTAAAACTGTGAACAAATAAAATGAATTATTCAAAAACCTCAAAAGACCCAAATAATCTAAAACTCAAAAATCAATATGTGAATCACAAAAATATGGTTCAAAAATTAATAACAAGAGTCAAAAAACAACATCTTCAGAACTATGTAAAAGAAAATAAACACACTATGGAGTTTCGTTGAAGACAACTGTAACAAGCCTAAGAGAAGAATAGAAATAAAAGGAATACATGGTAGAGATGGACGGTTGATTCATGAACATGACGAAATGGCGGAAGAGTTTAATGAATATTTCAGCTGGTTGGGTAAGGAATATGCGGAAAAAATAGGAGAACCAAAAATTCATGAAGACAAAGTTAAATTTTTAAATGAAACTTTATTTCTGTACCCAATAGATGAAACTGAAGTGAGTCGGTGTTTAAACAACTCAAAGATTATAGAGCGACAGGATACGATGACATAAAATCCGAAGTTTTGAAATAGTGAAGGAGGAAATTTCAGGACCTCTTTCTTTTCTAGTCAACTTATGTTTCGAGACTGGAAGCTTCCCTGACTTACTGAAAATTGGAATTATAAAACCCATCTATGAATCAGGAATGAGAACATGTATGAGGAACAATCCCGGTGACACTGGTCTCAAACTTGGGAGAAGTAATAGAAAAATCAATAAAATCGCGGATATGGAAATTCTTAGAAAAGCCAAACTTATATCCCAACATCAATTAGGGTTCCTTAAAGGTAAATCTACTGAAGACGCTATTGGAAAATTGGCAAAAAGCATTTATAACAACATGGATATGAAACGACCAGCCCTATGCATATTCATCGATCTTGCTAAAGCGTTTGATACCGTCTTCCATGAAAAGTTGCTGAAAAAACTGTACAGATATGGAATACGAGGAAGAGCTCATGATTTACTGAAGGACTATTTATCGAAACGGAAACAATGCGTAGAAATTGGAAATGAAAAGGGTACTATGAGAAATATAACCTTTGGTGTACCACAAGGAACAGTACTGGGTCCTGTTCTGTTCATATTGTACATAAGCAGTCTACTAATGGAGAGAAAAGGTAAAATTGTATATTTCGCTGACGATGGTGCCATATTGTATCAGTATAGTTCATAGCAGGAATTGAAAGCTGAAGCTGAAAAAGATCTCGTTGAAGTACGAAAGTGGTTTGAGTACAATATACTGATAATGAACATAGAGAAAACAAAATATGTACCATTCGCTTCTTACTTGAACAATCTTCCAAATATCGGTAGTCTTCAACTTGATACGAATACGCATAAACCTGAAACAGAAGACATAAAATATCTAGGTGTTATAATCGACAGAAATATGAAATGGGACAAACACATTGAACTATTAGTCAAAATATTGAGGGGTCTTCTTTGAAAGTTCAGGAATATGAGGAAGTCTCTTGACATAGAGGATATGAAAATTCTGTATTATGCACTGGCTCAATCGCAAATATCAATGGCATACTGGGTTGGAGGGGTGCATATAATTGCTATCTGAAGAGTATGAATGTAATGCGAAAATGGTTATTAGGAATCATATATAACAAATAACTTACATTTTCAAGTGACGAATTAAACAGAATATCTTGTGTCATGGACGTCCATCAAATTTTTTCATTGAAGATACTCTCACAAATCTCTCAACAGAAAATAGAAATTGGCATTTTGAAACACGATTATTCAACAAGAAATAAATCTTCCAGATTCGAGACACTTAGATCAAATAAAACAATAGGCAAAGATGTTTCATGTATGTGGCACCTAGAATATATCCAATAATTCCTGAGCGAGTGAGAAACATAACAAATTCGAAACGTTTTGCGAATGAGATTAAAAGCTGGAACCTAATTACAGAGAAGAAAATATTTTGTGATTTATTGAACGTAGAGGAAAAAGTTGAAACCCGATTAATGACTCAACCCGAATTCGACAATACAACCCAAATACGACCAAAGTTACCCGGACATGACAATAATAATAATTTCACACAAACAAGAGCAAGAACAAAACAGAATTCATATTATTTTCATTTTAATTTTTGAATTTGCTAAGGGAAAGAAAAATAAAATTGTTTAGGTGTAATATCGCGTACAGAAAATTATTGTTTATAATTATCTCTGCGATTTATGTTTATTTGGATAACTGTTGTATATATTATGCAGTACTGAAGAAACCTTATTATTATTATTATAATTATTTTGAGTTGAAAGATAAACGGTCAGTTTAATCATACCTGAGGTGACAAAAAATTATCTGCTGCATCTACAGCCTTGATGAAAATATAGGAATTCAACATTCATAAGGTGATACAATGATTTCTTGGAGTCATATATTTTATTAGCTTCAAAGTTTGTCAAAACGTAGAAGGCCTAGAATATTGACGGCAGCTCATAAATGTTACTCAATGAATTGAAAAATAGTAGGAAATCCTTCTAATATCTAAACCATTCTTGAAGGTAGTTTGTTAGTTCATGCAAATTGTAGCCTTACGCACATCATTAAAAACACCTGTTGAAGTACTTATACAAAATCTGGTAATCATCCAAGGTGGTCTTTGTGAGATTACATTCGTTATACATGAATATCGAGGTCGCGTTCCTTCCATAGCAACCGATGAACTCTCTTCCTTCCTATCTAATCGTCGGAATCTGCAAAACGCCGAACGAAGGACAATTTTTTTTCGCTAAACCCGAGCGAAGAGCAGCTTGCAAATTGGCATAACTCTGACCCAAACAAATATCAAATTTATTCGCGAATCGAAAACAGGTGAATCATAGATTTCACTAATTAATGTTTTAATTTTCCGTGAAGAATCGAAGGAATACACACGGTGGCAGGTGAACCAATTACATGCATATCTAATTCGAGTTGGATGTGGTAAAGCAATAAAGCGATTTTTTCCTAACACAACACAAACCGAACCGAAACATCTGTCTCGAGTATTAGAAAAAAATTCGCGGCTTATTATCTGATACGGAGACCTTCCTCAAAATTATTCAAAGGAGGATATGTTGGGGCCATTAATTTATTAACCTGAAATAGATTATTATGTCCAACGCTTTTAGGCAAACTTAAAAGGTTCTGTGAAGAGGCTCATTGTTTCTTTTTTTGTTATGAATTATACGAGAACGTCAATTTATCAGAAATTAACGAACTTTTATTATATGACTGAATTAACGAATAAGCGCATATTGCATTTTCCTTTTTTTTCCATCTGCTAAAGTCCTTCCAATAGTTCTCTCAAACAATGATGAAGGCCCCTGACATTATTTGTAGAAATACGAAAATACATGGTTTAACTAAATTAGTGTGAAATATTCCATTCCACCCTGAGTATTTCTCATCCCGTAGAAATTGGAACGATTTTTATTGGGGGACATCTTTTGACGTATATTTAACGCTGTAACGAGCAATCACCTAGGCTTCAAACCATCAAAATTTAATATGGCAAAGGGGTCGATTGATACCTCATGTAAAAGCTCTTCGAAGCTTTATTACAACGGTGATGTGAAAGTAATGATGACGAATTTTTGTTGCAAAGAATCATTTCCCATCTGAAACGAGCAGCTTTGAATATTTTAGCTGTTTTCAAGATTTTTAAAGGGAGCACAAATCAATTTATGTTCTGAAGGGAAACGTTTAGAGTGTAGTTTATGAGGTTTCAGTAAAGAAATTAGTTATTCTTGGAATGTATTTTGTAAGCCATTTTCATACTACAACAATCTCAACCATCGGTTACTCGCGCCCTCTTTTCCAACGTATTTACTCGCGTAGACCATTTTCATTTTGACATAAAAAATCAATAGCATCCATTTTAATACGTATTTGAAATGAAATAGTTCCTTTGATCATTTGTGATTGAAGTTATTTCAGTTCTGATGAAAAATATTGATTTTTTCTCTGCGGAATTGAAGAAAGTCCCAGAATAAATCCTTTATTTGCCATAACTTAATATATTTCCATTTACTCAAGAATACATGAACATGAAAAAACATGCAGTATAAAACTGAAGAGAACAGATAACAAGCTAATGAAAAAAGGTAAAAAACTACCTATTTTGTTCACCTACACAATTCTCACATATTTCCTTCATAAAGTTTTTACAAGCATTCCTGTAGCATTTCGCACATATTTCGTGTCGATTTATTGTCGTTTCTAGGACATACGTAGCGACGTCCATCTTAATTTTTTGGCCTCTGAGGAGGAATGGTGTACGACCTCACTAATTGCTAATAGATGTCGAGCCTGCTCTCTGCAGGTACATTACATTGGAGGGGGTCGCGTGGCTTTTCAGGCCTTTCCGAACTGCGATCAAATTGGTCTTCTGTTCGTAACCCTTCTTTATTCATTTCCCTGTGGATCTAGTTCCCGTACAAAATTAAGAATCTCCCTGGGAGCTTTCGCTTTTACTTCGTGCGGCTCTAGCTTGTCGCTACCGAAGTGTATGTCCTTGAAGGCAGTTGCGATGCAACTGCAAAGAATATGTTCGGCAGTTTTATCGCCCTCTTTACACATTCTGCGTGTTGCCGTTACCGATTTGCCCATTTAACTGAGATGGGATCTCAGTGAGCAGTGTCCAGTAAGGAGGCCTGTTATAGTCTTCAGCTCGTCCCTAGAAGGGTCGAGAAGCTATTTTGTCTTCTATTGCGAATAGTCAATGAACTTTTTCACTTGCTTTGGCCTGGAGTTTTCCTCCAGCTTTACTTTTTTTTGCTAGATTCTTCCCATCGTTTCAGTTCCTGTCGTTTGTGTGGCTTGCTTGGACCGCAGAACAGTTCTGGTCCGATGGGTGGGATTCCAGCAGCTGTTCGTCAGCCGCTTCATTTCCTTGTATGCCTTCTTGGCCAGGCACTTAACACAGGAACAGTTCGTTCCCCTCAGCCAGTTGCTCCAAGGATTGACGGCATTCCCAGACAAAGATGATCCGATAACTGTAAGAGTTAAGAGTTTTAATCACTGTCTGACTGTCCATTAAAATGTAAATCTGTGCACCTTTGAGTTTCCTTCGTAGTCCCTCCTAGCAGCACAGGTTTACAGCAAGTGTTCCTCCTTGCATTATTGTGGGAGTAGAGCCCCACAATAGAGGCACAAATAACGAGTACTTGGCTCCATATATGCCTGCTCCTGTTCAATCAATCGTTTTTGATCCGTCCGTGTACCAGATGGAGGATTTTTGGTCTAATTGATTTATTTTTCCCTTTACGATGGTGCGGTCTTCTATGGCCACTTCGAAGGGGTGCAGGCTGTTGTTGCCTAACACTCGATTTGGCCATAGGCCACCAACGGGTATTTCTAGCAACATTCTAATTGTTGCAGAGTTGTTCAACTAAATCAACACCAATTTTCGTTTTGTTTTAGTCTGTACTGATACCTGGTTTCTTGTCATCTCCTGTCTCAGCATGTTTTCAATTGCAGTGATGCATGAAGCAGGGATGCATTCTTCCTTGAACACAAAAATTGAAGGCTTTACTCCAGTGATTCTACTTGGTAGGAATTTCCCGTGTATTCCTTCGTAATGTACCAATACAGAGTGCTTCAATGAAAACTAAACAGAGGCTATATCTACCAAGATATTAATTTCTGATGAAAACGCAGAAACATGTCATTTTTTGTTCCAAGGGGGACATCTTTTGGAGTAGAAAACTTTCCTCAAATATCTACCCCCTAAGCGGGGGTTGCAATCCTTAAACATTTTGAATAGGAAAGATGGATCGAGTGATGACTCAAATGAAAGGTGGTATTTTTGTCTACATCACCTTCAACGAATTTCCATTTTTAATCGAAAACTGTAAAAGATAGAGGGTGAGAAACTGAAAGATAGGGAAGACTATTTCCGAGAGACTATTCAAGTTTCAGTGAAGTAAAATGGAACAGATCCATGCTGATCAATGGCAGTCATCATCAAGTACCATCCTCATCTCGAATTTCAACCCCTGGAGCAGGGGTGACAACCCTTGAAAATTTGGAAGAGGGTAGATGGGTCGAATGATACCTGGAAAGAAATGTATTATCTTTGTCTGCATTCCCCTGAAAGAATTTCCATTTTTGATTGAAAACTGTAGAAAATTCAGAGTGAGCCACTGAAAAATAGAGAAGACTATCGCCCCAAGACTATTGGAGTATTAGTGCGAAAAACTGGAATAGATGGTGTTTCGGAAAATGACAGCCTTTTATCTGGCATGAATCTGTTCCATTTTTTGGCACTAATACTTGAATAGTTCAGGGCGATAGATAGTCTCCTCTATTTCTCAGTAGCTCACTCTCTATCTTCTACAGTTTTCAATCAAAATGAAAATTCGTTCACGGGGATGCAGACAAAGATAATACCTTTCTTTTGAGGTATCATTCGACCCATCTACCCTCTTCCAAATTTTAAAGGGTGGTCACCCCTGCTCTAAGGATTGAAATTCGAGATGAGGATAATACTTGATGATGACTGCCATTGATCAGCATGGATTTGTTCCATTTTACTTCACTGAAACTTGAATAGTCTCAGGGAAATAGTCTTCCCTATCTTTCAGTTGCTCACCCTGTTTCTTTTACAGTTTTCAATTAAAAATGGAAATTCGTTCAAAGCGATGTAGACAAAGATACCACTTTTCTTTTGAAACATCACTCGACTCATCTTGCCTATTCAAAATGTTCAAGGATTGCAACCTCCGCTTAGGGCGTTAAAATTTCAGGCAAGTTTTGTACCCCAATAGATGTCCCCTTTAAACAAAAATTGGCCTGTTTTTGCGTTTTGATCAGAAATGAATATCTTGGTAGATATAGCCTCTGTTTAGTATTCGTTGAAGCACCCTATATATATATATATATATATATATATATATATATATATATATATATATATATATATATATATATATATATATATATATATATATATATATATATATATATATTTTTTTCATTTCAATTATCCAACACATAGGCTGTCGGTGTTTGAAAGATGGGTTTTGTATTCTGGAATGAGAGCTTTTAATGCACTTCCTAGAAAGATGGGACCTGTAAGTGATTATAATTCTTTTAGAAAAATTTTATACAGATATCTTTTAAATCGTGAAGTGTACTCCATCGGTGATTTCTTTGGGTCATCTTTTTTCGTTGTATATAGTATTTTATGTTTCTAATAGTACCTACATAATTGTAAAGCAATTGATTTTTTGTATCTTTGAGCAACATGGTTGAGCAATCTCTGTAAATCTTCTGTTGCTTTTGGGGTTTTACAGAGTTTTTAATGACCTGTTCATGTTTTTTGTTATCGTAAGTAAGACCACAAGAGCACAGATTTCGCCGGATATATTTCTATGCTAGTTTTCGAATACTTACGTGCAGGCAATTATCGAAAAGTAAGTATGAGGAAACGAGCTTTACAAAAATTTCCTGCAAAATCTGAGCTCAAGTGGTATTTGCTGAAAAAATTACGCGAATGAGAAAACGTACAAAATGAACTTCATTTATTGAGAAATGCACTCAAACTCAACGAAAAAATGATAAAGCATTCATTACAAACATGTTGAGTTATTATTGGAATGAACAGTTATTGAAAATGCAATTACTATATACAATTTTTTCACTCCAGGTCGATTCTATATGGGACAATGCCTAAGGAATTACGGAAGATTCAGCATTCGCAGAAGTTTTTCGAAGATTTGGAAAAAGATTCAAATGATGCTCATTGTTCAGTTGCTGGTAGGGCTTAATAGAGCTTGCCGTAGGGTGTCTGGTTAGTTTGATCAATTCTGGTTCACTGACACCTGCCTCAGATAGGTTCGAAGCAGCACTGAATCTATGAGAATGATTTGTGATCTTTTTATTTTTCGTATCCAGTCCAACTTTCTCTGCTGAAATTTTTGTCCATTTTGATATTTCATTTATTCCCAAAGGCATAATTTTGTACCAACCCTTAGAAGTACCGTTCTTTCAAAATTGATTGGGGGCCAGAAATAATCTATCACTTGTAATATGATCGGGCCTTTTCGACAATATCTTATGAAACAAACTCACAGGTCATAAATCTGGGTTTCCTTATTTTTTACTAGCCATTTACTATTACAGCATTCTTTTGAGCCGCCTCGACAAGTTTTACTTCTCCGTTATTAAATTTTTCCTCTTTGAAAAAGTGTACCTTACAAGTTGTTCCTTCGCCGCCACGCTATGCTAATTCATAAGCAACAATATGGAAAATTTTTTTCAACAAACCTATCGGGGCATTTTCGTCCCAGTACAGAGCCATGCTATCAATTTCAGTTCTTGTTAATACAACGGAACTTTCTTTGCGCTTTTACACATCCTCCTGTAACATCTTCCTTTTAGAATTGCGAGCTTCACGAGCCTTTCTAAATGCTGAATCGGTAAAGGGGTTTGAAACTTATGTTGAATTTATCGAAATACATATTCTGCATCATTTTCGCAGTTGTGTTCCACATTTTTTTGACAATGTATTGTTTGTTATCTAATCCATTCATTTGTTTCATATTGAAATCCCAATCCATAAGAATTTCTGCAATATCTTCAATAGAATGCTGTATATCCAAATCGAACGTTCGATCCTTGAATATATTTAATTGATTCCAAATCGAGCAGTGCGTTTTTCTTGTATTTTTAAGATAGAATTCTGTATTGAACTATTTATTTCTGCTTCTTTGGTGCTTCCAAAACGAGACATTTTAATTTATATCGGCAGAAACTTTACAACAGCCACTAAAATGGCTGTTCTTGACAGTTTTAAAACCGTGGTATTTGTATGAATGTTGCGTTGTTATGGAAACGCAAAGATTCTCTATGGGCAAATTTATCCATTAATATCCTACCTTCCTTTCTATTTCTATGCAATTTATATATCAAACTCAAATTTCTGTGTTCTTAAACGTGCATTTTGACAGATGAATGGAATTGTCAACAATATTTATCTATTAAAAAAAAAAAACGATGACAATATAATTTTGAAACATATCCTATCACATTAGGAAAGAAAAAAACCTATTCTCTTATATGAATCTTGAAACTACATAATTATAAGGGTTAATTCATATTCGTTCCCCATACTGCATATTGAACATACTTGAATCTATATGTTTCTTAAAAACACCCTGTATATTGGCAACCACAATCAGGAACCCCTTAAACACGCTAGTTTCTCATTAACCTTACCTTCCGTTATTCCCCAGATATATAACCGAGATACTAAGCCGATGACTTACGTATCCTTTCGAACTCTTCCTTTTTGGCAATCTTTCTTGGTCCCTCAATTTCATGTGATCCCACCTTTTGCGAGGTTGTTAACACGCGCGGAATTAATTCCTGTACAAACAGCCTGCCAGTTTGCTTGTACGACATGTTAATTATTGAACCGCAAGAGAACAGAATGGTATCCGGTGTAAAGATTAAAAAGTATGACCGCTTCCAGAGGGCGTTTTTGGCGTTTCTCACCCCTGTAATGTGATTTGAAATCAACCATCTTAAAGCTGCTTCGAGATCGTGATTAACCGGAAGTGAAGGAAACTTATTACTGGGCTTCAAGAATAAATGTTAACTTCGAATAAGTCGAATTATAATACGTTCCGTAAATATATCGCGAATACGAAATAGTGAATATGGGAGAATATGGGTTATAGGGGATACGTTCCTTGGTGACAAAATGAAAAATTAATCCAATTGAATTTTTTGGCCATATTGATTAATTATGGCAATGGTTTAAAGAATTTTGTATTGTTTTTTGCAGTTTCCAAAACCTCCTTCATTTCAGACTGATATGTAGTGCCGTTAGCAATTTTCCTCTTGAAAATAAGACTTCTTTCCATAAACTGATTTCACTAAAGTTTTTCAAACGAATTGTCACATTTCCATTGCTTGTTGAAGTCTCGTCTTAAATAGGCTGGGAATTTAACATTGTCTCCAAGTTTCCGTCAAGTCTCCAAGCAAATCGTGAATATCACTTCTATCTATTCTATTTGTTCGAATCCATCTCGTCCTATTTCATTCGCAATGTTTGCATTTGAAGTTTGAATTTGCACTAATTCTTTGTGACTTTCCGGGGTCATAACATGACACAGTTTTCTCCAGCATGATTTTAATGTGTATGGGTTCAATTCTTAAACTGTTTTTTCATGTTTCGTATATATTTTGCTGTGTCAAATTTCTTTCAGTATTCCCTACATTCATATCAGGATCATATTCCATATAGAGCTTAAAGGCTAAATATTACTATGTAAAAAATATCACTGTTTAAGATGGAAAAGTTGATTCAACTATATAGCTATTTCGAGCTTTCGCTCATCATCAGACAACTATGAGCTCTTAACTGAAAAAGAAGTTAGCAATTTATTTATATATCAGGCCCGCAATAAAGTTCTCGCTGTTTTTTTCAATGAAAATACAACTTTATTGTGAAAAATGAATCATTCAAAATATTGCCAATCACTAGCTACAACATTTTCCCATCTTTCTGGCAGAGCTTGAATACCGTGACGGTAGAAGTATTCGTTTTTGAGGCTATTCACGAATCAAGCTAATTTTCGGGCTCTTCATATGAGCGGAACTGCTGATCAGCCAGACTTTTTCTATCGTAAGGCTTCAAAAACCGCAATTGGATCGAATGCAATTCAAATGTCTTCGACAATGTCTTGGTTTAATGCCATCAAATCCAATTTCGGCTTTGCTATCTGAGGCAGGTGAGTTGCCATTGTCTAATCGTGCTAAAATTTATCTTGCATCTTCAAAGTGAAACTAGTCCCATCTTCAGTGACTTATTCAATTTGGGTATACCAGGTTGTTGAATAAGTTTTGTCGTTCGATAAGAAAAACACAATGTTATGGTTCAAAATACACTTTACCATTCAGTATAATCTTCCTGAACATTAATGCACTTGCTTCAACGATCCTCCAATCTGTGGATCCCATCTCTGAAGTGAGAATCTGGAAGGTCTTCAAAATACGCTTCAACAACCGTTATGACCTCTTCATTTGATGAAAAACGCTTGCCACGCATAAATTTTGCGAGATCTGGAAACCAATGGAAGTCGCTGGGGGCCAAATCTGGTGAATACGGTGGATGATCCAACAATTCGAACTTTAATTCATGGATTTTAGCCATTGTCAAAATGCTCTTGTGACACGGTGCATTGTCCTGATGAAGAAGGATATTTTTCTTCTGTAAACCGGGTCTTTTCCACAATTTTTTTCCTTCTACTGGTCCAGAAGGTTGCAATAATATTCAGAATTAATTGTTTTACAGTTTGCGAGTAATCCACAAACAAAATTCCTTTCGCGTCCCAAAAAACTGATGCCATAACCTTCTTGGCCGATTTCCGGACACGAACTCGATTCGAAGCTGAACAACCAGATTCACACCACTCTTTAGCCTTTAGGATCATGATGATAGACCCAAGTCTCATCCATATTGATGAATTGACGCACAAAATCCACTTCATCCTTTTTAAAACGCTCAAAATGTTGCTGAGAAAGTCGCATTCGAATGTGTTTTTGTTCCATTGTTAGCTAATGCGGCACCCATTGTGCACACAGCTTTCTAAAATCCAAAATTTCACTTAAAATATGGCTCACACTGCCTAATGAGAGCCTCCACTTAATCCCTCTCAGTCAATCGACGATCTTCCAAAACCATATCCTGTATTTTGGCTATGATTTCTTGTGTTGATGCGCTTTTTGGACGTCCTTCACGTGGTTCGTCTTCAAGGCTTGTACGACCACGTTTAGATTCAGCAACCTATCTTTCTACTGTTCTAATTGTAGGTGAACAATCATTATACACTCTTTAAATTCGTTCGTGAATTTATTTTGGTGCTACACCTTCCAAAAATAAGAATTTTATCACTTCACGATATTCAATTTTTTCCATTATACAAAAACACTGTGACATGGCGACACTAAAGGGCTTGTAAATAGAGAATGAATTAACAGATTGAAATGAACCTTCACATACGTTCATATAAAGAGTGTACCAACAAAACAAAAACAAATTTGGACTAGTAGCAACGCCCTCTCGTATCGAACGACAAAACTTGTTGAACAACCTGGTATTCAATCTGACACTACCTTTTTGAAAAAGTAAGAAATCCTTACCACTTGTCGATCTCATCCACCTGATTTCTTTTCCACAAACTCTGTTAATCCGAACTTCATTCCTGCAGATTACTATTCCTTATTTCCTGAAGTCAAGGTTACATTGAACGCACATTTCAATCATGAAAATGATATTAAAATTGAATTTAACATATTCTTGAACCACAAGTTTGGAGACTTTCGCAAGATCTACACGGATCGTTCGGTAATTGATACAAGATCTGAAAGCACTGTATACGATCCAACCACAGAACATGAAATCCTTATTCATCTACCAAGCTCATTTTCGATATTTTCTTGTGAAATGGTGGCTATAATTGAAGCTTTAAAGTACTGCGCTACTATAAAGGATAAAAACATAGTAATTATATCACATTGTCGCAGTGTCTTGGAAAGTATAAGCTGTTTTCCCTCCTCAAAAAATACACATCTCTTAATAAACCTTATAAGAATTATATTCACTCGTAAGTTCAGGGAAAAATATCGAATTTTTATGGATCAGAATTTATAAAGGAATAAGAGGAAATGACAAAGTGGACACTTTAGCTGGAAAAGCGACAACGGAGGGAGGTGCTATCTCCGAAACATATTTTTGTTCCAAATACGAGTTTTCTAGAAAAATAACAACAAATGTCTTAGAAGAATGGTGTGAAGTCTTCCTTAATGACAGAAAGGGTTTCTTCAACTACAAAATGTCGGTCAACCACTCCCTACTCAAAAAACCCTGGTTTGATAAGCTGCATATTCATCGACATTCATAGTTACATTTTGTTTGCCGGCTCGGTGGCGTATGGGATATGATGCTCGTCTCCTACGCAGAGTTACCTGGGTTCAATCCCCACAAAGTCGGTGCGATTTTTCGGATTCTGGAAATCGCTTGAGTGTCCATCTTTCGGAGGAGATGTTAAGCTATCGGTCCTGTCTAACAGAGATGTGTTGGACATTAAAGATCCCTTCCCTCGACACGAGAGGGGTTCGGCAAAATTCCCGGGTTAGTGAGGTGACAGAATTCCCCGGCGTGTCATTAGCCGAAAGGCTGAAACAGAGCACGTTAAAGGAAAAACAAACAAACAAACACTTTGTAGGCTTCGTTCAGCTTACGGCCTCGTCAATCAGTATCTGCACAGAATGGGACTTAGAGAGAGTCCTTTATGTACGTGCGGCGAACTAGAAACATTAGTGCACATATTCTTGATATGCCCCCAATTTGCTATGAATAGAGAGATAATGCTTATACAAATATTTCGATCTATGAAAGGAGATCCACTGAATCTGGATGGAATAATTGCTACAAACAATTTAGAACAGTGCAAATCTCTGTATCAAATCCTCAGTAATTCTGGAAAATCGATTCAATGTTTTTATAAAACTCGTATTCCATAACATTAACTATAACTAGATGAATAATTAATTTCAAGTGAAGTCTAATACATATAAATAAATTGATGCTGACTAGATAGTGTGAACACTAAGATCAATAGTCCAGAGTAGTGTCCCAGCAGCTCTAGCAGATACCCGACTGCATATCGCGAGACGGGACATAGACAAGAGCGCAGGCCATTTATATGCGCTCAATATGCACTCCCGTTGAGAGCCGTTTGGAGGAGATCGTCCACCAGCGTTAGCGGATTCCTATCAGCATGGCTTGAATTTTCAGTTCAGCGTGGCTTGAGAGGGCTTTGGCACAGATTACCCTCGCAGCCGTTCTATGCGTCAGCATGTGCACCACCGTCGACAACGTCGATTGAGGAACATCGGGCATTGCCCAGTCTCCCCCTCGGACATCCCATCCGAGTTATCCTACTTCTTTTGCCACTTTCTTCTCTTTGCATGGGGACTAGAGCCTTGGGGCTAGAACCTCAAGAGAAGGTTTTTAGTCGGTAAAAATCCGATATTGGCCTCGTTCCCGGGGTGCATCTTATTGGAGCTTTCCTCCTCTTTGTCTAAAATAAATGTAGTTGACTTGACAGTCGAAACCGGTCGTGCTTGTGAAAATAAAATCGTGGGAAATATAAAATGTATTTTACTTCATCTTCGTTGGCGAAAGTATTTCAAAATCAACACTAAAATATTTTTTTAATAGAAAAATCTGTTGTTGGATTTTCTGTATGTGAAATTTTAAACTGTGTTCATCGTTTCGCGCACGCCCATCAGGAAAAACATGAAAAAATTCAAAAGATACTTTTCAGTAACAGAGACCAGACGCCGCAGAAACTAGTCCTGCTCAGATCTACATTGAGCTCAGCTAAGAAATGTTCGAGGAAAAACATTTTTTTAGGGTTCATGCGAGGGTCCAATGATTACGAAATTATTTTGCATGCGTTATGAAGTGATCATCAGTAATCATGAATATTTTCAGATTCTTTAGAAGATCAAAATTCAAGGAAAAAATAAAATGTCGAAAAATACGTTAATTATGTGTGTATGGTGGGAAGGGGAGGAAGAGGGAGGGGTCTAATACTTCGATGAATGCTTTTCTGTAGAGCTCCTCAATGATGTAATTAAGCAAAAAAAGATTTCGCGAGTGAGGGACTCCTATGACAATCGCCATTCATCACAAACTAATAACGTAATTCCATTCTTCTTCTTACGGTGCCTTATCCTTAAGGACGTTGCGATTACATTTGCCCATCTTATTTTATTTGTTGCAGCTCTGAACAATTCTATAGAGCTCATATTAGTCCATTGACGTAAGTTCTTAAGCCAGGAGTTGCGTCTTCTTCCCGGTCCCCTTTTGCCATTGATTTTTCCTTCGATGATAAGTTGAAGCAGTTCGTACTTTTGGTTTCTCATGTGACCGAAATATTGCGCCTTTCTTTCTTTTATTATCTGCACAAGTTCTCGATCCTTTCTCATCCTCTGCATAACTTCTACGTTTGTCGTATGACTCATGTAAGATATTCTGAGCATTCTACGGTAGCACCAAAGTTCGAACGATTCTATTCTTTTTTGTGTTGTTTCCGTCATTGTCCATGCTTCAACGCCATATAGCACGGTGGAGAAAACGTAGCATTTCAGTATTCGAACTCTTAATGAGATATTTAGTTGGCAGTTGCATAGTATTTTTTACATTTTATAAAATATAGCTCGTGCTTTTTCCAGGCGTGTTTTTATCTCTAGTGAGTGATCCCAAGTTTCATCAAGGCTACTTCCAAGGTATGTTATTTTTGTTACTTGTTCTAATTCTGTCCGTTGACCCTAATTCCGACCTTTCTGTTTTGGTGTTCGCTGATAGCCATCGTTTTTGTTTTCTTTGTATTTAGTTTCATTCCAAATTCTTTACATGTTATCATCACTCGGTTCATTAGGCGTTGTAGTGCTTCAGCGCTGTCTGCTAGAATAACCGTGTCATCTGCGTATCGCAAGTTGTTAATGCATTGTCCATTTACTATTATGCCATCCGAGGTATCATGTAGTGCCTTCCTAAATAACTCTTCCGAAAAAACGTTAAACAACAACGGGGGAAGAACACATCCTTGCCTTACTCCTTTCTCGATGTTAATGTCTTCAGATGTCTCTCCATTGATTCTAATTTTAGCCTTTTGGTCTTGGTAAAGGTTTGATATGATTCTCAAGTCTTTGTCGTCTATGTTACAAGACCTGAGAATTTCTATTAGTTTATCGTGTTTCACCAGGTCGAAAGCCTTTTGAAAGTTTATGAAACACAGATATACATCAGAGTCTACATTCCTACATCTTTCAACAAGCACACGTATTGAAAAAAGTGCCTCTCTTGTTCCAAAGCCATTCTTGAAGCCAAATTGTGTTCGTCCCGTGTGTTCGTCCAATTTGTTATAATTTCTATTGTGTATTATTCGGAGGAACAATTTCAGTATATGATTCATTAGACTAATGATCCTATATTCTTCACATTTCCTGGAGTTCTTCTTCTTTGGTAGTGGTATAAACACCGATGTCAGCCAGTCTTTTGGTATTATTCCAGTTTCGTATATTTTATTAAATGGGTTCTCCATAACATCGATGTGTTCGTCTGAAATTATCCTTATAATTTCAATTGGGATATTATCTTCACCAACAGCATTTTTGTTTTTTAGTTGTTTTGTTGCTTTAATAATTTCCTCCTTTGTGAAGTAGGGTCCAGACGCTACTTTCTGTACATCTATGCTTTGTCTCTCCTGGTCTTGAAACATGTCTTTTATGTATTCTTTCCACCTGTTTATTTGATCTTTTATATTCAGTAGGGGTTTCCCATGTTTATCTTCGACGAAAGATGAAGAGGATTGCTTCCACATTCCAGCTCCTTCTTTTATTTTTTTGTGTAAGTTCAAAGTATCATGTTTTTGTTCTAGTTTCTCAATTTTTTCACATCTTTCGTTTAGCCAGGTAACCTTAGCTTCTTTGATTTTTATTTTGATATTTTTATGTATTTGTTTATATCTTGTTTCGTTTTTATTTCTGAATTTTCTTCTCTCTTCCATCATGTCCAAGATTTCTTCTGTCATCCAAGATTGATTCTTTTTCCTGGTCTCCTGCTTAAGGTGCTTCTCTGTAACATTTTTCAGTGTTGTTTTAATCTTTTGCCAGTCTTCTTCAGAAGTTTGCGTCGGCTTTCATGGTTTTTCGTTTATATATCTATGTATTTCTTCCTGTATTTTATTGTACGTAGATTCCTCTTTCAATTTATCGGTGTTAATAATAGTTGCTTTCTTATTTCTTCTGGTTCTTTTAAATTCTACCTTTATCCTTGCTAGAAGAAGATTGTGATCGGTGGGAATGTCAGCTCCGGGGTATGTCTTGCATGATTTTACTGCATTTTTGTACCTTCTGTTAACAATTATGTAATCAATTTGGTTTCTTGTGATGGGTCCGTCTACTACATCTGCTGGTGACTTCCATGTATATAGTCTTCGTGGTGGTAACTTGAAAAAACTGTTCATTATACTATATTGGTTTTCTTTACAAAATTGTATTAATCTGTCTCCCCTGTCATTTCTTATACCGAAGCCAAACTCACCCATCGTGTCATCTTCTCTTCCTTTTCCAATCTTGGCGTTGAAGTCTCCGAGAATTATGTTGGTTTCATGTTTCTTTGTTTGGAGTAAAGTTTTACTTAAGTCTTCGTAGAATTGTTCTACTTCCTCCTCTGTACTTTGACTTGTTGGGGCATATATCTGTATAATATTCATATTGACTGGTCTGCTGTCTATCTTTATTAGCATTATTCTATCTGACACTGGAAGAAACCCAGCAACTGACTTCGCAGTTTCATTGGATGTAAGTATAGCAACACCATTCTTGTTTTGTGTCGTTTCATCTCCGAAGTAGTACAGTGTATAGTTACCTATCGTATAAGTATCTGCATGTGGCCACCTTACCTCGCTGCAACCAAGAACATCTATTTTGAGCCTCTCCATCTCCTTGATCAAATTTGCAGCCTTACCTGCTTCGTACATGCTTCTCACATTCCATGTTCCAATTCTTTTAGTTTTTAACCGGGGGATTCTTCGCACCCTCTCCTCATTTAAGAGGTGCCCGGGACTGAGGGGCATTGTTTTTTGTTCCATGAGCATATGTAATTTTCCTGGGGATATCTTATGATCTTTAATACAGTGGTTTCCCGTTGCCTTCTGCATTCTTATGCCGTTGATTACTTATTGGTGTAATTCCATTGCATCTTTTAAATCAGATATAACTTTATAAGATACAAAATCATCTTCTGCATCGAAAGATTTTAGAAGATTCTGAACTATGATACGGTATTAAGAAACTGTAGTTCCTTCTGTTACTAAGCTCCTCTCTTCTTGTCTAGAAGCCAGGATTTTTGAGCCAGATTTCAACAGTTCAAGATATAATAATAATAAATTCTTTATATCCTACAGGTGGATCCCAATTACAGGAAAAATTTAAATATTTATATAACAAATCAACAACTCAAAGCGTAATCATAAATAATGGGTTAATATTAGTGAAAAACTATGCAGCTATTCTGAACTTACTCGGTACAAAAAATGACAAAGATAAAATGAACAAATCAAGAATAAAAAATAGAAAAAAATGCTATGGCATAAAATAAAATAGAAAGGAAGCACTCATGGCGTGAGTTGAACTGAAAATTTGAAAAATAGAAAAGTATGCAATACCTCAGATGCGCTTCAGAGAACATTGTCGAAATATACACTACTGATAGTGGTAAACGAGTCGAAATCACACAATCTCGAGATGGAATTATAAGTTGTACACATAAATAATATTGAAGATTGTGTGAGTGAGTTTGTTCTGGGCGTGCTCAGGAAAAACAGACGCCCATCTCTTGAGGTCAGTCTCGGAACTGAAATTTTCAGTTTAGCTAAAATAGAGGGGTAATCCGAACGATTATTCAGGAGGTTAAATAAACATTTTAAGGCCAGAAAGCCTCTTTTTATGTTCAGGGTTGTCGCTCTGAATCTACTCAAGAGTGCACCATGATCATACCCTTTCACAGGGTAGGCATCATTTTCTCGCCAGACAAGGTATTTGAAAAATCTTCTCTGAGTTTCCTTCAAATGATAATCATGACAATGATAGATGGGATGCCAAATAATCGACGCATACTCCAACTTACTCGAAACAATAGTCTTAAAATGACGAATTAAAGTATTTGATTTCGTAAAGTGCTTTCCATTGCGAATTATGAACCCATACAATTTCGAGGCGATTTGGTCGAATATAAGACCAAGATCTTTTATACCAGTGGAACGTTTCAATACTCTATTGTTTATAATATCATCAGAAAAAGGGATGTTTTTCTTGCGAGAGTAAGTAATGACAGTGCACTTAGATACATTCAAGTCCAAACGATTAATCACACACCAGTTTGACACGGAAATATGACTTCCTGCAAGACCTCACAATCGCGTTCTGACGTTATCTTCAGATATATTTTCAGATCATCCGCATATATCAATTTGGGTATATTAATTATGTCCATGAGATTATCAATGAACATTATGAATAATAATGGACCAAGATTGGACCCCTGCGGGAAACCTGAAGTAGAAACAAATTCGCGGGAGCGAAAACTTTCGAGCTGTACGAATTGTCAGCGGCCGACCAAGTAAGACTCCAAAAGAGCAGCTTAGGCTTCCGAGAAACCTAATCTGGACTTCAGTTTCCACAACAAAACTGGGTATACCATTTAGACCAGCGGTAGGTTTGCTAGATAGTTTTCTCGCAGCGGATATTATATCTTCCACAGAAATGGCATTCAGATTGATGAATTCAGTACCAAGAGCTTCGCCATCATCAACTAACACATCTCCATTATATCCATCATAGACACTACCAAAGTACTCTGCGAAAGTACCAGCAATATCTTCAGGCTTTTCATATGTCCTCTCATCATCTCTCATCGGTCCTGGTATACGTGAATGGCCTTTTCTTGACTTAATGAATGACCAGAAATCAGAAGGATCACTGGAAATTCACTCTTCGGATGTTCTAATAAAGTTCTCATAAGCTGTGTTCATTTTAGATATTAGAATACTCCTCAAAGACTTGAATTTATTATTCTAGATCTATGATTAGGTCGTTCAAATCATCTTGATTAAATGATTTCGGCGATTTTAGGTCACATTCAGAGTCACTATCGTCCCAATACCAATAATTTCTTGTGAAATATTAGGTTCATGTACAGGGGCAGTACCAGGGCTCAGAATTCATCTATGTGTATGAAAGGATATTCCCATTTGGCTCGATTTTTTCGGTTGATGCAAGTTATTTTCACCATCGGAGAGTTTTTCATTTCTCATTTGTCCATAAACGTAGAAATTCAACGCACGTTTACAAACCTTTTGAGGAAGCCAAGGCTTATCACATTTCCTGCGGATGCCCAAAATAATTTCTGTAAGCTTCACTATCGAACTCTGTCACATTTTAACATATATCGTCCGCAAATGAAACAAAAATGATTAAAATCATTCACACATACTCTCTTTGAAGATGCCATATCATATTATAGCAAGTCAAAGCTGAATTTTTTAATTTACACCAAATTATTATAGTAATCAAGTGTTTTTTTCAATGAAAGCTATAACTCGTAAACAAGAGCTGTTAGAAAATAAATAAGAGTATATTTAGAATCACAGACGTCAAATTAGTAAACATCAAGTGACATAAGTCATTCATCAGACGAAAAGTGCAATTTTGTTGTCCAGTGTGATTAAATCAAAAAACTGGTTACTTTAGAAGTATAACTCGGTGATATATTCAAGTTTGCATTGAACAACCTCCGTCGAATCAGCAAATCTTAATATTTATAAAAAAATATGTTTGTGGTACGTACCGGGCAGGTCCTGTATAATCGTAATCGTCGAGCGCCGTTGTTGGATTCCGTTTTCGATACGGTTGAGAAATCTTCGAAGTCGGTTGAGGACACGTGCGCTCCGGTATGCCAGACGTCTGCCATATGACGCAGGGCTTCTGGTCTGTTGATGGTACTCGCACGAGCTATATAATAGGGCTGCTGCTCAATCGTACTCTCGATGTTTTAATTTGATGCGATTATTTTTTGGGAAACAAATAAGGTTCTATTATTTGCAAGGAGATTTATATTTCCGTTAATTACAGTAATTAATGATTAATAGGGATCATGCATTAATTCTGTAAAATATAACACCTCAAGAAATCATCACACTACCTTATAAATGTTAATTTCCTAACTTTTATCGAGGCTGCAGATGTTTTTACAATCTTTTTGTCGCTTTTGGTATGATATACACAACCAAATTTATATGGAATCACCCGATATTTTGAATATTACAAATTTCGAGGATTGTAAGAATTGATCCTTTTGAGATATTTCAATTGGAAAAAGAAATAAATTAAGGTTTATTTTAAGAAAGAAACAAATTAAAGAAAATGAGAGACTCTTTCCGCATGTAGTAAAAAAATTGAAAATTGTTTTCTCACGGAGTAGGTGTTTTTTTTCGACCTCAGTAGCTTGTATTACCTCCTCTTGCCCTGATACAAGCCTGAATCCATCTAGCCATGCTTTGGATAGGTTTTCGACCTCCTCTAGGGGTGATATTCTGCCACTCTTCTGTGGCTGCTTGAATAAGCTGTTGTGGGGTTCCTATATTATCCTGACGCGATCTAATTTTACTTCTTCCTCGCCAGAGTCTCATTATGGGCTCCAGCACTAAGTTCACGTAATTTCTAGCCTTAGAACTCGCAGGAACCGAAATCAAATCTGTTTTGACTCCCAGCATAATGCCACCCCAAAACATCACACTGCCCCTTGGTATTTTGGAATTGTCTTGCTGCTCGGTGTCTAGCTTGTCTTCCACGACCCCTTAAAACCCGAATCCGGCGGTCATCTGATCGAACACCAATTCTGGTCTCCTCGGAAAGAAGAACATTCCGCCAATTCTGAATATGATAAAATCTTATCTTGCCGACCGTAGCCAGATTGTTGTTTGGAACAACTGCCAATCTAGTGAGCAGAAGATTGACAAAGGGGTGCCTCAGGGCTCAATTCTTGGCCTGTTGTTGTTTTGCGTGTATATAAACGACATGGCGTATCATTTAGAACAAGAGGATGTGTGTATCTACACCAATGATACAACTATAATTATTCGCGAAAAGGAAAGAAGCAATCTGCAGGAGATAGGCTCAACCAATCAGCAGCGTGGTTGGAAGCTAATGGCCTCAAACAAAACACCAATAAGACACAAAAATTTATATTCACTCTTAGGAAACCTGCTGAGACAAGGACAGTCAGTTTATTGGGCTTACAACTTGATAGCAGACTCTGCTGGTATGAGCATATAGAAGTACTATGAAGAAATTGTCATCTGCAGTTTAGTCCATCAGAAGAATAACTTACATTTTAAATCAAGAGGCTGCAATACTCATCAATTATGCTCACTTCCACTCAATGGCGACGTACGGAGTTCTGTTGTGTCTTTATAGCTTTCGAGTTTTTTTGCAACAGAAAAGAACCATTAGAGCAATTGTGGGAGCTACTCCTACAACAAGTTGCAGGGAGTTATTCAAAGATCTGAAAATATTAACCATTCCGGCCTCATATATAGTTGCCTGTTCATGCAATATCCATAAAAGGATGACATCCTGAGGCACTCCCATATCCACCAGTATCAAACAAGACAGCGCTAAAACCTGGCTCAACCAATAGTCCGACTGTCAAGAACGCAGGACTCTTACGAGTGGTTAGGGAGGAAAATGTACAATCAACTGCCGCAAAAGTTCAAACATCTGAGCATTCAATCTTTCAGAACTAAACTAAAGTTCCTGTTAATAGAAAAAACCCTTTACTTTATAGAAGAATATTTTGATTCTATGATTGAAAAGTTCCATTGTTTGTTACCCATATATATTTGTTGTATCTCGTTTTTTTCATTGTTTATCTTCTATATGCTTTTATTTTTATTTTTATGGTTTTTATATATGACTTGCTTTGTAAACTTTTGAAAGCCAATAAATTGCATTACATTACAATAATCCAATTTTGGTGCTCAATACACCAATTGAGTCTGTTAATTTTTCGTTGTCTGGTTAGCTCTGGAACTCTTGAGGGCCTTCTGCTGTAAAACTCCTTGAACGAAGTCTTTGACATATCGTTTCGATTGATATACCGATGCGTTTTGCTTCCAGAAAGTGTCTTTGGATTATGGGGTGCGACGCACTAGGTTCTCTTCATGCAATTTGGCACAAAAAGCAGTCTTGTTCTTCAGAAGTGTTCTTCCTACCACTTCTTCTAGTCTTACTTTGCAAAGATTATAGCTCCACGTATCGGGCGTAGGTTTTTGAAAACACCCCCTGTGATACCCCACTGTTGCCGCTGTAACCCTCTGTGTCTCCCCTTCTTCAACGAGAACAATTATTCGACCCCTCTGCACATCAGACAATCCAACATAAGGCATTTTCAATTATGCTTATTGGCTTTTATAAATTTTGAAATTCACAGTTTTGAATCTCACTGACGTCTGTGTACAATATCCCGCACATGTGGTGATAATTCAACATTTCTTATCAAACTTCCAGTTTTTTTACAACAAAAAACTTCATTCGTCACAAGTAGTCAAAGATCCATGGTTAAAAATATCAATAATACAATTTTCGAAAGTTTAGCCAGTTTTTATCGAATTTCAAGAATATTCCAATATCCCAAGCTTGACAGTTACACTGGTTTGTTCTCAAGAGGAAGAATTATTCCTTCATTTCATCTCATCCGAAGTATGTTCTCGTCTTAATGCACTTCGCACAACTCTCTAGTGAACCGACACAATTCCCATTATTACGATGATCAGAATCCACATATCCTTCGTCAGCCGTACACGCTGCCTCGATGAGTGGTTAATACTTGGGTCGCAATCATAGGCCCGCATGCCGATATCTTTTCGATGAGACGAAAATACATTGTTGAGATTTCTTCGTGATCATCTACAAGAATTGTTAGATGTGACGATCGACATGAGCCAACGAATGTGGTTCCATTTAGACGTAGCACCTTCTCATTTCTATGCTAATTTACGGAATTTCATTGGCACACACTTTCTCAATAAATGGATCAGCAGAGGTGGATTCCGAAATTGGCCTGCAAGAGCACCTGATCTAACTCGTCTTGACTTTTTTCCTATGAGAGTATGTGAAGGAAATTCTATTTCGAACTCCACCAACGACGGCTGATGATATGAAAGAGGGGATAAGAAAAGCATTTCGATCGGTAACACCAAGCATGCTAAGTAACGTTTGAAGCTTATTTGAAGACAGGATGATAATGTGCATTGTTCAAAATGGAGGCCATTTTGATTAGAAGAAGAAAAATAAAAGATAGCTAATGTAGTAGCGATATTTTCCGAGATTTTGCTGTTACAAATTCATTAAATACATCGCTAAAATTTATACCGTCAAAGATTACTTGTTCAATTGCTAAAATTGTTAGCCCAGACAATCTCTCTTGAATCATTGTCGATCTTGAATAATTTTTGATGATTTTTAAACTTCGAAAAAGATCGCTTGCCAGAAGCTACAGATACAGGCAATGTCAAAAGAATTCTTAGTGAAATGCCTACGTTTGGAAAGGTGGAGATTAAATTGTTTTCAAATATATATTGTAAAATACTGAAGGGGTCAATATCATCAGGTAATGAAAACAACTTTAACGCTTTAATTTCGTTAAAAAGATCATAAACAAAACATATCCTCAGTATCCTGATCTGTCAGTCGCTCTTCAAGAATAGAACAATGTTTTAATAGATTTAAATTTCCTCCTAGCCGTTGGTATTGGTGGAAAGTCTTCTTCAATTTCGAGAGAGGATGCTACTTCTTTAGCTTCCACAAGCATTTCTTGAAATGATTGGTCAGATCTATATTGCTGGAAGTGATCAAATAAATTTTTTAGATAGGTTTGGCATACTTTAATATTAATTGCAGCACTTTGCATTTGTTTGCTGACAATATTTATACAAAATAAAACGTTATGCCAAATAATAATTCCACAAACAAATTGAAAATTTTGTACAGACGTTAAGAGGGAACTCGCTTTATGTCTTGCATCAATGTGAAAGCAATTATCTTCAGCCGCTTCTAGAAGACTGTCGCAAACCTTAATTAAATTAACTTTAAGGGGCTTTATTGCGTCAATTCTGCTGGACCATCTTGTCTCACTTAAAGGCTTTAAACTTAACCCGGGACATTTTTTCCTCAAAACATACCACCTTTTTGTAGATGACGAAAAAAATTATATAACTCTTGCACAAGATTAAGAAAGTTTATTGTAGCACCTAACACCTTAGAAGCGTCATTTACTGTTAATTTCAAAGTATGAGCCGCACAAGGTACAACAAGGGCTTTCGGATTCGCATCATGAATACGTTTTTGAAGCCCAATATGTTTTCCTTCATATTTGTTCCATTATCATAATGTTTCAATTCTAAATTTAATTTTTTCAAATTTTCTATCACAAATGTACATATATCCCTTCTCCTGTAGAGTCCAGTATTGGATTAAACGCAATAAAACTTTCCTTAACTTCAACCTTTTCTGAAGTGGTGTTAAGGACAACATACCACAGAACAAGACTAATTGGCTCATTATGACTAGTGTCTGGTGTACAATCTAATATTATTGAGAAATATTTCGAACAGCGAACCATTTCTAAAATATTATTTCTTGCTTTGGACGACAATAATTCAATTATTTCATTGTGTATTTGCACGCCTAAATGATGAGTCATTTGGAGGGATTTTTTTGGTAGTTATACACTCGGCTAACGTGCTGTGTCATCACTGAATCAGCATCTCAACAGCTTTCGAACATTATCATGTTCGAAAAGCAATTGAGAAGAACCTTGAAATGCCAAGCATTGTGTAGATAAATACGCAATAATTCTTTCAAACACATCTCGCCAATTTTTTTTTTCCGTTTTTAAAATCCGCAGATGATGAGCATTAACAGTCATAGATGTCTCTAACATTTTTTAAATTTACCCAAGTGTTTATATAACTGTTGTGTAAAGTTGACGTTTCATGTCTCTTAATTAGCAAAGACAAGTATTGCCAAACAGATACCCCATCTGTATCACAAAAAGCGTTAGGAGTTTTACATTTACAAAACAATTCACAACAAGAACAAAATACAGAATCTTTAGAAATAGACTAAATAAGCCAAGCCCTTTCGACTTTTTCTCCATTTGCTAGATTTCTTTCAAAGTATTCGCACGAAAACTTTCCCTTATCTTTATAACTAGGAAAGCTATAACTGATGTCTATCAAGGGCGGACCACGTTTGACCAATATTCTAGCCATCTCATTGGTGATTCTTTCGGGCCACAAACCGGGTTCGGACGGAATTATATCGATACTAGCCTCATTACAGCCTTCATCGAAAGTGTCACTTGCAGCAGGTATTGCGGTAGCTGACATTATCGAACTTTTACACAAGCTGAATTACCTGAAGTGGATTGTTCAAGTGCTGTAGACAAGGATGGTATCATCGCTTCATCGAGCTCTGCATCAGTAGAAGCTGTTTTGCTGCTACAACCGCTGCCACTTGTTGCAGGACCTGATGTTACTGTTGAAATTTCAGATGGTCCACTCACGTTTATTGATATTACGGATCTAGAATCTTGAGATTCGGACGATTCGGTCGCACCAACATCGATAGTCTCCGTGGAATCTCGATTGTTTTGCAAGAAATGCTTTAAAGATCCAATCATTTTTCCCCTTTCCTGTAGTCTGAGTTTCTTTTGCTCGCGAAACTTCGCACCTGAAGGTCTCTTTCTTTTATCCTGAAAAAAACAAATGAATAATTAGTACTCATGGATGAAACCAGTTACTTTTTTAAACTCGTACCTTACATTTCAATTAATAAAAAATATTTGGCTAAAAAATTAATTAAAACCAGTATCCTATAAAGGGTTAATGTTGATAATATAAAGTAGGGAACACTTACCATTTTATAAAAATCAAGCCGTTGAAATTGCAGTCAGTAAACAAAATATTACACAACACAACACCACACTTAAATAAATAAATAAAAATAACTTTATATGTAAAAATTAATAGGATTACTTTTTTATTCACTTGTTGCACGGACCAGTGAACTAGCTGATTTAAAAACGCCTGTGGCGATGCATTGCTTTTATTGCGCTCCAGGCGTTATTCGTGCCGAACAGGAAAAATCAAGAAACTGCCGCCTGACATGTTCTCGCAACATAAGAATCGGCAGTAACTGGATGATATACTAATAAAATTTCGTGTGTATTTATACCTAATCCTATTTAGTTTCTCAACTTTTATTTTAATATTTTTTTTGGACCTTGGGTTTTGGCGCCCCTAAGGGATGGCGTCCGTGTGCATTGCACACTTTGCACATATGGTTACGGGGGCCCTAAAGATTTCAGTGAATAAGTATTAGTCGCGATCAAAATTTTTCTTCAAACACAATAATACGAGACCGCATCTTACCGTAATGGTAAGTACATTGATGAAACCGATATCAATGTTACGAGGTGGATTCCGCAGAGTCCTGATCTGAACCTGATTGAATACATATCTCATGAAAAGAACACAACGTGCCATGAGTCACCCTGTAGCAGATCATGCATCTCTTGAAATTAAGACTTCAACAGACTAAACCTAAATAATATAGACCGTAATCAGTACGCATCGAAAATGTAAGGTGGTTATAAGGGCCCGAGGCAGTTTTTTTCCATTAAATTCTTTCGAAGACGCTTTACTTTTCTCCTACCCAAATAAATCTTTAATTATCATCGATTAGGATCGTGCCATTTAGCGATATAATATTATTCTGCAGAAGATAGCTCCAATCCAATATTTATGAGAATATAATGGCAAAGTGCGGATAATGCCATGAAATTAATGAGTTAATTTTGAATCGATGATACCAAAACTGGAGTACTTACAATATTAATAAACATTATGTCGTAAATATCAACGATAAAATTCAACAGTTTAATTTGTCGCCTCTCTTCTTAAGTGACAGGATTATTGGTTTCCCGTTTTTCCAATCGGTATCTACTGAAGCCATTTCGACAGATGCAATAAGCAGGTTGCTTTAGGAAATATAGGACCAAATTATTTCGAATAGCTCTTCGAATACAATTATTGGATCATGTTGAACAAGAAAGAATGAAGTCGAATAGGATGTACAGGCAGGATGTACGGCAGGTATATGATGTATGCAGGTAATCTATCGTTTTTAGTTTTCGAATCATTCCGAAATTGTTGACTTTTCTGAATTTCGACCCCCCGTAATAATAATAATAATATAATATTAATAAAGTTTATTACAATTGATTTCATACATACAGAGTAATAAACAATGAAAAAGCAGAGGCTTAATCATTCCGAAGAATGTCTCGCCTGTTCGCCTTTGAGATAGGTATATTTTGTTAAATTTAAATTTATAATAACTTCATTTGCGTGGAATGTTTTTTTTTTCTATTTGAAAGTAAAGTTGGTTTCACAAAGCGTAATTACGAAACAAAAAGTCACTATGTTTCTTGAATTGTTCGTCACGATAGGTTTATTTTTTTTTCACAATCGGGCGTTAGTCAAATCCGGTATTTTAGTCACAATTTAGGGTATTTAAGTCACAGTTTTGGTTTTTTTTCTCACATTTTAGATATTTTTTCCTTCTCTTTTTTTTTAAGTCACTCCGCGAAATTTCTGAACTCAGTATTTAAACTAGGCACTTTCGTTTATCCGATGATTAATTAAGTTGTCTATCTCTGTTCATCCGGCACAAAGAATCCAAAGTTCCACTTTGTTTTTGAAACAATTGTAGTTTTTCAAGATTCGCAAGTCTACAGGTATACGCGAATATACTCGTGGTGCCAGATATTTGCTGGATCTTTGTCCTATTCTTTTATTCGAGCGTAGTGTTTTGTAGTCTGAGTCTTTTCCCCTTGTATCATATTTATGATCGATGGGACTTACATTCATCTTACTCGTAAATACTTGAGTTACTAGTTTCAGAGCATAGAACTGTCTAATGTCAAGCATTCCTGACAAAGCAAAAATCTCTTCACTCGAAAATATGCGTCCTTTACCATACATGATTTTCAGGATCTATTTCTGCAAAATATTTAGTTGTTCAACATGGCAGTCATACACTCCTCCCCACCCAACATTCCCATATGTAAGATGTACTTGCACGAATGCGTGATATAATATTTTCAGATGGTTTATATTCATTTCACTTTTGTGGTATTTGAAAATAATGATAGGAGATATTGAGCTAAGCCACTGTTCATGGCTTCTAGAAGGAAAAATGAAAATTGCAAAAAAAGATTGTTTTGTTTTTCTTTCAAAAATATGTCAAAAGGTCTTACGATGAGATGATAAATCAAAATAAGCAAAAAATACATATATACCCATATGAAAATCGAAAGTTGGTACCGTTTCCGGCATAACAGGAAACGAAATGTCCAACATGTTGATGTTAACGAATTCAAAATATTGTCTTCTATCCGATTTCCAAATTTCATCAAAATATTCCACTTAGAAAAAAGTTACAGGGGTGGCCCTAGTTTCAGTTATATATTATGGAAAAGCAAAACAATACCCTATTTAACGCGACCAATTCCGCGTATGATTTGAAATGAAAAGTACAGGCTTAGCGAACCCGAGGTACCCAAGCGGAAACTGGCAGTAGGCATAAAATACAACTTATCCAATGATGTACAATCTAAGAAATAAACGGGTGAATCGACATTGTACCACCATAACCTCTGGTCGCGTTCTAGATTTAGGAAGAGGGTCTTGTTCGGAAAGTGAGTCACAGTCTCCCTCGGTTAGCGACGGAAGCAGCGTGATATCGAGTAGGGATACTGCAACACATAAACAAGTGGGAAACAACATCAATACCTCCCAACCGACTCTTGATGATTCAACGGTGTCGCACGCCATTATGCCTACGACCACGAGAGCCAGACTCTCTAGAAAACCAATGAAGTGGACCCCAGAAGCGAATGCCTTCATTATGCGTTCCTATTACAAGATTACAAACTTGGAATCGGAAATGACAGCATACAGATACGCGTTACATCTTGCGTTCGTAGGAAAATATCCGGAATTATAGCACATATCCTAGCAGAGAATTTCGGAACAACGGAGAACAATCGTTAAAAACAGGCTACTTTCTTCAGAAACGCTGCAAAGCATACGAGAGGAGGTTATCATGGAACTCAGAAGTGAAGATGATACCTACCGTCAATGAAAGAGTTACAGATAACATCGCAGCCATGGAAACGAATATCAACATAGAGCGTCCCCTTCAGATGAACCAGCAGAACGAATTTATGTATTTAGAACGATCAGAACTCAACTGAGCAATAACTGAATTCAGTGGTAGTAACCCAACTAAAAGACCTAAACTGCCCAAACTCAAGACGAATAAAAACACCAATATTATTCTAACAAGCATAAACTCAGTGTTTGAAGAATACACTGACCAGAACACCTTGGAGAAAATTCACACTTCGATTTACTGTGGAGCGGTAACGGTTCTTCGACTACACAAACAACAAGTCTCCACAACTCGGATTCGATCTGAGCCAAAAAGCGTCAGAAAACCACCAAGGTAAAAACGACTGGAGAAGGATATTGACAATATTAGAGCTGAGATCGGTCGCCTCACAGAATTCCTGGGAAACAAAAAGTCCTCAAGGCACTTGAAATCCCATATACTCAAAATTCACCCTGATCACAAACAACATATCGACGCGTATATGAACACTTTGAAACAGAAACTCCAAGCAGAAGCGAAGAGGCACTCAAGATACCCAAAGGAAACATCAAAACCAAATGTTTCTCCAAAGCGCAGCTAATTTTTATAAGGGAAATAACAAAACTGCGAACAACTATAACAGAGAAGTATCTGACGCACAGTGCTTGACCGATTATTGGTCATCGTTATGGTCGTACCCCAAAGAACACAATCAAGATGCTGAATAACAACGCCTTGAAATCAATCATATGGACTTCGAAGAAATAACGGAGAAAGAAATCGCAACAGTAGTTAGAGCGACCAACAATTGGAAGGCCACAGGTATAGATAATATTCATAACTTCTGGTACAAGAAGTTTGATAAGCTCCATGGAGCCCTAGCTAAACAGCTCAAGTATGTTCTTCAACATCTCAGGAAAACACCGACTTTCCTAACACAAGGCTTAACATATATGCTACCTAAGAGCGATAGAACACAAGATCCTTCTCAGTATAGGTTTATCAGTCTGCCAACGCTCTATAAAATACTCACCTCATGCATATCCAATCGAATATACCAATACCTTGACAACAATATATTAGCAGAGGAGCAGAAAGAAACACCACGGATGTAAAGAACAACTCATCATCGATTCTGTGATAACGAAACTGGCACACGGAGGGCATCGGAATGTTCGTTCAGCTTTTCTCGATTATTTGAAGGCATTCTATAGTACTACCTATTCTTGGCTTGTCGAAGTGTTACAGATATACGAAATTCATTTAGTTTTGGTAAAACATGTCAACATAAACAATAAGTCAATTAAAACCTATGCGATACCTATACGTCGTGGAATTTTTCAAGGAGACTCTTTGAGTCCACTATGGTTCTGTTTGGCCATGAACCTATTGTCGTCAATAGAACAGTCGTCAATAGAACAGGATACGGATTTAGGATGAAAGCAGATAGAAACTATCACACAATCTCCCATCTGCTATATATGGATGACATCAAATTATATACTTCAAACAAAAAGCAATTGTTCATATGAAATTCGGGATTAAAAAATGTAAAACCCTGAATATTCAAAAAGGGAAATTCATAGACGGTGAAACACAACTCCCAAATGGTGATATTATAGAGTGTATGAAAGATGGCGAAACGTTCAAATATCTGGGATACCAACAAGCCAGATTGCTAGACCGAAAACAGTCAGAGGAGAAGATTTGTTCAGAGTACAGTCAGCGTCTGAAGACTGTGCTGAAGACAATGTTGAACTCGAGGAATCTAGTCAAAGCAATTAACACCTACGCCATTCCAGTGTTTCTTCACTCATTTGGAATAATCAGATGGAATAAGACAGAACTGGATGATATTCAAAGGCAAATCCGAACAATGCTGACAAACTACAATAATCACCATCCAAAATCATCTGTGACAACTTTAAGGCGGAATGAAGGGAAGGAGGATGCGTATTGATGGATGTTGTCAATTCACATACCGAACAGATCAAAAATCTCAGAGAATTCTTCTCTGCAAAAGCTCGCACTTCTGACCTCCACAGAGTAGTATCGTTGGCAGATAAGGGATATAACCTCTAAATCTTGCTACCAGTGATGACCTGCTGAATCTACCGTTCCTATCAGATACTGAAAAACAAGAGCAATGGTCAAGAAAAGAATTGCATGGACGACATCATCATGAGATTAATCAACTACACATCGATAAAAAAGCTTCCAACAAATGGTAGATTAAAGGAGAACTATTCGCAGAAACAGAATGATTCCTTATAGCTATTCAAGACAAAGTCATCGCTACAAACAACTACAAAAAATTCATAATTAAGAACGGAGCATTACAAACAGATAATGCAGAAAATGCATATAAGTTCGGAGACTATACAACATATTACGTCCGGATGCAAACAACTGGCGAATACGGACTATCTTTAGTTTAGTTCTGAATGCCTCCCAGCCATATTACAAATATCAACCAGCGCCAGTATTGGAAAATGACTTTATCAGATTATACTACGATAGGCCTGTTATCACTGACAGAACTGTGACGAATAATAGGCCGGACAGTGGTGTATGATAAGAGAGCCAAAACAGCAATTCTGGTGGATGTCGCCATACCAAATAATAACAACGTGCTGAACAAATTCCAGGACAAGAAGTCCAAATACCATCGCAGGATCACAGTTTATATCACATAGGGTAGAGATAGAATTATAAGTACTGCACATGAATGACACCGGAGACTGCAGGAGTATATTAGTTCTACGTGGTGTAAGTGAAAACATCTGACCGCCTCTAGAGCACAATCTCGGCATTGCAAACCGTAATATAGGTAACAAAGGGGGACAATCAAGTTTATTATGTAGTAAACTGAATAAAAACTTCAAAGCGAGAAAACCTCTTCTACTTTTGAGAGTTGTTACCTGAAATCTAGCCAAGAATGCGTCTTGATCACATCCACTCATTGGATAGATACCATCCTCTCTCCAAGCAAGGTACTTGACAAACTTTCTCTGTATGGCATTCAGATGATATGAATGCCAAATCATCGCCCCACATTCAAGCTTGCTTCTGACAAGACTTTTAAAAAGGCGGATAAGAGTAAAAGAATTTGTAAATTATTTACCGTTACGTATTATGAAACCATACAGTTTGGAAGCAGATGAAAAAGATTATTGACATTTGGTATAAAGGTGAACTTTTGGTCGAATATGACACCGAGGTCTTTAATTTCACTAGAACGCCTCAAAACAGTTTCGTTAATTTTATACTCGAAAATTTGCGTTTTTTTTTACTTAAGCTCACCACACTGTACTTGAGGCATACAGATCCAGACGATTGCTCAAGCGCCAGCCAGATACAAAATGGATGACTTCCTGTAGTCTTTCACAGTCACGTGCGTCACCCACCTCCAAGAAAAATTTCAAGTCATCCGCGTACATCAACTTAAAGAAATCAATTATCTCCAGGAGATCATTCATGAACATAATAAATAAAAAAGGATCGAGATTAGAACCTTTCGGAACACCAGAGGAAGCCTCAAACTCACACGAACGAAAACTTTCAAGTTGAACAAACGGCCGCCGACCGACAAGAGAAGATTTGAGAAGAGCTACAAGGGCATCCGAAAGGCCAAATCGGGTCCTCAACTTATGCAGAAGTATCTGATGATTTACCCTATCAAACGCTTTCTGGAAATCGGTATAGATAACATCGACCTGGCCTGCATGATCCAAAACTTTAAGTATGTGTTGTGAAAAAACGACTAAATTACTAGTACTCGATTTTTTATTTATTCATTTATTGATACAAAACATAGGAACCCCTACAGGATAGACCTAATTACCAGGGTTCACAAAAAACAATAACAGAAAAATAAACAGAAGTGAAACTGTCATACGAAATGAAAATAATAACTTTCATAAAAATTCAGAAGAGAAAAAAAAGACTCACGAAAGACTACAGAATCGAGGAAAATATCATGAAAACTAAAAACACACTACAATGAGCATGATTCAGATCTAATGAGATATGCAAGAACATTTTGTTTGAAAGAAGAAAGAGGTTCATGAAAAATATATATACTGGCATTATGCCAATTGTACAGACGCATAATTCGCAAGAAAACAGAATGAAAAAATAAACTAGTACGAGCCTTCGGAACATAGAAGAGTGCATTTCAACGACTAAGATACACGGAAACATTGAAATTGAGATAATTAACAAGCGGAAAACTAAAAGAATGATTTGAAATTCGATAAAGAAATACAGTGTCGAAAAGGACTCTCCTCCGCCCCAGGCTTAAAATTTTGTGATACCGCAAACTTAATTGATAATTATGGTTAGAACTGAAAAATCTAAAGTTGAAACTTTTAACAAACTTTCTCTGGACTCGTGCAATTCTGTTAATATACTTGTAATAGTGAGGGGACCAAACAGGTACAGCATATTCTCAATTACACCACACTAACGAGAAATATAGCATTTTTAAAGATCTTGGATCACTGAAACTTTTAGTAATTCTTAGAACGAAACCCAACATTCTGAAAGTCTTAGAAACTATATGATCAATATGATACTCAAAGGATTTACCGGACATAAAACCGTGTTGTTCAATGTTTATTCGTAAGTAATACCACAAGAGCTCAGATTTGGCCGGATATTTTAATATGCTCGTTTTCGAATACTTGTGCAGGCAATTCGACGAAAACTGGGCGACAAAATCACGAGAGCGTAGCTCGAGTGATTTCGTCGAGCAGGTCGAGTAAAGTAAGTATGAGAAAACTAGCTTAGAAAAATATCCTGACAAATCTGAGCTCGAGTGATATTTGCTGAGAAAATTCAGCGAATGACAAAACGTACAAAATGAACTTTATTGAGAAATGCACACAAACTCAACGAGAAAATCATAAAGCATTCATTACAAACATGTTTAGTTGTTCGATAATTTGATTGAGGAGGTCGTTACTTGATGAAAATCGATATACATATTTTCAATGAATTAAAACTAAAGTATTTAGATTTTCACTATATTAACAAAACTATGACCGGTTTCACCGCACTGTGGCTTCATCAGATAGATACAAACTAATGAACAGAGTTATTCCTTATATATTAGTCTTATTTCCTACTTAATATTACAATAGGTATGTTGGAAAACCCATCGGAGTTGCTTACTTCATGAATTGAAAAGATTGAGTAAAGGAGAAGGATTTAGATCTAATTGACTATTAAGTAACCTACCTGAATTCTTTGTTAATCTCTAAAATTTCCAATAGATCGACATATCAAAAACTGCAAATCTTAAATTGATAAAAGTAACAAATCCAGTGCTTATAAACTGTAATGAAATTTATATTGGTAGAACTTTCAGAAATTTAAAAGTTAGATTATCCGAGCACAAACGTAGTTTTAATTATCATAAATCAGATTCCCATTATTCTAATCACTTACTCGAAGAGAACCATAACTTTAGTGATAATTTCAAAATTTTACAGAATGAAAATAATAGACAAAAACTCAATCTATTGGAAATTTTATAGATTTTTAAGAAAAGAATTCAGGTAGGTTACTTAATAGTCAATTAGATCTAAATCCTTCTCCTTTACTCAATCTTTTCAATTCATAAAGTAAGTAAGTCCGATGGGTTTTCCAACATACCTCTTGTACCTATTGTAATATTAAGTAGGAAATAAGACTAATATATAAGGAATAACTCTGTTCATTAGTTTGTATCTATCTGATGAAGCCACAGTGTGGTGAAACCGGTCATAGTTTTGTTAATATAGTGAAAATCTAAATACTTTAGTTTTATTTCATTGAAAATATGTTTAGTTGTTATTGGAATGAGCAGTTATTGAAAATGCAATTACTATATACAATTTTTTCACTCCGGGTCGATTCTAT